>OY728156.1:453360723-454707518 GCA_963277665.1 Viscum album
ACATAGTAGGAGATCACTTCCATAAAAGCTCATATTTCACCAAATATGTTGGATTTGATCCTCTCTCTCTATCCAAAATCCGATTCGAGCACTATATATCACACAGGGTAGACACAAGTAGGTTCTTCATCCCCTAGACTCATTTTTTCATTTTCATTTCTCTCAACGATGTTATTCTATTATTGTATAGAATTCCTTATATTCAGGGTGTTCATCCATTCTTTAATTTTAATCCAACCATGGTCAAACAAAGGAACAATATTTTATTAGGAGAGTGCTATAGGTATAAGGTAGGAGTTCTATTAAATTTCACTAAATTCTAATCAATTATAAATTTCTGTTGATATGCACAAAATGGTTTCCCAAAAAGTTTATACTTAAATTTATATGCCTTCATTATAATAATTATTCTCGTATTCTAGATCCATTTCTATACAATTTATTTATGTCGTTAAGGGTTGTGACCTCAATTTTGTCCAACCCAATTTTTTTTCTTTGTTAATCCTTTTAACCCTTGTTATGATTATCTGAGACACCATCTGGGTGTGTTGGGTTGACCATGATAATGGTAAGACCTTTTTAATTAAAATGAAAAATGAGTTGATAATGGCTATCACATGTGTTTGGAAAACAATTATCAGTTGAAATTATAAGGTATTTATTTATTCTTCATTAATGTATCATTAAATGGTTAATTGGATTATATATGCATATACAAAACATGGACATATTCTGATAGTTAATGGATCTTAGTTACATGTCCTTAGTTGACCTTATCACATGGTAGGAAAGGAAGTGTAATAAAATAAATTTATTATTTATTGTCATGAGTATTAAATTACCTAAATTGAGTAATGAATCATGTATATGTTTCCTATTTCATATATACCTTTTTATCTTTTTGGGAGTGTTATACATGATTCATTCATGGATTCCTGAGGCAATACCTTGAGAACTTAGAGGACACCACTTTATTTTAAGGAGATAATTTTCAAGGGAGATACCCACCATGTAACATTGTGATTGTCTACTATGAGATGAGCAACATGAAACCATAGAATCCCTTCAAAATCTCTTTTGATAATTGGATGCCTTTGAGATACTAATTGGATCCAATTTGATATCTTGAGACACAGGGATCTATGGATTCACCCGATTGGGACAAATCTTGCTTAACCTAAGATTATATGAGATGAGATCCATGGACTCATTGAACATTTTTATAGTGGAATGCCTTAGGAAATCCCCTTTTATTACATTCATAACATTTATCTCTAGACCTCATGAGTTACTATAATGCTTTGGAAGAACCATGAGGTCACTGATTTATTGGTTCACCTTGGATCCTATTACATTATTATCATGATCTATTTCAGTTCGGTTTTCATGTTGACATGAATTATCTATATAAAATAAAGATAAATAAATTATTTAAATATATACTTTATATTAATGTGCCAACAATACTAAAATATATCACAATAATAATGTATAAATATCCAAGGTGAACCAAAGAATCCTTGACCTCAGGGGACATCCAAATGATAATATACTACTATAGGACTAAACATTAACAGTGTTAGACATAGACTTTATTAGTGCTAGAAAATCACTAATTACTTGAGTGACATTAAAATCCCATGAATTTTATTAGAGTTAAAAAAGAGATGATAAAGGGATCATTTATCAGTGCAAAAAAGAACAATAAATTGGACCTTTAACATCACTTTTAAAATTGTTGATTAAGGACCCATTTATCAGTGATTTATTTTATCACCACTAATGGATCCCTTTATAAGTGATTATAAATGAATTGATATGGGGTCATACTACATTATGTTGTTACAACACCACTATAGTGTGCTGTAATATCACACTACGACACTAGAAACACACCATGAACACATCACATATCAAAAAAAAGAACCAATACATAATTTAAATGAAATGAAATTTACAACACAAATAAAATAAAGAACACTATATTATATACCATTCAAACATTTGTTTATAAAATTACATAAATAAAAATTATTACATACTATCAAAAACAATAAAAACTGTCAATTTTATCACATTTTCCATCGACTTTCTTTGTCTAAATACCAACATTGCATGAGTAGTTTTGAAAAAACCACCTCAAATTGAAAAACATAATACACATGTATAAGAAAACAATAATTATTAATAATACTAAAAAGAAATAAATTAAACATAAATATGAAATAATAAATTAATTCTATATAAAATGATTCTATTATGCAAATATGAAGAATACCTCTATGATTGAGTAGTATAGGTAACTTGAATGAAAAGTGATACATTTCAACACTACAGGAGTGATAGGTTTTGTGATAAAATAATTATGTGGTTGTTTTGGTGTAGAATGGGATAAAATATGGGAATAACACCCAAAAAAGAACAGAAGAATCCATATGTACAAGAAAACAATTATTATGAGAGTAGTACTAAATATAAATAAATTAAACATATATATTAAGCAATAGATTAATTATGTGGAAAATTATTTCATTGTCAAACATCAAGACTACCTTTTCAATTCACTCGAGGCAATATTGTTTCTCTTCCTACAAAGAAAGTATAAGTAAATTGATATAAATTGATAAATACAACACTGTAGGGGTGAAAATATTTTAAGTGAGAAAGAGAATGAATATTGGACAGAGTATCCCAACTCAAACAAAATAATCCCCATGTATAAGAAAACAATTACTATTTGAGTAATACTAAAGATAAATAAATTATACATGCATATGAAATAATAAATTAATTCTTTGGAAAATGATTTTACTGTGAAAATGTCAATGTTACCTCTTTAATTGAGTAGAGGTAGTGTGATTGATATTCTTGAAAAGGTAGTGGATGTAACTTGAAAGAATGTTATAAATGAACCACAACAGAGGTGAAAAGGTTTTAAGGGATAAAGAGAGTGAATGTTGGATAGAGCACCCCAACTCAAATAAAACAATCCACATGTTTATAAAAACAATTACTATGGGAGTAATACTAAAAAGAATCCAATTAAACGAAAATAATAAACAATACATTACTTCTATAGACAATTATTTTATTGTGAAAACACCAAGATTAACTCTACAATTGAGTAGAGACAACATAATTGCTCCTCTTTCAAAGGAATAACATATGGATAGAAATATTATAAATTAAAAAATCTCTTTAAGGAATAATTAAAATTAAATCAACATTCCATTATATTTTTTTTTGTTAAAATAGATAAATTATATCATAAAATTACATTTTAATATATCCAAAGGGTTTCCTTCATTATTGTTTGTTCTTCTGAGGGATTGGTAACATCATCATGTACAAAATTCATTGTCTTCATGAGTAGTCAAAAATTAAATTTAGATTATATTAATGCAGTATAGAACATGTAATATTAAGATGAAAGACATAGTATATTAAAAAACATTGTTTTTTCTCATTGAACACTTTTTTAATGGTATTAAGGACTAGGTTCCCATTTAGAGAATCAAAATACCCTCTTTTTCGTCCCCTCTAATATATAATACATTGTCAACATTGAGACCGACATGAATCGATAGTGATGTCTTAATGAAAGGGTCGTCCTCAATTAAATTTTTATCTGACTCAACATTAGTTTTAGTCACCATTAGGACAATCAACCAATTATTCTTTGTTAGATCAAATACATCAAATAATTGCACTTCTTGTGATTATATAATGAATAGATCATCATTTTCCCATTCTACACTAAAATTCGCCTTTACAAATCATGTTTCATAAACTTTTACTCCATTTATATTGTCAACTCATTTTAAAAAAAAGTGACACATGAAATTTTATATAATACAAATCAAATATTTGTATGATAATGCCAATATATGAAAAATTTCATAAATTTGATTTTGATCCCTAGAACTAGATATGTTCATTACTTTATCCAAAATAATAACGCCACTGTTTTTCATCATAATGGAGTAATTTTGTTTATTTTTATAGAACATATAACCATTTATTATAAGACCAATGTAAGATATAACATTTTCATTCAGTCCTCTGGATAGATATTGAGGTCGTTCGACAATTGAATTCAAATTTTCAGATAACTTCTTATAAATTTTGTCTTTGAACCATTCTATAAACTGTTGATTATATGTATTTGATATCCATACTTCATCCCTTGATGGATTCAAACATCTATTAATTTATTTGTGGGCTTCAATGTATGTATCAATATCTTCACTATTATGTAATATGTAATGATTTGCTAGCTACCGCTATGTCAAGTTAATTGTAACAACATATATTTTAGAAATCCCTTCGCCCTTAATGCGTTAGTTTTGATGAGACTTTTGGAGACCCATGTTTTCAACATCTGATAGGTAATCAGTACAAAATTCAATAGAATTTTCAACAATATATCATTCTACAATACAACCATCTAGACGACTTCTATTCAATACATAATTATTGAATATACTCATATACTGTTCAATGGGGTACATCCATATATAATGGAATTGATTATATATTTGAACCTCCTTATCCATGTGAACCATCAGGTGGACCATTATATCAAAGAATAACAGTGGGAATAACATCTCTAATTCACATAATATGTCTACAATCTCTTTATTCATGATTAAAAATTTATAGGGTCTATAACTTTACTGTGTATGGCATTGAAACATATGTAGAGTCTAGTTAATGCATATCATACATTTTGAGGAAGAATGCAATGGAAATCTATATGAAATAAATATTTCAATAAATCATGGAAGTCCTATTATTTTAGTCCTTGTAACTTCAAATTAGTCATTGACATGAAGTTATTGATATTTTATTAAAACCACTATGGAAATTTTACACTTGTAAGGAAAAAAGAAAAATTTAAATTTTTCTTGTCTGGATAGAGTGTAAGAAGATGTTTGAAGAAATGTCTGCCTTTTACACTTCAATGATGCCAACTCTTACCTTATCCTCATTTCAACCAAGTAAAACCTACCCTTGATTCCATATTTTATTTTTCTAGTAACATTTAGTAATGTGCTAGTAACACTATCCAATACATCTTTTCTAGATACATGACTTTAAGAAAATTTCTTATATTCAAACAATTCAAATATGAAATTTCAAATAAAATTGATATCTTCTTCCATCATAATTTTGAATGGTTTTTCGAAAATGGTTTACCAAAAATAAAGTCAATATTTTTTAATTTTATATATTGTTGATCGCCCATTTCTAGAGATGGTGTTGTACCTTTTATGATATTCCCATTTAATGATGTCATCCAGGATTGATATTTATGCCATCGATAAAAAAATTTCTAGGGTCTTAAAAAAAATCTTTGAGGGATGTCTCAACTGAACTGAGTAAGTGAATTTTTCACAAATGGGACACCCCAACATTCTTTTAATGTTATAGCCTAATGAATTTACATAAGTGGGAATGCCATTTATCATTATGTACAATATGGACTTCAATGTGAATTATTCACTTCTAGGAGCATCATATATTATATCACCTATATCGCACATAAATTTCATATCTTCTATCAATGGAGATAAATAGACATCAATGTCATTAACATGTTGCTTTGGTATGGATATAACTAGAGACACGATAATGTATTTTCACTTAATGAATAACTATGGAGGAAAGATATAATTTACCAACATAATGGGACATGTTCTATGAGTATTAATTTGTACACCAAAAGTATCTATTCCATCTATAGATAAGGCAAGACAAATGTTTCTCAGCTCATCTTCAAATTGGGGAATCTCAAAATCAATTTTCTTCTAATGAGGAGAATCTACTCGATGGTATAGGATCCAATATTTAATTCTTGTATCTGCATTCCATGTTAATTTTCTTGTGGTTTCTTAGCATCCATGTAGTCTTTTAAACTGTGGAATGATAGGAAATTACAATACACATTTTAAGGGATATGATTCATTTTCTTTGTATCAATCTATACCACACATAGAGAATATTTTTAGTGATTCATGGTACTTCAAAAACAATACGCACTCATTTGGGAAAACAAGTATTATTTAGATATTATTCCTATTGAATGAAACATTCATTTAGCATCATATGTTTAGAAAAGTAGTTAATTTTCTTCTGGTATAATATATTTTAGAAGACAAAGTATTTCTTTAAAGATTGTTTCACTTGATCTTCTTTTAGATTTCAATTTATATATCTTTAATACAACTAACAATGTTATATATTTTTTAAAATTGGACTTAAATGGATTCTTGGAAAAAATATTTATCTCCCCAGACAACATTGGACAATCATAAAGGTTATATTAATTTTTTTTGTCATTTCTTCCATGTGATCTCTATTTTTTAAAAAATGTATTCATATCAAAAGATTCATAATCTGTATTATCATCCCAATCGATGTAGAAATTATATTTTTCCTCGTTTTTAGTAAAAAAAATTATAGCTTGGATCTATTCCTTGAAAAATTAAATGTTCTTACTACTCTTCTGAAATAATTTACCTTGAATAACAATAATGTAAACATGGACATAGGGTTTTAAAAGGGTCTTTTGCATGATCTCTTTCAAACATGATGCATTATTTAACTCCATCTTCATATTAATTAGTCAAAGGTTTAGCGTGAATTCATTTTTGGATAAACCTATCCTTTTGGGATGTAAAGACCCAAAAATTACATGTAATTTTTTTAATTATATCAAAATTTTACGAGTCCTAGAAAATTGATGACGCGTCATTCTGAGGGCCGGTGTCGCCAGAATTAATTTATGAACATTTATTTGGGTATGTTCAGTAAACATGCGAGCTGGTTTTTGTAAATTTTGAACCTGTGCTAGGAATTGATATCTGAGGACACTGTTGAACTCGCAGTGCTGGTATTCTCTTAAGGATACTTTCTCCTCGACCACAGTTAGTCAAGGGTGAATGTTAGTTTTTGTGATTTTCATGGAATACAAAAGATAAAATGTTTAACATTTTTATTTTTATTTTTGAAACCACTCAACATGGGTTATGGAAGTGGGGACAATCAGAACTAGAAAACCCCCCAAATTAATTTCTAGTAGTGGGGATCTAATGAATAACCCTTTAATGGGAGATAACTCTTGGACTCCCTCCCATAAATTATTTAGGCCAACTACCCATTTAATTTTTGGATCCAGCTAAAAATTAATGAAATGTATCCGCATTTTAATTGTGCCAACATAATTGATCTAATAAATTTAAATTATATTCGCATCTCTTTCCTTAGGGAGAATTTGGTTGGCTTCTCATTATATCCTTGGGAGAAATCGTTGGAAAATGGAGAATATTGGGAGAACATTGGTGGAACTCATTTTCTAATGAAGAATGCTTCTCCAATGAAGAGTGATTCTGCAATGAAGAACGCGAAATCTTCTCCAATGAAGAATGTGCCACCTATAGCATGTGACATATTCAACAATGATGAAACAATGTCCATCCTTCCCTCGTCTCCGACATCAAAAAACCTACGAGGTAAGGTTTTTTTATTCTTCGTGTTTTACGTCAAATTATTCATCTTGATCTGCCTACTACCAAACTAATGTAGAGGAAGTGGGCCAAATGAAAAAGGCCCGATCTCTCAGCCGTTCTGCACGGTTGGTGTTTTTTTTGTGATGGAGGAGGATGAAAACAGACACCAGAGGGGCACATGAATGGTGGCTGCCACCATGGCTAGCTACGACGAAGGCGATGACGTGATCGCACCACCTGACAGAAGAGAAATGCGGCCTTGTGATGCAGTGGCATAAGAAGGGCGGATGGCTTGATGCCGACGGCCAGTGAATGCGCGACACATAACCGCACCATGCAGAGAGGATGACTTGCCATCCAGCTAGCCGTGGCAGACCGCCGCATCGCACCATGGCCGCCCTGCCACACCGCGGCCACCCCGCCACATCGCGGACCACCCACCGTGGACTAGGCCAGACCCAGTGGGCCGGGCTGGACCCAGCGGGCCTAGTCAACCCGAACCGGGTTGGACCGGACCCAGACGAATTTCAACCCTATACGTTCTTTTGGTCATAACTTTGGCCCCAAGAATCCGTTTGACGAACCGTCTACGGTTCCAGAAACCCTGGAGCGAGATGATACTTTTTTTATACCCCACTTGACATTGGGATAAAGTTGGTGTATGGTTGGGTTGGATCGAGCACGAATCTAACCGGGTCCTCGGGACGTAATGTATAATAACTTACAGACCGGACGTCCGATTGACACACCGTCTATAGCGTTGAAAACCCTTTTACGTGGTGTTACTTTTGGAAATTATTTTTGGGATATCTTGGTAGTTGGAGTATCAACCGGTAGATTTATGAGTGGAATTTCCCGAAGATGAGCAAGCATAGTGCGGGAAACCTTTAGCTGGATATAACATGAGAAAGGGATCTTGTGTGGGTATGACGGTGTACTAGGATCTTGTATGGGTTTGATGGTGTACTAGGATCTTGTGTGGGTCTGACAATTTTCTAGGATCCTGTTTGGGTCAGATGGTGTACTAGGATCTTGTGTGGGTCTCACGATGTACTAACGGTTTACTAGAATCCTGTGTGGGTCCGACGATGTTCTAACAAAGTACTAGAATCCTCTGTGGGTTGGACGATGTACTTACGGTGTACTAGGATCATGTGTTGGTTTGACGATGTACTAGGATCCGGTTTCGGTCTGAAGGTGTACTAGGATCCTATGTGGGTCTGATGATGTACTGACGATGTACTAGGATCCTATGTGGGTCTGACGATGCACTAACGATGCACTAGAATCTTGTGTGGGTCTGACAGTGTACTAACAGTGTACTAGGATCCTATGTGGGTTTGACGATGTACATACATTGTACTAGGATACTGTGTGTGTCTAAAAATTTACTAGGATATTTTGTGGGTCTGACGATGTACTCACGAGGTACTAGGATCCTGTGTTGGTCTGCAATTTGGGATCCTTCGTGGGTCTGCCTCTTAACAGGGTAAGATGATTCAATAGTTACATCCAGTCATATCTACTAATGTACCTATTCTATACCTAGTGTGAGATGATTCTGTACCTGTATGGTACTTTCCTTCATGGTAATACCTTGTTGGTATTATTCTGTGTGGCATACCTATGTGGTACTTACCTTCTTGGTATTCCAGCCTTTGTGGAACAGTTGAGATTTGGGATTTTGTGTTGGACCCTGTGTTTCCTAATGTTTGAGATGTGTAATATTTGAAAACTTATGTATATGTATGGGAATATAACTAAGTAGGGTTGTCACTAGTTTTCATGATTTGTGGTTTATCCTTATGGATTTTGTGATACCTTGAGGGTCTCGGGGTCCCTACTCATTATCGTTATACTCACCCCTACACCGGCTATGACCGCACCCTGTTGTGTTTTGTGCAGACGACAGATAGTGCTGATCGAGGATGAGGGTTCCAGGACTAGACGGTTCGCGAAGGTGGACCATATGGAGTGTCGGTACGCATAAGATATAGGCAGACGTTGTGTGATGAGGAGGTGATATGTACCCACCCTTCAGGTAGGAACCTCGGAGGAAAACCTAGTCGATGTCTTTCTCATTCTTCAGTTGAATTGTATTTCAGTTGTACTTGTACCTTTACTGTTGGGATTGAATTTCGTCCCCTATTACATTCAAAACTCTTTTTTCTATACAATTTACATGTTTTCTTATCTTTTTGTGTGCATGGTTGAGTGTGTTTACAGGTTTTAAATGTAATGCCTTCCCGGTTTTAGGGAATACATCTTTCGGTGCCAGTTTCCAGCCCCTGGTCTATGGAAGGTGGGCTTGGGGTTGTCATGCATGGGCCCTAGGAGACGGGTCGTGAAAAACTTGTATTGTAGAGGGGTTCTACCATAGAACATAAAACTATGATCTTTTAATGGAAATTGTGTTAGGTGTAGTGAGTGTGGTTATTAGTTTAGGGAATTTAGTGTTGGTGAGACAGACGACGTATCCATACACCAGGACCCAGACTTCTGATTTCTAACTCAGTGCACTAAAACAATGATTGGGTGTGTGTTTTTGAAGGGTTATATTTGTTATCTCTTTGAGTCAGCTCACCAGGTATAACTTATTGACTGTGGCACACCTGTTTTTTTTTCAGGATGTCTCCACGCAAACAACCAGCTTGGGTTTCGTGTATAGTACACACTGATAGCCCACCGAGCGATGAGGCCTCGGTGCGGGGACCTCTTCCAGTATAGGCACCAGCGGTACCATTACCCGTTGGGCCACCGATTCCACCATCCCCAGTAGTAGAGGGTGCACGTTGCTTGAGTGTGTTGCACGAGTTCTAGCACCAAAGGCCACCTAGGTTCAAGGAAGATATGGACACACAGGCGGCTAAGGATTGGATGGAGGCCGTGGTGAGAGTCTTTCGACTGGTAGGGACACCAGCTAATCTCATGGTGATCCTTGCTTCCAGTCATCTATAGGTAGCAGGAGGCCGATGGTGGAGCTTGATGCTCCAAGTTCACGACGAGGTGACACTTTTCTGGGCAGAAATTGAGATCCTGTTTTTGGTAGAAGTTTCCCCAACGAATCTTCGTGCAGTGCGCATATAAGAGCTTCTTCATCTACATATGGGTAACATGACTGTGGCTCGGTACTCAGTAAGGTTCACCGACCTCTCATGCTACTCCACTGAATTAGTGAAAGACCCTTTATTCCAGGCCTGGACATTTGAGAAAGGAATCATGAAAGAGATCAGAGCTTCGATGATTTCACTCAGCATCCTGATGTCGGCGAGGGTGTTAGAGTGAGCCCTCTTAGGGGAGATATTCCTTGCTGAGCAGTAACCAGTAACAAGACCCACCATCGGACGTCACATAGCAGAGTATTCTGTAGCTGGTGGCAGAAAAATGTCACAGATGTCCAAGAGGACGAGACCTATAGGTGGAAGACCGCATGACTCGGGATCAGTTGTGTGAGGTACCAGAGACAGAGCCAGTCATACGAGGAACATGAAGTGTTTCACATTTGGCGAGTATGGTCACATGGCTCATGACTATCCAACCCACCATACAGATGATCATTAGATGGTCGAAGGACTGACCAGGCAGAGACATAGGTTTGACTAAGGAGGTCTATAGGGAGTAGGCGGACGTGGTAGAGGAGTGGGCCGTGTAGTTGGCGGTGGGATACAATTTGAGATTTTACCGCCACCACCACTAGATGGTCGACCCCAACCACTGGGATTAGGTGGATAAGGGCGATCTCAGCTATAGCCAGTTGAGGCCTACGATCATGGCACTCCAAAGATGATACGAGGTATGATCTCTGTCTACTTTACCTGAGCTGTAGTTCTTATGGACACAGGTGATGGTCATTCTTTTTTTGCCACTAACCTCATTCGGATCTCGAGAATATGATAGAGTTGTTGGCTCGATCCTTAATTCTAGAGACTTCTTCATGCGCGGATTCAACGATTACGCACTAGTTCCGGTAGTGTGAGCTTACTCTAGGAGGCGAGATCTTCAGCCAGGATCTTCTAGTAGTGGTGTTGGGGCCTTACGATGTCATCTTGGGAATGGACTAGTTATCTATAGTCTTTGCTCATATTGACAATATTAGGAGCAATGTGTGGTGTTTCCACATGGATGGGACCAGGTTTACCTTCACCGGTGAGAAGGGAGACTTTGCAACATAGGATGTACTTACATGGCGGAGAGTGAAACCATTCACTCTTTAGTTGGCTATCCTTACCCTTAGAGCAGTTGATGTGGAGAGTCTGAGCTATCCTGTAGTGGTGGACGAATACATAGATGTTTTCTCTAATGATGTTCTAGGGCTACCTCCTCCCAGAGAGGTGGACTGTTACATTAACCTATACCTTGGGACAACACCGATATCTAGACCAGCGTATCGGTTGGCTCTTGTGGAGCTTCGTGAGCTACGAGTATAGCTGGAGGACTTACAAGGGAAAGGGTTCATCCGTCCCAGTGTTTCTCCTTGGGCATCCCCGATTTTGTTTGATATGTAGGAAAATGAGAGCTTGAGGTTTTGTGTTGACTATTAGCACTTGAATTAGGTGACAGTGGAGAACGTGTACCCACTTCTGAGGATTGAAAACCACTTTGATCAGCTGAAGGGTGCACATTGGTTCTCGAAGACAGACCTCAGATCAGGTTGTCACCAGCTCAGAGTGTGATACAAGGATGTGTATAATATTGATTTTAGATGATTTTATGACCATTATGAGTTCATGGTTATGTCATTCAGTGTTACAAATTCTCTAGCAGTGTTCATGGGACTCATGAATAGGATCATTCAACCATACCTTTATCGCTTTGTAGTAGTCTTCGTCGACGAAATTCTGATCTACTCGGTTACTGAGGATGAGCATGCCTATAATTTGCAGGTAGTATAGGACACACTCCGAGAGCACCAGAGTTATGGTATGATCTCGATGTTCTAGTTCTAGATCCGAGAGTTTCACTTTATGGGACATGTCATATCAGATAATGGAGTTGTAGTGGATCCAGTGAAGATTGAGGCAGTACTTGCTTGGGAACCACCAAGGAGTGTGACATACGTATGGAGTTTCCTGTATTTGGCTGGATACTACTAGAGGTTTGTGCTATATTTCTCTAGAGTTGTAGCACCTTTAGCAGCATTGATTGAGAAGGGGAAACCCTCCGTGTGGTCAGAGAGATGCCAATAGTGTTTTCATGAGCTGAGGTAGTGGCTGACTAGTGCTCCCATATTGAGACTATCAGAGGAGGGCGTAGGGTACATAGTCTACTACGATGTATAAGGGACCAGGATTGGATGTGTCTTGATGCAATAGTGAGCAGTGATCGCATATGGTTCTCGACATCTGAGACAGTATGAGCAGAACTACGCTGCCCTTAACCTGGAGTTAGCAGTTGTGGTCTTCTTCTTGAAGATGTGGTGACATTACTTGATGGGTAAGCATTTAATATTCTACTAGAATCAACATAGTCTTAGTTATATATTCTCTTATAAGGACCTTAATCTGAGACAACAATGGTTGCTTGAGTTCCTCTAGGAATATGACTTTGAGAAAGTCTATACTCCTGTAAAGGAGAACTTTTTAGTAGATGCACTTAGCAGGAGATTTAGTATACATCTTCTAGGTGAGGTGATGGAGCAACTCGCCGCTTTACAGATATGCTTTGTGGAACGATATGTAGTAGCTTTCCTTCAGTCTCTTATAGTATCTCCCCCACTTCTTCTACGAGTCAGGGAGGCGCAGTGTGGGGATGCTGACTACGAGACTCGACATGCCCATATATCCATAAGATATGCACATGATAGATTTTCTTAAGGTGGGGAGCATGTCATACTCTTCGTAGTACATACCATTGTAGTAGTGTCGCTTTGGGAGGAAGTGTTGGGGGAGTTCGACACATCCCCTCTAGCAGTACATCTAGGAGTGGAGAAGATGTACCCAGACCTCCTACGGCAACATTGGTGGCTGGGAATGATGAAAAAAGTAGCAGAGTTTGTCTCTCGGTTCCTCACTTGTCAGCAAGCGAAGGCAGAGCATTAGGTAACAGCAGGCTTGGTTCAACCATTAGTGGTCCTAGACTGGAAGTAGGATGGGATATCCATGGACTTTGTGACAGGACATCCATGTAGATCCAGAGGTCATGATTCTATATGGGTGATCGTCAACCAACTCACCAAGTCATCCCACTTCCTACCGATCATAGAGCAGGGTTTTTTAGAGAGCTTGGGACGCCTCTATATACAAGAAATTGTGTGGTTTCATGGATTACCCTCATCGATTGTCTCTGATTGTGATACACATTTTACTTCCAGACTATGGAAGGGGTTGAAGGAGGATTTCGGGACGCAGCTTCATTTGAGCACTGCCTTCCATACTCAGATGGATGGCTATACTAAGCGAACTATTCAGACTCTCGACGACATCATACGTGCTTTCATCCTTAGCTTCATTCATAGCTGGGAGGATCAATTTCCTTTGGTGGAGTTTTCAAACAACAACAGCTATCAATCCAACATTGGGATGACATCTTTTGTGGCATTTTACAAGAGAACTTTCATATCACCTTTGTGACAGACTTCCCTAGGGGAGTAAGCACTCGTGGGACAAGAGATGGTATGAGCTAACATAGAGAAAGTGAAGATCATCCCAGAGTAGATGAAGAATGCACAATGCAGGTAGATGTCTTATACCGACAGGAGACAAAGAGTTCTGGAGTTCAAGGATGGATACCACATCTTTCTATGCGTTTCAACTCGATGAGGATTGCAGAGATTTGGTTGGGGCGATCAGTTGTCTCTAAGGTCCATCAGATCTTCTCAGGTCCTCATCAAAGTTGGAGAGGTGGATTACCACCTAGCACTTCCCCCTCAGTTGCGCTAGGTGCACAACGTCTTCCACGTATCCCAACTAAGAAGATATGTGCTTGATCCTACCCACGTCATCGACCACAGAGAGCTGGACATCGATGATGGGGCGGAATTGGTTGAGGTTTCAGTGGGGATTGAGGATCGAAAGGAGTAGGTCTTTCGTAGGTGGTCGATACCTCTGGTGCACGTTCACTGGTAGCATGTGAACCTCCAGGAGAGCACATAGGAGTGGGAGGCTCAGATATGTGCTCAGTAACCCCCTTGTTCCCATAGTTTGAGTTGTGGCTTATGAGGATGTAAAGCACTGAGGTGGGGATAGTGTAATGACCTAGAAATTTCATGTAATTTTTATATTTATATGGGAATTTTAGGAGTCTACAAAACTTGACGGTGCATGACTCTGAGGCTCATTTTGCCTAGAATGAATTTATAAACATTGTTTTTTGGGTATGTTCTGTAAACGTGTGAGCATGTTTTTGTAACATTTGAACCAGTGATTGGAATTGAAATTTGAGAACATCGTTGAACTCATAGTGACGATATTCACTTAAAGATACATTCACCTCAACCATAGTTGGTCGAGGGTGAATGTTAGTTTTCGTGATTTTTATGGAATAAGAAAAATTAAATTTTTAAAATTTTTATTTTTATTTTTGAAACCTCTCAACATGGGTTATGGAGTTGGAGACAACCTAAACTAGAAAACCCCCAAAATTAAATTCTAGTGGTGGGGACCACCTAAAATGTGTCAGCATTTTAATTGTTCCATCATAATTGATCTACTTAATTTAAATTATATTGGAACCTATTTCCTTTGGGATAATTTGGTTATATCGTCATTTTATCCTTGGGAGAAATCATTAGAAAAGGGAAAATATTGAGAGAACATAGGAGGAACACATTCTCCAATAAAGAATGCTTCTCCAATGAAGAACGCTTATTCAATGAGGAAGGCACCATCTTCTCCAATGAAGAACGTTCCACCTCCATCGTGGGACATATTTATATATAATGAATCGACATCCATCCTTCCCTCCTCTCCGACATCAAAAAACCATCAAGTTAGAGGTTTTTTTTTCTTTATATTTTACGTTGAATTAATCATCTTGATCCGCCTGCTACTGAACTAATGCGGAGGAAGAGAGCCAAAAAAACATGACCTGATCCCTACACTATTCATCATGGTTAGTGTATTCTTCACGGTGGAGGAGGATGTAAACTGATACCGGAGGGGAAAAAGAATAGTGGCTGACACCACGACCATCCGCGATGAAGGCGGCAGTGCAACTGCGCCGCCCCGACAGAAGAGAACCGCGACCTTGTGCCACGACAGCGAGGGAAGGGAGGTCGGCTCACTGCTGGCCACTAGAAAAGGCATAGCGCGCGACCGTGCCACGTGGATAGATTGGATAGCCATTCGGTCAGCCGCGGTGGACCCCCGCACCATGGCCGACTGGCCGCACCGTGACCGCCCCACCGCAACCCTGTGCCTCGCCACACCGCGGCGGCCACGCCGCATCGCGGCCGCCCCACCGCACCCCGGTGCCCCACCACACCGTGGATGCCCCACCCCACCGCACTGTGGCCTCCCCGAACCATGGGCCGAGCCAAATTCAGTGGATCGAACCGGACCTAATTGGTCGGGCTGAACCCAGCTGGCTGGTTTGACTCGAACTGGGTCGGGTCAGTCCAACCAGGTCAGACCGGACCCGAACTAATTTCGACCCTATATGTTTTTTTGGCCATAACTTTGGCACCAGGCATCCATTTGATGAACTATATATGAAATTAGAAACCTTGGAGTTAGGAAGACCTTTTTGTTTATCCCACATGAGATATTTGAATAAATTTGGGGTACGGTCGGGTTGGATTGAGCTGGAATCCTGTTGGGCCCTCGGGACTAAAAGGCTAATAACTTACAGACCGGACATCCAATTGATGCACTGTCTGTTGCGTTGATACCCTCTTTTACATGGTAGTCCTGTGGGATACATCTTCTTGGGAATTCGTGGTTTTTGGTGTATCAAATAACATCTTGATAAGTAGACTCCCCCAGAGATGAGAAAGCATAGTGCAGAAACCCTGTAGTTGGCTGTAACACGAGAAAGGGATCCTGTGTGGGTCTGACGATGTACTAGGATCCTATGTGGGTCTGACAGTGTACTAGGATCTTGTGTGGGTTTGAAGGTTTAATAAGATCCTAGGTGGGTCTGACGATGTACTGACGGTGTACTAAGATCATGTGTGAGTCTGACAATGTTCTAACGATGTACTAGGATCTTGTCTATGTCTGATGATATACTGACTGTGTACTAGGATTCTGTGTGGGTGTGACGATGTAATGATGATGTACTAGGATCCTGTGTGGGTATTATAGTGTACTAGGATACTGTGTGGGTATGATGATGTACTGACGGTGCACCAGGATCTTGTGTGGGTATGACGATGTACTGATGGTGTACTAGGATCATGTGTGGTTATGAAGATGTACTAATGGTGTACAAGGATCCTGTGTGGGTCTCACTATGTATTGACGATGTAATAGGATCATGTGTGGGTCTCACGATGTACTGACGATGTTCTAAGATCTTATGTGGGTCTGTAATTAGGGATCCTTCATGGGTTTTACTTTTAACAGAGTAAGATGATTCAGTAGTTACATCTAATCATCTCTACTAATATGCCTATGTTATACCTGGTGTGAGATGAGTCTATACCTGTGTGGTACTTTCCTTCGTGGTAATACCTTAGTGGTATTCTTCATTGTGGTGTACCTGTGTGGTAATTACCTTTTGGTATTATTGTCTTTGTGGAAGAGTGGAGCTTTGGGCTTTTGGGTTGGACCATGTGTTTCCTCATGTTTGAGATGGGTAATATTTGATAAATTATGTTTATGTATAGGCATATACCTAAGTAAGGTTGTCACTAATTTTCATGATTTTTGGTTTGTCCTTGTGGATTTTTTGAGACCTTGAGGGTCTCGGGGTCCCTACTAAGTATCATTATACTCACCCCTACACAGGCTATGCCTGCACCTTATTGTGTTTGGTGCAGATGACAGACAACACTTATTGCGGCTGAGGGTACCAGGACTAGATGGTTCCAGAAGGTGGACCATACAACATGTCGGTATTCAGAAGAGATGGGTGGACGTGGAGTGTTGAGGAGGCGATCAGTACCTACCCTTTATGTAGGATCCTTGAAGGACGACCCAATAGTTGTCTTTCTCTTTCATTAATTGTATTGTATTCTAGTTGTACTTGTAAATTTACTATTGGGATTATATTCCAACCCCTCTTACTTTAAGTACACTTTTTTCTATATATTATACTTGTGTTATTATCTTGATGTGTGCTTGGTTGAGTGTTTTTACAGGTTATAAAGGGAATGAACTCCCAGTTTTTGGGAATACACTTTTTGGTGCTAGTCGCCAGCCCCTGTCCTACAGATGGTGGGCATGGGGTAGTCACGGAATGGGACCTGGGGGATGGTTCGTGACATGGGTTCATAAAATATTAGTTTTAAAAAATATATAATAAATACACATAATAAAATAATAATCAAAAGTGAAATTATAGACAATTCTACTAAGGGAAATATGGATCATTTCTACTAGAATATCTGAGCACCTGGATATTCCAAATCCAACAATAAAGTTGTTGGTATTTAAAAAAATAGATGGTGATAAAGTAAGATAATAGATTATATTATCATGAAATATTAAATGTGTATAAAGGAAGTTGTATTGTGTGATGACCCTATCTTGAATTACCCAAATAACACCAGGTTTGATCATTTTATGACCTTAAACAAACCTAAAATTCACTAAAGGATGGTTTAAAATTTGGTTTCAAAAGACCATAAATGCCCCCCCCCCGCAAATAGAAACAATTAGCACCAAAGGTCGAACAAAATTCTATCATGTCCTTTTATGTCAATGGACATGAAGACCCAAAAATAACCATTACCAAATATAAGCATACCAGTTAGACAAACAACTATGGAATAGATGATGAAATACATATATAGAAACACATACATGTCACACCATTATAAAAACTTATGTACATTCTATAATAAATATAAAATAGATAAAAAACTGATATTAAAATATAAAGTGAACTATAAAGGATCCAAAATGATTCAAAAAGTGAAGGCTTGATATGATAAAACCTCATGTACTAAACTAGGGATGAACCCTTTGTATCTGATACCGAATAAAACTAAGGACATTATTGAATTATAAGAGGAAATAGATCTTATGATACATATAATCGATAAGGGAACTTACATCTCTCTGGTAACTTGGTTCCTAAAGTATTGCATCTGAAGCTGCATGTCCAATGAGGTGTCCATGAAAGATGTCAACATATATATAATCATTAGGGAACCACCAATGTACCTCAAATCAGTAGTCAATAAACAAGAATATACATGAAACTTTCCTCCCTATGCTTGGATGGGGTGGTAAGGGTGGAGAGGTGTTTGGGGCGTCGTTACAGGGCCACGGGGTGAAGTCCTCATGCCAACGATTTACATGTATTTTATTTTTCACATTGTGTACTGATTTCAAAGTTGTACCATAAAGAGTATACATGAATATTTCTACACATTTATATACAAATATGAAAAAATATATAGTAATAAGATATAAAAAATTGATGTAAAGTAACAATGAATAAATCCAGGGTTCAATGTCAGATATAAAAAATTGATCATATATTGGTAGTCTATATAAACAGTGGACCACAAATCGTTACCTAAAAAAAAATCCAAGTCAAATTGTAAACAAATATCATAGAAAAATTGTAGAATAAGAAATAAAAAAAGCAACCAAAAATACACAAAGTAAATAGGAAGGCCTAACATGCTATGTTAAAGAAAATTTGACACCTACTACAGAAACCATAACTGCAATAAAACATTAGATGTTGTACAAGTTGTTAGAGAAACCAAATTTCGTTGAGTGGTGTGATTCAAATTTTGATTCACCGAGGAGGAGTGTCGGTAGTTGGTGGATTTTGTGGAAAGATTCTATTTTTTGATAGGTTTTCAAATGGTTAGGGTTTTTAAAATAGACCCGGACACTTTTATCAGTGCTTTGAAATAAGGGTTGATAAAGGGCCCTTTTTCCTGCATGTATTAAATTTATCAGTGCTAAATAAGTGCTGATAAAATAAATCTTTATCAGCACTAATGTTATAATACTGACAAATATAAATTTTATAAGCTCTTCTTATTGAAGAACTGATAAAAGATTTATAGTTATATAAATAAATAAAAAATTGTAAATATTTATATATACTTAATAAAAATATATAAATATAAATATAATACATATATTCTTTTTAAAATATATTTATAACAATTTTTAAATATTTATTTATAATTATAGAAATATTTTTTAAAAAATAATATTTATATATTTATATATATTTATATAATTATACATATATATTTCATAAATATATATAAATATAAATATAGTAAATAGATTCATTATTTATGAAAAATTTATTATAAATTTCATAATTAATTATTTATAATTATATAAATACCTTTAAATTTTATTTATTTATTTATAATTATAAATATATAAATGTATTAATATTATAAATGTACATTTATAAATATATTTATTTATAATAATTTTGTCAAAAATATATTTTTAACTTTATTAATGAATATTTAATTTTATGTTCATGAATATATGTTCAAAATGAGTGAAATTGAATAAATTAAGAATAAGTACACTTTAACAATATTGAAAAAATAGATATATTTTGTGTGTGTCCATTATAATATATATAATAATGCATTAATTATGTACATGTAAAATAATATAACACACATTTGATCAATATATTAAATTGAAAAATCAAATGACATTCAATTATATGCTGAGTTCTAGGAAATTACTCAATAATTTTAATTCATGTTAATTTTTATTATAAACCATTATTAAATAAATATATTACTATTTAATGTAAATAGAATAAATATTTTGTAATATATAAATCATATCTACATATATTAATATATACCTATATATTTAATAATGTATAATCAATCTATTCGTTTTTATCAATAATTGTTTAATTAATAAAATTTGTAATTTTTTTAATAAACACCTTTTTTATCTTTTATTTATTTAATTATTTCATTTTATTTATTTGGACCTTTATTATAGCATCCTACTTTTTTTCACATAAAATTTCATTACATTACACAAAACTGAGGATCTTTAAGGTTTAGTGTCTTGGAAACCAGGAACATAATACATGAAAACAACATAAAACATTTTTCTTAAACACTTGAAAGGCTTCTCATTCAGTTCATAGTAGGTTCATTACTGCATCTCATAACTTGGGGACATACATCAAAAGAAAGGGTGAGCAGAAGGCCCAATAAGGGAAACAAGAGAAACATTTAACATGAGAACTTGAGATACATCAACTATGTCATGAAAAGAACTTTAAGGCATGGGAAAGAAATCATGTGGCATATCATAATAAAAATAACATTTTTCATAACTTTAATATATGGCTACATCATTTAACATAGAAAATCATGAACATATCACCAAGGTCCATCCCCAAGGTGTCATTTGAAAATTACAAAGGTTATTCACCAAGATATCGTGAAAATTGTAATCTTTAGTGGTTACATCATTACCCAATGCATTAGACCGCTATCAGGGCGCACCCTTAAATTTTTCTTTATTATAATGTGAGACACATTTATCATCATCAAACATTTCATAAATAACCCATATAGAATAAAATAAATGGGTTTCATTTCATAATCATAACGTTTTAAAAACTACTTTAAAGAGATGATCTTTACGTCACTTTAAACCCACGGAAGGGGAGAGCAGGTCTCATGTATGTAAATCCCAGAATTTAAAATAGAACATTTTTATATATATGTGAATACCCCTGTAGAAATAAGAGCTTTGATTATTCACTTTATAACATAAAATAATTTTGAGAAAAGAGAGAGACATTTTGAGACGAAAATTCTGCGGCATAACAGCAATGTTTTGGGGTTTTAGAAAACATTCAAAATAGAGAGGAGATGGGTCAAACATTAATAAATGACCCATAAAACAGTATAGGGACAGAATAAGAAGGATATATGAACATGGTAATGAAATTCTAAGGACATACCATTTGAAATTAAAAACATGGAAGGAAGACAAAAATATGATTTCTCTTACAAAAATTTGGCAGCCTAACAGCGTCACTTAAACTTCAACAAAAATGATTTGAAAAGATCAAATAGGGTATCTCATAATATTAAAATAAATGATCAGTATGATAGATATAGAGATCATACCCCAACATAATAAAAATTAACTTTCAAGACTTGACATGGAATTAGAACTTTGAAAAAAGAGAAAGTTGAAAGAATCACTTAAAAATTCGGCAGCCTAACGGCGCCACTTAAAACTTCAAAATTCTGAATTGAAGAGATAAAATGTGGTCTCTCATAATAAGATAATAAAATATCAGTATGATAGATATATAGATCTTACCCCAATATAATAAAAAAACTTGAAAGACTTGACATGAAAGTAGAACTTGAAAACGAGAAGGGTGAAAGAATCCATTACAAAAAATTCGGCAGCCTAACGGCGCCACTTAAACATTCATAAAATGAAATGATAAGAGTAAGAGGGGGTCTATAATCATATGAACATAAAAAGGACAGTATAATTAATATAAAAGAACATCCTCCATCATATGAACATGGAGCATAAAATAAATTACATAAAAGAGATCACTTGAAAAGAAAGAGAGGGGGGTCTGATCCCTTACCTTAAACGTAACTCTTAAAACTCAAAGGTTTGGACCTTGAGAGGCTTTAGGGAACCTTGGGAGTACTCCTTGGGAGGTAAGGAGATCAGATATTCTTTTAGAATGATTTTGGAGTCCAAAGGATGAGTTAATGTCTTGGTATTTATAGGGAAAGTGAGGGGACAAGGCATTAATGGCCAAGGGACACCTCATTGGTGGTTTTGAAAAAACCGTGGGCCTGACCACGGTATTTGCCCATGTTATTGGGCACATGGGTCCCAACATAAAATAATTAATCACCTTTGGTCGGCCAACCCTTAAAATATCTCATGAAATCATCATGACATAGTTATGATGTCATTAAACATTCCGAAACCCTAAAACGGTTTTTTCACTTTTCGTCAAAAATTCAACTTTCTCAGAAAAATCCCAAAATTTCTCCTTAACCAAATATCAATGCCCTGATTTCAAAAATGAACTCCATTTTATAAAAATAATTTTCTAAATATTTTTAATTTATTTTTTAAATAAATACACTATTCACTGAAAATTCATTTTTTTCCGAAAAATCCCAAAAAATTACCATAACATAATATCGATGATATGAGTTCAAAAATGAAATCCATTTTATAAAAATAATTTTATAAATAATTTTAATTTAATTTTTAATTAAAAAACACTATTCACCTGAAAAAACTAATACTTGAATAATATGTTATGAAACCGTTATTTAACCATTTTATTGAATCACATTACTTAATCAAGGTGCCTAGATTATATTAATACTTTCTTTAAGTGAGATTACTAATCCATTTGGTCACATTACTAATCCTAATAATAAAATCACTATTCATAATTTACTATTCATCAAAAATTAAGTTGATCTTATTAGACTCTAAATTTCGTACTGAACATAATTGTAGAAGACCATTTTTTGAAAATCATTACACATTTTTTATTATTTAAGGTTTACATAAACATTTTTAAAATATTGTTTCTCTAAAATTCATCAAAAATATGCATACTATATTTATCCGGACATTAGAAAATTCATAAACTTCATCATAAGAAGAGATAAAATTTTTTATTTAAAACAAAGGATGACACAAGGCAGTTATGGTCTCCTTACATAGCCCCTTATCACTCCAGCATAGGACCTAAGTGTAAGGTGTTCTAAGGTGAGGGAATCCAAGGGAGGCTCGGCCAACATCGCACGAGTAGTAATTTCTATCATTTGGAACTTCTCGTGAAGGCGATTCCGTTCTAGGTTCACACGATGAAGTTCGGCTTGGGTTTGGTCCAAAGCAAAGCCCAATGGTGCTACCTCTTTCCCAAGTTCTGTTAGATGGGCTTTGATCGGTCCAAGACTACTCGGTGAGGCCATGGAATCTCCTTTCTATATTAATTAACCAATGTCACTTGTATTTAGAGACAAATATTGAAATGTTTAGTTTCTAGCTGTCATATTGAACAATGGTCATATAATAGTCAAAACACAATGGTCTCATTTTAATTATACTCATGTTATTAAATGAAACAATTTTGTTGAGTATAAAAAAAATAACACACAAAATTAGGAAACAAGATTTATTCAAAATTTCAGGTCGTTACATTTATCTTTTCTAAAAAATTTCTAATTAAATAAATATTTATCAGTGCTAAAAATAATGCACTGAAAAATGTTAACCTTCATCAGCGCTAAAAATAAAGTGCTAATAAAAGATACCCCTTATCATTTCTAAAAATAATGTGTTGATAAATGATATTGTTTATCAATGATAAAAAGAATGTTATATTGAAGGTTCCCTTTATCAGCACTAAAAAAGAACTTATTAAAGGTTAAATTTATCACCTATTTCTTCAATGCTGATAAATATTTCATTTATAATCATTTTTTGTAGTGTTGATAAATACTAGAATTGTTAAAGGCCTATTTTGTAGTAGTGATACTAAATCATGCAGTTCATAAATATAGTGTCTATATGTAATCCAAGAGATTTAATATGGAATTCCACTATAAAAGAACCTAACCATGTCCATAAATAATTGTCCATTGTAATCTTAGACAAACAATGACTAGACCAAATGTAGTGAATCCATGACACCGTGTGTCTGTAGACATGAAGATGGATCCAAGGTGTGTATCCAATGAATCCTAATATTCAAAGCTATAGTGAAGTGATACAACAATGTCATACTAGGACTCCACTAGAAGACATAGACTATGTTCCAATGTTTTTATCTCCCTTGGAAATCGTCACCTTCAATCAGAATGTCATCTTAGGAGTGGTCATGGCATTCTATCAAGAATACAAGGTTAGATTAAGAATGACCACTCCTATGAAGATAATAATGTCAATATGAAATAGGAACACTATATAATATTCTTTCCTCAATTAAGGCCATGTAATACTCATGAAAATAAATAATCCATTAGGTTCATTCCATTACATTTCATCAAAATTGACTTGGCCCATCAAGGACATGAAACCAAGTTTCATTATTTATATGCAAAGGGCCAAGTGATGTATATAAATATATGATCCAATTAAGCATATAATGATTCATTAATTAAGTTTAAACACTTACCTTAGAAGGTAAAATTATCATTTATACAATAAAAATGTTCTATCCATTATAAAATAATTTTTAATTTTAATTTAATGGACCTACCATTAGCACGGTGAAGGCCAAGACACCCAAACGATGTCTCATATAATCCTAACAAGGGTCAAAAGTCTTAACAAGTAAAGCACCCTACTTGGGGTGGAATTTTCTCTACTCACAAAATCTAAATAAATGAACAACATCTATATAAATATATGTAAAATGTGAACACAATGATTATAATAAAGACATATGAATTTTAGGAGCAACACCTAGTAAAAAAGGTGTGTGAACATCAACCCAAATTTATAAAAGATAAAAATTTTAGGGAGAATTCATAGACCACCTACCTTATTTTTGTAACACTCTCCTCATCAAGTATCACCCCTAATTATATTTTGGATTGGAAGAAAATAGAATAATGGTTGAACACCCTAAAAATAGGGGACACAAAACTGCAACAGAATAACATCGTCGTGAGAAAAGAAAATGATGAAATGATCCCAAAGACTGAATAAGTTTATGGTGGATATAAAATGTGATTGAAAATGATAAAATATTAATCCATATAGGGAGACATGATCAAATTATAGATTTTGGTAAAAAAGGGACCTTTAATGAAAGTGATCTCATGATGTGCGAGAGAAATAGAGGAGATATGGTAAGAATATAATTAGTTTATACCCCTTAAAAAATACATGACATTTAAATGGTCTGTAAATGATTTAAACATCATGTAATTCTTCAGATTTCATTTCTAGAGAATTTTCTTTATGCATTGTGAATTGGCTTGCCCAGACCATTAGATATTGCTAATTTAATACACACTGTGTACCTGTAGTATAGTTGGGCTCCACCAACTGCAACCATTATTCAAACAAAAAAACATTCCTTAAGTCATAGTTTTGAGTTTAATCTATTAGTAAATAACAACATGAGTTTTTAACAAAAAATTAAAAGGATTTATACCTAAAATAAAAACTAGGTTCTTATATTATAAATGTTTACATATTATTTTATGCCATGAATAGAAATTATATATTCTAGAAAACCCTTTTTAAGATACACCAAACAAGGATTCCATTTAATAATAATTTTCTGTATTTATGAAATATTTTTGGGACTCTATATATGTCAAATATCTCATGCTTTGATCCATTTCGATTGATCCTTTAATGTAAGAGAAGGATATCGATGACTATATAACCATGTCTTATCTTTTTGATATTTATAAAGTGAATCTGAGAAAAGTAATATATGAGATATCTAATGTAATGTTGTTTACGCAATGATATTTTAGAAAATAAAACTATTTTAGATAGTCTAAAATATACACAACATCAAACATAAATGAACCACAAAATATTTTTATTTCAATATGACCGTAATAATAAAAAAAATTAATTAGAGGGTATAAATAACATTAAAATATTTATGTAAAATATATATAAATCTTTTACTCAATATAAATTTATTGATAAATTATTATTAAATGAAAAATTAATTTTTTGTAAAGTAGTTGTATTCTAAAAAACATGTTTTAATCGTAAATTATTTTTATTGCTTTATATAAGAAAATATTTTTAATAATTTTTATATATATTTTAATTTATTATAGAAAATGAACTTTTTTTAAAACATAATCTCAAAGTTAACTTAGGGATAAATTTTTAATATTTTTTTAAAAATAATGATTTTCTATGAGTATTAAAAATAATTTGTTTATTAAACTATCATTTATCTATAATAAATTATGTGATTTAAAAGTGAAATTTATAATTAAATTTTATTTCAAGTATCATAAGTATTATATATTAATAATTAATCCAATTTATTACATTTAAATCATCTTTATTCTAGATTTCAGTATAAGTATATTTTTGGGTTGAAAAACTCATTTTTTTGAAAACTGTATTATAGTGAATAATGTTTCTAAATTTTAATTAATTTAAAAAATCATAATGTGGAAGAATTAAAATAAAATTTAGTGATCATATATCTATATATTCTTAGTGAAATTAATATAATGATTAATATTCTATATTCATTATAAAATCATCCTTTTATTGAAAAATTCTTTTTAGGAAAAATAACATTTTCATCACCTATGTGGGTTTAATTTTAAATTTAATTTCCGAAGTTTTATGAAATTAATATGATAAAATGGATTCAATATTTTTAATCAGATTGATTTATATTATATCATATGTTCAATAGTATTTTTTCCCATAATGAATATTTAAAATAGAAAGAATATTTCACCATGGTCAAGGTTAAAATAGGTTCACTGAGGGTTAAACTAAAATGGTAAGTGTTGAAATGAACTTAAAACTTGTCTTAAAGGCCACCCCCTGTCCTCTCCACTTCATAATTGAAAATAAATTTGGTTCAAAAAATAATGGTAAAAATAAGTTATATAATTTCCACACTAATTCATCAATGCCTTGGTTTGATCAAAAAACCAATTTGGGAAGGATTTTGTTATAATACTAAAGATGTGGTCCAAAGAGGATGTATCATTCTTAACTGAGAATATTTGTTTCATTTATTAATAAAACTCATTAAAATATTATTAAACCATTTTAAAATAATGAAAATATTATATACCATATAATAATATTTTATTATGATAAATTCATAACCTAAATCCATATCCTCTTCCCTAAAAGAAGAAATGAAACCATTATTCGTGTGTAGGGAAGAATACCACCCCGCGGACAGATGTAATTTTTTTAATCATTGACTCTTGTTTATTGTTATATTAATGTATTTTATGTATATATATGATATAAATAAAATATGTTTCAATATTAAAATATAATATATCAATTAATTTAATACTCTTCCACTCACTAAAAAAAGATAATGTTATATGTGCATACCGTTAGACTACCGCCTCCATGAAGAAATGTGATTATTTTTTCATCACCAAATCACATGGAAGATATATATAAGTATATTTAAATAAATAATAGGGTATTTACTATATTATTATCATTATTAAATGATAAAATAATGCTTACCTTCTTTTAATAATTATCATTTGAAAATGGAAATGTTATTCATGTGTATGTAAAACCTACCATCACAACTATTGTAACATAGTTAATTTTTCCTAAAAATAATTCATGATTGGTTTTCAAAGTATAAATTTGGTATAAATATGATAAATATTTAATTACTAGTATTAATTACGAGTTAACATAATTACATATTTTACAGCATTAAACATATCGAATTCATTTTTTGACATATAAGATGAATACCATCTAATCATCTAAAGTGAAATGAAATGATTTAATAATTGATTATGACATGGAAATAAATAAAATAAATGAAAAAATATACTTAAAAAGGTTGTTTAGTATGAATTTAATTTAAATAAATTTATTATTAAAGAATATATTGAACATATGAGATGATGTTGATACAAGGAATTTGATACTTTATCCCAAAACCATATTTTATATATTTTATTTATTTATTTTATAAATATTTATCCTATATGTTTGTGTTATTATAAATGAATAAATAAAATCATTATTCATAATCAAATTCATGATAAATTCCATTTTTAAAAAATTTCACTTTCATTGTAAAGTTTTTTTAAAAAAATATTTTTATTGTTTTTCCGAATAGTCTTTCATTTTAAAATAATATTTAAATGTTTTTATTTTAACTTATTTTCCATTCCAATTCCTTAAAATTATTTAATAGATGTTTTTATATAGAAATAAATGTTTTCTAAAGTAAATTTTGGGTCTATTATTAATTTTATTAAAATGTTTTAAAAATGAATCTTTTTTATTAATATTTTTACTTTCTTTATAGAAGAATAAAAGAATGTTCAATTTTAACATATATGGAGACAAAAAAAATTTTCTGAACCTGTGATCATTTTATAAAGATTGGATTGTTTTAAAGGAATTAGTTTTTTATTTATGTAAAGAACTTCTTCACATTTTTTAGGTTATTTTGGTATTGAAATTGGTTTTTTTAGAAAATGTGTTTTTTGTTACCTAAAATTGTTTTTCATGTGTTTTTATTATGTATTTAAAAGAGTTTTAAATTTTTTTATGTTCATATGGTCAAAGAATAATTTTTTTATTCATGATATGGTACAGAAGAATTATATATTTGGAACATGTGATCTCGATACATTATATATATGATTGGTGAAACATGATATCACTAGGTTATCCTATTATAGCTTACATAATGGGTGCACCCAAATAAGACTCCAATACAATGGGAATTATTCCCTTTTCATAAGAGGAAGTATAAATAGATTTAATCAGGGGTTACTTATATAGATTTAATTAGGATCTAGTTATTTCTAACATTGGATTAAAATTATTTATGACTATTATTGTCTATGTAAACAAAAAGTTTTTTTATTTTGATTACTATGGTTTTCAAAGGTTTACATTATGAAAATATGTGTGTGATTGTCAATTGTAAATGATTAATACCATTCACTAAATGAAAATTTATATAAAGAATTAAATTTGATGTTTTTTAATGCTTTTTAGAAGACTATTTTATTTATTGTTTTTTAATTTCCCTTACTACGCTTTTTATGGTCATTCCACATTTCTAAAATAGTTTTCAAAGGGTATTATGTTTGGTAAAGGAGAAGAAGGATTCATGTTGAAACTCATTTTTTTTCAAGTAAAGAAAACAGTTTTTATTTTAAATGTTCTATATTATAAGAAACAATCGCACTTATTGGAAGTTCCTAATTTGTAATATATGGTTTTTTTTTCTATGATTTATGACTTAATTTTTGGAGTAACTAAACCTAAAAATAACCTCAAATTTAAAAGAATGATTTTATTACTTAATACTTGATATTAGTTAATGTTTAATTTCAATCCCATATAGTTTCTCTCAATGGAATGGTTTATAAAACATTAGAGGTTGATAATTCATTTAATGTTATGTTAAAAATCCTCTATATCTATATAGGTTAGTATGAAAAGGAAATATAATGACCCTGGATTTATAAATTATAATTTTTTGTTAATTAAATAAGTGTTATTTTATATTATATAATTATTATATGAATATTTCACATATGGAAAACAATAACACATTATTTCATTAATTAAAATCATTACATTATTCGTTGACTAAACCAAATTAAATTACAAAAATTAAAAGGGTAAACAAATAGAATAAATAAAATCTGAAATGGTTAATTTGGATCACCCCGATTGGGTAAAAATATCCCTCCCCAAAACAAAACTCTAAAAAATCAAAATATTAGTAAACCAATTGAAATTATTGAAGGTAAAAAAATATATAACCTTGGGAGTAATTTTAGTGAATATGGAATGAAGAAATATAGTAGTATTTATAGGATGTAAAAAAAATACTAGAATAGTAACCTAACCGTTGAAATAGTAATTTAACCTCAAAATAATTAAATTTAATATAAAAATATTTATTATATTTAATTAAACTATAAATAAATTATATAATTCTAAAAAATAAATATTTAGATTTAAAAACTACAAGAAAATATAAGCATATTTTTCAAATTGTATTTTACTGTATTCTGTAAAAAAATCATAATTTATATATTAATATTTTTAAAAAATATTATTTAAAATTAATTTGGTAAATTAAATTTCATTTTCTAAATATAGACTTTTATATTTTCCAAATATTTTTTTTTTTAATTTTATAAAATACTTAAATTTTTAGCAGAATTATAAAAATAGTGTTTTTTCCATATCCGGGGTATCTTGACATACATCATTCATGATTTAATAATAATATAATAATTTCAAACACCTGAGCCTCTACCAAAACATATTTAATTCGATAAATGGGTAATTAAACTACAATAAACATCACTTACAAACCTATAAATTTTTTTCCAATGTCTAATGTGAAAAGTATTCGTTTAAATTACAATTTTATCATTTTTTCTAATTTCCTTTTTAATAAATTAGTGAATAAAAATAATAAAGGTTTATAATATAATAAAAACATTATATTTTTTTATATTTTATTCATTATTTCAAAAATATCACTATTAAAAGTTTTTCCTTGGATATATTATTTTATTAAATATTTTAATCTAAAAATACCCCTCTCCACAAGTATAAATAACCCCAATCCATCCCATTGACAAACCACTCCTCCCATACTATAAAAATACATAAAACCAACCAAATAATCTCTATAAAGCCTATTATAATCCTTAGGGACGTTATGGAGTAAACCAACTCTATTTATCAAGGAAATCTAGTTTCATACAAGAAAAGAAACGCTGAGAAAAGAGTAATTTTTTATCAACTCTTCTCTCATTTTCATCCCCTATTCTATTTTTCCCAATTGATTTCAAAATAATATATTCTAATATTAAATATAAATTATTATTATTATATTATATTACATATTTCAATCTACTTTAACAAATATTTTTTTGATGTATTTGTATTTTATACCTCTCTTTCTCCACCTTTAGACAACATTGTTGACAATAATCAGCTAACATCCAATATGGAAATTTCCAATTAATTACTTATCACCAACCTTATTTATGGATATAATAAATTATTTATGATATATAAATTAAAAAATAAATTATTTTTGTCTTCTACAATTAACACTACTTATGGATTAATTACCTTGAACAAAATAACAAAATCAAAGAAAAATGAGAAATGTTTAAGAAAAAATGATATGAAAAGGATTAAATTTCAAACATGAAAATTGTTAATTGTAATTCAATGATTATAATTGATAAAAATTGATAAAAATTAAAATAATTCACTTAATGTTCAATTTTATAATAAAAAAATCTAAAATATATTGGATGTGTAAAAACAATGAAATAAAGCAGATTTTAAGGCAAGAGGATTCTTGGAACCAACTACTTTTTCATTGGGTGATCCATATTTATCATCAATTTTAGTATTTATATTACTTTTATGGTCCATAAAATTATTTCACTAATATAACCTTTTAGTTTTTGGGATATACATGCTTTTCACGATGACATTTTTTTAAACCAAATAATGATATTTTTTAGAATTTATTTTCAATCCAAAACAAATCATTGAATCATCTTGAGGTATTTATTTTTCACTGAAGAATGATTATATTCATTCCAATAATATTTTTCATTATTCGTTTGGGAACAAAATTTTTATTAATTAATGTGTGATTTATGAAATCTTAATGAAACGAATTCATTTACATGGTCTATTTTATGTCTATGATTGTTATATATTATATGTTACATGCATGATTTTAAATATTTATGATGTGATGGAGTGGAACAATATTATATATCCTTACAATTAATTGGGTAATTTTATATATATCATTAGATTATGTTCAATAAATATAAACATGACTCTATATTTGATTATAAAGATGATTTTATAATTTACAAACATATGTTGTGCATGAACATGATGCTATCTTTGTTCATAACTACATGTGTCATTTGTGAACTATGAAATTATATTTCATTTTTATTCATATTAAATATTGTATTACTTTATCAAATTTCCCCTCAAGATTTTTATGATGATCCTATGCTTATGATATGATGATGGTGATCATTCTCACACACATTCCATTGATTCATGAACATTATTCCTCCTCTTACTAGTCTTTTAACTCATACCTTTTCTTTGATATATATCCTTATGTGACTACACGTACTAATATGAATATGAGATTTTTGAAGGATAAATAAGAAATATTTAAATAAATGTTTATGTTTTATTGTGAAAAATTATTTTATGCGCCTAATTTTCTCAAGAAAATAAACCATTGGATATTTATTTTGTGACTGTATTATTATATTTATCTTAAAAATATTATAATAGTCATCTAATAAAAATTTAGGTTTCTATATTTTTAATCAAAGAATATTTTAGTAAAATTCAGAATTAGTGTTCGAAAATGTTAGTAAAAAACCAAAAATATAAGTCTATGTATAGGTAAACATCTTAGAAGTATTTTTTTAGAAAAGGCTAAATGTAGGGATCCAATTAGATATACTATTAGAATAAATTTATAAATAATAATAAATTATTTATTCTTGATTTTTTATTTATGCTTCATTCAGACCATTTTATATTTTAGAAAATGGTCAGAACCCAGATAATTCTGGCCAATAACACTTTTGATGGACAATGTAATGAATATTTGAATGACATACCCAATTACATAGGGGTTGGAGTTAAAAAATTCAAGAAAATGCTTACCCAGTTATCTCAAGATAAGGAAAATAACTTAAACCTCATGAAATTTCCACCTATACCCAATAAGGACTAAATTTCTATTGAGTCCTTTATTCGGAAATGACCGCCAATATCCAGTGGGCCTTCTGATTCCCTTTTAACTAAACCATGAGTTAAATTAACGGAGGCAATCATTTTTATGATCCACTATTCTGCAAGGGAGAATGTCACTATAGTAATATATCATTTATATATAGAAACTCATCAATGATGGGATTTGAAAGAGAATACAAATCAAAATGATGAAATAGAATATACAGAGTGGGAAGACTTTATAAAATTATTTATAAAAAATTATTTTGTTTGAGGTATTTGAGAAACTATAAGGAGAGAATTCTAAGAGGGAAATAAAAAATAAGGTAAATATATTATAAATTATGTAGAAAATTCACAAGGATTATAATGTATACCATATTTTTTTTATCGAAAATGGGAGAAAAATAGAGATTATTTAATGTTTTAAAACCATCCCATCAAAATGATCTATAAATAAGAGACATTGGGAGTTACAAATGTTTAGTTTGATGTGAACATAAATTAGATGTGGATTCTTTTGAAGGGTCCCATTGTTATGGATATAAGAATTAAAGAATAGAGTTTCATGTTGGTCATCAAATAATAAATGGGAAAGAGTATCCAACAACCCACATGTCAAAAATATGTGATGAAACATCATGGTAATTTCTTTAAATGGATAGGTAAATTCTTTAGGTGTAGGACAGAAGGCCACCAAGATCATTAATTTTTAAGAGAGATGAATAATCCATCCAATATGATGGAGGAATGGAAGGAACTTCTTAATGCACCATCCATTGAAAATTTATTCAACTATATGGATCAAGGGAACTATGAAATCTAGTGAACTAAACCACATGTCCTTGAGGGTAATTAATAACCACAATCACCGATGTTAAAAAAGTATATGGAATCTTATTCCATAACTACTACAAAAGTGTAGTGTGAAAATGTTATCATACAAGGTACATATGCTATTCATGAAATATTCGAAAAATATTTATTTGACTATAGTTATGTGGATTCTTTTATATCTTTCATGTTTTCTGGACCTTTTGAATCGAATCAATGATATATTGAATTAAATATATCTGTAAAAACACATAGTGGCGTGATCATTGTAACCCAAGTGTCAGAATATTCCGTTATTATGGGATGTGGGATGATTCCCCTAGAAAATCTAGTAATCCTTCCCATGGGTTAATTTGACGGTATACTAGGAATTTATTGGCACTCATTATATTTATCACACATCAACAATCATAAAATGAATATATATTTCTATATTAAAAAACATCCAATGACCTTATAAAAATGAAAGGATGATCATGAATATCATTTTAAATTTCCCTCAATGGTGTGGGTGTTGATTCCATGTGATAAATCATACCTTTTCAAAATGGTTTAGTCAATGTAAGGTATCAAATTAGAGGAAATTCCCATTGTGAAGGAATAAACTGACGTATTTCCCAAAGAGTTTCTAGGAATTACCCTATATCATGAGGAAGTGTTATTAATAGAGATTATTCCCAAAACCACTAATATAATATAATTACCCTATAGAATGGCCCCAATAAAACTATAAGAGTTAAAGAAGAAACATTAAGATCCCTTAGAAAAATGGTTCATATGATTTAGTGCATCACTTTTGGGTGTAACAGTTCTCTTAGTCAAGAAAAAGAATGGATCAATGCAGTTTTTTATGGATTACAATGAGTTTTAAAATATCCCAATAAATAATAAGTTTCCCATTATAGATATTTATTAATTTTTATATGCACATTGATTAGATTAGCACACCACAATAGTGGATCTTCATTCAAGATATCATCATCAGAAGGTGAATAAGGAATATATTTAGAAGAATTATTTCCATACAAAGTATAGACACTATGAGTTTGTAGTGATACCATTTTGACTTACTAATTCCTCTTAAATATTCATGGATTTAATGAATTTTTTTAGATACTACCTATAAAAAGTTGTGGTAGATTTTATCAAAAATATTATTATTTACTCTAAGAGAAAGGAGGAACATGAAGAGAGTTTGGGGATTTTTATGATGACATTGAGGAAGGATAAAATGTATTCAATGTTTTTAAAGAGTGAATTTTAGACGAATCAATCATTTTATTGTGTCACATGATCATAAGTGATGTAATATCTATTGACCCATAAAAGATAATTGAAAGAATAGAATAACCTAGACCCACTATAGAAATATTTAGTTTTTATTATCTTAGTAGGATAATACAGATGTTTTGTGAGAAATTTAACATGATTTTATAGCATGCTAACTATGTTAACAAAGAAAGTGGTAAAGAATATATTTATATAATAATGAGATGAATTATATAAAAAGATCATTAAGAGGCTAATAAATATTCCTGTACTCACAAAAAATTTATAGAAGGTTTTTTGGTATATAAGGATGCTTAAAATAAAGGACTGGGTTGTGTACTATTGGAAAATGAAAAACTACTAGCCCAAACATCATGAAAATTTATGATCCATGAATGAAACTTCTTAACACAAGATCTGGAGATAGAAACTGTTATCTTTTCCTTAAATATTTTGCAGCACAACCTCTATGGTGAGAACTGTGACTTGTATATATATCATAGGATTATAATTTATATATTCACATAGATGGATATCAACACATGTCAAAGAATACGGTCAGATCTTATCAAGGAATATGATTACACTATTCACTACCATACATAAAAGGTTAATAAAGTAGATGATGAACTTATTAGAAAATAAACTGGTACTCTATCCATGATGTTAATTGAGAAAGACCATATATTCATGAATATACAAAGTATAGACATGGAAATAATAATAGTAGTAAATCAAACCAGACATTCTCAAATTATTTCTAAATGATCTTTGTAATTGAATATCAATGAGTTATAATAGGATGATATGGAGCTTCAAAAATGATTGAAAATAGTAAATAAAGGGAAGATTATGTAAGTTCAACATTAATGAGAATAATTTTTTTGGTTTTGGAGATAGAAGTTTTGCACCTTAATAAACTGAGATAAGGAAGGAATTATTTTATAATATACGTAGCTCATAATTCTCCATCCATCCTAGAAGTACCATGACGTATCATGATATTAAGAAACACTTTTGGTGGGAAAACCTAAAGATGGATATTACTGAGTATATCTTAATATTAATGTTATGTAATCAAGTTAAAAATAGAGATATATAAGTGCAAGGGGATGATTAAATTGTTACCTAAACCCATTTTGAAATGGGATAAAATCACCATAGATTATTTCTCTAGTCTCCCGAAGAAATCTATGGAAAAAATGTGATATGGTTTTCAACAGATTGATTCACAATTATTTACCACTTCGTCTTTATTCATAATGATTTCTCACCTGAACAACATTCCATGATATATGTAAAGAAAGCCGTGAGGCAGCATAGATAGCCATTTTTGATCATCTATGAACACTATCCGAGGTTCAAATCTAAATTATAGATAATATTTCAACCTGATCTGAATAATGAACTGAATGTTTTTACATCTTATCACCCTAAACTGATGGTTAATTTTAAAGGATTTTTAGATGTCTCAGGACATTTTGAGAGTCTAGTCAACATAATTTAATGTTGGATGGTATTAAAATATCCCATCAGTTTATCTCTCATACAATAAAATCTATAACTCAAGTATTCAAATGGAATCATGTGTAGCTCTGTATGGGAAGATATTTAGAACTCATATTTTTTTTGAAAGAATTTTGTTAATAAAATATATTTGGACTCAATATTATGAAAGATATGCCAAAGAAGGTTCAATCAATAAAAATAAATATAAAATTTGTTCATAGATAGAAATAAATATATATTATAAATACCTTTCAAGAGAATTGGAGATTGAAGTTGATGAAAAAAATTTCATTCAAATATCCCTATGTATGAGAGTTTTTCAGTTTGGAAAGAAAGTGAAGCTCAGAAAATTAGGAAATTGGACCCTTTGAGATTCTTGATTTCAGAGGAGAAATGACATATTAACTTGGACTTTTCAAAAATATATCTCATATCAAAGATGTTTTCAATATATCTTTCTTGAGGACGTAAATACCTGATCCCTTATATGTACTAAATCAAATGGTGGTAAAACTGGAGAATGACCTCTCATATAAGGAGTCTCCAGTGAAGATCATAGACCACAGAGACAATGTTCTAGAAAAAATACAATACATCTTGTTAAAGTGTTATGGAGGAAACATAAGTAAGAATTAGAGACTTGATAAATATAAAAAATAATGAACCAAAACTACCATAACCTATTCTCAACTAAGAATATGAGTTCAAATTTTAAGGGATGAAATTTAAAAATGGAGGTAGAAAATAACAACCAAAAAATTTAAATGATATTTTTCCTAAATAAATTTTTGTCATATTATATTATATATGTATTATATACATAGAGAACATAGTGAAAAAAAAACATTATTTCACTAATTGGAATAATTATCTTTTTCAATAAGTAAACATATTAAAATTATAAACATTTCAAGGGGAAAAAATTGAAAATAAAAAAAACTAAAATTTGAAATTTGGATCACCCCAATAGGTTAGAATCATACCTCACATGAATAAAACAATAGAAAAGAAACAAAATATTTTTAACGTAATCTACATAATAAAATGTAAAAAATATATAGAACCTTGGGAGGAATTGTATTGTATATTGAATGAAGGAATAGAGTAGTCTTTTGAAGATTCATAGTGAACATTAAAATAATAACTTCAGTGATGGAATAGTAATTTGACCTCAAAAAAATGAAATTTAATATAAATAATATTTTTTTTAATTTAACAATATATATATATATATCATAATTCCATAAAATTAATATCAATATTAAACAAAATCAAAGAAAATATAACAATATTTCAAATTGTATTTTAATGTATTTTATAAAAAGAATATTTTTATATTAAAATTTAAAATTGCAGAAAAAATAATTTAATAATATGAATTTCATTTTTTAGTTCATCATGTCAAAATTTTCCAAGAGTTATTTTTTTGGGAAATTTTATGAAATGCTTCAATTTTCAGAGAAATTGTTAAAAGTATAGTGTTTTTTTGAAACTACTGTAACTTGAATTATGTCATTCCTGATGTAAAAATGAAATTATAATTTTTATAAAATTAGGCTAAACCAAAAATTATTTAACTAGATAAATTATTAATTAAAAAATAAACATGATTTTCCAACCTAAAAATTACTTTCCAAACATAAAATAAAAAATGGTTACATTAAAAAACAATTTTAAAATTTTTTAAGTTTCTTTTTAAAAAACTAGTGAATTAATATTATTAAGGTATTTAAAGTCTTAAAAAATTATATTTTATTTATATATTATTTAATATGTAACAAATAACAATATAACATGTTCTAACTTAGATATAGTGTTTTATTCAATATTTTATTCTAAATATACCCCCTTCATAAGTTTAAATAACCCCTCTCCCCCATATGAAAAAAACTTCTCCTCACACACATAAAAAAGAAAAATAACTCCCCAAATAATCTTTCTCAATACTATTAGAATTCATAGGGACATTCTAGAGTAATCCAGAACTGTTCATCAAGGAAATATAGTGGCGTACAAGAGAAGAAAACCCGAGAAGAGTATGTTTTTATCAACTCTAATCTCATTTCGCGCTATATTATATTTTTTCCAATCGATTTTAAAAAATATTATAAGATTAATTTGGGATTATTTTAATAATATATTAATTTTTTAAACAAATATTAAATTTTTTTTTATGTATTTATATTTTATACCTATCTTTCCCCACCTTTGAATAATGTTCCATATAAGGGTCAGGAATCTACTAAGGAGGACATTTCTAAATATTACCTTATTACCAAACTTATGGCTAGTTATAATAAACTATGTATGATATATAATTTTATAAATATATATATTTTAAACTTCTATAATTAACAATAATTATTTATTAGTAACCATGAATATAATAGTAAAATCAAAGAAAAATAATAAATTTTTAAGGAAACCAGGATATAAAAATGATTCAATCTATACAATAGAAATTAATAAATATAACAAAATTATTATAATTGAAAAAGTATTGAAAAATTAAAACAATTATATTCTATTTTAATCTTTTAATAAACCTTTGTTTATCATTTCATAGGTGCAATAGTGATGAAATAAAGTATGATTTATGGTAAGGGGATTCTCAAACCCTGCTATTTTTTCTTTTGGTCATCCATATTTATATTATTTTTTTGTATGGATATTCACATAAATTTTATTAAATATAATTTCACTATTATAATCTTCTATTATTGGGAAAATATATGTTTTAATCCATGATAAAATAATGATTATATTAAATAAAAAGTATTTTTTTCAAAAAGAATTTTCTTTCTAAGAAACATCCATGACTCACCTTGAGTGGTTTCTTCTTTACTCAAGAATGATATTTTTTATGAAAAATATATATTTAATTATTAATTTGGGTACCCCAAAAGTCTATTGAAGAAATTATTATTTTTCAAATCCTTATTAAACCCATTCCTTTCTATTGGTTATTATGTTATTACTAGTGTGATATGTTTTATGTGGAATGCATGATTATGAGAATTTATAATATGATGGATGGATCCAAAATTATATATCCATCCAATTTTTTAGGTAATATGATGTATCTCATGATATTTTATGCATTGTTACCAAACATGATACTATATTTATTTATATAAAAGGTTAGGGTGGAAGCCTCATTTTATTTTTAAAGGAATTACCTATTTTGACTTGGTAGAGGGAGACCCATTACCTAACCCAAATGCCCAATGACAAGTGGCCTGAATACAAGGATTGAAAGCCCACTTTTTGTCCCAAAGGACCCTTCAGTGAATAGTACTACCACAATACCCAGGCTACTACAGTACCTACAATAGCACCGACACCGCTACAGTTCCTACTACAATACCTCTACCGCTACAGTGTCTGCACGGCTACATCCCACCACTACTACAGTACTGCTATAGTACTACTACAATCCTATAAATTTTTCTTTACCTGGATTTGATCCCGGGTCTTTTAGATTCCAAGCAGGGTCTTGTACCACTTGGTTATAAGCTCGTTGGCTGATACTATCATTATCCACAATGATGATATTATTATATATGCACATATTTTATACGTAAACATTATGTTAACTTTTTTCAAAACTATTTGTGGTATTTAACAACTATGACATAATTTTTCATATTTATACATATTCCATTTTCCATGAAATTATCAAAATTTTCCATCATTATAATAATAATTATTCTATGATTATGATATAATTATGATAATTATTCTCACTCGCATTTTATTTATTCATGTCCCTTACTACTCCTCTTACTATAAATTTATCTCACCCCTTTAATTAATTAATATTCTCAAATGAATACATGTACCGAAGAGATTATATGATTTTATATGGATAAAGATAAAATATTTAAATAAATTTTCATTTTTTATTATTGTCAATTTTTGTATGAGACTAATTTTTCAAGTAATTAATACTTTGTATCTTGGATTTACAACACTATAATGTTGTTTTATTAAAAATGATGCAACAATCATGTACGAAATAGTCTGATTTCTATAAGAAAATCTATGTTGTTTTGAAAAAAATGACAGAGTTAAATATGGGATAGAATGGATTATGATATATTAGTATTTATCTTTCATATGTAATTTTTTATTATGGTTTATTTGAAATACTTACACTAATATATTTTTTTTATTTAGTAAATTGATAGATCTCAAAAAAAACCTCATTAATAATGAATATGTAAGATAATGAAGTGGTTTTATGAATGATAAACTTAATGGTAGGTGAGATATAGTGAGAAATATTATGGTTATTCTTAATTACCTACCACGAGTTATAGTTGGAAACATGAACATTGGTGTGTTTCGTAATTCATCAAATCAGTGAGAAATGAATCTCTATGGATGTTCAGGTGATAATGTTAAAAGTAAAAATATTTTATGACCTATGTGTCCAGAATTAGGAAATAATCACCAACTAAAATGTCTTAAAAGGATGATAATATTTTTCTGTTTGTTATAAAGGAGGGAATAAAGCAGGAATATTCCATGGAAAAAGGAATATTTTGGTTTACTCTATGAAGTGGAATAAAATTATTCCCAATTTATAAATTGAATATTTTAAATATGTAAATAATGGGAATAATAAAAATGAATCTCATAGAGGGAATCTTAAGAAAGATATTAAAATAATTATATAGAAAAACATATTTCAATTCCTAGTGCAATTACAGTTGAAGATGAGAAAACTACATATGATATTTGAATGGTATAACTTATACATTGTCATATATTTTGATATTTGAATCTTAGGACATGATTTATGTTTTTGATCATAGTGAAGAATTATTAAGGAATAAGATAAAAAATCATGGTTAGTGGATTATGAATAATGCTGAGTTATTAAGTTGTCTATATATATGGATTCAAAAGTTATGATATAGTTATATATATAAGGATGATCGTATGTTTAAATACATTAATACTATTTATGATTTTTTATAACATGGGAGTGATTTAGAGAAATTATTAATTTTTTGATATATTTTTAGGTTTTATGTAATGTGAAGTTGAACATGTTAAAATTTTATTTGAGGAAAAATTATCATTTTATTTTGTGGACATAAGTATAAAGATATTGATAATCTTTTTGGATTATATGATCTTTAAGGATTAATATTATTGTTTAGGATATTAATCATATTTCTTGGAATGTATTAGGAATTATATTATGAAAATATATAAAAATAAAAACCTATCACATCTAGAAAGGTTGTAGGGATTGAATCCACAAATGATGTGAGACAGTGGTAAAACACCTGTAACTGGCCTATATGAGGTCCTAGTTAGAAAGTCATCATTATTTTTACTTAAATAGTTTTATTGATAACAATATATTGATTTTTATAACAGAGGTTTATTCATAGAGAAAAAATAGATTAAAAATTGATTAGGTGATTAAAATTATTTTAGAAGAAGTCACAATTTTTGGAAACTTATGTTATTAAGGTAGATAGAACATAAATATATTTTATTTGCAGAATAAATGTCGAATTTTTTTAAAAGAGTATATATTTTTTTGTGGATTTGGGTTGTTTCAATTTATTCATGGAAATTATTATTATATCTTTGAGATTATATGATTAAGGCATATATTTTTTTGGCATGATAATTTAAAATTAATTGGTGATAATTCTAGAAAATAATTAAATAAATCATGGAATAGTGTGAGATAAAATCCTTATAATTATTGGGGTTCAATATTAGTGAAGAATATTTTGGATAATTATAAGTATAGTTATTTATGTAAAAATTTAGTTTGAACTTTGGGCATCACTATTTAATATTGGAGATTAATGATATGAATGTTTTTGAATTTTTGGAATAATTTTATCGCGTAGTAAAAATTTTGGTTTTGTTTAATTCATAATAATAGGAGGAATATATTTTTATCCATTCATTAAATTATGAGATCTATTAAAAGTGTATTTTTTTTCTTTGAGAATTAATAAAAATTCATCTTGAATACTCATCATTTGGAAGAAAATATAATATTATGGTGGGAATTGATTAAAGGGTGAAATTTTAATTTCTATGTCAGTATATTTTTCTTAGGTTCATCGTTAGAATGGTTAAGAAAATTTCAATTATTTGAAAATTATATTTAATCCAAAATATTTTCATATTATAATAATTTTGGTTGAAATTGATGGTATTTTGTCACATTTTTTGTTTATGGTTTTGTAATTGTTTAATTTCTCACAATCATTCACCTTATTGTGATCAATGATCCTTTTTACACAACATAATTATTTTGAAATTATGCATTTCTCTATGTCTATATTTTTCACTTCCCAATATTTTTTTCCTATATAGAAACCAATTTATTTGTTCTTCCAAGTGACTATGGTATATTCTTTTATATATTATAAATAAGATGTTTCATTAACATGTTTTATGTTGTGGTATTTTATTAATTGTCTTTTCAAATTTAAAACCATTGATTACTATGATGTCCCAATCTGGGTTCCATGAACCGATGCCCAGAATCATCTTACCATGTGACCTACGATGTACCTCCCTACACAGAATAAGATGATGAATAGAAGAAAAGGTCAATATCAATCATGGGAAGACTATACCATCTTTATAAAAGTAGAAAAAAGTGGAAATAAATAAAAATAACCAATAATATAACCAATAAACAACCAAACTAGAATAACATGATAACAAAAATTGAAAATACAATATTCAAAAATGAACTGTAGATATTTCAGGCCAATAAAAGTCAATTGTCAATATGAAAAATAAAAAATAAATGAGTCCCTGAAAACTCCCACGTGGGTCTTAAATCCATTTTTGGTTCCCTCATTCCTTCCCCTACCCAAGGTATCTATCAAACATAGTGCATTTTACCTTCAAATTTCATACAATCATGAAATCTGTTTGGGTATCAATAAAGTATCCTGATTAGGGTGTGAGTATAATTGAGTAGGCCACCATAAATGGATTCTAAAACAATATCCAGTAAAACAATGTATGCATTTTTATTTTGAATAAAATACATTAAATATAGTAAGAAGTTACATTTATTCAATTAATCTTTGTTTAACCACATATCCCCCTAGGATTCTAAGGGCACCCAAACTCCCAATACCATCTTTGGCCCATGTTGGAGTATTAACTATCTGTAAGGGATATCCTATGTATGAATTAAATTTTTACCATTCATCATATAAATTAAAATTTGAATGCTAATGTTACCATTCATCATCTCAACCAACATTTGAATTCCAATGTGATCATTCATCATATCAATTCACATTTTAATTCCAATGTTACCATTTGTAATCTCAATTCACATTTGAATTCCAATTTTACCATTCATCATCTCAATTCACATTTGAATTTCAATGTTACCATTCATCATATAAATTCACATTTGAATTCCAATGTTACCATTCACTATGTTAATTCACATTTGAATTCTAATGGTATCATTCATCATCTCAATTGGTATATATCACAATTTCATAAAATTCCATTAAATATTTCACCAATTAATTAATCGAATGTAACAATTGCATATTCACATCATTCCATTAATTAATTCATCAATCAATTCATTGCAACTATCCCATTAATTAATTAATCAATTAATTAATTACATCAACACCATTAATTTATTCATCAACTAACAATTGAAAATAAATTACATTAATTAATTAAAAAATTAATTAATCACAAAAATTCCATTTATTAATTAAATAATTAATTAATCCAATACAACAATCTCAATATGATTATAATTAATTTGATAATTAATAATTCCAATTCTATAATCCAAATATTAATTAATTTAAAAATTAATTAATTTCAATGTATTAAACTCAATTTCTAGTTATACAATATAAATTATATAACTAAATACACATAATTGCAGTCAATACTTTGATATTTGAATAATATAATACTTACCTGAATAACAATGATGAACAGTCACTAAAAGACATCCTCAATTTGAGCGGAATTAACCAAATCACATCATAGAATGAGATCATGAATCGAATCCTAGATCCAAGAACAAATGAAACAAGATCAATTAATCCTAGACCCATTTCTAAATCTAATAGGGGTAAACATACATTCATATAAAGGGAGAATTAGTAAAGATATGGGAAACCATAAATATATGATTCATTTGTTGGGAAAGGTGAAAATATTCAACCAGTGCATCGAATCATGAGGAATAGTGGTCAAGAGGTCTAGGAATCTTCCCGAGAGCCTCCAAAATGATAGAAAAATCATTGGTATGAGTTATGGTCTATTTGGGTGAGTTTTGGGTGTTCAGGTAATTTTAAATATAAATTTTTGGTTAATTAAAAAACAACATACTGTTTTCAAAATTGTGCACCATAACTATAAGACTCCTGGGGGGTGCACAGTTACACCTAAAATAGCACAAAATTTGAAAATATTTGTTCCATATATACAATCCCACTATATTTGGGTCTAAATGGTTTGATGGGCGATGGAAGATAGTTTTGGAAAACCATGTGTCAACTATACACAAACCCTTCTCCTACCATTTTTCACATATTTTCTACCAAAGACACTCAAATTATCACCTAAATAGGTTATACTAAAATAAAGGTAAATGAATACTTGAATAAAGCCCATGACATCTACAGAAACGGTCAAGATCCTAAAATCTTCCCACTTTATAACAGCTCATCATCAAGATATACTACCAAGCACATATAAGATTCCTAGTACAAAATATCAGGCCATTGAGCCCACATATCTATTTCTCTCTCCCATTTATCCTCCTACACACACCCATGTTGCCACAATACATGAACTGATGACACCATCTTCCACCGCAATACATTATCCTTATGATCCAACACACATATTAGATTATCCTCCAAGGAAACATCAATCTCCATCTCAACATAATCAACATTGATCACATGATAATGGGTAGGGATATACTAATGAAGTTATATCCCATAAAATATGTAATATATAGAACTGCACCTCCATGAAAGATCCAATCAGTAGGTCACTGGCCCGATTCTCTCTACAACCATAAATAGTCCAACAGACCTGGGCGCCAACATAATGTATCTCCATATCCTTCGATGAACCAATCTAGGTGACACCTGACGGAATACAAGATCACCCTCTATAAACTCTAGGGATCATACAAATATATCAACATATGACTTATGTCTACTCTTAGCGATATCCATATGTTTCTGAATCAACTAAACCTACTATGATGTCTCCTACATGGGACTTATTCTAAATAACTCTGACCCACTTGACCTTATCATGTATAGAGGCGATCTTCATGGTCTATCGTTAATTTCCTCTTATTGTTCCATCTAAATATTTTACTGATAACTATTTTCTTACACTAAATCCACAAAATCTAGGTTCTTATCAAAAGATCCATCAAAATCTAGTACACATGATCAAAACAAATTCTCAAGAACCTATATAGTATGTTCCAATTTCCCATTTATCTATGAATGGAATTCCATTATCCAAATATCCTATTTACCAAGAATCTTTTGCAATCCCTGTCTAAAGCATGAATTAAAACAAGATTCAGGGCCCGAATTTTTTTGTGTGGAACCCTATACAGATGAAATATATCTTCAATTTACATGTCTCTTAATCTCTCCACCAAGAATGTATATCGTACTGGAAATTTTTTTTACCTTTTTCAAATGGTCCACAATAACACAAATAACATCATTATTATGAGGAATCCTCACTAGGACTATGAAAAAGTCTATGGTAACATTATCCCACATCCATTCTGAAATATGAAATGGATGTAGTAAACAACTGGGTCCTCAATTCTCACCCTTCACTTGATGATATGTATAGAACCATGTCACAAAAGCTTCTATATCATTCCTCATGCCTGACTACAAAAATGTTTGATGTAGGTTATGGTACATTTTGGTCACACCCGGAAGTACCAACCACTTCAAGGCATGAAATTCATGCATCATCTCCTCCTTCATAATCATAGGCACAACAAGATGATTCTTTACGTTGATGACATCATCAGCATCTATAGTCTAATATGATAGTGACTCCCCAAGATCAAGATTTTCCATCAAGGCCATACATTTAGTACCCTAATACTACCTATCTCTAATATCATCCTCATCTATAGTCCAATCCAAAGGTGACTCCCCACCTTTAAGGTTTTACCCCAAGGCTAGACATTCCGGATCCCCATACTACATATCATTGAGCAGCCTCAAAAGTGAATACCCTACTTAAACCAAAACGAGATTCATATGATCTTTACTCTTCCTGAACCACAACATGAATATTAGCCTAAAAATTCATCATCTTACACTACTATCTAGACTATTGAAAAACCATAGTATAAGTTTTTATACATAAATAATCAACCACACTATTTCCATTCTCAGGCATACATGGTACCACAAAATGGAATGAATACATATTCTCAACCCATATTTCTTTCCATAGATTCAAATCTTTTTTTTGGAAAGATATACTTCAAGAACTTGTGATCTGTATACAAAATAAAATTTTTACCCAAAAGATAATGTCACCAACACTTCAAATAAGAAACCACTACTACTAACTTGAGGTCATGTGTAGGGTGGTTCCCATTGTGTGACCTCAACTGTAGATACCCATATGCTAATAATCTATATCCCTACGTCAATAAAACTCTATGTCTAACCCCAAATGCTTCACAAAACATCATATACTCATCACTAACATTAGGTAGGATCAAGAATAGCGATAATTACATGGAGTTATTCAAATATTGAAACTAATTTTCACATGCTTCCATCCATTCAATCTATATCCCCTTCTTGTTCAAGGTCAAATGTGGCACTACCAATTAAGAAAAGTCCTAGATGAATCTATGATAATATCCAGATAACCCTAGAAATCTACTGATAATAATTTTTTTTGGGATGTTCTAAAGATAAAATTACCTTCACCTTATCTAGGTCCACCGAAACACCTTCCTCTGAGATTATGTGACCTAATAAGTGTACATGATAAATCAAAAACTAACACGTAGACAGATTAGTGTGTAATCGATTCTCTCTTAGTATACTCATGATGATGTCAAGATGTTGGGAATGATCATCTTGAGTCTTGCAGTACACAAATATGTCACCCAAAAAACACAACCACGCAGTAATACAAGTATGAATTGAAGATACTTTCCATCAAGGCTATAAACAATTATAATGAATACAATAACCTGAATGGAATTATAATGAACACCTATAGGCTATACCATCTTCTAAAAGTAGTGCTTGGTACATCATTAGGGATAACTCCCAACTCATGATACCCTGATCTCAAGTCAATATTTGAGAAGAATCATGCTCCCCTCAACTAGTCAAAGAGATTACCAATACATGGAAGAGGATATTAGTTCTTCACTATTATCTGGTTCAACTTATGGTAACAAAGAAAAAAGAATAGAGTCCCATTAGCCATCTTTGTAAAAAAAACTAGAAAACCAAAAGGAGAAACACTCAGATAGATAAACCCATTAACCATCAACATTTATAGCTAATACATGACCTCTAGATGAGCTGTCAGTTCAATTATATATGGTGAAATAGAAACTAGCTCACCCCCGGCATGAGCTCAATGGAAAATTCCACATCTTTCTTAGGTGCATTCCCTATGAAGTATTTGGTAAACACATCATAAAACTTTTCCAATATGGGTGGAAAGAAATCATGCATAAAACATCTATTCTCAAGAAACAGACTAACAACATGGGAGGTGATCTCCCCCAGTTTCGGGTGAGCTGGCCCTACCCGGCCCACAAAGATATCCCACTCTCTACAGTGAATATAGTTGTCACCCTTAGGAGACAAAAAAATTCAATATCCTATTGTAAAAATCTATTTGGTCTTAGTATTCTATTAAACACTCCATACCCAAAAGTATTTCAAATCACTTAATGTCAAGAATGTAAAGGTCCCATAGAAAAATAGTAATCCCCAACCTTGGGAGAACACCATTTATATATAAAATGTCTCCTAATATTACTCCCATAGGTGTATCTATCGTCAATAACCTACTCAATAACTCCACAAACTGAATCAAACCATTTAAAATTTTTATAGATATAAAATAATGAGAGGTACGCATATAAAATAAGGAACTAGATAATGGGGAAATTATAAGAATCATACCTCTCACGACCGATGGTCTATCCTCACTATCCACTAGTTTAGGCTGAAATGCATGCAACTATTCTACACCGTTTTCATGTGATGTAATTTGAGCTCCCTCAGCCGCAACACTCTATTGATATAGGCGCCCTTTCCTAGAATCACTTATTCCACTACCTCTACCACCATGACTAGTATAACTCTAAATACTAGACTGATATGGTGTAGAAGATCTCTGTCTGGCACTCTGGTTTTGTCCAACTCCTCAATCACTACCTATCTGCCATGGGTTCCTACAGAACATTTGTTGGTGTCCCAATATATTGTAAGATTGGAAATCTATCAGTAGTGGAGGAAAACTCTTATGATAGTGTACTTTCCTACCCCACTAGTGATAGAACATATTGGTAATATACTGAGTAACTAATCCTTCCCCCAAGCCACACTTTTGGATATCCCTCTTTCTAATACTCTCAGGGAGACACTTCCTGGTTCTAGAATACATACCTCTTTATCATCTAACTTCAACCACCTTCCCTAACCTGGAATAATATCTTAGGTCCCCTCACTTATGATAACCTGATCCACCACCTCAATACCAAATTCGACAAATGTCAGTTTCTAAACTATCCCCAAGGGATATCATATTTATGAATTTCATTTCTACCATTAATCATCTCAATTAAAATATGAATGCCAATGTTACCATTTATCAACTCAATTCAAATTTGAATTCCAATGTTACCATTCATCATCTCAATTCCAATTTTAATTCTAAAGTTACCATTCATCATCTCAATTCACATTTTAATGAAAATGTTACCATTCATCATATCAATTCACATTTTAATGCCAATGTTACCATTCCCCATCTCAATACACATTTGAATGCTAATGTTACCATTAATAATTTAAATTATAAATTAAATTCCAATGTTACCATTCATCATATCAATTCACATATATCACAATATCACAATATCATAACAATCCATTAATTATTTGACAAATTATTTTGTCGAATGTCAAAATTGCATATTAACATCATTTGATTAATTAATTAAATAATGAAATCATTAAATATGTACAATCAATTAATTAATTAATAAATTAATCACATAAATTCCATTAATTAATTATTCAATTTACTAATCCAATCAAATTGTATTAGTTAATTCAATAATTAATTAATCACATAAATTCCATTAATTAATTCAAGAATTAATTTATCCAATACAACAATCTAAATATCCCCATAATTATCTCAATAATTAATTATTACACTTGAATAATATAAATATTAATTAATTTTCAATTTGATTATTTTCAATGTAAGAAACACAATTTATAATCATCTGATAGAAATTCTACAATTAAATGCATGAAATTGAAATCTAGACTTTTTGAATTGAATAATAGACTACCTACCTCAATATGATTGAAAAACACTCACCTATAAATATCCCAAATTTTATTGAAATAACCATAATCACCTTGAACATTGAGATATTTATTCAAATACAATATACAAGATCAAACAAAATATTATCTGTTGAGCCTAGATTTATATCTAAATCCTACAAGGATAAAATCATTTCAAATAAAGGTAGATGAATATGGAAGGGATGGTAAACCAATTGGGATAGTATTGGTTTATTGGGAGAGATTTAGATCATCAATGTAGAATTTGAATCATGAATAATGTTGTTTGGGAGGTCTTGGAATCTTTTTGGAAGCCTAAAAAAATGAGGAAAATGACTTGGTCCGAGTTAGGTTCGATTTGGTTGAGTTTGAAGGTTTTGGGTAATTTTAAATATAATTTTTGGTTTAATTAAAAATGAACACATAACTTTTTAAGTTCTGGTCCTCATCCATGTGCCTTATATGGGTTGGGGGTGGGGGTGTACGGTTACTCTTAAAAGGGTGGAAGGTTTGAAAAATAGTTCATCATCACGAAATCACCCTCTTTCTGAGGATTCATGGTTTTCTGGGGTAGGGTGGGTGATTCTTTCATTCCATACTCCAATGGCGAACAACCCCTCCTACTATAATTTTTCTCAAATTTTCACATAAACACACACAAGTTAAGAACCACACAAGTTATACTCAAAACAAGTCAAAAAATACCTGGCAAAAATCATGGGACATATTCAGAAAAGTTTAGGATCATACAATTATAGAGATAAAGATGAAATTGAAAGGATAAAATTTATTAAATGGGAATGACGTAACACCTGAAAATTTTATAAAATAAAACTATGTTATATAGTATATAAGATACAAAAAATTGAATATAAAAGAATGATGAAATATTAATATTCAAATATGATCATTACAAAAATGATATTAAATTGGTATATATGAACTATATTAAATAATTTATGATATATATATATATAAATTTTATACTCCATATAAATTTATTAATAAATTCTTAGTAACTAATAATTTAATTTTTGTGAAGTACCTTTATTCTTCATAAATATTTTTTCTCTAAAATAGATTTTTTATTTACTTTGGTGAGAAAATATTATAATTTATTTATAGATCATTTAGAAAAATAATTTGATAACATCAGTATCATTTTTGAAATAATAATATCAAAATTATCTTAGTGTAAAATTTTAGGATTATTTTGAAAATATTAATGTTCAAAGAATAGTGAAAAATATTGATTTTTGTGAAACTACCTTTTCTTTTCAATAAAATAAGTATTTTAAAAGTCCAATATTATTTTTTTTATTTAAAATAAAACAACTATTATAAACTTATATATAATAATATTAATTACATTTTAATCATCTCTATATTTGATTTTAGTAGAGGGATATTTTTTGTGTAAAAATACATTTTAAGAAAATTATTTTAAAGAGAAAAATGTCTGTCCATTTTAGCTAATTAAAACAAAAAATTATGAGTATGTATTTAAAAGAAATTTTGATATTTTATATCTATAATTATTAATTTATATTCAAATAATGATTATTACAGTTCGTAGAGTTAATATAAAATAATATTGGTCTTAAAAAATAAATTTATTGAAAGATGACCTTTTCACCACATCTGTGGGTATAATTTTAAATTAAATTATTATGATTTAGTTAATTTAACTTTTTAAAATGGATTCTATGTTTTTTATCTAAATAATTTATTTTATATAATATGGTAAAAATATTATTATGGTCAATATTAATAGTGAAAAGTTTTATAATATTTTACCGTGGTAAAGTTTAAAATGATTTTATTGGGGGTTAAACTAAAAATATATGTGTTTAAATGACCTAAAAACATCTCTAAATTTTTTAGGAAATATTTAAACCTTATATCATCTAAAACATGATAATGGTTCATTTTAGAGCCCTTTTAATGGGTAAAACATGGATAAATCCTTTTCTTTTTTAAAATTCCAAGGGTTTCCACTCCCCTACATATAAAAGGAGACCCCTTCAACTCTCCCCTTAACACTTACAATGAGTTATGGTTTCGAAAATCCATAAAAATACCATCCTTACTTATTTTACCATGTATTATGGAATTATTTTATTATAAATCAAATTTTCTAATTCTTTTGATATAATTTAAACGAGGTGGTCTGAAGAAGAGGTGTCGTTATTAGTCGAGATAGTTTTTAATTCTTCCTCCACATCATTAAAATATTATTCAACCATGATGATATTAAAAAAAAGAACTAAAATATATTAATATGATATTATTTTATTTAAAAAAAATTAAAACTCTTCTTCCATCATATATGAAACAAAAATATCATTCACATGTATACAGACTACCACCTCATGAAATATTGTAATTAGTTTCTCATGATCGCCTATCACAACTTGTTTCAAATAGGTATTTAATATATATATATATATATATATGATATTAATGAAATATTTATCCTTATTAAGTGATAATATATCTTTTTAATTTCTTAAATTTTCACTCACTAAAAAATGATAATGTCATTCATGCGTATATGTGGACTACCACCTCCACGAAGCGATGTGATACGTTTTTCATCACCACATCAAATGGATGATATATATAATTATATTTAAAGAAATAATATTTTTTTATGATATTATTATAATTATTTAAATACAAAATAAATCTTATTGTATTTCCAAAATTATTTTTGATAAATGGAAAAGTTACTCATGCATATATAAAACCTATCATCTCCATGATTAAAACATAATTTAATTTTCAAAAACTTATTTAATGATTCTTTTTAAAATTATAATCGAAGTATAAATATTATAAACATGTTATTTTAATTATTTAGAAGTTAATATCAGGAAATATTTGTCCATAGTCAACCTACTGAAGTTATTTTTGACATATAACCTTAATACCGTCAAAACATATGTAAAAAACTGAAATGATATTTTAATTGTTTGTAACATGTCTTGAAATAAAATAAAAGGAATAATAAACATGAAAAGGAATATTAATAATGTAAATACATAACATATGATTATTATTTAGGATGATAAAGAACATATGATATGATTGGTACTCAAGGTAAATAATACTTTAACTGAAAACATTTTTTAAAATGTTTTAAATATTTAGTTTTTAAATATTTCTCTTCCCTAAAAATGTTATTCTAAATATCCTAAGATAATTTTTATTTATCCATAAATAGATGATAATTTATTTTTTTACCATTTTTTAATTTCATTACAATGTTTTCATAAAAAGGAATTTTTTATTGTTTTACATGAGGGATATTATTTTTTCCATATCCATTATTGTAAATTATTTTATAGATGCTTCTATATAGAAATAAAAGATTTACAAAGGAAATTGTTTTTCTAATTTTGAATTTATTTAAATGGTTTTAAAAATATATCATTTTATGAATTGTTTTGAATTTATTTACCAAAGAAAAAACTGATATTCTATTTTAAAACATATGAAGGAAATGAATTTTACTACCATGTTAATTATTTTTTTAAGTTGTGCTTCCAAAATGCATGTTCAATTTACTAAAAAACACATTCATTTTTTATAGGTATTTTGGTATTATTTTATAATTGATTATTTTGATACCTGATATTGTATTTCATTAATGTTTAATAAAGTTTTTTAAAGGTTTTATTATAAAAATGTTAAATAATATAAAAATTTATACACAAAATGGAACGTGGGTATTATATATTAGAAAAAGGTGATCATGATACAACTTATATGAAATATTTTCCTAAATAACACTGAGTTAGAATATTATAGATTACACAATAGATGTTACTATATTTAAATCTAATTTATTTGGTAATGTTGTTTATATTAATTGGAAAGAAGAGAGAGTTACCGGTGGGGTTATCCAAAAAATTCAGTTGGGATCCAGTTAATTATGAGATAGGTTTAAAATAGGATATGGATATGATTATCTATGTTCTTATAAGGGATTTTGATTTTTCATTCAATGGGATTTAAACTGTTGTATTGATAAAAATGTTTGTATTCCTTTCAAGTGGAAACTATTTATTTCATTAACTTAAAGAACATTGAGAACAAGTTAAACATTGTTTGGGATTTCATGTTTTTCACTGGAATAACATATTTTTTATATCCCTTACCATGTAGTTGTTCTCACCGCACATTTTAAAAACCATTTCCACTAGGTTTAAGTATGAGTAAAGGAAAACAAGATTTCAATTTTAATTTACTAAATTTTTTTCCTAAAAATAAATCATGTCTTATTGGAAAAAATTTATGTTATGGTAAAATGGATATTGATAAGAAATGTACACCTTGTGATATATATTTTTTATCTATAATTATGATCTAATTCTTGAAAACTATATACTTAAAAATACTCTAAAATTTAAGATAATGAATGCATGACATGAAACTCAAGATTCAGGAATGTTTTTTGCCAAGTCCTTATATTATTCATGTGAATGATTTTTGAGTTAGAAACAATAGAGAATCTTGTTGTGAAGTTGATTTCATACATTGAGCACTTATAAATCTTATGATATTCAAACCCTAATGAGGTAGAAAGATATATCATTATATCTCAACTAAAGAAGAGTTTTATTATTTCAATTGTTAATTATAATATGATAAATAGTGATATGACTCTTTTCAGAACTCATTACCCTTATTTTCTATGTTATTAATGTCATGAGGAATGAAAATAGTATGGTATTTATGTAGAATAAGAAAATAAATAATAAGGAAAAGTGGATTAATACTCATTATATGTATATAAGATCACGAGTATCATACTTCCAATAAATGGAGAATCCAATAACTTGACACAGAATAGGATTTAGAATGATTTAAAGGTGGAAATTGGTGCTGTTGGAGGAATAATTATACCATATTAAAGAAGCAATGTAAATATTTAGGTGAATTAATAATCTAGTGAAATATTTTTATATCTTCACATTTGGTATTGTATATATAATATGGTGTTATAATTTATATTAAAATACATGAAAAAACTAGATTTTGAATTATTTTCATAGGAGAGGTGGATTTGCATGCAGAAAATGATGTGAGACTAGAAACCTTAAACATTAGGGACAACCACATGTTATTGTTAACTATTATGGTCTTGGTTAAAAAGGAATGTTACTAAGGAATCACAAAAACTACATTAATAATGTAATTGTTCAGTGTCTTGGGTAATAAAAATACCAAAACTACTGATATATTAATATTTACATCATTTACCACAATTTACGTAAGAACGATTACCATTCTTAGACACATTACACTTAAAACTATTATTTATATCAAGGGAAATGAAAACCTAGAAAAGGGTGATATTAATATCTTAGTAATGGAAAATAAGGGAGATATTAATGAAAATTTAATAATAACATGACAACATAGGTAGAAGAACATAATCATAACATTTTAGAACTATACATAGATTTATAAAACCTCTAGGATATAGGAATGGATTTTAATAATGTGTTTATGTGGGTATTTAACAATATAGGTGAATATTTTGGTGTCGATAAGATATAATAAGGGGTGTCCTATTATAAGTGGGGGAGATGACAGACATGGAATTTCATACAACATTAATAGTTAAAAATGTCTTATTCTAGATTAATGACTTAAATTAACGTTAATGAAATGGTAAAATATTATAGGCTCGTTATATATCTATGAACTAAAATATATGTAGGTTTAATAAGAAATAATACCATTATTTCTCAGTATTACCCATTGAAATCCTGTTTTAACTCTAAATATGGTAATGATTTTTTACGATTCATTAATATTCATTATGAAAAAAAGAAAGTTGAATAATTAAAAAATTTATAAATTTTGTTTCCAAATATGAAATATATTTTTTTAAAATCAATTTTCCTAAGTATCATATATAATATTTTAATTAAACAATCAGTACGCGTCAAAAACATTTTTATATAAGAATTTATTCTTATGTATAAAAATTATTTTATACTAATAATATTCAAAATATAGATTCCAATGAAATTTATTGAATTATTTTTTAATCAAAATAAATAATTTTCATTTTTATGTGAATTAAGAATAAAATGGTACTTTGTAAATACTTAAATGGAAAATATTGTTTTTTATAAAATCAATATTTATTACAATTTAATAAAGAATTCATCTTTTTAAAAAATATATATATTTAACCATAAAATAATTTGTTATTTTATTTTCAAAAAATATATATGTTATATAAAATAAAATTTATAAAATTGGTATAAATAAATTTTTATATGCACACACAAAGTTCAACAAAAACCATTTTTTTAAGAGAACATATATTTGAAGCATAAAATGACTTCACTGAAAATTGAGAATTTATTTTTTAGAATAAATATATATATTTTCATAACATTAAACCATTATATATAAATATTTGATAGTGTGGTTATTCTTATTCATACCACTAATTTAATGTTAGGTTATAATATTATACTTTATCACAATTTATTTAGAATCATACTGCATGCAAAACATGACATCAAATAATTCATGTTTATTTCAAAAGAATATATATATAATCTAAAGATGTTTTATTCTACCCCATACATCATTAATTTCACCCTATAAATTATTTCACTTTTATATAGACCAATAATGATATATATATTTCATCATATCTCGGGTTTCCCATATAACAACATCAAATTTTTTATTCCTTCAGAGAAATTTTACATGGTGAGTAATTATATTTCGTATCAAATTATATATATGATCAATGATTTAAATTAGTTTCTATTCATAGGAAATATCATTATCCACTGTTACAACTATTAATTTTATTATATGTTAATGATTATGTACGTACATCATTAGGAGAGATAAATAGAACATTTCATGAACTTGATAAATTTTCAGTGGATGTGCCAAGTGGTAAGTAACCATCCCAACATATTCAAGAATCTCCAAATATAAGATATATAAGGGTTTGATATTTCCCTTTTCTGAAAAAATCATAAAATTCTTCTATTCATAAAATCTAATGAATACCTTCTTACCATCATTAAATTCTAGAACTAGTTTACTATTGTAATATCTCCTCCATCATATTTGAGATATATTCCTATCCTGTATAATGGATCTAATCTTTTATGATATTCCCTGTAATAGCTTATGTCCCAATAGATTTAATTATGCAACATCATCCCAGTACATGGGATTCCTCCCCTTTGTCCTATAGGTATTCATACGTGGACATCTGAATGCTTGAGTGAAACCCATTATTGAAAGAATATATGATAAGAGGAAGGATTTGATTAAAACCACCTTTGAAATCTTGAGTATAATATATATAAAAATTTCATCCATGGTTTTATTAGTTCTCTTAAAATAACCATCTATCTAATACAACATAACTCCACATGTTGGTCTTTCTGAAGACTTATCCAAAACATCATATAAAACCTCAGATCACAATCAGGAAAAATAGAACGTGTTAATCTATGAAACATACCACATTATTTATGTATATTATTTATTACTAGTAAAGATGAAACTATTCTATGATAGTATTGAATTGTTCTTACTATATATGGTGATCAAATTGATCCCAATAAACATTGTGTCTATTAGTTGTTTTTAGGAGCATGATGATGATATCTATTATGATGTTTTCCCATTTCTATGGTACGAGTAATGGTAGTAATATAACCTTTCATATTATAGCCTTAATTTGGAGACATTACAAGAACTGAAATATAAAATATTGATTATCTATTTTTTTATCCCACCATATATAATATTCCATATCATTATACATATTTATAAATATGTGAGGGATATAGAATAATAAAATATGAGCTTAATCCAATAGATCCTTCTTCAAATCTTCTATTATTGGGATACATACTTGGTTCCTAAAACTTATCATTTCAATATAATCATGGATGAAAATTTGACCTATTCCTACCTTCTCTTTCATCTCCCCATTTATATTTTGTGCATATTAATTTTTCACATTGAGAGATGGTCAAACACTCATGTGAGAAAGGTAATATTTCTACACATCATTAAATATTTTGAGTTCAATCAATTTAAAATCCATAATTATTGGAATTTTTTAATCCTTTTCATAGATAAGATAGCATGATCCTTTTGAATGCAAGAATCACCAACTTTGTTCACTTTCTTTAGGTGATAATATATTAAGATGTTATATAATTTAATAAACTCCAATAAAATTCAAAATTGCATCTTAAACTTTCTATTTATGAATATATTCATGAAAATTTTATAATTAATATACACGAAAAACCATTATTCATACATACAATGCCTTAGTATTTTTAATGTAAAAATTATTAATTCTTTATCCAAATCATGATTTGAGTAATTTTTATCATGAATATTTATTTTGAATGAGGTATAATCTATAACCATAAAATACTATATGATGAAACATTCTAGTCCCTTCTTTAAATCATTTTTATATATTAAAAACCATTATCCATTTAAGGGTAGTGTGATCATAGGTGCACTGACCAACCTTATTTTTAGTTCCTCAAAATCCACCTCAGATTCATCAACTCAAAATAATTTTTCTACTTTCCATGTCAACATGGTTAGTCTAATTTATAGCCATGTGAAATTTCTCAAAAATCATCAGTAGTTTCATTCTATCCTATAAAAAATGTGTATTTTGGTCATCATAGTTTCTATAGAGAATTGTTCGATAACTTCTATATTTGAATGATCGACTAGTATAAACAAATTTGAAATTATATATACCAAATATGATACTATATGTATCCAATATTCACAAGGGGAAAAGTTACCATATAGCTTCTCCTTCTTCAGAGTCTTCAACACAATCATCAAATTTTATTTAAGATATTACTTTCTCTGCAAATATATACGAATATATTAAGTAATGTAAAACATTAATTGATTAAGGTAATATATAAAGATATTATTCATTAAATCAATGATGATAGTATGGTCATTGGTAAGTCCAAATGGAATTATTATAAATTTATAGTGATAATACATTTTATGCAAGGTTAACATAGGTCAATCCTCATTCTAAACACATAGATTATGATATCCGAATCAAGGATCAGTCATGGTAAAATATAAAGCTCCTCATTATTGATTAGACTGCGCATCGATATATAGTAGAGGATAAATTTTCTTAATATTTATCTTATGATTTTTCTAAAAACAATTATAGGGTTCATTAATCCATATTTCTTCATAAAAAATAATAATTTCACCATATGGTGACACAATGGGATGAATAAATCCCTGGTTAATAATCTTAGTGGGGTTTTATTCAATTAATGCTACTTAATCTGGATCATTCTATATGGGTTCATTGAAATAGTTTTTTACCATGTAGAAGTTATATTCAAAATTCGCCTTCACAATTTAGGGTAATATTAATAATATCATCATGGAATATGTTAATAAACTTCCATACAATATGCATATCGTTGATGTTGATTTTCTTCCCCAAAATCTACAAAAAAAAACCCCTTATGAATGGAATAAAGACCCATAAATTTATTCAATTTCCTTTGGAAAATCATATTTATCCGTTAACTAATTTAAGATCAAAATTCAGTTAATATTATGAAATTTGACTTCCCATATTATATAAATTTACATGGGATCTTTTTAGAGATTGAAAAATAAATGACCAAATTCACAATAAATTCAATTAAAGGATGAATTTTAATGTTTTTATAGGAAAGATTTATTCATTATTAAAAATTAAATCCGCAACATTAAAGTGGATTAAAAGTTTGAATTGTCTATAATGGTAAAAGTTAACAATTAAAATAACATAAAACCTTACATATCCAAGGAGTTAACAGTTTTGATTATGGAATTTACATGGATAATTCCCATGTTCATCACAAATAAGTTATTGAACTATAAACAATACTTTAGGATGTAAATTATTTATCTCCACTGAACTCTTTATTTTTCCATGAAAATTAATTACTCAATAAAATTAAATTTCCCCCATAATACATTATCCCATTCCATTATGATTTTTTCTTTAGTTCATATTACCACATACCCGACATGTAGGAAGATGGATAATCTTTCTTATATGGTATTTATCAAATGTAAATCCTAAAAAATCGATTTTCCTCTTATTATATGTGTTAAGAAACTCATCCATGTTGTGATTTCATAATATATATCGAGATATTGGTTTATGAATAATCATAATTTTTTCAATTACACCTCTATTTTTATTTGTTTGTTCATAAAGACAATAATTTTATTAGCTTTCACATTCAGCATAAAAATGGATCCTTCTAGTTCTATACATTTATTAAAACAAAAAAACATTGTTTGAGCAATAATAATAAAATTAGAAAACCATATAATCATGAAAAATAATTTATTTTATTTCTATATCATGAAACATAATTTTAAATATATGAGAATTTTGGTTTAATGTATGGAATCCTTGGTAATAATCTATTCAAATCCTTCATATAGTTCATTAATAAATGTTAAGTCAACCTATGAATATCCCCCATGGGTGTCTAACCAGGTGTTCCGTATTATGTAACCTCATCAAACAATGGTGATGATTGAGTTAATGTCTAATATTCAACAATCGTAGTCATTAATCCTAGATACATCTATGCAAAAACCAAATCCACTTTCTTTTATCTAGATAGGGATGAATTTTTCTATGAAAACTAAACTATACTATTTACCATAATTTTGGATGTTCCTGTATACATATACATATCCTAAGGGTTATCACTTTTTCCTCATCAAATTTTCCAAAAATAAATTGACCTTTTTCTAATTCCTGTTAAGTTGGAAATATCATTACAAACATTAATATTACACTTCATTAGACAAATATTTGTTACATATCATTAAGATCCAAAATAGAACAAAAAATGATTAGTGAATTTTTATTCTTGTATACATAGATAACCTGTACTTTATTTTTTTATATCATATCACTTTAATTATTAAAAAATAACAATCTTCTTGGATAGATCATTCTTAAAACCTTTCTTCATACCCTAGTGAAAAGGAAAAATAATAAGTGGCGATATAAAATGATAAATAAGAGTTAATAAGGAATATATTATTGATAATTAAATCCTATCATGAGAATAATTTTACGATAACATGAACATATGTTTTGAAAATAATACCCAAATAATCATCAGTAATAATCATGTATCATGGAATACACCTTCAATGTTCAAAATATTTGAATAAAAAAGAAATTAAAAATCACAAGTGATGAGAGAATAACATTAGTATACGATCATTTCATAATAGAGTTCCATAAAGTGTGGAATTATCATAATCATAGAAATATTATATCAATGATAAACACTATTATATAATTCAAATGTTTGGATTGAGATAACCACCCATGTACCTGTTTTGGGCTTAGGAGAACCTCAAGTATTCTCTATTTTCAGGCATATGATAACATCCCATGTATCCTCTTATTTCGATTTGGAATAACATCAGTGTATCCTTTGATAAAATAAGATATTAATCCTTACCAAATAAATTAGAGTCATATTATGGAACTACCTTCACATGATCATATGTGCTCATATGTATTCTACAATATCATTAAATATTTATCATTCCATTATAAATCTACCCATGGAAACGAAAACGAAGTTTATCCTAACCTTAAACCATCTAAATAAGTAATAATTACGTTATCATAACATAATATCCATATTGGAGAATAATTAACATCAAATTAAGTTATTATAGATGAGAAATTCCTTCTAATGATCTATAAAACTATTCTTGTGGAAAATAAAACTTTAATTTTGAAATAAATTATTTAAAATATTTAAATTTCCAAAATATTAAGGGAAAACTTTTATTAAAAATAAACATAAATAATATATAATATTATTAAAATAAAAAATAATTCATAATAGGGGGGAAATTCATTTTCATTGTAAACAAAAAATAATGATTCCCTTTTTATTCTCAATAAATATTCAAAAGTACCTTGTTTAGAAAATGAAAAATATCATTCCATTTAAATTTTTTTTATAGAAATTAACACATGAGTAAAAATTTATTTATGAAATAATAGTATAATATTAAAATCATTATTGATTGTTTTTAAGGAAAATGTAGACGTGGAAAAAAATGATTCTCAATTTAATAGTAAGAAAGTTTAATTTCCATAAAAAATTATTTCTATATCTTTTATACATAAACTAATTAAAATGATATGAAAATTTTAAAAAATATAAATAACTATATTATATGTAATTATATATTATTTTGAAATGAAATGTAAAATAATTTCTTCATTGTAAATTTCAACATAAAAAATCCCTAAAATGAGATTTTAAAGTCAAAATCTTACCTCAATTTAAATTTACTTATAAGTGAAATATACTCATGTATAATAAATTAATTTTCTTATAATTATATAAAATAACCATATATAGAATTAAAATATAATATATCATCTACTTATAACATGTAAAAAATAGTAAATGATAATTTTTTATTAAAATCATCATTTTAGGGTCTTAATTGTTTCGATTTTCATAAATGTTTCTGTTCAAAAAGTTCTAATCCTTGTATACTAATCATGGTTAAATAATATAATTTTTTTAATCATGATATAAATATAATATTTTATAATTATTTACATCTTTTTAAACATCTATTAATGGAAGAGATTGAAATATGAATTACACCGTTCTTGGAGATTGAAATTTGTACTTACATATGGATGTTGTTTTAATTTTCTAAAAAAGAAGGAAATAATGATAAATAATATTTAATAATTATATAATACTTATTAAAACATAAATGATATATAAATATTAAATTACAATTCTTTTAATATAAATATGAGTCAGTGATAGAAAATTATACATATTACTGCATGGAGGTAGTACTTCACATGTATGCATGAACGATACATTTATTTCCCATTTTATGAAAATTAAATGAAAGAAAGATATGAAATAATAAAAGTTAAATATTATTTTTTAAATTATAATTAAAAAATCTTGTTATCATGTATTGGATACAGTTAGATATGTTGTAATAAGGATTAAAATTTAAATAGATTTGTTGAGAGTTATACTTCTTCTTTGAGAAACCTTAATTGGATGACACCTTTATCCTTGAATGTATAACATTTTCATCAAATTAGGACCTCTATGAGGCTGTAATTAATTTTATGACTACATTTTGGTGGTTATTATCTTATATAAGGGTCCCATTGTGTTTTAAAAATAGAAGAAGGGTTGTGTCCTTTTAAAAGTGTGGGTGGGGACAAATTTGAAATTTCATAATATATTGAAATTTAATATAGGATTATTCTTGAAAAATACATAAAAATTAATAAGGATTAAAATGAAGGATATTATAGGTTATAAATTCACTATAAAATAGTATTTATATAGGTTTAATTATAAATAGCACCCTTATCTCTTAGTTTAACACCCTAGTAAACCTGTATTAATCTTAACTATGGTAACTAATTATATTTATTTTTTCATTTTATTATGAACTAAAATGAAAATGGATAATTAAAAAAATTGGAAATGATGACTTGAAACGTGGAATAAATTTTTCTAAATTCCATTCATATAATTTTTAGAAATTAGTTATAACATAAACCCATAAAAGCGTCGAAAAACAATTTCATTGAAAAATTCATTTTTAATTATAAAATATTTTTCAAACCAATACTAATAATAATGTTTAATCCAATGAAATTTATTGACTTATGTTTAATAAATTGTAACTAATGAAATTTTATGATCATTTTTGGAAAATTCAGTTCTTTTAATACTAGATTGGAAGAGATAGTTTTCTTTAATTTTTGTATTTTTTTCTCTATTCATTTTAAAAATTATCATTTAAGAAATATACAAATATTATCATCTTAATATAATTTTTATATGGTGAATTTAAAAATGAAAAAATTTTAAAAAATAAAATTTCTAAAATTAGTAAAATTAATTATTATATCCACACACAAAATGAAATAAATTACTTTTTATGAAAAAAATTTTTAAAGTAAATAATGACTTTAATGAAAATTTAGTATTATATATTATGAATTAATATATATATTTTCAAAATATAGATATTTTTAAAAATTATTTCCATAATCTATTTTATTTTATTCATAGATTTATTTTAACTTCAAGGTTATAACAATATATTATATCATGGTTTATTTAGACCGAGGGATGAGTGTAAACGAGTTATAAAAAACTTCTTGTTCATATAAAAGGAAAATATATCTAAAAAACCACAAATTTTTATCATTTTTATATATTTTTTTACCAAATACACAGTTTCTATATATTTCATAAATATAGAAGTTTTTATATCCATGTTTAGAAATAAAATCTATTTATTTTATAAGGATAATATATTTTTGGTATGAAACATTTGGATACCTAACATTATGTATTAAAGAATGAATGATAATTAATGGAAATTGATAACATATCATGTTTTCATGAATCATTTCACACCCATCTGTGGAATCATCTTCATGGTAATATAAACAAGAAGAATTTAACAATGATTTATCAAGATGGTGAGTTATAATCTTTTGACATAAAACCACCTCAAAGACACCATGATCGATTATAAAGAAAAATTACCCAGACAACATTCAGTGGAAAAGTTGGAATATCTTGAATGATTATGGAATTAGTACACACTGATATGTGTTTACCTTTTCAATTTGTGACTATAGGGGGTATTATTACTTCATAACTTTTACTAATTACATGACTAGATATGAATATTTCTACTTCATGAGGTACAATTCTGAATCATTTAATAAATTAATGGAGTTTAAGAATTAATAATAAAATAAATATAGTATAAAGATAATGAATATTTTATATGATCTAGCTAGTGAGTATATTAAAAAATAATTCATTTAATTTTTAGGGGGTGTGGGATTCTATCCAAAATCAGTAATCCTTAAATACCATAATGGAATAGTGTTAGTGATAGGAGGAACTATAACTTTCTTGACATGGTATATTTGATGAAGTGTCATGTTGTTATATCATTATATTTTTGGGGATATTTATTACTCACTAAAACATGAAAAATAATTCAGGTGCTAATTAAAGTGGTAAACAGAGTACCACAAGATTTAATTTATGGATGGGAAGATGTATTGTCAAACAAAAGGGTATGGGGATGTGAGAAAATTATAAGGACATTACTAGAAATAAAATATTAAACCAAATAATGACGTGTATCCTTATATAGTATCCCAAGGATGCAAAGAGATACTATCTATATAACCTATAAATAGGAAAATATCTCTAAAAATGAAATATTTCTTGAAAGGGATCATATAATATTTAAGAATAGTGGGAGAAATATTTTCTTCAAAAAAGTTGTTATTCAAGATAAATAAGAGTTGTTATAGAAGAATATTCTACAATTCCCCATAGAATATGTTGTTCTTGAAGAAAAAGTACTATGTAGGTGTACCATAGTTGTTAAATAAATAAATAAATATGGTTTTTTACTACTAAAAATGGATTTCATTATTGGTTGAAAATTATGATTCTCTTCCCTACAATGTTGTATTAGAGATATTATAAGATAGAAGAAGGAATAAATCCATGAATTATGAGATGTATTACTAGTATCAAAACAATTTCTAGCTTCTAGTTTGTCCTTTATTTAATGTATATCCCATTGGATGAAAATGAGTATTAAAGAGAAAACTGGGCATTAAAGGTAATTTCAGTACATACAAAGTAGGAATATTGAATAGAAGTTTTAAAAAACATTAAGTCATTAAATGTGATGAAACATTGTCTCTGTTTGACATGTTTAAATCCATCATAATTTTACTTATCATAACTGCATTACATGACTAAATGATTTGGTAGATATATGTAAAAAATATTCCTTAATAGAAACATTTATAAATATGTGTATATGACACAACCAAAAGGGTTTGGGATTTTATAAAATGGAAATAGAATATGAAAGTTATAGTGATATATTTATGGGTTAATGAAAGTATCTAGGTTATGGAACTTTTATCTCATTGAAGCTACTTGAAATTTTGTTTTCATAAAGAATGAATGTGAGCCATGTATTTAGAGGGATATTAGGGGGAGTGAGGTTCTATTATTATTGCTCTATGATGATGTAAAAGTTCTTGTTATAAATGTAATATGAGTCTTCTATTAAGTCAAGGACTAGTTAAAAAAGTACATTTCCATGAAAGATGTAAGGGAAAGAGAATATATCCTTGGAATAAAGGCTATTTGTGATAAATACAAGTGGATTCTTGAAATAAGTCAATGTACATACATTAACTATAAACATAAGAGATTTAATATAGATAAATAAATGAATGGATTCATTATAGTGTAAAATGTTTTTGATATCCTTATGAAAATGTATCCTTAAACATAATTGGAGATAGAGGGAGGGAGAATTAGATATTCTCGTACACATATGTAACAAGATCTATCACAGATGATATTTTTTGTATTAGGATTTATATTTCATATTCTTTATATATAAAAGGTTGAAAATAAGTTGATCTTGGAGAAAATAATTAGTAAAGAATTAAGACTATCAACATGTATTTGAGGTGTAGTAAAAACATGTTCTATGTATATGGAAGATAAGAGAGAAGATTCCTTATAAGATACATTGATTCTAGTTTCCAAACACATCACAATAATATAAATTTGTAGTTTGGATATGTATTAAGTCTCTATGGAGGAGATGTGTGCTAGAACAGTTCAGAGGAACTAGTTTTTGAGGATTCTACAATGGAGTCAAAGTATATAGAAAGTTTTGATATAGGGAAAGTATAAGTCTAGATACAAAACATCTTCTAATATCATCATGTGGGGACTATTCATATAGATCCAATAACATTTTATTATTATAACATGTTAGCAGTTACTATTATTGAGGATCCAAGGTCACACTAACAGACGAAGCACATGCTCTACAAATGTCACTACTTCTGGGATTTTGGTCAAAGGGGTGACATAGATTTTAGAATAGTTTATATAGATTAAAAAATGTAATAACCCTGGAGAAATTTATTATCTCATAAAAAGAATGAACTTTATGTGAGATCTATCATATTGATGGTTATTTTTAGCTAGCTATGGTGTAAGTGGGATTCTGTTGGAGTTGGTTCACTAGAACCAAATTCACGGTACATTAAGATTAGTAATATTCATTATTTTTTTGTTAATAAATGTTCTTATCAAATAATATTTGTTCTTCTACATTATATAATTTGTGATTTTATACTAAGGGTATATATCAAACTAAAATGTTATAGAAGTTATCCTATATGATAAGAACAAAGAGGTTCTAAGATTCTAATATTAAATATAATTTATATATCTGGATAATAGCATTTTATGGGAAAAAATGATACATGCGAATAGGGGTGTGTATTAATAATAAATTGAATCACTTTATCATGGTAAAACCCCATGGTAATATATAGTGCACAATATTATGAAAACGTCACCCACTAAGTAGAAATCTACATTTTTATGTCTTCTTAGATATTCATATTTTCGACATGTTTATTATTCTTTAAAATTTGAGATTATTATTAATGGATTCCTTGAGTCATTTACTTATATGTACTAAAAAAACCATTATTATATATATTTGCGAGGATTAGGGTACTTGGGGTGCATCATGATCGATTTTTCATTTGTGAATAATGAGAGTAAGGATATATCCCATCTGACCAAGAATAGATGTTGATATCTTAGGCCCTTTGATTAGAATAGTATAGCCCAATTCTCTCCATATCCATGAAATTGAATTTGTGTGTACATTAATGTAAATCAAATTAAATATTTATCGAGCACATAGTTTAATGACAAACAATGTGTAACCATCTTTATTAGACATATAAAGATAACAGTATTATATTACACAATGTATTTTTGTAGGAGGACTCATATTTTTTCATCATTTACTTCATTAACTATTAGATTCTAAAAATATTTATTAGATTCTATCTAAGGAAATTATGTAGTAAAACCCAACACCAATTAGAAAAGGGACTAGAGGGTCACAAACTATGATTCTTTGAAACCTCAGTTATATTCAACCATAATTTATCTTGTTTGATAAATATTATTCCCATACTTAGTTTACTAATTTACAAGGATGGTTTGATAGTAAATATTCAACCAATATTAATTTGGGTTCATATATATTTGACTTGAACATTTAATAAATATTTATTCATATGGTATTTATTTATTTATTTAGGTAAATAAAAAATACTTATTTATTCGGATGTATTCAAAAGGTAAAAAATATTTATTTATTTTGTTACATATATATTCAATAAACTCTCATTCATTAATTTAGTGAATTTACTGTTTATATATTTATTTTTGAATAATTTAGTGATACTTATTTAAATAAATAAATATAAAATATTCATAGGCCAATTAATATTAAGGAAAATTTGTAGACATTGTTTAATAGAGTGGATAAAAATTTCATTTCAATTATTATTTGAATAAATATTAATTTATTTATTGAAGAAAATAATATTTATTTTCTCTGTGAGTTTACTATATGTCATGAAATAATAATATTATTATTATTATTATTTATACATAAGGATTGTCAGGAATTAATAAAATAATAATTTCCCTTGGGAAATAATTATTTTCCGAGAATAGAATTATATAAACCTTGTTATGATACTTTTAGATGGTGTGGTTGCAACCTAGATTTATTCAATGGTTGTGAAATAATTAATTCTAGATATAATTATTCAAATCCATGGAGACCCCCCTATAGAATTCTCTCGAAAACATAAAAAAAAATTCTCCTCCACCAAAATGAATTCTTCTCCCTACTGAGGATTTAGTTGAGATCAATTACAATCCTCACAGTCATTAGATTTATTTTTTCTAGCTCTCAGAGAATTATGTGGTGAGGATCAAAGGTTCATGATGCATGTGTGGATAAATTCTAGATAGAATTTACCATTGATTCTTATGAAGCAATGATTGTATGAAAAGAATATATTAATGATTCATAATTGATTAAAAAATTAAAATATCAATGTAATATTAAATCTATCAATAAATTAATTACAAATTACAAGTGATGATCATAACTTATTGGATACGGTATTTATATATCAATTAATATTATATTTAATTACAGTATTCTAGATTTTATTCATCATGTATATCATGGATCTCATTTATTAAAAATAAATGTTTTTTATTGCTAACACTATCTCTTCCATTGTTCTGAGATCATTCAACCTAGTTGCGGTTCCACTTTTTATTCATCTACCAAACCTCCAATTTTCATTGTAGAATAATATGATAATAAAATGAATCTGTGAATTTGTTAGATAATATTTTTAGGTAAACAATGAAATCATTTAACTATTTCATCCTATGATATCTTAGATATGTGTGGAGAGGGATTTTCAAACTCACTCCCACATTATATCATATGGATTTTTGATAATGTATTTAATTATAGGATACCCATAAAATATGGGCCAATCATTAATTTTTATTTGATATATTTCATAACGTTTATAATATAGCTATGTGAAATCATCAAAATCCGAAAAAATGATGATGAAAATCATTGAGTTCATCTAGGAATTCACTATATGTTGAATCATAAAAGAATTCTCAACCCTCATTCACAATTCAGAGTTTTAGAAATAAGACGAATTTCTCATGTCATAGTACAGTGAAAGGTAATTATATTTTCTATCCACTTGATCACCTATCCATTTATTATTTTTATATCTATGTCTCTATATTGGTTCCAAAGTATTGGAAATATATACTTCAAATCAAATGGAGAGAGTAAACTAGAAATGGTGAGGGTGTGAAGTCCCCCTAATGTGTCATTGTAGTCATCCTAATTGATTGCTCAAATTATTTATAACAGTTGGTGTACTTACCTCCTCTATATAAGTTTTCTACACTAGGGACTTATAACCTAGTTATATGGTGAGGTATCATTAATTTTCAATAGTTTCACAGTGAAATCCTTCATATTGAGGGATACTAGTCTCAATGTTTTTGTACCAAATTTTTCCCCCTTTTCTTTTATTTTTTTCATGTTTCTAATCCATTAGGTACTTATTTTGGTGACTTGGTTCACCTAGGAGTTTCTGAATAGGTTTATATTCCATTCTATACCTCTTTATTATATGTTACATCGTCTTTTGATCGTACAGTTACTGGTGAATAGAAAACACAAAAGTCCTTAAAGGTCATACTCTTTGCTTTCCTCGACTGATTTTTACTATGTGTTTGGATATGGTGATGATGCTGAATATGGATGGTGTTCTGAATTTCAATGGATAATAAATATAATGGGAATGATAAGAAATGTGACAAAGCTCATAAATCTGTAAAAACATTATTGTTTTGAAAAATTTTGTGGATATGATTATTTGAGTCAGACAGGGTCTAATAGGTTCAAATTTTCTCTATTGAAGGAATATTCAAAATTTCATTTAGATTTGGATGGTTATATTTTTAAAATTATGTTCAAGGATGAACAATAATATTTTATATTCCGTTATGTATTTCTTTATTGTCAAATTTTGATATTATTAATTTTATTTATACTAATAAAAGCAGATCATAACCCCAAAATATTATAAATGAATAACACTATATTTGATAGTGATAGTGACATAAAACAATAATATTAATCAACCCTCAAAATATATTTCATTAAATTTAATCTCTTCATTATCTTATAGAACACACACCCTCGAGTTTAAATGAACTGTAATATAGGATATCATTATAACCTAGCCATTAAATTGATTGGTAAGAATAGTTAAACTAAATTATGAAATGTATATGGTTTACACATGTAAAATGAAATTATTTCGTTATATATTGATTATAAATTAAATTATAATCATTTAAATTAAAAAGAAATGTTTTTTTTGAAAAAAAATGTATTTTTTCTCTAAAAGTCAGTTTTGTCTATTTTCACATATAATTTAATGTTAATTTTTATCACTTTTTAGAAAATTAATTTGACAAACTAAACATATTTTTTGTAATTATTATATAATAATTACCTTAGGGTGATTTTTTTTATTTTTCTAAAAAGTTATATTTTTCAATGTATCGGGAAAATACTGTTTTTATTGGAAAACTGCCATTTTATTTAAATAAATTACAATAGTATATTATATTTTAAATTGGTTATAAAGTAATATTAGTTAAATTATATTAAAATTTATAAAAATTTGTTTATTTAAATCATTTTCTATATAGTATTGTTTTATTGAAAAATTTAAATCTTATGATATGTTTTCTCTCTGGAAACCCATTTTTTTCAATGCTTCAAAGGGTATAATTTTAATTTATATTTTGAAAATTCAATAAGTTTAATTTAAAAAATAGATCCAATATTTTTGATCAGAATAATTTATATTATTTAATATGGTAAATTTAATTTTTTACAAAAATGAGTAGTGAAAAGAGTAAAAATTAATTACCATGGTTAAGGTAAAACCACATTTACAGTGGGGTTAAAATAAAAGGATAAGGGTTTAAATGACCTAAAAACTTGTATAAAATATATTTTATATAACTATTTATACCTAATAATGTATGATTCATGATAATACTCATGTTTTTACCCATTTAATGGGAAAAAAAGAATATACCATTATCTTTTAAAAAATTACAAGCATGCCAATCACCTCACTTATAAAAGGCCGCCCACTATCCTCTCTTATTCAAACAATAAAAATATTTCTATTAGTCCAATACCAACCCAAATAAATTTTATTGTTATATCCCTTCATCCAAGAGGCATTTTTTGGTCAGAAATGTATTCTTGGAATACTTTAGATATAATCTTAAAGAGGTGGTCTGAGATGAGTTAAAATTCATAACCATGTGTTTTTTTATTTCTTCTTCCATCTCCTTATATTATTATTAATTTATGATTATATAATGAAACATTTTCCTACCATATACTAATATTTCATTACATTAATTTGATTAAATATATCAATCTTTTATTCATTCAAACGTGAAATAATAATATCGCTTGTGTGTACGGTGGATTACCGCCTCACGAACCGATGTGACATGATTTCCATTAACAACTCCCATAGTTAGGTATAGTGATATATGATAGATTTTATATAATATTTATAAGGTAATTTTACCTATATATTAATTATATCATGTATACGTTTTTTTAATATCCATTCTATAGGGGATATAATATCGTCGCCCGTGTGTGTGGTTGACTACCCCCTTGAGAAGATATGTGATTCATTTTTTACTAACTCTATACATAAAAGGTAATAAGGATAATGTTAATGAATATATGTTATATAAATGACATATAGATGATATTAATGAAATATTTTTCATTCTAAAATCAAAATATATCATTTTATTTCTAACATCTTCACTAACTGAAATATGGTAACATCATTCATGTACATTTGGACTACCACCTTCATGAAGCTATGTGACTCTATTTTCATCACCAAAACACATGGATAAAACGAATAAGTATACTAAACAAATAATATGGTATTTATGACATTATTATAATTTTTTAGATATAAAATAGTACTCACATCCTTTCCATAACGATCACTAAAACTAGAAATGTTGCTCATGCATGCATATGGATACCAGCTCCATGATCATAACACATATTGTTTTTCAAAAAAATCATCCATTATTGGTATTTAATGTATAATTTATCTCTAAATATGATAATTAATTGTTGATTATTATTATTGATATATTGAACTAATGAAATCTTGAAAAATAGTAAACCTACTGAAGTCATTTTAGATGCAAAAGTTAAATACTGTTGAGACACCCAAAAAAATTTTAATTGATTAAGTAATTGTATATAATATGGTAATAAGTGAAATAAAATTAATAAAAAATCTGAAAAAGTTTATTCATCATGTAAAAAATTAAAATAATATTATTATTCATGACTCAAATAATATACATCACGAGTCAGACTCAAGGTAAGGGACATCAAATCAATTTCATTTCATTGAGGCATATTGTAATGTTATGAAATAATTTCATTTATAGGGTTTATATACTGATAATATTTCATATAATATCATGAATAATTCATAACTCATTCTATTCTAAGATTTAAATGTAATTATTTCATCCAATGGGATTTGAATTGAAAATTACCATGTGGTTAAGTTTAAATAACACAATTTATTTTCATTGTGTTATATTACATCTTTATAAAATTTGATATTATATGATTATGTGTGTATTAAATTTTGAATTTATAATATTTTATTTAAAATTTTTCTATGTGGATTTACGTTTTATTCACATAATATATTCATTTATTAATCCTCACTTCAATATTATGATAATTTTAAGGGACTTTATCCCAAATTATCTTTATTAAGGAATATATTGATGTTATGCATCTAATTTATATCCTATAATGTATATACCACTACTTTGAAATTTAATATTATTATTACTTACTAAGTCATGGTCTTTTATATTTTTATTTGAACTATTTCATCTAAGGGGATTTGAATTTAAAATTTCCAATTGGCAAGGAATTTAAAAATTTATTTCTTTTAATTGAGTTATATTACCATTTCATTTTATTTGATATTATAAGACTATGTATGTAATGAATCTTGAATCTCTTATGTTTTATTTCAACTTATATTATGTGGATTTAAATTTTAAGCAAATAGTCGATTAATTTATTAATTGTCACTTTAACGTTATGATCATTGTGAGTTTTTATTAAAAAAATTATTTTTATTGGGATTCTTTATTTTTTTTGGTAAACTATATTTCACATTTCAATGTGTATTTTTAATGATTTTTTTTTCAGTTTTTTTTAGAAATTTTAGTTTTCAAAGGTGATTTTAAAAGTGAAAGGGTTATTTTTTTCAAGAATGTTCTAAATTATATTTTCATGAAATTTGTATTTATCAACAACAGAAACCATTATTCTACTCATGATTTACTGGGGATATGTTTTTTTGATACCATCCTTATTTATTATAGGAATGGTTTATGATCATTTTACTAAGAAAATTATGGAAATTCAATTTATTATTATTATTAAACATTATCATTCCCTTAAAATATTGAATTTCTAGTGATCACAAGACCTAAAATTTCCCATAAATATCCATATTATTTGTCATTTAAATGATTATAGTTGAAAATATATATCATTTTTACATACATTTTTCTACTTCGAACATTATTTTTTTTCCTAGGGAATTATTTATAAATTCATATTCCTTACTTAGTAAAGATATTTGATTATAAGACATTATTTATGAATTCAATCGATTATTCAATATGTGACAAATGATTTATATATATAGTGATGGGAGGGGACCACAAGGATTTCGGGCCACCAAAGGCCTTCAGGCCAGTTGATTCTCAAGGCCTTCTGGCCACCTTAAGGCCTAAGGGACACCCCAAGGACTTCAGGCCACATGAATGCAGGCCTCAGACACACTACAATAAAGGAGCATCCCCAGAAGGGGATTCAAAGTAGGTGCACTCACCAGAACAGATCCAAATGGATTTTCAGAATAAGAGGTTATGGCTATGCCACCGGTACAAGCATGTGCTTGCACGGGAAGCCTATCTAGATGGTCACGCAAAGGTGGAGAGCTACTATCAAGATGCAGATGCTGGGGAGGGGCAGTTCCTTGTAGATAGTCTGGTTGAATTCCGTAAGACCTTCGGGTCATATAATCTCTTAAGCCTACAGGCCATGTAATCTCTGAGCCTACGGGCCTTGTAAGGGTTCCCCAACATCCCTAGAAAGGGGGGTTATCAAAAATCAAAAAAAAATGAAGGCCTTCAGGCCATTCAGGTAGGATATTATATCTAGATGCGTTTCATTATCAATTATTGACCAAATCATAGGTGTATCTAGTTATTTTCCTTGCAATATTGAATATTTCATATCTATTCATGATATTAAAGTTATTTAAAAGGAATTGTGTTCACTTATTCACCATTCCATATTGATTATTCTTTATCTATTCATTATAGTTAAGATATATAAATGAAAAGTTGGTTTAGTTATTTACCATGATATATTGATTATTCCTTAACTATTATTAGTAGTTAAGTTATTTTAATGGCATGTGTATTCCATTATTTACCTTACCATGTTTATAAGACATATTTATTTATGATAGAATACAATATTCTTTGCTCCAACTAATCATTTATGCTAACCCTTATCTCCAATAATCCATTAACTATATTATGATTAATATGAAACAATATTTTTGAGGGAATACTATTATTCTATTAAAAAAATATGTTGTAATTTTTGTTTTGAAATGTAATATCGAAAGAATGCATTTATCTAGTTTAGCAAGACTACTGAACTATTTGGTCCTTAATGACGTGATTCCTTACATCATTTTCCAATGTAACTAAGTAAGACACCAGCTTCTGGAAACCGGGGTAGGGGTCACAACATAGTGTCTTTGATATATATATGGGAAAATATAATTAAATAATAACTAATAAATTTTATAAATTCAAATAGATAATTTATTTACTAAAATAACACCCAAAGATAAAAATTATATTCTAAGTTAAATGAAATACACAAATTTTAATTAGAAAACAACAAAAATTTCAAATTTTCCATTCATGTGTCAAACAATCAAATTTCCCATAAAAATATTTATAAACTCTCAAGGATAGAATGTCAACATCTTAAAAAATTGATGCTTAGGGTAACTACTTAATGTAAAGGGGACCAATATTAGGACCCTTCTTGGAAAAGAAATTTCATTATCTCCATCTCAACCTATCAGATTCTCATTGGTAACCCTCATAAATACAAGGAACAAGATGATAAATCCATAAAATAAACTTCATGATATATTAAAATTAAACCAATATCTCAAAATAAATTGTAATCCATGACAATTATATGCAGTACATGTCTTTGAATAAAATACCAAAAATAAAACTTCTAGGGGTGATACTCCTACCATAGCTCCAAGATCCAAGTTAGAAATGAAAATATAGATCCCTAAATATGACCTAGAAATAATATATATATATATATATATATTCACACAAACACAAAAACGTATATATAATAAGGTGAGAAAACACGCATACAGAGTAGAATCATTCTCAATACCTATTCTGCATTAAGTGGAAGAAGTATACTAGTACCCTAATGAATAAACAATATAAACAATAACAAAATATCATGTAAATTATCACCAACATCTCCAAGTCTCACTCAATAAATATAATATCCATATATGTTATAAAAAATAAATCTAGAAAATTTAAATAGGGATCCCACAACACTTCCTCTATATTATTTCACATGAATAGCCCAATGTCAAACTTTTGGTCCTTTCGTCTCTTAAATATCATCACAAAAATTTATACATAATACATATGAAACCACATTTGATTTACATCATATAGTATACATACATTCTCAAATAGATATAGTGTCCAATTCATACACTGAAATCAGTCCACAACCACAACCAAATATTCATATCCATCATTGTAGTGGTATCACAAACAAGAAGGTAATTATCATCATGTCTTCCTACTACCATGAATGACCCCACCATATATCATTACTACATCCATAGAACCAATACACCAAGGGCTATCATGCCTCATAAAAAATCTATATTAGAAAGTAGATAAGAGGGAGTAGTTAACCATCTAATACCTATATAACCTAGATAGTTTTGGATGATATTTGGAACCCAAAACCTTTGGGTTTCAATAAAGATATCCAACTTTGGTGGGGGTGTATATGAAATCACAAGAAAATAAAATTATTTTAAAATCACACACAAGACCAACCAAGCATCTTCATTCCAAAAAGACTCTTACACATACCATTAACATAACCACACATTTATAAACATTCACAGAAAACATATACCTCCTACATCACATCAAATGGAAAACACTACAATAAATAATGGGGATAAAAAAACATAAAAATTTAGTTTATTCATTTGATAATAAAATTCATGACAAACCTTTTAACAAAAAAATTATATAAATTATCCCAATCAATTTAATATATAATAGAAACTTATCATGTTTTTTTACTTTTCTTATCCATTAATATCAATAATCTCTATTTCATTTATAGAAATAGTTTATTCTATTTCATGTTACACCAATTTCAACATTTCCAATTATCATTTATGTTATATAAGAAGTATATAATTTTAATAGCATTATCACATACCAATGACAACAACTCTATCAACCCCAACATATCTCATGCCATTATCCAACATAAAACATTTTTCCCCACATCACGAACCATGCCACAATTCCACAACATCAACCCCTACCAATATTATAGCCAAGACAACCGGCCCTAGCCCTACTGACTAATATATAGCATTCCCAAAATTAGTAATTAAAATTCCACCCCCGTGACAACATAATTGAAAAAATAAATAAAAACAATATAATCCATATAAATCAACCAATTTAATACATCAATCCTTAACCCAATTATCATTTAAAGAGTTCTTTAAAAATTATTAAACTTCTCTTTTATGGATTTAAATTAAATAATTTCTAGAACACTCACATAATTTATTAATTACTATAATTATGTTATCAAGATTTTTTGAAAGATGATTCTTGTAGGAAAAATCATAAAAAATCATTGATGTCATAATATAAATAAATTTAATTATAAGAAACAAATTAATAGTCATTCATAAAATAAATAACATATTGGAATCATGTTAAATTGTGTTAGACACCACTTCCCATCATTTACATTTTTAGTTAAATTAATTATCAGCATTAAGTCAATTCCTATCATCCACCCAATGAAATAAAATCATTATACTTTTATATTATACATAAAATAAAATATATAACTCAAATCCCACACTTTAATTGGAGCATCAAATGGTACTTTGAAGGAACAAGGGAAAGATAAGTCTTGACGACCAAAGATACATAGTGGAAGCTTAAATAAAACTAACTAAAAATAAAAAACAATAATATTCCATGGATGAACATATCCCAATTCATAAAAATATTTTTTATACTAACTCTTGTGGTATAAAAATAGTAGAAATAGAGGAGAAGATGATGGGATCTCATCTCATATCACAAATAAGTGATCTAATGTTTTTGAGAAGAAAGTCTGAGTAAAATTGAAATGGATGGTGACCAAAAAAATTCTCTTTGGGTAAAGAATGGAGAAAATATACAAAGGAAGTCAATTTTTTTAGATGTTCCAAAATTTATACACCGGTTAGGAAACAAAAAACTCTATAATCAAGAACGATCTATTTCACAATGGTGTACATGTGGACTCAAAGACTCACTTTTCTATTTTTTTAAGAAATCATAATGCACTTAATTATGTATTTGATTTAACTTTAATTTTTTATCTTTGGGGTATATAGAAAAAACACTTAAAAAATATTGTTAATATGAGTTGTTATAAAATTACAATAGTTCAATAATTTTTGAAAATCCAATGATATAAGGAATTTTTAAATACTGATGGTTTGAGGTTTCATAAGAAACATTAATCTAAATGATTGGATTAGGGTTGTGAAACCATTTTAATGATAAATTATAAATCTATTGGAAAATATTAAAAGATAATTATTTTATGTGAGGATGGACAATAAACTCTTACTACAGCTCTTACAATTGAACCTAATGTTTTTAGAATCCTAATATTTAAGTATTTAATATAATAAGTGTTATGATTTTTAGAAATAAAGAATTACACTATAGTATAAATAAATGATAATGAGAATACATAGGTTACTTGATGTTATACTACCAGTCATTTCCTTAAGAGGTCTCGATCATTATAATTTTATTTTTGAATGTTCTCTTAAGTGATTTTGTATATAAGGTTTCAATATAAATGATGTTATCATCTATAATTATATTCATTGAGTTTTCAATCATGTTGATCGAGTGATTTATGGTGTAGAAGGAATATCCGTGATAATAATTTTATAAGTAGTTAATTTTCAATTTGGATGATCCTTGAATTCAATCATGAATATAGAGATGAGAATCTAGTTTATAGAATTAGATAGTTTTTGATAGATTTATAATTGAGATTTTTTGTGTTATGGATGAAAATGAATTTGGAAAGTTTATAGTTAAAGATACCATAAAATTGGTTTAAGTTTCACACAATTATTTGGGTAAACATGTGGTTTTAATATAATTTTTTTGGGGTACTTGTTTATTTTATCATTTCTTGTCACTTTTTTATTTTTTATATTTGAAATATTTTATCAATAATTGTTTTTTTTTGATATTTTACCTTTCTGATAAATTTATTTCCTCTATTGGTAGTTATGAAATACAGATTATTCTACTTCTGTTGTATGTAAAAAAATTACACTAATTTTTTTGGGGTATATCAGTTTGAATTTTTTATATTTCTAATACTTACATAGAAAAAATTAGATGTTTTAAACTATAATTCACCAGAACTATTATAATGTGTTCAATATACATATCTATGACTAATACATGGTATAAGAGTTACTCTCTAGGTATGATATTTATCTTGAGAAAAATCTCATTTCCTTTTATTCCTTTATCACCTTTTTAGTCTCTTGGTTTCCTTACACTAATGTGTTTTAGAGTAATTTTTTTTAATATTTTAAGGATTATGTATGTTAGTTGTCTAGAAAATATTAATCCTAATTGACCACATATATTTTAAGGAAATTATTTTGAGTAATAGTTATATATTACAGAGATTTAGGTTATTAATAATGAAGTTAATAATGTTATTATTCTCACCAGTATCTATCAAATTCTAGAGAAAATTTATTCTTATTTTTAAGGGAATAAAAATCCAAATTTTACTTGAATTTTATAGTTATGAATAATTTGTAATGATCTATCCAATGACATATTTACATTCAAGTATCTTTTTTTCACGCTTCTTATGGGATTTGGAAGAAAATTTAAGTTAATTAATATCAAATTTTAAATGATCAATAACCCAATGAAGTTATAATAAACAATGATTATAGAAGTTTAATTTTTTCTAGGTGAAATAGTTTTTCAGATACACTAAAATATTTTAATTTTTTTAATAGTCCGTAACCCCTTATTGAAAAGGATATATCAACTAATCAACTAGTTGATTAAAATATAATATTTTCCAAAAGATTAAGTATCAATATAGAAAAATATATATTTTATGAATCATATTACTAAGTTATGTTTTTATGTATTAATTGGTAGCCGCATGAAATATTATAGTAGATTAAAGGGACATGCAGAAAAAAATTGAAGATGAATGGTTTTACCTTTACGTCCACCAGTACTCTAAATTTTAGATCTTGTAATGAAAAACCAAGTACATATCATATTAAAAAATTTACTGATATATGTGATGGTGAAATTTATCAATTATTTATAAGAATGAATCAATTTATAGTGATGACGCATTATCTAAAATATTAATAGAAGGAAATGAATGATAACTATGAACCAAATAATTATTTAGAGAGAATGTAAAATGTTTTTTAAGAACCATTTCATAATTCACCTGATTTTATTAAATTGAGAAGGAATTATTTATTTTAATCATTGAAATATTATGTGAATAAAAATAAATGAGATTGAAAGCCATGGATAGATGGATAAATAGATAATAATATACCAATTTTAATGTTATCTATGAAGATATCAATGTGATGGAACGATTATTGGTTTTTATAATAAAATTACTATGTTTAAGATGTTTTGGATGGGAAAAGTGACTGATGAAGCTCCTGTAAATCATACTCTAGATTAGAAAATATTCTATGATGAATGTTCGGATGAAAGTTAGTTTGAATATGTGTTTCATGCAGATGTTATTAAAGAGATGTACTTACATGTTACAATTACTAACAATCATCATAAGTTATTAGTATAAAATTTTAGAGTTAAGAATGATTTCTATAAACCTTCTAAGAATTATAATGACATTTTTATTGTATGCATTAAATGAAATAAAGAGTTCAATTAATTCATATTCTGATTAGACAAAGTGAATAAGAATAATACCCATATTTTTTTAAATTGGGTAACTCAAAGGAGAATATTTAAAAGGTGATAACTATATCAAAAGTAAAAAATCAATTCAGAAAAAGAATATATTTATACTGATTACTATAAGAATAATAGTTCTATGTAAAAATAAAAGACTATAAATTTTTTCATGATTATAAAACTAATATTAAGATCTTGTATTAAATTTTAATTTTTTAAGAAGTTATCAAATAAGATCATAATTATAAGGAAATAATTAAAATATTTAAATGGAAAATTAGGGACTAATTGAAAATTAAGTGATATAGGTTGTAAAAACATCATAATTTTATAATATCTATAAAATTATTTTTTTGAATTCAAGTTCTATTTTGTATAAAATGAAACAGAGGAGGAAACAAAATGAAAAAATGTTACTTTAATATAATACATTATTTTGGAATATTAAATAAATTTATTTTAAATGATTTTACTAATTAGGAATATTAAAATAAAATGAAATTATAGGTTCCAAAGATATTTATTTATAATTATACTTAGATAAGAATATATTTCTTCAAGAGACATAAATCCCAATATTTGTAGTCACTTATAACTCAAAACAATCCATTTATTATGGATTCATAGTATTTATTTTTAAACATATAGAAACTAAAACATTCATGACTCACATTTTAAGTCATTTTAACATTTTTAATATTTTTATTTGTATATAAAATTAATTACGTCAATTTTGGGGATTCTATGTTTCTATTTTTTAAAAAATTCTAAAAAAATAATTTAAAATTTATATGAATTTATAAATTTTATATTAGAATATATCATGAAAAATTATATAAAGAGGAAGATTGATTTGGTTCAATAATAGATTATATTTATATATTTTAAAAAATTATTCTTTTATTAATGACAAATTAATTACCAATGATTTAATTTCTAAATTATAATTTTTTGAATGTTTCTAATTTCTTTGAAAAGTGAATTTTTATTTAAAAAATGTGTATGAATGGTTTTTAGGAATTATACCAGAATGAATGAATTCAAAATAGAATGTAATCCATATTTCAAGGGGTGGATTTAATTTTTTCCTATATTTTTGTTTTACTTTTGAAAATTACAAATGGATAGATTGTTAAGAAAAATCAAAGAATAATTTTTTAAATGTTATTTCAAATGTTTTGTTTCAATGGATTTTTTTTATTTATTTTTTTAGGGAGGATAATTGGATTTTAAGAACATTTTTAGTTATATTTAATAATGTAATTTTTTAGTGGATATAATTTTTTATTTTAAAATTATAAATTTATGAATTTTGTCATTTACGGTTGCATTTTAAAAGAAATTGGGTTTTGTTGATTCATAGAATCGCATCATCATTTATTTTGAAAATCCCAATAATCATCCTTTTGTATTTTCATAGAAATTATTTTTTATTTAATCTTGGATGTTTTTTGAATAAAAAAACATTAAATGAAATAACAATAATATTTGGTTTTACGGAAATAGAAATGGATCGATGATTTATGAAAATATAATGATTATATTAATTTTGAGATACTAATAATTTGAGGTTTTATGAAAACGTTTTATGATAAAAGATTGAATATGGGTTATAATGGCATTGTAGTGATACCTGATAATTTTATGAGTAAATATGGAAAGACACTGAATTCCCTAAAAGAAAAAATTAAACTACTAATGATACTTTTTCAATTGAACGTAATGTTTATGAAAACCCACTATTGGATGATTGCGTAAAAATAGAGTAGTTCTTCAAAGAATTTTTGAAGTACAAAAAAGTTGTAAGAACCAATTTTTTTCCTTTATTTATGGATAATTTTAATTTTCCATTAAAACCCATGATGTATTTTTCTTTTGGATTAATCATGGGAACCACTCCATAAGGCATTTTTTTTTGTTTTGGGTGAAATTTTGTGGTAGACAGAGCCTAGAAACATGAAAATTACACAATATGTACTGAAATTCATGGAGTTTTTTAATTAAAAACATGTATTGGTCTTGGTAGGACAATTCATGACATGTAATGAACATTCCCCAAAATGAAAATCTAAATAATTACTCAATATCTAAATCATTAACACACTGTGTAAATATCATGAAAAGTTTTTAAAGGGGAGGAAACCACATTCTTTTATTATAAAATTTCATCTATTTACCTTGCACAGAAGGTGCACACTAGCCTTGAATATCCAATTTTTTCCAAAATATATGATGTCATCTTATATCTCTCTATGGACTCTGATTCTAGCATTGTCTGTCATGTTATATATCCACTGCTATGTACTTCAATCCTATGGATTGTTTTTAAATTTTTCATTCAATCAAAAATGTTATTATGATGCAGGATCTTATGACCCATTTTCAAGGTGTTTATCTATTATTCTATTTTATTATGATCTTGGAAAAACTAAGGGATTCTATTGGATGAGGAGAGTGTCACATGTATAAGGTAACTGATCTATGAATTTTCCCTAAAAGTATCATTGTTTAAACTTTTTGTTGATGTGCGCACATCGGTTTTATAGGGAGTTTCCCCTAAAATTTATATGCCTTTATTATACTAATTGTCCTCTTATTCTAGATACATTTTTATGCATTTCCCTCATGTTTTTAGAGGTTGTGAATTATATTCCACACACCCCATGTAGGATGATTTTCTTATTAAGACTGTTTAACCTTGTTATGATTATCTCAGACACCATTAGGGTATTTTAGATTGACCCTGTTATTGGTATGTCCATTTTAATTAAAATGAAGAATCAGTTGATAATGAATATCAAATCATTATTGTATAAAATTATTACTTGACCTTATAAGGTATTTGTTTCAACTTAATTAATGAATAATTTCATTCTTAATTGGGTTATTTATGAATATAAATTACTTGAAATTTTCGTTCTAATTAACGAAAATTGGTTGTATGTCCATAATTGACCTTTTCACTTAAGATGAAATGAAATTGAATGAATCTAATGTTTTAGTTATTGGATTGACTATTATATGGCCTAAATTGAGTAAATAATCTTGTATAAGGTTCATATTATAGATGGAAATTTTTATATTTATAGGAGTGGTTAGACTTCAGCCAGACATGGATTTTTGAAGGAATGACTTAAGACCTAATAGGATGCTATTATAATTAAAGGAGATAATTTAAAAAACATTTACCCACCTTGTAAAATTTTAGTTTCCTACTAGTGGATCACTAAAAATATTCCATAGGATCCATTAACTATCTCTACATATATTATCGATGCCTTGGATACACTCTATGGATCTATAATTATGTATTTGGACATGTGGTGCCATGAATTCACCCCATTGGACCCAGTCATTCTTTTCCTAATATAATTATGGATGGGCCCCATAGACTCTGTTAGACTCATTTATAGTGTAATTCCTTGGTAAATCCCCTCGTATTACGGTTTAACCCATTATTTATAGACATTATGAGTTACTCTTGTGAGTTTGATGACCCTTAAGGTCAAGGGTTAATTGGTTTCATTTTGGATCCGCTTACATTACTATCATGATCTATTTTAGTTTTTTTTCATGTTCACCTAAATTATCTATATAAAGTTAATTTAAATTAATTATTTAAAAGATATAATGTTCAGAGGCATTACCATATAAGGATGAAGTAGGTATGATTCAGCATTATTTCATTGATTTACCTTTGTATATATCTAGAAACTACTTAGTTTATATTCACAAACCAGATTAATAAGATGTCTTTGGTGGTGGTCTACTAAGATTTTCTCACAGACTATCTTGGCCACCCTTATTACCCATTGAGATTATATGATCACATGTTTGTAAAATTGGAATCATCCCACCTTGTAAACATGAATTACTTTAATACTTTAGTATGAATATTGGTAGGTGATGATTGGGCTAGTGATTGGGACTCTTGGATAGTTTATGGTCTTTTGGATCTTTTGTATAACATTTACTGTACTGATTTCCTTCTTCCACGTATACCATTTTCCTTTTTATTGGTTAAATTAATTATATCATAATCTTTTTTATATAATACAATTCATCATATGAGTTGATTATTATTTATGGAAGTTTATTCTTATCTTCCACTGTGAGTTTTATTATTCATTATCATGATTCCACTATTTAATATTATATTACCGCTAGGTTCCACTCTAACAAGATTTTATAGTTTCCTCAATATCACACTATAGGCCTTCACTACTAGTTAGAAACATATGGATTATAGAGAGTCATGATTGAGGCTGTTTGGCCAATTAGGTTTGAGGAAACATTAAGAGGAACCCGGGTTAGGGCATCATATTATGGTATTAGAGGGTTTTTGTTTTTCTTTTGTCTTATTGTTTAAGAAATTTAGATAGGTTATTAGGAACACATTTTAAATTTCTTATGATTTTTTTCTAAGGATTAGGTATCCCATATTTCAGGTAAATACCATGTTTCTAGTGAATAACAAAATGTTTTCATGTATTTTCTAATTACAGCTGATATAATCTCACTGTTGGGCGATGCACATGAGTTATGATATTTTATATAATTTATTGATATTATTACTTTTCCTGGTACAATAAGGGTATTTTTTACATGAATATTTATATTCACTGAGAATTCACATGTTATGTATATTAAATTTCATATAGGTGTATTTCACTTCTTTCATTGCTTGTGTCACCTGTGATTGTGGAGGGGGCATGGTTTTCATATATGCATGTGTTGTTAACATATTCTATAGGGTAAGAAAATTAGTAATTTAAATTTTCACCATCAATATGTATATTATTTTATTGTATAGGTTAATGGAGGAATATTAAATAGCTAGTTTCTACCTGTGTCATCTATCTACCCCGGGTTATGTTAGATGCATTTTGGTAGTGATCATAAGATTACAAATTTTAGTTATAATGTGTTTGTACCCATATAAATTGGGAAGGGAGATTCAATTAGTCAATACATAGTATTATTACCTGAAACATTTTGAGACATATTTAATGGGGTTAACTGGAATTAAATGTGCATTTATTTCAATTATAAGGTTTATGGACCCTTATTAACTAAGAATGATGATCCATTTAATTGAAGATTGTTATATGTATATAATCAGATGAAAAAAATAAAATGACATTATAGAACTATAAAATGAGATGGTTTCTAGTAACTAAAGAGTTTAACTATAATTTATGGGGTGTTTTACTCCTTGAATTTAAATTTAACATTTCATATACCAGAAACAATATAAATTAAACTCGAACACGAACCAATACTGTGGCCTTCTTGGAGAGTATTTTGGTTAGTATACATTGGGTAGTGAACCATTTTATTATGATCTTCTTACACCTATTCTAATATAAATTTGAAAATATTTTTATAGAGAATGTTCTTGGCAATTTATAGAGATTCGATGGTGAATTACTCTAGTTGTGCTCCTGGAGGGTGGTGATGACCATGTTCTAGATATGATGGGCCTTAAGCTTCCAGTCTTACTACCAGAGGTTCAACTTGAGAGAAAACATGCTACAACTGAAATGGGCACTGATTCTCGACATCAAGAGGGTTTTCTACATCTTATGTAGTCCATGTATGGTGCTCCACAACCAAAACCTATAATGGACGATTTGAATATTCTTTTTAAGCATCATCATCCTCCCATATTTTCAAGGGATGGAATTCATTTGGATACCAATTCGTTCCAACATGCCATTAATTATATCATTGAGAATCTAGAGATGCCTCCATAGAGATGGGAAATGATTTTAACCTATATGCTATGTGATTCTTCAAAAAACTAGTGGGATATGATCACTCAGTATGGTCGTCATCTGAGCCCAGTCTAGGTAGACATCTAGACAACCTTCTATCATTACTTTTTCTCGCAAATGTTGAGAGTAAACCAGCCCAAAGAGGCCATACCCCTAGAGGAGGGTTTTATATTAATTATAGACTATTCATCATGTTTTAATATGTTCCAATTCTTTGCACTGCATCTATCAGCTAATGAGATATCATGAGAGTGTTGTTTTCAGGATAGGCTTGAGTATACCATCCACTAACAACTAAGTGTCTTTGGACAAACTATATTTTCTATGAAATTTAATCGGGATATTAGCATGGATAAAAAAATAATTGAATATGATAGTACCAGTCATAATGTAATATTGTTGAGAAAGGAAAATATTTCTTCAATTTGCAAGAAGCATAGCCCTGTGGTTTCACATCAGAGAAGTGGTTTCAAGAGTATCCCTACTAAAAGCTCTATTATATTCCATCAATGTGGATGGTAGGGGAATATGATGCCTTAGTGTGATAGAGAACATATTAAGTGAAATTCTTGAAGCCATATGTGTCATATTTTGAGATATTTTTATATCTTTTCACTTATTTATAGTGGAAAAGGATCCTCATCAACTCCACCATTAGAATAGGGATCAATTTCACCACATCAATATTAGAGTTGGAGTAGCATTATATGAACAAGATAAGGAGGTGGTTATGGACTTGGAAAATAAGAATTCTTATTATCAATGATAATAGAGTGGGACTTCTTAGGTTAGTTCAGTTATAGAACAGGGCAGTGGATCTGGATAGTTTCATGCATTATAATCAATACTTGAGGATTACAGCATAGTACCATCGACTGTACGAGGTACTATTATAGTAACTTCTACCATCATATCTATTTTATTTGATACATGTTTCTATCACTATTTAATCTCTTCATCAACAATGAGAGGACTTAGGATAGATATTTATTACTTTTGTGGGGTGATGAACATTAAAACACTATTGGGAGTGAAGTTAGTAGGAACACACCAATGTAAAGACTACCTCCTTGGGGTAGACAATTATCCTTTATTATGGGCCATCTTCTTACTTGATATGATAATTTATAATTTGATTGATATAATATATATTTTTGGTTATATGTCAATACTATGTAATAGTATCACTATAGGGTATAATTTAAATCATCATAGGGTGGTAGTTATCTTTAAAAGGGTGATTAAAAAGTTTAGAAAAATTAAGCTAGACTAGCGAATCATTGTCTAAGAGGAGTGACTACCCATATTTCTAGTCTTTTATATAGGATCATGTTTTATATTGGGGTGAATTACCTATGATAAAAGATAAATTCAAGGATTCATTTCTTGAATATTTTTCAATCTTACATGCAGAGGGAGAGGTATAGTTCATGATTGAGAATGTTCCAAGAGGTGCACAAGTATCCATTCCTCTATATATGGTGACACCTAATGAGATTTAGTATCATAATAGAGAGTTGGAGGATTTAGGAGAAAATGGTTTTATCATATAAAACAATTCACCTTGGGGTTCACCCATGTTTTCTCCAAAAATAGGTTGAAACCCTTAGGCTATCTGGGGATTTTCGATGATTCAACTAGATTAAAGATAAGAACTAGTATCCATTTACTCAAATTGATGATATTTTTTAACAGATCTAAGAATATAGGATGTTTTCAAAGCGTGACCTGAGGTAAAAAATCCATCAGATGTGATTCATGCCTTTATATATACTATTTATGACATTCTGAAGATGGTATGAACTTTATAAGTACCTAGTTATTCCATATTATCTTATAAACACGCAGAAAATTTTCATGGATTTGAGGAATATGGTTTTCCATCCCTGTATGAAGTCTTTTTTTATGGATTAAATCTTAGTATATTTTGATACTTAGAGAAACCATGCTATTAATCATGAGATCATTTTCAATAAATAGAGAGATAATCAGCTATATTCTAACCATTTTAAGTGAAACTTCTAGATAAAAAAGGTTTTCATCATGGGATTTATTATATTGGAATTATTAGTATCAATTGACCTACATAAGGTTTGTGTTTTTTAGTAGAAGGCCAAAAATATGTTTCACATATAACGTTTCTTGGTGATGGATGGAAATCACAGGCATTTCATATAGGACTTATCATGCTTACTAGTCTGACCTAGAAGGGTGTGAAGTTCCTGTGGTCTAACACATGCGAGAAAACCTTTTAGGTGCTAAAACAAAGTTTTACTTCAAAACCGATTCAAATTTTTACAAATAATGAAGAGGCTATATAGTTTTCTATGATATATCATGCATTAGTCTGGGTGAGGTGTTGATTTAAGTGAATAGATTTATTGTGTATGGGTATCACTAATTGAGATCTCATGATCGTAACTACCTGATACACATCCTTGATCTAGCAATAATTTTCTATTATTCATGTTTCTAGAGAAAATATATCATTACTGTATTATTTCTGGTTCTTATGAACCACACGTGCCTCAAATATATATTTACATTGAGTTACTTGAACCATACATAGAGAATATTTGTTTAATAAATTTCGTGTTTTCATTTTGGGTGTGCCCATCCGCATGGAATGGGAAATGAGGTGGATGATGCAATGATCCATACAAAATAGTAATAGTTCATATAGGAAGCTAATGATGAATGGAAATTGATAGTACTCTTTTATGAGATACATGTAGAGTTTCATTAGAGTCACAACCCGTCATATCTTACAACCTTAGTAGTAACCCCTTCTGTTTTTTATAGGGAGAAGAGAATGTAGTTCTCAAATCATGAAGGCTTGGATATCAGGGAGAGTGTTACTTGTGAGGACCCACATACAATTGGTTTTTTAATGGAATTTTTATCATATATATACATGGGAATTTCTAGGTTTCAATATATACTAGATAGAACCTGAAGTGAAAGTTCCACACTTCCCATTGACCATTTATTTCAAGAATCATCAAGGTGTATCAAGATATGTGTTTTCAGTATTGGTGTTATGGGATAAAATTATGGATAATAGGTTTTATCACAGGGTGTCCCACATATTAGTAGGTGATTAAGGAGAACCAATGGAATTCTAGCTTGTTACAACCATTTCAATTCATGAAATGGAAATTGGAGGATTATATAATGGATTTTTTGTTTCCATACAGAGGAATCCTCGAGGTAGCAAGGTGGTTTGGGGAGTTTTGGGTCGATTGATGAATGTAACCCCATTACATAATTTCCATGAGACTTTCTCGTTTTATTATATGGGAATATAGTATGTACATTATATTATATGTCTAGATGGGGTACCTCATACTATAATTTCAGATAGTGATGCTTGTTTGACATTGAAAATCTAGTAGGGGTTACAAAGAGATATAGGGACACAAGTACTTGTGAGTAGAAATTTTCTCCCACAGATCGATGGATAGTCAAAATAGATGATACAAGTTTTGTATGACATGATATTAGAATACATCTTAGATTTTAGTAATTTTGGGGAGAAGAATATCCTTCTCACAAAGTGTTTCAACAATAAAAGATATCAACAGATGATCTAGATGGATCCATAAAATGAATTATATGGTAGGACATTCTATTCACACCTGTGATGGTTAGATATAGGGTAGGTAGTTCTATGGGGTCCTTTCCTCATTCCTGAGACATCTATGTATGTTCAAGTGATACGAAAATGTTTTTCTACTAGTCATTTTAGATGGAAATTTTATTTCGATAACTATCGATGAACTGTAGAGTTTGGGGATATGAATGTGTTTTCTTTCAGGTACCACAAAAACATGGGAATTGATAAATATAAATGCAATCAAAGATATCTATTCCTTATTTTGGTTCATTTTAGATTCTAGATAGAATTGGGCTAGTAGTGTATCAGTTTATTTTACCATAGAGGAACTGTTCCATACACTATGTATTCCAGATTAAACAGTTTAACCATTACCCTGATGACCCATATCATACTTTTGATCCCAATTATGTTGAGTTGAATTTTGATTCTTGTTTTAAGGAGTATCTAATCCACGTCATTGACCGGAGTAAAAAAAAGGCTCTTTGAGGAATATGTATCCATTTTGTGCAGGTTATATGAAAGGAAGACCATGTACATGATGATACATGGGAGAATGAGGACAACTTAAGTGCTCAATGGCCATAGTTAAGTAAGACAATGTATGAACACCCATTAAAGGGAAACTCATGGAAGAGTTATTTTAATGTGGTAAGACTGTAAGAACACAGTTTTTTATTCAGTTATTGATCCATTTATTTCTCAAAAAAACCCATATAATAATTATCTTTTGTATTAAACCTATAAACCATGACATAATGTGGATCCACTTTTTCTGGAAGAAAGGTAACTAGGGCTGGATTAGAGTTGTAGTCCATTTACATGGTGGGTATTTAATTATGTGTCCTATATTAAATACGTGATGTGTATTGGTTTGGGAAGGCCAATTCACAATGTGAACTGAATTTCCCAATGAAGTGAAATCTTGATCATTACATTATGTGAAAATAATTTACACATTGTTTAAATGTTATGAATTGTTTTAAAGTGGTGAAACCCCATTCTTCTCTTATCATATCTTATTTATTTCTCTCATATAGTAGAATCTCACTTCCCTTGAAGATTACTTTTCACATAAAAGCAACAATTGTATCCTATCTCTCTATTGAGACTCGTATTCAAGAGCTTTATTTCATGTTAGATATCCATCAGTAATTGCTTTTTTCCAAAGGCTCTTTTTTAAATTTTCTTCTATCTCAACGATGCTATTCTGATCTAGGATCTTATGGTATATTTTAAGACTGTTCATCCGTTCAACCATTTTAGTCTGATCATATCAAAACTAATGTCATATACTTGTATAGGTGGGGGGGGGGGTTCTAAAAGCCTAAGGTAGGTGTTTGGTGACTTTTTTCTAATAGTATTATCATTTATAAATTGATGTTAATGTTTTCATGATAGTTTCACTTGGAATTGATCCTAAAATTCATATGCATTTATTGCAATCACTTTCTTGAATTATACATCCCTTTTAATACATGTTCTTCATTCCATTAGAGGTCATTACCTCAACACCATCCACCCCAAGAAGGGTTATTTCCTCTTTAAACCATTTAAACTTTTTATGATTATTTCACACACTACCCGAATATGTTGGATTGACCCCACTAATGGTAAGAAGTTTTTAATTAAAACGAAAAATTAGTTCATAATGTCTAGAACATGTTCATTTCATAAAATTATCAATTGAAATTATGTTGTATGTGTTTCAACTTAATTAATGAATCCTTTCATGGTTAATTAGAATATATATGTATAGAAAACACTGGGACCTTTTCTTATAATTAATGGAAATTGGTTTCATGTCTTTATTTGAACATGTCACTTGGGATGAAAGGCAATGAAATGAACCTAATGTAATTTTTATTGTCGTTTGTATTATAGGGCCTAGATTGAGTAGAAATCATGTATAATGTGCCTATTTAATATGGATCATTTTATCTTTATAGGAGTGGATAGACTTGATCCAACATTGGGTTCCCAAGGGAAATCCTTAAGCACTCAGAAGATTCTATTCCTATTAAAGGATCTAGTTTCCAAGGGAAATACCCACCTTGGAACATGGTCATTGTCAACTAAAGGATTCCTAGAATGACATAGTAGGATCCCTTCACTCTCTATCTAGATATTGGGATACCTTGGATACACTCCTTGGATCAAGATTGATGTTCTTAAACATATGGCAATATGGATTCACCCCATTGGGTCCAGTAATGCTTATCATGATATTACCATAGATGAGCTCCATGGACACATGTAGAATATTTTACTATGTAATTCATTGGTCAAGACACTTTGATTACACTCATACCCTTTATTATCGGACTAAATGTGTTACTAATATGATTTGGATAACCATTGAGGTTAAGTATGCCATAGTTTAACCTCATATCCTCTTAGATTATTATAATGATCTATTTTAACGATATTAGAACATTCACCTGAGTTATATATATAAATTGAACTTAAATGAATTAATTTAATGATATACTGTTTAGATATATTTCCAAATGAGGCTAAAATATGTATGATTCATCATTATATCATTGATTTACCATTATATATATTTGAATACTACATAGTTTATATTAAAACATTGGATTTTCATAGACTCCATTTCTGGTGGAATTATAAGATTTATCTCACACCCTATCTAGGATTCCATTGGTAACTGGCTAGATTATATGATTGTAGGTATGGATAAAGGGAAAAATCCTTCCTTGGACACCTAATTTTTATGGATTTGGATGGAGTTTGGTAGAAGATGATCAGGAAAATGCTCAAGATTCTTTGATAGTTTTTGGTCTTTTTTGTTCTTTTGTATTGAATATATTGTACAAATTTCCTGCTTCTACATATACATGTTTCCCAACATTATAGATACATTAATTACATCATCATGATTTTTATATAACACAATTTAACATATTATTTTACATTTATTGATGGATGTTTATTTTTATCTTCTACTTCTAGTTATACTATTTATTATCATACTTCTACTATTTCCTGTTATATTACTATTGTGTTCCACTATTATGAGAGAACATATTACCCCGACTGTCACACAATAGGACTTCACATCTATTTGGTAGCCTCTAGCTTACGTTGAGGCATTCTTGAGGCCATGTAGAGAACCAATTTTGGGGCACCATTGAGTGAACCTGAGTCAAGACTTCGCAAATGTACACATTCTTAAGTAGGATCATACACTGATCACATTTATTCATCCACTTAAATATTTCATTAAGGTAATTGCATCATTTTAATTTACCATTCGGTGTGTTTTGGTATGTGATAAAAAATTTTAGGTTTCATTGAAAAATATTTTAGTCTATGTAGTTGGATTGACTAATATATCAATCATGTTGATTGATGATTTTATAGTGTGGGAGATAGATTCAAGATTATAGTTACAGAAGTGGTGAATTTCTAATTGCTATAATTGAGGGAATCCACCTAGAATATAGATAATAGAATATAATTTTTAGAGTATAATATATTTTTATTTGTTTACAGTCATGGACTTATTTATTTTTTGAATAAGAACATTTCGATAGGTTTATTATTGAGGATACCTTCAAACCAGTTTATGTTTTCCCTTTTTCTTGAGATAAAACTATGGTTTAAGTAATATTTTTCAAAGGGGTCTTGATTTTTATACCAGTTCTATATGTTTGTAATTTATATTATACAAATTATTTTATTTTTAACCGGTAAATTTGTAATAGATTGTTTTTATTTTGAATTTGTTATCATTATTTATTGGACTGAAATAATGATTATTCTACTACTAGTATGCATACTTTGATTTTGATTTAATTTTTTTCTGTAATCGGAATTTTTATTTCCAATATAATTAATATCCAAGGTGGAAAAAATTGTTTGATTTATTCAAGAATAATTTACCCATATATTGTTGTGTGTCTACCATCTATATCATGGAACAATAATAAAAACTAACTAATTTCTATAAATAATGTTGTGTATCTCCAAAATATATCCCCAATTAAACCAGAAAAAATTCACAATATGATATAAATAAGGTAGGGTTTACTTGCAAGGGATATGAAAATTACACAACATCATATGTTCTATAATCATGAGGATTCCCTCAAATCAGACCCTGAGGAAGAAAACCAACATAACATAGAAAAAAAATGGAATAACCACATAAAAAACCATTCCAAGATATTTTTCAGAGAAGTGATAATCACACTGCAAATCAATGGACATCCCTTTATCCTAAATAATCCAAGAGAAAAATGATGCAACATCTATAGGACTACAATATAGAGACCCTTAAAATGGAATAACTATAGAATCACAACCCATGGGCTCCATGGTGAAGCTTAAACTCTACACAACCCAACACGATAGACTATAAAAAATCCATATTTCAATCAACCATCCATGAGACAACACCCAGGGCTATGCCTCAATTCACTATTACTAAATATAATTTTAGCTATAGGTCCACCTTCCTTGCTCAAACCACCTCTGGAAATCACCAAACCTTAAAAATGAAATTTAATATGTCATAAAGGTTTTTTTGATTACAATAGATAAATATCAACTGAATATCATCCCTATCAATAAAAACTAATGTAATGAAAATAAAATCAATGAAACCTGGAACTTCACATGTGATGCCTCTCAAACTGAGGAAATTCTATTAAAAATCATTAATGTGGATAATATAATAGAAACCAAAATCATAAAAACACATCAACTATCATTTTAACATATTTTTATATAGACAATTGTCTTCTTAAAACATATATACTAAAGTGATTTATTCTCAAGAAATATAAATTCTATCAAAAGGAACTTCAAGAAATTTCAGAGAGAACTAAACTGCTCAAGGCATCGTCTTCTAAATCCACTGGATTTCTATATGTAATGTAAATAATAACACACACTCATTACCTAATACTTAATAATTATCCAACATTAACCATTTTTCAGTAATGTAAACACTAAAACCTAAAAACCAATCAAGATAACTCTCAAAAAATGAACCCACTAGAAATATCTATTTGGAAAGGGGCCAGGCTAAGGTTCCAACCCACTTCCAACAAGACAACATCCATAAATTTTCAAAACATGATAAAATATCCTTCATATTGAAACCTTTCCACTATGGGACAAAATCCATATATAAAGATATCACAAAAAAATCTAGCCCAAATTTTAAGGTTCCACTCATTAATTGATAATACTTTCAAAAGGGTTAATTAAATTTATGAAATTATAATTGTTATACAATTAATTTCCACTAACTAATACCTTTATATTTAAAAAGGATTCATGAATTCATGGAACCAGAAATCCTTTTTCATATTTTGTTATGAAATTATTAATTTTTTTCAACACACACACAACATTATTTAACTTAAAAAACACAATTCCTTAAGCATATATAGTTGAATTAGAAGAGGATATGATGAAGGAAACACTTGAAAAATAAATTTTAAAGGTGATCAAAATATTAGTTTCTTATGGAAGGTGTAAGGTTACTAACTCAAAACATAATATTAGTTATACTAACCGATCATAAATCAAAATGAAAAACAACCATATCCCATAAATAAACTAAATTAACTAAACCAAAGAAATATATAAATAATATGGGTTGCATAATTCCTAATCCTCTTCAATTTAAAATTGAAATAGATCAATATTCTAGACATGAAGAACCTCAAGAAACTTTAACCCCAGGCCCGTAGCTTCTCTTAAACTCTAGAAGATCACATCATTCTCCACATACTTCTATGAAATGGAACAAAACACAAGGTTTAATCTCAATCTTTACTAATATCTAGGAATTAAATAAACTCAATCGCCTTATTATAATCCCCCGCATCTAGTAAATTCATAAACTAAAAAATAGAATCCATAAATTGAATCTCCAACCTTATGTAATATTTTAAACTCCATGAGTGCATGTATTTTTCAACAAATAGGTCTTGAATAATTGAAACTAAAAAGAAAATTTTTTATCCAAAGATCATGAAATCTAGATAGTTTATACTAGCACTCAAAGAGGTCCTTCATGATGAAGACAAAACAAGTTTCCCAAGAAACCTCTTTTGTACCATCTTGATTCATATTCCTCTATACCGAAGCAACATGATTGATCAAACTCAACAATGAGTTGACCCAGAATTGATCCAGTGTCTTAGTCAATTTAAATGAAACCTCAAATACATCAAGACACTTCTTAACCTTAAGTCCGAGCACTCTTCTATGGAACATTTAAACCTTCTCCTTGTAATTTTAGAAAATACCTTATCATAAAAATCATTTCTATTATTCAACATTATTCCATGGAAAATATATATTGACATGTATTTATAACATCATTAAAAATAAACAATTTTTATTCGGAAAATTAAACCACACTCGAGAAGTTAGGAAATAGAAAGCACACGACAAGATGAATCAAATCATACTTCATGGAATTATTTCCCCAACTTACCCAACCAATAACATTCTCTCATCCAAAAATAAACTACTTCATCACTCTCATTTCATTACCTATTTTCCCATAAAACAAATCTCCTTCTACCCACCCAAAAAATACACAACACAATAATCCCATCAATTATAATCACAAAATATAATTTATATATACCAATAATTGAAGTAACAACTCACCTTATATAATTTTACCCCCTTCAAACATTCTCAATAGGAACCTCAAAGAACATTAGTTTAAAACATGAAATATTTTCATCAGAACCCACACATTTAAAAAATTATAAATTTATAAAGTAACAACAATCTTATGTGATCCACTCAAACTATATCCCTTAAAACCCATTATTGTAAAACACCCACATCACATTTAGTAAGAAAAATATTAAAATAAAATAAATATTTATTAAAATAATATATATGACATATTTATTATAAATTATTTCCAATAGTAAAATTATAATTTAGGATTTTTACAAAAACCACATTGAAAATAACTTCATGTTCCGCTGTATAAAATGAAATGCGTTCAAAAAAATATCATCCTCAAATTTAAATCATATTTCCAGAAACATCTCATTTTATATTTATAATAAAATGATCACCCAATAGTATAGATGATTCAAATTATCATAAAGAAGAATATATTGATATTTTATCCATTCATACCTTAAAAAATTACTATTATTGTGAAAAATCATAATATTAACCTAAATAAATTTTATACACTCGAAGAATGGAATTTATAAGTCTCAATAAAATACATTCTTTGTATAATTACAAGATCCCTTGGGACCCAATATTGGGACCCAATTTGAATATGCAACGTAATGAGCCCCATACCAACCAATCAAATACTTATTACTAACCCATTTTTTACATGATCGGAAAATTAATACAACATTTTACTCTTCATTTAACTTCTAAAAAAACTGAATTCTCATGGGATTATTTCTTAATACCACATTAAAATAAAACTTATGTCAATTAAAAAATATTATTGTGTATTCCTACCTAACTTATATTAATAAGTTTTAATTTAATATATATATTCATATTGCATAAAATATTTTATCCAAAAAAAATTATTAAATAATAAATAATGTTTCTGGTGTTATGTTTCTAGATTTGGATAAAATATTTTTAATTGAATATTTATTTACCCAACTAGTGGGTGTATTATTTTTTTATATGTGTTGTTAAATCAAATACTAGAGTGGGTATGTTATAAATTGGAATGATTAGGTAGTACCAAACAATTTAATATAGCTAAATCCCAATAATAATTTTTTTAACTAAATATTAAAAAATAAAGCCAATAATCTTTACATTGAGGATATGAATACACTCTCTATATAAAGAAAAGATGATTTCTGCATATACTGAATGATTTTGAAATATATATTCAAAATAGTTAGATTAATATGATAAAATAATTTTGGTTACCATTTATATATAATTGTATGTTTATTATATGTTATCACCTTAATAAAAAAACAAGTTGATGTTTTTTGGTGTTCAATACATAATGAAGATAGGGAATGATCTAATACTCAATGACATAGAAATGATAAATTCTGAATTATGTGTGTGGGGGAGGGATCATAAAATTTATATATAATTATCTAATTATTATTTTTGGAGAGTATAGGAAATCATATGTAGTGTATGGGACTTGAAAAAAATGATAAATGATATAAATAATGAGAATCTATTAGGGGTCAATATTGGAGAGAATGGTTTCATGAGGTTTTGAAAAAATTATGAGTGAGGCTAATATTAATGATAAATAAGGAGTTATTAAAAATATGTCATAACACAAAAATATATATATTACGGTAGTATTGATATGTATAGTTATATACAGTAAATTTATTATTGAAAACATGAAATGGATAAATTCATTCAAAAAAATTAGATTTTTGTTATGATAACAAGAAATTTTAGATTGAAAACTATAAAAATGGTTTTTGAGTCTTTTACATATACCAATGTTAAAGAGAAATAATATCTCGAGACATTTTTAGTGATATCTTTGTGATTAGAATAGGAGGATGCAATATTGGTTATTATAAATAACCATATGATGTCTATGATGTTTTTTTTAAAAGAGTATATATCCAACCATTATATTTATCGTTTATATATATAAATTAATTGTAAAGACATCAATTTATTCTAATATCAATCATGTTTGAAACTAATCCATGCGTTATATGACACTTTTCATGGATTATTTAGAATAATTTGTACATAATTATGACTATTGGAAACATTGGTCATCTTTGAATAAATGGTTAATAAAACATTATTTTCAAAATGTTGTAATATAATGAACGCTAATTTTATTAATGAAATTTCCTTTTTAAATTAGTAAATCCCTCATTAAGAAAGGAAAATGTAGAAAATTCATGCACCCTTTTGTTTTTTAAGATTTTTATATGTTATATCATTTCATATTAAAAATAACATCAAGAATCATTAATATTGATAGTAAGGACATTCTACAGGGATATTATGATTAGTATATATATTAGTTTGTGATAAATACTTTTGACATAATGGAATAGATAACTCTAATCAGTAGGATCATACCCTATAAAGCACATTTATTAGAGCATCCTAGGGAGATAACTTCACATGGATTTTCCCATGACCAATGTAAAATATTATTTAAATAAACAAATCACAATCAAAACTATTTATGGTATATTGTTTAACTCATTGTGATCATGGCCCAAACCATGTATACTAAACCATAATAAGAAAATCTCACAATCAATAACCTTATGCTTAGGGAATTCACTAGTCTAATATAGGTCAATGTATCAAGAAACTAATATTATAAATTTAACTATTTTTTAATTATTTAAAAAATATTGATTATAATTTTTTATTACTTTATAATGGTTAAATGACAATGTATTATTAAAATTATATTTTGATATAATGAAACACCAATTATATTTTTTGTGAAATAAATATTTTCCATCACAAAACTCTTTTTATCACCCCTAGTTTATTGTATGTAAAAATTTAATTATAATTTTTATGTATATAAAGTTGTTGGGTAACATCTTGGAGAGTTAGAAAGGCTTTTGGGAAGGTTTCAGTGATTTTCAAAGGGCGCATGGTTTGAGTAGGGTCAGTGAAAGCCAAGAAAAATCTCTAGGAAACAGTACAGTAGGAGTTAGTGGATTTGGCATGGTTGGTGCATGATTTTTCTAATTATACAAAAAAACTAGGGAAGGTCCCCTTGAAGAAGTGTCAAGTACACGGTTAGTGTATGGTTTTTCTAACTGTGTGGCTAAATCGTGCATTACATAAAAAGTGGGTTTTTTAACAAATAAGGATTTGTTGAGATTTGCTCTAAACACCCCATTCTTGATCCCATGTAGGCCAAACATGGGATTTTATCTCTTTAACGACGAGGGAACCTTTCCCCTTCATCCTGGAAGTGTTTTATTGGTTCTTTGAAGGTATATGTCCCTTGGTAAGTCTCTTTTATTGGTAGTTTATTGGTTTCCCTTAGATACACTTTTCTCATTCTACAGAGTTCATAGATTTAATTCTATTATGGATAGATATATTGTTTTTGTTATATGTCTGGGTGAGATTTTTATTTTTTGATGTTAGTGGAAGAATTATAAGGCATATTTTTTTGAGTTTTCACCCAGATTTTGTGAGTGTTTATACCTTTAGTCATTTTATCCAAAACTCTAAATATTTTTGGATTTACTATCTACTCATCTAATTAGATCTTGAAATATTAATTTGAATTTATTTTGTTTATTGAAATTTATTTTTAAATTGTTGTTTGAGGCTTGTTTGAAATACATTTTGTGACGATTTTTGGATTTTTGGGTAAATGTGGTATTTTGGGGCAATAATATTTATTTTTTGATTTTAAAATGATCATTTAAAAATATGTTTCCTGGTTTGATTTATGGAAATAGATTGAAAAAAATGGGTTTAAGGAAAAATAGTTTTTTATGTTATTTATTATCGGCAGTGATGTGGTTTAAGAGAATTTTCAATAAATGGTTGTGTTTTATTGAAATGGTTTTTGCATTCCTGGTTAAAATTTTGTTGGAAATTGTAGGTTTAGAATTTTCTATTTAAACGGTTAAGAAAGATTTGAAATTGAGAATGGTAATCATAATGAATTACCACCATAAAATTATTGAAATATGGTGTGATGTACCAAAATTAATAAGGGGTGTTGTCGAACATGAAGATCTATAGTCAATGGTAACACCAAGCTTGTGTGCTTGAGTTATGTGTGTGGTTGAGGTGTTTGGGTTGGGTCATGTGAAATTTAATTGGTTGTGCCAATATGAAATGGGTAAATGGTTAAAGTATTTTTTTTGATGCATTCCATGTTAGTTTAGTTATGTGTGTAAACTAGTTGTTATGTATTGTTTGGATTGTTGGTAATTGTTGAACTATTTTATTATCATTATATGAATTGTTTTATATAAATGTGCTAAGTTGTTATTGATTAGTATTGTGAGTAGGGTATTCATTTGGGGAGAAACTAATGAGTATTATCACTCACCCCTACTTGTAACTTGGGTGATTTTGTAGATGTTGTATTCAGGGACACATTTAAAAGAAAATCGTCTCATTTCTTTAGTGGAACACTATGATACTTTGGAAGTTATAGAGTTGGAATATAGAGCTTAGCATAGAGTAGTAGAGTTGTTTAATTATGTAATGGGTTTATTTGTTTTAGTATTTCTATTGGTACTCTAATTTGTTATTGGTATGGTTTTGTATTGTTTTATTTGGTATGAGGGTCAATTGTTATACATTGTTGACCTGCATCATGTAGTGGTTTTTAGTAATGACATGTTTTGTAGGTTGTTTTTATTTTAAAGGAAAAATTGTCCCCCAAATTTATTGAATCCCTTGTTATTTATTTCCATCCTTTTGCACCTTGGGATTTCTATTAAGGCCATGTAATACTTCTAACTTGAATCAATCCAATGAGGGGATGTAAGATGTTTCAAGTGGTATGAGTTTGTTCAATATTTTTGTATCAGATGTTAATATTGGAGTAGACATTCATTCTTAGTTTTTTTCTTGAGTTGGGATGCTAGAAAAAGAAGGATTGTTGGAACATGAAATGTATAGCATAAATATATATATATAATCTTTTTATAATGAACATCATGTTACTAGGGAGTTGGGAACATAAGTGTTCTGGAGACACTTATAAGAGTCTGATCTCATTATCGTGGGTTTAACCAATAAGAAGTGTATGGAAAGCATTGTAAAAATGAATTCCCAATAGGATTTCATATCTCATTTGGGGTAATGATTTATGTGTGGTATGAATTTGTATATTTTTGGAAGATACAGATTTTTTTTGCAAATGTCTGATTTTGAAAAGAAAATGGTTGTGGCATTTTGGAAATGTGTCGGCATTCAAAACATGGTGGATTTTTCAAAAAATGATTGAACATGGGGGATGTTTAATTCTAGAAATAATGGTTCTGATAGTTTCAATGTGATATAATTTAAAATTGTAAGCCTTTATTTTTTATAGAGTGATTCTTATGGTTCATCTATTATGTTGATTGAAATGGATTTGGGTAGGTGGTTAGAAACGAACCGTAGGAAGTTGTTGAAAATGCGTCTTCACCTTAGACCCATGTAATCTAGTAGCGGGTTCAATGAATAGTAAAATCCTTTTAGTATATGGATAATGGGAATATAAGGGATAAGTCAAGGCATGTGGATGATTTGGTTCAGTTTCAAAAAACAGAATCCAACAATCATTTAGGGTGATTCAGAACCTGAAAATAAGGAGGCATGGATGAATATGATGAATTGAATATTCCATTTAATCGGAACACTATAGAAGTTGAATGTATAGTCAGAGACAAAAATGTTTGATTATATTTGAGTTTAGTGGTGGGAGTTAATAGTACAGGCTAAAGTGAACAATGGTATGACATGTAAATATTTCGAGGAATTGTTCAACAAAAAATTTATCCTCTTACTATCATAATTCAATGCATGATAGATTAATTTTTCTTGATTTAGGAAAACCTATTTTTTGAATAAATATGAAGATAAATTCTTTAATTTAGTCCATTTTTACTAGATGTTTCTGCTCATACATCCTTGAAGGTGCATATTTTTGAATCTGGGCAAAGTTGGTAAATTCATTCAAAGATTTTAGTGCTCTGTGTAAGAGATTATAGAGAGATGGTCACATATCTATAGTGAATTAAATTGATATATTGGGGGATATGAGTGGGGGAGTAATGTTTATACCCATGAGAAATGGCGGGAACTCTAATGTGGGGAGGAAGTAGAAGAGGGACACTTATTTCCAAAAGAATGAATATGGTTTAAAATTTATTGACTTAATCAATGAATATTACTCTAAATCATAAGAGTAAGACGTTATGTTTCAAATGTGGCTATCTAATCCACATAAAGTGAGAATTTATGACACAACGTAGGGAATGTCATAATTTCAATCAGATGGGATATGTTTAGTGTTACTATCACAATGCTCCGAGGTAAGCCATTTGTGACACTTCTTGAGTGGTCACAGGCCTCTTATACTTCCATGGGATGAGGGAACCATCATACCTATCATTAAAATAAAAGATTTAGACATGGAGATTATATAAACACCATTAATCCTATAGAGGTATATTTTTAGTGGGGTAATAAAGAGAAAATTGTGGCCGATAAACATATTTTTGGAGATAAAAAATTTGTGATCGATGATCAACCTGTACCATCAACATTGTGAGGTATGATTCTTATGAATTTTACCTTTATAAAAGCAATATTTTATATGAGCGTGTATCATTATTTCATTATTTCTTATTCAGTTGATTTTTTAGGTTTAAATGTGGAAATGATTCCCTCTGTTATGAATCTTCAAACACTTAATGGTCAAAGAGAGTGTCGAGCCTTTTGTGTAGAGAATGTCATATAGTTGTAAATGGGTGTCACGACCCATCCTCGGGGCCCGTGTCGTGACTACCCCAAGCCCGCCTTCCATAGGTCAGGGGCTGGCGACTAGCACCAAAGCGTAAATCCCGGTAAAAAGGGAAGGCATTTCCTTTGTAAAGTAAACAAGCACCACAGAGTAAGAAAGCGGAAAAGTAAACACTAAGTAAAAACAGAGTAAAACTGAAAGTGCAGAAAAGTAAATGGGCCAAGTATACAAACCCAAACTGAAAGTAAAGTACAACTCGAAAGGGAAAACAGAAATTGTAAAGTAAAAGCTGCTACGCCGAGCTGCCCACTAGAAATCCCACCTAAAGGGTGGGTAGAGATAGCTCCTCTGCTCCTCAGGTCCCGCCATCCGCTCCGAGTACGTCCCGCCCAGTGGTCCACCTCCAGGTACCGTCCTTCTCTGCGAGCCTCAACCATGATCAACGATGTCCGTCATCTGCAACCAACACAACGTAGTGCCGGGAATAGCCCGTACAGAGGTGAGTATAGGCTACTCAGTAGGGACCTAGCCGAGACCCCTGAAGGTCTCCCAAAATCCATAAAGGATAAACCACAAAATAAATATACAAACACGAAGTAACAACTGACACTGCTTAGGTATATGCCCATACATATACCTAAGTCATCATTTCAATACGCTCCAACCTCCGAGCGCAAGTAAAACTCAGTCCACACAAAAAAGGTATACGTATTCCACACAGGAAAGAAAAACGTAATCCACACAGGATACCACAACACAATCCACACAGGAAGGTAAACAGGATTCAGCTCACACAGGTATACTTCTTTGAAAGATAATAGAGATGATCACTGATCTATCTAAGTCGTCGGACCCACAAAGGATCGATAGGTACTAACCCCCGCAAAGACCCACACAGGATCAGACACACACAGGATCTGTAGGCGCTGGTACACACAGAACCGCTGAGTGCTGACCCACACAGGATCGGACCCACATAGGATTGGTAGCACTGATCCACATAGGATCGCTGAGTGCTATAGTCATCATCGTCGAATCCACTGAGGATCTCTGCACAGTCGTCGTCGCGGTCACAGTAGCAGTCGCAGCCAGCTCTAGGGGTTCCCGCACACAGCAAGCTCGTTCGAGAGGGTCCGCTCCACGAGCCGAGAGGCTGATACATCAACTGTCACAAAGACTAGATTTGATGTATCCAAAAGTTCCGTATCGTCAACAGGAACTCAACGCAACAGACAGCGCATCAATCGGACGCTCGGTCTGAGAGTTATTGGCTTTTTCGTCCCAGGGGCCCGGTTGGTTTTTAAGGAAAAAACCAACCCGACCGTACTCCACCTGCGTCCAAACCTCGGGCGGGAGTATGCCAAAAGATCTGTCTCACTAAGAGGAACTCAACAAAGTCGACGGCACGTCAATCGGACGTCCGTAGCTCAAGATATGAGGGTTTCCGCTCCGAGGGCCCGGTTGGTTTCGTGTACGAACCAACCTAGCTGAACTCAAAGTAATCCGAAACCTTTGAGTGCGATATACTGAAACGACCGTCTCGATCCAAGGATCGAATCGCCACTGACGGCGCGTCGTTTGGAGGTCCATAGCCCGAGTTATGGTAATTTGAACCCAAATAGTTCGGTAACGGGGGGGTTTCGGGCCCCGGGCCGACCCGGCCCGAGACCCCCCCGGTTTGCCCGAACCGGGTCGACCCGCCCCCGGACAGGGTCGGCCCTGCCCGGCACGGCCCGGCGTCGTTCCGGCGCAGCGCAGTGCGTTGCCAGCTCGGCTTCGGCCGAGCTGATTGAAAAAAAAAACGGGGGGTGATTGCCCCCCTTTGTAAACGCCCCCCCCGCCCCAATAATGGGGGGGCCGTTTCAAACTGGCCAGGGGAATTTAATTCCCCCCGGCCCTTCCCCATTTCTGGCCGGCCCCAACCTGTCCGGCCGGCTCCTCCTCAACGGGACCGGCAGTGGCCGGTCCCTTTCCGGCTCCGACACCGGCAGCCCGGCTGGCCGCCGGTCACCAAGCTCCGCCGCGGCGCCTTCGATTTCCTTTGACGCGGCGCAACGGCGTCGCGTTCTTGCCTTTCTTTCCATGGCGTTGGCGGCGACAGCGCCGCGCAATACTTGTCGTGTGATTCCCATGTGGTGCGACGGCACCACTCCATCCCGTTCCATCCGCAAGGAAACAAACATGATCATAGGAGGGGGTTTCGGCCGTGTTTGTGCGATCTGGCCCCCTCTCGTTAAATGATAACAATTTTAGTCGACTAACCACGAGGTTCGACATGCTAGAATCAAGAACGGGAAACAATTAATAAAATAGCATTAATCCCCTACCTTGGTTCAGGAACGATGTTCGTCAACGACCCACGGAAGACAAGCGTCGCAGAGGTCGGGCATCGCGGAAATCGAACGTTGATTTCGTTGACGTCGAGGTGCGTCTGAAGAGGTAGCGTCGCTGGAGAAGCTTCATAAGCTGACAGAGAAAGCCCGAGGAGGAAGCGGCGTCTCCTTTCATTGACACGGGGAAGAATATCGAAAGAAGCGGCGTCATCGATCTTTGGAAACACACCGGCTGCGAAGAAGAGAAGAGACGAAACATCTTTCTCTTCTTATGGTGACGGCGTTCTTCGTCGGAGCCTAAGAGTTCTTCGCGTTCTTCGTCAAGGTTGAAGAAGATGAAGAATTCTTCCCAAATACTCTCAAGGTGGCAAGAGAAAACTAACCAAAATAAAATAAGTCTAAGGCCTTATTTTATTTACACAACTTCACCTCTTTGAATTTTGAATGTTTGAAAATAAATAACTCATCTCAATTAATAACTCAAGTTGTCAAAATTAAAAAGGAAGAGGAGTTATTGGGAGTTTAAAGGGGAGTTTAAGAGTTAGGGTTCGTGTGGGTCCCACCACACTTAATCCTCCACCACACTTAATCCTCTCAAGGGAGGTTAAGTGGATGTGGGTCCCACCTATAACTCCCTTTGGGAGGATATAACCAACATGGTTTAAAATAAATTGTGTTCCACAATTTATTTAACTACATCCAAATTTCCCCAAAACTAACTCTCAACCCGCATAAAAACGCAACCTCAGAAAAGGTCTCCTTAAGAAAAAATCAGCGTTGCGAGTTCATCCGTGCCCTCGAAATTTGATTCCGGGCACCAGTTCAAAAGTTAGAAAATTCCTGCTCGTTCGTTCACTGAATGTACCCAAGCCAAACTTCAGTAATTGATTCCAGGCACACCGGGCCTCGGAATCATGTGCCGCCAGAAACCGCGCTCTTGTAAAATTCAAAGAAAATTAAGAAAAAAAAATTTCCCTTGAATTTTACGGGTATTTACATTACTCCCACCTCAGGGATTTACGTCCCCGTAAAGATACATCAAAACTAGGGAAACAAATGAGGGTACTGAGCACGCATCTGGGCCTCCCGTTCCCAAGTGCTCTCCTGGAGATTTTCGTGCTTCCATCTGATGCGCACTAGAGGAATCGACCATCCATGTAGGACCCGCTTCCTGTCGATCCTTGATCTCTACCGGGACCTCCGTAAAAGTCGCCCCATCGTCAACGTCAAGATCCCCATGGTCAATGATGTGCGTTGGGTCATGCACGTATCTCCTCAGCTGAGACACGTGGAAGACGTCGTGCACCCGGTGCAACTGAGGTGGTAGAACCAGGCAATAAGCCACCTCGCCAATCCTACTGAGGACCTGGAAGGGTCCGATGAAGCGCGGAGATAACTTGTCGCCTCGGCCAAATCTCTGTATACCACATCGAGGTGAGACCCGCAAGAAGACGTGGTCTCCATCCTTGAACTCTAGTGGCCTCCGCCTCCTGTCAGCGTATGACTTCTGCCGGCTCTGAGCTGTCCTCATCCACTCCTAGATGACATGGACCTTCTCTGTCGTGTCCTGGACAATCTCCGGTCCCACTAGTGCTGACTCTCCAGGGTCTGTCCAGCACAAATGAGATCTACAAGGTCGGACGTACAACGCCTCATACGGTGCAATCCTGATGGTGGAGTGGTAGCTGTTGTTGTACGCGAACTCCACCAAGGGTAGGTGGTCCTCCCAGCTACGACCAAAGTCGAGGACACATGCGCGGAGCATGTCCTCAAGATTCTGAATGGTCCTCTCTGTCTGACCATCCGTCTGAGGGTGAAAGGTTGTGCTCAGACGTAGTTGTGTCCCGAATGCCTCCTGTAATCCCTTCCAAATCCGGGAATTAAAGTGAGCATCTTGATCAGAGACAATAGATGATGGCACACCGTGAAGCCGAACAATCTCCTTAATGTAAAGACGTCCCAAACTCTCCACTGAGCCCTACTCTCGGATGGGTAAGAAGTGAGCCGACTTGGTGAGTCGGTCGGAATCACCCAGATGGAGTCGTGACCTCTGGAAGTGCATGGAAGTCCAGTCACGAAGTCCATAGATATCCCGTCCCACTTCCACTCCGGGACCTCCAAGGGCTGTACCAAGCCTGCTGGTACCTGATGCTCAGCCTTCACCTGCTGAAAAGTGAGGCATCGAGAAACAAACTCTGCCACATCCTTCTTCATGTCTGGCCACCAGTGTTATCGTCTGAGATCCTGGTACATCTTTGCCACTCCAGGATGTACCGCCAAAGGAGAAGTGTGAAACTCTATCAGCACCTCCTCTCGTAAAGCGACTGGTACCATGGTACGTCCTCTGAAAAGGATGTCGTGCTCTGCTCCAAAGGAGAAACCATCAGGTGCATGTCCTGAGGATATTTGTGTATGTCGTGTCCCACAGTCAGCATCCCCACGTTGTGCCTCTCTGACTCGCTGTAGTAGTAGAGGGGTGACTGTGAGAGACTGAAGGAAGGATGATCCATCTCTATCCACATACGATATCGGCAAAGAGGCTAGCTACTCCGTCGCCTCCTCAAGCAGCTGAATGCCCGTCCTCCTGCTGAGGGAATCAGCTACTACGTTCCCCTTCCCAGGAGTATAGACTATCTCAAAGTCGTAGTCCTAGAGGAACTCGATCCATCGCCGATGTCTCAGGTTCAGGTCCTTCTACGAGAAGATGTACCTGAGACTCTGATGATCAGAAAAGACTGTAAAGCGCTCTCCCATCAGGTAGTGTCGTCATGTCTTCAGAGCGAAGACCACTACTGCTAACTCCAGGTCATGGGTAGCGTAGGTTTGCTCATGCAGCCTCAACTGACGTGATCCATAGGTGATCACTGCCCGCTCCAGCATCAGGACACATCCGAGTCCGGTCCCCGATGCATCGCAGTAGACTACGTACCCTACTCCCTCCTCAGGCAACCTCAAGATAGGTGTGCTGGTCAATCTCTGTCTCAGCTCCTGGAAGCTCTGCTGACATCTGTATGACCACACAAAGGGTTTCCCCTTCTTCGTCAAAGCGGAGAGTGGTGACGCAACTCTAGAGAAGTCTGGCACGAATCTTTGGTAGTATCCAGCTAGACCCAAGAAACTCCGCACCTCCGTCATGCTCCTGGGTGGCTCCCAAGCTAACACTGTCTCGATCTTCGCAGGATCCACTGCAACTCCTGCCACAGAGATGACGTGTCCCAATAAGTGGACCTCACGTATCCAGAACTGACACTTCGAGAGCTTACCATAAAGCTGATTCTCTCGGAGTGTGTCTAGTACAACCCGCAGGTGGTAGGCGTGCTCCTCCTCAGTCGTCAAGTAAATCAAAATGTCGTCGATGAAGACCATGACAAATCGATCGAGGTATGGATGAAAGATCCTGTTCATGGGGGCCATGAACACTGCTGGAGCATTGGTTACGCCGAAGGTCATAACCAAGAACTCATAGTGTCCATACCGACATCTGAAGGTCGTCTTCTGTGTGTCCCCATCTCGAACTCTGAGCTGCTGATAGCCTGACCTGAGGTCTATCTTCGAGAACCACCATGCTCCCTTGAGATGATCAAAGAGGTCATAAATCCTCGATATCGGATACTTGTTCTTCACTGTCACTTGGTTCAGGTGACGATAGTCAACACAAAGTCGCAAGCTCTCGTCCGCCTTCTTGGCGAACAAAATCGAGGAAGCCCAGGGTGAAACACTGGGTCAGATGAACCCATTGCCCTGTAAGTCCTCCAACTGTACCCGCATCTCTCGAAGCTCGGCGGGGGCCATCCGATATGCTAGAGTCGATATCGGAGCTGTCCCGGGGTACAAATCAATATAAAAGTCTACCTCCCTGCGATGAGGTAACCCTGGGACGTCGTCGGGAAAAAACATCCACAAACTGTTCCACCACTGCAGGAAAACCAGGACTCTGTACGTCAACTGCTCCTAGGATGAGGCTATCCAACTAATAAGTGATGGGTTTTCCTCTCCTCCACAGAAATCCATCCTGTTCTGCAAAGGCTCCCTTCTCGCCGGTGAAGGTGAACATGCTCTCGTCGGTGCGTACACGTCGCACCTTGCGCCTAAAACAGTCAATATGTGCATGGACCATAGATAACCAATCCATGCCCAAGATGACGTCGTAAGGCCTCGCCGCTGCTACAAGAAGATCCCAGTCGAAGCTCTCGCCTCCTAGAGTAAGCTCACACTACCGGAACCAGTGCGTAATCGTCGAGTCTGCTCCCGTAGGAGTCTCTAGCCATATAGATTGAGCCAACGGCTCTGTCGGAATCTCCGAGCTCCGAACAAGGGCAGCGGGTATGAAAGAGTGACTCGCTCCTGTGTCTATAAGTACTGCAGCAAGGGTGGAATAGACACAGATAGTACCTTGAATCATCTCGGGCGTGCCGTGGTCGTAGACCTCTGCTGCATGGAGCTGTGTCTGTCTCTGCCCGCTAGCTCCCTGTGGTCGGGGTGGACCTCCTGGTGGTGGTGGTGGTAGAACCTCAAAGCGTCGCCCACCACCTGCTGCTCGGCCAGCTCCCCTGCCTCGTCCGCCTCCTCCCTGCGGACCGCCACGGTCAACCCTCTGCCTCTGCCTCGGTGGTCCCTCAACCGTCTGCTGGTCCTCGGCATGGCGGGTCAGGTAGTCACGAGCCATGTGGCCCTGCCCGCCACACGAGTAGCATTGTCTGCCTCTTGAAAGACTGGCTCTGGGCTGTGTGCCCCGCACTGCTGAGCCTGTGTCCTGAGGTCATCTTCCTAAGGGTTTGGTCTTCCTGGACCCAAGAGTCATCCGTCGACTGCCAGCAGCAGAAGACTCTGCCATGTGCCGCCCTGCGGTGGGTCTCGGCGCTGGTGTAGACTCATCAAGAAAGCTCTCGATCAAAAGGGACCGCTACAGTACTCCCGTCTGAGTCGGTATGCTGAGGGAGATCAGCGATGCCCTGTTCTCATGTCTCAATCCTTGCTCAAAGGTCTGGGCCCGGAATAATGGGTCTCGTACCATGTCGGTCGAGTAGCGCGAGGGATCTGTAAATCTCACCGAGTACTGAGCGACCGTCATGCTGCTCTGCCGTAGCTGAAGAAGATCCTGAATGCGCACCGCACTGAGGGTGGCTGGGATGAACTCTGAGCGGAAGAGGCTCTCAAAGTCCGTCCAAAGTAGAGATGCCTCATCGTGCACCTGGAGCATCAAGCTCCACCATCGGCCCGCTGCTGCATGCAGTAGGCTCGCAGCGAGGATCACCATGAGGTCTGCTAGTGTCCTCACTAGCCTGAAAACTCATACGACTACCTCCAGCCAGTACTCGGCTGCCTGGGGGTCCATCTCCCCACGAAACCTGGGCGGTCGCTGGTGCTAAACCTCATGCAGTGCGTTGAGGCAACGTGCATCGTCAGCGGCTGGTGCTGTAAGTATCGGTGGCTCGGTAGGTAGTGCTACCGCCGGTGCCACTGCTGAAAAAGGGCCATGCACCGAGGCCTCGTCGCTCGGTGGGCTGTAATCACGCTCGACTCTCAGAACCCTAGTTGGCTGCCATCGTGGGGCCATCCTGAAAAGGAAACAGGTGCGCCACGGTCAGAATAGTATACCTGGTGAGCTGATACAGGTAATCACAAAGAAAACTTGAAACACACACGCAATCAATGTTTTCGTGCATTATGTCGGGAATCAGAAGTCAGGGTCCTAGTGTACGGATACGTCGGCCGCCGCACCAACACTAGACTCCCTGGACTGATAACCACACTCAATACGCTAAACATTATTGATTCACATAGAAACGATTAGAGTTCGCGGTAGAACCGAACTCCTATGATACCAATTTGTCACGACCCGTCCTCGGGGCCCGTGACGTGACTACCCCAAGCCCGCCTTCCATAGGCCAGGGGCTGGCGACTAGCACCAAGGCGTAAATCCCGGTAAAAAGGGAAAGAATTGCCTTTGTAAAGTAAACAAGCACCACAGAGTAAGCAAGCGGAAAAGTAAACACTAAGTAAAAACAGAGTACAACTGAAAGTGCGGAAAAGTAAATGGGCCAGTATACAAACCCAAACTGAACGTAAAGTACAACTCAAAAGGGAAAACATCAACTGTAAAGTAAAAGCTGCTACGCCGAGCTGCCCACCGGAAATCCCACCTAAAGGGTGGGTACAGATAGCTCCTCTACTCCTCGGGTACCGCCGTCCGCTCTGAGTACGTCCCGCCCAGTGGTCCACTTCCAGGTACCGTCCTGCTCTGCGAGCCTCAACCACGATCAACGCTGTCCGTCGTCTGCAATCAGCACAACGAAGTGCGGGCATAGCCCGTGCAGGGGTGAGTATAAGCTACTCAGTAGGGTCCCCGAGACCCCCGAAGGTCTCCCAAAATACACAAAGGATAAACCACAAAAGAAATATACAAACACGAAGTAACAACTGACACTGCTTAGGTATATGCCCATACATATACATAAGTCATCATATCAATACGCTCCAACCTCCGAGCCTGAGTACAACTCAGTCCACACAGGAAGGTATATGTATTCCGCACAGGGAAGCAAAATGTAATGCACATAGGATATCACAACACAATCCAGACAGGAAGGTAAACAGGATTCAGCTCACACAGGTATACTTTTTCGAAAGACGATAGAGATGATCACTGATCCATCTAAGTCGTCGGACCCACAAAGGATCGATAGGTACTAACCCCCGCAAAGACCCACACAGGATCGGACCCACACAGGATCTGTAGGCGCTGGTTCACACAGGACCGCTGAGCGCTGACCCACACAGGATCGGACCCACACATGATTGGTAGCACTGATCCATACAGGATCGCTGAGTGTTGTAGTCGTCGTCGTCGAATCCACTGAGGATCTATGCACAGTCGTCGTCGCAGTCACAGTAGCAGTCGCAGCCAGCTCTAGGGTTCCCGCACATAGCAAGCTCATTCGGGAGGGTCTGCTCCCCAAGCCGAGAGGCTGATACATCAACTGTCACAAAGTCTAGAGTGGATGTATCCATAATTTCCGTATCATCAACAGGAACTCAACGCAATAGACGTCGCGTCAATCGGACGCCCGGTCTGAGAGTTATTGGCTTTTTCGTCCCAGGGGCCCAGTTGGTTTTTAATGCAAAACCAACCCGACTGTACTCCACCTGCGTCCAAACCTCGGGCAGAGTATGGAAAAATATCGGTCTCACTAAGAGGAACTCTACTAAGTCGACGGCATGTCAATCAGACGTCCGTAGCTCAAGATATGAGCGTTTCCCCTCCGAGGGCCCGGTTGGTTTCATGTACGAACCAACCCGGCCGAACTCAAAGTAACCCGAAACCTTGTGTGCAATATACTGAAACGACCGTATCAATCCAAGGATCGCATCGCCGCTGACGGTGCGTCGTTTGGAGGTCCATAGCCCGAGTTATGGGCATTTGAACCCAAACAGTTCGGTAACGGGGGTTTCGGGCCCGGGCCGACCCGGCCCGAGACCCCCCGGTTGGCCCGAACTGGGCTGACCCGCACCGAACAGGGTCCGCCCGGCCCGGCCTGGCGCCGGTCCGGCGCGGCACAGAGCACTAGGTGCGCTGCCAGCTCGGCTTCGACCGAGCTGATTGAAAAAAACGGGGGGCGCTTGCCCCCCTTTGTAACAGCACCCCCCCCCCTCAATAATGGGGGGCCATTCAACTGGCCGGGGGAATTTAATTCCCCAGGCCTTCCCCATTTCCGGCCCGCCCGACCTGGCTGGCCGGCTCCTCCTCAACGGGACCGGCAGTGGCCGGTCCCTTTCCGGCTCCGACACCGGCGGCCCGGCTGGCCGCCGGTCACCAAGCTCCGTCGTGGCCCGGAACCGGCCGTGGCCCGAAACCGGCCGTGACCCTTGTCGTCCGGCACGGTGAGACGGCACCACGCCCCTCTGCCGTGGCCCCGCTCCGGCCGCGACGCCTTCGATTTCCTTTGACGCGGGATGACGGCGTTGCATTCTTGAATTTCTTTCCACGGCGCGGCGCGATGGCACCGCGCAATACTTGCCGTGTGATTCCCGCGTGGTGCAACGGCACCATGCCATCCCGTTCCATCCGCAAGGAAACAAACATGATATTGGAGGGGGTTTGGCCGTGTTTGTGCGGTCTGGATCCCTCTTGTTAAATGATAACATTTAGTCGATTAACCACGAGGTTCGACATGCTAGAATCAAGAACGGAAACAATTAATAAAATAACATTAATCCCCTACCTTGGTTCAGGAACGATGTTCATCAACAACCCACGGAAGACAAGCGTCGCGGAGGTCGGGCGTCGCGGAAATCAAACGTCGAGGTGCGTCCGAAGAGGTAGCGTCGCTGGACAAGCGTCGTAAGCTGACGGAGAAAGCCCGAGGAGGAAGCGGTGTCTCCTTTCGTTGACACGGGAAGAAGATCGAAAGAAGCGGCGTCGTCGATCTTCAGAAACACACCGGCTCTGAAGAAGAGAAGAGACGACATGTCTTTCTCTTCTTATGGTGACAGCGTTCTTCGTCGGAGCCTAAGAGTTCTTCGCGTTCTTCGTCAAGGTTGAAGAAGATGAATAATTCTTCCCAAATACTCTCAAGGTGGAAAGAGAAAACTAACCAAAATAAAATAATTCTAAGCCTTATTTTATTTACACAACTTCACCTCTTTGAATTTTGAAAGTTTGAAAATAAATAACTCATCTCAATTAATAACTCAAGTTGTCAAAATTAAAAAGGAAGAGGAGTTATTGGGAGTTTAAAGGGGAGTTGAAGAGTTAGGTTTCGTGTGGGACCCACCACACTTAATCCTCTCAAGGGAGGTTAAGTGGATGTGGGTCCCACCTCTAACTCCCTTTGGGAGGATATAACCAACATGGTTTAAAATAAATTGTGTTCCATAATTAATTTAACTACATCCAACTTTCCCCAAAACTAACTCTCAACCCACATAAAACGCAACCTTGGAAAAGCTCTCCTTAAGCGAAAATCGGTGCTGCGAGTTCATCGGTGCCCTCGGAATTCGATTCCGGGCACCAGTTCAAAAGTTAGAAAATTCCCGCTCGTTCGTTCACTGAACGTACCCGAGCCAAACTTCGGAAATTGATTCTGGGCACACCGGGCCTCGGAATCAGGTGCCGTCAGAAACCGCGCTTTTGTAAAATTTCAAATAAAATTAAGAAAAAAAATTACCCTTGAATTCTACGGGTCTTTACAATGGGGTTGAGTTGATATGGGAATTATTAGTCCTTGAGATGGAAATATATGATATAGTCCTAGGTAAATATTGGTTGATGATGTTTAAGGTCCACATCTATTATAATGATTGAAATATTAGTTCAACGATCGTAGATGGTGTTGAGCATCTATTTAGGCGGTAGAAGAATGAAAAGGTCAGTGAGAAAGGCTTGTTAAAACTAGCTATTATGATAACCTCATATCAGTTGGTGGATTTGTCTTTAGCATCAATAGAAGATATTGTGAGAATCATTTTCCACCAGTTTTGATTAGTTTTTGGATGTCATTTCTAAAAATTTCTTAGGGTTTCCCTCGTAAGTGAAGTAGTGTTTATGATGGTTCTCCATCTAGGGAGAAGTTTTATAACACTTCCATATTACCGGATGGAAGTACTTGAATTGATGCAATTGAAAGTGTAGCTAGAGGATCAAGATAAAAAGGGTTTATCTAGGATAGTACATCTCCTTGGGTGGCACATGTTTTTTCATTAAAAAGGAGTATGGAACTCTCCATTTATGTGTCGATTATCATAAGATTGACCATGTTATGATAAAGAATTGATATACACTCCCACACATTGATGAATAATTTTATTAGTTTAGGGGATATCTATTGAATCCAAAATTTACTTTTGATCAGGATAACCTTAGTTGTGGGTATAAAAAGACGGTAACCCAAAAACATCTTCAAAAATAGATATGGCCATTATGTGTTTATGGTAAATCCTTTAGTTCTTAAAGAATCCCCAACAAAATTCATTGTATTGCTGAATCTGATATTTTAGAGATATATTATTTTTTTGTGCTTGTGTTTGTCAATGATTTATTAGTGTATTCAAGGACAAAGGATAAGCATGAGAAACACTAGGTAACCATTTTTTGAATCTTTGGCGATCATCGATTATATAGAAAATAAAAAAAATGTGTTTTTTGGATATAAAAGATATATTTTATTATCCATGTTATTTGTTAAAAAGGGTTTTTAGTATAACAATAAATGATAGGGGTTGTTATCTCTTGATAACCTCTAAATAATTTTTTTGCGATAAGAATATTCCTAGGTCTAGGTGGTTATTACCGACACTTTATTCATGAATTATCACAATTATCTCCACCAATGATAGATTTGACGAGGACTAATGTTCCATTTAAATGGATTGAGCTATTTCAAAAGTCTTTTGAGGAGAGTAAGGGTCACCTTACATCAGTACCAATTTTGGTTTTTCCCAAACTAGGGAATGAGTACGTAGTTTATTGTAATGCATATAGATCAGGGTTGGGGAGTGTTCTCATATAAGTGGATCATGTGGTTGCATATGGATCATGTAAATTGAGGTTTCAAGAGAACAAATACCCAATGCATTATTTTGAATTTTCAGATGTGGTGTATGCTTTGAAAACATGGAATCATTATCTCTTCACTATGAAATTCACAATGTTTACTAAACATAATGAACTTGAACAATATTTTATCATAAAGAAATTTGAATTTGAGAAAAATTATATGGATGGAGTATCTCTAGATGTTATAATTTGAATTGATTTACACACTGGTTAATGGAAATTCGGCGATAGTTTTACTAAGCACAAAAGTATATGATTTAGTGGAAAAGGAAGCCTCAGATTAGTGGTAGTTGATATTTATCATAGATGACAGACATTTGGAATGTGAAGACCAATGTGATAGAAATGTTTTCATTATTTTTTCATTATTTATCAATTTGGATGAATTTCATAGGCAGAAATGTCCAATTCAAAATTTTTTCTATGAGTTTGAAACTCAATGGTGGGAAGAACACTAACATCTGGAAATGAGATGAGTATTTAGTGTTGACATTACAAAATTTAATAGTCGTAACAATGTATTTTCCGGAAAAAATTCATAATTAATACCTTCATTTTAGATAGGCGGACCATCCTATAATTCATAATATTTTTATGTTGTTGAAGGAGATTTTTTAGTGGGATGGTATGAAAAGTAAGGTGACTAAATTTACATTGAGATACTTTAATTTTTAGCAAATCAAGGAAAAGAATCGAGGAACTAAAGGTATGTTGCAATATTTACCAATTTTTGTGTAATAATGGGAGTAGATAGTGATATATTTTATTACAAGTCTCCTGAAAAAATTCTTATAAAATGATTACATATGGGTGATTGTGGATCAGCTCACAAATTTGGCCTATTTCATCCATATTCATATATATCAAATGGTGGAGGATATGTCCAAAATATATTTTTTTGAGGTGGTAAAGAGGAACGATGTTTAGTTTTTAATTGAATTAAATAGACAATATAGGATCGCATATTGTTTATAAAAGTCCTTATAGCGATCCCTTGGGACTCCGTTGACTATGAAAATGACTTATCATCCCCATACAGATAGGAAATCCAAGAGGATTATATAATTGTTGGAAGACATGTTGCGTGATGGTGTGATTGATTTTGGTGGATAATGGGAGGACCACTTACCATTAGTGTGATTTTTTATAATAAGAGTTATTAGGCATCGATATATATAGCCATGTTTGTAGCATTGTAGGGGTGGTTGTGTCATTATACAATTTTTTGGGTGAAATAGGTGATATTTCGTTGTGTGGGACCAGACTTCTCTAAGAGGCTATAGATAAGATTATGTTGATTAAGAAAAGAATGGATATGGCTTATAGTTTTTAAAAATAATATGCAGATCATCATTGACGACATTTTTTTCCTTGAGTTGGGTAATCACATGTTTTTTAGAATATCTCATATATTTGGACAACAATTTTTTTGAAATCAGGGAAATATATCTCTTGGATATATTATGATTTTTAGATACATGAACTTGTTGTCGAGGTGGAATATCAGTTTTCCTAGTCACCATGGTTTAGTGTAGTGAAAATTGTGTTTAATGCATCTCAGTTAATAAAATATCAGCTAGATCCTAACAATGTAATTTGATGGGATCATGTTGAGATTGAGTTGGATGTTTCATTAGTTCACATTCCATATCATATTAGTGATAGGAAAGAGAAAGTATTTAATGGAAAACAAATCGATCTAATTGGGTTTTGTGGAAACATGGTCAGTTTCAGGAGCATACTTGTGAATGAGAGAAAAAATGGCTGATAAATGACCTGAGCACTTTCAGAATTGTGATAGTTTTCTACTTTCTAAAGATGGAATAGCCACTGGTGGGGATCATTTAGCACCACCAATTTGTGGTATGTAACCCTTTAATTATTTTTTATGTATTTAAAGTGGTGGGGTAATGTATTAGAGAGTTTTAAATATTTTTAGGATGGTTTTGGGAAATTTATAAGGGAATATAATTAGTAAAAACTATGCTGAATATCCAAGGAAATATGTAGCTAGGACAATGAGATTTGGCATTGTTGGTGCAACATTTTTCTAACCATGTCGTACAACCATGAGAGGTACCCCTTGATGCAGTATAAGGTTCATGGTTGAAACAAAATTTTTATAACCATGTGGATGAACCATGGATGACTTATGAAATTGGGTTTTTTTTTAAATGGGAATTGGTTGGTATTTTCCCTAAACACCCCATTGTGGCTCCCATTCAACCCTAACTTGGTATTTACTCTTCTCCATTGTTAGGGAAACATTCCCCTTAATTCCAGAAGACATTTGAAGGTATTTCATGGTTATTTGAAGTTGGATATCCCATGTTATGTCTCCTTTTGTGGTAGTTTCTTGGGTTTTCTTTGATATATTTTCTCTCTCTAATAGTTTCTTAGATATAATTCCATTATGGATATATCTAGGGTTTTCTTCAAATCAAGGTGATATTTTGACTTCTTGATGTTATGGGAAATATTATTAGTTTTATTTTTTTATTTTGAACTCTGATTTGGTGTGATTTTATGTTATTGGTCATTTTCTCCAAAACCCTAAATGTAGGTGAATTCAATCTCAACTCATCTTGATATAACAAGAAGCATTGTTTTAAATTTAGTTGTTTTTCTTGAAATTTATTTCTAACATATAGTTTTTTGATTGGTTGAAATCCATTTTGATATGATTTGGGGATTTATGGTGGAAATTTGATATTTTTTTAAAATATTCTTCATTGTGGGACTTTCAAATGATTATTTTAAAATGAGTGTCTTGATTTTATTTATGGGAATTGATTTTTAAAAATCGGTTTCAACAAAAAAGGAGATTTATTGAAATTATTCCTTGAATGGATGAATCTTAATTTCACTTTCATTAAATGGTTGAGTTTCATTGAAATGAGTTTTTATTGCTTGGTTTGGATGTTTTTGTAAATTGTTGGTTTAGAATTGTTGGATTATACTATTAAGAATGAGTTTAAATTAGGATGAGTAATGGGAATGAAGTAACACCAAAAAATGATTAGAATGTGGAATAATGTACCAAAATGAAAAGTGGATGGGTTCATAAGTGAAGTTCCAACATCAATGGTGACAGCAAGATTGGGTGGTGGAGTTGTGTGTCTGCTTGTGGTGTTTCTGTTGGGTCGTGTGAAATGGGATGGGTTGTGTCAATATGAAATAGGTAAAATGGTTAATTTCTTGTTGGGATTCATTCCTTGCATGATTAATTATGTTTGTAAACAAGGTGGTATGGATTGTTTGGTATGTTGGTAATTGTTTAACTATTTTATTGGTTTTAAATAAATTGTTTTATATAAATGTGATAAATTTTTCTTTCCTATTGGTTTGAGTAGGGAAGTAATTTGGGGAGAACCTTCTATGCATTATTACTCACCCTTAAATTGAAACATGAGTTATTTTTTAGATGTTGTATTCCAGGACATAGTTGAAAGAAAATAATCACATTTATTTAGTGGAACAACATGATGTTTGGGTAGTTATGGAGTTGGAGTATGTAGATGGGCAAGGATCTGTTGAGTTACATAACTATGACTTGAGTTTTTTTGGTCTTCTTATTGGTACTTTGATATGTGATTGGTATGGTTTTTTATTTTAGTAATTTGTTATGAGGTTGAATAATAATACTTTATTAACATGCATCATATAGTGGTTTTTGGTGATTATAGGTTTGGATGGATGTTTTTATTTTAATGTGAAAATTGCCCCCCATTGTTCTTTAATCCATTGGCATTTATTATAGGCCTTTGGCTCCTTTTGGATGTCACCTAAGGCGACGTAGCACTTCTGCCTCAACTCAATCCAATGGGAAGGGGTAGGATATTACAATCTTTTTGATGAATTGAAGAATTTTTTAAATAAAAGATATTTTAATAAAATATTATTATTAAATAATATTTATTAGAAATAAATTATACTATAATTTTATGATTTTATAGGTAATTTTTATTAGATTATAAAATATGTTATTATAAAAAAACCATGTATTTTTTAATAAAATTTAATTTTTGACTCAAAAGTGTAAATTCTCATGTATAGAGAACTTTTTATGATAAAAATATTATTTTTTTAAATCAAAATGTTTAAATTATCTAATAGTTCATTTTTCATAATATTATGAGATAGTCAAATTGTTGGGTAAAAATTAAATACCATATAATAATATTGTATGTATTATGACATCATAAGTACTTAAAAGTGATATAATAAATACTATAACGAGTATTAATTACGAAAATTATGTTTCTATTTTAAAATAATGTGTTTTGAGGTCATTTTATTAATTTTTAAAGCCATAATTAATCTTCCAAATCATATATTATATTGTAATGTTTTAGAACAAATTATTTATAAACATTACTCTATTCTATATATGCAAGTGTATTATTTTATGTCGTTGAGTTAATATTTTTATATAAAAATCAAGCTCACTTATATTTGGAAGAAATAATTGGAAAAAACCATTCAATAGTTTTTTGATTGGATAAATTTATTATGTAGATTCCAAAATCGATGTTTATAAATCAATAAATAATTTCTCCTTTATTTTTATATAAAAACCCACCTAAACTCGTTTTCTTCTTAAATAATAATACTTAGAGAATGAAGTTACTTCACACTTTCCTCTTTAAATCCCTCTTATGGTGTTTATAAGCTCTTTATAATCTCTTATCAATCATTTAGAATCACCCTCTCACAGTAAGTGATCTCTTTCTTCTCCTCTTTATTGAAGAACCTTCTTCATATTATGCCTTTTGATTTCTAATAGTTCAATTTGGAATATAATTTTAAAAACTATTGTTACTATAAATATGATTTACATGTTATGAGGGACCCATTTCAGTCTCACTAAGTACTTCTAGGAATATTTATGTACCTCAGTCATACTATCAAAACTATTCTATGATTTTCCAAGGGACATAATTATATAGTTAATAAACATCCATATTTCTACTCAAGGGTATTCACCTAGTTTTACCTATATTTCATTTATTGGTAATTCCATGTATAAAACCCACACTCATAAATCATATGATTGGAAATGATGAAATAAAACCTTATGTCATACGATCTATGTGGGTCACTTATTAAAATACATAATATGAATGTGATGGGTTGTCCCCAAATTATATATCCCTACAATGCATTGCGAAGTGTTTTTCTCATTAGATATGTCATGTATGGTTCATTTGGGGTTACACTAATAACGCTATGATATAATGTTTTATCATTTAGTTTGAATTATGTTTATGACTTCATATTTTATGTTACTTCCACATTCCAATGTTGCATTTATGATATCAGGATACATCATGATTTGATGATCATGTTTATCAATATCACTATTTTTATGTCACCTTGATATTCTTATTAACATACATGAATTACATACATCATTTTATAAATTGATTATTCTCTTATTGGTCCTTATAGATCACCCCTTTATTATGTACATCCCAGGGTTATCGAATGTAATTTTATAATATTTATCAGATTTAGGGGCATATTATAAAGGTTCAGTTTATGTCTCTATATTTTTGTTCCAATTTATTAATATAAGTACCTAATTACATAATAAAACAAGGCCTCATGATCTTTTGGGCTCGTATTAAGTGTATGATTATGTAATAAATCATGAAATAATGTTTATGAATGATATAGGTTTTCATAGTTGGTATTAGTGAAAAAACTATTTATTTTTTGTAGATTAGGATTATAATACCCTAGTAAAATCTTTAGGGATAACACTTGACATAGGAAAACATCACTAAATTGTGGTAAGTTATAAATTAAGTTGTTTTGCGGAAAATATATACCTATCTAGATAACATAAGTTTATGTGGAATTAGAAAAGTTATACATTGTGTTAATAAACCCAAAAAGGGAGAATTGGGCTTGACTTAGTCATCACCTAGTCTATAATAAAGAGGCCTTATTGTAAACCTATTTTGACACTCCCAGGTGATATTCTTTCGTAAATTCACAATAATATTATTAAACATAATATAGTGGATGAAAATGACCTTAAGAATTTATATTAGAAAATAGATAATGAATAACATAGATCGGTGCCTATAAATTCATCTATTAAGGAATATATATAATTTTTGAGTTATCCCTTCAATGTTAATAGTTTCATTTTTATGTGTTTAGTAGTTTGAAAATTATAATCCCTAAGACTATTTTGAATGAAAGGAATGATTTCAACTAGAATCAAATAGTAAAAGGTAGGCTACCATCCATAGTTCTACACATTCCTTCATATCACGCTTATTTAGTATAAGTATTAAAATACCATTGTAAATCATGATTGTATAACTATCAGTTTAAATGGAAAATGAGTAAATTATTACATCACATGGATATAAGTCATCCCTAGTCAATATTTACTAGCTGAACTTCCTAGAAAACATTATGATACACCCTTTTTCAATATTTGATGTTATTATGGGCATGGATTGAATTTTCTTTTATAGATCCAATATAAATATTTGAGAGAACGAAATCACCCTTATTATTATCAAAAAATACTCAATTATTCTATAAAATTTAATGTATGAGGATGAATCTCGTTTGGTATAATCATATCAAGAACGGATGTTATTTCATTATGTGAAAGAACATCTATATTAAATTATTGAGATCAAGGAAAAGACCATATTTTATAACAATCCATTTGTAGGGGAATTCATTGATGTACTTCCCAATGAATTTTGGTATCTTCCTTCAAGTCAAGATGTGGGGTTATTAATATAACATACACTCCAATATATCCTAATATCCATGAATCTATATATAATGGACACCATTGAACATCAAGATCTCATGAATAAATTATAACTGAATATGGTTAAATATTTTATTAAACCAAGTGCTTCACCATGGGGTGGAGCAGTCAAATTTGTAAAGAATAAGGTGGGTTAATGTTCCTCTACATTGATTATCTCAAACATAAAAAACAATGATAAAAAAAGTATTGTATTCCATGTTTTGATTAATTTTTAAATATTCTATATGGATCCAAATATTTCCCTATGGTTAATCATTAATTAGGATATTATTTTGTAATAGTGAAGTTATTGTGTATCCATAAGATTGATTTATGTACGAGGTATGTGAACAACAAGTTCATGTTGATGCCATTTGAACTCACTAATACTCCAGATATATTCATGGACATAATGCATATTGTTTTTATGGAATATGTTTAGATTTTTTAGTCATTATAGGTAATATTATTATCTAATCCAAAATGAAGGTGGATCATGAGGTGTATATAAATGTTTTATTGATGTCCTTGTGGAAAAAATTTATGGACGAAAATTAAAGAAAATGTGTGTATTGGATGGAGCAGGTAACATTTGTATGGAATTTTATTACTAACAAATGGATATCTTTGGATCCGTCAAAAGTAGAGGAAATTGAAGGATGGCCCTGACCAACCTCTATTATGGAAATACATATTTCTCATGGAATAGCTGAGTAATATCTATGATTTTGGGAGAAACACATCATAAATTTCTAGTCCACTAACTAATATAACTTGGTAGAGGGTGATGTATGTATTGAATGAGTAATGGAAAGAATGATTTAAAGAGAATAAAAAGGGGTTAATCTTTACACCTATTCTAACATTACCCACAACTATGGAAGGTTTTTTATCTATTGTGATTCAATAAAAAAATGATTAGTTTGTATACTCATTAAAAATTAAAACAGGATATATTATGCCTCCCTCTAATTGAGGATCCCTGGATAGAGTTACCCAACATATGATCTTGAATTGGCTGTAGTGATCTACACATTGATGATTTTGATACATTATATATATATATAAGGAGAAGTGTGATATATATAAAAATCATAAAATCATAAATTATAAATTCAAACAAAATTAGAACAATATTTTCCAAAAATGGTGGTTAGATATGATCATGTATAATTATTGTTCATTCCATTAAAATCATAGGAAGGTGAACAATGTGGCATATGCTATGAGTAGAAATGATCATGCAACCCTATCCAAGATAATAATTCCAAGTGATACAATAATTTTGTACATACATAGGATGAATTTGGGAATAATAAAAGGATATTAATTATACCTTCATCAAATGAAAACTCAAACATATATTTTTGAGAGTATCAGTGAGGATAAGAAGGATTATGAGTTGATACAGAAAATGGATGTGAATATTCTGGAGGTTAACTTTTCTAAGGACGGGGTTATAAGTTATAGAACCTAGATAAGTGTCCCATAAAAACCAAAATTAAATGTTGAACATTTTGAAGATGAAAATATCTCATAAATTTCTATTTATTCAAGAAATTCCAAGACATAAAGATATTTGAAGGAAAAAATTTTCTGGGTTATGATAAAGAGGGAGATTATTTTTTTATCATGATGCTTGGTGTGCCAACAAGTAATGGTCCAAAGATAGAAGTATAAGGGTTTGATGGAACTAAAATTTATAACATTATGGAAATGGGAAACATAACATTAGATTTCAATATAGGAACCCCTGGTACACTTAAATTCAATAACACCATCCATGTGGTAGTTGATCACCTTCCCAAGTCATCACATTCAGTGATGTCAAGGAATTTTTCTCTCTCAACCAACTCACCAATATATACATTAGGGATGAGGGAAAGTTGCCTGGAGTTCCAATAAATATTTTATATGATCAATATCCAATGGTTTATTTGAGGTTTTAGAGAATAATTCAGAAATAATTTGATATAGAACTTATATTTAACAATACTTATCACCCTCAAATGGATGGCCATTTTGAAAGAAATATTCAAACAATGGAGGATAATCTGAGATCATTCTTAGTGTATTTCAAAGGATGTTGAGATCATTAGCTCTTTCTAGTGGATTTATCCTATAACATATGTTTTTATTCTAGAATTCAAATGATATCTTTTGCATTTCTGTATGGGTATATTTTTCAAACTCTAACACAATCAGATGACGTTATGGATTAGAAGATGAGGGGACAAGATCTTATCCAAGATATGTTAGAGTAGTTTTGAACCATTCCAAATATTATTAAATAAACCACAACTAAAATGAAAATATACACAGACAATAGTCAATGAGACCTAGGGGTTGATGTAAAAGAGAATGTGTTCCTTCATAAATCTCCATGAAAGAAATTTTCAAGGTTTGGGAAGATGGGAAGTTTTAGTCTAAGATACATCACACCCTTAGATATCATTGATCACATTGGAGTAATGGCTTATTGACTAGTTCTCATACCTATATAATCCCATGTACATGATTTGGTATATTTATCCTTCTTATGTAAGTACATATCAGACCCCTCAGATGCACTAAATCAATTGGTGGTACCATTAGATAATTATATTTCATATAATGAGCATCCATTGAAGATCATATATCATAGAGACAAGGTCTCACATAAAATAATCTGGTGAAATTATTATAGAGGAACCAAATATTGGGAGAAATGAATTAGGAACAATAATTAGTTATGAAATAGATGTACACTTATCTATTTTAGTGATTGAATGAAATTTAATGGATTTTTTTTGAAGGAGTGAATAATGTAATGATTTGAAAAATTGTAAACTGAATTCAATTTTTAAATGTGTAAATTTCTTATTAATAAATGAAATTATAGAAAATAGAAGCACTTGTTTAATTAGTTCAGACTATTATTAGTTATATTGCGTCGCTTTTAAAATTTCATTAGGAATCACTACCATTGATAATATTGTTTTTATATAATTATGATATGATTTGTATATATATATACATTTTTGAAAAATCAATTTCACATAGAAAAAGGAAGTGATGACCTCAACCAGAAGGATTATACTTTATGATTCCCATTTATCAAAGCTTCCACATGAGATAACATCATTGTCATTTTTCATTGACAAATACTAAGTTGATATTTACTAAATAAGTCATGAGGAAAACCATTTATGGGTTATATTTGAGGTCACTAAGATCATAACCCAATCCATGTTCACTGAACAACCCTAATAAAATATCACCATCACATACCTTACCTTCATGGAATTATTAGTGTAATAAATAGATAGATATATATATATATACCCTAACAATATAAATGTTTATATATATTTTTTCTTAAGAAAATATTTATAATATTTCTCTTTTATTACTATATAATTTCATAATAATTAATTTTTAAAAATATTTTATTTTAATATAATGAAACAAAAATTGTATTTTAGAGAAATATATAGTTTAAATAATGAAACTCTTTTTGATGAATTGAAGAATTTTTTTAAAAAATTATATTTTAAGAAAACATAATTTTTAAATAATAATTTTTTAATATAAATTATATTATAATATTATAAATTAAAATGTTGTTGTTATAACTGTCTGAAAAATATAATTGTCAAAAAACCAGTATTTTTCAATAATTTGGGATTTTTAATTAAACTTATAAATTATTATATTTTATAATTAATGTTGGTAAAATAATTATGGGTTTCTTAATCAAAACATCAAATTTATCCAATAATTATTTTTTGTTAATTTTTTGAGACAATAAATTTTTTTGTATAAATTAAATATTGTATAATTATAAATTTTGTATTATGACATAATAAAATAAAAAAGTAGATTAATAAATAATAAAAATATTATCCGTGAACCGAATTATGTTTCACTAATAAAATATATTTCTGAATTTAATTAATTAATTTTAGTAACCCTTAATGAATCCCGCAAAAAACTATTTTATATTTCAATGTTTTCAAATCAGTTGTTATAAACATGACCCTCTTCCACATCCCAAAGGGTATTATTTTAATGATTTTTATTATTATAACTGTAAAATAATGGAATATACTCATCTTTAATAGAATCCTTGGAAAAAATACATGGGATCGTTTGTTGTTTAGATTAATTAATTGTAAATATTTCAAAACATGTGTTTAGAAATTAATAAGTAATTATCATCCCTTTCATAATAAACACCCACCAGACACTCTTTTTTATTGAATAAAAACCATATAATAATTTATTTACAATTCCCTCTAATATATTTATCCCTAAAAATGTGTTCCAATGGTAATAATATTCTATTACCATGGTTTTAGAAGTTACCTCTCATGGTAAGGGATCCTCTATTGGTCCATCATATTCAAAAACCTTATTTATATTATTCATTTTTATTTACAATTTTTCAAGTTGGAATGTGTTTTTACACATCCATATTACTACAATATGTATTTCCATGTGATGATAGACCACATTAAATCTCATTAATCCCTTCCACTAATATTTATGTACCTCTGTTATGTTGCTGAAATTTTCTAACAATTTTCCATGCCAACCATTTTTGTAGTGGATACTTGTCCCTATTTCCATTCAAGGGTATTAATTTAGTTGTACCTACACTTCATTTATTTGTTTATTCTGTGTATGTAACCCAAACTCCTTAATAGTGGGATAAAAAGGGATGAAGTTGACCATTATGTTGTATGATCATTGTGGAAAACATATTCATGTACATGATATGAATGTATAAGTTTGTATAGATAATATATATTTCTCCAAAACATTGGGTAATGTTTTTATATGATGATATTACATGTAAGGTTATTTAGAGATTACACTAAAAACACTATTTTATGATTTTTTGGTGGTTATCCTTAAATTATGCTCATGATGTCATGTTTTATTTTGTTTCCAAATTTATATTTTTCTTTTGTGTTATCATCTTAAATCATGTTGTGATGATTATTTTTAGGATTCTCTCCCATTTTATGCTGCGATGACAATCTTATTGACAATCATGGATTACTTCAATCATGTTATGATTTTATTTTTCTCTTACTTTTCTTTATAGCTCTCCCATTTCATTTGTGTATCCCTAGTTTATACAATAAAGTTTTAAAAGTGGAATGGATTTTAAGAGAATGTTTTGGAGTTTTTTTATGCCATTGTATATTTTTCACATGTTGTTAAACTATATAAGTAATTACCCAAATAAAATAGGCTTCACTATTTATGGGATTGTATTAAGTGTATCTTTATGTAAGAAATAATGTAATAAAGTTCATCAAAATATGGGTTTTCATATGGATGATATGTTAAGGGATTAATCTCTTGAATTATATGGGTGATTTGGATCTTATCTCAAATAATTGGAGTTCTCACAGAATTATAACTTTCATTTGAGCATCCAAATTGTTACATATGAGACTATATATAAAAATATATATTACTTTCACATATTGGGATAATGTTAGTGGGAAAAATAAAATATATATGTAAATTATTCATGAGGTAGAAAAGATGACATGATTTATCCAAAGGAAGATCTTGCTAGTAAATTTTAGACATAATAGTCATTCTAATAATCAATGAAAACATTTTTAATTCAAGTTAGGGGTCCATATCATCATAATTATATGAAAATGAAATAGATTAATGAGGGCTTCCATGAAATGGATGCTCAAGAAGAGTTATATTGGAAATTTTGAAACATGTTTTAGATATATAATTTTGTTTTAATATCTATATATGATACCTAAAACATTAAAGGTATATGATGTCGACCATATCTCCCTTCCAAAAAATAATATTTTGAAACTAACACACATATGTAATAATAATGGGGTATGATTATAAAATAACATATCATATGATGAATGGTAAGTCTATTTACATTATTCGATACTTATGTTTTATAAAATTATAGAACCCAATATTTGAAAAATATATGGAGAAATCATAAATGTATGGTCAAAGAAATAGAGATTTGTTAAATTTTGAACATACATTTATTTAAATAAATTATAATTAATATAATCTATAAGGTTTTTTTAGTTTTTAAATTCATGTTTCCTAATAAGAAATATTTTATCTATATTTTCTTACTTATATACCTGCCCTACATTTTTGATATTCTAAAATTATTCTTCATATATCTCCATATTATATAGAAATTTCCACTATATCTTACTATAAATAGACACCATTATTCCCATTTCTATTAATATTAAATTAATATATATTATTTATATTAAATTGTATATATCTTTCTCTTTCATAGTTATCTATCAAATTATAATTTTTTCATGTTTTAATTGGCTACCGCTAAAATGAGGAAGAAAAAACATACAAGATCTTTTCTCATTATCTATATTTTTTAGTATTAAAAAATTAAATTTTATTTTCTACCCTATATATTAATCAATATTTATCATTTTACTTTATATTAATGGTTTAATGATATGATATTTTAAAATTTTCCATTAAAATTAATTCATGTTATTTTTATTTATTTAAATGATTTTATAAACATATATTATCTCTAAATATAGTGAAAATTGAATTATTATTTCTCCATGGTGATGGGAAATTAGGTTAAAATAAATATATTATAAATATAAATGAATAATATGCCTCACTATTACTATGATATTATATAGTGATATAAATTTAAATCATCTAATAATAACAAACATATTATTTCCATCATAGGAGATATAATGACCATGAAACTGTGATTCAAAATTTTGTACCTCTACTTATTTATGAAGTATCATAAAACCTCATTAGCTAAAAAAACATGCATGTTAAAGGGATAAAGAGAGATATAGAAATCATTAGTTACGGTTTTTTTACAACAACATGTATGCTATAATGAGGATTGGGACTCCATATATAACACTAATCCATTAAATAAACTTGATTCTAAAGGTTTATGTGTTCCATGATTAATATTTTTACTCATAAAGTAATTAATTTTCAAATTAAAATATATTATTTAAAATAGAATTAACTGTTAATTCATCAATCACATGAAAAATTAATGTAACGTAACATACACACTAATTAAAAACCATCTTATTATGTTTTAGTTTACTAATATGATAGAATACAATTATTTTTAGAATAAATAATAATATATATTCTTCTTCTTTCAGATATATGTATATATATTTAATTACTATTTTATTATTATAAAATATCTTCAATGTTATCATAATTTGACTACTTTGTATGTCACATATCTATGTTGTTCTGAATATTATGTTTATAAAGGGAAATATAACAAGAAATGAAGACATAGATAAATTTAGGAAAACCATTAACATAATATTCAAGAATACATATTTTATTATCACAGGTAAATATTCAAAACATGAAATGATTTCACTATGTGAATTTTTAATGAGCATTATATCACCTATGAGAATCAGATATATAATTCCAAATAAATTGAATTAATAGGTATTTATAAAAAAATTCATCATCACACCACTTAAACAAATACCAATAAATTATAACTCATTTATTTGGTTATTTTCAACAAATAAATTTTCTTATTAATAAATTAATATTTATTTAAATGTTTATACTCATATTAAAACCACTGGTTGAGTTCGGTGAAAATTATATTCATCACAATAATTTGAATACATATGATTAACCTAGAATAATATATACAATTAAAAAAAGATAAATATACTGTCTTACATATTTTTTTTCTATTTATGAAATAATTTTATTAACACCATCATATTTCATTGATTGGGGATTAGATACAACAAATTTTAAATCCTGGGGATATTTTCGAAACATTTTTAGGTAATAATATATATATATATATACATAGTTTTTATATGATTATTTTTATTGGACTAGTTCTTTAATGTGTGGGGAAAAAACTTATATATCAATAGAAAGAATTTTATTACAATCGTGGGATAAAAAACACATGGCTATGTGATTATAATAATTGTAAAACCAGTTTTTTATAATTTATTTAATTATATTATTTGATTTTAAATAGATAATTTTGTATGTATAGATAGGGATTTATAAATAAAAGTTGAATGAGAGTATATTGATATCTAAATAATGTTTGGTATTTATAAAGTTGTCAACTAATTTAAATAAAATATGTATTATGAATGATATTGATTTTCTACAAGGTTTAGAGGAAATGAGTAAAAAATAAACGCTTTGTATTATTCATGGTAACAATGCATGATTCCAAAATCATGTAGTTTATTCCAGAGGAAAAAATATTTATATACAATTTCATATACACTAGCCCAATCATACTAAAAAAGTGTTCCATCAATAACCAAATACCATTTATATATCATTTTCCAATAATGATTTATTTTATTTTCAATCAATTTAATACATGATCCCCACACCCCCCTCTTCTCTATGACATTGATTTCTGTCCATGGGATATGGATTCTTGGTAGTTTTTTTTAATTCAAAGAAACAAATTATTATTCATTGCATTATGATTTCATTATTAGTTTTATGGTTTACAAAATACAATTGGTATTTGGGTTTGATATTTTCATTAGATAATAAATTAAATCTCTTCATTCATTGTTTTTTTCTCAAAGTTATTCAAGAATGTTATTGTGAGATGAAAATTATTTCTTTGAGTTGTTATTGGAAACAATGTATTGTTCATAGAGTTTTTTCAAAGATATTAATATATATATATTTGATATTTAATTTAAAAAAATTTATGGCGATTCTTATGGATTGGTATACTTTTTAATAATATGGGCCATCATGAACAATGAGAATTCCCACGGGCTAAATAGACAAATTCTTAAACTTTTTCATTTCTCAATTAAAAAAACATGGAAACCTATCATAGTAAATGATAATATCACTATAAAAAATCAAAAATAGTTTAAATCATAAATATAGTCATAATGACCTCGTTTTATAGGGTTCACTACTTAAAATGAGTAGTTATACCCTAGACGTCATTCAATAAAACATTTCATCGCGCATTCTACTAGAATCACCAAGTTAATTATAAATGAGATGGGATTATCCTTAAATCCATGAAAGAAATTTGGTATCATTTCTTTTTTAATTATAAAAAACACAAATAATGTTGTCATCTTTGAGTGTAAACTACAAGAGAGTCTTCAGTAATCATATAACTCTATCATATCATTGTTGCAGTTCTTCATCATGTTTCGCTTTTTCTTAAACTTCTTCTACATCTTCATCTCCACTTATATACACAAAGAGCATTAATAATTATTATTTCATTTATTTATTTTCAAACTTCACACTAAAATTTCTTTATAAATCTTATTAATATTGTAAATTGGAATTCTCACATGTTTTTAGTGATAACTTCCACTTGAGCCATTTTAGATACTTTTAAAATATTTAGATCTATCTATGGAACCAACATTGAATATGATTGGGGGAATTAAAGGACAAGTTTTATTTTCTCATCGATAACCATGTTATACAAATCAATAGTATTTTAATTATATATTTTCCCATATGCATGTCCTCACACATTCAATTACATTGCAATTAATCAATTTTTCTAAAACTTATTGAAAACCAACTCTACCATTATGATTTAACAATATACAATATAGTATGATCATATATTAATTATAATCCATAGAGGAACCAATTTTTACTGTAATGAACTCTTTATCATGATTATATAATGTTTACTCCTATATAGCTTAAAATATACTCCAATTCTAGATAAATCACAATATGATATCCTATTTGATGATGTGATCGATATGAAATAGTTTAGAAAATTCATACATAGATTCAATGTAATAATACTCATGACTGGTTATGATTATATGTGACTCATTAACCTCCATAATGAAACTACATACTTATACTTATTTTAATTGAACTTTTCATGCATGTTCGTTATGACATGAGCTACACCAGTGCGTTGTGATTCCCTTGATCCTCCAATTCATAATCTCAATTCACAATTGAATTCCAATGTTACCATTCATAATATTAAATCACATTTTAATTCCAAATTTACCATTAATCATCTCAATTAACATTAGAATTCCAATGCTACCATTCATCATATAAATTCAAATTTGAATTCCAATGTTACCGTTCACCATCTTAATTTACATTTGATTTCTAATGTTACCATTTATCATATCAATTTTTATATATCACAATATCATAACAATGCATTAATTAATTCACCAATTAATTAATTCAATGTAATAATTGCATATTCACATCATTCCTTTAATTAATTAAATAATCAATTCATCACATCTATCCCATTAATTAATTAATCAATTAATTAATCACATCATTTCTATTAATTAATTCAAAAACTAATTAATCCAAATAAATTACGTTAATTAACTAAAAAATTAATCAATCACATAAATTCCATTTATTAATTTAATAATTAATTAATCCAATACACCAATCTCAATTTCATCATAATTAATTCGATAATTAATAATTCCAATTAAATAATCCCAATATTAATTAATTTAAAAAATAATTAATTTTAATGTATTAAACTCAATTCTTAGTCATACAATCGAAATTATACAACTAAATAAACATAATTGAAATGAATAATTTGATATTTGAATAATTGAATACATACCCCAATAACTATGATGAACACTCACCAATAGACATCCTCAAATTGAGCAGAATTAACCAAATCACGTCAAAGAACGAGATCATGAATCGAATCCTAGATCCATGAACAAATGTAACATGATCAATTAATCCTACATCTATTTATAAATACAATAGGGGAAAACATACATTCATATAAAGGGAGAATATTAGTAAAGAGAAGGGAATCCAAAAATATACGATTCATTTATCGGGATAGGTAAAAATATTCATCCAGTGCTCCGAATCCTGGAGAACAGAGGTCAAGATGGATTGGAATTTTACCAAGAGCCTCCATAATGATTAAAAATGGATTTGTATGAGTTATGGTCGATTTAGGTGAGTTTTGGGGGTTCAGGTAATCTTATATCTAAATTTTGTGATAGTTAAAAAACCACAGAAGGTTTTCAAAATCGTGCACCTTAACTATATGCCTCATAAGGGGCGGTCGGGGTGGTGCATAGTTACTCCTAAAATAGCACACAATTTGAAAATAATTATTCCATCCATAAAATCCCACTCTGTTTGGGTCTAAATGGTTTGCTGGACATGGGAGAAATGTTTTGGAAAATCGTGTGTCAACTACCCACAACCCATTATCCAAACATTTTTCTTAGATTTTTCCCAAACACTCTCAAATTAAGACCTAAACATGTTATACTCAAAAAAAGAAAAATGAATACCTGAATAAACCCCATGACATCTATAGAAAAGTTTGAGATCTTACAATCTCACCACTTTATAACAGCTCATCATCAAGCTTTACAATTAAGCACATATAAGATTACTTGTACAAAAGATCTGGCCACTGAGCCCACATATCTATTTCTCTCTCCAATTTATACTCCTACACACAACCCTGTTTCCACAATACACGAACTGATGACACCATCTTCCAACACAATACTTTCTCCTGGTGATCCAACACACGTATCAGATGCTCTTCAAAGGACACATCAATATTAATCTCAACATCATCAACATTAATAACATGATAAGGTTTTGGGTATACTAATGAAGTCATATCCCATGAAAAATGTCATTTATAGAACTGAACCTCTATGAAAGAGCCAATCAGTATTCCACTGGCCCAATTCTCTCTACAGCCTCAAATATTCCAACAAACCAGGGTGCAATCATAATGTATATCTATATCCTCCATTGACCCAATATAGGTGACACCGGAAGGAATACACGATCACCCTCTATAAACTCTAGGGATCATAGAAATATATCTACATATGATTTATGTCTACTCATAGCCAGATCCATAGGTTTCTGAATCAACTAAACCTACTATGATATCTCCTATATGGGACTCATTCCCAATAACTCCGACTCACTTGACTCTATCCACCATAGAATATATTTTCATGGTCTACCATAAATATCCTCTTATAGTGACATCCGTATATTTTACTGATAATTATTTTCATATGATAAATCGACCAAATCTAGGTTCTTATCCCAAGATCCATCAAAGTATAGTACACATGATCGAATCATATTCTCGATAACCTATATAGTATGTTCCGATTTCCCAACTATCCATGGGTGGAATTCCATATTCCAAATATCCAATTTACTATGAATTTTTTGTAATCCCTTCCTAATTAATGAAGTAAAACAAGATTCATTATCTAAAACAGTTGTTCATGGAACACCATGCAGATTAAATATATGTTCAATGTACATGTCTCTCAATATATACAGCATGAAAGTATACCGTACTTGAAAGAAATTTTTAAACTTTTTCAAATGTTCTAGAACAATGCAAATACCATAATTCTTACGAGGCATCCTCGGTAGTCCTATGAAAAATTTTCTGGTAACATCATCCCACATCCATTTCGGAATGGGAAATGGCTGTAGTAAACCACTAGGTCATTGATGATCATCCTTTACATGTTGATATGTATAGCACCATGTCACAAAACCATCTATATCTTTCTTCAAGCCCGACCACCACAATGTTTGATGAAGGTCACGGTACATTTTGGTAGACCCGGATGTACCGCCCACTTCAAGGCATGAAATTCTTGCATTATCTCCTCCTTTATACACATAGGAACAATAAGATGATTCTTTACATTGATGATATCATTATTATCTATAGTCTTAATATGATTGTGACTCCCCACCTTCAAGGTTTTTCCTCAAGGACATACATTTAGTATACCAATACTACCTATCTCTAATATCGTCCTTATCTATTGTCCAGTCCAAAGGTGGATCCCCACCTTCAAGGCTTTACCTCATGGCTATACATTCCTGATCCCCATTTAACCTTTAATTTATCTTCCTCAAATGTGAATACCCTACTTAAACCGACAAGAGATTCAAATGATATTTACTCTTCCTGAACCACAACATGAATCTTAGCCTGTAAATTCATCATCTTACACAACTCTCTAGACTCTTGAACCACTAGAGTCTATGTATTTATGCTAAAATAATCAAACAAACTATTTAAATTCTCATGAAAACATGGTAGCTCAAAATGGAATGAATACATATTCTAAAACCATATTTGTTTCCATAGATTAAAATCTCTTTGTGGAAATATATACATCAAGCACTTGTGATCTGTATACAAAATAATATTTTCAGCCAAAAGATAATGTCACCAACACATTAAAGAAGAAACCAGTACTACTAACTCGAGGTCATGTGTAGGGTGGTTACCTTCATGTGGAATCAACTATTGAGACCCATACGCCACAACTCTATATCCTTACATCAATAAAACTCTATGTATAACCCTAGATGCTTCTGAAAAAATCATATACTCATCAATTGGATCAGGTAGGATCGAGATTGGTGATAATTTTAAGTATTTATTCAAATATTCAAACTAATTATTGCATGTTTCCATCCATTCAATCTTTATCCCCTTCTTGTTCAAGGTCAAAAGTGGAACTTTTAAAGAAAAGTCCTAGATGAGTCTCTAATAATATCTGGATAACCCCAGAAATCTATAGATAAAAAAAAATTATTGGGAATATCTAAAGAAAAAACTTGTTTCACCTTCTCTAGCTCCACTTAAACACCTTCCTCTAAGATGATGTGACCCAAGAAGTGTATGTTATAAATAAAAAACTGACACATAGATAGATTAATGTATAGTTAATACTCTCTTATTGTACTCATGATGATGTCATGATGTTGCAAATGATCATCTTGAGTCTTGGAGTACACCAAGATGTCTTCTAAGAACACAACCACACACTAATTCAATTATGAATGGAAGAAATTTTCCATCAAGTCTATAAACACTTCTGGTGAATTCAACAACCCTAATGGAATTATGATAAACACCTATAGGCTATACCATCTTCTAAAATTAGTTCTTGGTGCATCATAAGGGATAACTCAAAACTCATGATACCCTGATCTCAAGTAAATCATTGAGAAGAATCATGCTCCCCTTAACTAGTCAAAGCGATCATCGATATATGGAAGAGGATATCTGTTCTTAACTATCATTCTGTTCAACTTCTGCTAAACGAGACACATGAATAGATTCCCATTATCCTTCTTTGTAAAAAAAACTGGAGAACCCAAATGATAGACACTCAGACAGATAAACCCATTAACCATCACCTCTTATAGCTAAGACATGACCTATTGATGATCTTTCGTTTCAATTCTATGTGGTGAAATAGAAACTAGATTAGCCCCTAACATGAGGAAAATGGTAAATTACACATCTCTCTCAGGAGGAAGCACTAATAAGTATACATTAAACACATCAAAAAACTTTTCATATATGGGTGGAAAGACATCATGCATCAAACCTCCATCCACAAGCAACAGACTAACAACATGGGAGGTGATCTCCCCCAGTTGCTGGTGAGATGGCCCTACAAGACCCACCTAAATATCCCACTCTCCATAATGAATAAAGTTTTCACCCATAGGAGACAAAAAATTAAATATCATATTGTAAAAATCTATGTGATCATAGTATGATATTAACCACTCCAGAACCAAAATTAGTTCAAATAATTTCATGTCATGGATGTAAAGGTCCCATTGAAAAATGGTAATACCCACCCTTGAGAGAACACCATTTCCACAAAAAAAATGTTTTCCAATCATACTCCCAATGGTTTATCTGTCGTCCAAAACCCACTAAATAACTCCACCACCAGGATAAACCCATTTAAAATTTTTATAGATATAAAATAATGAGAGGTACCCATATTAAATAAGGAACTAGATAATGTAGAATTTATAAGAACTATACCTGCCACTAAAGATAGTACATGCTAGTTATCCAGCAGTTTAGGCTGAAATACACACCACTATTATACCCCTCTTCCATGTGATTAAATTTGAGCTCCCTGAGCTGCAACACTCTATTGATATAGGCGCTCTTTCCTAGAAGAACTACTTCCACTACCTCTACCACTATGACCAGTAGAACTATAAATAGTAGACTGATATGGTGAAGAAGATCCCTGTCTGGCACTCTAGTTTTTTCCAACTCCTCAATCACTACCTATTAGTCATGGGTTCCTGTAGAACATTTATAGGTGTCCTAATATATTGTATTATTGGAACTCTACGTGTGGTGGAATAAAATTCCTATGATAGTGGACTTTTCTACCACACTAGTTATTAAAAATATTTTTAACATACTGAGTAACAAATCGTTCCCCCTAGAGACTCTTCCTGATATCCCTATAGCTAACAATCTCATAGAGATGCTTCATGATTCTAGAATACATACCGATTCATCATCCAACTGCAACCACCTTCCTTACACTGGAATAATCTGTTAGGTCCCCTCACTTATGATAGCATGATCCACCACATCAAAAACCTTTGTTAATTGAAAGAGGTTACTCTGGGACTTAATATCGCATTTAAGTCTGTCCTGGAAACAAATTTTCCTTTCTATCTCATCCTCTTCCAGAACTATAGAAAAGTGATACAAGTATATAAAGTCAACGTTGTATTCCATAATAGAAATACTCCCCTAATTCAACTGCATGAACTCAGCTACTCTCTCCCACCTTAGCATCTCTAGAAAAATTCCACTAAGAACTTCTCTAAAAAACAATTCCATAACATAGCATCATCCTTTCCAGTCCGATCTTGAATGTCCCACCAATTATTCACTGATCTTCTTAGTATATAAGAATCTATCTTGACACTCTTCTTAGATGGGGTCTATAAATGGTAAATTATATTCTAGATGGATTCAATCCATAACTTTACCACTATAGGTCTACCATCTTTGGTAAATGTTAGAGGGTGTTGTAACTAAAACTATCATATAAGACCATACATACTCATCACAAGCTTCCATGGGTCTATTTACATAAACTACATAAACCTTGAACACTTCTCATAAAACTACACTCCTGCTTCCTCTCCTGGTACTATCAGTGCCATAGGTTCCACTACTTAAGGAGCATCTAATGTCATGTCCTCTTGTCATTCTCTCAATAAGCATCATCATGGAGGAATATCTCCAAAATTCCAATCATGCATATTATAAAACAAAACACATCATCAACATGGTTAAAAAAATGATTTCAAAAAAACAATACAAATTCATTCCCACTTTTTCTTCCATACAATCAACATCAATATACTATAACTACCCTTAAACATCCTACATCTATGTCACGGTTAACAAAGTGTAAAATCATTATAAAATTAAATTTTCACATTTGTAAACTATTTATTCACATTTTTTATTTTTCAATTTCATATGAGACTTCATTATCAATTTTTAATTAGGAACATTTTTCATTAAAATTTACACAAGAAAGGGACAAAAATTAAATTTCAACAACTTACTCAAAACCCATTTTCCAGTGTATGACTAAAATAATAAACATCACAAAATAATATTGAGTGCAAAAAATTATGTATGCATACTCCACTCTCATTCCATTTTGATCCATAAGTCAAATATGAGAAAATCACAAAAAAATATCACATTACATAATAAGTGAATCAATCAAGGTGAAATAGAACAACTGTAACAACACGCATAAATAACAGTAATCCCACTTGTGGTGCTGTTCTTTTACCATTGTATATGGGTGAGAAACTCCCATGAATGAGCTATTAACCAAGATTCAACTTATCCTATTCACCTATCAAACATTACCAAATAGAAAGATAAAATAAAAAAGGAAAGAAACTCCTATGATACAACATTGTGACATCCCAGCCCAAGTTCCACACATCAGTGGCCTGAGAGGGTTTGAAACATGACTCCAGGTGTGCCTCCCTATATTCTATTGTTTTCCAACAAGTATCGAGGGTCGATATTGATCATGGGGAGACTATACCATCATTTTTAAATTATAATAGCAATAAAAATAAATATGAATAACCATTGATAGAACTATTAACCAACCAAACCAGAATCACATGTTAAAAAAATAAAATTACAAAACAAAATAGTACATATGTCATACCAATACATGTCAAGTCTCAATATGGAATACCCAAAATATGTAAGTACACAAATAACTCCCAAAAGAGTCTCAAATCTAATTCTGCTTTCATCATCCCTCCACCATCTCGACTTATCCATCAAACATAGGGAATTTTCTATTAACCTATCTTGCAATCATGAAATATATTTTGGTACTAATCAAGCAGCCTATATAAAATGTGAGTATATATCAGAATGCCACCAACAATGCAGTCTAAAAAAATATTTATTCAAACAATTTATGTAGTTGTATGATGAATAAAATACATGAAATAAAGTAAGTAGTTACATTTATTCAATTACTTTTTATTTAGCCTCATAAACCCATTGGGTTCTCAAGGATACCCAAACTCTCAATACCTGATTTTACTAATGTCAGTTTATAAACTATCACCTAAGGGTATTATATGTATGATTTCCAATTCTACCATTAATCATCTCAACTCAACTTTTAATGACAATGTTCACATTTATCATCTCAATTCAAATTTGAATTCCAATGTTACCATTTATCATCTCAATACACATTTGAATTCTAAAGATTCCATTCATCATATCAATTCACATTTGAATGAAAATGTTACCATTTATCGTTTCAATTCCCATTTGAATGCCAATGTTACCATTCACCATCTCAATACACATTTAAATGCTAATGTTACCATTAATCATCCAAATTTAAAATTTAATTCTAATGTTACCATTCGTCATATCAATTCACATATATAACAATATCACAATATCATAACAATACATTAATTATTTGACCATTTCATTTATCCATTGTCAAAATTGCATATTCACATCATTCCATTAGTTAATCCAACAATGAAATCATCACATATGTCCCATAAATTAATTCATTAATTAATGAATCACATCAATACCATTAATTAATTGATCAATTGATTAATCCAATCCAATTCTATTAATTAATTCAACAATTAATTAATCACATAGATTCCATTAATTAATTCAATAATTAATTAATAAAATTCAAATATCTAAATATCCCCATAATTAATTCAATAATTAATTATTCCACTTGAATAATCCCAATATTAATTAATTTACCAATTAAATTATTTTCAATGTAATAAAATAAATTGATAATCATCCAATAGAAATTTTACAATTAAATGCATGAAATTGAAATCAAGACATTTTGAATTGAATTATAGACCACATACCTCAATATCAGTGACAAAAACTCACCAATACATGTACTAATTTGATTAAATAACCATAATCACCTCAAATATTGAGATATTGATTCAAATACAATATATAGGATTAAAAAAATAAGATCTATTAATCCTAGATCTATATCTAAATCCGACAAGGAAAAAACGTTTCAAAAAATGGGAGAAGAATGGTAAAGTGATAGGAAACCAATTAGGATATGTTTCGTTTATTGGGGGAGCTGAAGATATTAAATTTAGTATTAGAATCATGAAGAATGTAGTTTGGGAGGGATTTTAATTATTATAGAATCCCAAATAAATGATAAAAATGACTTGATCTAAGTTAGGGTCAATTTGGGTGAGTTTCAAGGGTTTTGGTAATTTTAAATCTAATTTTTGGGTTAATTAAAAATGGTCACATAATTTTATAAACAATGGTCCTTAGACGTGAACCTCAAATGGGTAGGCGTGGGTGGTGTACGTTTACTCCTAAAAGAGTGCAAGGTTTGAAAAACTGTTCGTCACCGTCAAGTCCCCGTCTTTCTGGGGATTCATGGTATTCCGGGGTATGGTGCGTGATTTTTTCATTCCATTCCCCAATGGTGAACAAACACACCTCTTAAAAATTTTCTCAAATCTTCATGAAAACGCACTCAAGTTATGAACGAAACAATTTATACTCAAAACAAGTCAAAAAATACATGACAAAAATCCTTGGACATATTCAAAAAATTTTAAGGTCATAAAAATATGGAGATAAAGTTCAAGTTCCTAGGATAAAAATTATTAAAGGGAAATGATGTATCACCCTAAAATTTTATAAAAGAAAACTATATTATATACTATACAAGATACACAAAATTAAACATAAAAGAATGATGAAATATTAATGTTCAAATATGACCATTATAAAATTGACATTAAATTGGTATATATGAACTATATTAACAAATTTATGATATATAAATATATATATATATTTCATACTCAATATAAATTTATTTATAAATTCTTAGTAAATAATAAGTTAATTTTTAGTGAAGTGCATCTATTCTTTATAAATATGTTTTCTTCAAAAATATTTTTTATTTCTTTTAGTGAGCAAATATTATCATTTATTTATAAATAATTTCGGAAAATAATTAGATAAAATCAATATAATTTTTTGAAATAAGTATATCAAAATTATCATAGAGTGAAATTTTAGGATTATTTGGAAAATATTATTTTTTTAGTGAATAGTGAAAAATACTGATTTTTGTGAAAATCTCTTTTCTTTTCAATAAAATAAGTATTTTAAAAGGCCAATTATTCTTTTATATTCATTTAAATTAAAATAATTTTGAAAATTTTATATTTAATAATATTTATTACATTTTAATCATCTCTCTATTTTATTTTTGTATATGGATATTTTTTTTAATTAAAAACCCTTTTAATGAAAATTATTTTAAAGAGAAAATTGTTAGTCCATTTTGGTTAATTACAACAAAAAAGTGATATTACTTATTTAAATGAAATTTAAATAGTATATATCTATAATTTTTAATTTATATTCACATAATTATTAGTACTGTTAATCGAGTTAATGTAAAATCATGTTTCGTTTGGAAAATAAATTTCTTGAAAGATGACTTTTTTATAACATCTGTGGGTATAATTTTAAATTAAATTATTATGATTCAATGAATTTAAAATTTTAAAATGGATTCTATGTTATTTATCTAAATAATATATATTATATAATATGGTCAACATATTTTTCTGGTCATTATGAATAATGAAAAATGTGAAAATATTTTACCATGGTAAATATTAAAACAAGTTTATCAGGGGGTTAAAATAAACATCTATGTGTTTAAATGACATAAAACATTTCTAAAATATATTTTAGTGAAATATTTAAACCGTATATCATCTAAAACACGATAATGGTACATTTTTTGAGCCTTTTTCATGCCTGAAACATGGGTATATCCTTTTCCTTTTTTAAATTCCAAGGGATTCCACTCCCCTATATATAAAAGGCGGCCCCCTCTACTCTCCACTTCACACATAACAAAATTATGGTTCATAAAAGCCCTGAAAATACCATCCTAAATAATGTTACCATGCATTATGGGCCTTTTTATTATAAATCAAATTTTGGAATTCTTTTGAGATAATTCTAAAGAGGTGGTCTGAAGAAGAGGTATCATTCTTAATCGAGATATTTTTTTATTCTTCTTAAACCTTATTAAAATTTTCTTGAACCATGATGATATTAAAAAAATATCTCAAACATATTAAGATGATATTAATTTATTTTAAAAAACAAAATCCCCCTCCTCTTTCATCAAATATGATACAAAAATATCATTCACGTGTGTTGCAGACTACCACCTCATGGACCGATGTAATTAGTTTCACATGATTGACTCTCAAAACTAGTTTTAATTATGTATTTAATATATATATATATATATGATATTAATGAAATATTTATCCTTATTAAGTGATAATATATCTTTTTAATTTCTTAAATTTTCACTCTCTGAAAAATATAAATGGCATTCTTGCGTATATGTGGACTACCACCTCCATGAAGCGATGTGATACTTTTTTCATCACCACCTCAAATGGATGATATATATAATTATATTAAAATAAATAATATTTTATTTATTATATTATTATAATTTTTTAAATAAAAAAATAATTATCATCTTTCCAAAATTATCTTTAATAAAAGGAAATGTTACTCATGCATACATACAACCTATCATCTCCATGATTGCAACGTAGTTCAATTTTCATAAACATATTTAATGATTGGTTTTAAAAGTATAATTGATGTATAAACATTATAAATATGTTATTTTTATTATTTATATGTTAATATAATGAAATTTCTTACCATAGTCAACCTACTGAAGTTATTTTTGACATATAACCTGAATACTGTCAAAACGCATGAACAAATAATATATGATAATCTAATTGTGTGTAACATTTCTTGCAATAAAATAAAAGGAATAATAATCATGAAAAAATATTAATAATTTAAATACATAACATATGATTATTATTTAGGATGATAAGGAACATATGATATGATTACTACTTAATTTAAATAATGCATTAACTTAAAACAGTTTCTAAATGTTTTAAAAATTTAGTTTCTAAATAATTATCTTCCCTAAAAATGTTTTTATAAATATCCCAAGAACATTTTTATTTATCCATAAATAGATGATAATTTATTTTTTACCATATTTGAATTTATTTACAATTTTTTCATAAAAAGGATTATTTTTATTGTTTTACATGAGGTATGTTCTTTTTTTCATATTCATTTTTGTATATTATTTTGTGGATGTTTCTATATAAAAATAAATTATTTTTAAAAGAATTTATTTTTCATATTTTGTATTTATTTAAATAGTTTTAAAAATATATTCTTTATCGAATATTTTGAATTTATTTACAAAAGGAAAAAGTGATATTCTATTTTAATACATATGAAGGAAATGACTTTTTCTACCATGTTAATTATTTTTTGATGTTTTCCATCAAAAATTAATGTTTAATTTAATGAAAAAACACCTTCCTTGTTTTATAGGTATTTTGGTATTATTTTTTTAATTGATTATTTTGTTAATGGAAATTGTTTTTCATTCAGGCTTAATAGAGATTTTCAATGTTTCTATAATGAAAATGTGAAATAAAAAAATTACATGATATGGAACGTGAGTATTATATATTAGAAAAAGGTGATCTTGATACTACGTATATGAAAGATTCTCCTATATAGCACTGAGTGAGCCTATTATAGATTACACAATAGATGGTCATATATTCAAATATAATGAATTTGGTAATATTATTTATATTAATTGGAAAAAATGGAGAGTTACTAGTGGGATTACCCTATAGATTTAGTTAGGATCCTGTTAATTATGAGATAGTTTTAAAATATGATATGAATATGATTCTCTATGTTCTCATAAGGGGTTTTTATTTCTCATTCTATGGGATTTGGAAAGTTTTATTGATAACAATGTTTGTATTCCATTCAAGTGGAAATGATTTATTTCATTCACTTAAAGAAGATTGAGTACAAGGTAAACATTTATTGGGTTTTCATGTTTTTCATTGGAATAACATATTTTTTATATCCCTTACTATGATTTTTGTGATTACCCCACTTTTAAAAAAAATCCACTAGGATTAATTCTGGGTAAAGGAAAACAAAATATCATGTTCAATTTACTAAAAATTTTTCTTTAAAATAAAACATATTTTATTTTAAAATATTTATATTTTGGTATTAGGAATATTGATAAGAAATGTACATCTTGTGATAAATATTTTTATCTTTGATTTATGATCAAATTTTCTAAAACTCTAAAAATAATAATATTCTAAAATTTAAGATAATGAATGCATGACATGAAACTCAATATCCTAGAATGTTTTTGGCCAAGTCCTTGTATTATTCACGTGAATGATTTTGTATTCATCAACAATTGAGAATAATGTATTCATGTTGATTCCATACATTGAGCAATTAGAAATCATATGGTATTCAATCCCTAAAGAGATAAAAAGATAACTCATTCTATCACTACTAAAGAAGAGTTTTATTATTTTTATTATTAATTTTATTATGATAAATAGTGATACGACTCTTTCAAAACTCATTACCCTTATTTTCCATGTTAGTAAAGTCATGAGGCATGAAAATCCTATGGTATTTATATAGAATAAGAAAATAAATAATAAGAAAAGTGGATGAAGACTCATTATATGTATAACGGCTCATGAGTATCATACTTCCAACAAATGGAAAATCCAATAACTTGATATAGAATAGGATTTAGTATGATTTAAATATAGAAATTGGTGTTATTATAAGAATAATTATATCGAGTTAAAGAAGCAATAAAAATATTTAGGAACATTAATAATCTTGTGAAATATTTCTATATATTCACATTGGTATTATATATATATATTGGTTCCATCATTTGTATTAAAATACATGAAAAAAGTAGATTTTGAATTATTTCTATAGGAGAGGTGGATTTACATGCATAAAATGATACGATACTAGAAACCTTAGCCATTGGGGACAACTAATGTTATTGTAAACTATGATAGTCTTGGTTAAAAATGATTGTTACTAAATAAACACAAAAATTAAATTAATAATGTAATTGTTTTTTTTTCTTGGCTAATATGGGTATATAAACAACTGATATATAAATATTTACATCATCTACCACTAAGTACATTAAAATGAGTACCCTTCTTATAAAAATTACACTTAAAACCATTATTTATAACTAGGTAAATGAAAACCTAGTAAAGGGTGATATTAAAAGAACAATAATGGTAAATAAGGGAGATATAAATATAAATTTAAGAATAAAATGAGAAAATAGGTAGAATAAAAAAATCATAAAATTTTATAACTATATATAGATTCGTCAATTATAATAATGAGTCATGGCACATGTTGGGGAGTTCATACGATATACATTATATGGAAATCAATGAACATGATCCATTAGAGCACCAAATTGGAATAAAATCATGTTATAAATGGGTGGTATAATTTTTGGTATAATTATAATCATATCAAAATTATTTTTGAGGCTACCAAAAAAGACATTATTTACTTTCTAGGCTTTGGATAACTACCAATTTACTTTCTCTGGGCATGGGATAACCTCTCATGCACCCTCTTTATATGATTGAGATAATCGCCCATGTATCCTTGTTTTTTTTTCTAGGGATAAACAATTGTGTATTATTTGATCTCAAATAACATTAATCATTATCCAATTAATTGGAGGGATATAACATTCTAATATATCACATATCCATAATCCATTCATTTATATGAGACCTGATTATTAAAATATTTATCATTACATCATAAAATAACTCATTGAAGATAGAAAAATTTTTATTCATAATCATAAACCATCCAAATAAATAAGAAGGATGGTATTGTAGAATCATATCCCTAGTGAATAATTAGTAACATTAAAGGAACTTATCATAGATGAAAAATGACTTTTAAAGATGTATAGAATATTTCTTAGGGAAAACACTCATTTCATTTTAATTCATTCACATAAAATCATCATATTTCAAAAAAATTAATTAAAAATATTTATTTGAATTTAAAATTGACAATTTTGAGGAAAAAATCAAATACAATAGATTTTATGATGGTAGAAAAATTTTATTGAATATTAAACATTAAAACAAATAGTACTTTCTTGTTTTTGGTAAAAAGATAAAAGTACCTTGTTTCGAAAATAAAAAGAATAATCCTTTTAGTTTTTTTATATAAAATAAAAAAAGAAAAAATGAATATAAAAAATGATTTAAAAAATATTAAAACCATTATTGGAAATGTTTTTTAAAAAATTATAAAATTGAATTAATATATTCTCGATTGAACTTTAATACCAATTCAGTTTTCTATAATAACATTATTTTGTTATTTTGAGTTCATAAAGAGAGAAAAATTGAAAGAAAATTTTAATAACTATATATTAAAAGGGGATAAAAAGATAATTATTATTTTTTTGAAAAAATATATTATTTAAAATCATTAATTTAAGCATATAATATCCTGGTAAAAATGATATTTTAACAGAAAACCATTGCCTCAAGTTAGAATTTCATTGTAAGAACTATAAATTCATGTATAATAAATTAAAATTTATAATAATTATATAAAAGGACCATAATAGTTCCAATAATACTATATATGATCCACTTATGATATTTCAACACACACACATATATATATTAACAATTATCTATTAAAATCATCGTTTTTAGGTATTAACTATTTCATTTTTCATAAATGTTTTAGTCTGAAGAGTTTGTCCATATAATTTGATCATGGTTCTACTATATCCATAAGTTTAGTCATGATCAAATTAAATTCATATTCACTAAATTTATATCATTAATCATTCATAAAAGGTATAGATATAAAATTTAATTACACCATTTATGGAGGTGGTAATCTGTACACACGTAAGAACATTGACTTCATTATATAAAAAAATAAGGAAAGAAAGATAAAACATATTTTATAATTAAAAAAATTAATAAATCATGAATGTAATATATATATATATATTAATTTTCATCATTATAAAGATACATGTGTGGTAATGATGTAAAATGATTAATATCATTGAGTAGAGGTTGTAGTCCACACATTGGCACAAGAAATGCGTTAATTCCCTATTGGATAGAAAAGAGGGGAAATGTTGTGAAATCATTATAAAAAAATTATATTATATTTTTGATCCTATATTAACATTTTTATTATTTATATAATATTTTTTAAGAAGGTGGATGGAAAAATAAATTTGAATGATCAGTTAAGAGTTATACATCTTCATTGAGAAAACTCCCTTGGATAAAAACTTATTAAAAGAGAGGATGGTATAATTATCCACATAAAAACTATATAATATAATAATTTATTTTAGTAATGTATTTATCCAGGTATTGGAAAATATAGGTGAAAATTTTAGTGTTGATAAGATTTGATAAGGGGTGTCCTGTTATAAGTGGGGGAGATGACACACAAGGAATTTAATAAGACATTAATAGTAAATAACGTCTTATTCAAGAAAATGATTAATATTTAAATTTATTAAAAGGTGGAATATTATAGGGTATTTATATATCTATAAAATAGGATATAGAAGCCTTAATAGTAAATAATGCCATTATCTCTCAGTATTACCCCGAGAAATCCCGTTTTAACTCTAAATATGTTATCAAATTTTTACGATTCTTTATTATTCATTATGAAAAAAAGAATGTTGAATAATTAAAAAATGTAAAAATTTTGATTCCAAATATGAAATATATTTTAAAAAAATCTATTTTCCTAATTATCATATATTATATTTAAAATAAACTCTTAGTACGCGCTAAAAAATAGTTTTTATATAAATATTAATTCTTAAGTATAAAAATGATTTTATACTAATAGTATTCAAATTGTAGATTCTAATGAAATTGATTGAATTATTTTTTAATAAAACAAAATAATTAAAAATTTTATGTGAATAAAAAATAAAATGGTACTTATTGAATACTTAAATGGAAAATATTGTTTCTTATACAATCAATATTTTTTACTATTCAATGAAGAATTCATCTTTTAAAAAAATCTAAATACGTAACCATAAAATAATTTTGATATTTTATTTTCAAAACTTATATCTATTTTATAAAATAGAATTTATTAAAGTGGGATAAATAAATGATTATATCAATACAAAAAGTTCAATAAAAACTATTTTTATGCGAACATATTTTTGAAGCATAAAATGAATTTAATTAAAATTGAGTACTTATTTATTAGAATTAATATATAAATTTTCATAATATAAAACCATTATATATATATATTTGGAAAAGTTTTTATTCTTACTCGTACCTCTAATTTGATGACTAGGTTATAATATTATACATTATCACTATTTATTTAGAATCATCCTGCATATAAAAAATGCCTTCAAAAAATTCATGTTTATATCAAAAGAATATATATATATATATATATATAATCTCAAGATGTTTTATTGTAATTCAAATAAAATTAATTTCACCTCATAAATTATTTCACTTTGATATAGACCAATGATGATATATACATTTCATCACATCTATGGGTTCCTATATAACAACATCAAATTTTTGATTCCTTCGGAGAAATTTTACCTGGTGAGTAATTACATTTTTGTATCAAATTATATATAGGATCTATGATTTCAATTGGTTATTATTCATTATAAATATAATTATCTAATACTAAAACTATTAAGTTTGTAATATGTTAATGATTTGGTATGCACATCATTAGGAGAGATAAATGGAACATGTTATGAACTTGATAAATGTTCAGTGGAAGTACCAAGTGGTAAGAAACAATCCTGACATATTCAAGAATCTCAAAATAGAATATATATCAAGGTTTTATATTTAAATTTTTTTTTAAAACTCATAAACTTCTTCCATATATAAAATAAAATTAATACATTCTTACCATCATCAAATTCTAGAACTCGTTGACTATTGTCATAACTCCACTATAAAATTTGAGATAATTTTTTGTTTTGTATAATGGACATAACCTTTTATAATATTCCGTAAAATAGATTATGTCTCAATATATTTCATTATGTAACATTATCACAGTAAATTGGATTCCTTCACTTTGTCCTATATGTATTCCTAAGTGGACATCTGAATACTTGAGTGAAACCTATTATTGAAGGAAGACATGACTTGAGGAATTCTTTGATTACAACCACCTTTGAAATCACCAGTATAATATATCTAAATATTTTATCCTTAGTTTAACTGGTTCCCTTAAAATAACCATCTATCTGAGGATGATATGAATTAATAAAACATAACCCCACATATAGGTAATTCTGAAGATTTGTCCAAAACTTTATGTAAATCCTCATATAACAGTTAGGTAAAATAGAATGTTGTAATATATAAAAATTACAACATTATTTATGTATATTATGTATTACTAATAAAGATGAAAATATTATATGATAGTATTAATTGTTCTTACTTTATATGGAGATCAAATAGAACCCAGCTAACATTATGTCTATTAGTTGTTTTCAGGAGTCTGATGATGAAATCTATTATGATGTTTTCCAATTTCTATGGTATGGGCAATGGTAGTAATATAACCTTCCATATCTTAGCCTTAATTTTGTGACATTACAAGAATTGAAATATAAAATATATAGTATATTTTTTTATCCCACCATATATAGTATTTCATATCATTATACATATTTATAAATCCATGATGGATTTATAATGATAAACTATGAACCTCATCCAATACATCCTTCTTCAATTCTTGTATTAATGGTATACATACTCGGTTCCTAAACCTTATCATTTCAATATAATCAGGGATGAACATTGGAACCATTCCTAGATTCACTTTCATCTCTCCATATTTCTTTTGTGCATCTTAATTCTTCACATTGAGAGATGGGAAAACACTCATGTGAGAAAGATAATATTTCTAACCTTCATTAAATATTTCTAGGTCAATCCTTTTTGAATCTATAAAAATTGGGAAAAAATTTATCCTCATCATAGATAAGATAGCGTGATCCTTTGGAATGAGAGCATCACAAATCATGTTCAATTACTTAGGGTGATAGTATATTGAGAAGTTATATAATTTATTAAACTCCAATAATATTCACAAGTGCATATTCAACTAGTTATTGATAAATATATACCACAAAATTTTATAATTAATCATGAAAAAAATATATATACATACAATGCCTCCATATTTTTAATGTGAAAATTAGTTATTCTATATACAAATCACGAGTTGGGTAATTTTGATCATGAATATTCATTTTTAATGAGGTATAATCTATCACCATAAAATACTATATGATGAAACATCCTAGTCCCTTATTTAATGCATTATTATATATTAAAAACCATTCTCCATTTAAGGGTGTTTTGAGCATAGGAGCACTGACCAAACTTCATTTTAGTTCTTCAAAATTCTCCTAAGATTCATTAATTCAAAATAAAATTTCTACTTTCAATGTCAACAGGGTTAGTGTAATTGATATCAATGTGAAATTTATCAAAAATCATTAGTAGTGTCATTTCATACTAGAAAAAAATATGTATTTTGGTCATTATAGTTTCTATAGAAAATTGTTCAATAACTCTTATATTTGAATGATCTGCTAGTATTTACTAATTTGAAATTGTATACCCCAAAAATGATACTATATGTTTCCAATATTCACATGGGGAAAAGTTACCATATATATTATCCTTCCTCATAGTCTTCAACACAATCATCAAATGTTATTTACAACATTACTTTCTCTTAAAATATATATGAATATATTATATAATGTCAAACATAAATTGGTTACAATAACCTATAATGATATTATTCATTAAATCAATGATGATAGTATGATCATTAGTAGGTCCAAATAGAATTAGTATAAATTTATTGTGAAAATACATTGTACAGAAGGTTAACTTAGGTTAATCCTTATTCTCAACACATAGATTATGATATCTAAATAAAGGATAAATCTTGGAAAAATATAAATCTCCTTATTATTTATTAGACTCCTCATCGATAAATACTAGAGGATAATTTTTTCGTAATATTTATCTTAATATTTTTATGGCAACAAATATAAGGTTCATTGATCCATATTTCTTCATAAAAAAGAATAAGTTCATGCTCTGGTGACACACTCAGATGAATAAATACTTTTTCAAGATTCTCAGTGGGTTTCTAATTCAATTAATGCAACTTAATTAGGATAATTTTATATGGGTTCATTGAAATAGTTTATTTACCATATAGAAGTTTTATTAAAAACTCACTTTCACAATTAAGAGTAATATTAACAATACCATGATGGAATATATTAATAAACTTCCATAAAATATGCATATCATTGATGTTAAGTTTCGTCCCCTAAATCTACAAAAAATAACCCCTTATGAATTGAATTAATACACCTAATATTATGTAATTTCAATTGGAAAATCTTATTTATCCTTTCACTAATATAATATCAAAATTAAGTTCATATTATAAAATGTGACTTACCATATTATAGAAATTTACGTGGAATATATATAGAGATTGAAAAATAAATGTCTAAATTCACAATAAACTCCATTAAAGAAAGAATTATAGTGGTTTTAGAGGAAAGATTTATTCATTAATAAACAAGAAATCCGCAAAATTAAAGTGGTTGAAAAGTGGGACTTATCCAAAATGGTATAATTTATCTATTAATATAGCATAAAATCTTCCATATTCAAGGAGTTGACAATTTTTATTATAGAGTTGACTTGGATAATTCCCATGTTCGTCACACATACTAGTTTGAACTATTAATGGTACTTTAGGATGCAAATTATTTTTCTCCATTGATCACTTTGTTTTTCCATTAAATTTAATTACTCAATACCATTAAATTTCTCTCATAAAATATTATCTCATTCCATTTTGATTTTTTCTTTAGGGAATATTACCACATACCCAACATGTAGGAAGGAGAATAATCTTTCTTCTATGGTCTTTGTCTAATTTACTTCTTAAAAACTCCATTTTCCTCATATTATATGTGTTACGAAAATCACCCATATTGTGATTTCATATTACATATCAAGATATTTTGTTAGGAATAATCATAATTGTTTCCATTACACCTCCTTTTTAATTTGGTTGTTCAGAAGGACAATAATTTTATTAGTATTCACATTCAACACAAAAATATTTCCTTCTAGTTCTAGCCATTTATTAAAACAAAAAATCATTGTTTGAGCAATAATAATCAAATTAAAAAAACCATATAATCATGAATAATAATTTATTATATTTCTAAATCATGACTCGTAATTTTAAAACTATGAAAAATTTTGTTTAATGTACATAATACTTGGTAATAATCTATTCAAATCCTTCATATAGTTCATTAGGAAATGTTAAATCAACCTATGAATATCCCCCAAGGTTGTCTAGCCAGGTGTGTAATCTTATGTAACCTCATCATACACTGGTGATGATTGAGTTAATATCTAATTTTCCACATTTATAGTTATTAATCCTAGCTACATATATGGAACAACAAAATCCACATGCTATTATCTAGATAGGGATTCATTTTTCTATGAAAACCAAACTATATTATTTACCATAATTATGGATGTTCACATATACTTATACATATCCTAAGGGTTATAACTTTTTTTCTCATCACATTTTCCAAAAATAAATTACATTACTCTAATACCAGTTAAGGTGAAAATATCATTACAGACAAATTTATTACACTTCATAAGACAGATATTTGTTACATATCATTACGATCCAAAATAGAAGAAAAAATGATCACTGGATTTTGATTCTTGTATACATAGATAACTTGTAATTTAATTATTTACATCATATCAATTTAATTATTCACAAATAACACACTTCTTGTATAGATCATACTTAAAACATTTCTTCATATCCCAGTGAAAAGGAAACATAATAATGGGTGATATAAAATGATAAATAATAGTTAATAAGGAATATATTATTGATAATTATATCCTCTCATGAGAATAAGTTTATGATAACATAAAAATATGATTTGAAAATAATTCACAAATAATAATCAGTAATAATCATGTATGATGGCATACACCTTGAATGTTCAAAATATTTGAATAAAAAAGAAATTAAAATGCACATGTGATGAGAACATGACATTAGTATACAATCATTTCATAAAAGAGTTCTATAAAGCATGGAATTATCATAATCATAGAAATATTATATCAATGAAACATAATATAATATAATTCAGATGTTATTATTGAGATAACCACCCATGTACCTGTTTTGGGCTTGGGATAACCTCAAGTATACCCTATTTCAGGAATAGTATAAGCTCCCATGTACCCTCTTTTTTCAATTTGGATAAACTCTAGGGTATCCATTGATATCATTAGATATCAATATTTACCCAATAAATTTGAGTCATATAATGGACCTAACTTCCCATAATCATAATATATTTATATGTATTCTAAAATATCATTAAACATTTATCATTCCTTCATAAATCTGCACATAATAAATAAATCAAGGTTTATCCTAACTTTAAACCATCCAAAGGAGTAATAAGTATGTTATCACAACATAAAATCCATATTGAAGAATAATTAACATAAAATTAAGTTATAAAAGATGAAAAATTCTATCTAATAATCTATAAAACTATTCTTGTGGAAAATACAACTTTAATTTTGAAATAAATTATTTAAAATCATAAAATTTCAAAAATATTTAGGTAAAAAATTCATTGAAAATAAACATGGAAAATTATATTGGATTGTTCAAATAAAAAATAATTGATAATAGTGGGGAAATTTATTATCATTGTAAACATAAAAATAATGATTCCTTCTATTTTTTCAATAAATTATCAAAAGTACCTTGTTCGGAAAATGAAAAATAAGTTTCCATTTTAATTATTTTTACAGAAATTCACACATGAGTTAAAATTTATTTATGAAATAATAGTATAATGTTAAAATATTTATTGATTTTTATAATGAAAATATATACATGGATGAAAATTATTCTCAATAGAATATTAAAAAAATTGGTTTCCCATAAAAACACTATTTCAATATATTTTTTAATTAAAATGATTAAATTCAAATAAAAAGTATAACCAATATAAATAACCATATTATAAGAAATTATATATTATTTTTAAGTGAAATATAAAATACTTTCTTTGATGTAAATTTAATCATAAAAAATCCATACAAAATGAGACTTTAAAGTAAAACTCTTACCTCAATTTAAATTTAATTATAAGTGCACTATACACATGTATAATAAAATAATTTTTGTTATAATTATATAAAATAACCATATAAAAAATTATAATATCAGATATCATCCACTTATAACATTTCAAATAATTGTTATTGATAATTCTTTATTAAAATCATCATTTTAGGGTCTTAATTGTTTCGATTTTTATGAATGTTTCTGTTCAAAAAGTTCTAATCCTTGTATACTCATCATGTTTCAATAATATATTTTTTTAATAATAATACAAATATAATATATTTTTATTATTTACATATTTTTAGACATTTATTTATATTACAGATAGAAAGATGAATTACATCATTCTGGGAGATAGAAATCTATACTTACACATGGATTTTGTTTTCATTTTCTAACAAAAAGAAAGGAAGAATGATAAATAATATTTAATAATTATATAATAATTATTAAATCATAAATTATATATATATATATATATTAAATTACAAATATTTTAATATCAATATGAGTCAGTGATAGAAAATTATACATATTACTGCGTAGAGGTAGTACTTCACACGTATGCATGAACGATACATTTATTTCCCATTTTATGGAAATTAAATGAAAAAAGCATATGAAATAATAAAAGTTCAATATTATTGAATTTATTATAATTAAACATTCATATTTTCATGTATTGTATATGGTTAGATATGTTGTAAGAAGAATTAATATTTAAATAGCTTGGTTAAAAGTTATACCTCTTCTTTGAGAAAATACAATTGGATGACACCTTTATCCTTGAAAGTTTAATATTTTGATATAACTAGGACCTCTAGGTTATTGGAATTAATTTTAGAATTAATTTTGGTGGTTTTTATCTTTTCTAAGTGTCAAATTAAGTTTTAAAAACATATGAGGGGGTGTTTCCTTTTATAAGTGTGGGTGAGGACACATTTGGAATTTCATAATAGATTATAATATAATAAAGGATTATTCAAGAAAAATACTTCAAAATTAATAAGGATTAAAAGTAGGGACATTATAGGTTTTAAATTCACTATAAAATAGTATTTATATAGGCTTAATTATAAATATCACCCTTATCCCTTGGTTTAACACCCTAGTAAACCTGTTTTATCCTTAATTTTGGTAACTAATTTTTTTTATTTTTTCACTTTATTATGAACCAAAATAAAAATAGAATAATTAAAATTTTTAGAAATGATGACTTAAAACATGGAATAAAATTTTCCAAACCCCATTTATATAATTTTCAGAAATTACTTTTAACTTAAACCCACAAAAGTTTTGAAAAATGATTTTATTGAAAAATTCATTTTTAATAATAATTTTTTTAATACAAAAACTAATAATAATGTGTAATGCAATGAAATTTATTGAATTATGTTTAATAAAATGTATCTAATCGAATTTTATGATCTATTTTGGAAAATTGGTTTTTTTTAATTATAGAATGGAAAAGATAGTTTTCTATAATTTTAGTATTTTTACACTATTCAATGAAAAATTTATCATTTATGAAAAATACATATATTATTGACTTAATACAATTTTTATATGATGAATTTAAAAATGACTAAATTTTATGAAATAAAATTTCTAAAATTGGTCAAATTAATTGTTATATCCACACAAAAAATGAAATAAAAATTACTTTTTAAGAAAACAAAATTTAAAAGAAAAAAATGACTTTCATGAAAATCTAGTATTATATATTATGAATTAATATATATATATTTTCATAATATAAATCATTTAAAAATGTATTTCCATAATCTATTTATTTTTATTCATAGTTTTATTTTAACTTCAAGGTTATAACAATATACTATATGATGTTTTATTTAGATTGAGGGTTGAGTGTAAACGAGTTATAAAATAATTCATGTATATATAAAAGAAAAATATATCTATAAAACCTAAAATTGTTATAGTTATTATATACTTTTTTACCAAATACACAATTTCTATATCTTTCATAAATATATATGGTTTTATATCTATGTTTAGAAATAAAATCTATTTATTTTATAAAGATAATATATTTTTGGTATGAAACATTTAGTTACCTAAAATTATGTATTAAATTTAGAAAGATAAGTAATGGAAATTGATAACATATAATGTTTTCATGACTCATTTCACACCCATATGTGGAATCATCTTCATGGTAAAATAAACAATAATCATTTAAGTGTGATTTATCAAGATTGAAAGTTATAATCTTTTTACATAAAACCACCTCAATGAGTCCATGATCATTTATAAGGAAAAATTACCAAGACACCTTTTAGTAGACAAGTTGAAATATATTTAAGGGTTATAGAATTAGTACACACTGATATGTGTTTACCTTTTCTATTTGTGACTATATGGGGTATTCTTACTCTAAATTTTTTACAAATGACATATGTAGATATGAATATGTCTACTTCTTGAGGTACAATTTTGAATCCTTTAATAAATTAATGGTGTTTAGGAATGAATTATAAAATCAATATATTATGAAGATAATGAAGCTCTTATATGATCAATGTGGTGAGATTATTATATAATAATTCATTTAATTTCTAGGTGGTGTGGGATTCTATCCCAAATCAGTACTCCTTAAATACTATAATGGAATAATGTCAGTGATAGGAGGAACTATAACTTTATTGACATGGTATATTTGATTAAGTGTCATGTTGTTCTATCATTATCTTTCTGGGGATATTTATTACTCACTAAAGCATGAAAAATAAATTAGGTTTTAATTAAAGTGGTAAACATCATACCATAAGAGTTAATTTTTGGAAGGGAATATGCACTATCAAACATAAAATTATGGGGCTGTAAGAAAATTATTAAGCCAATTATGAGAATAAAAATATTACCCCAAGGAATGACGTGTATCATTATATGGTATCCCAATGAAGCAATTTGATACTATATATATAACCTATAAAATGGAAAATATCTCTAAATATAAAATATTTCTTGAAATGGATCATATAATATTTAAGAACAGTGGGATAAATATTTTCTTGAAAGAAGTTGTTATTCAAGATACACAAGAGTTGGTACATAATATTGTTCTATAATTCCCCATAAAAGATGTTGTTCATGAAGAATATGTACTATGTACGAGTACCATAGTTGATAGATAAAAAATATATATCATTTCTTAGTACTAAAAATGGATTTTATTATTGGTTGAAAATAATGATTTGTTTCCCTAAAATATGGTAGTAGAGATACTTTAAGATAGAAGAAGGAATAAATCCATGAATTACGAGATGTATTACATGTATAAAAACCATTTCTAGGTTCTTGTTAGCCATTTAGTTAATGTATATCCTATTGGATGAAAATGAGTATTAGTGAGAATATTGAGTATTAAAGGCAATGTGATTACATATAATGTTGGTATATTGAATAGAAGGATTAAACAAAATTATGTCATTAAATGTGATGAAAAATTTTCTTTGTTTGACATGCTTAAATCCATCATAATTAACTTATCATAATAGTATTCCAAGACAATATGATTTGGTAGATATATGTAAAAAAATATTCCTTAATAAAAACATTTAAAAATATTTTTATATGACACAACCTAATGGGTATGGGATTCTATAAAATTGAAATAGAATATGAATATTAGAGTGATTAATTTATGGGTAAATAAAAGTATCTAGGTCATGGAACTTTTATCTCATTGAAGCAACTTGAAATTGTAGTTTCATAAAGAATTAATGTAATCCATGTATTTAGAGGGGTATTAGTGGGAGTGAGGTTCTATTTCTATTGTTATATGATAAAGAAACATTTCTTATTATAAATGAAATATGAATCTTCAAGTAAGTCAAGGACGAGATAAAAAATTACATTTCCATGAAGGATGTAAGGTAAGCAGATACACTTTGGAGATTTAATATAGATAAATCAATGAGTGGATTGGTTCTAGTGTCAAATGTTATTATTATATTTATGAAATGTATCCTTAAACATAATAGGAGACAGAAAGAGGGAGATTTAGATAATCCCATACACATATGTGACAAGATCTATCACGTATGATATGTTATGTGTTAGGATTTTTATTTCATATGCTTTATTTATAAAAGGTAGACAATAAGTTGATCTTGAATAAAACAAGTAGTACAGAGTTAAGTCTATCATCTTGTATTTGAGGTGCACTATGGATATGTTCTATGTATATGTAATAGAAGATAGAAGATTATTTATAAGATATATTGATTATAGTTTCCAAACACATTAGAATAATATAATGTTGTAGTTAGGATAGGTATTGGGTCTAAATGGAAGAGATGTGTGCTAGAATAGTTCAAAAGACCTAGTTTATATGGATTCTACAATAGAGTCTGAGTATATGGTATGTTTTGATGTAGGGAAAGTAGATGTGTAGATAATAAATATCTTCTAGTATCTTTATGTTGGGACTATTCATATAGATCCTATAACATTTTATAGTTACAACATTGTAGCAATTTCTATTATAGAGGATCCAAGGTCACATCGATAGACAAAGCACATACTCTACAAATATCACTACTTCTGGGATATTTTTCAAAGGGGTGACACGGATTGGAGAACAATTTATATAGATAAAAACATGTAATAACTGTGGAAAAAGTTATTATCTCATAATAAGCATGAACATTATGTGAGATCTATCATATTAGTGGTTTTTTTTATCTAGCTATGGTGTTAGTGGGATTCTGTTGGAGTTGGTTTACTAGAACCAAATTCAATGTACATTAAGAATAATTATATTCATTATTTTTATGTTAATAAATGTTATTAACACATAATTATTATTATTCTACATTATATAGTATGTGATTATTTCTTAAAGGTATATATCAAACAGAAAGGTTATAGAAGTTATCCTATATGATAAGAACAAAGAGGTTCTGAGATAGTATTCTTAAATATAATTCATATATCTGGATAATATCATTTTATGTGAAAAATGATACATGCTAATAGATGTGATTATTAATAGGAAATTTCATCACTTTATCATGGTAAACAGCCTTGGTAATCTTTAATGCATAAGATTATGAGAATTTCACCTACTAATTGGAAATATACATTTTTTACGTCTTAGTAGATATTCCTATTTACGACATGTTTATTGATCCTTAAACTTTGAGACTATTATTAATGGATTCCCTGAGTCATTTACCTATATGAACTAAAAAACCATTCTTATATATATTAGAGAATATTAGGGTATTTAGGGTGCCTCGTGAGTGATTTTTCATTTGTGAATAATGAGATTAAGGATATATCCCTTCTGATCAAGAATAGATGTTGATATCTTAGGCCCTTTGATTGTAATAGTATAACCCAATTCTCTCTATAGCCATGAAATTCAATTTGTGAGTAAATTAATGTAAATTAAATTAAATATACATTGAGCACATAGTTTGATGGAAAACAGTGTGTAACCATCTTTATTAGACGTATGAAGATTGAAGTACTATATTACACAATGTATGTTTGTAAGATGTCTCATATTTTTCAACATTTACTTCATTAGCTATTAGAGTATAGAAATTTTTATTAGATTCTATCTAGGGAAATTATTTAGTACAACACAACACCAATTAGAAAAGGGACTAGAGGGCCACACACTAGAATTAATTGAAACTTTAGTTATATTCAATAAGAATTTATCATGTTTGATACTTTTGTTCCCATACTTGTTTTACTAATTTACAAGGTTGGTTTGATAGTAAATATTTAACAAATATTAATTTGGGTGAATATATATTTGACATGAACATTTAAGAACTATTTCATCACATGGTATTTATTTATTTAATTAGGTAAATAAAAAATATTTAATTATTCTGGTTTATTCAAAAGGTAAAAAATATTTATTTATTTTGTTACATATATATTCAATAAACAATTATTCACTAATTTAGTGAATATACTATTTATATATTTATTTCTGAATAATTTAGTGATACTTATTTAATTAAATAAATTACTATTATTCATGGGCCAATTAATATTGAAGTGAATTTTTAGACATAGTTTAATAGACTGGATAAAAATTTCATTTTAATTATTATTTGAATAAATATTAATTTATTTACTGAAGAAAATAATGTATGTTTTATGTGTGAGTTTACCATATGTAATGTAAATAATAAAAATAATAATATTATTATTATTTATACCTGAGTATTGTTAAGAATTAATAAAATAATAATGTCCCGAGGGAAATAATTATTTTCAAAGCATAGAATTATATAAACCTGGTTTTGATACTTTTAGATGGTGTGGTTAAAACCTAGATTTATTCAATGGATGGGAAATAATAAATTCTAGAGATAATTATTCAAATCCATAGAGATACCCCCATATAAATCTCTTGAGAACATATAAAAATTCATCTTCTTTACCAAAATTAATTCTTCACCCCACTGAGGATTCAGTTGAGATCAATGAAAATCATCACAATCATTAGATTAATTTTTTCTAACTCTCAGATAATTTTGCGGTGATGATCAATGGTTCATGATGTATTTGTAGAAAAAATTTATATATAATCTACCATTGATTATTTTGAAGCAATGATTGTATGACAATAATGTATTAATTATTCATCATTGAATAAGGAATTAAAATAACAATGTAATTTTAGAACTATCAATAAATTATAAGTGATGATAGAAACTTATTTGATCTGGTATTTATATATAAATTTATATTATATTTAATTACATTATTATTGAATTTATTCTTCATGTATATCATGGATCTCATAGATTATAACTAAATGTTTTTTATTTCAACCACCAGATCTTCCATTGTACTGAGATCTTTCAACCTAGTTGTGGTTCCACTTTTTATTAATTTAACACACCTCCAATTTTAATTGTAGAATACGACGATGATTAAATGAATCAATGAATTAGTTAAATGATTATTTTAGGTAAACAATGACATCATTTAACTATTTCATCCTAAGGTATCTTAGGTATGTGTGGAGAGGGATTTTTCCAACCCACTCCCACAATATATCATATGAATTTTTGATAATTTATTTTATTATAGAAAACCCACAAAATATAGAGTAATATTTAATTTTTATTTGATATTTTTCAAAATGTTCATAATATAGATATGTGAAAGCATCACAAGCTGAAAAAATGATAACAATGTGCATTGCGTTTATCTAGGAATTCACTATGAGTTAAATCATAAGAGGATTCTCCACCCTCATTCACAGTAAAGAGTTTTAGAAATAAGATGCATTTCACAAGTCATAGTCAAGTGAAAGGTAAGTATATTTTCTATCCCATTTATCACCTAACCATTTATTATTTTTATATATTTATTTCTATCTTGGTTCCACAATATTGAAAATAGATACTACATATCAAAGGGAGATAGTAAACTGGAAATGGTTGGGGTGTGAAGTCCACCCAATTGGTCATTGTAGTCATCCTAAGTGATTGCTTTGATTATTTATAATAGTTGGTGTACATACCTCCTCTATATAAGATATCTACACTATATACTTATAACCTTTTTATAGGGTGGGGAATCATTTATTTTTAATAGTTTCACAGTGAAATCCTTTATATTGAGGCATGCTAGTCTCAATGTTTTTGTACCAATTTTAGACACCTTTTTCTTTTATTTTTATCATTTTTATATTCTTTTAGGTACATATTTAGGTGATGTGGTTCACCTAAGAGTTTATATATAGGTTTATATACCATTTTATACCTCTTTATTATAGGGTACATCTTCTTATGAGGGTACAATTACTGGTGACTAGAAAACAAAAAAATCCAAAAAAACTCATACTCTTTGTTTTACTCGACTAATTTTTACTATGTGTTTGGATATGGAGAGAATTATAAATATGGATGGTGATCTGAATTTCAAGGGATAATAAATATAATGGAAATGATAAGAAATTTGAGAAAACTCATAAATCAGTAAAAACATTATTGGTATGAAAAATTTTGTAGACATGATTATTTGAGTCATACATGGTTCAACAGGTTCAAATTTTCACTATTGAAGGAATATTAAAAAATTTATTTATATTTGGATTGTTATATTTTTAAAATTATGAACATGTTTGAATAAAAATATTTAATATTCCCTTATGTATCTTTTTATTGTCAAATTTTGATATTATTAATTTTATTTACACAAATAAAAGCAGTGTATAACACAAAAATATTATAAATTAATAACACTATATTTGTTCCCGATAGTGACACAAAACATTAAGATTAATCAACCCTAAAAATATATTTCATTAAATTTAATTTCTTCATTAGATTATAGAACACACAACCCTAATTTTAAATGAAGTCTAATGTAGGATATTATTATAGCCTATCCATTAAATTGATTTATAAGAAAAGTTAAACTAAATTATGAAATTAATATGGTTTACACATGTAAAATTAAATTATTTGGTTATATAATGATTATAAATAAAATAAGAATCATTTAAATGAAAAATAAATGTTTTTTTTCAAAAAATGGTATTTTTTTCTCTGAATGTTGGTTTAGTCGCTCTTTGCACATATAATTTAATGTTAATTTTTATCACTTTTTAGAGAATTTATTTGATAAACGGAACCTAATTTATTGTAATTATTATATTATAATTACCTTAGAGAGATTTCTTTTATTTTTCTAAAATGTTTCATTATTCAATGCATAGGGAAAATATTGTTTTTATTGAAAAAAATAAATTTATTTAAATAAATTACAAGAATAAATTATATTTTAAAATGATTATAAGGTAATATTAGTTAAATTATTTTAAAATTTAATATATTTAGGTTTTTTAAATCAATTTTCTATATATTTTTTAATTAAAACATTATAATCTTATGATATGTTTTCTCTTTGGAAACACGCTTTTTCAATGCATCAATGGGTATATTTTTAATTTGGATTTTAGAAACTCAATGAATTTAATTTTGGAAAATTGATCCAATATTTTTAATCTTAATAATTTATATTATATAATATGGTCAACTTAATTTTTTTACCAAAATGAGTATTGAAAACAATAATAATTAATTACCATGGTTAAGGTAAAACCATGTTTACTGTGTGGTTAAACTAAAATGGTAAGGTTTAAAATGACCTAAAAACTTGTATAAAATATATTTTATGGACTTATTTATACCTTATAATGTATAATTCCTGATAATGCTCAATTTTTACCTTTTTCATGTGAAAAAACATGAAGATACAATTTTCTTTTCAAAAATTAAAGGCATGCCAGTCACCTCATTTATAAAAGGCATCCCACTATCCTCTCTTATTCACACAATAAAAATATTTTTATTTGGATAATACCAACCCAAATAAATTTTATAATTATATCCCCTCATCCTAGAGTCATTGTTTTGGTCATAAATCCATTCTAGGAATACTTTATCTATTGTCCTAAAGGGGTTATCTGAGATTAGTTAAAATTCATTACCATGGGTTTTTTATTTCTTCTTCCACCCCCTTAATTTATTCTTAGTTTATGATTATATAATAAAACATTTTTCTACCATATTCTAATATGTCATTATGTTAATTTTATTATTTATATCAATCTTCTATTCCCTCAAATATGAACTGATAATGTCGGTTGTGTGTACGATGGACTACCGCCTCACAAACCAACGTGACATGTTTTCCATCACCAACTCTCGCAGTTGGGTATGGTGATATATGTATATTTTATATATAATATTTAGAGAATAATTATTCCTATATATTTATTATATCATGTATACCTTTAATATCCATTCCATAGGGGATATATTAACGTCGCCCATGTGTATGGCGGTCTACCGCCTTGAGAAGTGATGTGATTCGTTTTTCACTAACGTTGTACATGAAAGGTAATAAGGTTAATTTTAATGAATATATGTCAGAAAAATGACATAAATATTATATTAACTTCATATTTATCATTCTGAAATCACAATATATCATTTTATTTCATACATGTTCGCTCACTAAAAGATGATAACATTAATCATGTATATTTGGACTACCACCTTTATGAAGCAATGTGACTCTATTTTAATCACCACACCACATGGATGAAATATATAAGTATATTCAATAAATCATATGGTATTCATGATATTGTGATAATATTTTTAAGATAAAATAGTACTCACATTCTATCTATAACGATCACTAAAACTGGAAATGTTTCTCATGCATGCATATGGATACCATCTCCATGATCATAACATATATTATTTATCAAAAAAAATAATTATTAGTATTTAAAGTAAAAAATTTTCTTTAAATATGATACTTATTTTTTGATTATTATTATTTATCTGTTGAACTAATAAACTCTTAACAAATATTCAACCAACCAAAGTAATTTTGGACACAAATTTCAAACATCGTCGAGACACCAAACTTAAATTTAATTGATTAAGTAATTGTATATAATATGGTAATGAGTGAAATAAAATTAATAAAAATTTTGAAAAAGTTTATTCATCATGTAAAAAATTAACATAATATTATTATTCATGACTTATATAACATAGATCACGAGTCAGACTCAATGTAAGGGACATCGACTCAATTTCTTTCCATTGAGGTATATTGTAATGTTATGCACTAATTTAATTTATATGGTTTATATAGAAAAACTATTCATTTATTATCATGAATAAATCATAATTCATTTTATTTTAAGATTTAATTTTAATTATTCCCTGAAATGTGATTTTAATTGAAAAATATCCAGTGGTAAAGTTTTCCTAACACAATTTATTTTCATTGGGTTATATTACATATTCATTAAATGTGATATTCTTTGATTATGTGAGTATTTAATTTTGAATATATAATATTGTATTTAAAATTTTTATATGTATATTTAAATTTTATTCACATAATATATTTATTTATTAATCCTCACATCAATATTCTGATCGTTTTAAGAGACTTCATCCCTAATTGTCCTTATTAATTAATATATTAATTTTATGCACCTAATTTATATCATATGGTGTATGTACCAACACATTTAAATCTAATATTATTATTACATAATAAGTCTTGTTATTTTATTTTTTTTATTTGAATTATTTCATCTAAGGGGATTTGAATTTAAAATTTCCAATTGGTAAGGAATTTTAGAAATTGATTCCCTTCCATTAAGTTATATTACTATTTAATTTTATTTTATATTATATGATTATGCATGTAATGAATTTTGAATCTGTTATGTTTTACTTCATCTTGTATTATTTGGATTTATATTTTATGCACCTAGTCAATTAATTTATTAATTATCACTTTAACGTTATGATCATTATGAGTTTTTTTAACAATTTCATTTTTATTGGGACTCTTTATGCTAGAAATTATATTGAAGGAAATTATTTGATAATTTTATAATAAACCCATTTATTTTTTATCCAATTGTAATTCATGAAGATTTCATTTAATAGTTCTATTTTCCCACTCATAAATATTTAGAAATAGTTAAAAAATGTTTTTTGTAAAATATAACATCATTTTCTTCTTCTGTAAAAAATTCTATTTCTTTAAAAACCATGTTTTCTAAAAATGTTTTCAAAAATATTTACAACGTCATTAAAAAATATTAATTATAAAAAATTTACCAATATTTTTATTTTTTACAATTTTCTAAATGAATCTTCATGTTTTATTCCAAAAAATTCATGTTTAGCTTATACCAAAAAAATAAAAGGAATATTTATTTTAACATGTTTAACATGAACAAAATTTCCAGAAGTCATCACCACTCAGATGTTTGGTAGATTATATTTCACATTTCAAAGGGTGTTTTCAATTATTGTTTTTATTTTTTTCGATTTTAGTTTTAAAATGTCATTTTAAAAGTGAAAAGGTTATTTCCTTCAAGAATGTTTTAAATGATATTTTCATGAAATTTTTATTCATCAATGAAAGTAACTATTATTCTACTAATTCTTAACTTGGGATATGTTTTGTTGATACGATCCTTATTTATTATATGGATAGTTTATGATCATTTTTACTAAGAAAAGTATAGACATTAAATTTATTATTATTTTTAAACATTTATATTCCCTTGAAATATTGAATTTCTGGTGATCAGAAGAAATAAAATTTCAAATAAATATCTATATTAGTTTTCAACTATATGATTATAGTTGAAAATATATATCATTTTTACATGCAATTTTCTACTTCTAAATTTAATTTTTTTACCTAGGGAATTATTTATAAATTCATATACATTACTTAGTAAAGATATTTTATGATTGGACAATTTTTTATGAATTTAATCGATTATTCGATATATAGTGAATGATTAATATATATTGTGATTATAGGGGACCACAATTATATATCAATTGGATGCATAAGTAGTATCATGAATTGAATCAGTAAGATAGAATTATAAAGGGTTTTTACTTGTGATTTTAAACTAATGTTTAAAAGGTCTTGATGGTAGAGGTATCATGTTTCTGAGAACATGACATCCAATAGTTATGAATTTCCTTAACTCATAATTTAGTTATTATTATTATGATTGATATTTTGGAAATGAAATTATATATAGATGCATTTCATTATCAATTATTTACCGAATCATAGGTGTTTCTAGTTATTTACCTTAGAATATTGAATATGTATTATCTATTCATGATATTAATGTTATTCAAAAGCAATTGTGTTCACTTATTCACCTTTTCATATTGATTATTCATTCTCTATTCATAATAGTTAATCTATTTAAAAGATAAGTTGGTTTAGTTATTTACTATGCTATATTGATTATTCCTTATCTTTTATTGGTTATTAGGTTATTTTAATGGAAATTGTATTCATTTATTTACCTTACCATGATTATTAATAGTATTGATTCATGATAACATACACTTTTCTTATCTGTAACTAATCATTTATGCTCACACTTATCTCCAATAATACATTAACTATACAATTATTAATATGAAAGGATTTTTTTTAGGGAATGTTATTATTATATAAAATATATTTTGTAATTTTTGTTTTCAAATTTAATATTGGAAGCATGCATGTATCTAGTTTAGTAAGACTATTTAACTATTTTGTCTTTCATGATGTGATTCCTCACATCATTTTCCAATGTAACAAAGTAAGACACCAGCTTCTGGATACTGGAGTAGGGGTCACAACATAGTGCCTTTGATAGATATATGGGAAAATATAATTAAATAATAACTAATATTTTTTATAAATTAAAATCGAAAATTTATTTACAAAAATCACATCCTGAGAAAAAAATTATATTTCCTGTTTAATAAAATGCACAAAATTTAATTATGAAATAGTAAAAAATTTAATTTTTCCATTACTTTGTTAAAAAATCACAGTTCCCCAAAAAATAATTATAAACTCCAAAGGATAGAATTTCAACATCTCAAAAAATGTATGCTTAGGGTAACTAATTAATGTATAGGGAACTAATATTAAGACCCTTCTTGGAAAAGAAATTTCATTATCTCCTTCTCGACCAATCAAGTTCTTAGTGGTAACCCATATAAATACAAGGAACAAGATGATAAATCCATAAACCAGACTTCATGATATATACAAATTAAACCAATATCTAAAAATAAACTATAATGCATGACAATTATATACAATACATGGCATTGAAGAAAATACCAAAAATAAAACTTCTAGGGGTGATACTCCAACCATAGCTCCAAGATCCAAGTTATAAATGAAAATATAGATCTATAAACATGACATAGAAATCTAAAATATTTATATATATATTCACACAAACAAAAACATATATATATTAAGGTGATAAAACTTGCACACATAGTAAAATCATTCTCAACACCTCTTCTGCCTTAGGTGGAAGAAGTATACTAGTACCCTAATGAATAAAAAATATAACCAACAATAAAATATCATATAAATTATCACCAACCTCCCCAAGGCTCACTCAATAAATATACCATTCATATAAGTTATAAAAATAAATCTATAAAATTTAAAAAGGGTTCCCACAACACTTCATTTATATTGTTTCACTTGAATATCCCAATGTCAATCCTTTGGTACATTCATCTCTTAAATATCATCACAAAAAGTTATAGATAATAAATATTAAACCACATTTTATGTACAACTGATAGTTTCCATTCATACCCAAATAGATATAGTTTTCGATTATTACATTGGAATCATTCCGCAACCACAACCAAATATTCATATCCATCATTGTAGGGTATCAAGAACAAGATGGGAATTATCATCGTGTCTTCCTAATACCATGAATGGCCCCACCATATATAATTAAAAAATCCATAGAACCAATACACTGAGGGCTATCACATCCCATAAAAATCTATATTAGATAGTAGATAAGAGGGAGTAGTTAACAATCAATTACCAAAATAACCTAGAAGGCTGTGGAAGATATTTTTAACCCAAAACCTATGGGTTTAAATAAGGATATCCAAATTTGGTGGAATGTATATGAAATCACAAGAAAATAAAAGTATTTTAAAATCACACAAAAGACCAACCAAGCATATTCATACCAAAAAGACTCTTACACATACCATTAACATCACCATACATTTGTAAACTTTCACAAACAACATTTACCTCCAACATCACATCAAATAGAAATTATTACAATAAATAACGTGGATGAATAACATAAAAAATCCATATTTATTAATTTAATAATACAATTCATGACATACCTTTTAACAAAAAAAATTATATTAACTATCCCATTCAATTTAATACATAATAGAAATTTCTCATGTTTATTAACTTCTGTTATCCATTAATGTCAAGAATATATATTTCATTAATAGAAATGGATTATTATATTTCAAGTCACGGCAATTTCAACATTGCCAATTATCATTTAAGTTATATAAGAAGTATATAATTATAATAGCATCTTCCCACACCAATGACAACAAAATTATCAACCCCAATACATCTCATGCCATTATCCATCATAACACTTCCTTTCCCACATTACCAACCATGACACAATTTATAACGACCCATACTTTACATACATTGTTAATACTTCAAAATTGAAGCACACTTATTACAACATATGACAAAACCACAAAGGACCGTATAGGTATAGTGTCTTTAGAAACTGGGAAACATAAACAACTGGTTCATAAATCTTCTACAGTGTCTCCCATTTATTTCATCATATCTAGGGTCCCTTTTAGCATATTCTACTTAATATCCATCTTCCTGACCTGGGGAAAAGAAAACATAAAAGGGTGAGCTCAAATGCTCAGCAAGGCCAAATAAAGGAAATAAAAATCATATCATATCTTTTTGAAAATCAAAACCTGCAAAAGAGATCATAATATCTTAACATGGAATAAATCATAGAAGTGAAAATGATATCCCCATAACATAAAACTTGAAACTTTGTGGCATGCACACATAATCATGTAAAATCATTTCTTGTTAGTCATGACTCATTGCCAAGACTATCTTAGTGGACAAAGTCCCTTTCTGAACCGAGTTCACTCCTCGTTTCAGTCCTGTATCACTGAACCGAAATAACCTTCCGTTCCAGCCATGTCTATCTCATGAGATATAAAATCATTACCCAATGCATTGGAGGGAGATATAGGTCCCACCCATCTTATAATGAATCCTTTCTTATGTGTGCCACATAATCATAAAACATACATCATCGCATAACACATATAACAAAAATGGGATTCTTGAAACATCATGACATCATAAATCAATTCATATATGATAAAGGAATTCATAAACATAATTCCATCACAACATAGTCAAACCAATGTAAAAATATGGATAGAAACAGAACCCTTTATTATCTTAGATGGAAAATAATTTTGATAAAACACTTGAATTGAATTCTTGAGGAAAATATCCTTTCTTCTTCAAAAACATTTTTCCTTTCATAACATGTCATACAACTTTAAAAAGAAGTTGATTAAAAATAAACTTGAAAACTTGTAAAGTAAGCTTCTTTGAAGTAATGTTTTAAAAATCCATTCATGCTGTATAAGTTAAAAAAACATTCTTCGTACTTTTGTCGGAAAAGTCAAAAAGTACCTCGTATGGAAAAACGACAAAAGATTCCTTTCATATTCTTTAGTAAAAACTCACCTAAGGGTAAAATTGGATTTAAACTATTTCAAGTGGATGGAAACAATATTACATATTGAGGGAACATGGATGTGGATGATAAAATACACCCCAGTAAATACTTACGAATAAACAATCTCGGATAAAAATGAGATTGTGATATTTCCCTTACCTTAGGTCCGATTAGCTTTGTACGTGTCCGAAGCTCCTGTATAATGGTTTAAATAATGTTATTGACTTATTCCAGAATCATACATATTTATATGATATCATATATGGTCATATTATTAGCTTCTTGTTAGTAATATTTCATTGTTACTTGTTACTCGGGTCTTTATAACTTTTTGTTCTTATGCGTGTTTTGTCGAGTAATTCTTATTCTTATCTTTAGGTTATAGATAATTCATTTCCAGAATGGTATTAGTGTAGTATATACCATATTCATTCATTCAATTCATTTATATAATCATTATTAAATGAAGATCATGTAGAACGAGTCGCATCACATCGTGGAGACGGTATTCCGTACGTACGCACGAGTGATGATATCGTTCCTATGATCGTGGAATTGTATTGGAGTATATATATATATTATTTCAGTATCAATATTACTTCATAATAATCATATATAGTTACTCATTACACCATTATACCCATCCTTGTAAGGTTATGGTGGAAAATAGATTACACCACGGCGTGGAGATGGTATTCCGTACGTACGCACGCGCGGTGATTTCATTTTTCCGTAGGATGGATAGAAGGTTAATTAGGGTTGTTTCATATTTATAATAACATATCAGTATGTAAGTAATACTGATGTTATTACTTTATCATGAAACAACTAAAGAAGAAGAAGTTGAAGAAGAAAGAAATTGAAAAGATCGGTAATGGTTATTACCTCTTCTTTGAAACGCCTCTTTGAATCCTTCACTTAGGGAACTAAGATTGGTCTTTGAAGAAGACCAGGACCTCTAGGATTATTCTAGGGAAGTGGAGAAGGGAAAATGGCAGGGTTTGTCCGAGCTTGAGTGCTCAAATTGGTGTGAGGAGGAGGGGGAGGAGGTGCCCTTTTATAAGGGAGGAGAGGGGCACCTTAGGAATATCTCAAAATATTATTTTATATTAAAGTCAAAATCGGTTTATAATGGTTCCAAAGGGTCTTATTTCGAAGATAAAGTGGGGATGGGTCTAAATCCTATCAACCAATAGGATTTAGACAAGTTTAGGGTATTATTTTAACCTTATCAATTAGATTTAACTCTAATTTAATCAATTTAACTTTTACCGTGTCTTTTTGTTTTCTTTCACTATATGGTTAATACACTTACTATAACATGCCAAACGAACCCCAAATTGTTTATTATTAATATATATATCTTTATCTAAGTAATTTGGCCGAACCTTAGATTTTTAGGAATAAAATAACAATTAATAATATAATATTTGATTTAAAAACTATTTTGTGTCAATTTTGACACTATTTGATATATGATTTTTCTGAAAGTCATAACAGAATTATATGTTCGAACCAAGTTGATTAAATAAACAATAATATATCATAGTAACCTAGAAAATTAGTGTAATTCATAAAAAGTCTTAAATTAAATTTATTTTTGTATTTATATTATCAATTTTGTCAATATTTTATTAATAAGATAATTACTGCATCATCTTTGTGTCATAAATAAATTAAATTATTTGATGTCTAAAAATTACAAATAAAATACCATCATGTAGGAAATCGTTTTAGCTTTCTAATGAATATTTAAAATCGAATTTATCTTATGTATAACCCCATATTAAAAATGATTTACTTATTAAACTTTGATTTTAACTATTTTAACCCTTCATTAAATAAATTAATAATAAATGTCCTAATCTAATCCAAGTGGGCCTAAATGGTCATATTTTATTCCTAAGTTTGTTTTTGGTCGAATTACACTTGTCCAATAGAATTAGGACATGTGTTAGGGTAATATTAATATCATATTTACCCTTAGTTACCCTATTTACTATTAACCGCGGTAAAAATAGTAAAAAGTTACTATTCACCAAAAAATTATTTTTATCTCATTGAACCACATTTTACTTACTGACATCAACCGTGTCTGTCGGATTTTTGAAATTCCATTCACAGAAGCGGTAAAATTAAGTTTTATGCAAAATTCAGTTTTTAACCTACCACTTAGTGGTTTCACTATTCATCAAAAATTGAAAGTTTTCAGAAAAATACCAAAATTTCACCCTAGGCTAATTTCGATATTCTGAGTCCAAAAATGAAGTCCATTTTGAAAAATAAAATTTATAAAATTTCAAAAAATGGTTATTACTATTCATAACGGCTAGTTTTAATAGCATATTGTTGTTTAGTGAAACTCGGTATTGCGTACGACGCAAGCTATCGAGGAAGGTCGCGATTGCGTGTAAAGCAAGCCAAGCAAGTGTTGTGTAGAAAAAGATTCCATTGATGATTTATATAACATAAAAGTCTCGGGTGTTACATTCTACCCCCCTTAAAAAGAATTTCGCCCTCGAAATTCGTCACTTTGTAAAAAACAAATGAGGATACTTCTCCCTCATCATATCCTCAAGCTCCCATGTAGCTTCTTCAAGTTGGTGGTTCCTCCATAAAACTTTCACCAAGCGAGTGGTCTTGTTTCGTAGGACTTTTTCGCTACGATCCAGAATCTCTATCGGCTATTCTTCATAAGAAAGATCTTGCTCCAGCGGTACAACTTCTGAGCTGAGTACATGTGAAGGATCTGGTATGTACTTTCTCAGGAGAGATACGTGGAACACATCGTGAACTTGAGAGAGATTCGGTGGAAGCGTCAATCGGTACGCTACCTTCCCAACACGATCCAGTATTTCAAAAGGACCGATATATCTAGGGCTCAACTTCCCCTTCTTTCCAAATCTCATAACCCTCTTCCAGGGAGATATTCGTAAGAACACTTTATCGCCCACTTCAAACTCTAGGTCTTTTCTTCGGTTGTCGGCATAACTTTTCTGTCGACTCTGATCTGCTCTTATGTGTTGTTGAATAGATCTAACCTTTTCTGCCATTTCATCAACGAGATCAGGTCCTAATAGCTTTCTTTCCCCAACTTCATCCCAGCAAGTTGGAGTCCTGCATTTCTTTCCATAGAGAGCTTCATAAGGAGCCATCTGAATACTGGAGTGAAAGCTATTATTATAAGAAAATTCCACCAAAGGTAGGTGTTGATCCCAACCTCCTTTGAAATCCATAGAGCAAGCTCTCAACATATCTTCTAGGGTTTGAATTGTTCTCTCAGACTGACCGTCTGTCTGGGGATGATAAGCAGTGCTGAAACTCAACTCTGTATCCAGAGTATGCTGAGGACTTCGCCAGAACTTCGAGGTAAATCTCGGATCTCGATCAGATATAATAGAAAGTGGTACTCCATGCAATCTTACCACTTCCTTTACATATATCCTGGCAAGCTGATCTAGAGAGAAATCCTCTCTAATAGCAATGAAGTGTGCAAACTTTGTAAGACGATCAACTATGACCCAGACATCATTATTGCCTTTGGATGTTTTAGGAAGTCCTGTGACAAAGTCCATAGTGATGTTTTCCCATTTCCATTCGGGTATGGGTAATGGTTGTAACATCCCCTTAGACTTCTGTCTCTCAGCTTTAACTTGTTGACAAACCAAGCATCGAGAGACATATTCAGCAACATCTCTTTTCATGCCATCCCAGCAGAAGTACTCTTTCAGGTCCCTATACATCTTCGTGCTTCCAGGATGAATAGAGAATGAAGAACTATGAGCCTCATCCAGCAGCTCTTTCTTTAATTCGGGGATGGGAGGAACGCAAAGCCGATTCCTGAACTTTATTATCCCATCACAATCAAGGTTGAATTCAGGAACATTTCTCACCTTCTTTTGTAACTCGACATCTTCTTTCTGTGCCTCTTTAATCTTCACATGTATAGATGGTTGAACATTCATTTGAGAAAGATAAGATTTTTCCCCTTCCATTATAATTCCAAGATCCATCCTTTGTAAATCCATAAATATTGGATCTTTTGTGATCCTCATCATGGATAAACTAGCATGGTCTTGTCGACTTAATGCATCTGCCACCTTGTTTGCTTTCCCAGGGTGGTAATGGATTGAGCAGTCATAATCCTTAATCAGCTCCAACCATCTTCTTTGACGCATATTCAACTCCTTTTGTGTGAAAATATACTTTAAACTTTTATGATCAGTATAAATATCACACCTTTCACCATAAAGGTAATGCCTCCAAATCTTTAATGCAAAGATTACCGCAGCCAACTCCAAGTCATGTGTTGGGTAATTTTGCTCATGGATTTTCAACTGTCGTGAGGCATAAGCTATCACCATATCATTTTGCATAAGAACACATCCCAATCCCTTCTTGGATGCATCACTGTAGATCACAAACCTTTCTCCACTACAAGGCAGTGTGAGCACAGGTGCACTGGATAACCTTCTTTTCAACTCCTTGAAATTCTCTTCACATTCCTCTGTCCAGACAAACTTAACTCCCTTCCGAGTCAACTTGGTGATTGGATTAGATAATCGTGAAAAATCTTTTACAAAACGTCGATAATATCCAGCCAAACCAAGAAAACTTCGGATCTCAGTTACTGTTGTTGGTCTTGACCATCTTTCGATAACCTCTGTTTTTGCTGGATCCACAGATATCCCCTCTTTTGAGATTATATGACCCAAAAATGCAACTTTTTGACGCCAAAATTCACACTTGGTAAATTTGGCATAAAGCTTCTCCTTTCTCAGGGTCTTCAATATAATTCTCAAGTGATCTTCATGCTCTTCCTTGCTCTTTGAATAGACAAGAATATCGTCTATAAAGACTACCACAAATTGATCAAGATAGTCTCTAAAGACTCTATTCATTAGATCCATGAAGATAGCAGGGGCATTAGTAAGACCAAATGGCATCACTATAAATTCATAGTGTCCATACCTTGTACGGAAAGCCGTCTTTGGTATATCCTCCCTTTTGACCCTTAATTGATGATACCCTGAACGAAGATCAATCTTGGAAAAGTATTGAGCTCCGCGTAGTTGGTCAAATAAGTCATCAATGCGTGGGAGAGGATATTTGTTCTTGATAGTGATCTTGTTAAGTTCTCGATAATCAATGCAAAGTCTCATTGATCCATCTTTCTTCTTAACAAATAGAACAGGTGCTCCCCAAGGTGACGCACTAGGGCGTATGAATCCCTTATCAAGATTCTCTTGGAGTTGCTTCTTCAATTCCTGCAACTCAATTGGGGCCATTCTATAAGGTGTCTTTGAAATAGGCAAAGCACCCGGTACGAGTTCTATTGAAAACTCAACTTCACGATTTGGTGGAAGACCTGGAAATTCCTCCGGAAAGACATCATCAAACTCCCGTACAATGGGCATATTCTTAATCGTGAGTTTCTCACCAACCATTTGAGATAAATAACCTTCATTTAGTGGAATCAATACCCATAAGATGGAAGAAATTTCCACTGGAAGGTTATGTTCATCCTTGCATTGGTATACGATCGTAGATTGATCTGGAATATGAAATGTGACTTCCCTTCTTTGGCAATCGATATGAGCTCCATGTAGAGAAAGCCAATCCATGCCAAGAATCACATCAAATTCCACTAAGGGAAGGATTACAAGATTTGCAGGAAGCACTTTCCCACAAACTTCGATCGGAGAAGAATTATAAACTTTTGATGCGATTGATGTGCCATTAGGTGTTGTCACAGCTAACTCAACATCTAATTGTTGAGGTAATACGGTGATACCCTTGGAAAATTTTTCAGAAATAAAAGAGTGGGTGGATCCAGAATCAAATAAAACATTTTCTACTTTAGAGTGGATGGTAAGTGTACCTTTCACCACATCGTTATCCTACTCCACATCGCTGATAGAAATTGCATGTGACTTTCCTTTGTCTTTAGCCTTAAGAGTTTATTGACGTCGACCATCATCATCAACCCTTGGATTTGGGCATTGGTTGGCATAATGCCCCATCTCCTTGCACTTGAAACATTGAAGTGTAGCTGGTTCATTCTGTGTATCCCTTCCTTTGTTTGCATCATTAGACATCTTCTTCCCATTATCACGGCATTCAAATGCCCGATGACCTTCCTTTCCACATTTAAAACATTTACTTGTACCTTTAAGACAGCTCCCTCCATGTTTCTTTACACACTTTGAGCATAAGGGAAAGTTCATCTTCTTTTCCGTGTGCTCTTTAGATTTTTCTTTGAATTCCATCTTCCTCTTCTTATCAAACCCATGTGACTGATGGGTTACTCCAATCTCCATCTCGACTTTGAGAGCACATCGAACGATTTCTTCGTAGCTATTGAAGTCCCTTATGGCTAACGCCCTTCGAATACTTGGTTTTAAGCCACTAAAGAATCGATCGATCTTACTCTCAGGTTGGATAATAATACCAGAAGCGTACCTTGCAAGTCTTGTAAAATTTGCTTCGTAGGTACTAACAGATTCATCATCCCTTTGCTTCAGTTCAAGGAACTCTTTCTCCATCTTTGTTCGGAGAATACGAGGGAAGTACTTATTGAAAAATAAGTTCTTGAACTCGTCCCATTCCATAGACTCAATTTCATCCCTTTGCCTCGTATTCTTAACAAGATTCCACCATTGATCCGCATCTCCTTCCAAACGATACACTGCTAGGATGACTTTATCATGCTCAGAACATTGTAGAACTGAAAATATCTTTTCAGTAGTACTAATCCATTGTTCAGCAACTAATGGATCAGTAGACCCGCTGAAAGATGGTGGACGCTGCCTCATGAAGGATTCAACAGAATGTTGCTCCCTCCTTTGTTCGTTTGGAAATCCTGCATGATTCATAGCTTGAGAAAGTTGTGTGAGCATGGCTACAAGATTTTGCATTCCAGCTCCCATATCGTTTGGTTGCTCAGGGGGACAATCATTGCATTGCCCATCGCATTCCGCATTAACACGGTTCCTTCGGGTTCCAGCCATTGACTAAAACCAAGAAGAATAGTGTGAGCAACACTAATTATAATAGGAAACCACATAATTCAAAAAAAAAATCATGCTTATGGTCTTATCCTAGGTTATTCATGGCCATTTCTAAGATTGTGTTCTATGCTTAGACTTATCCTTAGGGTTCTTACTAAGGCTTTCACATCCTAGTTTCCAAAGGTTGACTATACCTTTCCTCTGATACCAACTATAACGACCCATACTTTACATACATTGTTAATACTTCAAAATTGAAGCAAACTTATTACAACATATGACAAAACCACAAAGGACCGTATAGGTATAGTGTCTTTAGAAACTGGGAAACATAAACAACTGGTTCATAAATCTTCTACAGTGTCTCCCATTTATTTCATCATATCTAGGGTCCCTTTTAGCATATTCTACTTAATATCCATCTTCCTGACCTGGGGAAAAGAAAACATAAAAGGGTGAGCTCAAATGCTCAGCAAGGGCAAATAAAGGAAATAAAAATCATATCATATCTTTTTGAAAATCAAAACCTGCAAAAGAGATCATAATATCTTAACATGGAATAAATCATAGAAGTGAAAATGAGATCCCCATAACATAAAACTTGAAACTTTGTGGCATGCACACATAATCATGGAAAATCATTTCTTGTTAGTCATGACTCATTGCCAAGACTATCTTAGTGGACAAAGTCCCTTTCTGAACCGAGTTCACTCCTCGTTTCAGTCCTGTATCACTGAACCGAAATAACCTTCCGTTCCAGCCATGTCTATCTCATGAGATATAAAATCATTACCCAATGCATTGGAGGGAGATATAGGTCCCACCCATCTTATAATGAATCCTTTCTTATGTGTGCCACATAATCATAAAACATACATCATCGCATAACACATATAACAAAAATGGGATTCTTGAAACATCATGACATCATAAATCAATTCATATATGATAAAGGAATTCATAAACATAATTCCATCACAACATAGTCAAACCAATGTAAAAATATGGATAGAAACAGAACCCTTTATTATCTTAGATGGAAAATAATTTTGATAAAACACTTGAATTGAATTCTTGAGGAAAATATCCTTTCTTCTTCAAAAACATTTTTCCTTTCATAACATGTCATACAAATTTAAAAAGAAGTTGATTAAAAATAAACTTGAAAACTTGTAAAGGAAGCTTCTTTGAAGTAATGTTTTAAAAATCCATTCATGCCGTATAAGTTAAAAAAAACATTCTTCGTACTTTTGTCGGAAAAGTCAAAAAGTACCTCGTACGGAAAAACGACAAAAGATTCCTTTCATATTCTTTACTAAAAACTCACCTAAGGGTAAAATTGGATTTAAACTATTTCAATTGGATGGAAACAATATTACATATTGAGGGAACATGGATGTGGATGATAAAATACACCCCAGTAAATACTTACGAATAAACAATCTCGGATAAAAATGAGATTGTGATATTTCCCTTACCTTAGGTCCGATTAGCTTTGTACGTGTCCGAAGCTCCTGTATAATGGTTTAAATAATGTTATTGACTTATTCCGGAATCATACATATTTATATGATATCATATATGGTCATATTATTAGCTTCTTGTTAGTAATATTTCATTGTTACTTGTTACTCGGGTCTTTATAACTTTTTGTTCTTATGCGTGTTTTGTCGAGTAAATTCTTATTCTTATATTTAGGTTATAGATAATTCATTTACAGAATGGTATTAGTGTAGTATATACCATATTCATTCATTCAATTCATTTATATAATCATTATTAAATGAAGATCATGTAGAACGAGTCGCATCACATCGTGGAGACGGTATTCCGTACGTACGCACGAGTGATGATATCGTTCCTATGATTGTGGAATTGTATTGGATTATATATATATATATTATTTCAGTATCAATATTACTTCATAATAATCATATATAGTTACTCATTACACCATTATAACCATCCTTGTAAGGTTATGGTGGAAAATAGATTACACCACGGCGTGGAGACGGTATTCCGTACGTACGCACGCGCGGTGATTTCATTTTTCCGTAGGATGGATAGAAGGTTAATTAGGGTTGTTTCATATTTATAAAAACATATAAGTATGTAAGTAATACTGATGTTATTACTTTATCATGAAACAACTAAAGAAGAAGAAGTTGAAGAAGAAAGAAATTGAAAAGATCGGTAATGGTTATTACCTCTTCTTTGAAACGCCTCTTTGAATCCTTCACTTAGGGAACTAAGATTGGTCTTTGAAGAAGACCAGGACCTCTAGGATTATTCTAGGGAAGTGGAGAAGGGAAAATGGCAGGGGTTGTCCGAGCTTGAGTGCTCAAATTGGTGTGAGGAGGAGGGGGAGGAGGTGCCCTTTTATAAGGGAGGAGAGGGGCACCTTAGGAATATCTCAAAATATTATTTTAAATTAAAGTCAAAATCGGTTTATAATGGTTCCAAAGGGTCTTATTTCGAAGCTAAAGTGGGGATGGGTAGAAATCCTATCAACCAATAGGATTTAGACAAGTTTAGGGTATTATTTTAACCTTATCAATTAGATTTAACTCTAAGTTAATCAATTTAACTTTTACCGTGTCTTTTTGTTTTCTTTCGCTATATGGTTAATACACTTACTATAACATGCCAAACGAACCCCAAATTGTTTATTATTAATATATATATCTTTATCTAAGTAATTTGGCCGAACCTTAGATTTTTAGGAATAAAATAACAATTAATAATATAATATTTGATTTAAAAACTATTTTGTGTCAATTTTGACACTATTTGATATATGATTTTTGTGAAAGTCATAACAGAATTATATGTTCGAAACAAGTTGATTAAATCAACAATAATATATCATAGTAACCTATAAAATTAGTGTAATTCATAAAAAGTCTTAAATTACATTTATTTTGGTATTTATACTATCAATTTTGTCAATATTTTATTAATAAGATAATTACTGCATCATCTTTGTGTCATAAATAAATTAAATTATTTGATGTCTAAAAATTACAAATAAAATACCATCATGTAGGAAATCGTTTTATCTTTCTAATGAATATTTACAATCGAATTTATCTTATGTATAACCCCATATTAAAAATGATTTACTTATTAAACTTTGATTTTAACTATTTTAACCCTTCTTTAAATAAATTAATAATAAATGTCCTAATCTAATCCAAGTGGGCCTAAATGGTCATATTTTATTCCTAAGTTTGTTTTTGGTCGAATTACACTTGTCCAATAGAATTATGACATGTGTTAGGGTAATATTAATATCATATTTACCCTTAGTTACCCTATTTACTATTAACCGCGGTAAAAATAGTAAAAAGTTACTATTCACCAAAAAATTATTTTTATCTCATTGAACCACATTTTACTTACTGACATCAACCGTGTCTGTCGGATTTTTGAAATTCCATTCACAGAAGCGGTAAAATTAAGTTTTATGCAAAATTCAGTTTTTAACCTACCACTTAGTGGTTTCACTATTCATCAAAAATTGAAAGTTTTCAGAAAAATACCAAAATTTCACCCTAGGCTAATTTCGATATTCTGAGTCCAAAAATGAAGTCCATTTTGAAAAATAAAATTTATAAAATTTCAAAAAAAGGTTATTACTATTCATAACGGCTAGTTTTAATAGCATATTGTTGTTTAGTGAAACTCGTTATTGCGTACGACGCAAGCTATCGAGGAAGGTCGCGATTGCGTGTAAAGCAAGCCAAGCAAGTGTTGTGTAGAAAAAGATTCCTTTGATGATTTATATAACATAAAAGTCTCGGGTGTTACACAATTCCACAACAATAACCCCTACCATTATTCCAACCAAGACAACAAGTCATAGCCCTACAGACAAATATATTGCATTCCAAAAATTAGTAATTAAAATTATACCTCCATGAAAACATAATTGAAAAAATAGATAACTATAATATAATCCATATAAAACAACCAATTTCATACGTTAATCCTTAACACATTTATCATTTAAAGCGTTCTTTACAAATGAATAAACTTCTCTTTCCTGGATTTAAATTAAATAATTTCTATAATAATCACATAATTCATTAATTACTATAATTATGTTATCAAATTTTTTTGAAAGATGATTCAAGCAGTAAAAATCATAAAAAATAATTGAAGTCGTAATATAAATAAATTTACTTCATAGAAACAAATTAATAGTAATTCATATAATAAATAATATATTGGAATAATGTTAAATTGTGTTAGACACCACTTCCAATCAATTTCATTTTTAGTTAAATTAATTATCATCATTAATTCAATACTTATTATCCACCCAATGAAATGAAATCATGACACTTTCATATTATACATAAAAAATAGATAACTCCAATCCCACACATTAATTAGAGCATCTTAGGCTACTGTGAATGAAAAAGGGAAGGAGTAGTTATGATGACCAAAGATGAATAAGGAAAAATTAAATAAAACAAAATCAAAATAAAAAACAATAACATTCCATGGCCAAATATATCCCAATTCATAAAAATATTTTTTATACTAACTCCCATGGTATAAAGATAGTATAAATGGAAGAAAAGATGAGGGGATCCAACCTCAGATCACATATAAGTGATCTAATGTTGTTGAGGATAAAGGTAGAGTAAAATTAAAATGGATGGTGACCAGAAAATTTCTCTTTAGGTAACAAATGGTCAAGGTATACAAAGGAAGTCAAATTTTTTTTGAGATGTTTCAAAATTTATATACGGGATGGGAAAAAAATATATAATCAAAAAAGGTATATTCCCCAATGGTGTACATGTGGACTCAAGGACTCACTTTTCCTTTTTTTTAAATCACAATTCACTTAATTTTGTATTTGATTTAACTTGAATTTTTTTATCTTTGGTGTATATATAGATAATACTTAAAAATGTGTTGTTAATATGAGTTGTTACAAAATAAGAATAGTTCACTAATTTTTGAAAATACAACGATCTAAGGAATTTTTAAATGCTGATGGTTTGAGGTTTCATGGGAAACATTAAACTAAATGATTGGATTAGGGTTGTAAAACCATTTTAGTGATAAATCATAACTCTATTAGAAAATATAGAAAGATTATTATTTTATTAGTGGATGGACAACAAACTCTTACCACAGCTCTTATAATTGAACATAATGTTTTTAGAATCCAAACATTTTAGGTTTTAATATAATTAGTGATATTATTTAAAGAAATATAGAATTACACTATAGTATACATACATGATAAATATAATACAAAGGTTGCTTGAAGTCAAACTACCACTCATTTCCTTAAGAGATCTCAATCATTATAATTTTATTTTTTGAATGGTCTCTTAAGTGATTTTGTTTATAAGGATTCATTATAATTGATTTTATCATCTTTTATTGTATTCATTGAGTTTTCAATCATGTTGATCGAGTGAGTTATGGTGTGGAAGGCATATCCATGATCATAATTCTATAAGTAGTGAATTTACATTCTAGATGATCATTGAATTTATTCTTGAATATAGAAATGAGAATATGGTTTATAGAATTAGATAGTTTTTGATAGATTTATAATTGAGTTTTTTTGGATTATGGATGAATAAACATTGGAAAGTTTATAGTTAAGGATACCCTGATATTGGTTTAAATTTCACACTATCATTTGGGAAAACATTTGGTTTTAATGAAATCCTTTTTGAGGCACATGTTTTTTAAATAATTTCTTTTCAAATTTTTGTTTTTTATATTTTAAATATTTTATGAATAATTTATTTTTTTCATATTTTAGTTTTATGATGAATTTATTTTCTATATTGGTAGTTATGAAATACCCATTATTAAACTTCAATTGTATGTAAATTTTTTCACTCTGATTTTTTTGGGGTATATCAGTTATTTAAATTATTGATATATCTAATATTTACATAAAAAATAATTCAATTTTTTAAACTATAATTCACATATGCTCTTATAGTGTGTTCGACATCCATATCTATAACTAATACATGGTATAAGAGGAATTCTCTAGGTGTGATAATGATCTTGAGATAAATCTCATTTCCTTTTATTCCTTTATCACATTTTTAGTTTCTTGGTTTCCTTCCACTAATGTGTTGTAGAGTAAAAATATTTTTTTTATTATTTTAAATATTATTTATGTTACCTGTGTGGAAAATATTAATCCCAACTGACCACATGTATTGGAACGAGATTATTTTGAGCAACAGTGAGATATTATAAAGATTTAGGTTGTTAAAAATGGACTTAAAATTTTATTATTCTCACCATTATCTATAAAATTATAGATAAAATTTATTCATATTTTTAAGGGTATAAAAATCAAAATTTTAGATGATTTTTATAGTTATGAATATTTTTCGATGATCTACCAAATGAATTATTTACATTCAAGAATCCTTTTTTCACACTTATTGTGGGATTTGGAAGAAAATTTAAGTTGATCACAATCAAAATTAAAATGATCAAGAAACCAAGGAAGTTATTATAAGTGATGATTATAAATGTTTTTTATTTTTTATTGGTTAAATAGTTTCTTTGATACACTAGAATATTATAATTTTTTAATAGTTTGTTACCCCTTAGTGAAAATGATCTATCAACTAATCAATTAGTTGATTAAATTATATAATTTTCCGAAATATTAAGTATCAATGTATAAAAATATATATTTTATGAATCATATTAATAATTTATGTTTTGATTTATTAATTGGTATACTTATGAAATTTGAGAGTATATTAAAGGAGGTTTTGAAGAAAATTAGAGATGAATGGTGTTACCTTTACATCCACCAGTACTCTAAATTTTATATCTTGTAATGAAAAACCATGTACATATCATTTTAAAAATTGTGGTGAAACATGTGATGGTGAGATTTATCAATTATCTATAAGAATGAATCAATGTATGGTGAAGAAGCGATATCGAAAAGATTAACAGAATAACATGAATGATAACTATGAACAAAATAATTCTTTTGAGAGAATATGAAATGTGTTTTGAGAACCATTTACTAATTTACTTGATTTTATTAAATTGAGAAGGAATTGTTGATTTTTATCATTAAAATATTATGTTAATAAAAATAAATGAGTTTTAAATCCACAGATAGATGGATTAATAGTGAATTATATACACCTTTTAAAGTTAACTGGAAGATATTGATATGATGGAATAATTATTGGGTTTTATAATAAAATTTCTATTTTTAAGAAGTTTTGGATGAGAAAAGTGAATATTGAAGATCCAGTAAATCACACTCTTGATTAAAAATGATTCTATGATGAATTTTGTGATGATAATTTTTGTGAATATGTGTTTCATGCACATGCTATTAAAGAGAAGGAGTTACATGTTACAAGTACTAAAAATAGTTATAAGTTATTATTAGAAAATGTTAGTGTTAAGAATTATTTCTCTAAGATTACTAATAATTAAAGAGAAAATAATGTTTTGTCCATCAAAATAAAGAAAGAGTTCAATTAATTCATTTTTTTGATTAGATAATTTGAATAAGAAGAATAACTGTATTTTTTTAAATTGGGTAACTCAAAGTAGAATATTATAAATATGATCACTACGTTAAAAGTTAAAAATAAATTCACAAAAAGAATATATTAATATATATTACTATAAGAATAATATTTTAAAAAGAAATCAAATAATATATATTTTTTCCTGAGGATAAAACAATTGTTAATGTCTTGTATTAAATTTGAATTTTTTAAGAAGTTATAAAATAAGATCACAATTGGAGGGAAATAATTAAAATATGTGAATGGAAAATTGAGAACTAATTGAAAATTAAATTATATAGGGTGTAAAACCATCATTATTTTATAATATCTGTAAAATTATTTTTTTGAATTCAAGTCATATTTTCTATAAATTGAAATAGGGGAGGTAATTGGAAGGAAAAATGTAACTTTAATTTAATACATTATTTTAGAATATCAAATAGGTTTATCTCAAATGATTTTACTAATTAGGAATATCAGAAGATAAATAAAATATAGGTTCTAAAGATATTGTTTTATAATTAATCTTGAATAAGAATATATTTCTTCAAAAGATATAAATTTTATATTTGTAGTTACTTATAACTCAAAACAAAACATTTATTGTTGATTCCTAGTATTTATTTTTAAATATATAGAAAGTAAATTTTTTATGATGCACTTCAAGTCATTTTAAAATATATAAGATTTTTATTTATATATAAAATTAATTAAATCTACTTTTGGGATTTTATGTTTTTATTTTTTAAAAGGGACTAAAAATTTAATTAAAATTTTATATGAATTTATAAATTTTATATTAGAATATATCAGGAAAAATTATTTAAATAAGAAGATCAATTCGGTTCAATAATAGAGTATATTTATATTATTTAAAAAATAATTCTTTTATTACTGATGGATGAATTACCAATGATATAATTTCTAAATTATAAATTGTTCAAGGTTTCTAATTTCATTGATAAATGAATTTTTATTTAAAAAATGTGTAGGAAAGGATTTTTTTTGGAATTATACCAAAATGAAAGAATTAAAAATAGAATGTTATCCATATTTAAATTGGTGGAGTTAGTTTTTTTTCTTATATTTTTGTTTTACTTTTGAAAATTTCAAATGGATAGATTCACATGAAAAATCGAAGAATTATTTTTTAAATGTTTTTTCGAATGTTTTTCTTTGAAAAGGGAGAAATTTTTTGTTAATTATTTTTTAATGGAGGATAATTGGATTTCAAAAACACTGGTAGTTATATTTAAAAAAGTAAAATATTTTTTTAGTGGATATAATTTTTTATTTTGAAATTTTGAAATTGTGAATTTTTTCATTTACAGTTTCATTTTTCAAAAAATTGGGTATTGTTGAGTCGTTGAATAACTTCATCATTAGTTTTCAAAATCCCAATAATCATCATTATGTATTTTATTTATAAAGTGTTTTTTAGTATATCTTGGATGTTTTTTTGAATAAAAATACATTAAATGAAATAAAAATAATTTTTTTGTTTTAAAGAAACAGAAATGGTTTGATGATTTCTAAAAATATAATGATTATATTAATTTTGGGAAACTAATAATTTGAGGTTTTATGAAAAATTTTATGAAAAAATATTGAATCTGGATTATAAAGGTATTGTAGTGATACCTGATAATTTTACCAGTATGGAATGACACAGAATCCCCAAAAAGAAAAAAGTAAACTGCTAATGATACTTTTAGAATTGAACCTAATGTTTATGAAAACCCATTATTGGATGATTGCCTAAAAATAGAGTAGTTTTTCACAGAATTTCTAATATACAAATAAGATGTATGAACCAATTTTTTCCTTCAGTTATAGATACATTTAATTTTCCATTAAAACACATTTTGTAATTATCTTTTGGATTAATCCTAGAAACTACGCCATAAGTCATGTGTTTTTGTTTTGGGTTAAATGTAGTATTAGAAGGAGCCTAGACACCTACAAAGTACACAATATGTATTTAAAGTCATGGAGTTTATTGAATACACAAAATTTATTGGTCTCGGTATGATAATTCATGACATGAAATGAACATTCCCCTAAAAGAAAATCCAAAGAATTACACAAAGTGTAAATCATTTACAAACTATTTAAATATAGTGTAAATTTGTTAAAGGGGAGGAACCCAATTGTTTTCTTAAAGTCTCTCATCTATTTACCTTTCACAGTAGGTGCTCACTATCCATTAAGATCCACCTTTTCACAAAATATATGAGTCCATATTGTATCTCTCTCTGGACTCTGATTCGAGCACTACAATCATGTTGGATAGCCACTGGTAAGTACTTCAGTCCTAAGGATCATTTTTACATTTTCCTTTCAATAAAAAATTCTATTATGATGCAATATCTGAGGCCCCATTTTCAATGTGTTCATCAATTATTCCATTTTATTACGATATATAAAAAACTAAGGGATGACATTGGATGAGAAGAGTGCCACATGCATAAGGTATGTGGTCTTTGAACTTTACCTAAAAGTATCACAATTTAAATTTTTGTTTTTATGTGCACATCGGTTTCATAGGGAGTTTCCCCTAAAATTTATATGCATTTATTATAATAATTTTCCACATATTATAGATACTTTTATATGCATGACCCTTATGTTTTTGGATGTTGTGAATTCAATTCTACCCACCCCATGTAGGGTGATTTTCTTATTATGACCTTTTAACCTTTTTATGATTATCTAAGACACTATTAGGGTGTGTTATATTGACCCTATTAATGGTAAGTCATTTTTAATTAAAATGAAAAATGAGTTGATAATTACTATCACATGTTTATTGTATAAAATTATTACTTAGCCTTATAAGTTAAGTGTTTCAATATAATTAATGAATAATTTCATTATTAATTGGGTTATTTACGAATATAAATTACTTGATATTTTTCTTATAATTAAAGAAACTTGGTTGTATGTCCTTAATTGACCTTTTCACTTAGGATGAAATGAAATGGAATAAAGCCAATGTTTTCATTATTGGAATGACTATTATATGGCCTAAATTGAGTAAAGAATCCTATATACGGTGCATATCACATATGAATCTTTTTTTCTTTATAGGAGTGGTGAGACTTGATCCAGACTTGGATTCCTAAAGGAATGTCTTAATACCTTAGAGGATGTTATTCTGATTAAAGGAGATCATTTAAAATGGATTTACCCGCCATGGAACATTGTAATTTCCAACTGGTGGATGATTGAGAATTTTCTGTAGGATCCATTAACTATCTCTACAGATATTATTGATTAATTGGATAAAAATTGTGGATATATCTTTATGTATTTATACATGTGGTTCCATGAATTCACCCCATTGGACTGAGTCATTATTAGACTAAGATAATTATGTATGAGCCCCATATACTGAGTTAGACTCATTTATAGAGGAATTATTCAAGAAATCCCCTTGTATTATGGTTTAAACCATTATTTCAAGACATTGTGAGTTACAACAATGATTTGGATAATCCTTAAGTCAAGGATTAATTGGTTTCACTTCAAGTCCTCTTACATTATTATCATGATCTATTTTAGTGTTATTGTCTTGTTCACCTAAATTATCTATATAAAGTGAATTTAAATTAATTATTTAAATAATAAACTGTTCAGAGACATTACCATCAAAGGATGAAGTGTGTATGATTCATCAATATTTCATTGATTTACCATTGTATATATCTATACACTACAATTTTTAAATTCACAAACTAGATGAATATGATGTCATTGGTGATGGTCTACTAAGATTTAGTCACACCCTATCTAGGTCGCCCTCATTACCCATTTGGATTATATGATCAATTGTTTGGACAATGGTAATCATACCACCTTGGACACATGACTTGAATTCTTTAGTATGAATCTTGGTAAAAGATGACTAGGTTAGTGATGGGGATTCTTACATAGTTTATTTTCTTTTGGATCTTTTGTATAACATGTATTGTACTAATTTCCATCTTCTATACATACCATTTTCCCTTTTATTGGTGACATGAGTTACATCATCATTTTTTATATATAATATTATTAATCTTATGAGTTGATTATTATTGATAGATATTTATTATTATCTTCCAGTATGAGTTTTCTTATTCATTATCATGATTCCACTATTTACTATTATACTACCTCTAGGTTCCACTCTAACTAGAGATTATTGTTTCCCCAATATCACACTATTGGCCTTCAATACTATTTAGAAACCTATGACTTACCGGGAGTTGTGATTGAGGCCATTTGGCCAATTTGTATTAAGGAAGATTTGAGAGGAACCCGGGTTAGGACATCAGATTGGGGTATTAAAGGGTTTTTCTTTTTTATTTAATCTTATTATTTTGAAAATTTAGATAGTTTATTAGGAACATATCTGAAATTATTTATGATTGTTTTAATAGGAGTGGGTAACCCTTATTTCGGGTAAATACCATGTTCCATGGGAATGGTAAAATGATTTCATGTTTTTTATTACAACTGATATAATATCACTATTGGGTGATTCACATGAGTTATGGTATTTCATATAATTTACTAATATTATTACGTTTCTTAGTATAATAAACGTATTTTTGACATGAATATTTATATGCACCAAGAATTAACATGTTATATATATTACATTCAATATAAGTGTATTTCACTACTTTAATTGCTTGTGTCACCTGTGATTATTGAGGGGGCCATGGTTTTCATATATGCATTTTTTGTTAACATATTCTGTAGGGTAATATAATTGATCATTTAAAATTTTACCATCAATATGTATAGTGTTTTATTTTACTGGTTAATGGTGGAATCTTAAATAGCTGGTTTCTACTGGTGTCAGTTATCTACCCATGGTTACATGGGATGCATTTTGGTTGTGATCATAAAATTACAAATTTTAGTTATAATGTTTATGTACCTATATAAATTGGGAAAGGTAATTCAATTAATCAATACATAGTATTATTACCTATCACACTTTGAGACCAATTGTTTGGGGCTAATTGGAATTAAATGGGCCTTGATTTCAATTATAAGGTTTATGGGCCCTCATTAACTAGGAATGATGATCCATTTAATCAAACATTGTTATATGTATATAAGCACATGAAAAAATAAAATAAAATTATAGAACTATAAAATGAGACTATTTCTAGTAAATAGGGAGTTTCACTATAATTTAAGGAGTGTTTTCCTCGTTGAATATAAATTTACCTTTTCATATACTGGAACCCCTGTAAATTAAACTCGAACACTTACCCATACTATGGCCTTCTAAGTGGCTATTTGGTGTAGTATACATTGGTTAGTGAACCGTTTTATTATGATATTCTTACACTTATTCTAATATCAATTTCAAAAAAAAATTCCAAGGAATGTTCTTGGAATTGTAGAATGATTCAATGAAGAAATCCTCTAGTTGTGCTCCTAGAGGGTGGGGATGACCATGTACTAGATATGATGGGCCCTAAGCTGCAAGTCTTACTGCTAGGAGATTGACTTGAGAGAAAACCTATTATAGCTGAAATGGGCACGAATTCTCAGCTTCAAGTGGGTTTTCTACATATGATGTAGTCCATGTATGGTGCTACAAAACCAAACCCTATAATGGATGATCTGACTTGTGATTTTTATTAGCATCATCCTCCCATATTTTCATTGGATGGAATACATTAGGATACTTATTCTTACCAAGAGGCCATTAATTCTATCTTTGAGTATATATAGATGCCTCCACAGTGAAGGGCCATGATTTTAACCTATATGAAATGTGATTACTCAAATAACTAGTGGGATATGATCACTTAGTATGGTCGTCATCAGAGCCCAGTCAGGGTAGACATCTGGACAACCTTCTATCATTACTTTTTCCTTAAAACATTGAGAGTAAACCAATATAGAGAGGTCATACGCCTGGAGTAGGGTTTTATGTCAATTATAGAATATTCATCATGTTTTACTATGTTCCAATGCTTTTCATTGCGTCTATCTACTGATGAGATATCATGAGCGTGTTGTTTTTAGGATAGGCTTAAGTATACCATCCACTAATAGCTGAATGTCTTTGAACAATCTACATTTTCTATGAAATTAAATCATGATATTATTTTGGATAAAAACATAATAGAAGATGATAGTACGAGTCACAAAGGTTTATTTTCAAGAAAGGACAATATTTTTTCTATTTGCAGGAAGCATAGCCCTGAGGATTCTCATTAGAGAAGTGGTTTCCAGATTATCCCTACTAGAAGCAATGTTATATTCCATCAATGTGGATGGTAGAGGAATATGAAGCATTAGTGTGATAGAGAACCTCTTCAGTGGAATTCTTGAAGCCATATGGGTCATCTTCTGAGATATTTCTAGATCTTTTAGAATATTTCTAGTGGAAAAGGATCCTCATAAAACTCTACTATCAGAAGAGGGATCAGTTTCACCACATCAAGTTTAGAGTTGGTGTAGCATTAGATGAACACACTAAGGATGTGGGTATGGCATTGGAAAATCATAATTATTATTCTCAATAACAGTAGAGTTGGACTTCTTTGGTTAGTCGATATATAGAACATGGGCGTAGATCTGGATAGTTTCATGCATTACAATCGATACTTGAGGAATACAGTATAGTGTCATCAACTGTATGAGGTATTATTCTAGTAGCTATTACCATCATATCTATTTTATTTGATTCATCTTCCTTTAACTATTTTATATCTTTTTGAACCATGATAGGTCTTGGGATGATTATTTATTACTTCTATTGGGTGATGAACATTGACACACTATTGGGAGTATAGTTAGTAGGAATACACCAATGCAAAGACTACCTCCTTGAGGTAGAAAATTATCTATTATTATGGGTTATCTTTTTACTAGATATGATAAGTTATAATTTCATTATTATAATGGATTTTTTGGTTATAAGTCAATACTATGAAATAATATCACCATAGAGTATCATTTACATCATCATAGGGTGGCAGTCATCTTCACAAGGTTGATTAAGATGTTTAGTCCGATTAAGATATACAAGTGAATCATTGGCTAGGAGGAGTGACTACCCATATTTCTAGTATTTTTATATAAGATCATGGTTTTTTTGGGTTGAATTACCTATGATAAAAGATAAATTCAAGGATGTATTTCCTGAATATTTCTCTATCTTACATACGAATGGAGATGTAGAGTTCATGATTGAGAATGTTCCAAGAGCATCACCGATATCCATTTATCTTTATAGGATTACACCTATTGAGATTTATTATCATAATAGAGAGTTGAAGTATTTAGAATAAAATGGTTTTTTCATATCAAACACTTCACCTTGGGGTTCACCCATGTTTTCTCTAAGAAACAAGTTGATAACCATATGCTATATGTGGATTATAGCTGATTCAAATAGATTAATGGTAAGAAGTAGTATCCATTTACTCAAATAGATTATATTTTTAACAAGATATGAGAATCTATGGTGTTTTCCAAGAGTGGCCTGAGATCAAAATATCATCAGGTGTGATTCATTCCTTTATGTATACTATATATGACAGTATGAAGATGGTATAAACTTTATAAGTACCTAGTTATTCCATATTGTCTTATGAATGCACCCACCATTTTCATGGATTTGATGAAAATGGTTTTCCATCTCTATGTGGATTCTTTTTTTGTTTTTTTTTGGATGAAATCTTAGTGTATTTTGATACTTAGAGTGACCATGTTATTCATCTTGAGATCATTTTGAATAAACAATGTTAGAATTAACTATATTCTAACCATTTTAAGTGAGGCTTGTAGATCAAAAAGTTTCACTTCATGGGATATATTATATTGGAATTAGTAGTATCAATTGACTTAGAGAAGGTTAGTGTTTTTGTTTTCTAGGAGAAGACCAACATTATGTTTTACATATCGATTTTCTTAGTGATGGATGGATATTACATACATTTTATATAGGACTTATCATGCTTTTTTTTCACCTCTTACTGGTCTGACCAAGAAGGGTGTGTTGTTCATTTGGTCTAAGAAATGTGAGAAAACCTTTTAGAAGCTAAAAGGGAGGCTTACATTAGAATCGATTATAATTATTCCAAATAATGGAAGAGGTTATATGGTTTTCTATGATGCATCATGCATTATGCTGGGTGCAATTTTGATTTAATTGAATAGATTTATTGTGTGTGGGTATCACTAATTGAGACCTCATGATTGTAACTACCTGACACATGAGCTTTATCTAGCTATAGTTGTCCATTATTAATGTGCATGGAGAAAATATATGATTACTGAGTTATTTTTTGTTCTTATTAACCACACGAGCCTCACATATATATTTACATTGAGTTACTTGAATCATATATAGTGAATTTATGTCGAATACATTTAGCCTTTTATTTTGGTATTGCCTATCCACATGGAATGGGAAATGAGGTGGATGATGAATTGATCCAGAAAAAATAGTAATAGTTCATATAGTAAGCTAGTGATAAATGGAAATTTATTGAACTCTTTTATGATCTACATGTATAGTTTTATAAGAGTCACAACTAGTCATATCTTACAACATTAGTAGTTCCCACTTCACTCCTTGACAAGGAGAAGATAAGGTAGTTCTCAAATCTTTAAGGCTTACTTATCAGGGAGAGTGTTTCTTATGAGGACCCCTATACGAATTGGTTTTTCAATTGAAACAATATCATACATATTCATGGGAGTTTCTAGGTTTCAAAATATATAATAGAGGATCTGATGTGAGAGTCCCACACTTCTCATTGGCATGTTTTTCAAAGAATCTTCAAGGTGTATCATGATATGTGTCACCAGTATTGGTGTTATAGGATGAAATTTTGGATAAAAGGTTTTTTCACGAGGTGTCCCGCCTATTAGTAGGTGAATAAAGAGAACCAATGTCATTCTAGATTCATACAACCATTATATGTCCCGAAATGGAAATTAGAGGATTGTATAATGGATTTTTAGTTTTCATACAGAGGTATCCTCAAGGTAGAAAGGCAGTTTGGGTAGTTGTGGATCGATTGATGAATTTATCCCCCTTACATCATATCCATGAGAAATTATTGTTTTATTATATGGGAATATAGTATGTCCATTATATTATATGTCTACATGGGGTCCCTCATACTATCATTTCAGATAGTGATGCTTTTTTGACATTGAAAATCTAGAAAGGGTTTCAAAGAGATATGGGGACACATGTACTTGTGAGTATAAATTTTCACCCACGGATTGATGGATAGTCAAAATAGATGATACAAGTTTTGTATGACATGATCTTGGAATACATCTTAGATTTCATCAATTTTGGAGAGAAGCATATCCCTCTCAGAGAGTGTTTCAACAATAATAGATATCAAGAGATGATCTAGATGGATCCATAAAAGGAATTATATAGAAGGACATTCTATTCACGCATGTGATGGTTATAGGTAGGAGAGTATGTTCTATGGGTCCTTTTCTCATTCTAGAGAAATTTGAGTAAGTACGAGTGATCAGAAAATGTTTTTCTACCACTCATTCCAGCTGGAAATTTTATTCTGATCATTGTCGATAAACTCTGGAGGAGGGGACGAGGGACTGTGTTTTCATTCTCGTACAAGACAAAAATGGGAATTGATAAATATAGATTCAATGGAAGTTATCTTTTCATTATTTTTGTTCATTTTAGATTATAGATAGAATCAGGACAGTAGAAAATCAGTTTCTTTTACCTTAGAGGAACCATGTCATGCACGATGTATTCCAGATTAAATTGTTTCACCATTACCATGATGAACCATATCATACTTTTTATCCCAAGTATGTTGAGATGGATTTTGATTCTTTTTTCTAGGAGTATCCAATCCACATCCATGACCATAGTAAAAAAAGTCTCTTTGAGGAAGATGTATTCAATTTTTGTAGGTTCTATGAAAGCTGGACCATGTACAGGATGATACTTGGGAGTAAGAGGCCAACTTATGTGCTCAATGGCCATAGATATTCAAAAATTTAGTATTAACACCCTTTAAATGGAAACTCAAGGAATAGTTCCTTTAATGTGGTAAGACTATAAGAACATTATTTTTTCTTCAGCTATGGATCCTTTTATTTTGCAATAAAAACCTGTACAATAATTATCTTTTTTATTAATCCCAGAAACCATGGCATATGGTGTATCCTCTTGTTCTGGAATAAAGGTAACCGGGGCTGGATTCTAGTTATATTCCATGTACAAGGTGTGTATTTAAATATGTGTCCTGTATTAAGTATGTGATTTGTATTTGTCTGGGAAGGCCAATTCACAATGTGAAATGAATTTTCCAATGACGTGAAATCCTTAGCATTACATGATGTGATAAGAATATACACATTGTTTAAATGTAATGAATTGTTTTTAAAGTGGTGGAATCCCATTTTTCTCTTTCCACCACTCCTTTATTTCTCTCATATAGAAGAGTCTCACTTCCCATGAAGATGCATTTTCACATAAAAGATACAATTTTATCATATCTCTCCATTGAGACTCAGATTCAAGAGTTGTATGTCAAGTTAGATATCCACTAGTAAATACTTTAGTCAATAGGGTCATTTTTTAATTTTACTTTATCTCGACAATCCTATTCTGATCTAGGCTATTATGGTCTATTTTAAGGCTATTCATCCATTCATCCATTTTACTCTGATCATATCCAAAATAAGGGCCTATACTGGTATAGGGGAGTGCTAAAAGCCTAAGGTCGGTGTTTTGTGACTTTCCCCTAATAGTACTATCATTTATAAATTGATGTTAATGTTTGTGTGCCAGTTTCACTAGGAATTGATCATATAATTCATATAAATTTATTATAATCATTTTCTCATATTATAGAGCCATTTTTATACATGTTTTTTATTCCATTAGAGGTCATTACCTCAACACCATCCTCCCCAAATAGGTTTCATTCCTTTTTAAACCTTTTGAACCTTTTTATGATTATGTCATACACTACTCAAATATTTTGGATTAACCCCACTAATGGTATAAACTTTTTAATTAAAATTAAAAATGAGTTCATAATGGATAGAACATGTTCATTTAATATAATTATCAATTGAAATTATATGGTAAGTGTTTAATAATAATTAATTAGTCCTTAAATGGTTAATTGGAGTATATATGTATAGAAAACACTTATACCTTTTCATATAATTAATGGAAATTGGTTGCATGTATTTATTTGAACATTCCACTTGGGATGAAAGACAATGGAATGAACCTAATAGAATTTTTATTGTCATTAGTATTATAGGGACTAGATTGAATAAAAATCATGTATAATGAGCCTATTTAATATGGATAATTTTATCCTTATAGGGGTGGATAGACATGATATAGCCTTTGGTTCCCAAGGGAATGCCTTAAGCACTCATAAGATTATATTCCTATTCAAAGATCCAGTTTCCAAGGGAAATATCCACCTTCGAACATGGTCATTCTCAACTCTAGGATTACGATAATGAAACAGTAGGATCTATTAACTATATATATATATAAGGATTCCTTGGATACACTCCTTGGACCCAGATTGATGTCTCTAAACATATGGCAGTATGGATTCACCCCATTGGGCCTAGTAATTCTTATCATGATATTACAATAGATGAGATCCATATACTCAAGTAGAATATTTTACTATGTAATTCCTTGGGAAAGTCCCTTTAATTACACTCATACCCTTTATTAACAAACTACATGTGTTACTAATATGATTTGGATAACATCTCAGGTTAAGGATTTCGATGTTTTACCTCGGATCATCTTACATTTTTATAATGATCTATTTTAATGATATTGTAACATTCACCTGACTTATCATAATAAATTGAACATAAATTAATTAATTTGATGATATCTTGTTTTTATAAATTACCAACTGAGGCTAGATAATGTATGATTCCTCATTATAGAATTGATTTACCATTATATATATTTACACAGTACATAGTTTATATTAAAAGATTGGATTTTCATAGACTCCATTGCGGGTGGAATTCTAAGATTTATCTCACACCCTATCCGGGTGACCATTTGGTACCTAGGTAGATTATATTGTTGGAGTTATGGATAAAGGGAAACGTCCTTCCTTGGAATTCTGACTTTCATGCATTAGAATGGAGTTTGGTAGTAGATGATCAGGACAATGCTCAATATTCTTGGATAGTTTTTGGTCTTTTGGTTCTATTGTATTGCATATATTATACTAATTGACTACTTCACGGTCTAAAAGTTTCCCAAATTTTTAAATACAATATTTTAGTCATCATAATTTTTATATAATAATGTTTACCATATTAATTTATTTTTTTATGGATGTTTATTTTTATCTTCTACTTCCATTTATATTAATCATTGTCATACTTCCTCTATTTAATGTTATATTTCTATTGTGTTCCACTAGTATAAGATAACATAGTACCCCCACTGTCACACAATATAACATCACATATATTCAGTATCCTCTAGCTTACGTGGAGGCATTCTTGAGGCCATGTGGAGAACTAATTTTGGTGAACCTTTGAGTGAACCCAATTCTAGACATCACAAAAGTACACATTCTTAAGAAAAATAATACACTGATCACATTATGTCATCCTTTTAAATATTTCTTTAAGGTATTTTCATAATTTTAATTTTTCATTCTGTGTGTTTTGGTATGAGATAAATTTTTTTTGGTTTCATTGCAAAATATTTTAGTGTATGTAGTTCTATTGACTAATATATCAATCATCTTGAGTGAGGAATTTTTAGTGTGGAAGATAGATTCAAGATTATAGTTAAAGAAGTGGTGAATTTTTAATTGGGATGATTGAGGGATTCCATCTAGAATATAGAGAAAAGAATATAAATTTTAGAGTAAAATATATTTTTATCAGTTTACAATCATGGACTTATTGATTTTTCAAATAATTATATTTCGATTGGTTTATTATTGAGGATACCATCAAACTAGTTTATGTTTCCCCTTTTTCTTAGGATAAAACTATGGTTTAAGTAATATTTGTAAAAGGGGGATTTATTTGTATATCATTTATATATGTTTTTAATTTCTATTGTACAAATTATTTTATTTTCAATTGATAAATTTCTAATAGATTGTTTTTATATTGAATTTATTATCTTTATTTTTAGGCCTGGAATAATGATTATTCTACTACTGGTATCCATAAATTGATTTTGATATGATTTTTTTTCTATAATAGGACTTTTTATTTCCAATATAATTAATAACCATGGTGGAAAAAATGGTTTAATTTATTAAATAGAATTCACCCCCATATTGTAGTGTGTCTATCATTTATATCATAGAACCACAAGAAAAACCAACTAATTTCTATAAATCATGTTTCATATCTCCAATATATCTCTCCAATTAACCCTAAAAATATTCACAATATGATATAACTATGACAGGGTTGTTTTGCAAAGGATATGAAAATTACACAACATCATATGTCGTATAACCATGAAGATTGCCTCAAATCAGACACCAAGGAAGAAAACCATCATAAAATAGAAAAATAAAAAATGGAATAACCACAAAACAAAGTATATTAGGATCTTGGTAAGTGAAGTGATAATCACACTTTAAATCAATGGAAATCCCTTTATCCTAAATAATATAAGAGCAGAACGATGGCACATTTGAAGGACAACGATATAGAGACCCCTAAAAAGAAATAACTATAGAATCCCAACCCATGGGCTCCATGATGTAGCTTAACCTCTACAGAACCAAACAAGATATACTATAAAAATCTATATTTTAATCAACCACCCATGAGACAACACCCAGGGATAGCTATAGATCCACCATCCATGCTCGAACTACCTTTGGAAGCCACCAAACCTAAAAAATGAAATTTAATAGGTCACTCAGTTTTTTATGATTACAATAGATAAATATCAACTAAATATCATCCTTATAAATCAAAACTAATGTAATGAAAATAAATTCAATGAAACCTGGGACATCTCATGTGATGCCTCTCAAACTAAGAAAATTCCATTAAAATACATGAATGTGGCTCATATAATAAAAACCAAAATCATAAAAACTATTCAACTATCATTTTAAAATCACATTATATGTATAATAATCTTATTAAAAAATATATACTAAAGTGAATAACTCATAAGAAATGAAAATTTTATTGAAAGGAACTTCTAGAAATTTTTGAAAGAACTAAACTGCTCAAGGTATCATCTTCTAATTCCGCTATATTTCTATATGTATGGGAAATAATGGCACACTATCATAAACCAATACTTAATAAATATACAACTTCATCCCTCTTTCAGTAATGTAATCAATAAAACAACCAATCAAGATAACTCTAAAAAAATAAAAACACTAGCAATATTTATTTCAAAAGGGGTCAGGCTATGGTTCAAACCCATTTCCAACAAGACAACATCCACAAATTTTTAAAACATAATAAAATATCCTTTAGATTCTATCCTTACCACTCTGGGATGACCAAATCCGTAGATAAAGACACCACAAAACAATCTAGCCCAAATTTTAAAATTCCACTCATTAATTGATAATCCTTTCAAAAGGGTTAATTAAATTTATGAAATTATATCTATTATATAATTCATTTCCACTAACCAACCCTTTTTATTTAAAAAGGATTCATGAATTTTAAAAACTAGAAAACCACCTTCTTCTTTCATTCTGAAATTATTAATTTTTTTTAACACACACACAACATCATTTAAGTTCAAATTTACTATTTTTTAAACATATATAGTTGAATTAGAAGAGAATATACTGAAGGATATACATAAAAATGAAATTTTAAAGGTGATCAAAAAATTAGTTTCTTGTGAAAGGTGAAAGGTTACTGACTCAAAACATAATCTTAGTCATATTGACCTATCATAAATCTTAATAAAAAACCTTATCAGATAAATAAACTAGATTATCTAAACCTAAGAAATCTATAAATAATATGGATTATATAATTCTAAATCCTCTTAAAATTAAAATGGAAACAGATTAACTTTTTAGACATAGAGAACCTCAAGAAACTCTAACCCTAGGCCCGTAGCTACTCTATAACTTTAGAAGATCACATCACTCTCCACTTATTCCTATGAAAATGAAAAAAACAAACGGTTTTATCTCAATATATACTAATATCCTAGATTAAAATCAACTCAATTGACTAATTATAATTCCTCACATCTAGTAAATTCCTAAACTAAAAACTATCATACATAGATTAAATCTCCATCCTTAAGGAATATTTTAAACTCCATGAGTGCATGTATTTTTTAACAAATAGTTCGTGAAACATTGAAACCAAATAGAAAAATTTAATGCAAAGATCATTAAAACTATATAGATTATACTGGCCCTCAAATAGGTCTTTCATAATAAATAAAAGACATGTTTCCTGAGAAACCTCTTTTGTACCATCATGATTGATCTTCTGATATACCTAGGTAACATGTTAGATTAAACTCACTAATGAGTCAACCCAGAATTGATCTAGTGTCTTGGTAAATTTAATGGAAACCTCATCTACTTTTAGACACTTCTCAACCTTATATCCTGACACTCTGTTATGTAACATTGACACCTTCTCCATATAATATTATAAAAATACCTTATCATATGAATCCTTTAAATTATTCAACATTATTGCATGGAAAATATGTATTGACATGTATTTATCACATCATTAAAAATAAACAATTTTTATTAGGAAAATTAAACCACACTCTAGAATTTAAGAAATATAAAGCACCTTACAAGATGAATCAATTAATACTTCATGGAATAATTTCCCCTACTTACCCAACCAATAACATTATGTAATCAAAAAATAAACTACTTCATCACTCTCATTTCATTACCCAATTTCTAATTAAACCAATCCATTTCTAACCCCAAAAAATACACCACACAATAATCCCAACAATTATAATAATAAATTTTACATTATATATACCCACAATGTAAGTAACAACTCATCGTATATAATTTTATCCCCTTAAATATTTCTTAATATGAACCTCAAAGAACATTACTTTAAAACATGAAATATGTTCATCGAAACCCACACATTTAAAACATTACAAATTAACAAAGTGACAACAATCTTATGAAATCCATTCAAACTATATCCCTTTTAAAAACAAAACCATTATTGTAAAACACCCACATCACATTTAGCAAGACCAATTTTAAAATAAAATAAATATTCATTAATATAAAATATATGAAATATTTATTATATCATATTTCCAATAGTAAAATTATAATTTAGGATTTTTAATAAAACCTCATAGAAAATCACTTCATGTACCACTCTATAACATGGAATATGTTCTACAAAATAGCATCCTCAAATTTAAATAATCTTTCCAGAGACATCGCATTTCATATTTAAAAAAAATGATCACCCAATAGTCTAGATGATTCAACATATCATATGGATGAATTATATTAATATTTTATCCTTTACTAACTTAAAAAATTACTATTATTGTATAAAATAATCATATTATGCTAAATAATTTTATACACTCAAATAATAGAATTTATAAGTCTCAATAAAATACATTCTTTGTATAATTAAAATATCCCTAGGGACCCAGTATTGGGACCCTAAAGGAATATGCAACGTAATGAGCCCCATCCCAACTAATAAAATACTTACTGGTAACCCATTTTCTAGTATATGGAAAAATTAATACCACATTTTACCCTTTATTTAACTTCTCAAAAAAAACTAAATTCTCATGGGATTATGTCATAATACTACATAAAAATAAAACCCACGTCAATTCAAAAAGATAATTGTGTCTTTATACATACATTATATTAATATGTTTTAATTTAATCTATAATTTAATAATTCATACAATATTTTTTCCAAAAAAATCCTTAAATAATAAATAATTTTTTCGATGTTAAATTTCAAGATTTGGATCGAATGTTTTTAATTGAATATTTATTTCCCCAACCAGTGGGAGTTTTATTTATTTTATATGTGTTGTTAAATTAAATATTGGAGTGGTTATGTTATAAGTTGGAGTGATTAGGTAGTTCCAAATAATTTTATATATCTAAATCCCAATAAGAAATATTTTTAACTAAATATTAAAAAATAAGGAAAATAATTTTTACATTGAAGATATGAAGACAATCTCTCTGTTGGGAAAATATGATTTATGCATATATTGAAATATTTTGAAATATATATTCATAAATAGTGATATTAATATGATACAATCAATTTTGTTACCCTTTATATAGAATTTTATGTTTATTATATATTAACACACCAAAAATAAAAAACAAGTTGATGTTTTTTTGTGTTCGATACATAATGAAGATAGATAATGATCTAATACTCAATGTAATAGAAATGATCAAGCATAAATTGTTTTTGTGTGTGGGGGGTCTTAAAATTTATAAATAATTTTCTAATTATAAGTTTTTTAGAGTATTGGAAATAATATGTAGGGAATGGGACCTGAAAAAAATGATAAATGATATAAATAATGAGAATCTATTAGGGGTCAATATTGGAGAGAATGGTTTCATGAGGGTTTGATCAAATTATGAGTGAGGATAATATTAATGATAAATAATAAGTAATTAAATAAATATCATAACACAAACATATATATATTATGGTAGTATTGACACTACTACAAAACTGGGCAAGGCATGCGCCTGCCTTTATCAATGCTAACAGTAAAGTGCTAATAAAGGGTCGGGCCTTTATCAGCGCTAACAAAAGCGCTAATAAAGGTTGTATTTATCAGCGCTTTTCATTTTAGTGCTAATAAAGGCTCACGCGGATTTGTTAAAAACCCACGGGTCCTCTTCCTCCTCCCTGCACCCGGTCAAGATCTCACGGAAGCCCTCCTCTGCGCCGCTGCCGCCGCCTCCTCCTCCGCCGTCGCGGCCGCCGCCGCCTCCTCCTTCTCCTCCTCCTTATCCTCCTCCTCCGGCTGTCGCCGCCTCCTCCTCCTCCTCCTCCACCGCGGCCTCGTCCTCCTCCTCCTACACCGGCGGTTCCTCCTCCTCCTCCAAGTCTGTCGCCTCATCCCCCTCCTCCTCCACCGGGGCCTCCTCCTCCTCTGCCTACTCCGCTGCCTCCTCCTCCACCGTGGCCCCTCCTCCTCCTCCTCCTCCGCTGCCTCCACTGCCTCCTCCCTGCCTCCGCGCTGCATCCGCGCTGCCTCCGGTGCCTCCACTGTCGACACCTCCTTCTCCTCCTCCACCGGGTCCTCCTCCTTAAGGTGATTCAAATGGAATTTTCATTAATTAATTATGTTTGTAATGAGTAAGTGTTTGGCCAACTATTCTTCATGTTGAATCCTCAGTTTCCATGGGTGGTTTGGGATTGTGGTTATGTTTTGATCCTGACTATGGGTTGTTTTTATGATTTCCCACTACTTCATTAGATTTATTTAGTTATTCTTATGTTTTGGTGTTTTCATTTGGTTCATGTATCTCTTTATCTCCCCACGAACGATTATCTTATGGCTATTAATTTTGAGATGGGTTTGAGGAAATATATCATATTTATTCTTATTGTTCTAAGTCTACCAACCTATTTTTAGGTGTTTCCCAAGGTATTGATGTGAGAGGGAATCACCGGTCACCGACAACCACCTTCTCAATCAATGGTTGTGTGACCACAGCCCACCACGAGTCCACCCTCCATGATCAAACCCATAATGCTCACACCCCACTGCAGACACACTCAGCACAAGCAGAATCTTTCGTGAACCAGACCCATTACAAGCCATCCCTTCCCAAACCACGTCTTTCGTGGACCCAATTCTTTGCGAGCCTCACCCTAATTGAGCATTTCCAATGCATAAAAATCCTTTGCGAACAAATCCTTCATGATCCGATACTTGCACGAGACAACCCCTTCACGATCCAACATAATGATGATCTCCTCTGCAAATACCACCCCGTGCATTCGAATCCTTCACGAGAAAAACCCTTAACAAGCCCACCCATTTCGCATACGAAACTCCTCAATGTGACCAACACTTTCCTGTGCAAACTAGAGTAAACTCCCTTACACGAACCGAGACCCCTACACCCGCATAACTCCCCACTCGCAATCAAGGATCCATTGTGCGAACCGAAACCCAGCGCAAACATGCCCCAATGCGAACAAACTCCACTATGCGAACCAAGACCCAGCACGAACCAGACCCTACACGAACCAGACACTACATGAACAAGCTCCACTGCCCGAACCAAAAACCCAGCACGAACCTACCCCTCCATGATCACTTCCATAGAAAACAACTACTTTGCAATCCCGGTGTGAACCACACCCTTGCCATCTCACCCATCACAGACCGGCCTCTATGTATTTACAACCACCGCGCATAAGCACCTTAGTGATCCTCTTCCATCATGAACTAGTACCTTTGGTCCCTTTAATCGCGTTAACCATAAACAGACGACACTCTCACAATTTCCACCCTTCACGATCAGAACAACACACTCCAAAAAAATATTCACGAGTAGTATCTCTATCATAAATTGCATGATCATTTGTATATGTATGAGTAGTATCTCTATAAATTAATTATTTCATTTAAATACTAATTTAAAATCTTGATTTTAAATTTAATTTTATAATTTAATTCTTTCATTTAAATACTAATTTACAAAAATATAAAATAATATTAAATGATCTTATTTATGTTAGAAAATAGCAATTATGGATTAGCCCTAATTAATCAATTATTCAAGATATAAGATTATAATATGTCATAAAATGATAATTGTACACACAATAACATGAATCTTTTATGTTTCTATTATTTATGTTGAATAATGACATTTCTTTACTTCAAAAGACAAATGAAGACATACTTATCTCTTTCTACCAAGTTGTTCATAATTATGTCACACACACAAAAAACACTTGATAGAGCAACGATTTAAATAGGATTTTATAAATGAGGATATAATGACCTTTCATTAACTAAATATTATATGATTTAATCCATTGTGTATCATTCAAATAAAATTCAATGTTTAATATTCACTAATACGTGGTATACGAAATATCAATGCATTAAACCATGAATGCAGAGTAACCTAGAAATCAATGAATTGATGTATTTAATTAATACGTCATATTAATTGTATCTTATTAAAGACACATAATTTAGATTTAACATCCCCCACTTGGGTTACATTGATAAATTAATAGACATATTTGAAATCCAAACAAGCGCATCAATTAAAATAAATCACATTATATCCCAAAATTTGACACATTAACGCCACAAATACAATTTCTGGTAGAGATACTACTCATACATATACAAATGATCATATAAACAACAATGGATAAAGAATCACATAACTAAAGGGATACTACTCGTGGTGGGGTGTGGTCACACAACCCTTGATTGGGTTCAGTTACTTACTCTTAACAGAAGATTCCATGTCTTTTATGGAGATTGTGATCTATAACCATGGACGGTATGACAAGTTGCTTCTATGTTATGGTTCATATCATGTCATTTTTCCAAGGTTTTTCTTGGGGTTGTTGAGAAGTGTTCTTCATGTGAAATTTAAGTGGTCATGGAAAAGTACACAAAATCATTTCTAGAGGACTTCATGGGATAACCTCCCCAATGAGTGTTTGTGTTTTTTATCTATTTGCTTCACAGGAAGAGCCCATTTTCCATTCCATCACATTATAAGGCTCTGGCCGATTTAGAGGAGCTAAAAGATCAGCTAGAAGATCTTTAGGGAAATGGTTCTATCTATATGATAATGTCACTATGAGATTTTCCAATTCTATTTTCAATGAAATCATATCAGAGCCTATTAAAATTAACAGTCTATCGTAGTCATAGCCAGGTGACAGTAATGAATAATTATATATTGCCTATAATTGATGATTTGTTTGACCATATTATAAGGTTCTATTGGTATTTGAAAATTTTCTAGGGATCAGGGTACCAACAGTTGAGGGTTTGGGAAGAGGATGCTCAAAAGATAGATTTTTAAAGTCGATATAGAAATTTAAAGTATTTATGAATTCCATTTGGGATCACCAATGCTCTATCTATTTCATGGAACTAATGAACTAGATCTTTAATATCTTTCTAGACACCTCCATTTTCGTTTTTTTAGAATAATTCTTGGTGTATTACAATATATATGAGGAGTACTCTGATAATATTGAGGTATTTTTGGGTGTTTTTAGAGAGCTTTGTCTTTATTACAATATTATAAATTCCCCATATTTTGTTTAAGAAGTATTGTTTCATGGTCACATTATTTCCTTGGAAGGAGTTCTAGGTTATCCAGAAAAGGTTCGAGAATTCATTTCTCCTCTAACCAATATACTCATCCTATGGATTTCAAATAGGATGAATATAAATAAAGAATGGATGAATGCCAATCGGTTGACAAAAGAGTATGAAGAAGGAGTGAATGAATTTATCAAGTTTGAAAAAGATCATGCATGTGACTCTTCTCAAATCCTTTGTCTGTGTTTACGCTGTTTTTATTCAAAACAAATTATTCCAGATGAGTTGGAAGTACACTTGATCTGTCACGGAATAGATCAAAGTTATACATGTTGGAATAAACACGGGGAAACAACGAATGTAAGTAGTGACTGGGGTGACACTGTGTTTTATGGATCATCTGATATGATTACAAACATGAACAATGAAGATGACCGTATGGAGGATGTGATTACAGATGTGAATGATGATGAAGATCGTATTGAGAAAATGACAAGGACCTTCGAATATGAACTTCATGATTGCCCAAAATTGTTTCAGAAGTTAAAAAGTTGGGCAAAGACGCCATTGTATACTGGTTTCACTAAATATACAGCATTTTTATCCGTACTGAAGCTGTATAATTTGAAAGCAGATAACGGGTGGAGTGACGACAGTTTTACGAAACTACTTTCCCTCTTGAATGACATGCTCCCAGAAGAAAATGAGCTCCCGAGCCAAACATACGATGTCAAAAGAATGCTACGCTCTATGGGTATGATCTCTGAAAGAATACACGCCTGCCCGAATGACTGTATACTATTTCGCAAGGACCACAAATCACTTAAAGAATGCCCAAAGTGTGGTTCTTCTGGTTACAAGAAAGATGAATCTAGTCCTACTAAAGTTTTATGGTACTTTCCAATCATTCCAAGGTTTAGAAGCCTATATGGAAGTGAGGAGACTGCAGAACAATTAACATGGCATGCAGAAACAAGAATTAAAGATGGGATACTACGTCACCCGGCAGACTCTCCTCAGTGGAAGAGAATCGATCATGAGTATCCTGAATTTGGAAATGAGTCGAGAAACCTTTGTCTTGTGTTATGTACAGATGGAGTGAATCCTTTTGGTTTTCAAAGAAACAGTCACAGTACATGTTCGGTTATGTTGATAAATTATAACTTACCACCGTGGTTATTCATGAAACAAAAATACATCATGTTATCTATGCTTATATCAGGACCAAAACAACCGGGTAATGATATTGATGTTTATTTAGATCCATTGATCGAAGATTTGAAATTATTGTGGGATTCAGGTGTTACATTGTATGATTCTTACAGAAAGGAATATTTCACTTGGAGAGTCATGTTGTATGGGATGATAAATGACTTCCCTACTTATGGAAATTTGTCAGGATATAGCATTAAAGGAACTCAAGGCTTTCCCGTTTTCGAAGAAGGTATACAATCAATTAGGTTGAAACATTCATCGAAAACCGTGTTTCTAGGACATCGCAGATTTCTACCGCGATGACATAAGTACCATTCTTGGAAGACATCATTCGATGGAAGTTCAGAAGAACGTATAGCACCGTGTCCACTAACAGGCGATCAATTGTTTAAGAAAGTTAAAAATGTGGACACTACTTTTGGTAAACCGACTTCGAAAAACCTTACGAAAATCGGTTGGAAAAAGAGAACAATTTTTTTTGAATTACAATACTGGAATTGTCTGTATGTAAGACATTTTATTGATGTTATTCATGTAGAAAAAATGTATTTGACAGTGTTATCGTCACGTTGCTAAATACATCTGGAAAAACAAAAGATGGAATTAAGGCTAGGTTGGACATGGTTGAGATGGGAATACGAGAAGAGTTGGCACCAGTGAAGGGTGAAAAATGAACATTTCTTCCTCCAGCTGCTTACACTCTTTCCCGACAGGAGAGATATCAGTTTTGAAACTTCTTGAATGATGTAAAGGTTCCATAGGGGTATTCGTCAAATATCAGTAACCTTGTGTCAATGAGTGACTTGAAGATAAAAGGTCTGAAATCACATGACTGTCATGTTTTGATGCAAAATCTCATTCCAATTGCTTTACGTTGCATTTTTCCCAAGAAAGTCCGCCATACATTAACGAAACTGTGTTTCTTCTTCAAAGCTATATGCAGCAAAGTTATAGACCCGACGAAATTGCCAGTTATGGAAAAAGAAATTGTCATCATATTATGTGAATTAGAAATGGTCTTCCCGCCTTCATTTTTTGATATGATGGTTCATTTGATGGTCCACTTAGTGAGAGATATTTGACTCTGTGGTCATGTACATTACAGATGGACGTACCCCATTGAACGGTATATGAATATTTTGAAAGGGTATGTCAAAAATCGATGTCGGCCAGAGGTTTGTATTTCAGAGCGATATATTGTTGAGGAAGCCGTTGAATTCTATACCGAATACTTTTCTGTTCTGGAAAGCATTGGCTTACCGAAATCTCGTCACACTGGGCGGCTTGAGGGTGAAGGAATTTCTGGAAGAAAGGTTGTCACGGTCAATATTACAGATCGGGATCTGGCCCACCTTTATGTTTTGCATAACAGTTTCGACGTTGACCCATATGTTGAAATCCACAAAAAAATTATTAGTCATTTGAATCCATCAAGGGCTGAAAAATGGATATCAGATACACATAATAGACAGTTTATAGGATGGTTTAGAGATCATATTTTTAAGAAGTCAGATGAAAATCCAAATTCAATTTTGGAACGACTTCGATGGCTAGCCGGAGGACCAAGTGTGTATGCATTATCTTACAATGATTATGTAGTTAATGGTTATACATTTTATACTAATGAACATGATGAAGACAGTACCATGCAAATTAGTGGGGTTACACTTGTGGCTGAAGCGATGCATGTTTCTGGTGATAATGAAAGATATCCAATTTATGCGAATATGTCATACTTGGCATCATCAAACAAATATGGGAGTTGGATTATATGGAATTTCAAGTTCCGATATTTCAATGAAAGTGGGTTGATAATTGGAGTGCTGTTAAATAAATGATTTGGGATTCGTGAAAGTTGATTTCAGTAAAGAAGGGGAGAAAGGCGAACCATTTATAATGGCATCACAGGCAGTGCAAGTATTTTATGTTCCAGATCCCGCAAACTGAAACTGGTCAATTGTTCTGTTATCGACCAAAACAGCTGAAAGGTCAGATGAAAATTCAACGGAAGATGACCCTTTCATTGGTACTTCACAATCATTTCGCAGTGGTCCCAATGTAGACGACATTTTGTATGTCAGAGGAGACCACAATGAAGGGATATGGATAGTTGATAGAGGGGTCAAATCCCTTCAGCCTTTAAAAAAAGGGAGTTCAATAATCAGGTTATTGATTTTTATTGTAATATATATTGTGTTACATTATGTTATTATCTGTTCACTGCTGCTTTTATGTGATCTAAATTAAATTTTAAACTAGTTATGCAGATAATGACTTCTTCACCTGCTGATGCACCTAATCCCGAGACACAACACGTCTCTCAACCTGTTGCAGCTGGTCCCACTGCTGAGAGACAACAGGTCTGTCAACCTATTGCAGCTGGTCCCACTGCTGACGTACAACAGGTCTCTCAACATGTTGCAGCTGGTGTCAGTGCCGATACTAGCGCTTCGGAGAAACATAATGATGATGCAGAAACTGAGGAAATGGTAGGCGATGAAACCCCAGCGAAACACAAAAAAACAGGTGCGCCGTAGTTTGACAGTTTTAGCAAAAATCCTTAAGGCAAGAGCAAAAGGCATCAAATATGAGGTGGGATGGAATAAGCTAGGCCAGCATGTAAACCCCAACAAAGCCATGTTTAGTAGCTACATTGGAATCGTCACTCGACAACGAATGCCGATTGACGAGGAGTCATGGTACCATGTTGTCAGCGGTTTGAAAACATTAATGTGGGAAGAGATTACGGTAACATTACGATATCATATATTTAATTTATTAAAATAAAATGAAATATTTAAATATTGACTAACCCTTCATCATCTCTTGTAGAGTGCATTTATAGAAGATGTTTCGCACAAAGAATATGTTTTCAGACTGGCAGGAAGGATTCATAGAGGCTTTCGCAGCATTTTAACGAAACATCATCTAAAAGATGCCGAAGGGAAAATCAAGCCGCACCCGCCTCCTCTTTATGCACAGTTGATATCCCAAGGAACGTGGGATTCATTTTGCAACCATCGTGCAGAACAGAATTTTCAGGTACATTGTTTTTGGTTACACGTTGTGTAACATTTCTTGTATTCATCATGTTGATTGATAGGTTTTTATTTATGAAAGAGCAACTGAGTGCTGAAAATAAAGAACGGGCAGCAAAACCAGTTTACCCCTACCGTAAAGCAAGGTTGGGGTACGCTTCAATTGAAAAACAATTGGTATGTATTTTAAAAGTACTTTAATAATTTTATGTGACATAAAACAACACTGTAACCATGTTTTTCTGTTTATATGCAGATTGATGAAGAAAAATCTCAAGTCACTTCCATTCCATGCCATGTGCTATGGAAGGAGGCTCTTGTTAATAAAGAGGGGAAACTGATAGATGAAAACACACAAAAAGTGTGGGAAACATGTGTACGTATGACATAATATAAAATTGTTTTTCTTTCAATCACTATTACATAACGATGCTTACATAGTTTTTCATATTTTCTATTTAACATAGTCACAGGAATCAACAACACCCACACGAGATGTAGACATACTTTCAACGGCCTTGAAACAGCCCGAATAGTATGGCCGCATCAGAGGTGTGGGTTTTGGGGTGTCACCCCGGACATATTTTTAGAAAAAAAAAGAGGATGAGCAAACTAAATAATTTCATGTAATGAGAGATAAAGTAGCTACCCTTGAAGAACTAATAGAAACTCAGGGAAGGATGCTAACGAGTTTGATGGAGGAGAGGCGAAGAGAACAAACAACTCAAGAACAACCCCCGCGAGAAGATCCACCCCTCACCAGCTTTGAGGCAAGCCATTCCCCTCAAAGACATGACTTAACCGAGGTAATCAATGTTATAATATTATTTTTTGTGAGATGTGAATCAAAGACATTGATACCTTTCATGTAATGATATTCTGCAGGGTGAAAATGACTGTCATTTATATCTGTCAACTCCCACCCATCGCTTTGTAGCGAGGGCTACGGTGTTCAATATGTAGAATGACATGCTACACTCCAGACCACTTCCAACCGGTCATGTCAAAGTGTCGATTAACATAGATCATGAGCCGAGCGCCGAGCTACCCATGCCAAATGACGATGATGACATTCATACGGTGGAAAAGCTGTTGGAACATTCGTTGCATGGCCGTCGAATCTTGTAAAAAAACATGTCGAGCAGGAGGTATTCATTTCCAGTTCATTTTTCAAGCAGAACCTTTAACATTAAATAAGAAAATGGCTGAACTAATGAATGTTATTACAGAAAGAAAAAATGGAGAGGCTAAAACAAAAGAGCGGCTCCAACATTGGATCGACCAACCGATCAAAACGATCTACTGAGAGCGCGTTCACCCCGCCCGTTCTATATCCACATTTAATATCATTGCAAGATCATGTGGATACAAAAATGAAAAATGGCAAGAGTCATACAATTTTTTGTGAAAAAGATATGTACGGAGAGGAAACAATAGATTTCATTAGTGTAGACGCTGTTTCTGAGATCATCACATACGACTGGCTAGGAGCCTTAGTTATAAATGTATACATGAGGTATGTTTTCATGATTTGATTTTACAAAAGCTGATATACTTTGATAATTATGGATAAATACATATCATATTTTTCACAGGCGTATATATGAAAAAAAATTGAATGGATTTTCCCATGAATACAAATTTGGACTCGTTAGTCCTCACACCATTTCTACACAACGAAGAGAAATAGATTCTAATTTTCAGGCTGAATTGATGTCAAATCTGCTCAGAACTTTTCAAAGAAGAATTACGACTGACATGCTCTTTTTAATAGCAACGATGCAAGGGTAAAACTCTAAATTTTAATCATATCAATTATATTTTCATTTCTATCAGTACTTATTTCTTTTTGTGTTTTTAGGGAACATTGGATGCTCATTGCAGTCAATTTGGATACTCCAAAGATTTATTTTCTGGATTCACTGCATGGATATCCAACTAACCGACCACAGATGATGGTGATTCTCAATTCTTAATACACTAGATCCAACATTTTAGAACTAAATATCTAGTTATATAATTTATATTATCTTTTAATGAGGATTTTTTTATGATAGGGCGGTGTATGAATATCGTCTAAAGGCTGGAATGAATCCAGGGCGTAAGGACGACAATGCCCACAAGATCTACAAATTGAGAAGTATCTGGGTATATATAATTATATTTCACTATCCAAATACAAATCAAAACAAATTACTTATTTTTATCGATGTTTCTGCAGTGTCCGAAACAAACAAATGACAAGGACTGCGGTTATTATGTTTGTAAATTTATGAAATAGATCGTATTTCATGGACAAACTAGCATCCCGGAAGAGGTATTTATGAAAATAATTACTACTTTATTTAAAATAATTATTAATCCTTTGTGTATTTATATTTTTTCAGTACTACTATGACTGTCGCAGAAACACCTATTCAGAAGATGATATAAATGTCTTTAGAAACGAATGAGCATCGTACCTGATGGAAGAATGTAAAAAAATAGGACAATGAAGGTGAATTCCTAATACTTATGTTATCTTTATATGGTCATTTATATCTCCCTTTACACTTATTGAAAATCTATGATCTCATTTTCTTATGATTCATATCCTTAGATTAGTGAATTCATACTACTTAGTTTGAAAATGACATAAACTTTGGAAAACAACACCAATGACATACAGAAAACTGAGAAAACACGTTCGGATTGTTTTGATACTTTAAGACAACGATCCGCGAGTCATTTTTGACATGTACGAATCGACCGCCCCTCAATCTGACGCATGGCGTGACTGGTATGGCTAAAAGTGTCTGATATCAGTTTCAAATTGAGATAAACTTTAGAAAACAACACCAATAACATATGCCAAACTGAGCAAACGCATACGGATTGTTTTGATACTTTAGGAAAATGATCCACGAGTCATTTGTGACGTGTAAGAATTGACTGCACCTCAATCCAACGCACGACGTAACCAGTATGACTAAAAGTGTCTAATATCAGTTTCAAATTGAGATAGACTTTGGAAAACAACACCAATGACATACGCCAAACCGAGCAAACACGTTCGGATTGTTTTGATACTTTAGTACAATGATCCATGAGTCATTTGTGATGTGTACGAATCGATATCACCTCAATCCGACGCACAGCATGACCGGTATGGCTAAATGTGTCTGATATCAGTTTCAAATTGAGATTAACTTTGGAAAACAACACCAATGACATACTCCAAACCGAGCAAATGCGTTCAGATTGTTTTGATACTATAGGAAAATGATACGCGGCTCATTTTTGACGTGTACGAATCAACCACACCATAATCCGATGCACAGTGTGACCGGTATGGCTAAAAGTGTCTGATATCAGTTTCAGATTGAGATAAACTTTGGAAAAACAACACCAATGACATACGCCAAACTGAGAAAATGCTTTCGGATTGTTTTGATACTTTAGTACAATGATCCGTGAGTCATTTTTGATGTGTACGAATCGACCGCACCTCAATCTGACGCACGGTGTGACCGGTATGGCTAAAAGTGTCTGATATCAGTTTCAAATTGAGATAAACTTTGGAAAACAACACCAATGACATACGCCAAACCGAGAAGATGTGTTTGGATTGTTTTGATACTTTAGGACAATGATCCACGAGTCATTTGTGACGTGTACAAATTGACCGCACCTCAATGCGACGCACGGTGTGACCGGTATGGATAAAAGTGTCTAATATCAGTTTTAAATTGAGATAAACTTTGGAAAACAACATCAATGACATACGGCAAACCGAGAAAATGCGTTTGGATTGTTTTGATACTTTAGGACAACGATCCACGAGTCATTTGCGATGTGTAAAAATCAACTGCACCTCAATTCGACGCACGGCGTGACTAGTATGACTAAAAGTGTCTGATATCAGTTTCAAATTGAGATAGACTTTGGAAAACAACACCAATGACATACGCCAAACCGAGAAAATGCATTCGGATTGTTTTGATACTTTAATACAACGATCCACAAGTCATTTTTAACGTGTACGAATCGATCGCACCTCAATCCGACGCACGACGTGACCGGTATGGCTAAAAGTGTCTGATATCAGTTTCAAATTGAGATAAACTTTGGAAAACAACAGCAATGACATACGCCAAACCAAGAAAACGCGTTCAGATTTTTTTGATACTTTAGGACAACGATCCGAGAGTCATTTGTGACGTGTAAGAATCGACCGCACCTCAATCCGATGCACGGTGTGACCGGTATGGATAAAAGTGTCTGATATCAGTTTCAAATTGAGATAAACTTTGGAAAACAACACCAATGACATACGCCAAACCGAGCAAACACGTTCAGATTGTTCTGATACTTTAGGAAAATGATCCACGAGTCATTTATGACGTGTAAAAATTGACCGCACCTCAATCTGACGCACGATGTGACCGGTATGGCTAAAAGTGTCTGCTATCAGTTTCAAATTGAGATAAACTTTGGAAAAAAACACCAATGACATACGGCAAACCAAGAAAATGCGTTTGGATTTTTTTGATACGTTATAACAACAATCCATGAGTCATTTTTGACGTGTACGAATCCACAACACCTCAATCCGATGCACGACGTGACCAGTATGACTAAAAGTTTCTGATATCAGTTTCAAATTGAGATAGACTTTGGAAAACAACACCAATGACATAATCCAAACCGAGAAAATTCGTTCTAATTGTTTTGATACTTTAGCAAAACGATCCACGAGTCATTTAGGACGTGTACGAATCGACCGCACCTCAATCCGACGCACAGCGTGACCGGTATGGATAAAAGTGTCTGATATCAGTTTCAAATTGAGATAAACTTTGGAAAACAACAACAATGACATACACCAAACCAAGAAAATGCATTCGGATTGTTTTGATACATTTGTACAACGATCTACGAGTCATTTTTGATGTGTACGAATCGACCGCACCTCAATCCGACGCACGGTGTGACCGGTATGGCTAAAAGTGTCTGATATCAGTTTAAAATTGAGATAAACTTTGGAAAACAACACCAATGAAATATTCCAAACTGAGAAAACGCGTTCGGATTGTTTGGATACTTTAGGAAAATGATCCACGAGTCATTTGTGACGTGTACAAATTGACCGCACCTCAATCCGACGCACGGTGTGACCGGTATAGCTAAAAGTGTCTGATATCAGTTTCAAATTGAGATAAACTTTGGAAAACAACACCAATGACATACGGAAAACCAAGAAAACGCGTTCGGATTGTTTTGATACTTTAGTAAAAATATCCACGAGTCATTTTTGACGTGTATGAATTGACCATGCCTCAATCCGACGCACGATGTGACCAGTATGACTAAAAGTGTTTGATATCAGTTTCAAATTGATATAGACTTTGTAAAACAACACCAATGACATACGCCAAACCGAGTAAACGCGTTCAGATTGTTTTTATACTTTAGTACAACGATCCACGAGTCATTTTTGACGTGTACAAATCGACCGCACCTCAATCCAACGCACGGTGTGACCGGTATGACAAAAAGTGTTCGATATCAGTTTCAAATTGAGATAAACTTTGGAAAAAAACACCAATGACATACTCCAAACTGAGAAAACGTGTTCGGATTGTTTTGATACTTTAGTACAACGATCCGCGAGTCATTTGTGACGTGTACGAATCGACCGCACGTCAATCTGATGTACGGTGTGACCGATATGTCTAAAACTGTCTGATATCAGTTTCAAATTGAGATAAACTTTGGAAAACAACACCAATGACATATGCCAAACCGAGCAAACGTGTTCAGATTGTTTTGATACTTTAGGAAAACGATCCACGAGTCATTTGTGACGTGTAAGAATTGACCACACCTCAATCCAACGCACGACGTGACCGGTATGACTAAAAGTGTCTGATATCAGTTTCGAATTGAGATAGACTTTGGAAAACAACACCAATGACATATGTCAAACATATTGATTTTACATTATTCCCTTTCATTGTTATGAAAATGAAAACTTTTGAGTTTAAAATTTCATATTTTAGTTTCACATTTCTATATTAATGTATTCTTTCATATTACTGTTTTAATTTCTTTCATTATTTCATTACTAACATAATATTTGTTTTCTTATATAGGTGAATTTTTTTCCTTGCGTTCGGATGCTTTGTTCGGCAACAAATATCGTCGAGAGAGGATCACGGATATCAAAGGATGAAACATGAATGTTTATAACTGTTGTTGAATAATTTTAAATGTAACCATTTAAAACAATATTTAAAATGTATATAGCAATGCTCTTTTTTTGTATTCTTGATGATAAGTAAATGTATATACCGTTGTCGGTCAAAATATTGGGTGTGGGTGCTATGGTGTGCAAGTGTGCATGTGATACTTTGTGAAGGTATTCAGGTGTGCAAGTACTGTTTTTTTTGTGCAGGCGATGGGGCCTTTATCAGCGCTTTTTTAGCGCTGATAAAGGAGTCCTTTAACAGCGCTATAGGAGCGCTGATAAATGAACCCTTTATCAGCGCTCCATCAAGCGCCGATATAGGAGACCATTATCATCACTAAAAGAAGTGCTGATAAAGGGGACCCCCCCCCCCCCCCTTTATCTACGCCGGCATTAACAGCGCTTTTCTAGCAATGTTAATGCCGGTTTTTAGCGCTGATAAAGGACAAGGTTGTAGTAGTGTGATATATATAGATATATAAAATAGATTTTTTACTGAAAATTTGAAATGGATAAATTCATTCAACAAAATTAGATTTTCGGTATGATAATAAGTAATGATATATTGAAAACTACAAAAATGGTTAATGAATCCTTTACTTATATCAATGTTAAAGAGAAATAATATCCCAATAGACATTTTTAGTGATATCAATGTGATTAGAACAGGGGGATGCAATATTGGTTATTCTAGATAACCATATGATGTCTATTAAATTTTTAAAAATAAAAGAGTATATTTCCAACCATTATATTTATCGTTTATATATATAAATTAATTGTAAAGATAGAAATCTTTTCTAATATCAATCATATTTGAAACTAATCCATGGGTTCTATGAAACTTTTCATGGATTATTTAGAATAATTTATACATAATGATGATTATTGGAAACACTAATAATTTTTAAATAAATGGTTAATCAAAAATTATTTCCCAAATATTTTATTATAATGAACCCTAATTTTATAAATTAATTTCCCTTTTTAATGATTAAATTCCTCATTATGAATTGAAATTGTAGAAAAGTCATGTACCAATTTGTTTTTTTAATATTTTTATAAGTTATATTATGTCAGATTTAATAGAACATAAAACATCAATACTATTGATAATATAGAAATTATAAAGTGATATTATGATTATTATATATATAGGGTTGTGATAAATCCATTTTACATAATGAAATTGATAAGTTCGATCAGTAGGATCATACCCTATAATGCATATTTATCAGAGCATCCTAGGGAGATAACATCACATGGATTTTTCCATAACCAATGAAAAATATTATTTTTATAACAAAATCACAATCTAAACCATTTATTTTATATTGTTTAACTCATCGAGATCATGGACCAAACCATGTTTTTTAAACTATAATAAGAAAATATCACAATCAACAAACTTACCCTTAAGGAATATACTAGTTTAATAAATGGAAATGTATCAAGACTCTAATAGAATAAATTTAAGTATATTTTAATTCTTTAAAAAATAAATATTATAATTTTTTATTACTTTATAATTTTTAAATAACATAGTTTTATTAAAATTAGATTTTGACATAATGAAACACAAATTATATTTTTTGGGAAAAAAATATTTTCCATCTCAAAACACATTTTAGCTCCCACATTTTATTATATGTAACTATGTAATTATTATTTTTATGTATATAAAGTTGTTGGGTAACATTTTTCAGAGTTTGGAAGGATTTTGGGAAGGTTTTGGTGTTTTTCTAAGGGCACATTGTTTGAGCAGGGTCAGAGATATCTGTGCAAAATCTCTAGGAAACAGTGTGTAGGTGTTAGTGGATTCTGGCATGTTTGGTGCATAATTTTTCTAATTATACATGATTACTAGGGAAGTTCCCCTTGAATAAGTATCAAGTACATGGTTAGCGCATGGTTTGTCTAACTGTGCGTCTAACCGTGCATGACTTAAAAAGTGGGTTTTTTAAAAAATGAGGCTTGGTTGAGATTTTCACTTGAAACCCCATTCCTGAACCCATGCATCCCTAACATGGGATTTACTATTCTTAAAGGTGATAGAACCTTTCCCCGTCATCCAAGAAGTGTTTCGAAGTGTTTTATTTGTTCTTTAAAGGAATTTCTCCCTTGGTAAGTCTCATTTCTTGGTAGTTTCTTAGTTTTCCTTAGATATATTTTTCTATTTCTCCAGATTTCATAGATTTAAATATATTGTGGATATATCTATGGTTTTTGTTACATATCATGGTGAGATTTGTATTTTTTGATGTTAGGGGAAGGATTTTAAGGCTTATTTGTGGAGTGTTCACTCAGATTTGGTGAGAGTTTGTACCGTCAGTCGTTTTATCCAAAACCCTAACAATTGTTGGATTCACTATCAAATAATTTAACTAGAACATGAAATCTTAATTTAAATTATTTTTTTATAGAAATTGGTTTTTAAATTGTTTTGTGAAGCATGGTTCAAATAAATTTTGAGATGATTTTTGGATTTTTGGGTAAATGTGGTATTTTTGGGCAATAATCTTTGTTGTTTGATTTTCAAATGATGATTTGAAAATAATTTTATTAATTTTTTTTAAGGAAATAGATTTTAAAAAATGTTTTATTGAAAAAATAGTGATTTATCTTAATTATTCTGAATAGTGATGTGGTTAAAGGGAATTTTCAATAAATGTTTGAGTTTTATTGAAATGATTTTGGAATTCCTGGTTGGAACGTTGTTGGAAATTCTTTGTTTGGCCCTGTCGGTTTAAATGGTTAAAGAATATTTGAAATTGGGAATGGTAATGAGATTGAATTACCACCATCAAAAGATTGAAATATGGTGTGATGTACCAAAATTAATAGGGGACGTTATTAGACATGAAGTTCTATAGTCAATGGTAACACCAAACTTGGATGGTTGAGTTTTGTGTGTGGTTGAGGTGTTTGTGTTGGGTCATGTGAAATCTAATGGGTTGTGCCGATATTAAATGGTTAAAATGGTTACAGGATTTTTTTGATGCATTCCATGTTAGTTTAGTTATGTCGGTAAATAAGTTGGTACGAATTTTTTGTCTTTTGGGTAATTGTTGAACTATTTTATTGGTTTTATATAAATTGTTTTATATAAATGTGCTAAGTTGTTATTGACTATTGGTGTGATTAGGGTAGTCATTTGGGGAGAAACTACTGAGTATTATAACTCAAACCTTCTTGTAACTCAGGTGATTTTGTATATGTTATAGTCAGGGACACAGGTAAAAAAGAATCACATTTATTTAGTGGAACACTGTGATGCTTGGGTGGTTATCGAGTTGGAATATACATCTTAACATTGAGCAGCATAGTTATTAAATCATTTTATGAGTTTATTTGTGTTTTTATTCCTATTGGTACACTGATTTGGTAATGGTGTGGTTTTTTATTGTTTTATTTGGTATGATGTTGAATTTTAATACATTTTTGACCTGCATCATGTAGTGGTTTTTAGTAATGACATGTTTGGTATGTTATTAGTATTTTAAAGGAAAAATTGTCCCACAAATGTTTTGAATCCCTTGTTTTGTATTTCTAGACTATTGCACCATGGGGATTTTTCTTAAGGCCAACCAGTACATTAACCTAGACTCAATCTAATGAGGGGTTTCATGATGTTACATGTGGTAGGAGTTCATTCAATATTTTGGTATCAGATGTTAGAATTGGAGTAAACATTAATTCTCAATTTATTTCTTGAGTTGGGATGCTGGAAAAAAAAGGATTGTTGGAACCTGAAATGTATAGCATAAAAATATATAGGTAGCCTTTTTATGATGTACATCATGTTACTAGGGAGTTGAGAATATAACTGTTTTGGAGACACTTATAGGATTGTGATCTCATTGTCTTGGGTTTATATAATGAGAAGTGTATGGAATGCATTGTAGAAATGAATTCCCAATAATATTTCATATCTTATTTGGGGTAATGATTTATGTGTGTAATGAATATTTAGATTTTTGGAACAAATAGAAAGTGTTTTCAAATTTTTTATTTTGAAAAGAGAATGTTCGTGGCATTTGGAAATGTGCCAAAATTCAAAACATGGTGGATTTTTCAAAAATGATTGTACATGTGAAATGATTAATTTTGGAAAGCATGGTTTTTATAGTTTAAATTTGTTATAACTTAAAATTTTAAGACTTCAAAATCTATGAGGTGATTCTTATGGTTCTTTTATTTTGTTGATTGAAATGTATTTGGGTAGGCGGTTAGAAACCAACCGTAGGAAGCTGCTAAAAATTTGTCTTCACCTTAGACATAGCTAATCCAATAGCTGGTTCAATTAATAGGGAAATCCTTTTAGTATGTGGATAATGGGAATATAAGGGATAAGTCAGAGCATGTGGATGATTTGGTTCAGTTTCAAAAAACACAATCCACAAATCTTGTAGGGTGATTCAGAACCTGAAAAAGAGGAGGCATGGATGAATATGATGAATTGAATATTAAATTTCATAGGATCATTAGAGGAGATTAATGTATAGTTAGAGACATAAATGTTTGATGATATTTCACTTCAGTGGTGGGAGTTAACAGTCTAGGAAAATGGGAACCAAGGTATGACATGCGAATATTTTGAGGATTTGTTCAATAAAAAATTTATCCTCTCACATTTAAAATTCAATGCATGATAGGTTTCTTTTTATCGAAGTACGAAAAGCTATTTTTTAAGGAATATGAAGATAAATTGTTGAATTTAGTCCATTTTTACCAGATTTTGCGGCTTGTACATCATTGAAGGTGCATATTTTTAAATTTTAGCTAAGGTAGGAAATTCATTCAAAGATTACAGTGCTCTATGTAACAGATTATTGAGATATGGTAATAGATCTATAGTGAATTAATTAGATATATTAGGGTATATGAGTGTAGGAATTAAATTTATACCCATGAGAAATTTTGGTAACTCTAATGCGGGGAGGAAGTGGAAGATGGACACTTATTTCCAAAAGTATGAATATGGATTATAAGTAGTTGACTTGAGAATTGAATATTACACCAAATCCTATGATTAAGATATTATGTTTCTAATGTGGATCTCTAATCCACTTAAAGTCATAATTTTAGGCACAACGTAGATAATGTCATGATTTCAATCATATGGGATATGTTTAGTGGTACTATCGCAATGCTCTAAGGTAAGCTGTTTGGGAAACTTATGAGGGGTTGCAGGCCTCTTATACTTCTATGGGATGAGGGAACCAACATACCCCTCATGAAAAGAATATATTTAGACATGGGGATTATAGAAACACCATTATTTTACAAGATGAACAATTTTAGTGGGGTAATAAATAGAAAATTGTGGCCAGTAAACAAATTTTTAGAGATGAGAAATTTGTGATCGTTGATCAATATATACCATCAACAGTGTAAGGTTTTATTCTTATGAATTTTACCTTTATAAAACAATTATTTTATATGAGTGTGTCTCATTAATTCATTTCTTCTTGTGCTGTTGATTTGTTGGGTTTAAATGTGGAAATGGCTCCTTCTGTTATGAAACTTCAAACACAACGGGGTCAAAGAGAGTGTTGAGACTTTTTGTATATAGAATGTCATATAGTTTTTGATGGGGTTGAGTTTATATGGGAGTTATCATTAATTAATAAGAAAATATATGATATAATCCTGGGTATATATAAGTTGATTATGTCTAAGGTCCAAATCTAATATACGGATTGAACGATTAGTTTCATGATTGTAGATGATGTTGAGCATCTCTTTCGATGATAGAAGAATGAAAAGGTGGATGAGAAAGGCTTTTTGGAACCATCTATTACGATGATCTAATATTAGTTAGTGGATTTGTATTTAGCATCAATTAAGGATATTTATATAATCATTTTCTACCAGTTTTTATTAGTTTTTGGATGACATTTCTGAAAATTTTATAGGGTTTCCCTCATAGGGGAAGTGGAGTTTATGATGGTTATCCATTTGGGGAGTTGTCCTATAGCACTTCCATATTATCAGATGGCACCAATAGAACTAAGGGAATTAAAATTGCAGTTGGAGGATCTAGATAAAGAGGTTTTTTCTAGGCTAGCACATATCCTTGGTTGGCACTTGTTTTTTCGTTAAAAAGGAGTATGGAACTCTACGATTATGTGTGGATTACCCTAAGATTAACCGAGTTACAATAAATAATAGATATTCACTCCAAAAAATTAATGATTTGTTAGATTAGTTGAGGTGATATCGATTGTTATCCAAAATTGACTTCTGATCAGGATATCCTTAATTGTGGGTATAAAAAAAGGATTGCCCAAAAACATCTTTAGAAGTAAATATGGCCACTATCAGTATTTGGTAATTCCCTTTGTTCTTAAAATTCTCTAATAGAATTCATTGTATTTATGAATCTGATATTTTAGAGATATATTATTTCTTTTGTGGTGGTGTTTTTCTATGATGTATTAGTTTATTCAAGGAAAAAGGATGAGCATGAGAAACACTATGTTACAGTTTTTTGAATCATTAGGGATCATCAGTTATATGAATATTTATAAAAATTTGTTTTTTGGATATAAGAGGTATATTTTCTTATCCATGTTATTTCTAAAAAATGTGTTCTAGTAGATCTATAAATGATAGAGGTGGTTATCTCTTGATAAATTCTAAATAATGATTTTGAGATAATAAGATTCCTAGGTTTAGCTGGTTATTAGTAATGATTTACTCAAGAATTATCATAGTTATCTTAAGCAATGGTAGCATTGGCAAAGAATAATGTTTCATTTAAATGGATTGATATATTTAAATTTTCTTTTGAAGAGTGTAAGAGTAACCTTACATTGACACCAATTTTTGTTTTTCCCAAACCAGGGAAAGAGTACATAGTTTTTTGTAATGTATAAAGATCAAGGTTGAGGAATTTTCTCATACAAGGGGATAATCTTTTTGCATATAGATCATGTAAATTAATGTTTCATGAGGATAACTACCCAATTCATGATTTGTAATATGCATATGTGGTGAATTATTTGAAAACATGGAATCATTATCTCTTCATAATGAAATTCACACTGTTTACTAAACATAAGAACTTGAAGAAAATTTTCTCATAGAGAGATTTGAATTTGAGACAAAGGAGATGGATGGAGTATCTCTAGATGTTTGACATTGACTACATGTACACACTGGGTGATGGAAATTCAGTGGCAGTTGCAGTAAGCATAAAATAATATGATTTAGTGGAAAAGGAAGCCTCTTATCAGTGGTAGTTGATATCGATCAAAGCTGACACACATTTGGAATGTGAAGAACAAGGTGATGTAAATTTTTTCTTCCAATTTCATTATTTCCTAATTTGGATGGATTTTATAGGCATAAATTTCCCACTCAAAATTTTTATCTATGAGGATGAAAATCAATGGTTGGAAAAACACTAACGGTTAGAAACATGATGGGCATTTAGTGTTGACATTAAAAAATTGGATGGTTGTACCAATGGTTTGTCATAAAAAAACTTCTTTAATGAATACCATCATTTTAGATGGGTTAACCATACTATAATTCATAATATTTATATGGTGTTGAAGGTGAATTTTTGGTGGGATGGTATGAAAAGTAATGTGGCTATGTTTGCATTGAGATACTTGAATTTTTAGCAAGTCGAGGAAGAGCATCAAGGACCTGTAGGTATGTTACAATTTTTACCAATACCTGTGTAATAATGGGAGTATATAGTGATGGATTTTGTTACAGGTATCTTGATAAAAGTCATAAAAATGATTCCATATGGGTGATTGTGGATCAGCTAACAAATTTGGCCTATGTCATCTATATTCATAAATATCCAATGGTGGAGGATCTGTCAAAAATCTATTTTTTTGGGGTGGTAAAGAGGCATGGTGTTCCATTTTCAATTGAATTAGATAGAAAAACTAGGTTCACATATTGTTTATATAAATTGTTATAGTAATCCCTTGGGACTCCGTTGATTATGAGCCTGACTTATCATCCCTATACAGATAAGAAATCCAAGAGGATTATAAAAATGTTGGAAGACATGTTGCATGATAGTTTTATTGATTTTGGTGGATCATGGGAGGATCACTTACCATTAGTGGAACCTTTTATAATAACAGTTATTATGCCTCGATACATATGGCTATGTTTGAAGCATTCTAGGGGTGGGTGTGCCATTCTATAATTTTTTGGCTGGAAATCAGTGAGATTTCATTCGGTGGGCCCAAAATTCTCCAACAAATGATGGAAAAGATTATGTAGATTATGAAAATAATGGATATGTATTAGAGTCCTCAAAAATCATATACATATCATCATCGAAAACCTTTTTCCTTTGCATTTTGTAATCATGTGTTCTTGAGAATCTCTCATAGATTTGGACAACAATATTTTGGAAATCAGGGAAAGCTATCTCCCGGATATATTGAAACATTTTAGATACTTGAACTTGTTGTAGAGGGGGAATATCGGTCTTCCTGGTCCCCACGGTTTAGTTTAGTTCACATTGTTTTTAATGCATATCAATTGATGAAATATCACCTGGATTATAACCGCGTAATTCGATGGGATCTTGTTGATCTAGAGTCGGATGTTTCATTAGTTCAAAATCCATTTCAGATTTTTGATCAGAATGGGAAATTATTTCAAGTAAAATGAATCTATCTAATGTGGGTTTTGTGGAAACATAGTCTGTTTCAGGAGGAGACATGTGATTGAGAGAAAAAATGGTTGATCAATCACCTGTGCTCTTTCTGGAATGTCATAGTTTTCTACTTTCTAAGGATGAAATGACCAATGGTGGGGAGCATTTAGAACAACTAGTTTGAGTTATGTAACCATTTAATTAATCTTTTTATGTATTTATAGTGGTGGGGTAATGTTTCAGAGATTTTTAAATATTTTTTGGATGGTTTTGGGGAGTTTGTAAGGGAATAAAATTAGTGAAAACTGTGCAGAATCTCCAAGAAACTTTGTAGCTAGGACAATGGGATTTGGCATTGTTAGGACACAATTTTTTGAAGCATGTTGTACAACCATGAGAGGCACCCCTTGATGTAGTATAAGGTTCATGGTTGGAACATAATTTCTCAAACTGTGTGGACAAACCATGTAAGACTTATAAAACTGGGTTTTTTAAAAATGGGCATTGGTCGTTATTTTCCCAAAACACCCAATTATTGATCCCATGAAATCCTAACTTGAGATTTCATCAACTCCTCTTGATATAACTAGAATCATTATTTTAAAATTAGATTTTTTTTTCTTGAAATTTATTGTGAACATATTGTTATATGATTTATTAAAATCCATTTGGTGATGATTTGGGGATATATGGGGGAAATGTGATATTTTTGTATAATATGCTTCATTGTTGGATTTTGAAATGAAGATTTTAAAATGAGTTTCTTGATTTTATTTATGGAAATTGATTTTAAAAAATGTGTTTCAATTAAAATTGTGATTTATTGAAATTATTCTTGGAATGGATGCATCTTATGTTCATTTTAAATAAATGGTTGTGTTTCATTGAAATGGGTTTGGCATGCTTGGTTTGGATGTTTTTGGAAATTTTTGGTTTGAAATTATTGGATTAAACTGTTAAGAATGTGTTTAATTTAGGATGGGTAGTGGGAATTAAGTACCACCATAAATGGATTTGAATATGGAATGATGTACCAAAATTAAAAGGGGATGGGTTTATAAGTGATGTTCCACCATCAATGGTAACACCAAGCTTGGGTGGTTAGGTTTTGTCTTTGCTTGAGGTGTATTTGTTGGGTCATTTGAAATGGGATGGGTTGTGCCAATACGAAATAGGTAAAATGGTTAATTTCTTGTTTGGATGCATTCCTTGCATGTTTAATTATGTGGGTAAACTAGGTTTTATGGATTGTTTGTCATATTGGTAATTGTTTAACTATTTTATTGGTTTTATATAAATTTTTTTATATACATGTGATAACTTTGTATTTTCTATTGGTTTGTGTTGGTATGTAATTTGAGGAGAACCTACTATGTATTATTACTCAACCCCTTCTTGAAACTATGATTATTTTGTAGATTTTGTATTCCAAGCCATGGATAAAATCAAAGAATCTCATTTAATTAGTGGAAAAACATGATGGTTGGGTAGTTATGGAGTTGGAGTATATAGATTGGCATGGATTTGTGGAGTCACATAACAATGCCTTGAGTTTTTTTTATCGTTTTCTTGGTACTTTGATATGTGATTGGTATGGTTTTTAATTTTTGTCCTTTTGTATGAGGTTGAATTGTTATACATAATTAACATGCATCATATAGTGGTTTTTGTTAATGATAGGTTTGGTTAGTTGTTTTTATTTTAATGTAAAAATTGTCCCCCCATTGTTCTTTAATATATTTTCATTTATTGTTGGCCTTTGGCTACTTTTGGATGTCGACTAAGGCCAAGTAGCACTTCTACCTCAACTCAATCCAATGAGAAGGGGCTGGATGTTACAATCTTTTTGATGAATTGAATAATTTTTTAAATAAAAGATATTATAATAAAATATAATTATTAAATTATATTTATTAAATATATATTATACTATAATTTTATGATTTTAGAGGTAATTGTTTTTAGATTATAAAATATGTTACTATAAAAAACCCTATATTTTTAATAAAATTTTATTTTTGAATGAAAAGTGTAAATTCTCATGTATAAGGAACATTTTTTTATAAAAAAGATTATTTTTCAAATAAAATTTTTTAAATTATCCAATAGTTAATTTTTCATAATTTTATGAGATAGTCAATTTTTTAAGTAAAAATTAAATACCATATAATAATATTGTATGTATTCTAACATCTTATATACTTAAAAGTGATTTAATAAATACTATAAATATTATCTATTACAAAAATTATGTTTCCCATTTAAAATAATATGTTTTGAGGTCATTTTATTAATTTTATAAACCCATAATTAATCTTCTAAATCATATATTATATTTTAATGTTTCGGAACTAATTATTTATAAACATGACTCAGTTACACATATGCAAGTGTATTATTTTATTTAGTTGTGTTAATATTGTGATATAACAATTAAAATCACTTATATTTTGAATAAAACATTGGAAAAAATAATTCAATAGTTTTTGGATTGGATTGATTTGTTATATAGATTCGAAAAAATGTGTTTATAAATTAATAATTAATTCTCTTTTTTATATAAAACCCACCTAACATCTTTTTCATCTTCACCATTAATCCTTAGATAATTATGTTACTATACCCTTTCCTCTCTAAATCCCTCTCATGGTGTTTCTAAGCTCTTTATAATCTTTTCTCAATCTTTTAGAATCACCCCCTCGCAATAAGTGATCTCTTTCTTCTCCTATTTATTCAAGAACCTTCTTCATATTATGCCTTTTTATTTCTAATAGTTCAATTTGGAATATAATTTTAAAAATCTCTACTATTATAATTATTCTTTATATATTATGAGGGACCCATTTTAGTCTCATTAAGTACTTCTATGTATTTTTATGTAGCCCGGTCATTTTGTCAAAACTAATCTGAGGTTTTCCAAGAAAAAAATTTTATAGTTAATAACCATCTATATTTCTACTCAAGGGTATTCACCTAGTTTTACCTATACTTAATTTATTGATAATTCCATGTATAAATCCCACACTCCTCAATCATAGTATGGGAAATGATGAAAAATAAACTTATGTCATATGATCTATGTGGATCACTTATTCACACACATAATATGAATGTGATGGGGGGTCCCAGAATATATATCCCTAAAAGGCATTTTGTACTATTTTTCTCATTAGATATGTCATGTAGGACTCAAGGGGAGGGGGGGTTACACTAATAACACTATGATATAGTTTTTTAACATTTAGTTTTAATTATGTTTATGATTTCATGTTTTATGTTGTTTCCACATTCCTATGTTGCCTTTATGATATCATGCTACATCATGATTTGATGATCATGTTTATCAATATCACTATAATTATGTCACCTTGATATGCCTATTGACATACATGAATTACTTCCATCATTTTATACGTTTATTATTCTCCTATGGGTCCTTTTAGATCACACCTTTCATATGTACATCCCCAGGTAATCATATGTTCTTTTAGATGATTTTTCACATTTAAGGGCATATTATGGAGGTTTAGTTTAGGTCTCTATATTTTGGTCTCATGTTATTAAAATATGAACCTAATAACCAAATAAAACTAGTCCTCATGATCTTTTGGGCTTGTATTATGTGTATTATTATGTAATAAATCATGAAATAATGTTTATGAATGATATGGGTTTTCATAGATGGTATTACTGAAAAAATATATTTATTTTTGTATATTAGGATCATAAAACACTAGTAAAATCCTTTGGGATAACACTTGACATTGGAAAACGTCACTAAATTGTGGTAAGTTATAGAGTATGTTTTTTTGTGGAAAATATATACCTATCTTGATAAGATAAGTTTATATGGTATTAGAAAAGTTATACATAGGGTTAATAACCCCAAAAATGGAAATTGGGATTGACTCAATCATCACCTAGTCTATAATAAAGAGTCTTTATTGTACACCTATTTTGACACTCCTAGGAGATATTTTTTGGTAAATTCACAATAATATTATTAACCATAATAAAGTGAATGAAAATGACCTTAATAATTTATATTAGGAAATAGATAATTAATAACTTAGATTGGTACCTATAAATTCATCAGTTATGGAATATATATCATATTTGAGTTGTCCCTTCAATGTTAATAGTTTTATTTTTATGTGTTTAGCAGTTAGAAAATTATAATCCCTAAGACTATTTTGGATGAAATGAATGATTAGAACTATAATAAAATAGTGAAAGGTATGCTACCATCCACGGTTCTACACATTCCTTTATATCACACTAAATTAGTATAACTATTAAAACACCATTGTTAATCTTGTTAGTATAACTATCAGTTTAAATGATAAATGGGTAAATTATTAAATCACATATGTATAAGTCATTCCTAGTCAATATTTACTGTGTGAACTTCCTATAAAACATTATGATACACCCTTGTTCAAAAGTTGATGTTATTTTGGGCATGGATTTAATTTCATTTTATAGATCCAATATAAATTTCAGAGAGAATGAAATCACCCTTGGTATCAAAAATAACCCCCCGATTCTATAAAATTTAATGTATGAGGATGAATCTCCTTTGGTATCATCATATCATGAAGTGATATTATTTTAGTATGTGAAAGAATACTTATATAAAATTTCTGAGATCAAGGAAAAGACCATATTTTATGACATTCCATTTGTAGGGTAATTCATTGATGTAGTTCCCAATGAATTTTCTTGTCTTCCTTCATGTAGAGAGGTTGGGTTCTCAATATAACTAACACCCAAATATATCCTAATATCCAATAATCTATATATAATGTACACTAGTAAACTTCAAGATATCAAGAATAAATTATAGTATAATATGGATAAATAGTTTATAAAAACAAGTGCTTCACCATGGGGTGCATCAGTCAAATTTTTCAAGAATAATGTTGGTTAATGTGACTCTACATTGATTATCTCAAACGTAAAAAATTATGATAAAAAAATAATATAATTCCATGGATTGATTATTTTTTAAATATTTTATATTGATCCATATATTTCACTATGGTAAATCTTTGATTATGATATTATCATGTAATAGTGAATATATTGGATATTTATAAGATTGACTTATGTACAAGGTATATGAACTAAAAGTTCATGTTGATGCCATTTGAAATCACTAATCCTCCAAAAATATTCATGGACATAATTAATATAGTTTTTAGATAATACTTTTATATATTTTAGTCATTATAAGTAATATTATTATCTTATCCAAAGGGAAGGAGGATCATGAGGAGTGTTTAGATGTTTTATTGAAATCCCCATGGAAAGAATTGGTGGATGAAAATTACAGTAAAAGTGAGTTTTGGACAGAGCAAGTATCATTTTTATTGAATGTTATCACTAACTAATGGATATATTTGGATCCTTTAAAAGTAGTGGAAATTGAAGGATGGACCTGACCAACCACTGTTATGGGAATTCATATTTTCCTTGGAATGGTTGGGTACTATCTATGATTTTGTGAGAAAAACATCATGAATTTCAAGTTCACTAACTAATATAACATGGTAGAGGTTGATGTATGTATGGAATGAGTAATGGAAATAATGATTTAAAGATCATAAAAAGTATCTAATAATTACAGTTGTTCTCACATTACCCACATATGGGGAAGGTTTTATGATCTATAGTGATGCCACCAAAAAATGATTAGTTTGTTTACTCATTCTAGATTCAAAGAGATATATTATTCCTCCATTGAATTAATGGTCCATGGATAGAATTACCAAGAATATGATCTAGAATTGGATGCAGTGATCTATACATAGATGATTAGGATGAATTATATATATAAGGTGAAGTGTGATATATATATAAATCATAAAATCCTAAATTATTTATTCAAACAAAATAAGATCAATATGTTCCAACAAAGGTGGTTAGATATGATCAAGTATAATGATTATTCATTCGATTACCATCCTAGTAAGGTGAACAAAGTGGTATATGCTACGAGTAGAAAGGATAATGTAACCCTATACATGATAATAATTATAAGGGATATAATAAATTTGGACTACATAGGATGAATTTTGGAATAATAAAAAGATATTCATTTTACCTTCATCAAATGAAATCTCGACCATCTATTTTTGAGATTATCAGTGAGGATAAGAAGGATTATGTGTTGATACAGAAAATGGAAGTGAATATTCTTAAGGTCAACATTTCTAAAGATGGAGTTATAAGTTTTAGAACCCAAATAATTTTCCCATAAAAAACAAAACTAAATATCGAACATTTGGAAGATGAACATATCTCATACTTTTATATTTATCTAAGAAATTCCAAGACATAAAGATATTTGATGGAAAAATTCTTGTGGGTTATGATGAAGAGGGAGATTAAAATTTTTTATCATGATGATTGGTGTGAGAATAAGTCATGGTTAAAAAGATAGAAGTCTAAGGGTATAATGAAACTATATTTTATAACATTATGGAAATGGGAAAAAATTACCTTAGATTTCAATATAGGATCCCCTAGTACACATAAATTCAATGATACCACCCATGTGGTAGTTGATACGCTTCCCAAGACATCACATACAATGATACCAAGGAAGATTTCTCTCTCAACCAAATGACCAATATATAAATTAGGGATGATGTAAAGTTGCATGGAGTTCTTATCACTATTGTATCTGATCAATATCTGAGGGTTTTCTCGATGTTTTGGACAATCCTTTAGAAATCATTAGATATAGAACTGATATTTAACAATAATTATCACCCTCAAATGGATGGCCAGACAGAAAGAAGTATTCAAACTCTAGAGGATATTCTGAGATCATGTTTAATGCATTTCAAAGGCTTTTGGGATTAATACCTCATTCTAGTGGATTTATCATATAACATAAGTTTTTATTATAGCATTCAAATGATATATTATAAGGCTCTGTAAGTGTAGATGTGATAGACTCCAACACACTGGTATGATGTTATAGAGTAGAAGTTCATGGGACCAGATCTCATCCAACATATGTTAGATAAGTATCAAACCATTCAAAATCATATTAAATAAACCAAAATTAAATTGAGAATATACGCAGATAATATTCAATGAGACCTAGGGGTTGATGTAAAATATAAAGTGCACTTTCATAAGTCTTCATGAAACAAATTTTCAAGGTTTGGGAAGAAGGAAAGTCATAGTATAAGATACATCAACCACTTAGATATCAATGATCACAATGGAGTAGTGGCTTATAGACTAGCGCTCATACCTATATGATCACAAGTACATGATGTGTTATAAGTATCCTTCTTAAGGAAGTACATATCAGAACCCTCAAATGCACTAAATCTATAGGTGGTGCCATTAGATAATTTTATTTTATATAATGAGAATCCATTGAGGATCATATATCATAGAGACAAGGTCCCACAAAAAAATAAACTAGTGAAATTATTTAAGAGGAACAAAATATTTGGAGAATTGAATTAGGAACAATAATAAGTTATGAAATAGAAATACCTTCATCCATTTTAGTTATTGAACAAAATTTCAATGGAAAATTTTCTGAAGGTGGGAATAATGAAATGATTTGAAAAATTGTAAACTAAACTCCATTTTTAAATGTTTTAATTCTTTATTAATAAATGAAATTAAAGAAAATAAAAGCACTTATCTAATTAGTTTAGACCATTATAAGTTATATAGTGTTGATTTAAAAATTTCATTAGGAATCACTGCCATTGATAATATAGTTTTTATACAGTGATGATATGATTAGTGTACATATAGATTTTTTAAAAAATCAATTTCATACAGAAAAAGGAAGTGACGACCTCAACCAAAAGGATCATACTTTATGATGCCCATTTATCAAAGATTCCACATGAGATAACGTCATTGTGATTTTACAATGAATAATACTACAATGTTATTCACTACATAAGTCATGAGTAAAACCATTTATGGGATACGTTTGAGCTCACTAAGATCATAACCCAATCAATGCTCACTGAACCACACTAATAAAATATCACCATCACACACCTTACCTTTAGGGAATTTATTAGTGTGATAAACAAGTATGCATCTAGACCCTAATAATAAAAATGTATATATTTTTTATTTCTTAAGAAAATAGTTATAATATTTCTCTTTTATTACTATATAATGTCAAAATAATTAATTTATAAAAATATTTGATTTTGATATAATAAAAAAAATTGTATTTTAGAGAAATATATAGTTTCAATAATGACACTCTTTTTGATGAATTCATGAATTTAAAAAGAACTATATTTTAATAAAATATTATATCTAAATAATAATTTTAAAATATAAATTATATTATTATATTATAAATTAAAATGTAACTGTTATAAGTGATTGAAAAATATAATTGTCAAAAGACCAGTATTTTTCAATAATGTGGGATTTTTATTTAAATGTATAATTTATAAAATTGTATAATTTATGTGGGTAAAATAATTATGGGTTTTTTAATCACAACATCAAAATTATACAATGGAGACTTTGTTTTTTTGAGATAGTAAATATTTTGTGTATAAATTAAACATAGTATAATTATAAAGTTTGTATTATGAAATAATTAAATAAAAAAAATAGAGTAATAAATAATAAAAATATTATCCGTGGACCAAATTATGTTTCACTAATAAAATATATTTTTTATTTTATTTAATTATTTTTAGTAACCGTTAATTAATCCTGTAAAAACTATATTATATTTCAATGTTTGATAATCATTTTTTACAAACATGGCCTACTTTTACATCCCCAAGGGTATTATTTTAATGATTCATATTATTATCCTTATAAAATAATGAAATATACTCATCTTAAACAGAATCCATGGGAAAAATCCATGGGATTGTTTGTTGTTTGGATTAATTAATCGTATTGATTTCAAAACATGTGTTTAGAAATAAATAAATAATTACAATCACTTTTGTAATAAAAACCCACTCATATCCCCTTTTTTATTGAATAACAACCATATAATACATTGTTTAGAATTTCCTCCACTCTAGTTATCCCTAAAAATGTGTTCCAATGATATTAATATTCTATTACCAAGATTTTAGAAGTTCCCTCTCAAGGTTAGGACTTCTCTCTTGGTCCATCGTATTTAAAAACCTTATTTATATTATTCATTTTTATTTACAATTTCTCATGTTAGAATAAGTTTTTACACATCCGTATTACTAAAATATTAATTTCCATGTGATGATAGACTACATTCAATGTCATTAATACCTTCCATTATTATTCATGTACCCCTATTATGTTGGTGAAGTTTTCCAACAATTTTCCATGACAAATATTTGTGTAGTGGATACATTTCCCCATTTCTATTCAAGGGTATTCACCTAGTTGTAACTACCCTTAATTTATTTTTTAATTATATGTATGTAACCCAAACTACTTAATAGTGGGATTAAAAGTGATGAAATAGACCCTTATGTTGTATGATCATTGTGGAAAACATATTCACAAATATGATATGATTGTAGAAGCTCGGACATATATTATATATCTCTCCAGCACATTGGGTAATGTTTTTATATCATGATATTACATGTAAGGTTCATGAGATATTACCCAAAGAACAATATTTTATGAATTTTTTCTAGTTATCCTTAAATTATTCTTATGATGTCATACTTTATTTTGTTTCCAAATTCCTATGTTTCATTTATGTTATCATCTTAACTCATGTTTCGATGATTATGTTTATGATTCTAACCCATTTTATGCCTCAATGATAATCTTATTGATAGTCATGAGTTAATTCAATCATGTTACGATTTTATTTTTCCCTTACTTTTCTTTATTGCTCACCCCTTTCTTTTGTATATCCCCAGTGTATCCCATGTGGTTTTAGAAATGGAATGGAATATAAGAGAATGTTTTGGAGTTTTAGTTTATGCCATTGTATATTTGTCACAATCTATTCAATTGTATAACAAATTACCCAAATAAAATAGGCTTCACTATCTTATGGTATTCTATTAAGTGTATCCTTATGTGAGAAACAATGAAATAAATTTCATCAAAATATGGGTTTTCATATTGATAATATGTTAAGGGATTACTCTATTGAATTATACGGGTGATTGGGCACTTATCTCAAATAATTGGAGTTCTCACACAATTATAACTTTCATTTGATCATCCAAATGGTGAAATATGAGCCTATATATAAAAATATATTTTACTTTCTCATATTGGGATAATTTTAGTGGGATATAAATAATATATATATCGATTATTCATGAGGTAGAAGAATTGACATGATTCATCCAAAAGAAGATCTTGTTAGTAAAATGTAGATATTATAGTAATTCTAATAATCAAATAAAAGATTTTGAATTAAATTTGGGAGACCATATCATCATGAATATATGACCATGAATGAGACTAATGTGGGATTCTATGAAATGGATGCTCAAAAAGTGTTATATTGGAAATTTGGAAACTTGTTTTGGATATTTTGTTTTGTAATATATATATATGATACCTAAAACATTCAAGGTACATGATGTCAACCATTTCTCCCTTGTAACAAATTTTATTCTGAAACTAACACACATACGTAATAATAATGGGGTATGATTAGAAAATAACATATCATATAATGAATGGAAATTCCATTTACATTATTGGATACTTATGTTTTATAAAATTAGGGAACTCAATATTTGAAAAGTATATGGATAAATTATAAATTTATGTTTAAAAAATAAATATTTGTTAAATTTTGAATATATATTTATTTAAAAAAATTATATTTTATATACTCTATAATGTATTTTTAGTTATGAAATTCTTGTTTCCTCGTATGAAATATTTTTTATCTATATTTTCTTACATATTTACCCACCTTACTTTAATGATATTATAAAATTATTCTTCATAAATACCCATATTATATTGAAATTTCCCCTATTTCTTCCTATAAATAAACACCTCAATGCCCATTTCTATTCATAGTAAATTAATATATATTATTTATATTCAACTATATATATATTTTTCTTTCATAATTATTAATCCAATTATAATTATTTTTATGTGTTAATTGGATGCCTCTAAAACAAGGAAGAAAAAACCTAAAATATATTTTCTCATTATCTATATTTTTTAGTATTAAAAAAATAATTTTATTTTATTCTATATATATTAATCAATATTCATCATTTTACTCCATATTAATAGTTTAATAATATGATATTTCACAATTCCCCATTAAAATTAATTCATGATCTATTTAATTATTTAATTTATTTTATAAACATATATTATTTCTAAATATACTGAAAATGAATTATTATTTCCCCATGGTGATGGGAAATTAGATTATAATAAATATATTATAAATATATATGAATAATATACCTCACTATTATTGTGATATTGTATAGTGATATAAATTTAAATAATCTATTAATAACCAACACATAATATCCATCATAGGATATCAGATATCCATGAAACTATGATTCAAAATATTTGTACCTTTACTTATTTATGAAGTATCATAAAACATCATTAGATAAAACAATATGCTACATAAAGGGATAGAGAGAGAGAGAAAGATAAAGCACCAGTTCTGGTTTTTACCCCAACATATATAATATAATAAGGATTGGGCCACCATATATAACACTTATCCATTAAATTAACTTAAACACAAAAGTTTATGTGTTCCATAGTAATTTTTTTTATTCTTAAAATAATTAATTTTCTAATTGAAATATATTATATAATATAGAAATCACTGTTAATTCATCAATCACATGAAAAATTAATGTAACGTAACATACACTCTAACTAAAAACCATCTTATGATGTTGTAGTTAACTAATATGATATAATACAATGATTTTTTAGATGAAACAATAATATATATTATTCTTCTTTGGGATATATGTATTTAGTTACTATTTTATTAGTGCAAAATATCTTCAATATTATCATAATTTGACCACTTATTATGTCACGTATCAATATTATTGTGAATATTATATTTATAATGGGAAATCTAACTAGAAAATAAGACTTAGATATATTTAGGAAGACCATTAACAAAATATTCAAGAATAAATATTTTATTATCACAAGTAAATATTCAATACTTGATATGATTTCACTAAGTGTGTTTTTTGATGAGAACTATATCCCCTATGAGAATAAGATATATTATTCCCATATACATGAATTAATAGGTATTTATAAAAAATTTAATATTAAAACCACTTAGACAAATACCAATAAATTATAACTCATTTATAAAGTTATTTTCAACAAATAAATTTTATTATTAATAAATCATTATTTATTTAATTGATTATACTCATTTTAAAACAACTTATGGAGTTTTATGATAATTATATTCATCACAATAATTTTAATACATATGAATAACTTAGAATAATGTATACCATTAAAAAAAGATAAATATATTCTCTTACATATTTTTTATATTTATAAAATAATTATATTAAAACAATTGTATTTCATTGATTGGGGACAAGATATCACAAATTTTTAACTCATGGGGATTTTTAAAAATATTTTCATGTAATAGAAAAATCAATTAATATATATACTTTTTATATGATTATTTTAATTGGTTTGGTTTTTTTATGGGTGGGGAACAAAACTTAATAACCACACAATGAATTTAATTACTATCCTGTGATAAATAAGATAGGGCAATGTAACTATCCTCATTGTAAAAAATAAATTTATAATTTATTTAATTATATTATTTGATTTTAAATAAAACAATTTGTATGTATAGATAGGTATTTATATATAAAATTTGAATGGGAGTATATTTGGATCTAAATCATGTTTGGTATTTATAAAGTTGTCAATTAATTTAAAAAAATTATGTATTATGAATGAGATTTATTTTCTACATGGTTTTAGAGAAATGAGTAAAAAATAATGGCTTAGTATTATTTATGGTCACAATGCATGATTCCAAAATCATGAAAATTATTCAAGAGAGAAAAATATTTATGTACATTTTCATGTACACTAAACACAATCATACAAAAAAAGTGTTCCATCAATAACGAAAACCCATTTATATTTCATTCTCCCATAAATGATTTATTTTATTTTCAATGCATATAATACATGATCCCCACACCCCCTCATCTCTATGACATTGATTTATGTCCATTGGATATTGATTATTGGTTATTCATTTTTTATTTCAAATAAAAAAATTATTATTCATTACATCATGTTTTCATTCTTAGTTTTTAATTTTTATAGCATACAATAGGTATTTCGGTTTGATATTTTCATTAGATAATAAATTAAACCTCTTCATTCCTTTTAATTTTTCTCAATGTTAGTCAAGAATGTTTATGGGAGATGAAAATTCCGTCTTTGAGTTTTTATTGGAAACAAATTACTATTCATTGGGTTTTTTATATGATATTAATATATATATATATATTTAATATTTATTTTAAAACAATAAATGGTGTTTCTTATGTATTGGTATACTTTTAATTAATATGGGCCATCAGAAACAATGATAATTCACTAAGGATAAATAGATAAAATCATAATCTTTTTCATTTCTCCATTAAAAAAACATGGGAACCTATCTTGGTAAATGATAAGATCCCTATAAAAAAACAAAAACAAATTAAAGCATAAATTTATTCCTAATAACCAAGTTTTATAGGGTTCACTACTCAAAATGAGATGCTATATCCTACGCATCATTCAATAAAACATTTCATCGCGCATTCTACTAGAATCACCATGAGAATTATAAATGATATGGGATTATCCTTAATTCCATGAAAGAAAATTGGTATCTTGAATTTTTTAATTATCAAAAACACAAATAAAGTTATAATTTTTTAATCTAAACTACAAGAGAGTCTTAACTAAGCATATAACACTATCATGTCATTGTTGTGGTTCTTCTTCATGTTCCTCTTCTTCCTCCACTTCTTCCGCTACATCATCTCTAGTTTTAAACATAAATAGAATTAATAATTATTATTTGATTTATTTATTTTAAACCTTCACACTAAATTTTTTTACACATCCCATTAATATTGTAAATTTGAATTCTAAAATGTTTTTAGTGATAACTTCAACTTAAGCCATTTTCAATACTTTTAAATCATTTAGATCTATCTATGGAACCACCATTGGATATGACTAAGTAAATTAAAGGAAAATATTTATTTTTTCATCAATAACCACGTGATACAAATCAATAGTTTTTTAATTCTATATTTTTTCTTCTTCATGACCTCACACATTCAATTACAATGCAATAAATCAGTTTTTCTAAAACTTCTTGAAAACCAACTCTACCATTATGATTTAACAATATAAAATATAGTTCGATCAAGTATTAATTATAATCTATAGAGGAACCAAATTTTAATATAATAAACTTTTTATCATGATTCTATAATATTTACTCCTATGTGGCTTGAAATATACTCTGATTCGAGATAAATCAGAATATGATATCCTCTTACATGATGTGATCGATATGAAACAGTTTTGATAATTCAATGTATTAATACTCATGACTGGTTATGATTTTATGTGAAACATTAACATCCATAATGAATGTTCATATTTATACATATTTTCATTGAACTCTTTAGGCATGTTCACTGTGACATGAGGTACACGATTGCATTGTGATTCCCTTGAACCTCCAATATAAAAGAGAACCCATTTAACATTTTCCCCTTATTGAAATTTAATTTAATTAAAATTATGAATAGTTTAGAACAACATTATATCGAAACATCAATCATGACATGAATACAAAGGCTAAAATTATATTTACTCTTATATTTGAATATTTTTCTAATACACAACTTTCATTGTAGTGTAACACCATTAATTGTGGACTGATTCCATTTTTTTCACCAAAACACCTAAAAAAATGTTTTCTTCCCAATACTAACTGATATAAATAACATCAAATCACTCCCAAACTATAGAATAATATTCCCCAAAAATGAAATGTTTTGAAAATAAAATAAATCATAGTAATCATATCCGAATTATATCTTCTCAGATTCTTAATCCCTTCAAATACAATACAATTCCTAGTAATTATTCTCTATCCCATAAACTCAACATCTTCCATAACCTTGTATTGGTTAAAAAATGTATACTATATATTTTTTGTCAACTATTTGATATAAATCACTTTTCTATCATAGATCACTTATCAATGAATATTTATTCAATAATTCTATGTCTATGTGAGTGAACATTGTGTAAGAAAATTAAACATTGTATAATAATGTCATTAAATAAATTAAAGTGATATATATAAACATCATTACTTATTTTGATACCAATAATGATTTACATTCTAAAAAAATCTGTTTACACACTCAAAACTATTCATTTATTCTAGGCATAACATTTGTTTCTATACATCATTTAAAATAATGTAATAATGATTCAAAAATAATTTTAACTCACACATTGACAGTGATTAAAAAAATTAAACTTTCACAAAATCACCATAAATATATTATACCATTAGGGAAAGAAATATTGAATGAATTTATGTTTTTATAATCCCCCTTTAATAATAAAAATGGAATAATAAAACGAGAGGGGAAAGAGTCACCGTAATATAAACCTGAATGAATTGATTATGAGATACCATAATCAACCTCATTTTATGAAATTAATTCATCAATAATTTCTTAGTGACAATATATTATATTTTCTATCTAGTTGGAATAAAATTTAGTGTTATCATTATTTTCTTAAAAACCCCTAAATAGGGCGATATTTGATGTTAATATTCTTTGAACATGAATACTAAATCATATTTTTTGGAAATATTTGTATCACATTGATTATCACATATCATTTGTAGTGGTAAAATTATATTCACCATGATATCCACTTATTTTTAATTCATCCACCTTGATTTGGTTATCACTTGAGTTAATAAAATTTACTCATTCTCGATAGTACTCAATGTCACAAAATCTTTCTTATAGATGTTCCATGACACACAACATAACCCATGAAAGATAAATCAATCATTTATTGATCCTATATCATCCAAAATACCATATTAATCAATATATTTATATGTTTGTAGAATAATCATTTCATTTATGTTATATTTCATACTTTAATTTCGGGTGTCTTTGATGTATTTTAGAATTCTCTTAACATGAAAGATTTGACTTTATTTTTTAAACTCTAAAATCAATCATAATGTATCATATTATACAGAATAATAATTCATGATGTTATCTAGTAATTTAAACTCCTAATAAGTTTTTTTAACTCTCTTGAATCAACCTTCATTCACTCAAAAAAATTACATCCTGGTTGCCATATATTTTTTTGGTAAAAAATATCTTGAAATCCCACATTATAAAATTAAATATTGTGAGGAATGATTTTCATAAGAAATAAAAATATGACCCTTCACTTGTGAATTCTTTAGACCCATGTACTAGTTCATATCACCAATCATGGACATTTGAAATATCTTTCTCACCTCAAAATATGATTATTCAAAATTAAAAAAGTCATTTCAATAATATATAATATCATCTATATAAACTATATATATTATAGTTACAACCTTATCTTATTTAATGTAGAGACAATTTCCCACTCTTCCCTTCATGAATTTCAGTGCTTTTAAGCAAGAATTCAGCATATGTATCATTCCCTTGAGGAATTCATAAAGCTGTAAATTTAAAATTTTATCTTTCAAATGTAACCTTTATCTTTTAAAAGAAATAATTCAGTAGGCTCCATAATGATCACTTCCTATTCAAATTATCCATTGAGGAAGATTGACATTACATTAATTTATAAGATCCTGTTTTACCTTCTGGAAACTGTATTATGAAGTATTCTAAAAGATTCAAGCCTAAAAACCAATGGGAATGTCCGATAAAAATCAATTCATTCAACAAATTAATAATTTTTTGCCTGAGACTTTCTATATTTCTCATAAACTATACTTTATATTCATCTATTTAGGGGATAATAAATTTATTCAAATGAAATAATTCATTTTATCTAGGCTACCAAGCATAGGTGAATTTCTATTCAATTAAATGAAACTCTTCATTTAAATAATTATTCTACTCTTTATGCTCAAAATTTTCTATCACATATTATGGATCAACATAAATTAGAAATGAGGTATGATACAATGTCCTCAATGTTATCTGAATTTGAATATATTATTCTCGATCAGTAATTATATTTAGAAGCTTCACCAACATCATCAGCCTTGGTTGATTTGAAAAATTATTTCATTAACCTATATTAATAGAGGAATCATCATCCACAATATGTAATTCAAATAAATTATAATTATTTTCAAAATCTTCATCCCACATATCAAGAAATTATAATTTCATCATCTTCATAGATGGATGATGGTTCATGATGTGTGACATCATTCCTTGACTATTATAGAATATTTATACAATAAATAGACAATGTTATCTCATTATCTTTATTAGAGTAAGGATATCCTCATATATTTTTATTATAACAAAGTAATACATGTTTAACACATCTTTAATTGCAATTCCCTAATTTTTTACCTTTTTCCATGATAATTTAAGGGACTCCATGTAGACTAAAATTGTTAAATTATGTTTTTTAATATATATAATATAACATCATATCTTATTAGGTAACTGGATGTTGTTAATATGAACCATTATATTAACTAATTTTCTCCAAAAAAATATGTATCATTCTATAGGAATATAGTTTTACCCATTTTCACTAAACACCCATTCCCAATGCTATATTTGTATGTGGTATAAATTTTTCTAAATTCATGATGAATATCTCATTTTTTATGATATTTTAAAAAAATTCTACTTGTGAATTCAACATCATTTTCTATACATAACTTCTTCATTGAGAAACAAAAATCCATTTCTACACATATTTTTAAATTAAAAAACACATTCATTGCCTATAATTTTTTTTCATAAACATTTTGAACTTAATTGAAGTAAATGGATCTACAATATAATTAAAATAATTATCTTCATCAGTTCATTTCTCACTAAAGGTACCACAGACATCACAATCAATGAGACATAATGGGTGAGATGTTTCAATCTCCTCCTTCCTTGGTAAATAATTGACAATCATCTCCTTTTTGAATGTCGAGAAAATATAATTTATTTACATATTCTATATCAATATAATAAATAAATTATTTCATTATGTATGGTTAATCAAATTACTTTGTCCAATGTAGATAATATTTTGATTCTATAATCGATTATTCTCATTCATGATTACGTAACATGAATTCTTAGTATCACAAACTAAAAACTCGTTCTCTTGAGTTAATTATCCATTTATGAAAATACATAAAAATTTAAAAAAAATCATAAGAATTTTTTTTAATAAATAATTACATAACTTAATTCATCACACAACTAATACACTCTTAAATGTTTTTGATTCAATCCACTAATAAATAGAGTATTCTTCAAAATCACCATGTATTCTATAATTATTCATAAAAAATCTATCCCTCATAAGTGAAGTGTCATTTATAAACTTCACCAATACTTCATTTAAAATTTATTCACCTTTTAATATCTTACAACATTATTTTATATGTTATGATCATCCACTATCCAAAATCGAGGGAAACTCTTTTTGAGTTGATTTTTGTGTGACTTTAATAAAAAAATTATTTTTTCATTTATAATTTTTATTCTAAGAATTTTAAGTTGATAAATTCATACTAAATGGATCATAATGTATTTTATGAAAACCATCAACCATCTTACCAGGTTTTTTCACAATTCTATATAATTATTATAATGATTGAATCTTATTTTGAACCACAAGTAAAAAAATTCCATTTTTTTATAAACACTTTTCATTGAGTAAGATAAATTACCCTTAATCCCCAAAAATAATTATCTTTTAGTCTCATTTAAATATAAATATTAGACTAACATTTCCTTTAAATGTTTTCAAATACTTTATAATACTAACAGTAGATATAAAATTAAATACAAATTTTTAAACAATATTTATTCTGTAAAATAAACTACTTATTTTCTTACAATTTTTTACGATTATACTTGGATCATATCACCAAACCAAAATAATTATAGACCCCGAACAATTATTTCTCAATTATAAATTTTATATAATGTTTCCATGTCACCATTTATATTATATTTTTCTCTCAAAATAATAATCACTGAATTTTTAGATTCCTCTGAGTTGTATTGTCTTGAAAAGAACTCAATTTTTCAACCATAATCATGGAATCATAGTTTTACATAATAATATTTATCTAAATTAACCCAATTTATTTAATATAATTTAGAATGTTATATTATAAAATTGTCTAATTCATATCCTACTCTAAGAATTTCTATTTAACAAATTCAAGTCGTTTCTTCATTCATTTTTCATTCACATCCATGGAATCAATCAACTTGTTGTCTTCAAATAGTGAACTTTTGATGCTTTATTCATTATAAATAACCATTTATAAATTTTTATAATGTATGTAGATATTATTTCCTTATTATAAAACATTGTTATTGAGATTATTATACTCATTGTCTAGGTTTAAAAATTTAAATATATTCTTTGAGATCTTACATAAAAATTAAACACATTTGACATTATAATTTTTTTTCAAAATTTTTTATCTTATCACTTTTAATCTAATATTTATTCAATTTAGTAATAATATTATTATTACAAACATCACTAGAAGTCTCAAAATACTCTTTATCCTCACTGTTATCATTATCTTTATAGATAGTTTAGAATTTTTTATGGGTTTATAAAAATTATTTCGTTCACACATTGAAGAAAATATTAAATTGTCAAATATTAAATATATCTTATTTGGGTAACTTCTTTGATCATTATCACCATAATAACACTCTTCTTCTTCTATTAATCTTTAAAAATTTCCTTAAATGATGTCCAGTATCTTTCCAATTAAATCACATCAATAGAAACCATCCGTGATAATTTTATTTTTATATTATCAAAATTCATAAAATAATTGACCTGATATTTTTTATATAATTTCAATATATTTATCATCCCTATATTATAATTATTTAAAAGAATATTATTTTATTTTCTTCTCTTATTCTGAGGCATTAAAGGATATTTTCTTGTATGAATTTCTCTTCTTTATAATATAACTATGAAGTGAACAAGTAAATTTTTAATGAATGAATGTTGTATTTTTTTCAATATATTATAAATTCAATGAGGATATGTCAATTTTGAGGAATTAAATTTCAATTTTGATAAATAATCCATGTTAGTATATATATTGATTGTGGGGTTACCTTGATTAATGTCACTAATAAAGTGTGTGTCTACTAGCTTGAAGAATACAACTAAATAAGCTTAAGAAATATTAATAATTATATTATAAAAATTATTACATATTAATAAAGTATAATTCAATTTTAAAATAAATTTTTATGAAGTGAACATTATTTTCTCTAGTGAATGATCATTTATGTGAAGACCATGTTGAAATTTATTTTCATGAATTTATTTTGAGTCATTGGGTCTATACAATACATTGAGGAAAAAAAAATTATGATTATTGAAAATTTTATTGGGGTTAATAGATGAAGAATAATTAAAATAATATTTGACATTATGTTTTGCGAATCATGAAATACTTTAATGGAACATATTACATATAAATTTCCAAGTAATTGTTTTTAAAATTATTAAAAAATATAGAAAAAAAACCACCCAAGTGGTTCCATTTCAACCTAATTTCAGAATAATATAGACAATATGTGCTTTAGACCATAAATTTGAAACCATGGAAGTAAGAGGTCATTATATAGGATATTAGGGGAACATGAGGGTAGGTTCGTGTCAAATGGGAGTAACACAGAGGAGTTATCAACGTTTTTAAGCTCTAATGGAAGCCCAGAGTGGACCTAGATACTCAAAATTGAACAGGTGAGGGATTGAGTATTCTAATAAAAACACGAACAAAATTTTGTATTTTAAATGTGGTACATATTCTATATAGGTAACTATTCATGGGTTAAAAACATATGCATATAATGGAAGTATTTTAATCCAACTATTATGGGTCGTCTAGTCAAATAACTCACCATCTTCAACCTAATGATATCTAATTATTCTTTAATCTAGGGGATTCCTTTCTACATTACCATGTACAATCTCAAATTCCATGCGTGATAAATATGTTCTTGATAGGGGTTGGTGAATCAACTAACTATGGATTTTCAATAACTATAACATAATGAGAAAAGTTTCTATGTGATTGAGAGTTATAGTATGAAAATATCCATGCTATGTGGCTGGGGTGATGTAGTTTTCAATCATTTATTGTATGCACTTAGTTTTGGGGTTTCATGTTTGCAAATGTATTTTCATAGAGTATGTGTTTCTATGTGATACTACGAGTCTTTATGATTGATTAGTTGAAGAAACTTTCAAAGTGGGAAGAGGATCACAAATTGATTATGAGGAAGACATCCTATGTGATACATTAATGAGAAATGAAGAAAAAATATGTTTTTCATATAATTTATGATTATTATAAGTATTATGAAACCAAAATATTTATTTCATGCCATTATAAATAGTTTTAGGTGATGACAATCTAGAATTTCATGCAGTATGACATTCATGTAAATAATACAATTTGTGATGCCTAAAAAATAATATGTGAAGGGAAATATATTTTCAAAGTGGGGGAATATTTTTTTCACATAATATATTAATGAATTGATTATAAATTTTTTTATACCATCAGGTGTTAATCATAGGTTTTGTTTCCTATAAATTCATGGTTATAATTTAGATAAATATACATATGAATTTATGAGAGAAGTGATTATTAAGTGAAGAATCTCCTATTTTATCAATATTATGTACCACAGAGCATGCTGTAAAATTCAGGAATGTTTATTTTTTGAGAAGTTACATATGTGACATGTGAATTATTTGACATTAAATGTGAAATTCTATATAGATTATGTTCTATTCTAATTAAATATTTCTATATCATCGATAGAAAAAGTGGTGACAGTGGTGAATTTAGTTTGGATCGATGGTTAATTGTTGGGGGTTTGATTTCATGCATAGTCATTGACTTCATGTCACCATTGATGTTCTTAACATAAAATCCCAATGGTTCCCCACATCCATAACTGGGTACAAACCTTCATTTTATATGGATGTGGATAGTTGGGGTTTCAGACCAAATGACTCTTAGCAAATCACACCAGTTGGGAGGAAGGGAGTTCAGTCCCATCACACCCTTTTGGGGGGAATAATTCCCTACTCTAGGATTCTCTTATTAATTTATGATATTTTCATTATTCTCCTCCTAATCTTAACACGAGACCAATTAACCTAATAGAATAACCATAGGTTAACCCCTTTATGTGAAAATAAGGAGATATCATTAGTGCATATATATATATATATATATATATATATATCCAAGATTCTTCATCCACTCTCTAGTAATTAGTAGCTATTTATATTCTAATGAAACATTACTTGGAACTTTAGAATTTTCTTCCATGTAGGGATGTGGTTAATATTCCAAGGAGGGGATTGATCAATTTCAAGTGGTCATACATATCCTTATTATTATAAGAATCAAAACACATGTAGTTAATTAAATCCCCCATTGTTTATCATTATTTGAAAATGAAATATGTGTGATAACTGGGGAACCATATATTGAGCTCAATGATTGGGGGAAATCCTTCTTATCCAGGTTATGTCAGGAATTAGAGTTATCATAGATCAATAAAACATTCATAGTTTTCCCAAAGATATAAAACCTTATGTTATTGGTCATATCTTTCCACTCATTGGGGTATAAATACTGGGGTTTTCCCGGGATGGCAGAGATTCAAGATGCAAATAATGTGATCATTGCAACTTTTTAAGCTGATATTAGCTATGCTCGGTGTGAAAAATATGGTATATAAATTAATAAGTCCAACTGCATATAGATGTGGGACTTATGTATTGGGACATGCGTTAGGATGTTTAATATGGATATTGGGACTTTGAAAATCATCATATGTACCCTGGTTATTTCATGAATTAGAGTCATTATAGTTTAGTTGGCTCCTCAGTCCACTGTTAGATGAGAAAGAATGACCAATCCATGTGAATGATTGAGTCCTGATGTTTTAAAAGTCAGATATGTGAGGGGACATGCACCTAAATGGATGCCTTTTTGATATTGGGCCTTTGGAAAGCATCTTAGAAATCTTTTTTATTATAGGAATCGGGATTATTATAGTTTAATTAATTAGGGCATACACACTGACATTTCCCTTTCCAAATGAAATGATCTTTTCAATTTCTTAGGACCATGTGATCTATGCTCAGTGTGATAAATAGAGGATGTAAAATGACCACTATCACTACTTTTGGATGTCAGACTTATGTTTTGGGACTGCTAATTGGATGGTTAATATAGATCATGGGCCTCAAAGAGGCATCCTATGTATTCCGGTTCTGAAATGAATCTAATTCATCATAGTTATTTTGGTTAGTGATTACACATGGGAATTAACCTTTTTGAATGAAATGGTTAACGAAATTTCCTAAGCACTCATGAGATACAATCAATGTGGGAAATGAGGTGTGATGAATAACCAATCTCATTACTTTTTGAAGTGGGAATTATGTATTGGGACTACCCTTTGGATAGAAAATATAGATCTTAGGCCTCATAGATGCATCCTATGAATCTTAGTAATGATAAGAATTGAAGTAATAATTGTTCTATTGTTCAAGGAATACACAATGATATTTCCCATTAGGGAGGCTGGAGATGGTTATCAATTCTTGGTATGCCTGATTGACCTAGACTACTTGTATTACTGGCATGCATGGCTTTTTTTCTCAATATGCCTTGATTGTATTCTTGAAATGTCGGAGGAGGCCTCTTTAACATGTCAAAAGACAATCAAATGTTCTATATGGATTATCTATGGGATGTCTCATAACATGGATGAAATTTATGTTGTTTTTACCTTGATCAAGGTCAGCATGTCCAGAGGACACCGAGAGACCTTTCCAAATGATCCCATGAGAAATCATATGTTCCCACCTAACACACATAGAGGGTGTCATATGATATATTTTGATTTCCATAGTTTCATCATAAAATCTAGATGGCTTGTCTAGAGGACATCTTGATATCTAGTTGATATGTTTTTAGGGTGATTCTTTATCCTGGTAGACATTTCAAAAGTGTGTCATGAAAGCCAACTGACATGTTTGGTGGAAATCATGAGATTTGAATGGATTTTATAGAGGATGTTGATATACCAAGATGACATAACCAAGTGCTATTTCAATAATCACCCAACATGTATTGGTGTTTCTCTATGATTTGGGTGAAATATCTAAAGGACATCGTAAGGATTGGATGGAGAGCCCCGAGGGTTCCACAGGAAATGGGAGGAATGCCCAGGGGGCACTATTTGACTTTCTCTAACATGTTTGGAGGACTTCACATGATTAAAATAGTATACCAAATAAGAATCATGAAATCTGGGAGACATTTCCTTTTGTTATCGCATGAACTGGGTATTTTATGTGAAGCATATGAGGGTCATCATGTTTTTTCATCCCATAAGTCTCATGTTTTTGTTGTCTTGGTTCCATCATTTTATTTAAAATTTCATAGATATATTTAATGTCATCTTTTTACATCTCACATTATCTAGATTATATGATTTATGTTCATCGAGTGACTCTCCATAATTTCTTCATGTGATCTATAACGGGTCATGAAAAGTTCTTATGTATGTTTCATGATCATTATAGTAGTTCGCCAGATCATACATGATTATAATATTTTATAGTCTCGAGATAAGCCACTCCAAGAAATCCACTATGATGCCTGAGTGTGTTGGTGTGTAGTTCCAAGGAAAATTCATTTTTTTTATGCTGGGTGGATTATTTATAGGCCACACCATTCTTATTATTTTATACTTTGTGTGGCCCATATCATAAAAAATGTGGATGGGTCGGTGGAGAGATTTGATGTCATGAATTTTACGAGATCCTATTGTTGGTCATTCCATTGGCGTAGCATGATTTTCAGCCACTGTGAGACAATCCTATTAATGACTTTTTTATTTAATTAAATCCAATTAATGGGTTCTTTCCTAGTCATGTAGGCACACCAAATTACTTTCAAATTGTTAGGTTGATATGTCTAAGAGACTTTGTTAGATCATGGTGCCAATCGAAATACCTTCATGTGATTTTTAGGAAACCTGTATGGGACCTTTCCTGCGATAATGATAGATTACCAGGTAGATTTAATGAAATCATGTCATCGTGATCGAGGGATTTTTTGAGGTCCTACTGGGTTGTCAAGGGGTCTTATGAGACTTCCCTAGTGTGTCACTTGAGTTTTATTATAACAAGATACTCCCTCTATTTCCCTCTTTGTCTTTCTTGTTTTTTTAATAGTTCTTAGGGTCTAATAAGTTTTTGTGACTGTTGTCAAGGAAAAAAATTATACCCATTGGTGATGCATCATGTGGTCAATAAAATTTCTTATAGTTTGCGATAATTTCACAAAGAAACAATTTTGTTTTCCTTATGGATCCAAAAGGAGAGTGTGAGGTCTCCTAGAAAAGTTTCAAGCCTTTCATGTGATGAGGATGAAAATCCATCAGGCTCTCGTGTGATGAGGTGGACATGTCTTTGGGGGTTTGTGGTGTCGTGATAACCGCCAGAGGCGCATCACACAAGAGGCAATCATATTTCACCTTTTTTATTTCTTTTGTCTATTTTACAGATATTGGGGCTCTCGTGAGGTTGTATGAGTGTTTTAAATGACAATAACTCTACCTATCAGTGATGCATCACATGATATTTTTGACCATAAGGGGTTCCCTCAATTTAAATAGTTTCCTCAAATTTTCCAAGGATTTTTTGTTGGTATGTTTGGTGTCTTCCGGTTGAAAATTCGTGTGACTTGGGGGATCATATAGGGCTACTTCTGGATTATTATTGAGTGTATGGGATGAATTCAATAGAACATGTAGGATTTATCAATGTGTATTGTTGGTGTCCTCTGTAGTCAATGCACCTTGAGTCATCATCTGCATGACCTTTTGCAGTTCATGCCATCGCATGTCTCTTGGAGGCTCATGCAATCCATGTAATCTTGGAAAAAAATTTCTGACATGTTTTTGTAGGGAAAATAATACCCATATTCTGGTATTTATTCCATTTTGAATGTTTAGATACTTTTTTTGTGGGTTTCACAAAATTCCCTCTCTTACAATTGATGTCTGTGGGGATAGGGGCTTAGTTCTAAGGAAAGTAAATTCCCACCTAAGGGTTTGGAATTGTCTATAGTTAGTTTCTTGGGTTATTTTTTTCTACCAATTTATTTTCTGTATTCCTCATAATTCCATATAAATAGTGAAGTAGAGAATGATTCATTAAATTACTTATCAACTGCCCAAATCTATTGTTCCCATCTTCTATTACGAGATCATCCCACAAGAACTGATCACAAGATCCATTCAAAAGACCTTTTCCTAATAATTGATTCCCAAGACAATATTTTTGGATTTTCCCATTTGAATCAACTATGAATTTATCTTCAGTAATTTTTTGAATTTTTTTCATGGGGATTCATGATCTTGTTAAAGGTCTCACGTGATCTACTGTCATGACCGAATGATCTCTTGAATATTATGCAGAAAATATTACCATGTTAAGGTAACATTATTGTGATTATCTTGGGGGTCATATGGTTACTCAACACCTTGTGAGTTTATGTGACCCACAAGATCTTCAAGAGTCGGGTGATTCTTTGGTACTTTATTTGACTCAAGAATCCCATTGATGATTAATGTGATGTGCATGATGATACTTGTTTATGTATTTCCTTTTCAAATATTTTACTTTTTATTTTTTCTATATTCCACTTACATCGGTTCAGATGGATTCAGATATCTTCATAATTATTATAATCCTTTGAAGGAGTAAAAGGTAGTGATGGCCCATCTTGATGTTATTGTAGCGAGTGTGGATGCTACTATTTGTTGTAATTTTGGGTCATTTCATTTGAATATGATATATTTTATGGGAGATAAACTTGGTAACTATCCCCTTTGTGATTGTATTCCCCTTAATGGGTTCAATATCACCAACAATTATCCCATTCCTCCATCATTTTCATTATTCATACCATCCTATTGGGTTCAGAAAACCCTCAAAAACTTATTGGAAAACATCTCTTAGGGGGATACTTTTTCAAAGAATGATACCATGGAGATGGGTATATATTGAAACACATGACCTCATTCATTAACAGAACCAATCATGACCCTGATTTAGATGTTCATATGTGTCACTCGATAATGTGGATATTTGGACCCCACCTGCTGTTTGGGTGGGTAACAAACTGGGATATCTAATTTAGAGAAAGATGAGGAATGGAATAAGGAATTCCTATTTTGGTAGAATAAATTTCTTATGAATTATATGAGAATCTAAAGTAATTTTGGATGTATGAGGATATTTGGATACTATAGTTGTTTTCCAATTGTTACAAGGGTATAATGATGGACCTCATTAGTCGTTGGAGTCTGTACAAAAACCATTTCTTCCACATACATGGTGAGGTGGGAATAAACCTATAATATGTTGAATATATATGCGATGAACTCATATTGGCTGGGATGGATGGTGAGTTTTACCCCATGATGCTATTGGAATTACATAACAAGTACTCTTCCTCTCACCCGAGAAATGATTAGGCTATCCAAAATGGACCTCTAGAAAGAGCCACTTCCTAGAGAAGAAATCCCATTCAAGGCATGGGTGGTATAATTCATCAAGAAGGTCCACTCTATAATGAAATATAAGAATCCAAAGTATTGTATTATAAAGTAATCCCATAGTTTGTTTGGTGATTATTAGCCCATGGTTGAAGAAGGGAAATTTAAAGAAGGGGGATGGGAAGTTGTCTATTATCTTGACTGGGCTATCCAACTAATGAGTTTCTAATCTATGTACTCAATTAGGTTCTTACTTAACATGATGTAAAAAATATATATTTATATCTTCCACTTTCATGATGGTGACCTCCATATATGGGGGGTGCTGGGGTCATATCAGGACTTACATCCTTTTTTTGCTAATTTTTTTCAGTTTTTGTACAATGTTTACAAAGGAAAATTCCCTTATGGAATCTCGATTCCCTTTTATGTTTTATGGGGTTTGGTGGGGGCCATCTAGAAGGATATTAATATCTAAACACAGAAGTCTTCCCCAAATTTCACTTCAAACGTACCAATAGTATATCAGTGTGGTAATAACTGTTACGTTGAATGATTAGGATGTCAAGGATTATATAATCCATTATGACTATTTATCTTTTAGTCCCAATGGGACTGTTCCAATGATGGATATTTTTTTTGAGGGTGGGTCCATTCTTGTGGCCCAATATTATATGACATCACTTTATATGGGCATCCTTTCCAACCATATTGATGGGGAACTTCTCTTCGAATGGTATGAATCATATTAGTCTTGCCATCATTTCCTGTGTGTCCAGTCGAGATTTCAACATTCTATTCATGTTAGATCTGAGGAGCACCTGATGGTGGATTTACAATTTTGGAATATGTTCTCTATGGAGGAGACTTAGGTTGAGATAAACCTTTCTCCATCCTATGATTCAATTGTTTTATCTCGTAATTACTCTGAGGTTTGGATTCGATCATATCCCAAGGGGAAATTATCCAATTTTGTAAGAAAGACCTATGAATTACCACAAGTAGTTTAGAACAATCCCAGGATGAAAAGAAAACTAGTTTCTAAAGGTCTAGTAGCCTTTAAGGACCTCACAAGGAAATAAGGCATTTTCCATTTCTGGTAGGAGTGAAAACGATGCAACTACAGTGGGTGTGGTACTAGAGGGTGAACATGTATTAGAGTTTTTACATTCTATCACATATTAATAGTGGAAAACGTGGAAGACATAAAACTTATATTCTAAGATCTAGGTTATCCTATGCCAATATAAATTACCTTTGGGGGGTTTTTTACATGTAATTACCCTTGTGGATATCACATTCAATGACTAGCCTGAAAAGGTCAAGGCCTTATTCCAAGAATTTTACATAATGATGGAAAGTGTCAAAGGTCTAGTTTATTATTCAAATTTTGTTTAATAAAATATAGTGAATGGAATACTAAAAATGGTCATATATTACCATAGATATCCCATTATAGAGGTAACATTAATGATGACATCAAAACTATGTTTAAATTTTTGTGGTGCCTATGAAAATGTAAGGATGTCCTATATTTTTTTATATAGTGGGTGGATTATGAAGATTCGACTGTTCTCCAATCTCCTAAATATTCTCCCCACTGTATAGTTGTGGGAGAGTAATTTGAAAATTATTAGGGGATTGATGATAAGGGAACCCCGGGTCAACAGTCCCAGATGACATAAGTAATTTAGATTTCAAGAATAACATTATCTTCAAATCATTTTAGAAAGCATTCCCTAGAGAGAAAGAGGAAAATAAAGGGCACTTCATTTTTAGGGTCTTCTTCTCAAATATCCTTGAGTAATTATGGAATTTTACTCTTTTATTTCTTTACATTATTCTAAAAACAAATTCTAATTTAAAAAGAATTTGAAAGTATTCATTGATCTCACTTACATGACCAGGTATTTGATTACGATGATGTAGGAGAGATTTTTAATTTATTCAGTAGTCACTTCTCCCTCTGTATTCGCCTATCAAAAAATGAATACATCTGAGGTGCTGACTCAATCACGCCCATTTCTTAAAGTATACATCTTAGTAATCACACCACTTGATCAAGCATGGATGGATTGACTTTGAGAAGATACTGAAAAATGTAACAATTTTTCTACAACGTTATCCATGATGGAAGCACGTTTTGGAGAAGGTTAATACTTCTTCCAAACATGGAATTTTTTTTATTTTCTTCATGTCTCCTAACATTATATTTTTTCCAAGAATTCTCCAAGGGTGTTGAGAAAAGCAGGTATTTGGGGAGAGCACTAGCAGTTCCATGAATCTTCTCATCATAAGGAGTCACGTCCTCACCTTAGTACGGGTTCAGGGAAGTGGACATCTACAGTGATGCAACTGAGAAAGGTATGTTTCTAACATCAATCACGTATACTGGATACTTGGTGATATCATATCATTTATTATGTGACCGATTAACCCCAACACCCCTTTATATATTTTCTTTACCCTGAATGTTTTAGGATCCAATCCTTGCTTATTTTGGGATCCTTTTGGCCAATTTGACCAATGTAGATACTGAATCCCTTCCTACATCATCAGATACCATGATCAAAACTCTTTATATAGGAGTCTCGGTCTTGGAATATACTCATGTATCTAGGATTAAAATAGACCAAAGGACTTTTGAATTGATAGAATGGTCATGAAAATATGATCTCTACTACTTTATGAGGGACATGAAAGATTCACTATGACTAAAATTTATATATTATAAGGTTGGGCATGGGAGGAAATATATCCCGGAAGGATTACAGAATAATAGGGAAGTTTAGATCTTAATTTTGAAGCTCAAGCCCTATAACCCATGGTTTTGAATGATGAGGTGTGAGCCATAAAATTTTCAAGACTGGTTTATTGCATTCCTTCTCTGGGAAGGGGTACAAACCATGGTGATTTAATGTTAATGATTTCAAATACTCTTGAATATTTTTTTTATGTGGATTTAAAATCATGGTTTATATTTCTCAAGTCCTTAGGATGGTCTGAGACAATCATATAGGGAATGGACTAGAATACACTGGGGTTTTGAGTTCTTCCATGCTGATGTTAGGGCTCACAATTATTAGAAATAAATTTTTATTGACTGATACATTTGTTTAATGACCATATACACATATGAAGGAGCCATAGGAATACATACATAGTAATAAAAGGGTCCCTTGAATCTGGGTATCATTTACTAAGGGCTATGGTAGATTGTTTTGATCTGAGGTAATCAAATCATGAAGTGTGATTCATGAATATTTAAACATTCAATAAGGGTTTGAGAACCCTAAAGGTTGTTTCACTTCCCTATGAACATGTTCTTGAATTGAGGAGATATGAAAAATAATTAATCTATATTTTCCTGAACCAAGGGGTCTAGTGAAAATTGTCTGGATTTTACTAGGGATATAATTTAGTCCCTATGATATTTATGATTTATTTATTTATGAACTATTTTTTTTCTAAACTCTGGAGATGGAGAGTTTAGAGAGTGAAAACTTGAGTTTTTATATGGCCACTAATTATGGGTTTTAAACATGAAAAGTTTAGTGTCTCATTCACTATTAGTTTATGCTCTTTTAATTTGAACCATTACAGGATAGATTTTAATTTTGTACAAAATTGATAGATCTACAGGTACATTATGTCCATACCATACATGGACCTAGTTTGATGGGAATTCTACACAAGTGACCAATTAAGATATCCAGGGTCAAGAGTAACCCAACATCCTTTTGAGTGGGATATTAAAATGTTGTAAATGAAGGATAATGGTTCTCAAGTCATTAGTAATGATTTGGGACAATCATTCTAGGGATTGTCCCAAAATTCATCAGGTGCTAAATTTTTCCACCCTGACCTCAGGGATCACGAGGATCAAAAAGCCTTTATCGAAGAGTGATACGTTTTTATGACAATTATAGGCACATATACAAAATTCATAAGAATACATTCATATTCAAAAAATGTTACCTTGTAAAGGAGTTTCTTTTTACATGGGTCAAGAGAGGTTTTCAGAAAATTTAGTTTATTGAGGAAAGAAGTGTGATTTAGGAATTGAGGTGCCTAAAAGTTAATGTAACCACCAAATAATATGGATGACTAAGGTAAGGATATCTTGGTCCTTTAATAAGAAATGATGATGGGTGATATTATTCATTGTCTAATGTCATGTATTGGGAACTAATATACTTCCTTGCTATTTAAAATCAGGTGGTAAGGATGTTTTCCATGTAGTTTATCATAATGTGATAATGAAATTTTCCTTGAAATTTATCATCATGCAGTAAAGAATTTTTTGTTACATTTAATTTTAACATCATTTAGTAAATATGTGGGAACCGATGTTAAATATTATGCATGATATATTCTATGAAAAAGAAATTTGAACATAGATATGACTCATACATTGAAAAAATAGTCGTATATTTCTCAAACCATATGTAGTTAGGGTGAATTTTTATCATTTTTTTATAGCTGGGCCTAGCATTGGAGATTGAAAAATCACTATAGATACAATGGTGATAAGAATAAATCCTTATCATGATCTTAAATGAGAAACTCTCTATATTTAATTGACCCATATGTAGATATGGGAATTTTTCTTATTGATTGTTAAAGCCTGGCTAAGGATTGGTGATCTAAGAATCAATACATATCCTAGGATGATAGTAATCAAGACACATGTTGTTATCAATGAACCATGCAGATTAAAATCATCTAGAAGGGACATAACATTACCAATGTGAATAGGGTATTATTTCTAGACCAAATGATGAAAATCATGGTGTCACTATGTATCCTACAATAATAGGAACCATTCCACACGTAGTTTATGAATGGAGGTGTGGTAGGAGATGAGTCACCAACAACAGTGGTCCTATTGGGTGAGGTCGACAATAATGTGTGGTTTTATTTCATATAAAAGACCTCAATCAGGCGGATTAACATCATATAGTGAAGGATTCATGGTATTCCTTTTAGAGTAATTCATTCATGACCATGAACAACCTATCACGAGTTGTTATGACTTATTATTGTGGGGAAGCCCTTACTGAAATTCCAAATCTCATGTGAGATATAATCAGTGTGAGAAATAAGAAATAAAAAGGGTTTCTAATTCCATGAAGAGGAAATTAAGGATAAGATAAGTTAATTTTGAATCATGTGGTGGCTAGAGTAAGATACATGACTGAGACATCCCTATGTATCTCATTGAATTGAGAATCAAGACAAACATAGTTCTAAAAAACCTCTGAAGTTTAGTTTTGTGTGTTGGGTGCATAAGTCGCAATTTAACTTCATGAGGAAAGTATGTATATTAATTTAGGTTATAAGGATGTAATAATGTGGACGTGCCCAAAAAATAAATGTTCAGGAATCACTACATATCATGTGATTCCAGGATTCAAGCCACAAGTAGTTATTATAAGGAAAGACTACCTATATAAAGATGAATCATGCCAGGGATGGGATAATTTCATCGCTCTATTACAAAAATCAAGCTCATGTGTGAGAAAAAGTCAGTGAGATAATGATTCCCATGTTTTTTAACATAATCTGGTGATCAAATATATCATGATGTATAATGTATTATGGTAAGGATGAGTTATGTACATTTTAAAATCATAATGTTAGGACAATAGGTGTTGTTGTTTTTTTGTTTATTTCTGCTAGGATGAGTGACATTATGTAGTTTAGCATATTTCTTCCAAGAAGACTCTGTATAGTTGGTCCTCATGTGGTCAGGATGTGGGACACCATGTAGTTTAAAGTCTTTCTACTATAACATAATGCTGGATTAAATCTATGAAATTTATATCTATTGAAGCCTCACATTGGTGGGTGGTGAGACACGCTCCACATCCATTATGAAATGTGAGTAAGGTCTATTGTGATGTACCTTATGTATAATGTAGGGCACTTCCCATTTTGGTTCAAACTTTAGAGGCTTCTTTCATAGTATCATTGGGGTCCTAAGAGAAAACACTAGTTATCCATAGAGGAATGAATGAAGGGAAACCTATTTGTTAATGGCAAATTCGATCTAATTTGATGGACTTAAAAGTTGTGCAATGTACACAACTTGTTCTCCTAGAGATATTCCGATTCATCTATCCACTTTTACAATTTATCATCATCTAAGTGTTGTCCACAAATGAATATTTAGGGTGAATTATGTTGAACTTATATGGGAAACACCGCCTCAGTCTTGTACACATATTATTATGGTGTTTCTTCTATATAATTACATGTCATGGTATTATAGGACCATAAATCATAAATGAACTTGTCTAGACCTGACTACTTTTCATTATACACCATCTTCCAGAGTATATTTTATAGTGTCTTAATAAAGGCCTTTGTATTTATATTTTATATTTAATGGTAGTGAGATGAGTAATTTTACATGATATTCTTCTCATGGTATATTTCCATCAACTCCATAGAATATATGTTTGTGTCATTGTCTGTCAATATTGTGTGAGGTACGCTAAACCTGGTGATAACAAGGGACTTTATGAAGTTGATGATATTCTTCATCCCAAATTTCATGAGGCATATTGATTCATACCATTTGTATGTGAATTCAGTATCAGTACATATGTACTTGAAATGTTTATCTATTGATGATGGATATGGACCCACAATATCCTTTCCCCAAATAGAAAATGTCTATGAATATTTAGTTATATTTTGAAATTATGTTGGCTGATGGATGAATTTTTCATGGATCTTTCATGCATGAAATTTCCTAATGAATTCCAAAACTCTTGTATCATGGATTTACATTAGTAACCCAACCTCTTAATTTGGTGGGAGTGAATGGTCTTAGAATGAAGAAGGCCGCATCAGCCTTCATGGACTTTTTCTATAATGGTGTGAATATTATTTTCTACTATAAATTTAAGGATTATTCCACCGAATCTACTCTTATAGAAGGATTTTTATTCATTTGGTTCATCCTATATAATAATGTTTTTTCATGATGCCAAATTTTTTACTTTAGGGCTCGATTCATCCAGAGATTCTAATTTTGGAGCTAACTGATTGCGGGATCCATCCATTTTGGGTGAGAAGTGGTACATCATGCTCTCAGGTGGTTTTGACCAGATTTATGTATTCTATATCATATATCATGATCAATGAGGCCATTAATCTGTGTGTGTTATAGAATATGGATTCCTCCTAATCGGGGTAGGCCGAGATTTTTGTTTCATTATCCAATGTGTCAGCCTGAGGATTTTGTGATTGGCGACCATGATACTATTTGGGATCAAAAGGGAACTCATTTATTAGACCCCTAACGTTTCTAGTGAGAGATTAAAATTATTCCTTTTTGATGGAATATAATTCATTTATATTATTCATCAATAGTACCAAATCCCCTTACATATTTAGATAGCCTATCTGAAGCTATAGTTTAAGTTCTAAATAAGAGAAGGGGGCATGTTATTATGCATCATTATTAATGAAACATTTTGATAGTGATAAATTTTAGGAAAATTGATTTCTCTAGTTAGGGAAATACAATCCCAAATACAAACTAATTGAAATTTGGTTTTTCTCTCTTTAACAGATAGGACATCATGAGGTGCATTGATAATATATATCCCATATACATGGAGTGTCATGGGAATAAAAGACCTCGTCATATTGGATCTTGATTCTCACCTTTGTATTCTTAGGGGTGGGATGTTTTATAAGGAAATCATATAGGTATTTCTCATTCAAAATTTTATATGATACAAACTAGATGTCATATTGCTATAGAATGACCACCCATCAGGCCATGAACCCTTTCAACATAGAATGGACAAGAAATTACTAGAGAAGATTAATATGAGAGACCAAATGGAATTCATGGTGCTTCAATAATGAATTAAATTTTTCACTATGAAGATAAGTGAAAGTAATTTCTTCTCGACATCAGACTATCGGGACTTAGTACCTAGCACTATTCAGATGAGGGAGTAGAGACAATTATCTATCCCTGCATAATTTTTATATATGAGGTGGGAAGAAAATGAGAATTCCTTGTCCATAAAATACAATATTATTAGATTCCCTTTCACCGGAGGAATCAAAACCTGCGGGTGTAGTATATACTACTGGATACTTTTGAAGGATTCTTGACCATAATCATACCATTGATAGATGATTCCCTTTTTCATTATCCTAGTGATAATGATATATATTTTCTTGGCCATTCTAGATATAAAACTCGGATTTTTGGAGTGGTTCTATTGGAACCCATCAGTTATTATAGATTTATGGGGGTGACATAAGAAAACACTAGTCTTTTTAGGTTAACCTCAATACCGTAGTGCATGTCATAAATCCAAGTATTTTCTTAGGATACTTCTAAAACACATTATCATCGATTCATCTTTATAAAGTGTCTTCCTAGCTTATCAACGATTATTTGAAGTTATGTGATGTGATCACATCACTACCTCGGTTTCAACCCTAGGTTGTCGACATAACATTCAACTATTCCTCCCATATAAGACTTAAATATATGATGCATGGCATGTTGATATGTAGCTCTATCATTCATTAATCCAAATTCCATTACCTGATAAGAAAATATTTATAGGGGGAACTCTAAAGGTAGTGGCTTCTTCATCTTCAGGAAAAATATTTATTTGATTGAACCCTAAATACCCATCCATGAATGAATGGTCCAGAATCCAACAGTTTCGTCAGTCAAGAGCTCTATGATTGGCAATGGGAAATCATCCATTGTGAAGTACCTATTATGTTCTCTAAAATTGATATATAAACTTATATCCCTATTTTTTTCTTAATAGGGATGATGTTATAAATTCATATTGGGTATGAAAATTCTCATAAAACACTGGTTTTTTTCTATTTAAAAACTACCACAAATAAATTGGTGGCATGAGAAGGGTCCATCCTCCTAGATTCCTGCTTGAAGCCTCAATTTTCATCATGTAACATAAGATGGTGCATCTCCACATAGGTAATCATCCTGGAAAATTCTATGTGGTAAGAAGACAAAACAGATCGATGTTTCTTTAGAAATGTTATGTACATATATTTCTCCTTAGGAGTCATGAAAACACTAATTAGTATAGGCCACATGTCTTAACATTTTCCAATATTCACCTTTTTGAGCTCGTTAATGGTGGAGGAGATTCCTTCCTTGAATTCAGGAGGGGTGTTCAAGAATTCATCCTCATATTATTTTACCTATGAGTCTGTGGAGTCATTTTCATAAAAAGATGACAATTATTTGGAATATATATCACTATTAATGTTAGAGAGGCCATGAGATACAAAAATATCACCCCATACTACTTAAGTCATTGCAAATAGATGTTGTAGTTGATTTTTTTAAACTACCACTTAAAGAAGGAGGTGATTAGGCCTATAGTACAAGTACTATCACCTCAAATATAGTTATTGGGTGAAAATAGTCACTATGTTGTGTACTATAGGGACTTGTAGGGGAAATCCCCAATCACGGGTAGTTTCCACTTATATATCATCATACACCGTTGGGTTTTTAACTTCCATTTCAATAGAAACCTTCTTAATCATATGTTTCTTTGTAATTATAGAAGGGATAACTATCACAATGTAGTATGTCAAATTTTTCATCAATGGTATATTATAGACAATGATGAAACATTAGATGTACCACCATGTGACTATAGAGAACGACCTTACAAGAAATTCATTGTATTCTATTTATTTCTAGATAACAATAAAATAAACATCATATGTGTGATCCCAAAAATGAACTTTGATCTTCAACTTCCAATGGGGTCTTTTATCATGATTATTGCAGCCTTTAATGGATATATTAGGGAAGATGACCCCCCTTCTCTCTATCCCAAATGTTAGATGATTAAAACCAGGATGAGTTTGATTGTGGAATGATTATCAATCAGAACCCTTTGGATGTTGAGATTTTTGTGTATTACCAAAACATATAGGGGTTTAATTTCTTATTGGATGACTGATCCATGATACTAGTCGGTGAATTAGATGGTGACCTATAATTATATTGACATGGTATCCACTTGATAATCCTCGACTACAGTGACTTGTATTTCAAATTATTATGGGCTATAGAGGGATTCAATGAGTACCAATATGAGTTATTTTGAAAATATGGATATAATCTAGGACTGAGAGCTTGGATGGGAAGACCAAAATAAGATTAAAAATGGTATTATTTTGTGCATGAGGTTAGTGCTTCCCAATGTGGGGATTCACTTTACTATGTGGTTCATGAATTGAGGAATTTAAGGTAGATGAACATTTTTTGTGTGTAGAGGTCGATGGGTATCATCTGATAGTGGCACATTTCATGCTTGCATTCCCCTTTATTTGGGATGATCAGATATCTGTACCCCTGGTAGGTGGTCATGAAATAAATCTCATCACGAACAACTACAAGAGAGTTATGAGACACCTCCATGCCTCTTTTGTGCTTTCTAGAGTGATTTCCCAGGGATCTTAGCTATATATATGTAATGTTTGGGGATGTTAATTAAATATTGGGTCTGTTCATGATTGTCTTGTCTCCTATATCATTGGTTCCTGTGCATCCAGCCTCTCGTTCCCTAGTATGGTGTGGGGAACTCAGAATCATAGTCATGTTCATCATTATATAAGGGGTCTTCCAAGAATATCAAGTTGAAATAAAAAAATATTCACTCTTCATCGAATTATTTTTTCATTAGTGGGGCTTTTCCAATGCATCAGATTTTACTGGGAAGAAATCTGAAAGAGGAAAAGCTGGTTTTGGAGCCGAATATGACTTATCCTTTTTAGTTTCATTCTACTTTCAATGATTGAAACCACCTTTTAGAGACAAATATGATGTCTCCTTCTTGAGAGGTTGAGCTATTGTGGTCCTGAATAACTATACTTTTAGGGTGGCATGAGCTCGATCAACTATCTTCCATGTCATCCAATTTTTGATATTTTTTCCATAACTGGTCATAAATTTCAACCAATAACCCTCTCCTTCTAACTAGGAAAATGTTATGTAGGAAAAATAATGTGAGTAGTTTTCTAAAAAAAACAATTTTTAAATCAACCATGAATTAAAGACATATTTGAAAATGAATCAATCCTGGATATTATGACCCAATGTTCTATAGAAAGTGAATCATTCGGGATAGATTATGTAGTTGAACACATTACGATTCCTAGTTTGTGGTATATTGAGTAGTTTATCATCTAAGGCTTATAAAAAATAACTAGAGAATTATTTATTTTATTTGGATTATGATTTATTAATCCATTCCAAAAATCCCAAGTAACTCTAATTTCTATGTGCTTCTGGAAGAGGGATATTTTATTTTCACTGCTACTCTAAAAGAGATGCTGGTAAGTTTGGGACCTACATAGATGCTTATATTAAAAATACTACTTGTTTGACGGTAAAAGAAAAAAATTGTTCTTTACCGATACTTTTCCCCTATGCTGAAAGAATGATTCATGATTAAGATTGGGTTCACTATATGGAATCTTCAATACATTGTGCCATTTATGAGAACTCATAGAACCGCCCATATGTTTCATTAGTATTAGAGGTGTCTGCAACTAATCCAGAATATTTTCATCATAAATCACTAGAAATTTGTCTCATTAGAGAGAGATTCTAAGTGAATAAGTGAAACTCATCCATCTAGCTATAATGATAGAAACCCTTTCATTCTCATGTTTCTTGCATTTCATCACCTTTATTGTTATCGTTTTCCTCAATGTGTAGCTAAAATGATAAATAAATTGATGAAGAATATATTTGCATCACACAATGGATCTTACAATCTAACTATTGTACCAAACAAAGGATGGCCTTGTGAGAGTCCATACAAAACACCTTATCCTAGTTGTCTCCTATTGATATGGAGGAACCATCATTATACCATAATGGGATATCAAGTGAGGGAGATGTTGTTCAGGGTTTCTCGCACAGTCAATTGTAGAGAATTTAGGATTTCCAAAATTTGGTTGAGGAAAACTGTGATACACCCATTTATGATATGGATTTTTCTTAGGTTAAAATGTTCTGTGTTTCCCTTCCATAGCTTCCATTAATATAACCTCAGACATGATGATGTTATGAAGCTATGGAGGAACTGCCCCATGAGCAAACTCTCATCTACATAGAGAGGGTGTAGGTCAATGAGGTGGTCCAATCTTCATCTCCCACTAATTATCAATTCATCCTAAGAGTGAATGATCACCCTAGAAAGGGAGAGGATGTTGCTGAAATGGTTGCATGCATGGATCATTTTTGACTTCCTCATTTTTATATATCAGTTTCCTAGATCCAGAGCAATTATATAGCATAAACGAGGGTATTACTAACAGATCGGATCTTTCTAGATATATGGGGGCAGGAATATTTACCTCATCCTAATGATGATAACCAACAAGAATATTTCCCCATTTTAGCTCTTCTGTGAGTTGTTTGAGAGTTTATATCTCATTATCATATTGTGAATGCTATTCCTCTATTGAAGGAACTTCAATTCTTCAGGGCAGTGATTGGGATGTAGCCACACATTTCCCTTTTTCATTGGTAGTAATCTTCTATAGAGGTGGAGAATCTTTATTCACAGGCTATAAGTTTCAGAACCTCCTCTGGTTCCAGGTGCGTGTAGGCTCAGTTTGTGAATCGAGGTCTCCCTCCACTTGAGGTAGATTTTCAATGTTGCAACCCTCTTCATTTGTGTATTGATCCATGATATATATCATACTAATAGTGATGAAATTTACAGAGGTATATAGGGAATTGGTGGTTGTTCCATTACATTCAGCGGAATAGGTTGATTCCAACCCGCCTTCTTTAGGTTCATTTCTCGAACACTTGGCCATATTGGGCCATTTTGGATTATGACCCTAGTAGGGTCTGATTGACTTCACTGTGTGCTCCTCCCATCTCACCCAATGAGTAATGAACATGATAGAGTTTTTGGGAATTATTTCCATTGGAGCCCTATATAAATGAGTGTTGTCTTGCATCCAGGGGAACTTATTGAATGATGACCATCAATTTTTTCATGCCAACCTATATAATATAGATTTTATCTATAACGATGGTGATGAGGAAAATTCTACCAACCTTATGGGAGAGGGGTCATTTGGGGCCCAAATTGGCATTGATTGATCCTGTTGTAGAGGATCTGTTTCTTCTAGTAGAGGATTTAATGATTCCTGGGGCATGAATTGAGAAAAAACACCCTATCCATATAGATTGAGGTTGATATATACTTGATATTGATTTCCTTGGGATCCTCTTAGAGAATTATGAACATGGTGATTGTTATTGAGATATAAATTCTTCCAACATTATTGGATTATGTTTTTTGGAACCTACCGATGATATATGCTGAAACCTATCAGTAATTGATGATCAGAGAGATAGATATCATGTTAGATATCCTCCCAGCCCGATGATCTAGTTCCACTTCTGGATGGATACTATACCAGCTTCTACTATATGTTATTTTATGTGGCACAATTGTTCTCATGTAAGATTTGGGTACAATGGAATCCCATAAAAGGAATAATTTTCTATAGGATAATCTTATGTTGATTTAAACCTTGGATTCCATGTCAAAAATATTCTACCATTTCTTCGAGGGGACCATGTTATGGACTTTTTGGGCATCCTCTTTCATTTTTCATGATTTCTGGGCACCATTGAACTGCGGGAATTCCTTTTATAGTGTGACATTTTTCATACATAACATGTTCCCCTAATTTATCCAGAAGATATGAAATTATAGGATGATGTATCTAAATATTCCTATTTTTTGGGACATAGTGAAGTTAAATATTACATATTTCTTCCATCCTCGGAAATACCTATCTGGAGATGCTCTAAAAATTAGTTGTTTTAGAGAAGTCATGGCATAGAGACAAGCCCTACATAAGAGTTTTTCATGCTCATCCACTCTTGAGTTCTCAGAAAAGGAAAATGCATCCATATCTAGATGAAAATTGATTTTATTGATGAGATAAAGGTGATACTCATATCTTGAATAGGGGATATTTCTAGCCTTCAGTAACTAATGATTATACCACATATTTTGGTGTTGATAAGGAATTAACTTCTTTTATAGATGATTTATGAAATCATAGTAAAATGTGGTGAGGGGCCAGAACATGGTGGGGCTGTTGTTTGTGGATAACTCTATATATATATCAATTTTTTCCTCATATTCATTAGACTTATATACCTCTATCTAGTCAGACTAGGATAAATGCATCTTTGGGTCACCTTCTGACCAGAGTGGAGTGCCAATGGATGTTGATGGGGAACTATATTTAGTTGACATCGATGTCTCCATAACCTCCCTATAAGAAGGTGTCTATTTTTTCGAACATCTCTATACAAAGTTGTCTTGGATAGTGGCTTATTTCCTTGTCCATGTGAGATATCACCATGGTGAGTTTGGCCATGGTTGTTGATCGGAGTACAGTCCTTACGATTCATCCCCACACTACCACAAGAAGAAACATCATGGAAATGATTGTATACAACTTTAGTTGAAGAGTTTAAGGAGAATTATGGTGTTGATAATGTGTTTCAAACAACCTAAATGGAACTATCATTAGGGAAATTATAGAAATGAGACTTGTTATAAATCTTGGCTGAAATATTACGACATGCCTTCTAGAATTGTATAGGGATATTAGACTACTATATTAATGTGACTAGACCTTGATTATAATTATCTTATGTTGTATGAGTATGATACTGATTTTGAGAATATTATCGATTATTCCAATGATCATAATTATTATTTGTCAAAATATGAGCCTTTCCCAAGGAATGTTACATTCTCACTTAGTGAGACTCAGATAGAACATGAGAATGTGCCTCATCCTGAGCCTTTGGAATCTGATGCCAGTTATTTGTGGAAGGGATATGATCCTACCTTGAGGCATGTTCTACTCTCACTTGGTGATCCCTAGTTGGAATAGGAATATATGCCTGGACCGGATATGCATTCCCTGATGGACTATAATGACAAACCTCCAAAATGGGAGAAGTTATATGAGACTCCTCTTATATTTCATCAAAAATATTCTAGAGCAGTCATTCGTTGGTGGATGTTGGAATATTCACAAGTCTCATATGATCTTATAGAATATTTTAAGAAGATTCACTGATATGAATATGAGCTTGTTCTGAGGAATGTGTTATTATCACTTGGTGAGCCCTATCCAGAACTAGGATATGACCACGATCCTAGAATGTTTTATTATGTATCTGGTCTTCTTCGATAGGAATATGATCCTATCTTGAAGAATATTCCCATCTCACTTAGTGTGACCTAGCCAGAATTTGAATATGAGTCCCATCCTAGCCCATTGGAATATTCCATAAGACGTTTTCAATGGGCATGTGAACCTATCTTAAAACATGTTCCACTGTCACCTGGAGATCCATGATTGGAATAAGAATATTATCCTATTTCGATGCCTTATCCATTATCATAATATAGTGAAAATCCTCCTGGATGAGAGAATGAATGTACACACACTCTAGATCAACAACATGTTAATAATGATCAGAGAGTTGATCTACCATGCTGTGGGGAAAGGAATATGAAAATGTTCTTATATAGGTACTAGTGTCAGAATATATCGACAGAGGTCCTCAACTTTTTCTTAAGATGTAATGGAATTTCAGAAAATTGTGAATAAGGATAAAAGACAACATATTTTCTATGTACATTATATACTAGAATATATCTTTGATTAATGTGAGGTTATGAGACTATTTCAATCCTCCTCGTTCCACTGAAATATTTTGAGGGACTTCATGAATGGGGGCAGGGATATGTTCCTCACCCATGTTTGTTGTAGGAATATAGTAGCAGACATACTGTGAATGACCAGGGATATGAGCATGCTCACCAGTTACTACAAGAATATACCAGTATAAATCATCAATGGGGGTGGATATATGAGCCCATTCACAGTTATCCAGAGCCTTCCTCACCTAATGTGCCTTCCTTGTTTCTCATGCCTGAGTTTTAGAGGTGGCAGTTTATCGAGTGGTACCCTAAATAGGTGATTAATGGGTATTGGTGGGATGGGTATGGAGATATATGTTTACAAAATCCCTCATCTGTAACCCTTGAATAAGAAGGGAATCATATTTGAAACCATGCTCCACCTTCATCAGATACTAATGTTGGTGATTATCGCACACCATTGATAATTTCCCAAAGTAGTTGGCTCTAGAAACGAGGGCCACTGGATTCACTGGATATTTCCTTGGATGAAGAAAACATATCTATTTCAGCACATGGTTACCCTTGTGTGTATCTTCAAGGGTCTAGATTATACCATTTCATTGGTTTTCCATGACCATTTTTTTCACAACCTGATGTTTATTATTTCCGGTATGTGAGGTCATTTTGTGACCCCCATGGGTTGTATCTGTAGATGATATTCCAAAATCATTACTGTATAAATATGTTATATTGAATTAGGGTGACTTTTATGAGATCAGTTTCTGAAGTCATGCAGAAAACAAGGAATAAGGTCACCTATTAGTGCAATATCATAGGCATGATGCATGATCAATCATATATGCATGGTTAACACAAGTGTCATCTTTTTTCTGATCCAGAAATGTTTCTTGTGTGGGCCTTTCAAAGTAAGGATTGACTTATTTCAATAGAAATCCTAGTTATAGAAGATCAACTTTAATATTTATGTTTGTTTTATAAACTTTGTATGTATAGGAAATGCCAACAATGTAGCCTAACATATTGTAAATTGACCATCCTACCATCTGAGGTTTTTACATCAGGATTATAATTTCTGTTTTCATATAATACGAAAAAAAACTATTTATTAATGTATGATAAACCAATCATTCTGTTATTTGATAGATTTATACTGGATTCAAATTTTTTTATGGAAATGGTGATGACTGATGTGAATTATTTTTAGCCTGATAATTGATTGTTGCATGTTCGATTTCATAAACAATCATTGATGTAGGCTCACCATTTTCATTCATAATGGTGAATACCAATGGTTCATTGATTCATAACATAGTACGATCATGATTTCCAAAAGTAGGTGGTCAGTTCAGGTTTTAAAACCAATGACACATTGGAACTCACATTGGTCGAGAGGATGGGGGTCGGGCTCATCACAACCTTTTCAGGGGAATTATTTCCTACTACATGATCCTCTTATAAATTTAATATATCATTATGAATCTCTTATCAATACTAATACAAGACCAATTACCCTAATAAATGACCATAGGTTAGCCCATTTTATGTGAAGAATAAGGTGATATTATTAATGAACCCATATATATATATATATATGAGGTTCTTCATCAATTTGAAGCTACATAGCTAGGAACTTCTTAACATTATTCTTTGTATGGAGGCAGTTGATATTAGTAGTAGGGTATTGAGTAATTTAATAAAATCTAATATGTCCAGTTTATTATAGGAATCAAAATACACATAGTTCCTTAAATCCCATGAAATTAACATCATTTAGAAGGGATATATGTTTGGGAACTAGGGCACTAGATATTTGAACTCCAACCTCAAGGAGGAATGATACGAATCCATGATATTTTAGGAATTATATTTACCACAGTTTAGTCACACCATTGGGATTTTTCCAATGATAGATACCCTTGTAAGATGGGGAATGTCTTTTAACTCATCAGGGCTTACACATTTAGGTTTTATTAGCTAGTGGAGATTAATCATGTGAATGATGTGATCATTGAAACTACCTTTGACTGGGAGAGCTATGTTCAGTGTTATGAATAAGTGATAAAAAGTAACTAGTCACAATACATATAGATTCCTGAATTATGTACTTGTACAACTCTTGGGGTTTTTAATATAAAGCTCGAACCTTAGGAAATCATCATACATATCCCAGTTGTAGCATGAATTAGATCCATTGTAGTTTATATTTCTCCTTAGTCCACTAATGGATGATATAAAATTATTAATCCAGGTAAATTATTGAGTCCTAATGGCTAAAATGTTATAGACATAAGGGGAAATTCACCAAAGTGGATTCTTATTTGAGACCAGGCCTTAGAAATGCATATTATGTACGTGAGTTATTGCAGGAATCAGAGTTCTCATAGTTCAATGGATCGAGGCTCACACAATCATGTTTTGTTTTTTGAATGACATGATCATTGAAATTTCTTAAGCCTGCATGATTAATTCATTGTGTGGTAAACATGGTATGAAAAATGATTTGTCTCACTACTTTTGGCTGTAGAACTTATGTTATGGGACTACCCTTTGGATGGTTAATATAAAAATTGATCCTCATAGCAGCATCCTATGTATCCTGGTAATGCTAGGAATTAAAGTTATCATAGATCTTTAGGTCAGGGAATACACAATGATATTTCCCGTTGTGAATGAAATGATTGTTGAAATTTCCTAATCCTTTATGAGTTACTCTCAATGTGGGAACCAAGGGATGGAAAATGACTACTATAAAAAAAAATTGATGTGGGTCTTATATGTTAGGACTACCCTTTGGATGGTTAATATAGAGCTTGGGTCTTAGAGAGGAATCCTATGTATCATGGATATGTTATGAATTAGAGTGAACATGGTTATTTTGGGCAGGTCTTACACATTTTCATTTCCCACTATGGAGGTTGGACAATGTTATCAAGTCCTACGATACAAGATTAACCAAGACTGCTTTTCTTCCTGATATATGTTTGTTGTCTACTAGACATTCCATTATTGTATTCTTGACATGTTAGAGGACATATTACTAATATTTATAATGACAATTTCATGATCTAGTTTTCTTGTTCGAGGTACTTCGAAAAAACTACAAGGCATGTATGAAGGATTTTTCTTGTACAAGGATGAATTTTCTAAAGGACATCGTGACGCATAGATAGATGATTCTTGAAGCCATCACACGATCATGGTTGATATGCATAGATGGATTTTCACGATCCAACTATCTTTCTATGGTGTCATTATGAGATCTCGCTAGCCTTTCTATAGAAAATCATGAGATCCATTCGATATGTTTAGAGGGATATGCATGATCTCGGTTAACATATCTAGAGGGAACTACAAAAGGAAATTGATATGACTTGAGGACATCATTATATTTTTATGTCTTTTCAAGAATACATCACAAGAGACAATTGGAATACCCTAGTGCTATCATGAGACATAAATGGAATGTATTAGTGTCAGCATATTAGTCGGGTGACATTTTTGATGGTTTCCACAAGGTCTATATGGAAAGCCTGAAGGGTATCATGAGATGTGGGAGGTATTTCTTGTGGGAGCCATGTGCCTTGATGTTATATGTCTGGAGGACTTTATATGATCCAAATAGAATAACAAAGGAGAATTATTAGATCTTGGATACATGTCCTGGTGATGATGTGTGACCTAAGTGGTTCACGTGGGGTAAATGAGGGTCAACATGTTTGTTCTTTGTATAAGACACACATATGTTTAGTATTAGTTCAAGAATTTTATATAGAATGACTTAGATCTATTCGGTGATAACTTGTTTTAAGTCTCATTTGATCTAGTAGATATGCGAGATGCTCCTCATGTGACCCTCCAGAAGTCCTTCACCCTATCTATAAGAGATCACACAAATTGCCTATGCAACTTTCATGCTCACTCCAGTTGTTCTCTAGAACTTACCCAATGAGAATATTATATTGTAATGAGATCAAGTACTCCATGAAATTTTCTCTAATTCCTGGGTGTGCTGGTACGAGGTTCCAAGTGAACATTAATTTTTTATGACAGGGTGTGGGTTTTAAAGGCCTCTCCACCCTGACTATTTTTTTCTTTTATGTAGCATGTTTTATAAAAATATAGGATGGAGTCTATAGATAGATCATTAATTTCATAATATCCTATTGTAGGTCATTCTGGGAGTGTCACGTGATTTTCATCAACTATGAGAGCATCCCTTCAGTGGCTTAATTATTTGATTATATCTTATTAATGGGTTATTTCCAAGTTATGTGGGCATGCCGAGGGACTTTCCCAAAGTAAAGAACATATTTGAAATAGCCTTTGTGAGATTATGGTGCCTATAAAAAGGATTTTCATTATATTTAGGTAACTAATTTGGGACCTTTCGTGATAAAAGGATGGATTTCTAGGGAGCTTTCACATGATCAGACCATCCTGCCAAAGGGATTTTGCGAGGTCTTTTTGACTTGGAAAGGGATCTTGTGATACCATACTGGTGCATAGTCCATGTTTTATAACTAAAATAGGATCCCTCATTTTCTTATTTCTATTTTCCTTTCTTATTTTACAGGGGTGTTGGGTTTCATGGGGTTTCTTGATTTTTGTTAAGGAAAATCACCCTAAACGTCGGTGACATGTCAAATGACCAATAAAATGTCATGTTGAGATGCATGATAATTTCATGAAAAAACACCACTATTTTACTTATGAAGCCAAAGGGTGAGTTAGTGGTCATCTAGAAATGTTTGAGTCCCTTTGTGTGATGAGTATGACATGCCAATGAGAACATGTACAGAGAGGTGGACATGTTTTTGGGGGATTTGTTGTGTCTTGGGAACCACCATGGGTGCATCATGTGATTTTTTATAACATCAAAAGGGTATCAACATTTAAATTTTTATTCAATTTTTTATTTTAATAAATCTGGGGGTCTTCGGAGTTTTTATGACTTTTGTCAAAGACAATCACTATACATATCAGTGATTCATAATTTGATATTTACAAATGCAAGAGTCTCCCAAATTTTGGATATTTTCTCTAATTTTCTAAGGATTTTTGGATGGTTTTTCAATCGTATATCGTATGAAAATTCACATGACCTCGGGGATCGTATATGTCTACTAAAACATGATCAATGAGCCTTTGAGAGTAATTATAAACAACATAGATTATTTGTAAAGTGGGATTCATGGTGTATTTTTTAGTCTATGCACCACACGTGATAATCTTCATGACCTTCCATAGGTCATGTGATCATGTTTCTCCTAGAGGGTCATTGGATCCATGTGATATTGGACATATTATTCTTCCATTGTTTTTCAGGGAAAATAATATCCATATTTTGTTATTTCTTCCTTTTGAATTTTTTAACGCTCATTTGGTGGGTCTCAATAGTTGAAACATTATAAATATAGCACCAGACACTATCTATTACTTGAAAAATATTTAAAAATAATATTTTTTTTATGCATGAACATGTATAGAATTATGATAGTGAAAAAATAATATGTGTATATACCTTTAAAATATAATATTATCATGAGATGGTTATATGAGTAATTTCATGTACTATAAAAAAGTATAGCGGATACGTGAAATATTTTTCCCAATGAACAAATTTGAGAAGTCCATTGAATAATCCCGATTTCATAAAGAATCCGAGTTTTGTTAGTTGAAGAACACCAAGGATACCAATACACCATCGTATGGAGAAGTAAGAGGAGACTGAAGCTGGATAAAACTAAAGGATGTGACTTTCATGTCTAATTATTTAGTAAGTTAAGAATAATAAAATCATTCTAAATCATATGTAAAAATATTTCGAGAAAAAAAGCCATATTATAAGAGGATATAGATGATATTAAATATGTATATGAGAAATAAAAAACTCACATGATCATAGAGGAATATCACTATGGACAAGTTGGAGTAATTTCTAATAATTTATCAATACAGAGATGAATACGTAGTGTATTACTTTGGTGCCTAACTAGTTGCTAGCGAGAATTGAGGTTGGGTTTCTAACTGATCATGTAGAATGTAGATATATGAGTTTTATAACCAAACTTGGATGAATATTTGATTGATGTAGTTTGAAACAGGTATCCATTAGAGGATCGACTATTGGTACATAAAACTAGTTGCTTCCAAAAACTGGTAGTTGGTTATAGTAGTATAGTGGATAATCCATATTGGGTTGTTTAACCAATATGTAAAGGTGTTTTTCTTTGAAGAAATCCTATAAATATTTTTTTATATGTTACCTATTATTATTTCATCATATGAGGTGATGTTTTGAGACATCATTTAGTGGGTTAAAAACCTTAACAAGTCCAATAGGTTGAATTAAAAGAAAATAAGTCATTAAATAAGATCGATGATTCACCCCTCCTTCTCATTAGAATTATACCCCAGTTTCTACCAGTGGTATCAAAGGTAAGGTCCCCATTAATGATACAAGAATAAATCTAAGACATAATGAATATTAACATCATCAATAGATAAGGTGTTCCCAAATTTTATGGGAATAATTATCAAATTCAAAGAAATAAAATGTTCTCATGCCTATTACCCCTTATCATATAAGGGAGATATGGTATAATAGTGGGGTTTCAACCCATTAATATTAATGTTTCTATAATATAATATGATATGATAAATATGGATTTAGATAAAATTAATCCAATGTATATATTGAAGTTTCTTTCAATAATGGTCTACATAAATTTCATGGGTCACAAGACTGATCAAAAGGATTAGAAAATATTGAGAAGAAGCTATGAGTGTAAGGTAAATATTAAGGAATTGAAAATATATGTTTATAGAATCCTGTTTCAGGACATACAAAACTAATGAAAAAAATATATATGACAACTTCACTAAAGTTTATGTGATTTTCATCAACACTTTTGGATTCAGTGAGAAGCTATACGACTCAAACATTTTCATAAAACTGTTGAGTAATTTTATGAATATATTTGATCATAAAATATCATCCCTAGAATAATGATATGATTTCATAGTATATGAGTTATAATTAAACTAATTTATTATTAGATAAAAAAGGCACTAATGATTAAGAATAAAGAAAAATGATGAAAATGCTTTTGAATCCATGAAAAAAGGAAAATCCATGGTAGAATATGTTATAGAACAAAAATATTTTTATTCTAAGAGAGATTATAATATTTTTGATATAATTTCTATTATTTAAAGAGGATTTTAAAATATAATATGAAAAGTAACAAATAAAGTGCCACAAATATGCGATAATTTTGATAGAGTTTTCTTCTTTTCATATGGATTTCCTATGAAGGATTATGATGAATCTCAATCATATGATAAAGATGAAAATTACCAGATATATATATATAGAAAAATTTTAGTAATAGGAAGTGAAATTTTATTACAAAACTTGGAAAACCATATTTCTATTAACTTGGGTATTTAGATGATGAAGGTAATGTACATTCTAACATTGAAAGAGGTTTCAATTCATCAATAAGTGATGATGGTGTAGATGAAAGGATAGAGATATAATTCCATTTGAAAGGTGAGTTTGATAGATAAGTTCTTATGATTATTTTTCTTGAAAAGAGATAAAGACATTAAAGAAAGAGAAGAATAATGTTCTATTAAAAAGGTTAGAACTGTTCATGAAATAAGAATATTATATTCATGAAATCAATAAGATTAATATTATAGAAGAATACCAAGAATATATTATCTATGTTTATGAAGATAATGTTTCTGCATGGGAAGTGGTTTTAGGTGAGACAAACTAAATGAGTCTTATTTTTCAAACTTAGAAAAAAAGTCACATAAGACTACAACTAATCTATTAATGTTAAAGAAGAATATTCACATGTCAATGAGAAGAAGTGTTCTTATAGACAATATATTTCTATCCCAAAACTATTACATAATAGATATGTTATCACAAATATTGTTGGTGAAATTTTTTTGAATAATAACTCAATAGAAATTCAATATACCACATCAAATGATGAATCTAAGATACCAAATAGGCCATGGCCCCAAGGGTAAAAAAATCATGGTTTATAGTAAGTAAGAATCATGAATTTCCTAGGAATATTTATCAACAAAATAAAATATAATATATTAAGGCATTTTATTTGTATTTCCCAAAATATTGACATAATTTATAATCTTTGGGTTATAATAAAATTTACAGGAAAAATGCATGAACAAATGGGAATTCCAGGTCATCTAATGAGAAAACATTATCAAATAAATAATTTATTGACAAGAAATCCTTTCAATATTTGAATTGAAAACAAATATGAATGTTTATAGGAATTGTGTGCCATGGGTAGATTAGTTGGTCATTGAGTCAAAGTATGAAATAAGAAATTTTAGAGAAGATCGGTATAATATGAATGGGAATAAAACATAGATTATTAAACATATATAGTCAAGTAAATATGATAAGTGATGTGAGATAGTTGAAAATGATGATCATATAAATGGGGAATTATTAATAGTTTGTCCAGATCAACTAAAAATGTGTAAAAAAAGATAAAGATCAAATGGATGATACAACTAAAGGTAAAAATGGTTTATCAAAATAAGAGGCTGAATTTCATAAGTATTCATATATTAGTAATGATATAGATAATTAAATTGATTAGTGTGCTGAATTAGGTAATGACCTGAAGAATTGTGTGAATATATTTTGATTATAGGATGAGTTGATTAAATAGTTAATGAAATAAAAATAAAATATTGTCTCTCTATATTCAAAAGGGTATAAGATTACTCTATAAAAATAAATAATTGATAGTAATAATATGATCATAGAATCTACAATGATTATGAATGAGAAGGTGAATACTTCCAAATTTGATATCCAAAGGGAGCTGAAAAAGGCAAGGAAAATAAAAATCTCTTAGCTTGAATTCTATTTTTGGGGAATAAATATGTCCCTCATTTTTCAATTATATATATATGGTTCTTTAATGATGTTTATCGAATTTAATGAGGTGAATTAATCACTATAAGTGGATCAAAAATAATTTAAAGTTCTTAAATGATCACTATACATTGAATATGGATATTTTGAACATTGTTATAAAATAAGATGATTAGGAATTATGATCACTCCAATATCCCTACTATGAATGAATTGATAATTTTTAATATGTGTTACTTAATATTTAAATATTAAGGGTAAGAGATATCTCATTTCACTTGATATTTTTTATGTGTTTGATAAGATATGTTCATGAAACAAAATATTTCAGGATTAAATTATTTAAGTATCCCTAATATCTAATGAAGTTAGTTATCTAAATTTTTCATCAAATGTTGTATAATTTATGGGTAGTATCGATAAACTTGGTTAAAAAATGTCTACAACTATTTTTACCACACAGATGTGGAATTATGTAGATAATGGACTTTTTTAGGAAAAAAGTGTGATGACATCCTTCTCTAACAAGTGACTAAAGATAGTCCTTATGTGAGTGTAGGACAATAGGATCCTCTGATGGTATGAAAAGAGTTCTGAGATTAGGGGGGATCTATTTTACCCTTGAATTTATTTTCAATAATGGGGTATAATAATATTGACATTATAAATTGAATAATTATTGAGAAAAATTTAAATTGGGCATATCGAATAAGGAAAGTGAATTATTCAAGAATGAAATTTTTAATTGTTATTAATAATTAATAAAGTCAATGATGATGTGATGATGTTGACGTATTAAATGTAATCATTTATATGACATCCATTTAATTCGTTAATTTTATTGGGGTGTTTCCTTGGTCAATGGAAATAACAATGTGTGAGTCTAGTAGCATGAAGATTTTTAGTGAAGAAGTTGAAGAAATTTTGGAAATTTTATTATAAATTTTGTTGAACTATTAATCACGTTTAATGGAATGTGATAATATAACATTAATATGTGAAGATAATTTACAATAATAAATGATTTTTTAGGTGAACACCATGAAAAAATTTATTCTCATTTTCATATGTTGAAGATGTGTGTCCATACAATATTTAAAGGAAATGAAAGAATAATTACTTTTCTTCGTGAAAAAATGGATATTTTATTGATTTTATTACAATAGTAATAATTAAATTATTATTTTTCATTTTTTATTTGGTTTCTTTTGATAATTTTATAATTACTATTATCTAGAATTTTTCTTTTTAATTTTTTTTTATTTTTAAAATAATATGTCGGACCACAACCATCCATGGAGAGCGAGCTCAACTAAATATGGAAGTAATCTTAACCACTTATGAGCCACCCCATGCATGTGAATATATTGTATCGTGTTGCATATTGATAGGAAATTAAGGATGAATGAGTATTGGGCCATGTTGTAGGGTGGTTTCCTAAAGGGTGTACTGATATGGGTCGGTGGAACAAAAAAATCTAGAGGAGACCCAAATACACTCAACTGATCTACTGATCGAGTGAATTTTATTTTTATGTGTAATAAAACCATTTTGTTTTGGATGCATTATTAGTGTTATGCAAGGAACTATTCATACATTAAAAGCTTTTGTATATAACTACAGTTTTCTGATCCATCTAATCTAAATTGTATAATCAATTTACTTATCTTATTTAACCTCTCGATGTCTCGAGATATCTATATTAATGGATTTTCATGCCACATGACCACATATGATCTAGAATTCTATATGATATCAATAATTATCTATATGAGTTAAGAATTCAGTTAAGTGTAGACATCAAAAAACAATAAATCATGTTATAATGATACTATATTGTAGAGACATGTACAAAAATACACATGATATTTGATTTGAAGGATACATTTTATGATCTTAAATGGTATGTGATTCATTTTATTTTTATTATATATGAACAGATTTAGTTAGAGAATGATCTACTATATGCGACTAAGAGAGTTCTTAATCAATAAATCAAAAAATATACAAAGTAAAGTGTTCTCCATACTGAGTATATAGAAAATATAATATGTGAAGCTTCTATGAGTAATAGAGGAAAAATATGTGTTATATTTAATTTTTGATCCCTACAAGATATATTCAACCAAATTATTCTCACATACCCTGACAAATGGTTTGGGATGATTAATTTATAGAATTCCATCCAATTTTTATAGATGCCAAGAATGAAGATTGTGATTCCAAGGAAATACTTTGTTAAGGGAATGATATTTAATAATATAGGTGATCTATTTATCAATGTCAGATATAGTTGAATATCTTAACTTATTTTTTATTATTTTTATGTGTTAATCACATGTTTGTTTCCTAGAAGTAACTAGTTAATTTTTGATTATGTGTTCTAAAGAAGTTGTCGGAGGAGTGATTATCAAGAGTGGATGATAATATTTTATCAACATTGAGTCCGTTAAATCATGTGATGAATTTCATGGAGGATGAGAAATTTGAGAAGTTAATTACGTTCCATCTGAAATATGTTTTATATGAAGTGAATTTCTCTATGGATGAAGTTATATGTGAATTAAATTTTTTTGTAATTCTGTAAAGACTGTTTAGTTACTATATATTAGATGAAAATAATTAAATATTGTAAACATTTTGTGAATGATTAGTATGTGAAGAACAAAGATTGTGAACCAACTGTCCATAGTTAAAAAATTTATTCTATGTGACGATCATATGATGTGTATAAAAAAATATCATGTATATTTTGAGATATATAGTGGATAAGAAAAACTCATTTCAAAATAAAAATATATGAAAAGAACATGAAAAAATCATGAATGCATGAACAATATGATTTGTTAGAAATGATAAATACAGAGGATACTAATGGACCACTGTATCAAGAAGAGATAGGTGACTAATGTTGGAAGATACTAAAAGAGGATACTTTAATGCATGAGTATTCAATATTTTAAATAGAATAAGATAATTATAGATATATTATAATGGATTTTCAAGACCAATAATATTATTCTAGTATATTTTTTATGATATTTGATATATTGATGAGAAATTATTATGCAACATGTTCATAGAGGAATATCACTCTAAAAAAATGGGACTTTATACCACTAGATGAACATAGAGAAGAAGAATTATCTCATATATGTGGTGATTATATAGTTTATAAATATTCTTGAGGAAATGGTTCCTCAATATTCATGTAGAAAGAAGATGGTTTGGGTATATAACCAACCATGGAAGTAGAGTTTGTTGATGGGGTGTAGAAACATGATCAACTGGAAGATCAAATAATAGTGTGTATAACCAGTAACATCCAAATCAATTGTATTTGATGATAGAATTATAGTGGATAATATATGATGGTTTATATCACCAAAATTTTAATGGATAGTTCAATGTACCAAACCATGTAAATATCATATACAATTTTCTCACTTCATTTCTATGAATAGGGGGATAGTTTTTGAGACATCATTAATTGGATTTGGAACATTAACAAGTCTAAGTAGTTGAATTAAACAAATAATTCATAAATTAAGGTAATTGATTAACACATTAACTATTAGAGGCATCTGACTATGGATTTACGCAATCCATTTCCTAATTTTATAAGAAAATAAGATTCTATGAAAATCATCTGATTGAATTGTGTTATGATCGTGAACTTCAATCACTAAGACCATTACATCCAATATTTATGGAAAGATAATAATTATCTTTTTAAACCACTATAGAATCTTTATTCATTACACAAATACCCTCAATAGTACCCACAAAATCATTAACTATAATAAAAAAAGAATCTAATATTTTGTCAAAATTTATATTTATTATTTCATACATCAATATTCGAACATGTCTCCTATCCTGCTTATGATTTTAATTTATTTCATTAATATTTTAAATTTATCCTAAATACCCATTCACTGGTATGATCCATTTATTAGTAAAAATATTCCTTTTCTAAAATATGTGACAATATGGCATTCCATTCTTGAAAATAAATATCCAAATTCATTTGATCCATTATTTTCATAGAAACAAGGGTTAGAAATCCATAATAATTTATCTTCATTACATCAAAAAAATATTGAAATATTCTATAAAACATTTGATATTTTTAATTATAATAGTTATCATGAACCAAACATTTCTATCCCCAATCAGGGAACTGGAAATGGACCATGACATTCCCAAAGTGCATTCCCATTTTCCCCATCCTAACAACTACCACCAAGATCTCTAATTTCATAAGTGGGAATTATTTCACCCAATAAATTTTTAAAGGTAAAGATTATATACATGGATATAGGGAATGAAAAATACATATAAAATAGATCCTTGTGTAATAAAAAAAGAAGATATTAAATAATTAACCCAAAAACAAAACACAACTGGAATGCATGTCCAAAACCAACATGAAATATATAATACAACTATATAAGAAAAAAACAACATATAAAATAAAATTATCCAAAATAGATGATACATATTTGATATAAAAAAAACCATAATACCTTACATTATCTCTATGAGACACAAAGGTCACTATCTAATATCTAAAAAAAAATTCCATGAGCAATCCCAAAACTAATCATGAACCAATAAAATACACCTCGGTTGATCCAAATAGAGTGGAATATTTGTGGTGTGATCATATAAAACTAGTAAGTATTAACCATAGATTCTATGTATTTTTTTCCAACACAAAATATGAATAATACTTTGAAAATTTATACAAGGAACAAGTTTTAATCCTATATTAAAAACAAACCATTCTCTGTTTCTAGAAAATTGGGGTTTAAACCCCAAAACTTATTTTAATGAAATAATGAAACCTTTATTTATTTTAAATATCACCTTTTGGAAAATTTCCCATTGAATATCTTTCAAAAACAAGAAACAAATATTATGAAAATAATTTTAAAGGAAACATTGACTATATAAGACAAATAACTCGTAAAAGAAAAAATATAACAATAGTGTCGGTAAAATTCCAAAGGAATAATAAAAGAGAGTAAATAATAATAAAAGTTGGAAATATAGTATAAATGTCTTATAAATTTATGTCTAATATAACATACTGTATTAGAAAAAAAAATATAGAACATATTGTATTATATAGGAAACAATATAGGGTGAATAATCATAGGAATTTCCTAAAAATTCTACAAGGAAATCATATACGTACTCAAGTGAAGTCCTTTGTCATCGTATTGATGTATCCCAATTCCAAATACAACTATTTTCTCTAACTTAACCTCACTAGTGTACCCCCCCCCCCCATCAAAACTAATATCATGTGGGATATATTTATCGGCATTGTGAATATATAGTAACTTCCTCTCAATCCATCACTAAAACTTATTGGAACCCCATAATGATAGTGATGGGAGGGGAGGTAACATTGATCATATACTAATAAAAAACCATGAAACATAAACTCATCCCACCTACCCAAACCACATAATAATAATCCATTTTTATACGATACCCATTAATGTTTACTCAAATGTTTACATATATCAAAAACAAGGGGCCGAACATAGGGACACAGAGATATTAAGAAATATATCCCTAAAAGGATCCAACCAGTCCATAATTGTTAAACCATGTAATAATTTTACAAAATCCATTTTTAATTCCATTTCTAAAATAATGATCATTATAAAACATTGTTTTTAATGTTTTAAATACGCCTAACTATTCATTATTTTCAATTCTATTTAAAACTCATATACAAATCAGCGATGAAATTAATGTACTCTCCATTAAATTTTAGAAATTAAGAGGAAGTAACAACACCCCTCATGAAGAACACATTCCAAATATGTGTCTATCCATATCCAACAATAAATCCAAAAAAGATGTAATGATGAAAGCTTAACATTTTTAAAAAAAATCCATCGAAATCCAAGAACAATAAAATTAAATATAAATAAAATTCAAAAACCATCAACATAAATAATATAGAACTATATGATGTTCTAAAAAACTAATTCAATAACCAAAATTAACATTAAACCTATTTTGGAATCTCATCAAACACAAAAGGTACACATATTTTAAAAACACATATAATGTGGGTTCATATGATTCATCAAACATTTATAAACACTTTAAATACAATTTAAACGTGATTATTTTCAATGAAAAATCATATTCAATACCCCAAGAATATACAGTATGTCATAAGAAGGAAAATGGATGGAATTATCCATATCAAATCATTTAAATATGAGATGAAAGACTCAAATATGTTATGAACAAGACCCTAGGACCAATTTACATGCCCCAACATCAAGGATCTCTACACATTATAACAAATATTATCCTAGGGAATGACAAAGAAGACAAAAATTGAAGTGATTTGAATGAAATAACTGGGAAGGAAGAAAAAGCGAAGGAGGGAGCCTGAACTCAAGAAAACCCCCCATGAAATCATGTGTTTAGTCAAAAAAATATACGGGAAGAAAGTGGAGGGTCAGAACCTAACTCACTTGGGAATATTGATTGCATGAGAGAAGGATATTCTAATTAGATTATTATTCAATAGTAGGTTATAATATGATTTTAAATTTCACATAAAGCTGGGTAAGTCACATGGGTTGGATGCATTGTTTTTAAAACCATACCTATCATTAAACACACACCGTTTTCCGACATAGGTTGGCTACATGGATTGATGAACGATTCACCCACTATAAAAAATATTTGATGAAAAATGAATTCATTCACATGGGTATCCACACAGAAAATTCTAACAATTCACCAACCCAATTCCTAAGGCAACAACTCCAAGATTAAAAAATATTAAAAAAATATTTCCAAAAACAAAAGGAAAAGGATATAAATAAATATATATATATATATATATAACGTTTAAATGAATGGGATGGTATTGGTGTGGAAATTCATTCCACTATATCAATTTATGACCCCCAAAAGCTAATGAGATCTAAATGAAGGAAGAAAAATAGAAAATTCATAACCTATAAGAGAGAGGGAGTCACATATAATTTAAAAATATGTGTTCCACTAAAATTTATTGAAACCATCATGTTCAAATCTATAAATAATTCTTAACATACACCTCTATTCCCCAATGGGAAGGCCGAAAATAAAATACTGAAGATGTGTATCTCTAGAACTTATAATCCCACTAGAATTATTGATAAATAGAAAATCTAAGAGACACCATATAGAACTGCCTTATATATAAAAATATTATTTTTTAAGTCTTAATATAAGTCAGGTCCATAATTCCTAAAAAATGAATGTATACTCTCATGTAGTACTAATTAAATGATAAAATACTCATCATAGAATGAAATCCACATAATGGATATCATTAAATAGGTACTCATATCACCTATGTGATGATTTATAAACCTTCAAATATTGAATAATATTAATGAAGAAACTACTATTAATAAATATCAATAATTATTTTTAGAATAACACTCTTGAAGGAGATAATTCTTCAAAAATGGGCAATTATGGTGGGGGAAAAGATCTATGGTGAGATACAACTGATATTTACATAAATAGATACATACCTCAATAATAACTACATAAATCATTTATTTGGGTTGTGTGGGAGTATCTTGGGACCTCACTCATAGAACACCATGTCTTGGTGAACCTATCTGAATATACCAAGATTGGAACTCATCTAAGTTAACATAAACAATCTTAATGTTTCTGATGTACAACTACCCTAAAATAAAAACCATATTATATTGTCAAGACCACATCTTATACCTAATGGTATAACTAATATTGAGGAAAAAAGAATCACCAGATCAATAAATAATTATTTTTAATTAGATTTCCACCACCAATTCTAAAATTAGTTTTTCCAAGATTTTCACCTATATAATTTAAAAAATACACCCTCATGTCCGAATGAAGAGATTGAATTTATATATTCAATAAAAAAAATTACAAGGCATTATAAAATTATAAATGAAAATATATTATTCAATAAAGGAAAATTCAATCCAAAATCCTAAAAAATAATAAATAAATCTAAACTCCAAACAATAACCTATAAGAAGTAATCAACAGCACTAAGAATAGTTAAGAAATTATCTTATTACACCATTTGAAAAAATAATCAAACTACAGTTTCAAAATAATAAAACACAACATCAAAACCACTTTGAACTCCATACAGGAATTTTTTAGAACCATTTTCCCAAAAATTCTATAATCTCATTAATTAGTTTTTGAAATTAAAATATTACATTTCAAATTATTTTCAAAACAATATGGTTCTTTTTTTAAAACATGCATAGGTCTATAAGAACCTTATTTTAATTTCAAAATATCTTTGATTTCAACAAAATATCCCCAAATATGACATATAAATCTCTATTATAATGATATATCCTTCAGTCATCAAAATTTACCAAACATAGAATAATTTTAATTAAAGGGAGATCAACATTGAAAAATAAAATAGCTAGTTATGGTGAAAAGTTTACTTGCACAGTTTGGTGAACCATTAACCAACCATGATAATGTCATTTGAGGCATAATAGGAAAATTCACATGGATTACACATGGTTTTATAAACCTTGTTGGCTACCTATGAACCTGTGGTTCTTTTTCAATTTCCCTCCCAAAACCTTTAAAATACTTAATTAATCCATGGATTATCAATACATTGAAAAATAATATCAATCATGATAAAAAATCATAAAAATAAAAATAATAAATACTCAAAATCCAAGATGAACAACATAATGTCCCATGGAAACACAAGTCTCAATGTCAATAAGAGTAAACATAACTCTTTGTGTTCTTATATATCATGTTATAATACTTCAAGATCCAATATACCAAACTCACCTTAACAATGAAGAGAACTTCATAAAATATTTGACCACTAAAGAAGAAAGGTTTTGATTATATTTTAACCTAAACCTCCAAAGGAAAACCTAGATATGGTAACCAAAGATGACTAGTAACCCACCAAATTTGCATTTCCAATATCCCTAGGTAGGTAACTAGTGCTATGAAATAAATGTGGATAATGTGAAAATTATTTCAGAAAATAAAGTATAAAATACATAGTGATTACCCCTAACTATATGACATCGACACTCTATATATTAAAGAACTACCGAAAAAATATAAATATATAAGGATTAATTATAACCAATACAAAAAATATCAAAATATATATCCATAACTAAATTGAAATAAAAAAAACATAATTATAACTGACACAACATCCAAAATACCAAAGTCTAGCATGTTAGACACATCATTGACACAAAATAAAAAACACAATACACAATACAATATTCATGTAATATTAAGGTTATTATTCAATATCAATTTTTTTCTCCAAGGGAAATCTTGAAACTAAACATGTATATAAAATAATATCATAGGACTACCAATGTTGAGAAACACTGGTAGAATGTCATTATAAAATCATAGTTGGGAATATCCATATTATCAATTCATCACCTTTACCAAAAAAGATAGTGAATGTTATTTTAAATATATGTATATATATAATATTTGTTAATCTATTAAATAAATCATAAAAAAGATATTTTCCTATAAAACTAATCCTTAATCGTCGAAATATTTTTTAAAGAATAGTAAAAATATTTATTATGTTTAATTCCATAATTTTAAAATCATATTTTAAAACACACTTTATTCACACACATGAATTAACATGAAAATAAAAAAAGGAATGTATACTAAATAATTGAATTCAAAAATTAAAATGAAAAATATAAAAATAGTGTAGTTTAAATTCCATGGGAATAATAAAATGAGTACAAATTAATAAAAGGTACAAGTATATATGAATCATTGATATAAAGGTAGAATGAAAAAATTAAATCCGGCGAGAAAAATTACTAAACTAGGTGAAGTAAAAAATAAAAAATAAAGGATAAATAAATATGGGAAATTATTAACCATCATGTGAGGTGATCCTAGATATAATCATGTGGAATCTTTATCAGCCTATTTACGAGCCCCTAGTATTTATTCAACTAGTTTCTTTGACCTAGTGTCACTGGTGAAACTCCCCCATTCCATCTTTTTCTAAAAGATATCTAGTCAGTCACATCATGACCATATTTTAACCAATTGTAAGTGTCTCACTATGATACGTACGGTTCTAATAATAATAATAATAATATGAGGTACGTTAATAGTAATCTTATATCAATCAAAAACCAAGTAACATCTACACATCCCACCATATTTTACCCATAATACTAAGCCCATTTCAATATGATACCAATCAATGTTAAGCTCACAAGTTCACATATAATAATAACCACGGCCTTATCATGGGGATTTGGTAAATTTATAGAAATTATCTCTTAATGTTTATAATATAGAATTAATTTGTTAAATCTGTAAATCCATTCAAAAATCCATTTTTACAACCATTTTAAAAACTATTATCTTTCGATAATATTAAATTAAATGTGATGAATGAGCCTTAGTACACATCCATTAAAATAGAATTTTAGAAAAATTTAAAACCCAATTTTAAATTGATATTACTTTATTAACTTGAAGAATACCAAACTCGAATTAATTGTAACCCTAATAGAAATTATATACCAACCATGAATCAAGCCATTAAAAATAAGAAATCAAAAACATAAATCATGTGGTAAAATTCACTGATTTTTTAGGAGGAATCCATAAAAATGAAAGAATAATTAAATACAAATATAATACTACCATATAAACAAAAATCAAATCACAAGGAAACATATGATCTTCCAAAACTCTAATAAAACAGCCAAAATAATCAAGAAACAATTTTTTCATTTCATCAAACACCCAAGGTACACATATTTTCTCAAAAAAATATTAAAGGAGTTCATATACATTATAAAAAATTATAAACACATGATAAACAATTAAAATGAGATTATGTTTCTCAGAAAATCATGTTGAAGAACTTTAGAATATTTGGTAAATAAAAAAACTCAAATACATAGAACCACCTACCAAAAATCATGTTTATATTTTATGAAACCATTAAATATGGGAAGAGAAATGCCTATAGAAAAATTGATACACTCTAAAATCACAAATAAAAACACATTACAGGGTACGCTTACCCAAGGGTTCAAACAATAATAGGCTAGTGAAAGAGAAGAGAAGAAAACAAAGGGAATGAAATAAATAGATACCTTACATTAAAATTACTTTTTTTATTATAAAGAAAACACTTTTGGGGAAAAAGTGAGAAACCACAAAAGTTAACTGGACAAAAAACACCCAGAAAAATCACCCGGCCCTACCCCACCTTAGCACCTGTGTCATGATGAGAAGCCATCAGCGATGCAAGACCCCTTAGCAGATAGTCCCATGCATAGATGCATGGGCACAGAACCGATGGCAACACCATACCCTCTCATCATCACAATCCAAAAGTCCTGCACCGATGAAGACATCATGCTCTGTTCCTCTTCCAGAGCAGGTCCAAGAAGACTGCTGGAAATGAGAACAAACTCACAAAAAAGACAAAAAAACAAGGTAAACAAGAGTTGCATCTCTCACACAATCATTACACTAATCCAACCACCTGATCCCAAAAACAAAAACAAAAGATTTAAAGATGAACCTGATGTTACCTGGATCAGTTTCTCTAAATAAGTCCCACGATAAGCAAGCCATATATTAATCGACTCCTTTAATATCAGCGCCTCAAACGCTAAAGCCAACTGGTCCCAAGATTGAATGTACTCCTCAAAATAGATCTTACCTTGATTGAATCATCCAACCAAAATTGAATCCTTTTTGTCAATCCATGTATATTTCTCCTCAATGAGGAGCACCCCAAGAGATCGCCCCATCATTTTAGCTTCCTCCTCCTTGGTAGAGTTGAGCAATAAAGTCTGATCTATCACTTGGTATTCAGAACTTACTAGCAGGACCAGGGGGTGATCATCCTATACCTCACACTTTTGGTGTCTCATAGCATCCTTGTCAATATTCTTGTTCCTCATTTTCTTTGTAGAGAGGGTCTTCATAAGACGAGGCAGGGAGGAGTAGTCCTTCCTCCCCTTCCTTCTTCGAGAGTTCCTATCACATTTTTGACATGAGTTCTCATATGATGTGTGACCGTGTTTAATAAATATATTCTCCAAAACATCGACCCTGACATCCTCACCTGTAAAGGTGAAATTAGAACTCAAATCGGTCTCTCGGAGGCCTTCAAACCTGTTGCACAGTGGAACCATCATCTGAAACGAACCAGAGTCCCCCTTCTGCCCACCTCTGGTTGTAACAGGTATATCCTGATCAGCCCGTTGACTCCCCTTACTACCATTAACACTGCCCTTCCATGCTTTATCAGCAGAAAATCCATCCAAGTCCACTACCTCACTTCCCAAAGAGTAATCCAAGACCTGGGTTCCCTTATTCCCCTCGGCTTCCACCTGAACCTCCACATGCTGGGCTTTCCCATGTTTATCCTGCACCCTACATATTTATTGACCTGTGAGATCCCCCCTCAGTCAATTGAACATATCCACCACCACAATGCAGTCCACTGCCTCTCTCGTAGGTCATTCTCCCTCAACCAGCCATCATGGCAGAGGAATAATATGTTGTCCGAAGTTCGTAACCTCACAAACCCCCGGTTCTTTTCCCTTGACACTTTCTGCCATCTGATTCTTGACATGCCCATCCTTGCGCCAAGATTCCCCTGATTGGAGGCCAAATCTCTTACCCTCCATCGATGAAGACCCCTGAAGGCACCTAACCGAGACATTCCCCAGCCTCCTTCATGAAGAAAAAAAGTCTGTCCAATCCTCATAGGCAACTCATTTTTTACACCTATATTTCTATCCAATCGTAATCCAGATAAAATCTAAGGGGACCTTTGACACGTCCATCTCAAAACATAATATCGGATTAACAGGATGGGAAACCGATTTCGTTCGGCTATCTAAACAGAGGTATTTTCTGACGATGTTGCCGAGAATCTTGATGATTGAGGGGTTTTGAAATGGTAATAGAAGCTTCCAAAAACTAACCCAAATCGCTGCATATGGTAGGTCACAGTTCATGTGGAATTCAAAGACCATTGGAGAATGAAGAAGTGGCAGGCATTGTAGCTCCGGGGCGCCCTTGACCAGGCGAGGGTGGGATCATCCTCTCAAGAAAAATGTATCATGATAAGCTTGTTATCGAGCAAGCCTACCGTAGCCCGCTCCTTGAAATAAATAAAGAAAAATAGTGATTCTCCTCAATAATAAAACAAATAAATCATGAGTTGGGAGGCAAAAAAAACAAAGCAAAAAGGATGTTGGGAATGATCCATGGATCCCTTTAGAGTATCAATTGAGTGGGTGGAATGGAATGCTAATTGAGGTATTGTTTCTTAATAATTTAGATTTGTAATTTCATGGTTAGGATTATTGGTTATGCCACATGGTCTGGATTTATGGTTTACCAAACTGTGTGTCTTCGGTAAACCCCTCATTAGAGACACATGGACACCGACATGGGTTGGCTACCTAGATTGGAAAACCATTTTCCAACAATAAAAAAATGTAAAAAATTATAGACCATTCATAGGTAGCGACATGGTTAAATATAAATTGTGTTCAAAAAATGAACAGCGTACATAAACTACAATATTCAAAATTTTCACTAAAACTCCTCATAGAACTTGAGGACAATGATACAAATAAATAAACATAAAAATTATAGAAGAAACTGAAGGTTGAAATGTGATAATAGTTATTCCCATAACTTGTGTGAATCACATTACTACTTTAACACCCTATGATTTTAGTATGTGATTACCTTTAAATAGGTCAATGTATTCGATAGATTACTCCACATGCAACACAAATCTATAATGAAACCACAAAATATTTATATTGGAATATAAATATTAAGCCTGAATATTAAACCCATTCCATTGAATTATCTTGAATGAATATGATTTACTAATTTATTTATTTTATTTTTGAATTAAATAAATCTAAATTTTAATATGTATATAATTCAATTTGTTTACCTAAAATAACTAATAACATCATTTATTTTTTTGTGATGTTTTTTCTAATAATTTATTATTTATTATATGTATTTCAATTTAAAGAAATATATGATTAATAAGGATAAATTATGTTCTATATTAATGATTAGTTCACACATATTTAGTTGGTATATTATATTGAATAAGAATAATGAAATTTAATAATTGGAAATGGATGTTTTTTCATTGAAAATATGTCTTCATTATATTGTATGATTTTACTGAAAATATGATTATATAAATTTTAATAACATAATTTTAAAATTTTAATTTTAAAAAATTAAATTATTTTTTTATTTATAATATATTTTTTCTTAAGATTACTTATTTTGTAAATTAATTAGTTTTTTTAGTAATGAAAAATAATTATTTTTTAGAAAACATCCACATTAATGACATTACCATTATACATGAATTAATTAATTTTTTTTTATTTTTTTATATAAATGATATATATTTTAATTAAAATAAATATTAAAAAATTTAAAGTGGTTATATTTAAATTACCCATATATATCATTTCAGAATCATAATGAATAATTCATTCAAAAAACTATTTGTATTCACTTATATTAATATTTTATTTTAAAAAATATTGGAAATTAAATATATAAAAAAGATTTAATATTTTATATCAACATCATAATATCATTTAATATGATAATTTTAAAGTTTATTCATAAAATTATGTTAACCCATGAATAAGTTAATGACAATGATTATTGTAAACCTGTTAATTTCAAATCATTTTTTAGTAATATTTTGTAATTTTTATACAATTAATTATATCAAAATATTTAAAATTATAACCTAAATACTATGATTTAATAAATTTATTATTATATTAAGGCAAATTTAATTGTTTAACAATGATAAATACAATTACAAAAACACATCATTTTTAAGGAACTGTTTTTCTACAATTTTTTTCCAATATATATAATTTGTTATTTAAAAGTTTATTAAGTATTATTTAAAAATTGAACTATAATAAATAGATATTAACTATTGGTTATTTAAAGTTATATTTTTAGCTTTGTTGTTATTCATTTTTACTAAAACCTAAATTTCTTACCTATGAAAAATTTACCAAGGGAAAAATGTTAAAATAAAATCCATAGAAAAATTACTTCCAACATGTTTAAAACAAGTGTGTAAAAATATATTAAAGTGTTTATCATATTAATATCACCCATATTCCCATTATTGATGAATTTTGGAGTCTTTGACCCTTGAATATTGTAATGATATCATAGAAAATGTATAAGTGTATTAAAAAAAGATCACTTTATTCATTTATTAAATGGGAAATTTATACCCCATATTTCCACACAAATTAATTTCTATTATAACCTAAAAACCCCCATATATATTATATTATATTTCTAACTAATTTTCATAGGCCTATAGTCTCAATTAGATATACTAAAATCTTCACTTCAAAGGAGACTCTCAGGTGAATGTTCAAAGTCTGAAAGTGAGTATTAGAAACTCCATAAAATTTTATTCATAATATTTATTTTCTAAACCTATAAATAACATATTAATATTATTAAATCAGTATCATTATTATACATATATGATATTATGCAAATTTTAAAATAATTATCAATTCATTTCTTTCCATCAAGAAAAAAAATCAATGTTTACTTTGTGTTTGGAGACTACCGCCTTAATTAATAATCAATTTTCATTGTTTATAATGATTTTAATTCAATATAAAATACACCAAAAATATGATTAATTATAATAATAACATCAAAATAATAACATTATTGTTATAATATAATTTTCTTATACACTTCTATAACCATACCAATCCAACGAGATATAGTGTGTTCGTGTTTGCATTTTTTTAACAACCTTCGTTAACCCTATTATAAACATCTATCATGAATGAATAAATAAATATAATAATAATTTTATTATAAAATAATTATAAAATAATAATTTTTTTAGTAATTTAGTAATAATATTATGTTTTTTCTTATTATTTAAATATCATACTTGATATATAAAATCGTTAAAATATGTTGAGACCAATTTAATTTTCATGAAAACATAAGAAAAACTACATAATAAAAAAATAAAAGATGATTATAAATGGTAATTATTAAGTTAAATATATAATATTATGATTACTAACGAGAAATATAATAAAATTAATTTTAAAATTTAGGAATCTGTAAAAGGCTACTGGTTCTTCATCCCAAACATCTTCAATTGAGACATGTTTTGTATTATGAACCAAATTTTATTTCTATGGTGAACAGAATTCCTATTTTATATATCATTTCATGAGTTATATTTTAGTCACAATTTTTTATGTTTAATTAAATTTCATCTCTTTCAATGAAATTTTATTAAAATGTTTGTCTAGCCATAAGGGTTTTTTGTCTCTATATTAAATTCCTTGAGATAAACTACTTTTTATAAACTATGATTTCATTGAATGGAATATTTTATTACCCTGAATATATTTTTATCGCATTTATTTTCATTGAATATACTATTCCAAATCGTATTCCCTTATTCATATAGACATTGATTTTGTTGTTTCCCAATTAATAATGATCTTTGGAACCTCAACATTCATTCATTGAGTTGTGATTATTCATTCGAACATTATTTATATCATATTGGTACATTATACCATTTGATTTTATTGTGTGGCATTCAACACTTTTTATTGGGATATACATTCCATCAATGTAAAACCGTTTAGAAATACTTCTTACTTCTTGGGATATAAGGGTTATTGGTAACTCAAATATTATTATTGAGTTATATTGTTTCATCATTGTCTTTTCTTCCATGCTTGTGTTCATCCAATATATTATTATACTATACATTATTTTAAAATCATTTATAGGAAAATAAAAATTTAATAAAAATAATTTTAAATTACTCTTTTTACAATGTTTATTTTAAAAAATATAATTTCAAAATATTAAAAATGTTCCCTTTTTAATAAAATATTTTTCATTCCATCAACAATTCTTGAATAAAACATTAAGCTAATTTTAGAGACCCATTATAATATTTTTAAATGTTAATGTTTTCCAAATATGTCACATAACCTTTTAAAAAATTTATTTTGAATGTGCATGCATGTTTTTATTTTTCATCAATGTTAAAAATATTTTCTAAGAGATCATTAAATTTTTTATATCCATTTTTTTTTTCATGTTAAAATGTTATTATAGTAATTGTATTTATGTCACATGATTTATTATCTTACAAAATATATATATATATTATCTTGGGGATTAAAATTACAGTGTTAAATAATTTTATTCTTGAAACCTTCTTGTGAGATACAATTCTAAACACTCTTTTAAAAGGATATTTTTCATCTAGGTAAACATCCTTATGACATTCTATTATAAAAATGGGTATATCGTTATTTTTAAGCATTCAAATTAATTACATTCATGTATTATGTTATGTTATATTCTACCAAATATAATATAAATCACTTCTATTATATTTATTAACAAACCTCCATGAAAGGGAATACATTTTCTTCCAATGCCTTAACTTGGTTAAAGTTCTATTATAGATTCATTTGATTGAAGGGAATTCACGTAGATTTCATACATATATTTATTAGTGAAATTATTTACATAATCATATACCCTTATTCCATATAATATTATATTGAGTTTGTAGCACCCCGATCTTCCACGATACGCTTCTCTTTGAATAATACAGTAGCGTGTATTGTACGCAACTTTAAGTTCTAACACACACCACGACCAATCAATGTAGTCGTTATAAATAGTAATACCTACTTTTTAAAATTTTAGAAATTTTATCTCTCAAAATGGACTTCATTTTTTTATTCGGAGTATCGAATTTAGCCTAAGGTGAAATTTTGGTACTTTTTGGATAACTTTAATATTTTGATGAATAGTGAAAATTACTAAATCTTAATTAAAAACAACTTTTTTAATCAAAATAATTATTCGTGATAAATTATGAATTTGAGTGGTTTTAAAGTATATTTAGAATATATTTTTACCATTTAATACAATTTTGGTCATTGGATAAAATTTCACAATTAAACCGGACATAAACAAGTATCAATCTTTTGATAGTTATTATATCTTAAAAACACGCTTTTTGTTTTGACAACGGGAATTAATTTTAAATTAATTTCTGCCACTTTTGTGTTTTGAATTTGGAAAAATTGATTCCATATTTTTAATCAGGATGTTCAAATTGTGTAAATAGGTAACTTTTATTTTTAGACGTTTTGAATAATTACTTCGGTAAATATTTTATTTACCATGGTTAAAAGGTAAATCGTGTAAATAAAGTTAAAAAATAATATTATAATAATACTAAATTACCCTAAAACATGTCCTAAACTTATTGGTTGATACATTTCCGACTATGGGAATCTTTGGGTCGATTTTTGGACCTCATGGAGCCACTTGTAAGTGATAATGACAATTTATATTAATTAAGTTAAAATAAATACAAAAATGACATAAGCATATATCTTTTAGAAAAAAAAAATTTTACATAGGGTTATATATGTTGGATTTGCGACTATGAATATTAATTATAAATATAAAAAGATTTCCTACATAATGGTATTTTATTTATAATTTTTACACATTAGATAATTTAATTTATTTATGACACAATGATGATGCAATAATTACCATAATAGTGAAAAATTAAAATAATTGATATTATAAATACCCAAATAAAATTAATTTCAGACTTTTAATGAATTAAACTAATTTTATAGGATAATATAACATATTAGTATTGATTAAATTAACTTTTTTTGAAGTAATAATTCTGTTATAATTTTTACAAAATTCAATTATTGAATAGTGTCAAAATTGACATAAAAGAGTTTTTAAAACAAATATTATATTATTAATTGATATTAAATTCCTAAAAATGTAATGTTCGGCCAAAAGACTTATATCATGATATTTGTATCATTAATGTACCACTTGGGGGGTCTCTTGGATGTATATGGTAAGTTTATTAACTATATAATATAAAAATACAAAGTGACATGGTAAGTGTCAAACTAATTAACTAAGTGTAAAAAATAAAAGATAAGGTTAATATAATGACCCAAACCTGTATAAATTCTATTTGTTGAGTAGTTTTCAACCCATCCCCACCTTAACCTTTAAATAATCCAATTTGGATCCATTATAAACTGAATATTAATTTATTATAAAATAATATTTCTAGCTTTTCCAAAGGTGCCCCTCACCCCTCTTATAAAAGGACACTCATCCTTCTCATTAATTCACACCTTCAAAGCCTTTTGGTTCGGCCAAACCCTGCCCAAATACTCTCTCAACTTCCCTAACTTCATCCTAGAGGCCTTCCTTTAGTCATAAACTCATCCTAAGGAGCCCTTTTGATCAAATTAGAAGGAAGAACCCGAAGAAGAGGTAATGATTTCACCACCCTTTTTCATGTTCCTTTCTTCTTCCACTTCTTATTTCTTTGTTATTATCATTCTAAAATAATGAATCCAGTATCTCCTATATACTTTAATATTATTATAAATATGGTACAACCATATTAATTATTCTATCCATCTTTTGAATGACATGTCACCATATGTGCGTACGTACGGCTTACCGTCTCCACGTCGTGGTGTAATTGTTATTCAATATATTATTATTTGGATGGATAAAATAATGATTTGTAATTCATGTAAATAATAAATATAACATGATAATTATTCTTTATATATGATATATCATCCAATTAAATATTATTTTAATATCAAAAGAATGATATTTTAGCTCGTGCGTACGTATGGATTACCGTCTCCATGACGCGATGAGATTCATTTCCAAGTTCACCATTCATCGACGATTATAAAAATATATATTACTAATAAGTATGTGATATATGACATAATAATTCTATTTTATATATATATATATATAAGGATTTATTTACTTACATATATCTTATTCACTTACTTCGTTCAATACTATATGAAAACAGAAACAGCGTTTATGCGTACGTACGGACTACCGTCTCCATAAATGGTGTTTTCCATTTCATATATATGTCTATTATAAATATTTATATTCTAAATATATATGATATATTTATAATGTGTTATATTATGGAATTATTTAAATCATGATCTAAGTGATACAACCAAGAGTGAAAAGTTAAAACACATACGATAAAGAAAGTGATTATTACCTGAAATGTTAACTTAACATGGAAATTATTATTAAATGGGTAATATAAAGTCATAAATGAATCATGTATGATATCATAAATATTAATATGGTTCTTTTATAATTTAATAACATACTACGATCTTCATACAGGAGGTTAAACGTACCCTCGACTAAACGAAAGTGCAAGGTAAGGGGTTTTCATCACACTCCTTATTCCCGTGAGATTCATGCCATATTTCCACCATTACCTTTTGTGTGGTGTATATACTGCCCATAATTATATTATTTGTGTAATACACATTAATTTATGTTTATTTACATATTCATTGTATGATACCTCTTTCATAGGTTGTATGTTTCGTAAGTTACCAAATTGGTAAGGCTTTATTTCGCAATCTCTTCATTATCCGAGGTTGTGTATACGTAATAATCTACGGGGATCTCTTATCATCCACATCCATGTTTCTTAAAAATGTATTTCAAAACATTTTTTCTATTTACAAGAATATGGGTTAAAGACATTTATACCCTTGTTTGACTTTTTATAAGAGGTTTATAAAGGAATCTTTCCGTTATTTTCCAAACAAGGTCCTTTTTAACCTTTTTGACAAAATTAAGGTAAGAATGTCTTTTTTAACTTATACGGTGGGTGTGGTTATTCTCTGCCGTTATTACACCTTTTAATCTTCCTTCACAATCTTATAAAGATATTTTCAAAATAAATATTTTCTCTATAATTATGCGACTTTTAAATGATTTCAAAAAAAAGAGATATTTCTCTCAAATAGTATTGATTTCATCTATGTCAAAATCCTTTGATAAATTTTAAACTTGTTTCAAGTTGATTTATTATGATACAAATCATCAATATTTTATTTAAGGTTCTGTTATATTTTTGACTATGGATGAGTTATTTTTATGCCATTAATGGTTTATGATTAAAGTTTTGACATTTTGTATGTTAGTTTTAATACGAATGATTATGTTATATTTCATCATCTTCTTAAGATGAATGTGTTGGACTAGTATGTTCTGGGTTGGGGACCGGTAAAAGTAAGCCCTTCGGGTTGGTGTCTGGTTATTAGAGGCAGTCCGGGTTGGTGTTCGGTTATTAGAGGCACTCCGGGTTGGTGTCCGGTTATTAGAGGCACTCCGGGTTGGTGTCTGGTTATTAGAGGCACTCCGGGTTGGTGTCCTGTTATTAGAGGCACTCCGGGATGGAGTATGGTTACAGAGGATATAGGGGTTGGGTTCCGGTTATAGTTATCCCTTAGGTCATGGCACGAGGCCTCGACACATAAATTAAAGTTCTACATCATGTATTCCATCATTATGAAAGTGGTTAGTGATATTGCATGTGATTATTCGATTAGTAGAATATCCATGTGAATAATTAAATGGCATTATTTCATTTTATTTATGCCATATTATGCTGAAGTTCAAGTTTAAAAGGCTTTTGTTTTAGTTTTATACATTGCCTTAAATGTTAATGCTTATTTTTGAAAGTTTCTACTGTATTGTTTACCCTTACTGAGCATTTGAGCTCACCCCTTTCAATGTTTTATTTTTCCCCGGATTCCAAGAAGTGTAATGTGATTGAAATGAAGTGTTAAGCCAAGGTAATAATGGCATTCATAAATATTATTTATGTTGTTTTTTACGTCATAAAGTGCAAATGTAACATTCATGTATGTGATCTATTTTTCCAAGACTGCTAAATTAATCAGTCCTTCGGGACTTGATTCCTTGTAGTCATGCCAATGTATTAAAATAATGCACCGACTCTGGGTAACTGGGGTCAGGGAATTACATTTGGTATCAGAGGAAGTTTAGAAATAACCTTGGAAAGTAGATTTAGATAAACTCTGATTAGAGCACATATCCCTAAGATAGACTTTGAGGAATAGTGTAGAAGAACTTCCTAGAATTTTTCTATTGTAGAGATTTTGTGAGTTTTCCGAGCAATACATCCCTGTCTGGATACGAGCAGGTAGAGGCGGCTCTGGAACAAATGTACCTAGGCGTAAAACCCGAAACACCGCTTTGAGCTAGACTCGAACGGGAACTGGTGCACGACAACGGGTTTTTCTGCACTCTTGGTTACGACACTCCCGGGGGATATGCTTAGGATAATTCTCATTTTCATTACACACTATTATTAAGGGCTTATGAGTATATACTTACTCAAAGGAAAAAAATTTATGATTATGGATTATATCCATAAACTGTTCAATTTGTGTTAGGTATTTTACACGTTTGGTATATTATTCATTGAAATTCATAAACTGAACTAGTTTATGCTATTGTATAGAAATGGCTCCCAGTAGAAGGAATGTGAACTCCTATAATACGTATGATCCAAAGAGTAAGAAGGATCATATCTTTAATGGTCCTAAGCAAGAATTTAGAAGAGAAATAGTTTCCCACATATTATCATCATATGAAGAAATAGCATCATGTGTTGATAAGATTAGTAATGAATTCTCAGAGTCCTATGTCTTTGAACGGAAGCAAGAGAAGAAAAGGATGGAAGAGAGAAATATGGGTAAGGGAAGAGGGAAAAGAAGAATTTTACCATATGTGATAACTGTGGGAAGAAACACCCTGGAAATTTCCTGAAAGGAATGGTAGTTTGTTATAAGTGTGGAGAAAAATGGCACAAAGTACGTGACTGCAAGGGTAAGAAAATGGTTTCAAATGTACAATGCTTCATTTGCAAAGAGTTTGGACACTACGCGAACCAATGTCCTAGTCATCAGACTATGCCACAAATGATGCTATTGGATAATAATCAAGTTATGATACTACCATAGATTAATACGAATGACTAGTGTTATTATGTTGTTATTTTAGAATTATTTCATTTAAGTGTTGTATCAATGATGTTTTGGAAATAAATAAGTATTGTATTGCAGTACTATTTAATTAAGGATTTGAGATTTTATGGTACTAAGAAAAGTGACTCTACAGTGAGTTAATTTTGTTTGGAAATTACATGGTTGAAGGAAAGATAAACCTTAATATGGTCCTAATATTTAGGTAGTGATTTTGGAATAAGAGATGGTTGATTTTGGTAATTTAGGATGTTGCGGTGTTTTAAAAGAATATATGAGGAAGGCGTTCACATGTTATTACCTGGCAAAGAGGATCCTCATTATGTTTAACTTCCTTGTAAATTTTGGACTGTGAGTTTGGATAATATTATTTTGGATAAGTCTAATGGTTGGAATGGATTATGTTTGAAAGGTTAGTTTTTTGGATTTTTATAAAAGGACAACTCGCAGACCGTGTGACGACCAGTCGTGTCAGACAAAGCTGCAGGAATCGAACCCACAACCATAGTGCAATTGGGATTTATCACCTACCATTGTTCTACATGATGTTCCTGGATGGTATAATGTAGTTTCTTTACATAAAGGGTCTGATATGTGAAATTTAAATTTATTATATTTGAAACCCTATAAGATTAAGATAAATAGAGTATTTTTGAGTTGTATTATGTTTTGGGGCGAAAGATGAGTTTGTGGTAGAAATTTATTAATGGATAAAACTCTAATTATAAAGTAAGTATATCTCCTTATGATCTTAGCCAATCTCATAAATAAATTCCTCAACATTAAGAAAAGGAACTTAGAATAAAAATTTTGTCCTAGATGGTACCTTATATCGTCACTAATTTATGGCTTTGGGATTGTTGGCCTTTTCATAGCCATGTTCGCTACCACTCTCCATCAGATAATTGATGGTTAGATTTCTCTTCTATATCCATATTTTCCTACGTGGAACCCTAGTAAGTGTTATTTTCGGTAATCTTCATACTTTTCACTCTTTATTTTAAATAGAGGCCTCATTAAAACATTTTTCGATGTGGGATTTCAACTAAGATATTTTGAAACGTCAAAAATGTGTTATCCTAATACCTTACGTTTTGTTGAACCGATGGTATTTTAAATCACCATAGATTGATGAATTTAAGGACCTCAATTTTAAACATGTTTATGATTGATGACCTCACTCACTACCTATAAATATTTATGTTTTTTCTCCAGTTATATGTCTATAATTACCACCAATGTCCTTCTAATCGAGATCATAATTTTTTGGTGACCCTTTCATTTCTCTTTTCATCTTGTTAAGACTAAAATTTTATTAACCAAATTTCTGATGTGGGTTTTTTCCACAAAGATATTTTCTATTTTCAACCTTTATTTTCAAAGAACAATATCAAATTGTGAGGACGCAATTTTTTGAAGGAGGGGAGAATGTAACACCCCGAGCTTCCATGGTACGCTTCTCTTTGAATAATACAGTAGCGTGTGTTGTATGAAACTTCGAGTTCTAACACACACCACGACCAATCAAACTAGCCGTTATGAATAGTAATACATACTTTTTAAAATTTTATAAATTTTAACTCTCAAAATGGACTTCATTTTTGTATTCGGAGTATCGAATTTATCCTAAGGTGAAATTTTGGTACTTTTCGGATAACTTTAATATTTTGATGAATAGTGAAAATTACTAAATTTTAATTAAAAACAACTTTTTTAATCAAAATAATTATTGGTGATAAATTATGAATTTGAGTGGTTTAAAATTATATTTATAATATATTTTTACCATTTAATACAATTTTGGTCATTGGACACAATTTCACAATTAAACCGTACATAAAAAAGTATCAATCTTTTGATAGTTATTATATCTTAAAAACACGCTTTTTGTTTTGACAACGAGAATTAATTTTAAATTAATTTCTGCCACTGCTGTGTTTTGAATTTGGAAAAATGGATTCCATATTTGGAATCAGGATGTTCAAATTGTGTAAATAGGTAACATTTATTTTTAGACATTTTGAATAATTACTTCGGTAAATATTTTATTTACCATGGTTAAAGGGTAAATCTGGTAAATAAGGGTTACAAATAATTTTATAATAATACTAAATTACCCTAAAACGCATCCTAAACTTATTTGTTGATACATTTCTGACCATGGGCATCTTTGGGTCGATTTTTGGACCTCATGGAGCCACTTGTAAGTGATAATGACACTTTATATTAATTAAGTTAAAATAAATAAATAAATGACATAAGCATATATCCTTTCGAAAAACAATTTTTACATAAGGTTATATATGTTGTATTTTCGACTATGAATATTAATTATAAATATAATAATATTTCCTACATAATGGTATTTTATTTATAATTTTTAGACATTAAATAAGTTAATTTATTTTTGACACAATGATGATGCAGTAATTACCATAATAGTGAAAAATTAACTTAATTGATATTATAAATACCCAAATAAATTTAATTTGAGACTTTTAATGAATTACACTAATTTTATAGGATAATATGACATATTAGGATTTATTTAATTAACTTTTTTGGAAGTAATAATTCTGTTATAATTTTTACAAAAGTCAATTATTGAATAGTGTCAAATTTGACATAAAAGAGTTTTTAAAACAAATATTATATTATTAATTGATATTAAATTCCTAAAAATATAAGGATCGTCCAGGAGACTTATATCATGATATTTGTATCATTAATATACCACTTGTGGGTCTCTTGGTTGTATATTGTAAGTTTATTAACTATATAATATAAAAATACAAAGTGACATGGTAAGTGTCAAACTAATTAACTAAGTGTTAAAACTAAACGATAAGGTTAATATAATGACACAAACCTATCTAAATTCTTTTGGTTGAGTATTTTTTGACCCATCCCCACCTTAACATTTAAATAATACACTTTTGAGCCATTATTAACTGAATATTAATTTATTATAAAATAATATTTCTAGCTTTTCCAAAGGTGCCCCTCAGCCCTCTTATAAAAGGACACTCACCCTTCTCATTAATTAACACCTTCAAAGCCTTTTGGTTTGGCCAACCCCTTCCCAAATACTCTATCAAATTCCCTCACTTTATCCTAGAGGCCTTACTTTAGTCAGAAAGCCATCCTAAGGAGCCCTTTTGATCAAATCAAAAGGAAGAACCAGAAGAAGAGGTAATGATTTCACCACCCTTTTTCAAGTTCCTTTCATCTTCCACTTCTTATTTCTTTTTTATTACCATTCTAAAATAATGATTCCAGTATCTCCTATATAATTTAATATTATTATAAATATGTTACAACCATTTTCAGTATTCTATCCATCCTTTGAATGACATGTCACCATACATGCGTACGTACGGCTTACCGTCTCCACGTCGTGGTGTAATTGTTATTCAATATATTATTATTTGGATGGATATAATAATTATTTGTAATTCATGTAAATAATAAATATACCATGATAATTATTCTGTATATATGATATACCATCCAATTATATATTATTTTAATATCAAAAGAATGATATTTTCGCTCGTGCGTACGTACGGATTACCGTCTCCACGACGCGATGAGATTCATTTCCAAGTTCACCATTCATCGAAGATTATAAAAATATATATTACTAATAAGTATGTAATATAGGAAATAATAATTCTACTGGAGATATATATATATATATATAAGGATTTATGTACTTACATATATCTTATTCACTTATTCCGTTCAATACTATATGAAAACAGAAACAACGCTTATGCTTACGTATGGACTACCGTCTCCATAAACGGTGTTTTCCATTTCATATATATGTCTATTATAAATATTTATATTCTAAATATATATGATATATTTATCATTTTTTATATTCTGGAAGTATTTAAATCATGATCTAAGTGATAGAACCAAGAGTGACAAGTTAAAACACGTACGATAAAGAAAGTGATTGTTACCCGAAATGTTAACTTAACATGGAAATTATTATTAAATGGGTAATATAAAGTCATAAATGAATCATGTATGATATAATAACAATTAATATGGTTCTGGTATAATTTAATAACATACTAAGATCTTCATATAGGCGGTTAAACGTACCCTCGACTAAAGGAAAATGCAAGGTAAGGGGTTTTCATCTCACTCATTATTCCCGTGAGATTCATGCCATATTGCCACCACTACCTTTTGTGTGGTGTATTTACTGCCCATAATTATATTTTTTGTGTAATACACTTTAATTTATGTGTATTTACATATTCATTGTATGATACCTCTTTCATAGGTTGTATGTTTCATAAGTTACCAATTTGGTAAGGGTTTATTTCGCAATCTCTTCATTATCCGAGGTTGTATATATGTAATAATCTACTGGGATATCTTATCATCCACATCCATGTTTCTTGAAAATGTATTTCAAAACATTTTTACTATTTACAAGAATATGGGTTAAAGACATTTATACCCTTTTTGACTTTTTATAAGAGGTTTATAAAGGAATATTTCCATCGTTTTCCAAACAAGGTCCTTTTTAACCTTTTTAACAAAATTAAGGTAAGAATGTCTTTTTTTAACTTGTAAGGTGGGTGTGGTTATTCTACGCCATTATTACAACTTTGAAGATTACTTCAAAAGATTATAAAGATATTTTGAAAATAATTGTTTTCTCTATAATTATGCGACTTTTAAATGATTTTAAAAAAAGAGATATTTCTCTCAAATAGTATTGATTTCATCTATGTCAACATCCTTTGATAAACTTTAAACTTGTTTCAAGTTGATTTGTTATGATAGAAATCATCCATATTGTATTTAAGGTTTTGTGATATTTTTTACTATGGATGAGTTATTTTTATGCCATTAATGGTTTGTGATTAAAGTTTTGACATTTTGTATGTTAGCATTAATATGAATGTTTATGTTATATTTCATCCTCTTCTTAAGATGAATGTGTTGGACCAGTATGTTCCGGGTTGGGGACCGGTAAAAGTAAGCCCTCCGGGTTGGTGTCTGGTTATTAGAGGTACTCTGGGTTGGTGTCCGGTTATTAGAGGCACTCCGGGTTGGTGTCCAGTTATTAGAGGCACTCCGAGATTGAGTCCGGTTACAAAGGCTCTCCGGGTTGGGTTCTGGTTACAGTTATCCCTTAAGTCTTTGCATGAGGCCTCGACACATAAATTAAAGTTCGGCATCATGCATTCCATCATTATGAAAGTGGTAAGTGATATTGCATGTGATTATTCGATTAGTAGAATATCCATGTGAATAAGTAAATGGAATTATTTCATTTTATTTCTTCCAAATTATGCTGAAGTTCATGTTTAAAAGGCTTTTGTTTTAGATTTATACATTGCTTTAAATTATTATGATTATTTTTGAAAGTTTCCGCTGTATTTCTTACCCTTACTGAGCATTTGAGCTCACCCCTTTCTATGTTTTATTTTTCCCCGGATTCCAAGTAGTGTAATGTGATTGAAATGCAGGGTTAAGCCAAGGGAATAATGGCGTTCATAAAGATTATTTCTATTGTTTTGTACGTCATAAAGTGCAAATGTAACATTCATGTATGTGATCTATTTTTACAATACTGCTATACTGATCGGTCCTTCGGGACTTGATTCCTTGAAATCATGCCAATGTATTAAAATAATGCACCGACTCTGGGTAACTGGGGTCGGGGCATTACAGAGTTATTATTATTTATAAATAAATTCAACATATTAATTGGGGAACAATTGAAAATATTTATATTTTTTTATTCAATATGGATGATGAATTATTTCTCAATAATGTTGATTATACATTGTTTATCCATCCTCATTCATTTACTAGATGGGTAACTAACATGTTATCCCTTTAAGTTTCATCGGAATTTTTTTAGAAATGTTTTTATTTTTATTATATTAGAATTCCTTTTGGTATGAGATGAGTATGTTTTGAAAACTCGTTATATCATATGATTAATAAATTATAAATAAACAAGTGATGGATGAATCCTAAAATTATATAATCCCTCGATTTATCGGTAGGTCACTTGAGGAAAACACATTTGGGTATTTGGGGTATACCTACCCAATTCAACAAAATGTATTGACCATGGTCTTGATTAAAATAATAATATATTGGTTTTTGTCAAGATGGTAAGAATTTCATATTGGTGAAGGCCTTGATAAAAAAATTAGGATGTCCATTATTATGAATTCCATCACTACAAATTTAGTTTTTATTATCTATGTGACCAATTTATTTTCATTTTTATCCATTGATATATTATTCTCTTAGTTTTAGTTTATTATGGCATTATGATCACTAATTACTACTACCATGATATATATGACATGTTTATTCTACTATTTCCTTAGTTTTATGTTTTACCGTGATAAGAATTTAAGATCACTCCTTCCTAGAATTCCATTTCCCCATGTTTTGATTAAAATGATTATAGATGATTTGTTTAATAGGATATCTCATGTAGAGATATTCTGGATATTTTTAATTCTTATTATAGATTATATAGTTTGTTATTTTATGAGAATAATGACTATTAGAATATAATTACATAGTATTTATTCATTTTTTATTTGTAAAATATTAATTATATCTCTAAACATAAATCTAATTAGGAATGTATGTAATGAAATATTTTATTTTAGTATGTGATTTTTTAATTTTTTATGTATGATAGTCTATGGTTGGTATCATATCTTTTATTTGAAGTATTTATTTATCACAAATATTAGGGAGTACGAGTCCACAATTTTACAGTTAGTATTAGTGTATGGTTTTAAAATATTTATTGATTATTATTTTATCATTTGAGGATAATATTGGAGTTGTATCTTTTTTCAAAGTTTGAAATTTTAATATTTGATGATAATTTTAGAAGGATAAATAACCCTTTAGTTTTTTTAGATAATATGGAATATTTTTTTGTTTATAATAAAAAGACATTATAGAAAATAATAGTGATAAATATGAATGAAAATTATATGTATTTGATGACAAAAAAAATTTATTTTTAATATACATATGGTGTGTTTATCATAGAAAATGCATCCCTAAATATTTATTAGAATGTTTATTTAGCTATGTAATATATTTATATGAGGGGAATAACCCTGAAAAAGTATTGTTTTGTGTTTATAAGATCTTTACTATATGTAATAATGATTGACAATAAGGCAATATACTTGGAAAAATACTCCAAGCGGGGGTATGATTTGTCTAATCAGATTCTATATAAGAACCCTTGTGGGTTATATTTTTCTGAATCACATTAAGTAGTATGTAAAGATGTTCAAAAGAACACCATTGAATGTAACCAAGTTATTGGATTAACCATGTTTAAAATTGTTAAAATGAAATATTCATAGGATTGATGATTTTTTCATTGGAGTAGAAATATTAGTATTAATATTTCATTTTCATATGAACAATTTCAATGATTTTGTTACATATTATCAAAATAATATTGTATTTTTTTTGAAACGCGATAATAAAAATAAAGATGAGAAAGGTATTTATCCTAAGACCAATATGTCTTATAACTAAATATAGGAGAACACATAAATGGTTAATAATTTTAGTATATAATTGTTATAATGGAAAATTTTATTTTTCCTTATCTTACCTAAGGGAGTGTGGTTGATATCCTGGTAGAAATTATGTAATTCCTATACCCCGTAAGCCCATATCTGTTTCTTTATCTTACTACATTGGCATGATTATAAGGAATCATATCCCAAAGGACTGATCAGTTTAGTATTCTTGTAAAATATATTACATTCATGAAATTTACATTAAAATTAAAAAAAATATGAAACATAGATAATTCATTGATAACACTATTATTATCATAGATTGACCCTACAAGTCATTCATCAAACAAATCTTATCTTCCTAAGAAAATAAAACATAAGAAATGAGGAGCCTAGATGCTCAATAAGTGTAAAAAATATAGTAGAAGATTTCATAATTAAAAAACACATTTAAGTAAAGGTGTAAACATGAAGCAAAGGTCTTTTTAACATAATCTTGAGCATAATATGGCAACAATTAATCAAATTATTCCATTCAAACATCCATATAAATATTATACCAGCTGAATAACCATATGTAATATCAATAAAAAATATCATAATGTAGGAATTGATAAGGCCATATATCATAACCATACCATCAAAGAATATTTCTTTAACCATACATATATGTGTAAAAACCCGAACTAGTAGGTCTCATGAGACCTACCGATGAATCATGTGGCTATAACAGGCCCTTCCCATAACTTACAACGTCCAGTGTATTCCTCATATGAAATGTCACGAACCTAATATGGTCACCACCAATACCGGCACCAAAAACAGCATGTGACAAGGCCCAAGGGGCATTCCTTATCCCCACGGGCTGACACAAGTGCCCGTGTATCATTTATCTTGGTTTGGGAACGATTTACCCGAATATGTATAAATAAAACATCAAAAAATATTTGATAAAATGAATCTGAAATATTCATTCCAGCAAGGTTTATACAAAAATCTTGAACTGAATACATAAGTTCAAATGTAATACAAAAGAACCAAAGACACAATGAAACATAAAAAAATACCCATGGAATCCACATGACAAGGGGTCTTCAACCCCAAGCTGTCTCCACAACTCCGCCCCAAGGATGGGGACTAACACCCTAAACCGCCATCACCCTTAACCTTTTCTTTACTTGAGTCACACATAACCAAGTATACTTAAACACAATGGGTGTAATTAGTGTGTGAGACTAAGACCAATATGATACCACCCAATTATTCCAAATAGCATGCAATAAAATTTGAAAAACCAAGCAGTTTTAATATGCAATGAAAAGAAGTGATAAAATCCAAGAAATACAACTTTCAATTAGAAACAGTTTTCAAGATAAGGTTTTTAGAATGTTCAAACATTTAAACAGACATGTTAGAAACAGAAATGTACTACCAAAAACACCCCATTACATGGTAAAATACAACAAACACAATGAGAAACAAAATCAAGAACACCCCTTGGCACTAGATAGTCTCGGGCCCCATGTACCTCATACCTCGGTGTAAAGTAACCATAGTAAAATCCTTTCTCTTGAACAAGAAACTAGTTGTTAACATACCCATAACCTATTGTTCCCAAATAATTAAACACATAGTTTAGTTTGAGTTTTTTATCCAAATTCTAGGTGAAACAGAGACAAAAGCCATCTGATCCACTAGTCGTACTAGTACACATCCGCCCCACCTAGGTACTCGGGCTTCCCCCTTTGTGTTCAAACAATTTTAGAATGATACATATATCCATTTTCAAATAAGACACCCCTACTGGTCACATATAATAAGTACAGTAGCTACACATATTTTATAACATTTGAAACACACAACAAAACACTTTGATTTTCAATAAAACAACTTCTCCAAATCATTCCTTGTTTTGCACACAAATCTCTCTGAAAACCCCACTTTTACACCACATTCATATTCATATTTATCAAAACAGAATCCAAAACACCCTAAAAATTTCTTTAAACACATTACATTAGTTATAAAACAATCCCAATAAGCATCGCATAACATACCCATGTAAAACACCCAATTCAACACCAAATTGGTACTCAAAAACCATTTTCTTAACAAAAGTCACCCAAACCAATTTCTCAGAAATAACCAAAGATAAATAACATTTAATAAATTATTTTCAGCCCTAATACATTTCAATAAGGTCAACTAAATAATTAAAAGGCATCCCTTAATCAACCAATAAAATATTTATATGGAAAAAAATTCACATGAAATTGGCCCTTAAAATTAACTTGCATTACAAACACCACTAAAACCAATTTTTGTAGCACCAAATCAATGGTTTAAACATAAAAACATAATAAACACAGTATATATGTCACAAGTATTTCATACAAAGTGGAATCACCTACCAAAGTAATGGAAACCCTTGAATCAACATGCGAAAATCAGGTCGCACCACCAACGCACCAAGAGAGACTTATAATAAATCTAAAACCAAAAAATTGGGCCAAGAAAACTCAAGGTTATACCCTAGGTTAGAAACCCTATCTCGTCGTTATTTAGTACATCAAAGAAAAGAAAATAAACCCCAATCAAATAGAATGAAACCCAAAGCAATTTGAAAGAGGAATGGAAGAGACTCATATACTTGAGGGTTCATGAAGAATCACCCCAAATACACCAGTAGCTGAAATTTAAAACATTAAAAACATCAAGGGAGGATCGAAGAAGGATGAAGAGGTCATATAGGAATTGTAATGGATGAAAAAGAGTAAGAATTGAGAGAGTTAGGATGGATATAACTTACCACCTTAAATCTGGACGATTTTAGAGACCCTATGAAGCTCAGCACTAAATCTCGATGAATAAGAGCTCCAAAGAGTGGGGAGATAGGTTGGACGCGCCTCTGGGTTCAATGGTTTTGGGTGAGAGTGTGAATCACTAAAAACACATTAAAATTGAATAAGTTATTAATTAAACAAATTTTATTTTTAAAACATGAATTGGGCTTTCGGGAAGGCTCAATCCCTTAAATAAAAACCCATATACACATTTTTTATGGATTTATAAAGGCTCCAAATTTCAATGGTGGTGTTAAAATGGCAGTGGAGGCCGTTTAGAAATTAGAAGCGATGAAAAATGTTGAAAAATTAAAATATTATAAAAGAAACAAAATTTATTTTTAAATCTGGAATTGGACTCATGGTTTGGCCTAATTTCTGAAAACTCATCTATTCCTCCATAAAACCATGGGAAACACCGAAAATAAAGCATGAATTGAAATTAAATGAAAATAACCATTAAAATATTTCATGTATGTGACAATTCTCCCCACCATGAAAACTTTCAGTCCCAGAAAGTCATCCTGAATCTTGATCAGAAAACAGGAACAGATACACTTCCTCAACCCATGAATTCTGCTATCATGTCTCATGTGTATCATTACCATGCTTCCAATGAACCCAGGCCAACGGAATGGACTTCCCTCGAAGAACCTTCTCTTGGGAGTCCACTATTTTCACCGAGCGCACAATAATAGACAAGTCAGGCTCTAGCTCTATTTCTTCCCAAATCAGCACATGGGATGGATCCGGGTTGTATTTCTTTAACTGGGAGACATGGAAGACATCATGGATGGATGTCAACTAAGAAGGTAAAGCCAACCTGTATGCCACCTTACCAATATGCTTGGGGATCTCAAAGGTCCAGACATACCATGACATCAGCTTACCTTGATTCCCCAATCGACGATGGCCCAGAAGTGGGGCCACTTTCAAGAACACCATATCACCCACAAAAAACTCTAGGTCTCGATGCCTCCGGTCAGTATAATATTTATGATGAATCTGAGCTATCAATAATAACTTCCTGATCAACTTGACCTTCTCAGAAGTCTCCAACATAAGGCTCATCTCCAACAGTGAATTCTCTCCTACCTCATCCCAACATAGGGGGGGCCAACATGGCCGACCGTAGAGCACCTCAAAAGGGCCCATTCGAATCAAGGATTGGTAACTCTTATAATAAGAAAAGTCAACCAATATCAAATGGATATACCAAGAACCTCCAAAGTCTAGGACACATTTGCGAAGCATGTCCTCCAAAATATGATCTGCACGCTTTGTATGACCCTCTATTTGAGAGTGGTATGTCATGCTCATCTTAATCTGAGACCCCAAGGCCTTCTGAAGGCCTTCCCAAAATCGAGAAGTAAAGCGGGGGTCTCTAGCTAAGACCACTGCTGATGGTATGCCATGGAGTCTCACCACTTCTTCAAGATACAAATGTCCCAACTCATCCACTTTAGTTGTATCTTTTATTGGAAAGAAGTGGGCTGATTTGGTCAGATGATCAATCATCACCCAAATGGAATTATTACTCCAAGGTGTAAAAGGAAATCCAACAATGAAGTCCATGGAAACCTTTTCCCACTTCTAGGTAAGAATGGGTAGTGTTTGGAGCAAACCATAGGTCCTTTTATGCTCTTCTTTAACCTGTTGGAATGTCTAGCATCTAGACAGAATGTCTGCTATGTCCCGTATCATACCAGGACACCAAAACTGCCAACGGACATCATAATACATCTTAGTGGCTCCCGGATGGAAAGCCCACCGAGACTGGTGGCCATCCTGCATCACCATCTTCTGTAGAGATAATGATACTACTTAAAAACCCTTGAAGCACAAGATGACGTCGGGAGATGACGACCAATCAGAGGATGTCTCCCCACCATGAAGAAACTACTTTGACCACTGAAAAATCTCATCACTGGACTGTTTCCACTAAATCAACTCCAACAGAGAAGGAGCCAACTAGACCCTCCCAAAGAATATCCCTCCATTATGATCCCGGGTCTCCACATGCAACTGAAAAAAGATCCCCATAAAATTCCACTCATCATTGGACTTCCTCAAAGCCTGCACTGGAACTCTTCTACTCAAAGTGTCGGACACCACATTATACCCTTTCCTGGGGTATAGACAATGTCAATGTTGAACCCCTGCAAGTACTTGATTCATCGACGCTTCCTTATGTTGAGGTGCTTTTGTGAGAAAATATATGCTAATCTTTTGTGATCAGAGAAGACCACAAACCTCTCTGCAAAGAGGTAGTGACACCAAGTATTCAAATCATGAATCACTACTCCCAAATACAATCCATGGTTTGGGTAATTATTTTCATGTGGTTAGAGTTGGATAGAGCCATATGCCACCACATCATCATCCTACATAATCACGCACCCAATACCCATACCGGAAGCATCACAATAGACCATATACCCCTTCTCGGCCTCACGAAAAATCAGCACATGGGCGGTACTCAATCGACTAATCAGCTCCTCGAATGATTCTTGACATTTTGGACCCCATACAAACTTCACCCATTTTCGGGTGAGCACGGTCATCGATGAAGCAAGCCAAGATAAATCTCGAACGAATCACCTGTAATAACCTGCCAGGCCAAGGAAACTCTTGATCTCGAATTCATTCTTCCACTACTCCAATGACATAACCGAACTAATCTTCTCGAGGTCCACTGAAACCCCCTGTTCAGAGATCACATGCCCCAAAAATCTCACTTCCCTGATCCAAAAATTGCACTTTGACAAATTTTCATAGAGGTGGTGATCCTGTAATGTACCCAAAACAATCATAAAGTGATGTTCGTGTTCCTCCTTAGAGCTAGAGTATACCATAATTTCATCCACAAACATGACAATAAAGGAATCGAGATACTGATGAAATACCCTGTTCATGAGGTCAATATCAACCGCTGGAGCATTGGTCAATCTGAAGGGCATGTACAAATACTCAAACTGGATGTACCTTCTTTGGAATGCTGTCTTTGGGATATCTGACTCTTTCACCTGAAGATGATGATACCCCGAATGTGAGTATATTTTTGAGAACCACTTCTCCCCCTCAAACTGATCGAACAAATCATCTATTATGGGAAAAGGGTATTTGTTCTTAATTGTTATCTTATTCAGCTTCCGGTAGTCAATGCACAACCAGAGGGATCTGTCATCCTTTTTTGTGAACAACATAGAAGCGACCCAAGGAGCGATGATTAGGTGAATGAATCCTTTGTATTCTAAGTCCTCCAACTATATTGTTAATTCCTTGAGCTCGGTGGGGGCCATGAGATAATAGTTCAGAGATACTGGTTGTGTTCCCAGTGCTATATCAATCGAAAACTCTGCATCCCGCTATGGGGGAAAAACTGAGAAATCATCTGGGAATACCTTTGGAAACTCATTCACTACATGAGGTAGTGCACCTCTAGGGTAAATATCATCATCCTATAGCATGAGAGATGATAACTAGAAGTTAAAACATCCCAACTCTAGGAGTGGAGGTCCTACGCGACCTGACAGAGGATCCCATTCTCCCCGAAAAACCTGATGACTCCCATCAGGTGCTGTGAAACTCAATCGCCACCTATAGAAATAGATGTGTGCTTGGAAGTGTACTAGCCAATCCATGAAATGTATAACATCAAAAAGATCCATGTCTATGACCAAGAGGTCCCACTCCATCTCAACCTTTGAAAAAGAAAGTGCACACGACGAGCACCTAAGACCCTGCTTCTTCTTCTTTCCCAGCGGTGTTACCAACTCCATTGCGAAATACATCAACTCAGTTGGAAAATTAACCATGTACAAAAAATAGGCAGAAATAAATTAAACAGAATTGCCATTATGAAAAAGAGTAGTAACTATGGAAGATACAATCAGAATGGTACCTCGAACTGTCGACGGTCATGACTCTGATCTTACTGGTGCCTAATCCACTGCATGGAGATGTCCAGTATCTGCCAGAGGAAGACCGCTAGTCTGTGGATGTGCCCTGAACTAGCTCTGCCCATAAGATGACCCAACCCTACCACCATGGCTGCCAAATCGAGATCCCCCAGTCCTCGACAGCTCGGACTGTGTTGGTACTCATCTTGAAGCCACTGACCCTGCCCCACTAGGAAGTGGACGTGCCACACCAAATAAATGATACAAATTCCCCATTCCTCCACACTTGTAACAAGTATTAAAAGGAAGTGGACATGCTGGTCGGATGTGCCCATGATTCCCACACTGATGGAACACGACCGATCTCGCATCAGAAGTCGCAGACAAAAACTGCCTGGAAGAGTGACCTGAACTGCCTCCTCCTTTCTTCACATGATCCTCCCGCTTCATTTTCTTCTCTGAGAAGCTGCCACTTCCCACTGGTGATACAAAAACCATAGAAACCAGCCCTTAATTTCCTATCAATCTCCACCATGACCGCCCGATCAACAACCTCGGCATAGGTCCTCAGATTAAATGAGAACACCTAGGAGTATATCTCTGGTCACAAGCCTTTCTCAAACCTCTGGGCCTTTTCCTGCTCATTAGAAAGAATTTCGAGAGCATACCCAACCAACTCAGCAAAACTATTGGCATAATCCATCAAAGATAGATTCCCCTGAACAAGTTCCAAGAACTCTCTAGACCTATCATAAGCCAAAACCTCAAGGCAGTAGTGTTCATTGAAGACAACCTATAAATCTCCCCAGTGCATTTTCTCATTATTCACAGTTTGAAGCACTGAATCCCACCACTTACGGCTGGGACCCTCCAACAGAAATGAGGCACACTTCACCCTGAGATCCTAGAGTGTTTCCAAGAAGTCAAGCATACGCTCGATCTTCTCGAGCCATTCCTGTGGTTCCTAGGGTTTTGAGATGCCTCGGAAGGTAGGAGGCTTGTTTTTCAGAAACTCATGAGATTTATCTTTTCTTTGACCCGTCTCTTCTTCCCTAGCAGGATTTGGTCTCTGTCTCGATGCTTGGATAGTTCGGACCACAACCTCGACTAGCCTCTGATCAATCGGTGTGGGAGAACTCTCTTCAGCTTCCTCCCATGGGTGCATGGGAGATTTTTGGGGAGGAATGTTGCTACAAAATGCAACAGTCACAAAAAAAGAATCAATACAAAAATTCTGAAATTTTTTATCAAATACATAAATTCTAAATAATCTAAACACATTCTAGTAATAAAAGAAACAAGTACTCCACCTTCATCTGATGTCCACGTGTGGTCTGCAGCCCACACATCTCACCTGGAAGTGAAGTCAATCTGTAAATTCCAACGTCCCCATGTGACTCATGGTCTGCCATGAGAGGTACAATCCAGGCACCCTACTCAAAACAAAGACACCATGCCCCGATATTCCTAGCTCCTGTCTATCTTGATTAATCTCTAAATAGCATCATAACCCAAAAACATTAACCCCCTCTGATACCATTTTGTCACATGCCAAATATGATCACCACTAATACCGGCACCAAACCCATCCCATGACAAATCCCGAAGGGCATTCCCTATCCTCACGGGCTGGCACAATTTCCTGGGTATCATTTATCTTGGTTTGGAAATTATTTACCCGAATATGTATACATAAAACAACAAAAATATTTGATTAAATGAATTTGAAAAATTCATACCATAAAAGTTTATAAAAAAATACAGAAATGAATACATAAGTTCAAATGAAATAAAAAACGTCCAAAGAAACAATGAACCAACCTAAAAATAGGCTTATGGACTCCACATGACAAGGGGTCATCATCCCCAATCCGTCTCCACAACTCCGCCCCAAGGATGGGGACTAACACCCTGAACCACCATCTCCCTTAGCATTTCCTTTACCTGAGTCAAACATAACCAATTATACGTACACCCAAGGGGTGTAAGTAGGGTGTGAGACAATGCCCCATAAAATACCACCCAATGATTCCAAATATCATGCAATACAATGTGAAAAATCAAGCAGTTTTAATATGCAAAGAAAAGAAGTGATAAAATCAAAGAAATGCCACTTTCAATTGAAAATAGTTTTCAAGATAAAGTTTTTAGAATTTTAACACATTTAAATAGACATGTTATCTACTTCAATTTACTTCCCGAAAAATCCCAATACATGTGAAAATACCACAAACACAATGTTCAAAAAAATCAGTAGCACCCCTAGGCACTAGATAGTCTTGGGACCCATGTATCAAATACCTCGGTGTAAAGTAACCATAGTAAAATATGTTCTCATGCATGAGACACTAGTAGGGAACATACGCATAACCTATTTTTCACCAATAATCATCCACATAGCTTAGTTAGAGTTGTTGTTATCCAAATGTTGGGTGAAACGGGGACAAAACCCATGTGATCAACTAGTCATACAAGTACACATCTGCCCCACCTAGGTACCCAGGCGTCCCCCTTTGTTCTCAAACACTTTCAGAATGATAAATTTATCCATTTTTATATAAAACACCACTAATGGTCACATATAAATAGTATAGTAGATACACAGATTTTATATCATTTAAAACACACAACAAAACACTTTGAGTTTCAATAAAACAACTTCTCCAAATCAGCCCTTTTTTTGCACCCAAAACACTTTGAAACCCCCACTTGAACACCATATTCATACACATATTTATCAAAAAATAATCAAACACAACCTAAAAATTTATTTAAACTCATTACATGAGTTATAAAACAATCCCTATAAGCATCAAATAGAATAACCATGTAGAACACCAAATTTAACACCAAATTGGTACTCAAAAAACCTTTTTCTTATCAAACGTCACCCAAACCAATTTCACAGCAACAACCAAAGAATAATAATATTTAAAAAATTATTTTCATCCCTAATAAAATTCAATAAGTTCAACTAAATAATTAAAATGCATCCCTTAATCAACCAATAAAATATTTATATGAAAAAAATTAATTTCTCATGAAGTTGACCCTTAAAATTCATTTGTGTTACAAACACCACTAAAACCGATTTTTTCATCACCAAATCAACGGTTTAAACATGAAAACATAATAAAAATTGTATCTATGTCACAATGATTTCATAAAATGTTGAATCACTTACCAAAGTACTGGAAACCCTTGAATCAACATGTTAAAATCAAGTCGCACCACCAACGCACCAAGAGGTACTTAGAACAAACCTAAAACCAAAAAATTGAACCATAAAACCCAAAGGTTAATCACTATGTTTCAAATAATACCTCCTGGTTATTTGATACTTCAAGGAAAAGGAAAAAACCCCAATCAAATAGAATGAAACCCTAATCAATTTGAAAGAGGAATGGAAGAGACTCACTTACTTTATGGATCTTGATCAATCACCCCAAATACATCTGTAGATGAAATTTAAAACTACAAAAACTTAAAGGGAGATTCGAAGAAGGATGGGGAGGTAATTTAGGAACTGTAATGGTGGGGAAATATTAATAATTGAAAAATTTATGATGTAAAGAACTTACCTCCTCAAATATGGCCGATTTTAGAAACCCTAAGAAGTTATACACTCAATCGCGATGAAGAAGAGAACCAAAAAGTGCGGAGAGAGGTTGGGAGTATGTCTGGGTTCAATGGTCATGGGTGAGATTTTGAATCACCAAAAACACAGTAAAATTGAATATTTTATTAATTATACAAATTTAATTTTTAAAACTAGAATTGGGTTTTCAAGCAAGCCCAATCCCTTAAATTCAAACCCATATACACATTTTTCATAGATTTCTAAAGGCTCCAAATTAAAATGGTGGTGTTAACATGTCAAGGGATTGCATTTAAGAATTATAAGGGATGAAAAATGTTAAAAAATGAAATTGATATAAAAGAAAAAAAATTATTTTTAAATTTTGAATTGAGCCCACGGTTTGGCACAATTAATGAAAACTCGTCTATTCCTCCATAAAACCTTGGGAAAACACCAAAACCAAGAATTAGTTGAAATTAAATGAAAAATACCTTTAAAATATTTCATGTATGTGACATGAAAAAGGAAAAATCATAACCAACATAAAAAATTCATATTAAAACTATAATAAAAAATCATAATATATAATCCATAAACCATGAATGGTAGAAACATAGAACATCCACAATCAAACTATTCATAAACACTTCAATAAAATATGATACATTATACTATAATAAAACAACCTTAATTATATATAATTTCCAATAAATGATATTGACATAGATGAAAATATTCTTAATAAAATAATTAGAAACTTATTTAGAGAAATAACCTTTTTAATGAAAATAGTTTTTTAAAATTCCATAATGTTTAAAAATAAAATATTTTCATTGAATTTAATCTTGTATGATTTAAAATGAATCATAAAAATGTTAGGGTGTCATGATGGCAGAAATACCTTCTAATATCATATAAGTTAAAAAACAATTCTTGCATACTTTATTGGAAAAAACAAACAATGTACCTCATAAGGAAAACAATAAAATGATTCCTTTTTATAAAATCAAACATTGGTAAAAATGTATTTATAAAATGTAAAGGAATAGTACGAATGTTTTGAAATATATTTTTATGAAACATGACATGAATGATAAATATGTCCCAATAAATTCCTACATAAAAACTATCCTGGATAATAAAAAAAATTCAAAAATAGCCCTTACATTAAAAATATTTCCATTGAAAACATTTAAATGAAATTAAAAAAATTCATAAAATTTTCATTATAATATTTTATATACATATAAATAAATATGTATGATATTATCAAGAATATTGAAATGGAGAATGGATTAATTATTTAAACATTCAGATCATCCCATACCACTTTGACTATTTAAATAATAATCCCAATGAAATAATAATGTTTATGAAAATATTAAATATGTTGATAATAAATAAATTAATTATATATAAATTGAAAGGTTCTGTATATAAAACTCTTAGAATATCGTTCATGTATAACATCAAACAACGTCTCAATTAAAGGATATTTGGATGAAATCTCATACCATGCATTTACATTAGGGTGAATGTATTTTAACCTCTTATATATTTGGTTTCAATATCTTATTTACTTATAAAAAACTATATGTACCTATATAATATTATATATGATTCATTTATGATGTTATATTTACCATTGATTAACAATTCTAAACTAAAACAATGTTTCAAGTAATAACTGCCTTGTTTATCATACATGTTTTCACTTGTTATTATTGATACTATTACGTAGATAATGATTTAATTACATAAATAATTTGAAGCATTTTTTATATATCATATATATTCAGTATAAAAATATATATAAATTGTTGATATATGAAATGAAATACACCATTTATAGAGACTGTAGTCCGTATGCACGCATACACTTAGTTCTTGTTTTCATATTGTATTGAATGAATGAAATTAAATAAAATATTTGTGTGTATATATATATATTTAATATGAAATGAGAATTAATATGTTTTATATTTCATACTTATTCATTATATACATTTTCATAATCATTATTAATGGTTGTTGTGGAGGATGAATCTCATCACGTCGTTAAGACAGTAGGTCGTACGTATAAAAGAGAAAAAATATCATTCTTTAATAATAAAGGGTAATGAATTTTATGGAATATGAATTATAAAAGGACAACATCAATTAATAAACATCTAAATAAAACATAGATGAAAACTATTTTACACCATGGTTTGGAGATGGTGAGCCACACATATGCACACATACTGATATTGTTTTTCGTTGGATGGGTAAAAGGTGAAATATTTTTTTCAAATAATCATAAAAAATCTCAAAATATATTAGAAAAAATATTTATTAATTTATGATGGAAACAAATTAGTAAAAGAATGTATAAGAATAAAATAACATTTTAAGAGTTGGTACAAATATTACCCCTTCTTCGAGGGTCTCCTTTTCATTTTCACAAAAGAAAATCATAGGTTATATTTTTTTCTCCAATTATGGACTTTAAGATGAATTGAGAGATGTTTTTATGAAAATTTTGTAAATTTTTTCTGATATAAATGGTTTTAGTGGTTTGAATAAAAGACAAGGATTGGTTCTATTTTATAAGATGTTGGAGAGGCACAATAAGAATCTCTAAAACTTTTAAATTATTATAAGTTTATTTTAAATTTAAAATACCTAAAAAGTGTGTTATTTAGAGTATAATATGATTATGAGTCTAAATAATCTCATCCAATTAATTTTATATATGTTTTGGTTACCATATTAACCTTATCAATTTGCTTTAAACCTTTGTTAAACAATTTAACTCTTACTGTAACTATATGTATTCTCACACTATAGAGTTAATATAGTTACTATAAAATGATAAAATAACCCCAATTGGATAATCTATGAAATATTTAACATTATAAAATTTATTTGGTCTAATTATATATTTTTCTTAATTTCATATCATTTAAAAAATTATTATTTATTTTAAAATATCATTTTAGTCAATTTTGATACTATTTATTTTTTGTTTCTTTAAAATATATTAATAACATGATAAATTCAAACTAACACTTCTAATATATCTATAAAATGTCTAAGTTATCTATAAAATTTGTGGTTGTCATCATTTATTTCAAATTATATTTTTTTAATAATTTTAAAATCTTTTATTTGATATTTCCATTAACTAGATAATTACTACAACATTATTATACAATCCATCAATTAAAAAATTTATTCTTCAAAAATTAATAATAAAATATCATTTAGAAAATATATTTTAATATATTTTAATTTTTTATTTATAGTTGAATTTATATTATGTATAATCTAATATTAAAAATTATTTAGTTATTAAAATTATGGGTATGATATTTTTGACATATCTTTAAATAAAAAATAATAAAAGTATTATTCTTACCCAAGTGGAATAAATAGATAATAATTTTGGCCTAAGGTTTATTTTTGTCAAGACCAATTTATCAAATTAAATTAGGACAAGTGTAAGGGTAAATATTAAATATTATAAATTATTTTTACCTTAAATTAATCGAATTACCCTTAGGTGTGGTAAATATATAAAAAATTAATAAAGTTACTATTCTAAAAAACATGAAGATATTCTTATTTGTGAAAAATTTCATACTAATGAAAAACATATATTTCCATTTTTATAAATTCATTTGACAAAAGTGTTAAAATTACATTTAATGCTAATCTTGTAAATGTGGCTAGAAGGTAGATAAAAGAGACGTTCACAAGATCAATATGTTTTTAAACCTAATTAAAATATAAAAAATATTCCAATAACCCAAATTGTATTATTATATTCTTATCTATAAATTTTTATATTAAAAAAAAATTAATATATAATAAATATTTAATAAAAATGTTAGTTTTTAATTACAACGCAGTATTTTTTTATTATTCTTCAAAATTGATACTTTTCATAAAAATACCAAAAATTCACCCTATACTAAGTTTGAAATTATAATATAAAAAATGAAATATATTTTTAAAAACATAAAATTTATAATGTGGTTAATTATATTCATAACCACTTTTTAAATGGATAATTTGATTGATCATAGTGTGCTCGAACTCGGTATTGCCTACAACCCAAGCGAAAGATTTTATTTAAAAATAAACATACCGTGAAATATTATGGTGTTACATTAACCCTCCAATAAATTTATTCCTCTAAATTTTTTAATTTTAGTTCAGAAAAAAATGTTTGACAATTAAAAATTCCATTATTGAAATCCCATATCAGAACAAGGGTCGATAAAAGTTCTAATCTAAAATAATAAAAGGGTCATATAGAGGATACCCTAGATAACAAATAGAAGTGTTACATGGGAATGTAATTCAAATCTAAGATCATTTTTTGATAAAGCATGATAGAAAACATTTTTAAGATAATGTTAACAAAAAAAGATATATATATATATATATATCTATGATTATCAAAAGGACCATTTGTTTCATCATAAAAAGTACTATGATTAAATTTTCTATTTGAAAATATTTTACCTATATTTAAATAATTATTTTACAATTAATTAAAGAACTTAATTGATTTCTTCAATGCCATAAGCATAATCTAATCCTTTGGTTGTGGTTCGATAAATTTCCACTCCCTCTCTAGATCATGTAAATGACTGTGAAAAATTATTTCTTTTCATGTCTGAATCACTTTTGGTAAATCATTAGGGCCAAAAGTGTTTCATTAATCCACTAATTACTAAAACCAAAAAGGATAATCCAAAGTGTCACATAAATCATACTTTTATATTAAATAATTACATCCAATGGACAACTTACTCTATTCCAACCTTAAGAGTTTTCCAAAATACATATGTCCATATTAAAAGTCTAAAAATGTCTCTAAATTTCAAAAATAAATTGTAGCATCACATTCCCCAAAACATGTAATGTAGATCTTATTGACAAATAACAAATATTTAATCACCTTAAAACCATAATGAATATGTTCATTCCACCAATCTATTTATGAAAAATAACTAAAGTATAATCCTAGTATATCCCATAATTTTTCTAACTATTATATTAATAATAAAATATTCAAATGACATAATTCTTGAATAGGATTATAAACCATTCCTCTTCATTTGTGTCTATATAATAAAATGGTCATTATACAATAACATAATTTGGGGTATATTATTTTGATGTATGAGACATTTACTCATATAGTGTCCCATATCCTTATAGTGGAAGCATTGCACATTGAAATTTTATTTATTTCCATTACTATCACGAACATGGTACCCTTTGTCTCCAAAATTATAATAAAATCTCATTATATTCAATTATTTTACTAGGTGATTATTTCTATAGTTGTCACATGTGAAAAAAATACTTATTTACCTTCTTCCATTTATCCATATTTTTCTTTACCATCATCTTCTTCCCTTGTTTCCCGTCAAAATCACATGATAATTATATACTTATCTCATCAGCACATCAAACAATTTGCTTATATGATGAGAATGCTCTGGAGATTATTTCCCTTCAAAATGTTAGATTAAGTCTATAAAGGATATCATCCTTCTTACTCTCTGGATCACATACATTGGTAATTTTCACATACCTTCTACTATGAACTATTTCTAAACAATGGAATATACAATATTAAATCATAAAATATTTCATAATCCTAAAACAAGTGAAGCACAAAATATAAATTGAAAAAATTACACATAGTTAATCTCATAATCATTAACATGGTTTCATTGGGGACGTATTTAATTTTCAATATTTCCTAATAGTTTGTAATGAAAATGTAAATTAACCTAAAAATAACCACTTAGTGTTTCATAGAAGGTTCACATTAAGGCCCATTATCATATACCATGTTACCCCATGTCAAGCATGGACCACCTTGTCAGAGTTATTACTCCTAGATACGTCTATTCCAGAACCCAATCCATTTTTGTTAACCCGATAAGGATGTATTTTATATTAATTACTCACATAATATCTACATTAGAAAATATGTAGGATGTTCTTCTATACTTGTCCTTAATGTCTATCTTAGGGTAGTGTTCCCTGATTAATGTTTTTCTAAATCTACATTCCGTGGATTTTACTGAACTTCCTTTTAAAACTAATATAATTCTATAACCCCATAATCCCAGAGCCAGTAAATTATTTTAGTAAATTAGAATTATTACAAGGAATCAAATCCCTAAGAACTGATCGGTTTAGCAGTCTTCGAAAATATATTACATACATTAAATTTACATTACAATTCAAAACATAATATGAAACCCATATAATTTTTTAAAAACACCATTATTATCCAATATTAACCCTGTATATTAGTTATAAAACTCTTATTGTAATCCCCTAATAATAAAACATCATAAAGGGAAGTGCTGAGATAATTAGTAAGGCTATAAAATATAGCATAATCTTTCATAAATAATCATAAACTTTTAAGAAAATATATAAAAGTAAAACAAAATAATTTTAAACATAATATAACTATAATTAATCAAATGTTTCCATTTAAACATTCAAATGGATATTTTACTAGAAGAATAATCACATGTAATATCAATAACTAATCTCATAACGATGGAATGTGTAATTCTGAACATCATATCCATAATTTCAAGGACTCCTTCCAAGACCATAAATATATATATAAAAGTCCAAACTAGTTTGTCTCATGAGACCTAAAAATGCAATGTGGGGCTATAGTGGGCCCCCTCTATCACATACTAAGTCCAATTCATTCCTCATAAGAAAAAAGGGAAACCATAACCAATTTATAAATTCATATTAAAATTAGAATAAAAATTCATAATACATTATCGATAAAACATGAATGGTATAAAAATGGCACATACATAATAAAACAATTCATAAACCATTCAATAAAATATGATAGGCTTTTTCATAAGAAATCAACTTCGATTAAACAGAAGATCAAATAAATTATGTTAACATAGTTGAAAATATTCTTAATAAAATCATTATAAACATATTTATAGAAATATCCCTTTTTTGAAAATAGTTTTTTTAAATTTCATACAATTCAAAAATAAATTATTTTCTTTGAATATAATATTGTAATTTTGAAAACGAAAATTCAAAACATTAAGGCTTCATGATGGTAAAAATAGTCACTAACACTTTACAAGTTAAAAACATTCTTATTGTACTTTATCAAAAACCAAAACAAGTACCTCATAAGGAAAACAAAACAATGATTCCTTTCTATAAAATAAAAAATGGGTAAAAATTTCTTTGAATAATTTTAAAATAATAGTAAGAATTTTTTTAAATACATTTTTTATGAAATGTGGCCAAGGTTGATAAATATTTCCAAATAAATTATTATGTAAAAACAATCTCGGATAATAATGAGGTTACAAAATTAACCCCTAAATTAAACCATAAAAATATCCATCTTGAAGCAATTTGAATGAAATTCAAAATATACATAAAATTTTCATTATATTTCTTTATATACATTTAAATATATATTTATGAAAATATCAAGAATATTGATATGTAGAAATGATTAATTGTTTAATCATTCAAAGAAGCCCATACGACTTTTTTCATATAAATAATGATCCCAATGAAAGAATAATATTTATCAAAATTTTAATTAAGTTGATAATAAATAAATAACATAAATTTTATGTCAAATTGTATATATATACACCTCAAAAAAATATTTTTTTTGTATAACATCAAACAACATCTCAATGATAAAAGATTGGGGTGAAATCCCTTACGTTGCATTTTGTTTTGGGTGAACACCTTTTAACAACTGTATAATGAGTTTAAAAATTTCATTCACTTATACCATTACTATAATTATATTTATAATATTATATATGAATCATTTGTGACTTTATATTAACTGATTATTAACAATTCATTGCTAAAATAATGTTTCATGTAATAACGGCTTTGTTTATTGTATGGGTTTTGACTTTCTATTCTTGATTGTACTACCTAGATCATTATTTACATTATTACATAATTTTAAAAATGATTTATATATAATATATATTCAGTATATAAATATATATAAATGGTGGATATATGAAATGTAATACACCTTTGACGGGGACGGTAGTCCGTACGTTTGTATGAATGATGTTTCAGTTTTTTTATTGTTTTAAATAAAAGAAAGAAAATGGAATATATATATATATATATATATATATAGTAGAATTGTTATGTAATATATTTAATACTATATTTTTATATTGATTTTCATAATCATTCTTAAATGGTTGTAGTGGAAGATGAATCTAATCACATCATGGAGACGGTAGGTCGTACGTACACACGAGTGACGATATCTTTCTGTAATGGTAAGGGGTAATGAATTGGATGGAAAATGTATTTTTAAAGAAACAATATAATGTCATATTTATTATTTTAATCCTTTAAATTTATCTTTTTACCCATAAAATAAGGTTTAAATGAAGAATAGTTTACACCATGACATTGAGACGGTAAGTCGTATGTATGCACGCATTGTGATATTGTTTTTCATATGATGTATAAAATGAGGAATATGGTTTTCCCATAATCATAAAATAATATAATAATATACTATAATATGTAGTTATTAATTTTTTATAGAAACAATTATGGAAAAGGAATAAAAAAGAAAATAACTTTCAAAGAGTTCGAAAAAAAATTACCTCTTCTATGAGTGTCTCTTTTTGATTTGCAATAATGTTCTCCTTTGGATAGATTTATTCCTAATGTATGCCCTATAATATAAATTTATGGATGTTGGAAAAGATAAATTGGTATGTTTTTCTCTATCCAAAGGTAATTAGAGGTGTTATTAAAATATAAAGATAGGTTCCCTTATATAAGGGAGGGGAGGGGAACATCAAAAATATCCAAAAGTATTAATATATTATTAATTGATTTTAAATTTTAAATTTTTCCAATGTGAGTTATTTCTAGGTTATGATGATTAGGGTTAGATATAAACTCAACAAATTAATTTTAGACATGTTTTGGTCATAATATTAACCTTATTTGTTGGCTCTAACCCTTAGTAAAACAATTTAACTCTTATCATGTCAACTTATATTTTTACACTATATGGTTAATATAGTATTCATAAAATACGGAACCAACCCCAACTAGAACATTTATGACATTATAAATTTATCCTTTTTATTTTTACTAATTATATATTTTTATTAATTTTATATCATTTAAAAAAATAGTAAATATTTTTGAAAGTATCATTTTAGACAATTTTGATACTATTTATTATAATTTGTTTAAAAAATATCTTAACAACATGATAAATATTAACAAAAAATTATAATATATCTATAACATGTATATGTTATTTATTAAAGTTTTTTCATTAATTATGTCAAATTACATTTATTATAATATTTTTTAAAACATATATTTGATATTTCTATTAACTAGGAAATTACTACATCATTTATATAAAAGCCTTTAATTAACATATTTATTTTTATAAAAATAAAAAAAATTATAATGATGAATATAAATATAATATTCTTCAAAAATCATTTAGTATAATTTATTTTATGTATAAATCTATATAAAAAATTATTTATTTATTAAAATTATGATTATGAAATTTTTAAATTAACTTTACATAAAATATATAAAAGTATTATTCTTACCCAAGTGGCAGAAATAGATCATAATTTCAGAATAAGTATTATTTTGGTCAAAAACCAATCTAATAAAATTTATACTAGTGTTAGGGTGACTTTTAAATAATATAATATTATTTTTACCTTTAATTACCTAATTTACCATTAACCGTGGTAAATAAATAAAAAATTTATAAAGTTACTATTAACCAAAAAATAAGTTGTACCTATTAGAACAAAAATGAATATTAATTAAAAACATTTATTTTCATTTTTCAAAATTAAATTAAAAAAAGGTAAATTTATGTTTAATTTTAATCCTACAGATGTGGATAAAAGGTGATTAGAAGAGATGTTTAAATGAATAATAAGTTTTTTATATAATTTCAATATAAAAATGATTGCAATAACTTAAATTTTAATAATATATGTGTTATTAATATATTTTTATATTTTAAATAAATTTAATAGATTATAATTATATAAACAAAAAAATTATTTTTTAGTTACAATGCAATATTTTTTACTATTCATAAAAAATGAAACTTTTCCAAAAAACAAAAAAAAATTCACCGTAAGGTAATTTTGATATTACTAAATCAAATATTAATTATATTTTGAAAATATTAATTTTACTATTTGGTTAATATAATTCATATGAACATTTTAAATAGATAATTTGATAGATCATAGTACGCTCGAACTCAATGTTGCGTACAATCCAAGCTATTGCATTTATTTAAAACGAAACATTCTGTGAAATATTTGGCTGTTTCAAATTAAATCTTTATTATACATATTATTTTCAATAGATATTGATATTTATCTATGATATTAAATTATATTCTAAAATTTCTAAGGATTATGTGAAACATACAAGGATTATTATTTAGTAGTTATCTATATAAATGTATGTGAACATATATTAAATAGTAAAGTGATTATATAAAATATTATATTATTTGGTATAATTATTTTATCAGACATAAATGTGGTATAATTAACTCCCAATTATAATATATGGATGATGTTTAGGTAACAAAGGGTTGATTAATTTTGATAAAGGTGAGTTAGATAGTATTTATATCCTTAGAATTGATTAATGATTTAATAAAAAATTTTATCAATGCTATTTTTGGTGATATTTTTCTTATTTTCTAGATAAATATATTGTGTGTGAATTTATGATATTTGTTTTAATATTAGAGTTAATTTTTAAAGAATATATTGTTAGAACCAAGTTTTTCTTTTAGGTCAAATTATTGTAACTTTTGGTTAAACTATTGTTCACCTTATTTATTATATTAGACTCTGAAATCATTCCTTTAGGCTAGTAAGATTGTTTCTGAGAAAGAAATAGTGGGTATTGGTGGGTTATAGGACAACTACACACCATGTAATTATAATACCTGTTGTTTGTCAATTACATGACGTCTAATGGTCTAAGAAGAACCTTTCACATCATGTAAAGTGGTTTCCCCAGGTGAAGACCCTGAGATTTAAATGATATGAAAATAATTTACACAATGTGTTGGTGCCAATTTTATTTATTTAGAAATTAGGAAGGGACTTCAATATATTGGATAAAACCTCACCCCTCCCCTCTCTCTTTCTCTCGTACAAGAGCATTTCATAGAGCCCTAAACTAGGTTTCAGTAAAGTTTTCTGATTCGACCTCCATTTCAAGATGTTTCTATCACATTGGATAGCCATTAGTAGGAACATTATTCTTCTTTTTTCCATTATTTGTTTGTCTTCTCCTTGGAGAAACTATTTTTATACATGTTATTTTTCCCTATTTTTTGGGCATTGATCCATTCATCAGATTTCTTCTAGTTTAGTCCAAACTATAGCTTGATACTGGATGAGGGGGTGTTGTAGGCTTGAGGTAGTTAGCTTATGACTCGTCCTCCAAGACATGTTGTTTTGTAAATTTCTATTGTTTTATGTATGCCAATTTCATCAGGAATTGCCTATTTAATTCATATTTCATGCTTATATTCTTCTTGATCATATTCTAAATCATGTATTATATGCACCATTCATCATTTCAGGTTTTGACCTAAATTAAGAACAACCCATGTTGGGTTTTTTCTCTTAGTTATGCCTATTTTGTCTTGTTATAACTATATGCTCCACAGTTCTGATGTGATTTGACTTGGCCTTCATAAAGGTAAGTGTTATAATTAAATGAATGGGTTTTTAATTTTCATTACATGTAATGGTATCCCTTGATCCTTTTAAGGAAACTATTTAAATCAACTAAATAAATATTTAAATAGTAAATGGTATATATAATTGTAGTTATATCTCGGCCTAGTTAAGTGTAATTGTTTACTTGTACTTAGCTTCCTAGTCATGATTATGAATGGAAAAGGAAATAACCAAATAAATTACTAACTAATTAAACTAATAAATGGGTAAATGTACTATTTACCTTGTCACAATAATGAAAGGTATGGAATGAACAAATTGAGTTTTCAAATGTAATGAGTATTAAAGAAACTAAATTTAATAATTAATTAAGTATAATGTGCATACTGAATATGGACCTCTTCATTTATATAATAGTGGCCAGACTTGAGCCAAACTTGGATTCCTAAAGAAATTCCTTGATAACTCTGAGGGTTCCATTCTAATTCAAGGATTCCAGTTTCCATGGGAGATACACACCTTGAAACCCACCCCTTATTTATTAGTGGAGTCTTGACGTGACACAATAGGATCCCTCTGTTATAATTCATATATTAATATTCCATATATACACTTATTTGAGCCATCCTGATGTCTTAAGACATATAAAACCGTAGATACACACATTGGGTCTAGTAATTTATTATCCCATTTTACCTTGGATGAGAACCATGGAATCTGTTAGAAATATTATGGTTGAATCCCCTTGGTGATTCCCCTTAGATTACATTCAAACACCTTATAGTTTTTCTACATGTTACTATTGAGTTGGACTGACCCCCGAGTTCAGGGATGCCTTGGTTATTACCTCGGATCCTATTCCATTATTATTATCATCATTAATGATTCAATGGTTATTACCTTAGATAATCGATTATTATTATTATTATTATTATTATTATTATAGGATGGCTAGGACACACCTTGGATCCTCTTACTCACTCATTATAAAATGGAACATAAATAATTAAATGATTAGATGTTCAGACACTAGCCGAGGATAGAGTATTTATTAGGATATCTACATTATTCTACTTATTTTTTTTATACATATCTGCACACTATAAGTTAATATTAATAAAAATTTATTGTATAAACATTGTTGGTGGTGAACTATTCAGATATTTTTTCACACCCTATCTCGTCCACTAATGGTGCCCAAGAAGATTCTATGTATTCAGGTGTTGATAAGGGGAAGTGTCCCTCTTTAAACAATAGATCATTATTTATTACATTTGGATGGAGCTTGGTAGTAGATGTTTGGGCTAGTGCTTGGGATTCTTGTATTGTTTTTTGAATAATTTCTTTTTATTCTTTATATAATGTATTTCCTTCTTCCATGTACACATGTATTACAGTTTTTAAGTGACATAAGAGATATCATTATCATTTTGTATATGAATCAGTTTCTTGATTTTGATTATTACTTAGTTATTGAACATTTTTCCCATCTTCCAATTCTTATTAAGTATTATGCATCCTCTATTTACCTTTTATTGTATGTATGTTATGATACACTCTGGTAAAAATCGAATAGTTTCCCCATAGACACACACTAGGCCCTCGCTATTAGTTGGAATCCTCTAGTGTATGGGGGTGGGGGTGGCTTGAGGCCATGTGGACAACTAAGTTTAGGGAACCTCTAAGTGTCATTTTCTATTCGTATTTCATGTCATATATGTGTAGTTAACAATATTAGTTTCTTGTATTTCCTTTTATTGTTGAATGATACATTGTTATTATATATATATATTCTTATTTGGTTAAAATCCTCTACATTGTGAGGAGTTTGTTAATTAATGTGTCTGCATCAATACAAATATTCTTTTCACTAATAGGTTGATGGTCGCATCTAAAATATCTAGTTTCTACCCATATTGTCTATATATGTATGGTTACATAATCTAATCATTGGCTACGATTGAGTGATTTCATATTTAAATTCATGAGGGGTATGATACCACAAGGTTTGGAATGTGTAGTTTACTATGTTTACCCATCGTATATTACCTATTACATTCTAAGACTGAATGTAGATGAGGTAAAATAAAAATTTAGTAGGTGTAAATTTCAGTGATAAGGTGTTTTTTCCCTTATTGATAGGTAATAGAGATCAATTTAATCAACCTTGTTATATATAAGTAAGAAAATGAGAACTGTAAAAGAAAATAATTAGTTATAAAAATCAAACATTTTATAGTAAATGAAGAGGAAATGTTTGAATTTCCCTTTAAATTATTAGAACCCCTACAGATTAAACTCAAACACATACCAATACATGGCCTCCTAATTGGGTAGTTGTGGTAGTACCATTGCTAGTGAGCCCATATGAATTTGATATTTTTCCTCTAGTGATTCAAATTACTCTTAAATATCATTTTTAGATGTTTTATTTTCATTTGTAGTGCTATGTCACCACAATATCGTCGAGTCATTCACTTTGAGGGTAGTGATGGAAACACTCCGGAGGTAGTGGGACCTATGAGTCTACTGATTCCTCCTGTATTTCTTCCTGCTATATCTCCCTTTATACCAGAAATGGGAATATAAACATATCTTTATGAGTGTTTCCTACATCGGATGTTGTCTATGTAGGGTGCTCCATGACCTACACCTACGATAGATGATCTGACTCATGAGTTCCAGCAATAGAATCCGTGCATATTTTTTAATTATGGTGGTCCAATGGGTACTAGAGATTGGATATTGGTCACCTTATATATCATATTGAATCTGGATCCAACTCTATAGTGGAAGGTCAATCATTCCACCAATATTCTGTGTGATTTAATCATGCACCAGTGGATGTGATTACCCAGGATAGTCGTCATCAGGGAATGTTCTATGCTAACTTCCAGACTTCCTTCAATGATCAATTTATTCCCTAAAAACTAAGTGATTATTGATAGAGAGAGAGGTCATGTGTCTATATAAGGATTATACACCAGTTATTGACTATTCAATGAGATTTAGTGAGCTATAAGAATTTTCACCACTTTTTGTTGGTGATGAGGTGTCATGAGCACAATGTTTTGAGGATGAGATCCAATGTACCATCTGGACTTATGTGATTTTATTTAACCTACCTACTTTTTATATAATCAATATTAAGGATATTATCATTAAGATCTACCATATGGAATCTCATTGTTCTTGGCACAATGTATTAGTCTCTAGAATGAACAATTGTTCTTTTGGTAGCATGAAGTGTTCCATTTAGTTTTCTCATTGAAGTAGTGGTAGTCAAAGTAACTTCCATGGTAGATCCATTATATAAATTTTGTATGGAAGTATTGGTAATAGGAATCCTCAATGTAATAGAGACCCTTTTTAGTTCCATTCCTGTTTCAGTATGGTAAATCTTCAGAGATTCTATCACGCATTCCCATATACTTCCTATATGAGGGGATTAAAACCATCTCTCCCTTTATAGGAAAGATATTTTATGCCACATTAGGTGGGGAGATGGATTAATACCAACAGGAAAGGATATGTATTAGGTTATAGATGTGGCATCCAAACATTTGATTATCAACACCATCAGAGTAGACCTGGTCAGTGTAGTCCAACTATAGCATAAGGCCTTGGATCAGGCTAGTTATAGACCTTACAACTGATACCCAAGGATCATAGTGCAAGGTATTTATCATTTTAGTTCCTATCCTTGTATCCTACACTATCATATCTTATTTTTTTGCTACATGTTCATTAAACCCCGTTATATTTTTATCAACCTTGGAATGTATCAAGATAGAAATTTATTATTACATTTTTGTTTAGAACCTGGATACACCATTGGGACTATGATAAGGGGGAATATTCCTGTACATGAACTACCACTTGAGGTAATATGTTATACCTACTTATGAAACCTCTTGGTTCTTGAGATGATGGTCTTCAATGTAATTTTTATTATAGATTGGTTAGTTCTATATCATACATTTATGGAAATCTATCACTACAGTGTGTTGTTTACATAACCAGAGGCCATAAATTATCTTCAAAAGGGTGAGTGGGATGTCTAGGATGATGGTGTTGGACTAGAGAATAGTGGGATAGGTGGTTTCAGCACTCAGATTTATATTCTCTTCATGGAGGATCAAAAAGTCCACCTGGATGATTATACTCCCATAGTATATCATTTCTAATATGTATTCCATATCGATTTTTGATGATTACCTCTTGAAAGAGAGGTAGAATTTATGATCAATCTTGTTCAGGTAGTATCTCTAGTGTCCATTCCTCTATAATGGATGTAACATACTAATATCTCGGAGTTCAAGAGATAGTTGGAGGATCTAGAGGCATAATTTTTTATACAACCTAGAATTTCCTCTTGGGGTTCACCAATGCTTTTCACCCAGACGGAGGACGGTACCCCTCATATATGCCTAAATTAATGATGGATTAACCATATTATGGTTAATAACCAATATCTAATACCTCATATACATGATCTACTTGCCCAAATCTACAGAACTAGGTTGTTTTCTAATATGGACTTGAGATTTTGATATCATCAGGTGAAATTCATTCCTTCAAAAATACTTGTATAACTTTTCATAGAAGGTATGGTCTGTATGAGTATATTTTTATTTCAATTGTTCTTAGAATTCACTCATCATTTTTATGGATTTAATTAATAGGGTTTACCACACCAATATGGATTCTTTTTTCATGGAATTTTTGGATGACACGTTGGTGTATTCTCACACTCGTAGAGACCATGATTCACATCTTGAGATCACTTAGAATACACAAATATAACATATGATTTATGAAATGATTTTAATTTTCTAATTGTGGTCTAAAAAAGTTTACTTCTTAGGTCATATTGTCATGGAATCAATAGTATATATTTAGTGTGATACTGTGAGTTCTATGGTTTCATTGGATCATCCTAATAACATGTTTCATATAAAGAGTTTATTGGGGCTGATCAAATATTAAAATAATTTTATAAAGGACATATCATGACATTATTCACCTCTTAAAATTTTTAAAATGATATTTTTTAATTTACTATGTCCATAAGGGAGAGAGAAATATTTTTAAGAGTGTAAGGGAACAATTTTTTCAACACATATTTTGGATCCACTAGAGCCTGTTAGAGGATATACAGTGTTTTGGGATTCATCATACATCATAATGGGTTTAGTGATGATGTTGTTGCATATAGTTTTTTCAAACATCTCATAGTATTTTAGGCTATATAAATGAAATTACTTGATGCACAACCTTGAGATTGAAGTAGTTGTTTATGCCTTATATTTCTAGAGACACTATCTGATATGTGAGTTATTTGTGGGGTGTACGGACCACAAGAGCCACAAATATATATTTACCCGATGTTAATTTAATCCCATATAGTTAATATGGGTCTAATACCATCATTATTTCAATTTTGAGATTGTCTATATGCATGGAAATGGAAATAAGGTAGCAGATTCATTGAGTTATAAATCTCATGAATTAGCCATACAGGAAGCCAGCAGCGATTATAAATTTATGGAACTTTTTTCTAAGATGAATTTATAGTTTTTTGAGAGGTATAATCCATATTTTCATATATACATGGATGTTTTCTACTCCCTCCATTATGCGGTATAGACTATGAATTTTTCATTACCTGGGGGTTTGGTTATCTGGGAATGTATTTCTAGGGAGGAACCACTTCTCGATTGGTTTGTAGATGGAGATGGAATCCTTCATATTTATGGACATATCTCACCTCCTAAAGATATGAGAGATGAACTGATTCATTAGTCCCACAATTATTAGTGCTAAGATCATCCAGGAATCTCCAATATGTATTGAGATATGTCATTCTAGGATTGGTGTCCCGAGATGAAATTTTAGTTATTATGTTTTATCACCAGTTGTTCAACATGACAGTAGGTGAAGGCAGAGAACAAGTGGTCTGCTAGCTTATTGCAACCGAATCTAGTCCTAAAATGGAAACAAGAATATTTTACTATGTAATTTTTAGTCATCCTACTAAATTCTCATCAAGGTAGAAATGTTTTTTGGACAATCATTACCAACTAATGAAAATATGCCACTTCCTTCCCATATATGATTTTTTCTCAGTTGATGACTTGGGAATTCTATATTTCAGTGTGATCATATAGCTACGTGAGGAACCTCATCCTATTTTTTGAGATTGGGATTCTCATTTTACAACACGATACATTAAGGGGTTATAGTGGGAAATTGGTACATAGGTGTTTCTATGAAAACCATTCACCCTCAGAGCGATGGCCAGTAAGTACAAACAATAATGGAATTAGAATACCTACTCCAAGCGTGAATTATTCATTATGGAGGTTATAGGGAGAATCACATACCTCTCATCATGTTTTCCTTCATTAATAGCTATTAGGTGGAGATTCAGATCGATGTTTTTAGGACCTATAAGGTAGGTTATTCCATTCACCTTGTGCTCATTATAGGTAGGTGATGTAGTACTATCGAGTCCTCATCTCATTCAAGAGACATAAGAGTATGTTCAGTTAATTAAGAAGTATATACCTATTGCATAGTCTAGATATAAATCGTATGTCAATCGTCATCAACAAACTCTGATGTCCAAGGTCAAGGATTATGTTTTTCCTATAAGAATCACACAAACATGGGAATAGATGGATACATAGGTAAGGAAAGCTATCATTGTGCTTTTTCAGGATGTTTGAGATCTTGGAGAGAATCAAGATAATATCATATCCATTTCTATTACCTTAGAGATTTTGAGCCATGAAAAATGTCTTCTGCATATCAAAACATGATCATTATCTTGCCAACCCGTCTCGTACTATTGATCACATAGAGGTTGAGTTAGTTATTGACACTTCCTTGGGGGAGTATCCCATCTATGTCATTTACCTGACCACACATGCTCTCCAAGGATAGTATATCCCGTTATTATGAGTGCTAAGGAAACATTAACATGTATAGGAAAATACCTTGGAGAGGGAGGTAGATATTAGTTCCCACTGGCTGGAGTTGTTCTCATATAGAGTTTCACTTCCCTTGGAAGGCGAACAAAGGGAAAAGTTCTTTTAAGGGGGAAGACTACAAGAACCATTTTTTCCATTAGGTATGGTTTATTTTAAATTTTATTTTAACACTTATTTACAAACTTATTTGTATTAGATCATGAAACTATTACTTTAGGTGATTTGGATTGTTTTTTAGAAGAAGGAAATGATCAGGGGTGTAAGTTGGTTGTATGCTAATTACATGTATTTTAATTGGAACACATAGTGTCTATCAATTAAATAAAATATAATGATCTAGGAAGAACCATTATCATTTTTAAAGGGTCCTTATAATGGGTATGACCATGATATTTACATGATATGCAATCATTTAAAAGAAATTTAAATGTCTAATTTGTTTTTTTAAATGATGAAGGGCCTCCTATTTTTCATAAATAACCTCTTATCTCTCCTCTCTCTCATACATGGGCCTCCTGTGAACCCCTACGATAGTCTTTGGTGTCATTTCCTATGACTACCACCATTTCTAGATCTATATATCACGTTGGATATCCATTTATAAGAACTTTTTTCATCTGACACCATTTTTAGTTTGCATTCCCCTCAATGATTCTATTTTTATATAGGCTCATATGACCTATATTCATGGGACTGATATGTTATTCTTATTTCTTATAATCTATCAAAAACTACAGGCTAGTACTATATAATGATAGTAATATAGGCTTGAGGTAGGTGGTCGATGACCCACCCTGGAAGTCTCATTGTTTTATAAAATGTTGTGGTTGTGCGCACACTAATTTTATCCGTAATTTCCAGTTTTATTTGTATTAAATGATTATTTTATCCATTCTCGTATTCTAGATCCCATTATACTTGTCTCCTTTATCGTAGTAGGTTATGTACTTAATAAAGACCCCCAAGTGTTGTTTTTCCCATACTTATGTCTATAGTGTATTGTTATGACTACATTCACCACAGTTTGGGTGTTATTTAACATGGAATTTATAGAGGTAAGTGTTAAAATTAAAGGAATGAGTTCTTAATACATATCACATGTATGGATATCACTTCACCCTTGTAAGGTTATTTATTAAATTAAATAATTGAATCATTCAAATGTAATTGGTATGTACAGTTATAGTTATCACTTGGACTAGATATATGTAATTTCTTTCTTGTATTTATCCCCTTGTCATGATTATGAAAGGTAAAGGAAAACACCTAATAAAAGTCCAATTAATTAAACTAAAAAATGGTTTCATGTCCTATTATCTCTGTCACACTATTGAAAGGTATGGAATGAAAAAAAATTACTTATTAAATGGAATTAGTAATATGTGACCTTAATTGAATAATGAATTATGTATAAGGTTCCAATTTTATATGGACCTTTTTTTCAATATGAGTTTTCAGACTTAAGAAATCATTGAATTCCAAAGGGAATTCCTTGAGCACTTAGAGGAATCCATTTTGATTCAAAGATGCTGGTTTCCAAGGGAGATACCCACCTTTGAACCTGGTCCATATCTACTAGTGGGTGACCTACATGATGTCATATGATCCATCCATCATCCATTAGATATTAGGATTAATTTGATACACTCCTTGGATATAGCTTGATATCATCATGAAAGTGGTGTTATGGACACACCCATTAAGCCTAGTCATTAATTATCTCTTTTTTACCTTGGATGAGATCCTTGGAATAGGTAATAACTATTACAGTGGAATGCCTTGGGCGATGACCCTTGGATAATGCTCAGACCCCTTACATCCATGATACATGTTATTATTGAGTTGGACCAACCCATGAGTTCAAGTATGCCTTGGTTACTACATTGGATACTTTTTCATTATTATCATCATCAAGGATGACTTTTTTATTACCTTCGATGATCTATTATTATTATTATTATTTATATTATAGGATTCCTTGGTCATACCTATGATCCTATTTCTTACTTAGTAAAAACTAAAACATAAATAATTACATGATTATATGTTCAAAAACTAGATGTGGCTGAAGTTGGTATCAATCTATTTACATTATTGTACTAAATTACTATTATTAATAAATGAACACTACCAGTTTATATTTCATAGTCTAGATAGTATAAACATCGTTGGTGGTGGTCTACATAGATTTATATCACACCCTATCAGGACCAGCGATGGTACCCATAAAGATTCTATATATTTAGGTGATGAGAAGGGTTATAATCCCTCTTTTTAAAAATGATCTTGATTTCTTGAAATTGGATGGGGCTCGATAGTACATGATCATGCTAATGATTTGGATGCTAGGATAGTTTTTGGATTATTTTTTATTCTTTTTTATAACATGTATTTCCCACCACCATGTATACAAATGTTATTGGTTCATAGAGACATAACAAGTATCATAATCATTTTTATATGATTTAGTTTCCATATTTTGATTATTCTTTAGTTCTTGGATGCTTATTTCTATTTCCCCCTTCTTATTTAGTATAATTCTAAAACCATTTAATTGTTATTATATATTAATTGTGATAAACTATATTATTGAGGTAATCATCTCCCAACATATACACCATAGTCCCTAACTTCTTATCGGCATCTTATGTCATATAGGGGGGCTTGAGGCCATGTGTCCAACTACATTCATGGATCCTTTGAGTGACACCTAGGTTGAGGTGTCACATATATGACTTTTATATTATTTAATATCATGGTGATTAAAATGGTTTTTTGGGAAAGGAATAGAAAATGAAACATGTGATTAAGGTATATAATGACAGGGATGCATGATTATATGAATGACTAGTGTTGTTTGAATAAATACAAGTACCTTGTTTTTTCCAAAAAGAGTAAGTTAGATATCATATTAGAAGTAATATGTTTAATTATAGATATGTTAAAATCACCATGGCCTTCATTAATGAGTTATTAGAAATTAAAATTTTATATATGTACTTTATTTAAGGTTTAGAATGTACAACCAAGAGATTTTAATATATGGTTACCTTTAAATAAGTTAACGTGTTCAATAAATTTCTCTAAATGCAACACCAAACTAATAAGAAACTACTATATAATTAAATAAAAATAAAAATATTATGTGTGGCCATTAAAACCTTACAATTTAATTATTAGGATTGAATTAGAGTAACCTCTTTATTGTGTATATGTTCAATGAAAAAAATGACACTTTTAAAATGAATTATGTACAATTAGTTTACCTAAAATCACTAATATGATAATTTTTTTTAGAAATAATTTTATATATATTAATAATTCATTTGATATGAATTTATATTTCATGTAGAGTATGATTAATGATGATAAAATATTTGTATATTAACATTTTTTTTAAAATTGAGCTGTAATATTATGAGAAATAATATTAATAGTATATAATATATTAAAATGTAACATTGAAATTAGAAGCGTTTTTCATTATATTTTTTGATATTTTGTTTAAAAATGAATTCATAAATTATATATTTTTTATTTTTTGTAAATTAAAACATGTTTTGGATTTATAAAAACAATATTAGCCTAAAATGTTTTTTTATTTTTTTATTTAATTGTTTTCTTGGTGAATAATATAAAATAATGTTTTTGTTAAAATATATTACTTTTATGAAATTATCATAACACTTGAATGAATTAAATTTTTTAAAATTTTTTTATAAGTAATGTATTTTTATATGTAAAATAAATCATTTTATGTTACTATTTTGTTTTTATAAATCCCATGTATATCATTTTCGAAACATAAGAAATATTTTATCATAAACATTTTATATTCATATATTTAAAAATAAATTTCATCACTTGTAGAAATAAAATCTATCAAAATAGAATTAATATGACTAAATGATATAAGTTAATGACCTAGATAATGGTATCTTTGACATATTAAAATAATATTTTATTAATATTTTTTTTATCTAATGGATTAAAATAATAAATTTTAAACTATAAATCTAATTTTTTTGTTTAACCACATATATAATTATATTAAAACACATTTAATTGGAAACCAATCCTAAATAATATAAATAACACGTAATGGTTAAGTCCCATTTTTTCTATGAAAAACTTTTTTCTTATATATAAAATTTTATAATTTAAAATATAAAATTTCCTTATCTAAAATATTAATTAGATTAAAATGATATTATATTTTGGTTTATAACACTAAAATTTCTCAAGAGGGTTTATTTTATATTTTTATTAAAACATGAATTACGTCGTTAAAAACTACATAACATGTTAAAAAAAGATAAATGTAAAATTCAAAGGTCACTTTAATTCCAACGTGTTTGAAATATAAGTGTAAATAATTGTTTAAGGATTTATCCACCCAAGATCACCCCACACACAACAACGTCTATATTTTGGTGTCTCTGAACCATGAATAGTGTAATAATATCACTAAAAAGTAATGTGTTATTAGAAAAAGTTTCTTTTTCATTACTGATAAAATGATACACTTCCACCACAACATGTCACATAAATTCCTTCAAAATTATTCCTAAAAATATAACTTATGTCCTTTTATAAGTATCTCTCGTGTTAAGTACTCTCTATTTTCAATTACATATCCTAATCCCTCCATTTACAAGTATAATTTCTTGAGAATGTTCAAATTCCTAATGTGAATATTACTTAATCCTTAACATCATCTTCTTAATATTTCTATTCCAAACCTATCCATACAATAGAAATATGATAAACATAGTATCATTATTTTGATATTTTTTTATATTTATGAATCAAAAATTATTTATTCGTTTTCGTCCTTCTTGAAAAAATAATAATTTTAACTATGCATTGTACATACTACCAACACCATGAAGTAACATTTTTTGTTTTTCCAATAAATTTTCTTTATTTATAAAAGACATTTAAAATCAAATTTTCCAATATAAAAAGACAAAGTAATATGATTATTATTCTATTATAATTATATTATATAAATAACCATACTCACCTATTGATTTATAGTGTGTTCTTATTTGGGTTTATTTAACCAGATACTTAAACAATTATACAAATATGGAGACCCATAAATTTTTCAAATAGATGTTAAATATTATTAGATAAATATTCATGACATAAAATTAAGTTCAATGGTAGAACTATAATGGTTTAGTGTCTTAGAATGTTAGATATGTAAAAATATTACTTCATAAATGTTCTTCAACATCACTTATAAAATCCTCCCCACATTATACCCTTCAATAACATACCCTAGATAAAACCATTCATCATAACCTGGGGAAGGGAAATATAAATAATAATTACTTAAGATGCTTAATAATGGTAAAAATTTGACATTTAAATTTATGATCATATTAAAGAATAATATATGATGAATTGAATGAGATAATTATCATAATATAAAAATTACATACCCAAAATTCCATAAATCATTAAGAAAATATCATAGAATAAGGCATCATCCTTATAAAATAAAAATATTATAAGATTGTGGAATTATCAGTAATAAATCAAAATAAAAAATAATAAATCATAATAATAAAAAACATAAGTTTTTCTACATACAAATAATCATGGAAAATCATTTCCTTATTTAACGATCATTTCAATAAACATTATAATTGATTCTGCTTACTCCTCATTCTGTCAAATCCTTAGTCAGGGTAGACATCCAATACTATCATAGTTAACCATGACCCTTACTCGACATAGTTAAATCTCTATTATCAATATAATTATCTCTTTATATATTTATCATACAAAAATTCTTTAAAGGACTATAATATTTCAGCACAACCACCAAAAAAGTACAATACATTTATATGTGTTCCACAACGTCAAAAAAATCATTATATCATACTATCATAACCCACGGAAAGGAAACAATTATCATAATAAAATTTTTATCATAAATATAAACGATAAAAAATAATTAATAAGGATTATTTAATTTAATTATATCACTAGAAAATAATAATTAAAATTAAATTATGTTATCAAATTTGAAATATTTCTTTAAAAGATCAGTTGAATATTTATTGAGGTTAATACCCTTTTTCATTTTAATTCACTTATTTAAAATAAAATTATTTCCAAAATACCTTGTAAATAGTTTATATTGAAAATTAATATAGAAACCTGAAAATTAATAATTATATTTGTGTCCTTTATAATGGTAGATATTTATTTTCATGTCGAAATCATTAAAATAATTTTTAAATACACAAATTTGGTAAAAATTATATTATATATAAAAATTAATGAAGAATATTTTTTAACATTTTTTTAAAAACAAAAAAATTGGTAAAAAGTAATTTAATAAAATATTAATTAAAAGTGAAAAAAATATGAAAAATGATTTTAGATAATAATGGAATGGAATAAATTTTTATCAAAATTAATGTGGTGAAATAAGATCTATTTTTTATAAAATATTTCTGGAACCATTTATAGTATCAAAAAAGGAATGTATTTCAAAATCATCACTATTTTAAAAATACCAAGAGTAGAATAAAAATTAAATTGGTTTACTAGATAATAGTCATAAAAGTTCCTCAATGTATATTCAATTATAAAAAATCCTAGTTAAAATGTGATGGAAAACCAAATCTCTTACGACATTGGTAACATTTGATTCATAAGACCCATGAAATAATAACATCAAAAAAATTTAATGGCTTGAAAATGAGGTTATTCATGATATTAAACATAAAAGTGGATGCATGTACACCTCATTAAACATGATATGTTCATACATATATATAAATTAAGATAATTTGAGATGATAAACCGTTACAACTTTGGTAATCATTGAATCAAAATCTCATGAAGTAGAGAACCTTATATGGATTTTTAGATAAACATAATTTTAATTAAATTAATAGTAAAACAAATTTATGGGTAAAATATAAACCAATGAAAGGAAAAAATTGGATAATATGATATATATATATATTACATAAATAAATGGTATGTGGGAAACCCTTATGTAAAGTCTCATATTATTTCATTCACGTTCAATCCACTTTTATAGAAAATATAGTTTAATTATAAATATTTTAAATAACCACACTTATATATTTAATACCATATATGATTTAATTATAACATTTTTCATTCATTTGTATGATTTTTTAGATCACTGATTTTGGTGATAACTACCTCGTTTTTTATGCGTGTTTCAGTTTAGTAGTCTAAGTCCAATTTTCTCAGAGAGGATGTCTTGTACTCTAGAGATCGTTACTTGGTAGGGTATAAGGATAAATATAACTTTAAATATATTATAGATATAACTAATATACATATTAAAGGTGTCTATCCAAGGTGTCTTTTAGAGATTTTTAATTTTATTTCACATAGGGTAACTGATGGGGATAAAAATAGCTTGAGGGTTGACCAATATGAGAGGGAGATTAGTAAAGATGCATGGATCCTTAATCCAATGAGTGAAACCATCCCATATGGTTTCTTGTTCTCCTTCTATAGGGCCTAATGGGATGTGGTAAAGAGGAATATAGTGCATACAGTTCATCATCACTTTAAAGGAGGAAACCTTCCTTGTGTTTCAAGTGCCACAAAGTTTGTGATGGTACATAAGGTTAAAGATCTGAATTCCCTAAATTATAACCATCCGATTTTTATGTGAAATGTTATTTATAATGTTTTGGATTGAATCCTCAACAATATTATCATGATCTACCCCTATATATGGTCTTTTGAGTAACAACATAGATACATTACAAGATAGGTGATTCAAGGTGAAATCGGTTTATCCCAATAGGTTATTGGTGAGATCAATCAAAATACCTTTGGGTATAACATTTCCATTAATACAAACTTGAAAAAGTATTATAAAATTTTAAAATGGGATTTCATTTTATGATTAATTTTCTAATTGGGTTTCTATTTTTGGGAAATCAATATTTTGATATGATGTTTTCGCTCTGCATGGTTTTCTACAACCTTCATGGGTAAATAATACAGGTTCTTCAAGGCAGTCTGGGGACTAGGGGAAGAGGATATTTTCTCCCAATCCTTTTTTATCCTCATCCCAGATGTGATAATCTAGTATATCAATCAATTCATTTATTGAGTTATAATTATCCTATAAAAACATGCATCGGTTTAGTCTTATTTATCGTCGGATGTTTGTTGATGATACAATAATATTTTCAAATGGTATTAGTAGATAGGCCTATGGTATAAATAGTGTTATGGAAAAATATGATAAATTGATTGGAAATTGGTACACTGGGATAAGATTTAATATTAAACGGTGAGAAAATTTTTTTACATTAGGGCCATAAATGTGGAAAGTAGTATTGACATGCATAGAGGTACCTTCCGTATAGATTATTTGTGATCCCCAGTTTCCATAAAAAAACTCTTAATTTACCAATTTTATAATATAATATATAGAATCATGGTTCATATCTTAAATTTAAATAATAGTTTCTTAAAATTTAGGGGGATAATTTCCATATTCAACATTATTCACTCATCAATACCCATGAACATACCATCGACTATTAATGTGCCAAAGTAGGTGATATCCAACATAGAGATCTTGATTGTTTTCTTTATTATGGGATGGTTAGTTGGATGGAAAACACTACTGGGTGTCATAGAGTTGGATGGAAAGACCCATATCTAGGAGGTATCAACATCTAGAGTGTATTTTATACCATGAGGGGTATGAATACCAAGATATCATGGGAAACCATTGAGGGGTAGAACCTTTAGGGTAGGAATGTGTAGGACATGTATGGGGATAATGAGAACATTATGATAAAAAGAAATTTTATTATTATGAAAATGATCCAACCATACATATAATTCCAATAAAAACATACTTGATGGATCTAGAGAGGGGGAGATATCATGTAATGGTAGCATATTTGGGTGGGGATCAAGTCATGATTTTTTTCATGCCCAACTCCAGACATCACATTCAAAGAAGAAAGTGATGATCCCTTCTTTATTCAAGCTACCCTTGATGAAGAACAACAGTTCATTTTTGACACCATTGTGTTAAAATATTATCTGAATAAGTGTTTGTTCGAAAGTTATTTTTTAGGGTATTATCAAAAAAAAGTGTTTCCTAAATTTTAGATTGATCATTATCGTAAAGAAATATGGGTAAATACATTCTGTTGTAAGTATATTCCAAAAAAACAAGTTTCCTACTATAGTTAATTTGCAACAAGAAACACCTGAATGCGGAAAACATCCAATATGTGGGAGTTATTCTTACCTCGTTTTGTTTATGATGAAGATAACTGAGGATTGAAACTATTTAAAATTAGTTCTTTGATAGTGAATGGTTGTGTTCAATGTGGTGCTCATTGGGGGAGTCCACTATGTTGGATTACCAAGAGTTATCAAATCAAACCTTCCCCATTAGTTTTCTAAGAGTGTGGGAAATATTCCAATTGAGAAATAACCAAGAAAATTATTCTCACCATGGGCGACTGATGTATTTGGACAATGAGTAATGAAGCATGATACAAAGAAATAACAAGTCCCAAAACATGTGTTATATTTAAAAACAAGAACATACTAATTGATAAAATAAGTATTTGTATGGACTTGGTGAAAACCCCCTCTCTAAGGCACCTATTATCCTTTAATTCCTCCACTATGATGGACTTAATTCAAGGATAGGGGAGGTGGGTTCAGTGGAAGCCCCTTAAATAGGTCTTAAAGATTTACACCAATGTTTTGTGCCATATGGGTGTCATGTGAGGTGGAGGGGTGATCTGAGACAAGTGGGGTTTAGTGATATTGTAATTTTTTGATTACATCAGAAGTGGAGACTAACTTCAATATAAATATTAGGAAATTTTTATAGGCATCTAGTTATGAATCCAAAGAAATATTTCTCTTGTAGGGATTAAGATAGATTCCTAGACTATTTATAATGCGCTTTAAGGAATTTGGACCATCCCTTAGTCAATAGTGTATACTATTTGAAGGTTCATGGCACTCGTGAGCTACCACATAGATATCTTACACACATAGTGTGAGTGGAAACCTATTTTTGATTTCATATCATCTAAGGTGACACAAAGTGAGTATATTTATTACTTTTAAGTCTTGGGTCCTTTTCTCATGAGGTGGTTAACCTGGTTAGAGAATATTGTTTTAGAATAAACTATTTCATACCTCTATGATTTGGATTCCTTTGTTGTCATCCTTTTTTTTCTTGTAGTTTCTCGAAAATAAAAATGAAGAATTAGTGGTGGAAATGGTGTTCCATACATACTCATGAAAGATGATTCAACTTATGGATGGATGTATCGAAACAAGGGTAAATAAAAATTCAACTTTAAAGAATCATTATTAAATCACATATATTATATATATTAACTGAATAAAGCCGTATTATCATCTATAAAAAGTTATAATGAAAAATGAATCACTTCACATCATGAAGTCAGTAGTCCACACATACACATGATCAGCGTTATCATTTTAAAATAGATGGAAAGCTAAGAAGGTATATAAGATAGTATAATTACATAAGAAAAATTATTCAATAAATATAATATATAAATTTTGATTCCATCATTATTTCCATAAATGTGCCTTGGCATTGAAAAATGAAAATCATCACTTCATGGGGGTGGTATTCTAGAAGTAAGCAAGAGCGATGTTTTCTTTTCCCAATGGATGGAAAAGAGGTTGATAATGATTTTTACGTCATTATAATAATAATTCATTATATTTAAGAAACTAAATTGATCAGTTTTTATTGGATATCAGTGATTTATGGGTGGTATAAGAATTAATAAAATTGAAATTACCTGGTTAACAATTATACCTATTTAGTGTGAACCTATTTTTATATTACTCCATAATACATTAAAAGATTGTATCCTAGAAAGACTAGATGATCTAGTAAAATTGGAACAATAAATGAAGTTCTTATATTAACGATTTTTTTATGTATAATGCTCAAACATTGTGAATAATTAAGAAGTTGTGGTGCCCATTTATTTGGGAGGTAAAAGATACACTTGGAATTACTTAAAATATTTAGTAATATATATCATCATCAATTCAATTCATATTAAAGAACAATAAATTATATGATAAGATGTTATAGGGACTAATTAAAATAAACCAACCACACTTTGAAAGATATTGGATACATTTTAATTATTATGTTCTAGTTATACAACGTAAAACCAAATTTAAACAGAACTATGAGAACTAATATTTTTACCAAGATATCATACATATATGAACAAAAATAAAAGGATAGTTATAACAAATATTTTAACTTATTCATAAAAATTTGGAATCCATTTTATCTTATTTCATTTCAAATTATGGTAGAAATTAATTTTAATATAAGAACAGAAAACACTAGAAAAATATTTTTTAGAAAATTACCAGATTTATGAGTAAAAACTATTTCACTATGAAATAAAGTAATAAATTCAATTCCATGATTTTACATAGATAAATAATTAATATACATTTTTTTATAAATTTTTATAAATTTAAAATACAATGGAATCATCCCCTAATTCCATTAATTAGAAATATTCAAAAACAGTTATTACTTTGAAAAAATAAAACTTATCATTTAAAAAATTAAAGTATGGGTTCCAAAATTTACAATAATTTTTTAAAATATGGTTTTTAAAATTTCATAAACTTATCTTCTATTATAAACAACTCATATAATATGCTAATTTCTATTGTTAACAAGATTTTAGTGTTTTACATCATACTTTTATCTCTGTACAACATCTTTTACTAAGGAGAATTTTTTTACCAATTTCGGGATTCATAATAAAAAAATAATGTTAAACCTATAAAAATATATTTATTAATGAATATTGAAAACATGAAAACTATTTTATAAAATTCAATTAAAATAATTTATTGTATTAACATTAAATTAAACATGAAATGTGATGAAAATTAGTTTCACAGAAATAATTTCTTTTTAATATTAAATATTTTTATGCAAAAAAAAGAATAAAAATGATTCAAATGATATTAATTGTATTATTGAAAATATTAATAAACCAATTTTATTTTAATTTTTTTTAAAATTATACTTTGAAAATTATTTAAATTAAATGATATTTTTAAAGAATATCATTATTTTATACCCTTCAATAAAAAATTAATCATTTCAAAAAATAACAAAATTTCTTTTAATGATAATTTTTATATGTTAAATTTTATAATGATATAATCATTATAAAATAAAATTTTTAAATGTGGAAGTAATTAAATATAAAATTTAGTCATAATAAAATAAAAACCATTTTTTAAGAAAATTTAATTTAAAATAATAAAATTACTTTTCTAAATTTTCAGTAATTATATATTATGAATTAATATAAACATTTTAATGATGTAAAATATTTTTATATGTATTTAATAATGTCTTTATTCATATTCATACCCATTAATTTAACAGTTGTCTTATAATTTCGCATGATACATTTTATGTTCTCTATAGAATGTTAAGAAATATATTAGATTCATAAAATTTATTTAATGATAAATATATAAAAAATATTATTTTAATATATTGTATTCCATATAAATAAATTTCTCCCTTTTAGTTTTATCTCTGTCATCAGTGGTTCAATATCTGAGAATACATTTGATGAAAACTCACATCATACAAATGGATTAAAAAACTCCCTCTGAAAAGGAATGTGAGAAGCATAAAAGAAACCTAGAATAACATATAATCAGGTTCCCAGATAAAGGATACCATTATAGGGTAGTGATAATATAGACATAGAAGGGAAAATAATGTCCAAGGAAAAATAGAGAGTTATAAAGAACATGATAATGAGACATTTAATTACAAAAAAATATATAATCAATGAGGGGTTAAAATACCATCAATTAATTAGAATGTTTGGTAAAGGTATATCATTCTTATTTCAATTCCCTCTTCATAATTTTGATGTATTATTTTACTATTAATATTGAGTACAAGAGAAAATATACTTTATTTATTTATTCCCCTTTTATAAACACATTTTCATTTCATGGTTATCCTTCAATAATTTCCACTTCATCTCTTACTCCATGAAATGACCATCCAAGATGAATTTATTTATACCTAAAGATCTAAAATTAAAATTTAACAAATAAAAATTCATTCCATTTATCTGTATATATTTTCCAAAACTAAAATTTTTATCACATGTTTTCCAATATAATACATTAATCATTAAAATGTCAACAAAAAAACCCAAAGTTCAATATAATTCATTCCAAAAATATTTAACCTCCAAAATATGTATGACTAAATTAAAAACCCAATAATCCAAAAAAAATCACATGCATACACACATATATATATTATGATCATAATTTTCATTTAACCATAGAAAAAAAAGAAGAAGTAACTCATAATGTTACATACATAACTGGAGGGTATTTGAGTTTTAATAGAGCTTGGGGTGGGTGTTATATTAATATTTCATTTAATATTTAGTTTCTAAAATCCTCATGAAATAATATTTCATATTAAATTTAAAATTTATTTATTTATATCAATATGGAATTATTTCATTATCTTATGTTATTTTTTTGGATTACATTATTGATATTCAAAAAACCATTATCGGTTACCTTCATTATTATGTAAGGTAACATGTGTATAATCCCTCTAGTTGGGATACACATGTGATACTTTGATCTTTAAGAAGTGCTAATTGATTTTTGTTTTCTATAATGATGAATAAAATGTATTTTATTCTTTTTTGTGATTATTTCATGTTCATTAGACCTTGTATAAGTACTTCTTGTTCATAAGAGGAGGGGAAGAATTCCATAGAGAGAGAGAGAAGTATGTTGTGTGCAACGATTCACTATTCTTATTATAAGGTTAAACCAACATAATTGGCATAACCATCTAATTATAGAAAAAAAAAATTAGATAATATATCATTTAATTGTATATTATCCCATAAATAATATTATATTATTTAACAAACTCCATGCCATAAAATAATAAAATAGTATTATTATATTATGGCATGTTCTAACATTCAAAATTATAAATATAATTTTAATTATTTGAAAATTAAAATTTTTTAATGGACATAGTCTTCGTCCATTATTACTCTAAAGTATTTATTGAATACATTAATAAAAATTTCATTCATAAATAAATATTTAATCCACAAACCAGAGAATAAATATTTATTAAATATTCAATAAAATACTCAAATAAATTAATATTATTCAAAACTTTTGTGAATAAATATTTATTTAATTTTTGAGATCAATTAAACATGAATAAATTTATTCATCAATCTTGAGAATAAAATTCTCTCTATTAGTGAAATTCAAATATAATTTAATCCAGGTCAATATTAGAACATAGTGTGTGACACCCTAGGATTATTTCTCATTAGCATTAGACGGGATTCTCAAAACTACAAGATTACAATCTAGAAATAATCAAGGAACCCAAGAGGAAGATCATAATTTCACAATTATGATAAGAATATACAAAAAATCATTATATAATATAATTGATTTTTCTAGGTATCAAATCAATCATGTTGCACATACATGTCATCAATGTTTATTCATTATAAATATTTATTTTACTAAATAAAATTAACGTTGTTACTCTATGGAAATAAAATTTATGTGATATTTACAATACAATAAAGGGATGAGATATTAACTTCTATAAATATGGAAGGGACAAATACTTCCTTCACATAGTCATTAATATTTTTTCATTTACGACACACACATTGTACCCTACTTTCATCCAACATATGGGGTGACCATTTTTTAGTAAATATAAGTGTGTTATTCATGCTTTGAATTAATAATAACATCATTGTCTATGGATCATCAAAGAAATTTGTAAATATAAATCTCTATTGACACCAAAACAAGTGGAATTCGTACTAGGTAGTATATTCTTATAATCTACCATCTTTTATGTTACCTAATAATATCTTATTGAGAATAAGCCTCATCCGATTATGAGTAATCATGCCCAACAGTATATATACTATGTTCACCTACAGAGTATGTTATATGGCCATAGATCTAGTTTTAAGAATAAATTCATATCATTTCATGGTTCTCATCATAGTAGGGAACTGCTATTCACTTTTCAATCAGATATATACGATATTAAATTATCATATCAATGATATAAAGTAGGAAAATAAATATGTTTTAATATATTTAAATTAATATTCACATATTTGAATATACATGTAACACTATTTATAAATTTATTTGGTTCTTGAAAAACTAATCTAAAAAAATCCCACTTGAACTTGAGAAAAATATTAATGATTTCTTCCCTCACATGTGGAAACATGCTTCCCCTGGGTAAGGATATGGAAACTAGGCATATCATGTTTCTATAGATATGGTAAAAAATTATCTTGTCATTGTGGAAATTACGTTCACTACAACATTACCATCTTTAAAAAATCCCTCATATTTTGATATAACTAAAAAACCATATATTGTTCCAATATCAGAGAACTAAAATATTGACTCAATCCATATCCAAATCTATTCATGATAACTATAAAACTCTTTCTTTTGTGTAATCCAGAATCAAAATAATATATTCCTCAAATAGCTAATTAATCTACATCAGATTCCATAATGTACTCAGATATTATAGTTATGGTCACCACATACAACAATATGTTTTTCATTCATACTATCTTATCCCATGTCTATGATACTATATAAAAACATTGAACTAAGTTATGATAAGTTCTTGATTCCTTTGTTCAACAGTATTCCCTTATCTTTAGACACCATAAACTCATCCATTTATACCTTTCTATGTACTGCTAGATAGTTATATCTATAAGTCTAGAAAATTATATTGGATATATTTTATATTAAAATATGATGCATCATGCCTTAGTAATATCAAAGGTCATTATATATCATTTCACATTCACTTAATCTTGTGAAATTATATTAATCTCAACAATATCTTCATAATCCTTTGAATGTTTTGTTTGAATAACTATATACCGAAAAACATTCTCAAATAATTACAAATTTTATTTTTTTAATATCTTCTTTAATATTTTTACAATGAATTATTTTTGATGAAATATTGATCTACATTGTAGATATTGTTCTTTTGAACTCAATTTTTGTATTAAGTCATTATTAGAGAAACTTCATTCCTTATGCATAGCAAACTGGTAACACACAAACTTGTTTTCTTTATATTATCAACAAATCTGTCCTAAAAATATATATTACTTCCAAAAACTGGATAAATACACATGTCACCCATTTATTTTCAGGTGAATATTCAATTTTCACTATGCATGATTTCTTTTAAAATGAATTTATATAATATTAATATCAATCATTCATTTTTTGATTTCATCGATGATTTTATGTTACTTTTAGTAATCATAAACCAAAGGGTGCCCTCTTGGTTGAATCATTTATACATATACCATAAGGTTTCCCCAATGTGAGGGGGCCCTGAAAATAAATTCCCAAATTTTTTGATCATTGAAATATTCCATGAAAAATTATAATTCAAAAATGATTTCATTATTTATAATTAGTTCATATATTTAGTTATAAACTACAAGTTTCAAAAAAATATTCACAATTTATTTGTACTATCTTGTACCATCCATGTCTGGTTTCTCATGAATACTCACCAACATTATCATGTCATAAAAACATTAAATATACATATTTCCCAAATCATGATAAATGGGTTCCATTAATTTAATATATACATAGTTTTAAACATTGGAATATTACCATTTACTATTGAATTGGATAAATATTTATTCTAAAATAATAATACATGTATCACCCACTATGGTGAATGTAAACCATCTCCCTGGTTATAAATTAAAACACAATATGTTTATTCATAAATACTCATTGCACTAATCTCAATGGAATCTAGCCATCATATTCTAACCCCAATACAACTAGAGCTTCTACTATTATATGTTATGTCTCATCCATATATATTTGAAGGAAATGGTTTACATTATGAGAATATAGTGAGTATTTAGTATAAATTAATATCCTTTGTGAGTGTAGGATTATTAACTCATATGGACCTTTGTGTTTAGATGTTCATTTATGGAAAAGGATAAATTCTATCAAATAATTTTCAATAAGAATTTATGGTAGTGTGTTTGAAATTAATTATCATCTTTTAGTTGATATGATATCCATTAGAAAATATATTTGGAATTTGGTATGTTTTTTCACTTTTATTTCAAAATTATTCCTTAGTTGGAATAATGGATGAATTTAAATATCTATAAGATTAATAATTGTTATTACTTTTATAATCATTATGAATTTGATGTTTATAAGAAAATTTTAGTTTTGGAATTATATTTAATCCACATATATAATAAATGGATACTTAGATAATATGTTCTATGGAAAGCCAGCTCAGTGGTTTATTAATCTTTAACAGGTTTTATCAGTTAATTCATTGAGATGTTATAAAATTTTATAATGGAATATAGGGAAGAATATGAAGACACCTTTTTATTTAGAGTTTTTTATGTGTACATGCTAAACTAAATTAAAATGCATTATAATAGCCTTTAATTTATAAGGAATTAATTATCTAAAACATGATAAGTAATCTATTTGTATTCCCAATAACATAGTTTATTTGATAAAGTAACATTTTTAAGGGTATTAGTAAGTCAAAAATATTTAGTTTAATTTGAAAAAAAAATTATTTTACCAAAACTAGGTAAGGATTTTATATTTTATTTTCAAATTTAATTGCGATGGATATATGATATTAATAAGATACTAAACAAATTGTCTAGTATTTAAGTGACAAAAAACATTTAATCCAAATGTGAAATAATATCTCATTGTGTATATCTTGAAAATAAGTTAAATGTTTTGAAAAAAATTATTAAAAAATTGAAATAATAAATTATGGAAATGAGAATTAGTGAGCTCTCTATGGATGGCATAAGAATCACCCTTTCTCAACTCCTTTTGTGTTCACTCTAAACACTATAAATTATATTCCATTTCTTGTATTCAAATACTTTTTTGTTGTAATAATATTTTATTTAATACAAAATTAGTTAATAGAGACTTGATGATTATAGATGATGTGGTTATAACTTGTAGCTTCCTCAACTCATTGTAATTTAATTTTCAATGTCTAAGACTTATAAATATAATGCAAATAAATTTATATTCATTCTTCTTATGTTGAATCTTTTTTACCATAAAATGAAATTTTAAAGTATATATTTCATTTATATTTTCCCTGATATATTTAACCTTTAATTTATAATTTTTCACCATATATGGTGGAGATAAGTTTCAACTAGTCTTTATATTATTTTTGATGTGTGGATAAAATATTCTTGAGAGGTATACACATTTTTTTAATACAGGCTTCGAAAAATATAGATAACCTTGGGGGTAAAGACAATAAAATAATATTTATTGGTAATTTATTATCCAATAGAAAGACTAATTTCAGTAAATGATCAATATATACCATCATTTTGAAAGAATTAACTGTAGAAAGATTCTGTTATTCCAGTTAACAATGATATAGTGCATTGAAGATCTTATTTATTTTAATCCTTTCTTTCTATTTATCAAGACATTGGATATAAGATATTATGGTGTGAGAATCCATTTACTTATGTTGTATCATCAAATAAACATACATATTTGATATAATAATATAAAAAATATAAGAACTATCATCAATATATATCTTATAGGCATCTTAGTCCCCTTTACTCACCTTCTTGAGAGGAAGAACATGAATATAGGATTATGACAAATAGTACAATTTTTATGATAATAATCCATCATGTAATTGATAATACTATATCCATAAATTGGTATTTATAATTATATAACATTAGGTAAGGAATGATCACATCAATTTAATGGTTTTTATTTTCATTTTATATAATAATTAACTGGTTGATTATTACTTTGCATGATTACAAATTATGTAAGAAATAATAATAATTAATTTCATTAAATATCCAACTATTTAGTAAAGTCCCAATAACCCTTAGCATTGAAATGAAAATGTCTAGTTTCTATGACATTCTAGTGAAAAGGATATATATATCCCATAAAATAACCCCTATGAGGGTTGGTCAAGCTACATGAATGTATTTGGGTAATAAAGTGGTTTCCAGCTATAGGCTTGTAGCTCCATGATCTATTAGGTGGATTCCCCAATACTGAAATCCTAACATGGATTTCCCAAAAATTGAATCCAAGTTAAGTCATGTCTATTAAGGGATAATTCCCTTGATGTAAGATGGTTAAGTCATCCAATAACCTTCAGAATTACTCCATGTTAAATGTAAGTGTCCCAATGGTGGTTGGTACATCACTTAGATATAATGATTTCATTTTTAATCATGTAATGGAATAATAAGGCTGATACAATATGTATTTTATTATTTCAATTTATTATGAATAAATTATAGTATGTCTTATCCTTACATTACTTATTAATATTAGGTATATTTTACTTAATTTATTAACTATATTTGATAAAACATTTTCACATATCTTATTTATTTAAATTCTCTTTATACATTAATTAATTCATTTATATGATAACAACCATGTATATATAAAATAAATAATTCATAGGATAGAATTAAATAAATAAATAATTACCTAATAACGATATTATCTAATGGTTGATTTATTCAGTATATAATAAATCATTCATTGAACTAGGGGAAAATTCCCTATGTCGTTTTTACCATGAGTCACAACAATCTACTTGTAATCCGATGTATCACTAGGGTTGGCATCATTATGGTCCTGTCATAAATCTCCACCATGAACCTTGGGATACACCATTTATTATAGGTTTTTTATAAAGAATCAAACTTAATATAAATTCATATTTCATATTTTTAGATTAATATTCATTAAATTACATAAACACACACCAACGGACTGTAATGGCACAGTGCCTTTAGAGATTCCATATAAAATATTTCTATTTTTTGAAATATCTTCAAGACCTCAAATAAAGATCATCCCACATATCATCATTCTTCAAAATTACCTACTTAAACCCTCATTTATAACTTCGGGAAAGGGAAAATAAAAAATTATGTTCTCATATTCTCAATAAGTGTAAAAAAGATAAATTCGGGTCTGACATGTGAATAAGGGTATAGGAACATTATCATTACATATGAAGACCGTTCTATTCATATTAGAGATCGTAATACTCAGTCATGGCATAAATATTTATATTTAATAATATATTAATCAAAGTAAATTAGAATAAAATGAACCATGAGATCACTAAATTGTCATAAGACTTATATTTTTGTCACACAAATGAGTGTAAATCATCATTTCCCTAGTATTCAAGACCCATTTCAATGGCTATAATTGTGTAATGGGTTCATTTAATATACCATCATAGTAGTCATGGTTCACCCCCACTACTATCAAAGTTTACAATGTTCTTTACTGAAATTTTTTACACACCCTTATAGTCCTATTTATGTACTGAGATTTTAACCTTTACATAATTATTTTGAGAGAGATCTATGTCTCACCCATCACATAATGAAAATAATAAATATTTTTTCCACAGGGTCATATAAAAATAATCATATCATAAACCTTGTAAAGAAATTGAATTTAATAATCATTACATAATATCATCACCCATGAAAATTAAATGGGATTTACATGCATTTCATTATTTTATAATAGCAAAAGTAATGAAGAAAGTAGATTTCATAAGGATTTTATCAAGGTTTACATCACAGAAGAGAAACAAGTTTCACAAAACATTTCATCATAAACATAAAGTAGTTATATAAATAATAGGTATGGTAACCTTGGATCATATCCCCAGTAATGTAAAAATAACATCAAATGATGTCATCTTAGATGAAAAATGATTTTTGAACAATACAATGAACATTTTTTGTGGAAAATAAATTTTCGTTGAAAATAACTTTTAAAACTAAAATGTTATAAAATATTTTGGAAATAAATTTCCTTCAAATTAAACATATAAACTTATAAATTAATATTGAAAACAATGAGTGGGCATGATTGGGAAAAATACCATTCATGTCGTACAATTTAAAACAAAGATTCATTTCACATTTTTTTGGTAAAATCTAAAAATACATTGTTTGGAAAAAGAAATGAATATTTTTTCAAAACACATTTTAATATAGTAAAATATGGGTAAAAGTGATTTTAATATATCATTTTAAGAATGTTAATTTTTTAAAACATTATTAGATCACATGGTTTTTGGAAAAAATAATAGGTTTTCGACCAAATAGGGAAATAAGGATGCTTTTTCTCAAAATAATCCACATGAATTATTTTGTACATAAAGAGGGTAAATTGAAATGAAAATAATTATTCTCTATAAATAACCATATTATAATAAAATAAATGTGTTTATTAGGATATAAGTCATGTTATTTCATCATTAGAAGAATAATCATGTGAAATCATAATAAATGAAGAGATTATATCAAAAAACCCCTACCACTATGGTAAGTTTGAATCATAAGCACCATGAAAAAATTAAATTAAATTTAACAAATAATACAATGATAATAAATAAATTCATGAAATTAAATGTCAACTATGATTTATATACACCTTATTAATGAAGATATGTCAATAATAAAACACATGTCTCAAAAAAATGAGACAAATATACATTAATGATTTGGTAAATTTGAAACCATAATCCCCATGAATGGGAGATCCTAAAATGGATATGTAAATCTATATAATTTTATTTAGATTCATCATAATATTAATTCAGGGAATGTATATGGACTATATAAAATACATAGGTAGTGGATGTGGAATGCATCTCTTGGATATAAAAGTGAGACGAAAATCAATTACCTTAAGTCTCAACTAAACTAATACATATTTTAACCTCATGTGTAATTAATAAAGATTTATTATAAATATAATAAAAAAATTCTCAAATTTATCATAGCATATGTTATCAACCTATGACATTTTATTACATGTTTATAAAAAATTCCTTGTTAAAATCATGTTTCGAGTAATAACTATGTTTTTCATTAATGGTTTGATTTTTTATTTTTTTATCCACATAATTTAAAATGGTTTATAATATAAATAATTATAAACATGATATAAATATCTTATATATTCAATATATATTTATTTAGAGTCTTCTATAAAAGTTAGAAATAGAAAATGAAATACATTGTTCATGGAGAAAGTAACCCATACTTACGCATGGAAACTATTTAAATTTTCTAAATGGATTGAAAGAATATGTTAAATAATATAACACAATTTAAGAATCATTTTATGTTCATATTTATATCACAAATTTTCATTAAACATTTTCTTATTATCTTTAATGTAAAACATGAATGAATCACATCGCTTCATGAAGCGACTCTTTGTTGTACACAAGAGCTATGTTGTCGTATTCCCATGGAATAGAAAATAAAGAGGTGTATGTGATATCATAAATCCAGAATTATAATTTCTTTGAACAATATAATATATATTTATTTAATATATATTTTTAAAAATCCAAGTAAAATTCAAATTAAAAACACATCACATGGGTTCATCAAGTAGTAATGTTCCACATAGACATGTGATGTTATTGTTTTTCAGTGAGATTAGTGGTAGGAATTTATCAGTGGTATTATAATTAAAAATTTATAATAATATAATAAATATCATATATAAACATTAATTGAATCTTTATATCATGTCATGAGAGGTGGTAATGAAAAAAAATAATATCGATTCGTGAGGTGGTAGTCCATCATTCACAAAAATTACGATTTCATATCCTATTTGATGGAAGTTGATATGGATTTAGATTATCACACAAAAAATAACATATCAATATATTTAATATAATGAGATTATTATATAATAATTGTTTTATAATAATTGTTTTATAATAATTGAAGGATGTGAAGCAATAAATAAAAAAGGCTCGTTTATGGGAATTACCTCTTCTTCAGGGAACTTTTTTTGGTTTGAACCAAAAGGATTTATTGGATGTATTTTTAAACAAAATATGTATTTTAGGATGATATAACGGAATTATATAGGTGATTTTTGTATGTCTTGGAAGATAAAATGGGTTTTGGATGTGTGAAGAGAAGAGGATAGGGGGTGGCCTTTAAAAAGTGAGGTGAGCGGCATACTATTAAATTATTAAAAGAAAGATGTGTACTGATTTTTTCACATAAAAAGGGATAATAAATGGTCTATTTTAGAATCTAGGAGTCATAATTTCCGAATATGGCCATAAAATGTGTGTTGGAAATGTTTTGGGTCATTTTTAACAGTTATCTTTATAGTTTAACGCATTGTAAATCCATTTTTACATAAACAATGATTAATAATTTTTATTATTTTTAATATTCATTATATTAAAAGTTTAATTTAAAGTTATTAAATAATATAAAAAATTCTTATACCAAATATATAGTCTATTTTTTAAATTATTTTCAATTAATTAGCAATTTTTTTAATATTAATCTCAAAGACGGGACAATAAGCATTTTCCGAAAGAGAAAATGTTCAAAAGATTAAAATGTTTTTAAAAAAATTCAATATTTAACTAATTAAAATGAATAAAATTATATTAATATATATATAATTGTACGAATTTTCTTTTAAAACCATATTAAAACATTTTTTTAGTTTTAAAATACATTAAAAGAAATGAAAATTCATAATAAAAGATAGTATTTTTATCTATTCAATAAAAAATTTATCTTTTTGGAAAATTATAAAAAATACACCCTAGAATACTTTTTACATCATGATTTAAAAAAATTATATAATTTTTTATTTTTATTTTAAAAAATGTGTACAAAAGTTAATTTTAAAATAATTGTGTAAAATGTTATAAAACTATTTTCTTATAAAAATAAACTTTTCAAAGTAAAATTGGGTGTCTTTTTATCACAACCCTAGAAGATAAAAAATGGAGAATATTAATTATCATATTGAATATATAATATATACATTTCATTAATATAATTCTACAAATGTTATTTGTATAATTTACTGATGAAAATTTTTTTCTCCGAAAAATATTTCCTTTATTCTGAAATGGTTCATATTATAATTTCTAATTAATGGGACAAAAAATAATTTATTTTATATGAATATGTAAAGAATATATTTTTATAATTTAATTAAAATTATTTATACCTGCCATTACAATAACTATGTGACATGTTTTGAATTAAATATTAATATTTTAATCGTATGTCGCATTTTGTTTAATCCTGGTGTTGAGTATAAAACAAGATAAACATGGTATTGAATGTAATTCAAGATAAAATTTTTGTTGTGTGTAATACAAGATAAAATTAGTGTTTCATGTAACAAAAAATATCAAAATTATTATCTTTATTTGAAGAAAAAATATTACACAAAATCTCAGGATTTTCAATTCTACCCCATTAAATAAATAGTATCATTAATATTTAAACTTGTGTTCAATAAAAAATTGATTAAAATTAAAAAACCCTTATTTTAATCACAAATAATTTAAAGGGTTATCAAATATTATCATTGAAAAGGGGGAATGGGATTTCTGAATGTCATCAAGAATAACACATAGTATTCATCAAAAAAATAGAACTTAGGTGTGATGTGATGATTTGGACATGGATGAAAAGCTTAATGACAAAATAATGATGGATATTGACGTAGATCACTGATCACAAAAAATTGAATGATAATGAGAAAATAAAAAATCCCAAAATGAAAAACCAAAGTGTTGTAAAAAAAATTCATTGATATCATAAAAATTGACTGTAATATGCCAGTGTTTTATTTCAATATTCTTTTCTTAATGTTACAGAATTTTTCATGAGAATATGTACTTAATTGATTTTAGTACATTTTATAATCAAAATATCATCCTTTTGTAGTTATTTTTTCAATTTCTCCATCATATATTCCTTTTAGAAATTAAGATGATTTTGTTTTTATGTCTAAATAACTAGTTGATCATAATATCCTTAAGAGACCAATAATTAATTCCTATTTTCTCTAGATCATATCAAATATATAATTGTTAGCATAGTTTATACAATAAAATCCAAATTTCAACTTAATCCATTCCATGAACAGGGAACCTTAAGTCTCTTCCATGTTTATCTAAAATTGAGATAAAAAATACTAGAATGAAGATCACTAAATTTCAAAAATAAACTTATCATTAATCTCTTAAAAATATGACGTATATCTTTATGTCACATACCAATTATGTGAATAAATAAGTCATATATTCCCACGAAACATGGTAAAATACTTATTTATAATAAAACCTTAATAAAAGAAACCTACTTTAAAAAACAAATACATTAATTCATCCTTCAATTAAATTAGACATTATTAAATATATTTCATAAATCCATTATTTTTTAAATTCATCAATGATAACATAAAACACTTTTCATCAAATAATTAATCAGTTTAAATGTAATCAATGCTCCCCAATTTATTTTAACCATATAAATAATCAATTTATAAAATCTAAACACCATTTTATCAACCTGAAGAAAAAAATATGGGATATATTATCTTAATAAATATATCATTCTTCCATTAAATCATTTTTCAATTCCATAAATACCATTTATTATATTATTTCAACTCATTAATGAAAAACTATTGTGGAACAATCCACTAATGTTTCATTATTCTATTTACCAAAATACCATTGTTAAAAAATACAATTATTTGAATCACAATACATAAACATGTCAATCAGTCCACTTTATTTACCCAATAATAATGTGGCTTATATGTGTTATTCCTCAACACTTATTTCCTTCTTTATGTTATTTATACTCTCTTCATCATTAATAACATAACTATTAATCATAAAACTTTCCTGATTATCTTCATTGCCTTTCTATTTTGGAAATCTATTAACATAATTTGAATACTTTAAATATTTTAAACATTTAAATATCAATGATATTTTAGAGAGATAATTATTATTGTCTATTTCATTAACTGGAATATTCATTTTTTCACTGTATTTAATTACATTGTGATCTTTTCTTCTACACTCAAAACATATTCCCATTCTGTGAAGACATACACTTAGGTGCTTATTCCCATGTTCTCAACACATATGAAATTTAATATTCTTTCCTACATGGTTTCCACCACCCAAAATCTCAATGAACTCTAGGATTATATTATTTGGTGAGTCATATATTTTTATAAGGTTCATGCTATTAATAAAATATAATTATATCTATATAGGAATAATCATAATATCCTTCAATACAGTCATCATCCCGTTTGGTTTCTCAATAAAACATTTTCTATAACATTCAACATTAATCTAGTTTTTATTTAGTTACACCCATTGACTAAAACCAAAAATAATAGTGTGAATAACAATATTCAAATTGGGAAACCACATAATCATGAACAATCACCTATAGAATGTATAAATCAAGACACTTTTTTCAATATATGAAATTGTAGTCTTAACCCACATTATTCATGGTCATCATATAATTAAATCCTACATGATTTTTTTTGTAATTTTTGTGAATTTATAAATCATATCCACCAGGAGTGTCAATCCAGATATGAAATACGGCCCATTTTCATGTACTTAGTGATGTTTGAGTCCAGTTCAATGCACCATTTTTAGATTTATTACCCATAGGTGACTATGTGTTTGAGATAAATCCACTTGTAGTATCTAGAGAAGAATTTAATTAATTAAAAACCACTCACTCTACCCATTAACATAATTTAGGACATTTTAAAATACATTGACTCCCTCTTAGACCTATCGTTAGACATATTTGAAGAAATATCTTAAGAAATATCCCTTGAGATCTCACTAATGTTTCCTTATCCTTGTTTTTAAACGTTAAAAATTTCTATCTTTTGATACCAACCGTAATAAACCAAACTTCTTGTACATAGATATTGAATCTTTTTATGAATATTCATTATATTACACAAATACACTCTTGTGGATCATAAATATTTAGGGTGTTTTTATATTATATAAAAATATTTTTATTTCTTTAAACAAATTCAAATTTTCTTAGGAATATATTCCCACATAGTAATCCTATTAGAAATTCCCTACTAAAATACTTTCTCCATAACATAATAAAACAAAATATAAGAAAGTGTGAGCTCAGATTCTTAGTAAGGGTAAATAAGGGCGATAATTATTCATTACAAGATCATAAGAGTATGATAAAATGAGAATAATATATGAAAACCAAACCCAAAATGTCAAAGATCATAATATTTTGTGGTGGAATTAATATCGGTAGCTCATAAGACATGAATCATAGGAATATCAAAGAGCACGAACCATGAGAAGATAAAATTGGCATAAGAAATACATTTTCTGTCATAGAAATTATAATAAATAGAATTTCCTATGTATAAATGGTTGATTACAAATGATATAATAGTGGAATGGTTCACTAACCAAACCATAATATTTGAAAAGGTTCATTCCCATGACTACAATAGTGGAAAAAGTCCATTACTAAATTGGGTTCACTCATAATTATAAGGATTTTCATCCCAAGAAATTTTAATTATTACCCAAAGCATAGGAGGAAGATATAAGTACCACACATCACATAATGATAATCAAAAATATGTCTACCATTAAGACATAAAACATTCATTATATTAGAAACCCTAAAAATAAATGGGTTTCATACGCATTACATCATTTCACAACCAAATTAAATCCAGTAGGTTTCATATACATTTCATTATTCCATCATATCATTACCCATAGAAAAATAAGTGGACTTCATAATCATTTTTTCATGGTATAAAACATGGAAAATAAAAGGGTTTTATAAACATATTTTTATCATAAACATAAATCATTCAAAGAAAGAATAATAATGGTGTCCTTGGATCATATACATAGTATAAAAAATGTAACAAAAAAATATTTTATATTAGGTATAAAATGAAATTGAATATAAACTTGGAAAATTTATTTAGAAAAAAAATCATTTAAAAATTAATTAAATAAAAATTAAAACATTTATGAATAAATTTAATTTAAAAATAAAAACAGTAACATTTAATTTAATATTGAAAACAATGAGTTGTAATAATGGTGTAAAATATAGTCAATGACTACACTTTTAAAAAATAATCTTTTCACATTTTTAGTGAATTCTATACATGCATTGTTTGGAAAATGAAATAAATGTTTCAATAATTTTTTTTTGTGAAAAATTAAATTAAGTGTAAAATTTTCATTAATAGTTCATTTGTAAAATGTTAAAAAAAATTAAAACATTTTTTGAAAGATGGTTTGGGGAGAAAAATGTGTTTTTGAACGAAGAGATAAATAAGGACTATATTTCACAGAAACATACCTTTAAATTCATGAGTATGTAATGATATAAAAATGAAGGGGAGAATTTATCCTCTAAAAATAACATGAGGATAAAAAAATATATGAGTATTTTAAGAGACAAATCATATGGAATCATCATTTGAAGCATAATCATAGGAAATACTGATAAACGATGAGATTGTATCATAATACCCTTACCTCTATTATAGATTGTAATTGTAATCCCCCTTAAAGAATAAAATTAAATTAAACATATAATATCATGATAGTAAATAAATTCATGATATTACATGTTAAAGGGGATGTATATACTCCTTATAAATGAAGATCGGTTCATAACATAACATTTTTCTTAAAGAAGATATTTGGAGACAAAAATACCTTACTGCTTTGAAAACATTTGAACTGTAATCCCCATTAATGAGAGATCCTAAAATTTATAATTAACTCCCAATAATTTTTAGTTCAATCCTAAGAAAATAAATTTATGGAATGTATATACACCACATAAAATAAATTGGTGGTGAATCAAGTGGTTATCTCAGAAATATAAAAGTGAGATGAAAATATGTTAACCTAAGTCTCAAATTCCATAAAACACAATAACAACTCATTTATAATAAGTATATGTTTATTATTAATCTTCTAAAAAAAGACAATCTTATTTATCATATCGTATATGATGTACATTTGACTTTTTTTGTACATTTTTATCAATAGTTTCTTGTTAAATTCATGTTTTGATTAATAACTTCTTTGTTTTTCAAATATGTTTGAATTGTTTTTTTTGGACCTCTTAATTTTCTAATGGTTGCACATTATAAATAATACTAATCATAATATAAATATCATATGTATTCACTATATATGCATTTACTATAATTCATGGAAGTTATAGGTAAAAAATAAAATACATCATTATTGTAAAAGGTCGAATGTACGAACCTATGAATGCTACTATAATATCTTTAAATATTGGAATAAAGAAAGGTAAATAATATAATAAAATTTAAAAATAACTATTATGTCTTTTATATATATATTACATATATTTATTAAACTCAACATTATTACATTCCATGTAAAAAGTGGGCAAATCACATTTCTTCGGGAGGTGGTAGTCTGCCATACACACGAGTGACGTCATCATATTCCCACAGAAGAGAAATAAAAGAGATATATTTGATATAATTATTAAAAAATTATAAATATGTAACAAATATAATATATATATATATATATTTAATCAACCCCTATTACCATTCATGTAAAATAGAAATGAAAAACACATCACATCAGTTCACGAGGTGGTAGTCCAAAGTACATAATAGTGACACTATAGATTTAAAATGGGTTTGAAGGTAAAAAGGTATATGTTTTATTAAACATTAATAGGTATAATAATATAAAAACATCATATGAAAACATTAAATCCATCACTATAATAAATATTTATTGGTGGTGATGGTAAATGAATAAAATCGGTTCACGAGGCTGTAAACTTCTTTTACAGAAAAATGATGATTTCCTTTAAACTTTTATGGTAGATGATATGGATTTTGTATATGTGATTAAAATAATAACAAATAAATATATTTAATATAAAGATATTATTATATCATCATGGATTAATAATAATTTAAGGTGGTGGATAAAAATAATAAAATGCCCGTATATGGGTGTTACCTCTTTTTCAGAAAACTTCTTTTGGTTTTCATCAAAAGGATTATTAGGTTGGATTTATGAAATAAATAATCAATATATGATGAGAATATTGAATTAGGGAATTAAATTTTGATGTTATGTTATAAACCAATGGGTTTTTTATGTGTTATGTGGAGAGGATAGGGTGTATCGTTTTAAAAGTGAGGTTAGTGGTCGAGTTGTAATTTTTGAAAAGAAAGGGTGTACCCATTTTTATCACATTCTACAATGATAAATATATTTTCAAAATTATTTAATCTATAGTATATGGTATAAATATAGTCATAAAATTGGTTTTTTAATTTTTTTTTTGTTCAATTTTAACCATTATCTTTTTAGTTTAACCCATGGTAAACCCATTTAAAATTTAACCACGATAAATAATTGTTACTATTTTTTACTATTCATTACAATTAAAAATTAATTTTACATTTTTAGATAATATAAATTATGATAAATATAAATATGGAATCCATTTTTTAAAATTCAACTCACCTAATTGGTAAAAATTAATTTAAAAATAATACTATGAAAGTGATGAGAAAGAGGTTTTCCGGAGAGAAAATGTTCAAAAGTTAATAATTTTTTTATATAAAAAATAAATTAATTTCAATGAATTATATTTGATTAATTGATATATAATTATTCTGATTATTCATTTAAAACCATCTAAATACAATTTTTATTTTATTAAATTTTTCAATGGAAATGATATTCTTAATAAAAACGCATTTTTTCACAATTCGATGTAAACTATATATTCTCAAAAAAATCATAAAAATTTATCCGAATATAATTATTACATGATAATTTAAAAAATTAATCTAATTTTTTTGATTAAATTTTATAAATGATGATAAAAGTAATTTTATCATAAGTATGGAGAATGTGATAAAACCTGTTTTTTAGAAAATATATAGTTTATATCATGATTGGAAGAAACATAAGATGATTTTTTAATTATATATTAAATATATAATATTTAAATTCCATTAATATAATACAAAAATGTGATTTTTAATTTATTCATAAAAATAGATTTTTATAGAAATGTTCCCTTTATTTTTTTAATTGTTATTATTTTAGTTTATAATTAATTTGACACCAATGAATTAATTATATATATATATATGTAGTTAATATATTTTCAATATTCAGTTAATATTTTACATACCTGCCATTCCAAAATATTCATAAGAACACAAATCTTCATTTGAGGTATGGAACTGGACATTGGGTTGTTTTGAGGAAAAAAGAATAAATGGGGACTTTCTAAGTATAAGTCATGTACATAGAAAATGCCCATTTTTTCATTTTTTCTAATAAATAATGCAAAGTAAAGTTCCATACCTAAAATGAGGATTTAGACTTACAGAAAATTCCCACCTTAAAGAAATTCGACCTGGAATTTCCCTTCCAAGCGTGGTGAAGAAGAATCTATGAATAGGTCTTGCCAATGTGATCATATGTTGGCCTCCCTCTCCCAAGTTTCTTCCGGTACTCACATGTGCAACCATTTAACCCATACTAGAGGAACAGACCAACAATAAAGAACCTTCGTGTTGTGATCCAAAATCCGAATAGGGTGCTCCTCAAAAAGATGCATCCACCTCCAACTCAACCTATTCGGGTTGAAAAACACAAGACATGTCTAAAAAGTAATGATGTAGCTGAGAAACATGAAAGAAATTATGCATAGATCGATACCTCTGAGGTAACTGCAACTGATAGGAAACCGGCTCGACTCTCTCCAAAACCACAAATGACATGACGTATCTCATTGAAATATTCCCTTGTCTCCTAATACTCATGTGTCCTAACCTCGGTTTTGCAAATAAGAAAGCTAGATCTCTGATCCCAAAATCTAGAGGATGTCTCCATCAATCAGTATGAAATTTCTACCGCGACTGTGCAGTATTTATCCTATTCTGAATCAACTCCACTTTCTCTATTTTGTCTTGGAGTAGACAAGTTCCCAGTAAAGCTGACTCTCAAGAATCTCGCCAATATAGGGGTGATCGGCATGGCCGATCGTACAATGCCTCATATGGTTCCATCAGAATTGTTTCATGAATACTGTTATTGTAGGAAAAATACACTAGGTGAGTATATATCTCTCAAGATCCCCCAATATATAGGACGCAGGCTCGAATCATGTCCTCCAAATCATAAATCATGCACTCGGACTGGCCATCTTTCTAGTGATGATAAGTTTTACTCAAAAGTACCTATGTAACCAAAGCCCTTTGTAGTCCCTTATAGACACAAGAAGTGAACCAGGCATCCCTATCTGAAATAATAGAGTGTGGAACACCATGAAAACATACAATCAATCAGATGTAAAAATTTCAAATCTCTTCAACACCAAAGGATTTCTTGTTTAGCTAGAAATGTGCAACCATTGTGAGTCTCTCAACAACAACCCATGGAAAATCATTTCCTTTAAGCGACCTGGGTAAACCCATCATGAAATCCATCACGACATCATTCCACTTCCACTCGAGAATGAGTAACTACTGTAATAGCCCTGTCTGTTATCGAAGCTCTGCCTTTACCTATTGACTAGTGGAACATCTCATAATAAAACCAGAAACATCCCTATTCATTCTTGGAAACCAATACTGATGATGTAGATCTTGATACATCTTCATAACCCCAGGATGAACTGCCCATACTAAGGCATGAAAATATTGCAATACATCCTCACTTATGTCTTCTGACACCCATACAGACCCATAAAAATTAGAAACCCCATCCTCCGTTATGGTTCACCCAGGAGTAGGGTCTTCACCTAACACACTCTCCCATAGAACTAGGCCACTAGAATATGATAGATTCCTCATTCGTACTCAATCTAGAAGAGTAGATGATGTAGATATGGATGAAAGAAACTTTTTACCCTGTCTATCACACACCTCCAAATTCATATTTGAAAATAGATTCATATGTTCCCACTCACAGCTGGCCTTCTAATCTACATGTATCTGAGTTCTTTTGGTCAAAGCATCATCCACTACATTGCCTTTCCTAGGAATGTAGGAAAGCTTGAAGTCAAAATACTTAAGGTACTAAACCCACATTCACTTTATCAAATTCATATCTCACATAGTAAAGATGTGCTTGTGTCTTTTTTGGTTATTGTATACCAAAATATGCACTCCCAAAAGATAATGTCTCCAAAAGTGAAAAGCAAGCACAGCTAAAGCCAACTTGAGACTGTGAGTTGGGTAATTCATCACATAATGTCTAAAATATCGAGACTCGTACTCAATGACTCCTTTCCCCTACATACATAATGCCCCTAGCATGATACCTGATGTGTCATAATAAACTGTGTAACTCTTGCATGACTCTGAAAAAATCTGTATCTGTGCTGAATTCAATCTCTGTTTCATCTCTTGAAAGGTGGAATCATATGAATCTGTCTCCAAGTACATCTCACCCTTCATAGTCAGACCCATCAGTGGTGATTCTAAGCATAAAAAGTCTTTAACAATGAACATGAAGTAACAATCTGGCCCCAAAAATCTTCGTACCTCATAAACCTTCTTCAGCTACTCCTAGGAAACAACTACTCTCACTTTCTCTGGGTTTACAAATACTCTTGTATCTAAGATGACATGACCCAAAAAGTGAATCTGATCCATCCAAAAGTATAATTTTATGAGCTTAGTATAAAACTGTTTCTCTCCCAGTGTACTCGATATAATCTCAAGATGGATGGCATGGTCAGGAAGAGTGTGAGAGTACACCAAAATATTATACACGAAGACTACTACAAAATAATCTAAGGATGTAACACTCGGTTCATCAATTCCATAAAATATATTAGGGAATTCATGAGACAAAATGGCATAAACATATACTTCTATAGATCATAAATGCTCTAAAATACTGTAAGAGGTATATCTAATGGTCTAATTCACAACTGATGATAATCAGATCTCAATTAAATATTTTTGAACACTTGGGATCCTAAAATTTGATTAAAGATATCATCAATACTCAACAAGGTATATCGGTTATTTACTTTCAACTATCTCAACTTCCAATAATCCACATAAATTCTAAGGGTACTACCCACCTTCTTTGCAAAAAGGATAGGCAAACCCAAAGGATAAGTACAAGGTCTGATGAAACCCTTTGTCTATAACATCTCAAACTACTTCTTGAGCTCTTGTAACTCTGGTGTACCCATCCAATAAGTATGAATGGACATCGGTGCCACTCATAAAGCAATACAATAGAGAAATAAACCTCTCTCTTTATAGGTAAACTAGGAAATTCTTCTTGAAAGAAATCCTCGAAACATTCCACTACTGGAGGAATGTCCATCTATGAAGTCCCTTGGTTATCCAGATATAAACAAGAAATCTAAGGTATAATTCCTTCTATCTTATTATGATCGGGTCTATCTCCACTTGTTTGGACATCCCATTCTCCCTTTCATAAAAATTTCCTTCCCTCTAGTGATGTGAAACTCACCCTATGGTGATAACAGTCAAGAAAGGCCTAAAAAGAGACCAACCAATCCATTGTATGAATGAAATTGATGCATATCATCTCTAAGGCATAAGGGTCCCATATGAATTGAAACCCACAAAAATATAGATGGAACACCTTTAACTGGCGTTCACTAGACATCCTAATCCCCAATAGAGTGCCTAGAGTCATCACAAAATCAGAAGTAAAGACGAAGAGCATGGGTCTCCCCACAACGAGAACATATATAAAACAATGGGAATCCCCTGTATCAAAAATAGCAGGAGATAAAACTGAAACAACTAGAGTCGTACCTCTAACAGTAGAGGATCTGAAATCATACTTCTTCTAGGTTTATTCTATCGCAAAATTCTGACTTATAACCTGGCCATACAACCCTGTCAGACTACCATGAGCTGGTCCACCCTACGGTCGCTAATAATTTATTTCATGGATACCATGGCCACGACCACCGCCTCAACCATAATAGTCTATCAAAATCTAGTTCTCTATTTATGGATAAACTGATGGTCCTTCTCCTAATACATGAAGTCATAAAATATCCCCTCTCACTAGTAGTTGGTGCAAAAAATCGGGGAAAAAATGTTTAAGACGAGCCATCTTCTTGCAAGATCATCAATTCACTAGTTCTCTCAGGCACTTCAGAATCATGTTCTAACGCTTCCCACACTAGTAGAGCCTTACATATTTACCTGAAGATACATATCTGCTACTGGAATCACGGTGAAAAGGATCTCTATAGTGCTTCCTTCTATTTAATCGAAGGATTACCAACCCTGGATGCAGAACCACCCAGGCTCATAGCTCCCAACTCCCTCAGATTGAACTAGGTAATTAGTGCCTAATTTACTATAAAAGTCACCGAATTCTTCCTGAAAACATTCACCTGTGGTCAGATTTCATACCTAATACCATCCTCAAATTATATTTTCAGTGGTAACTAGTAACCTCCCAAAATAGGTGTGAAGCACTGAAGCTATTTAATGTGAGAAGAATAATCAGTCATGGAAAGTAACCCTACTCTAAATGGTTGAACTTCTGGGGTCAGTCAAACCTTAACGTCTCAGGGTAGAAGTAATCATTAAAGGTCCCCTGAAACTCCTCACAAGACATATCCCAATGACATCCTACTTGTGAGATAACATCCCAACATCTCTTGGCAGAATCACGTATCATGTATGTTGGAGCTTCACCCCCCCCCCCCCCCTATGGAAGCATCTCTAGATGGTCAATGATAAAAATCATGGCCTACATCCATGACTATGTAGCCTATGGTTATACATCTAAAGAAAAGTGGGAAGTTACTACTGCTGGAACATCTGTGTGAACTCTGCCATAGATGATACAGGATGTGGTGCTCCCTAAAAAGTTTTCATTATCCCTAAAAAGCCTTCATGGAACTGTTCATCAGAAACTATGTCCCGTATAACATCCAATTCCCAGAAGGGCATAGCGGGAGGATCTATCAGTAGTCCCTAATCTACTATATATGGGGTATGATCATCACCCTATACATGGCATACAACCATAGGACATCTTAGGGGCATGAATATGTAATTTCAAGAAAACACCTTAGTTATATTTTCTAAGTGAATACATATTAGAAGTTCAAAAATGTAATAGGATACGGAAAACATTCACATTTTACAAAAAAAAGGTTACACAACGTGTTCCCTTAAAGATTATCCTGGGCATATACTCTTGCCAACTGGGCTATGTAACACCCCATACACATGGCGTGTTCCTCCTAAGACACAGAGTTTTCTTGAATGGTCCCTCCTTCCAAAGAACTTCAATATAGATTGATCTACACAGTTCAGATGGTGTAACACTACACGACTTGTTCACCCTAAACACGACGTGTACCACATAAGTTCTGTCCACCGATTTCATCAGTCATGCGGCTGGATACATGGTCAATTATGACATAGAGTGTATAATCTCTACATGACATGCATAACCTAAGTTTCATCCACCCATGTCGTTAGTCACATGGCTGAATACATTGTATTTTGCAGCACGAAGTGTACTCCCAGTACACAACGTGTTCTACAAAATGTTTATCAACCCCATGTCTATGCTCACAGAGTCAGTCACATGGTCAACACTACATGGAATTTACATATGTTACATGGTGTGTACTTAAGAAAATCCAATTATTCTAGAATATATGAACACATGGTGTGTGTTCATAACATCACATGCCATGTTGTCTGATATTCTAGATAGTAAGCCACTAAAACATCTCTAAAACCCACAAAAACTGAAAATTTTCCATAGAATGGAAAATTCCAACCGATGGGATCCCATACTCCTCGTGAATTAATGTTTGGAATCCTTTTACATGTCATTTTTAACAAAATTCAATTAATTTTCAAATATGCTCCACCAAATTCTGATCCATGTGGGCTTATAACACATCAGGGACCAAATCCTGTCATCCACCCAAATGAAATATTACATATATTAGTACCCTATCAAAATAGTAATTATTATGTCATGACAACTATCACAACAACATGAATATTTATTACAAAATCTATCACAAAAACATTTAATCAGTATTCCATCTTATATGGAATAACAAAAATGTATGACATGTGATATCTAACAAGTGTCTATATGATGCTTGAGATGTCATACCCTCATCTCATAGGATTGTAATATAAATAGAACCACAATGATATCAGTAATAAAAGAAAAAAATAATTTTTTCAAGAAATGGTGAAATCAAATCAAATGTAACAACTGAAAAAACCATAAAAATAGTAATATTTGAGGTAACATGGCATTTTTCTATACACAGGTTATCTACTCCCAATTAATAATTATTAGAAACTATATATTACTTCATATCCCAATCTATAATCTCCAAATAGTAAGGCGACATATAAAAGAACTCCTCTGATACCACATTATAATGTCTCTGATTAGGGTGTCGCCCAAAGGTACCCCAAACCTAGTTAGTCACAATATCTCAAGCGTATTTCCCCAAATGCCAGAGGCTACCGACTAGCAGCGAGGGTCAAGGTGTGACAATGGGGAAACTATGATCTCATTGGAAGAGTATACAAAGTGGAAAAATGTAGTGACAATATCAGAATCTATAATATTATATAGGATAAGTAAACAGCAGAAGATTGATAGTAATAAAAAAACTGGAGCCTATATATATATTGTCACGACCCGTCCTAGTGGGGCCCGCGTCGTGACTCCTCAAGCCCGCCTCCAATAGGCCAGGGGCTGGTGACTAGCACCGAGTAGGCATATCACAAACATGGGAGGCATTGCCTAATTACCTGTACACACGCACACATCTCCAAGCCCACAAATGTTGAAATGTAAAACACTAAGGGACAAAAAATGCATGCATACAACTAAACTCAACCAACAGAGTACGACGAAAGGTAGAGTACTGTAAAAGTAAACTGGGCCAAAAATACAATCCCATCAAAACGAAAACAAACAAGAGTCTAAAAACTGAAAAGTCCAACATGAAAGCACAAAAAGGTACTGGGACAACCGCTCATAGCCGTAGGAACACCTCAGCCTGTAGGGAACTCATAAATCTCGGTCTTATCCAGGTCTGCCCTGGACTCTGTCAAAAGGCTGCCCATCTTCACAAGACACCAGACGTGCGGGAAAAGCCCGTGTAGGGGTGACTATAACAATACTCAATAGAGGACCCCAAAAACCACAAAGCAATATAAAGTAAAGGTATAGTCAGATATGCACAGTATATATTTACATAACATATAAAACAAAACCATATATACTCAAAACCCAGACTCGTGGTCTAGAGACAAGTCACACAACTGCATACCCCCGTAAGGGATTCTGTTCGAAGATTCCATGATACACTCGTTCTAGGATAACACATTCCATGAGTCTTATAACTCTGATGATGTCCGTCCAAGAAGTGTTTTTATTTGGGAACCTTTACGAGAGATATATACACTCATTATGGGAGACACACTCCTAAGTGGAAAAGTTATGGTAGATAGAATCACTCATTACGGGAGACACACTCCTGAGTGGGAACGATCTCGATACACAGTTGAGGATCACAGCCAGGGCCATGGCGGATACCGCGACTCATCCGGAATTCACATTCTAGGTAAAGGATCAACGCCCGGTAGAGTTTTTCACATCGATGCCTGACTCTACCTAGGGTCTGGACTGGATAGATGATCTCAATCAGGGCCTCTCGTATGGATTCCTAACTCTACATAGGGTCTGGAATGGATAGAAGATCTTGATCCCGGCCTCTCGGATGGATGCCTGACTCTATCACAGAAATTCCTGCTGAAGGGATCATAATCCTACGTGAGGGAAAGATTCCTGACCCTTAGGGAAACAAGAAGAAGGGGTAATAATCCAAATGAAATATGTTCAAGGCTCGGTGAACAAAAGGACCAAGCCGTTTTCCAAAAAGTACACGGCGTGTAGAAATGATACACGTCGTTTTGTCTGACCCCGGGTACTACCCGTGTACAACGGCCCGTGTCGTGAGGCTGGTCATGTAGAAAAGCATAGTACACAGCGTGTAGTATGGAGTACATGTCGGGTCTGGGTAACTGGGGTTGGCTCCGTTTACTATGGCCATGTGCCCGTATATGGTCACCAACCTGTGTCCTCTGACCTGTGTAAACTGCACACGGGGTGACCCGCGCTGCTGGCCTTGTCTGGCTGTGTGATGGAGTACATGGTCGTGTACTCCATCCCATGTCTGTGTCTCCCCGGGATACACACCGAGCTCCGCGTAGCCGCCTCTACCATGTTGTACACGCTGTGCCGCCTGAAGCCATGTAGATCATTCCATGTCCGTGTACTACCAAAATTACACATCGAGATTTGGGGAAGGTCCAACATGCCGTGTGACCAAGGTTACACGCCGTGTGATTCTTATCTGACCCCGAAACCCTAGCTGCCACCGCCAGTACTACACGGCGTGTTCTTCGGAAGTACACGCCGTGTATTCTGGAAATTTCCAGAAACGGCGCTCTTCGCTGGTGTGCCTCCCGTGCTCCTCCAAACGTTGATCCAGCCATCCTATCGCCACGAAACCTTTAGGTTTTGGTTTCCCCGACACCACGAAGCCGCTTCCGGTGTTTTCGGACTTTCGATCGGCTCTGAAAACGCGTTTTGATCTTCCCGCATGAAGAACGCTCGAAGAACTCTCTTTCCGATCTGGTCCGATTTGTCGTCTGCCATCGTCGCTGCTCCTCCACAAGGTCGTTGCGGTGTCGAACCTTCAAATTGGGATCGTTGCGTTGCATAATGGATGCGCAATGATCTATTGTTCATCGCCCCGCGAAGAACATGAAGAACGCACAGGAAAAAGGAGGAAGAAATCCAAATAAACAAATTGAGGAACGAACCTCCGCCTTCTTTCGTCACGGCATGGATCTGATCCCTTTAATAGGATTAAATGGTGAAATAATCAACAACAACATAAAGCATGGTTCAATTCCCCATAATCATCCCAAAGTAAAATCCCTCCCACAAAAACGTATGATTCCGTGAATCAACTTGTTCGTGGTCGATCCGCATTCGTCTTTTAAACTTAAATATGGGGGAAAGAAATCAAAATAACAACCCCTACCTTTCAAAAGGATCGATCGTTGACGAAGGCGCCGTGATTTCGTTGTCGTCGAGATCCTTCAACGTCGGCGTAATGATCCTTGGTTTCGATCCATTGTCGTTCATCGTCGATAATGTTCTCCAATACCTCGTGGATTCGACAGAGGTTCCTCTCATCTGTTGTCAACGATCAACAATTGCTTAACCCATTAAAAACAGAAACATGTTGTCATTTAATTACGTAGCAGCATTAATGACGTTGACTCTCCATTTTGAAGTTATTATGACGCGCCATCAATTTAGGAAACAATTGTGTCGTTTCCGCGCTACGGCGCATGTTTCCTTAAATGAAAATAAAATAAACTTGTTAATTTATTTTATTTTTAATTTTGTTAAAACATTTGAAAATTAACTTTTTTCCCTCGACCCGCTCCGGTCGAGGTTGGCCTCATTCTTAGGTAAAGTCGTCGTCCCGGACGTAATGGTGCGCTCATATTTTTAATCTGGGCATCCGTTTTGGAAACTGCCATAGTCGTGCACAAGTTTCAACTCACTTAACTAAAAAAAGTTCAAACCACCATTCCAGGCTCACTGGACCTCGGAACGATGTTTCATCTTCACGCCCGGTCTCGAAATAATTCCATATAATATTTAAAATAATAAATGGAAAATCCAAGTCATTAAATTCTCCCCACCTTGGGGCTTTACATCCACAAAAAGCCAAAATAAAGGCTACTCAAACAGATGAGGGTACTGGGCACGGATCTGAGTCTCCCGCTCCCACGTGCTCTCCTGAAGATTCTCGTGTTGCCACCAGACGCGCACCAAGGGAATCTATCACCCACGAAGGATCATTTCCGTCCGATCCTTGATCTCCACCAGGTACTCAGCAAAGGTCACTCTATCCTCGATTTCCGTCTCACCCCAGTCGATGACGTGCAGTGGGCCATGTACGTACCTCCTCAGCTGCGACACGTGGAAAAAATCATGTACCCGATGCAACTATGGTGGTAGAGTTAGGTGGTATGCCACCTCGCCAACTCTGCACAGAATCTGGAAAGGTTCGATGAACCTTAGAGATATATTTCCGCCTCGGCCAAATATTCGCAACCCTCGTCGAGGTGAGACATGAAGAAAGACGTGGTCTCCCTCCTCGAACTCTAGAGGTCTCTGTCGTTTGTCAGCATAAGTCTTCTGCCAGCTCTGTGCAGTCTTCATCCGCTCCCGGATGATCTGCACCTTCTCTGGGGTAGCCCGCACTAACTCTGGACCCATGAGTGCTGACTCTCCAGGTTCGGTCCAGCAAAGCGGTGACCGGTAGGGTCTCCCATACAAGGCATCGAATGGTGCCATACTAATGGTGGAGTGGTAGCTGTTGTTGTACGCAAACTCCACCAGTGGTAGGTGGTCCTCTCAACTATGACCAAAAGTCCAAGATACAGGCTCGCAACATATCCTTCAGAACATGAATGGTCCTCTCCGTCTGACCATCCATCTGGGGATGAAATGTTGTACTCATGCATAGCTGAGTCCCAAAATCCTTCTGCAATCCCTTCCACAACCGAGATGTGAAGCGGGCGTCTCGGTCTGAGACTATAGTCGAGGCAATGCCATGAATCCGAACTATCTCCTGCACGTAGAGGCGTCCCAATCTCTCTACGGAACTCTTCTCCCAGATAGCTAGGAAGTGGGCCGACTTGGTGAGTCGGTCAACGATCACCCAGATGGAATCGTGCCCCTTGGACATCTGTGGTAAGCCCGTCACAAATTCCGTCGATATTCCATCCCACTTTCACTCTGGAACTTCCATGGGTGAGCTAACTCTGCTGGAACCTGGTGCTCAGCCTTCACCTATCGGCATGTGAGGCATCGAGAAACGAACTCTGCTACTGCCTTCTTCATGCCTGAACACTAGAACTCTCGTCGGAGATCCTGGTACATCTTTTCCACTCCAGGATGTACCGCCAAAGGGTATGTATGAATCTCCATCAGGACTTCCCCCTAGAATGCCACTGGTACAAAATTGTGTCCTCTGAAAAGAAGTACATGCTCCCCACCTTGCGAATATCCATCATGAGCATGTCCTGTGGATAACTGAGCACGTAAAGCCACACAATCATCATCCCAAAGCTATGCCACCCTAACTCTCTGTAAGATTGGAGGGGTGACAACCATCAACTGTAAGTAATCTATATCCTCTCCATCCATGAAGGATAACTATAACGCTGCTAACTACTGTGTCGCCTCACTCAACAGTTGTGAGCTCGACCTTCTACTGAGGGCATCTTCCACATTGTTCCCCTTTCCAAGAGTATAGATAATCTAAAAATCATATTCCTGGAGGAACACTAGCCAACGCCTCTGCCCCAAATTTAGATCCTTCTGGAAGAATATGTACTTGAGGCTCTTGTGGTAAGAGTAGACAATAAACCGCTCACCCATAAGGTCGTGTCGCCACATCTTCAATGCGAAGACAACCACTTCCAACTCGATATCATGGGTCACATAGTTCTTCTCATGTGGCCTAATCTGGTGTGAACCATAAGAAATCACTACATGCCGCTGCATTAGGACACAGCCGAGCCCGGTCCCTAATGCGTCGCAGAAAACTACGTACTTGATACCCTCCTCAGGAAATCTCAAGACTGGGGCGCTTGTCAAACTCTCTCTCAACTTCTCGAAAGCCTGCTGGAATTTTTCTATCCACACGAAGGGTTTCCTCTTCTGGGTCAAGGATGTCATCAGTGGTGATATCCAGGAGAAGTCAGGAATGAATCTCCGGTAATACCCTGCCAACCCATGGAAGCTCAGCACCTCCATCACGCTCCGAGGTGGCTCCCATTCTAACACAGCCTCCACCTTGGCTGGATCCACAGCTACTCCATCTGCTGAGAAGACATGTCCCATAAAGTGGACCTCCTTAATCTAGTATTGGCACTTTTCATGCTACCCATAAATTTGGTGCTCCCGAAGTATGTCCAGAGCCATCGGCAGGTGTCTCGCGTGCTCCTCCTCTGATGCAGAGTACACAAGGATGTGGTCGATGAAGACCACTATGAACCGGTCCTAGTACGGCTGGAAGATCTGGTTCCTCAACCCCATGAACACTGCGGGGGTGTTCGTCATGCCAAAAGGCATCACCAAGTACTCATAGTGACCATAGTGAAATCTGAAAGCCGTATTTGGTATATCCTCATCCCGCACTTGTAGATGGTGATAGCCTGATTGAAGGTCAACCTTCGAGAACCACCGTGCCCCTCTTAGCTGATCATAGAGGTAATCAATTCTCAGAAGTGGATACTTTTTCTTCACAGTCACCTGGTTCAGGCACCGGTAATCCACACACAACCTGAGACTCTCGTCTGCCTTCTTGGCAAACAAGACTGGAGCTGCCCAGGGGGAGACGCTGGGTCTCACGAAACCCTTTCTCTGCAAATCCTCCAACTGCACCCTCAGCTCACGAAGCTCTGCGAGAGCCATCTGATAGGCCGATGAGAAAATCAGAGTCATCCCAGGGTGTAAGTCGATGCAGAAGTCAATTCCTCAGCGGGGAGGTAACCATGGAACCTCTTTTGGAAAGACGTCCTCATACTCTGCCACCACTATTGGGAACTGAGAGCTCACAACATCCACTGCTCTGAGGGTAAGGCTATCCAACTCATGAGTGATCAGTTGTACACTCCTATGCATGAGCCCATTTTGTGAGGCCTGGGTTTCCTTTTCACCGACAAAGGAAAACCTAGTTCCATCCCGGCGGACACACCGCACCCTTCGCCTAAAATAGTCGATCTGGACGTGGACTGAAGATAACCAATCCATACCAAGAATGATGTCGTAAGGCCTTGACGCTACAACCAAGAGGTTCCAACCGAAACTCTTGCCTCCAAGGGTAAGATCACACTGTCTGCAAAGGTGTGTGATCGTCGAGTATCCTCTCGTAGGTGTCTCCAAGCGTAAGGATCGAGTCAACGGTTATACCGGAATCTCTAGTTTTTGTACAAGACATTTGGATATAAGGTAATTATTGGAACTTGTGTCTATGAGTATGGAAGCTAAGGTAGAAAAGATACAGATCGTACCTAGAATCATCCCTGGAGCCCCTGGGTCATATGCCTCGACCGCATGCAGATGTCCCCTTCCCTATCCCCCAGCTCCTTGAGCCTGGTGCGGACCTCCTGGGGGTGGTGGTGGAACTAAGTCGAAGCGTCTGCCACCACCCGCAGCTCTCCCTGCTCCTCTGCCACATCCGCCACCTGGCGGATCTGCCTGCTCTATTCTCTGCCTCTGTCTCGGTGGTCCATCCACCACTTCCCTGTCAGTAGCTCGACGTGTCGGGAAATCTCTAGCGAGATGCCCCCTACTGTCTCATGTGTAGCATCGCTTCTCCCTAGGGTGAGTGGATCCATCATGAGAGCCCTGGACTGTCGATCCCCTATCCTGGGTCCTCCTATGAAGTCTCCCACATCCAGATCCCTGTGCCTGATGTCGGCTCCCTGCTGCCAGTATCTCTGCACCTGTCTACCTACTACTGACTACCGGCGGTTGTCTCTGCTCCGCCAAGAATCTCTCAATCACCAAGGTCTGTTCAAGCACTCCAGCATAAGTCGAAATGCATAGAGGAATGATACTAGCTCAGATGTCGCTCTTTAGACCTCGTTCGAATGTCTGATATCTAATGTACTGATCCCTGACCATATCCATCGAGTACCTGGAAAGGTTGGTGAACCTCGATGAATAGTCAGCCACCATCATACTGCCCTGCTGGAGCAGAAGAAGCTTCTGGATGCGCACAGCTCTCAGCGTAACCGGAGAGAACTCCTCCCTGAAGATTCGCTCAAACTCTATCCATGAAAGAGTCTAATCGTTGTGAGTCTGCATGGTCAGAGTCCACCATCATCCCGCCGAACCCTGAAGAAGGCTCGCTCCTAGGACCACTATCTAGTCTGCTGGTGTCCTCACAAGACGGAAAACTCTGGACACCGTCTCAAGCAAATCTTCAGCCGCTTGAGGGTTGGGATCACCTCAAAATCTGAGGGGCCTCTGTCTATGAAACTCAAGGAGCGCGCTGAGCCTGCGCTCCTCGCCGGTCAGTACTGCGGGTACCACTGGCTTCTCCACAGGTGGTGGTATAGCAGGTTCACCACCTAGTGGCAATTCCTGGGGATTTGTCCCCTGTATCGAAGCCTCGTAACTGAGGGGTCATCCTCGTTATCATGCTACTAAATACTATAGGGTATGCGTTGCGGAGGAATCCTGTAAAGAAACAAGATGTGACATAGTCAATGAGTATATCTGGATAGCTGACACCAAGGACATGGAAAACACAACCCATTACTATATGATGCATGTACCTTTTATTTCCCTGCAACCAGTGTTTTCATGAACCGAGTCGAAAAGCAGGTTATCAGAGTCCTGTTGTATGGATACGTCGGCCGCCGCACCAACACTGGGGTCTCTGGCCCGAAAGTAGAACCCGAAACACTCAACACTATTGCCCCAAACCAAATCACAGACTCTTGGTCCAAAGGTAGAACCGACCACCTCTGATACCACTCTGTAACGATCCGTCCCAGTGGGGCCTGCACCGTGACTCCGCAAGCCCGCCTCCAATAGGCCAGGGGCTGGTGACTAGCACCGAGTAGGCATATCACAATCATGGGAGGCATTTCCTAAGTACCTGTACACACACACACATCTCCAAGCCCACAAATGCTGAAATGTAAAACACTAAGGGAAAAAAATGCCTGCATACAACTAAACCCAACCAACAAAGTACGGAGAAAGGTAGAGTACTGTAAAAGTAAACAGGGACAAAAATACAAGCCCACCAAAAAGGAAACAAACAAGAGTCTGAAAACCGCAAAGTCCAACCTGCAAGAACAAAAAGGTATTGGGACTGCCGCTCGTAGCCGTAGGAACGCCTCATCCTATAGGGAACTCAGAAATCTCTGTCCTATCCTGGTCCACCCTGGACTCTGTCAAAAGGCTGCTTGTCTGCACAAGACACCAGATGTGCGGGAAAATCCCGTGCAGGGGTGAGTATAACAATACTCAATAGAGGACCCCGATAACCACAAAGCAATATAAAGTAAAGGTACAGTCAGCTATGCACAGTATATGTTTACAGAACATATAAAACAAAACCAAATATACTAAAAACCCAGACCTGTGGTCTAGAGACAAGTCACGCAACCGCATACCCCCGTAAGGGATTCTGTTCGAAGATTCCGTGAAGCACTCATTCTGGGAGAACACACTCCACGAGTATTATAGCTCTGATTAAGTCCGTCCGAGAAGTGTTGTTCGTCGGGAACCATCACGATAGATATCTACACTCATTACGGGAGACACACTCCAGAGTGGAAAAGTTACTATAGACAGAAGCACTCATTACGGGAGACACACTCTTGAGTGGGAAAGATCTCGATGCACAGATGAGGATCACTACCAGGGCTATGGAGGATACCGAGACTCATCGGGAATTCACCTGTTAGGTAGGGGATCAACACCCAGTATAGTTGGTCACGTCGGTTCCTGAATCTACCTAGGGTTTGGAATGGATAGAGGATCTCGATCCGGGCCTCTCGGATGGATGCCTGACTCTATCACAGAAAGTCCTGCTGAAGGGATCATAATCTTGCATGAGGGAAAGATTCCTGACCCTTAGGGAAACAATAAGAAGGGGAACTAACCCAAATGAAAGATGTTCAAGGCACAGTGAACAAAAGGACCAAGCCGTTTTCCAAAAAGTACACAGCGTGTAGAAATGATACACGTCGTGTTGTCCGACCCCGGGTATTGCCCGTGTACAACGGCCCCTGTCATGAGGTTGGTCGTGTAGAAAAACTTAGTACACCGCATGTAGTATAGAGTACACGCCTTGTCTGGGTAACTGGGGTTGGCTCCGTGTACTCTGGTCATGTGCTCATACACTGTCACCAACCCGTGTACTCCGACCTGTGTAAACTGCACATGGGGTGACCCGCGCTACTGGCCTTGTCTGGCTGTGTGATAGAGTACACGGTCGTGTACTCCATCCCGTGTTCGTGTCTCCCTGGTATACACGTAGAGCTCCACGTAGCTACCTCTGCCAAGTTGTACATGTTGTGCCGCCTGAAGCCGTGTAGATCATCCTGTGTCCATGTACTACCCAAAGTACACGCCGAGCTTCGGGGAAGGTCCAACACACTGTGTGACCATGGTTACATGCCGTGTGATTCTTCTCAGACCCCAAAACCCTAGCCGCCACTTCCAGTACTACTTGGCTTGTTCTTCGGAAGTACACACCACGTATTCTTGAAATTTCTAGAAATGGCGCTCTTCACCGGCACGCCTCCCATGCTGCTCAGAACGTTGATCTAGCCATCTGATCGCCACGAAACCTTAAGGTTTAGGTCACCCCGATTCCGTGAAGCCACTTTCAGTGTTTTTGGATTTTCGATCGGCTCCAAAAATGCGTTTTGATCTTCCCGCACGAAGAACGCTCGAAGAACGCTCTTTCTGATCCGGTCTGATTCGTCGTCCTCCATCGTCGCTGCACCTCCACATGGTCACTGTGGTGTCGAACCTTTGATTTGGGATCGTTGCGTCACAGAACGGATGCGCAACGATCCGTTGTTCATCGCCCCGTGAAGAACGCGAAGAACGCGTGTGAAAAACGAGGAAGAAATCCAAATATACAAATTAAGGAATGAACCTCTGCTGTCATTCATCACGGCATTGATCTGCTCCCATTAATATTATTAAACGGAGCAAGAATCAACAACAACATAAAGCATGGATCAATTCCCCATAAACTTCCCGAATAAAAATACCTCCCGCAAAAATGTATGAGTCTGCGGATCAACTTGTTCATGGTTGATCCGCATTCGTCCTTTAAACGTAAATAAGGGGAAAAGAAATCGAAATAAAAATCCCTACCTTTCGAAAGGATCGATCGTTGATGAATGTGTTGTGCTGTCATTGTCGTCAAGATCCTTCAACGTCCGTGCAACGATCCTTGGTTTCGATCTGTTGTCGTTCGTCGTCGAGAATTTTCTCCAACGCCTCGTGGATTCGGCAGAGGTTCCTCTCATCTGTTTCCAACGATCAACAATTTCTTAACCCATTAAAAAGGGAAACATGTTTTCATTTAATTATGTAGAAGCATTAATGACGTTGACTCACCATTTTGAAGTTATTATGACGTGCCATCAATTTAGGAAATATTTGCGTTGTTGCCACGCTGCATTGGATGTTTCCTTAAATGAAAATAAAATAAACTTGTTAGTTTATTTTATTTTTATTTTAGTTAAAACATCCGAAAATTAACTTTTTTCCCTCAACCCATGCCGGTCGAGGTTGGCCTCATTCTTAGGTAAATTTGTCATCCCGGATATAAAGTTGTGCTCATATTTTTAATCTGGGCTTCCGTTTTGGAAACTGCCACAGCCGCACACAAGTGCCGACTCACTTAACTAAAAAAAGTTCAGACCACCATTCTGGGCTCACTGGACCTCGGAACGATGTGACATCTTCACTCGCAGTCTCGAAATAATTACATATAATATTTAAAATAATAAACGGAAAAATCCGAGACATTACATATATGATTCATGTCACATGTGTCTAAGAAAGTAGCCAAAGAAGTCAAAATTCTAGAAATACAATACAAAATCCAATGTTAGGAAAACAGATAAAATCTAGCACCATCACAATCCTCAACATGGTCCAATTCCCTCTAACTCAAATAGAAATCATGTACCTGATGAAGATGGGTGGTTTTCATTATCTATAATTGCAACCATATAATCTGTTTGGGTCCAAAAAATGACCCAAATAGGGTTTGAGATGAATCCCAGTAGGAAACCACAAAAATATTTATGCTTAACAATCCGGGAATATTTATATATGGTAATATGATGAAATGAAGTGATAAACTAGGAAGTACCCAAAATTAAACAATCCTATAATTTTCAATTACGTCCACTTACTTTTATTATTAATCCTTTGAATCGGGTAATCTTGGGATCTATCCAAAATCTATATCCCACCGAGTAATAATAACAAATAAATGTATTAGAAGACAATCTAAGCAATCATGTAATATTGAGTCCAAGATTGTGCTTTGGCTTCAAAGAATCGTTATAATCATTTAATCATTCATAAACAACCCTCTTGGAGATATCTCACAGTCTAACCCCTTTGGTTTAACATGGAATCAAAATTTATAAATGACCACCTAGGTAGCTCCAACAGTTAATACCTGTTGGTCAATATAACATCAATAACATATAAATGTCCTCTTAGGTTTTTGTTACAGTCAATACCCCTGGGTCTACATTGTATCAAATGAATTATAAATAACCTCTAAGGTAGCACTCATGGTCAATACCCCTAGGAAAAAATAGCATAAGGTAAACATAATTGACCATGAAGGAAAGCTCTCACTGTCTAGTCCCCTTTTTTAAAATATATACACTAAGGATCTTATCGTCCTATGTAAATAACATGGAAGTCCTCATAGTCATCCTGATCCCAAGCCCTCACAGTCCATTGGAAACATAGTGTGCGTATCATGTCAAGTAACACATGTAATATATAACTACTAAATCGATAAACATTAACAAATTATATCACATGAACATCATATAATCAATCAACTCCATACTAATAAACCAAGTCATGGAAAATAAGATACGCTTCAAGGAACCCTAGACAAAAAGACCATAAGTATAAAACAAGGGAATCACACCCAGGGGTGTCCCGTTAATAAGGTATATAACCTTACACATAAGAAAAAACCCCTTTTTAATAAAATAAACCATAGTAGGTATTAAACTAGGTTAAATTCCAAATCAAGTGACACCCCAAGCATGGTTGTGTGGCACTTTTAGCTTATATAATCCAAAGACAAACAGAAAATGGAACAAACCACCTCCCTAAATGTTGCATGATCAATATACAAGAATGTAGTCCCTTGAATAGGTGTAGATAAACAAAAAGGTGAAAACAACCACCCTTGAAAACCCATGAGAGAGAAAAAATCAAGAAGAATGGATTTAGGGGATTCGAGAACTCCCTTGTGGAATTCCAATGCTGCCGATTATGTCTCAATTGGCACTCATATGGAGAATTGGTAGGGGTTCCGAGTTCATTATATATTTTGTATCTCTCCTGTATGAAACATGGGAATATAAAGTTAGCTCAGGACATCTGGTGCGACCTCACTCCTATATATCAAATAAAAAGAAAACTACTTGGCTTGTTCATTAAATTTACACATTGTGCAGTACCCTTAACTAGCCCCCAATATAAGCAGTTGGCCAAGTCATTACACGTCCATGTACTCGGCCGTTACACTATTGTTACACTGCTATACACAGAAATTAGATACAAGAAATGTACTCATAAGTACACAGTGTGTACATAGAAAATTCCAATTTCTTCCTTTTTCCTCAAAACATCCCAAAGACAATGTTCCATACATGAAATGAAGATTTGTTTCCATGTGATGACTTAGAAGACCGCTTATGTTGGAGGCTAGTTAAGGGTTATACACGAAATTTACATTTAATGAACATTCCATGTAGTTTTCTTCAAATTTTATATATCAGATTGGAGTCACATCTCATGTCCAGAACTGACTTCTTCATACCGTGTTTTATACAAGAGAGATATATAACAACAGACGAAGTCTGAACCCCTCCCAATTCTCTATCCGAGCTCCGATTGAGACACCTTCAGGTGCATTGGAATGCAATTGGATAGTAATATAACTCCCTAGATCACTTCTTCGAGATTCCTCCTCTCTCGTGAGTTATTCTAATCTTTTTTAGTTTTTTTCCTTTTTTTAGATTTATGCTATATCAAGGGCCGATGTTCATCTATAATGATCGTGTGACATCGAGTTATGTGGTTTTTTCTACTTTCTATTCATCTTTGGATAATATAAGCTAAAATTACTACATACAAATGTTTGGGGTATCACTTGATTTGTTATTTAACCATGTTTAATTCTGGTTGTGTATTTTTTTACTAAAAATGGGTTGTTGCTTATGTGTAAGGTTAGATACCTTGTTTACAGGACACCCCATGGGTGAGTTTCCATTTTTGATATTTATAGCCATTTGGTCTTGGTTTTCTTGAGGGACATCTTTTTTTCCATGACTTTGTTGATTAAGATGGAGTTGATTGATTATATAAATTTCATTTGGTATGCTTTGTGAATGTTTATCCATACAGTAGTTATAGATTACATGTGCTTCTTTCATATGATATGTGCATTATTTATTCAATGAACTATGAGAGCCTTAGACCAGGAAGATTGTATGGATTTTCACATTATTTACATAACACCGTGAGAGCATTGGTGTAGATTTTTGACCTACGGGGATTAGATCAGGAGATCATTCCCAGGTGGTCATTTATGTTTACATTATGCTATCTTGACCTAGGGGGATTGAATTTGAGAGCTAACCAGGAGGTCATTTATAATTTTTTTCATACTATGTAGACCTAGTGGTATTGATCGTGAGAGCCACCTAGGTGGTCGTTTATAAGTTATTGATGTTATGTTGACCTGGGGGTATAGACCATGATAGCTACTCATGAGGTCATTTATAAATTTTTATTACATATTAAAATAATTGGTTTAAACATTGAGAGATTTCTTAGTGTATTTTTTATGAATGATTTAATGATTATGAAGAGTATGCAAAGCTAAACCAAATCTTGGACTCGGTATTACTTGATTGTTTAGATGGTTTTCTAAGATATCTGTTTATTACTATTACTCATGGAGATATAGAGATTAGGATAAATATTGATATTACTTGAATAAAAGGATGAATAATAAATGAAAATGGATGTAATTGAAAAGAGTTAGATTGTGTACTTTTGAGTACTTCTTAATTTATTTATTCATTTCTTCATATTAGATACTATATATATATTCACTGACAATTACGAACAAATATTTTAGTTGTTTCCTAATGGGATTCATCTCACACTAAATTTGGGTCATGTTTTGGACCCAAATAGATTATATGGGTACATGTATAGATAAGGGAAATCACTATTCTTTATGAGGTATATGATTTTTGTTGGATCTCGAGAGCATGGGACCATGTTAAGGCATAGATGTTATTGGAGTTTACATGTTTTTACTATACTTTTGTTTATGTATATTATTTCCAATATTTGACTTGTTGGGATTATTTCTTAGACACATGTGACATGCATAATATGTATATATATATATATAGATATGTGCTCTACCTATTTTATTACTATCATCTCTCCATTTTTTACTAATATTTTATTGTATTACTGCTTATTCTATTGTCACTATTTACTTTTTCATTGTGTATACTCTACCAATGAGGACATAGATTCCCAATTATCACATATTGTTCCTCACTTTTAGTCAGTTACCTTTTGTGTTTGGGGAAATGGGCTTGAGGATATGATACCAACTAGGTTCACGGCACCTTTGTGTGACACCTGAATCTGTGACATTTTGGTATTGGTGATAACATTCATATAAAATAATATTATTTTAATTGTATGTCATGTATGGTTTAAACTCGGTGTTTCATGCAACATAAGCTAAAATTGAAATGACATGTAATGCAAGCCAAACTCAATGATGCGTGTAACGCAATCCATACTAAAATTTCACATTACAAAAAATATTTCAATGATTAAATTTATTTTGAAAATTATTGGGGTGTTACTTTTATATAACGCATATATAAGTGAGGGAAAAAATGATTGGATAATGGGGATTAAAGAAATAACCATATATACACAGGTCCTTTGTAATAATGGAGTGGGGATGACACCTAGGATATCATTTATAATTAAATATTAAATAATTTTAAACCCATGAAATAAATTAAATTAAATCATGAAACACATAAAAAGGTGTCGGACAAGCTCATGAATGGTCATACATGAAACATATATAAAAATTTAAAACAGTTAACATTCATTTATATTAATTCTTTACTGTCATGATTAACATGATTTAATTAATTAATTAATTAACTAATTAACTAATTCCATATTTATTAATGAGAATATAAACTCATCTGGGGATTCCCAACATAATGAAATTCATGAAAAATATATAGATGAACCAATAGTCATGGATTTATTACAATAAATTAACTGAGCATTAAAAAAATTTAAAACCATTATAAAATTTTTAAACACATCTTATTCTAATTAATAAAATAAATTTTTAATGAAAAAATTATCAATTTAATGTAATTAATTTCAGTCCATACATGAATGAATACATGGACTGTAATTTTGAGGTACACACCATGTATCTCTGCCTCCATTTACCTGGTAAAATGCCTAAAGATTCGACATGTACCTCGATTGGATTACACGACATTTACAATCAAGATACATGTCTTGTATCACTCTTATTGTGTGTATTCTAAACCCTCTAGAGAAGTCAGTGTGTTTGTTAGTTGTGACTAAATCATGTATATAGAAAATATACACACCATTTATTTCTTATACCATGTGTCCACATAACTCACCAAATAGAACAATCAGTACTTCGAACAATGGATATAATAAATTACACACTATGTACACCCTATAAACATCATGTATAACATTAATGCTCCATGTCTTCAGTTGTATAAGATTTGATTGTTTATAATGACAAAAAGTATTGCATGAATTTCACAAATAACCCATGTATACTACACAACATGTAATCTAGCTATAAGTCATGTAATCTGGAAACCCATTTACCAGAATGTACTATTCTATACACGTTGTTCAAATAATTCACTACTTGTAGTTACTATTTGTAATTTCATGTATCACATTTAATTTACCATTGTAGTGTACTTGTGTACATGGGGGGTACTTTGGCGACGCACCTTGTAACCATGTCATACAGGCCAAAATTTCAGAACATTCAAATGGAAACTCCAGTCATTCTTCTTTCATTATTAGAACATTAAGAAAAGTATACACTAGAAAAAAATGATTATTATGTGGAATTATTTTAATTCAAATCATATAAAGAAATAAAAAATATTAAATGAAAGATTCAACCATGATTTCACATAAATATCAACAATCAAATAAATAATTATAAATTTAAAATATGACAAATTTGATGACAATTATTTATTTTGTGTATAGTGGAAACACCTTGGGTGGGTTTTATATAAAAATTTATTTTAGTATTTAATTTATCAGAAACCCCAAGAGAAAATATTTCATGTTAAATTTAAAATTAATTTCTTTAGATCTAGAATAAATGATTAACTCATATTAGGATCCTTTCATTTATGACATCGTTGATCTTATAAAAACCAATTCAAGTTAACTTTATTAAGATAAAAGGATTAATGTATTGAATCCCTTTAGCAGTGATCCACACATACTACTTTTATCTTCATGGAACCCAAATTTATTTTTAGGTGCTATAAAGGTTAATCAAATTTGGTACAATGATTGTATTTATCACTCCATGATCCTTTGGAAATAATGGAGTTCATCTCATTCTTAAGAGGAATAGAGGTAGAATTTTAGAGAGAGAAATGGATTTTCTTGTTCTCAATGATTCTCAATTATCAATTTTCGATAAACCCTAAACAATAGACATAATGTTAGGTCCAAAAGGATCCTAAATACCCATAGAGGGGTGGTGAATTAGGGTATGGATATTCGTTGATAAATTCTTCCTGCCCCACTAGATCATGACCTATTTATTTTATGGTTCACTATGTTTTCAAATAAGTGATTATGGTGATATTATTATTTCATTGTTTATTGAATGATGATGTTTTCAATGTAATGAAGGAAATAATGAAGTAAAAAATATTACTTGGTTTAGGCTCACTAGGCTACATCCAAGTGGTATGCAATGCCAATGTGCCAATTATCCCAAATTCACTAAGGTCCTCTACCAATAATGATGGTTCGGGTTAGATATCATCTATAACTATGATCACTGCCTTTAAAAGGATTAGGGTCATCTCACTACTTTCATAAGGGTCCTTCACTATGTCTCTTTCTCTTGATCAATTCCAGTTGAAAGGATCACCATCTTCCTCTTATTTTTCTCAAGCCTCTTAGAACGGATTCAAACAATGTTTATAGACTTATAAGTCCGTTATTTAATTATAATGAATACATGCTTACTTAAAGATAGATGATCTATTGATGTTCCATTTTCGTAAAACAATTGAATTGAAATTTTTAATAGATTTACTAGTCATTGAATTATGAAAAACATTTTTGAGGCACATTACCATGGAGAAGATCTTCTTTAGATAATCTGAAATAGACTTTACAAAGCTCCTCTTTCATGAATCTATAATTGGATTCACGAATCTTCTTCCTTTTGTGAAGCTCACATTTCATTTAAAAAGGTCCTCTTTCAAAAATACCAAATATCCCTTGCGAATCACACCACTTTTGCGAAGCTCAAATAGACTTCGTGGAGCTCCTATATTTCACATAGCTTACATAGTTGTCATGAATTCCATTATGTTCATGATGCTTAGAAAATTTAGTTGGCTTTTATTGCCTTTTCAAAATAATTCACATGAAACACCTTCATAAACCACCTCTGTGATTTCGAAGACATAATTTTGTTTTAAGTATCATTTCTTTTCTGAAGGGGGTAGAGGACTATTAATAGGCATTTGTAATAATTCTAGAACTATCCGACCACTTCTTCACCATTTTTCAATTCTACCAATTTTCTTCGAGATGATCAGACTTACCTAATGCTTCATGGAAATTTTCTATTCATGGTTTTTGTCATAATCATGGAGATCCAAATCTTACCATTCACATCACAACAATTATCCTTTTGTGATTATCCACACCTTCATTGTTTCTAATTCTCTTCATACTCATAGATCTCACCGTCAGAATATTCATTACTTCATGAAACACCCTTTATGATGCCCATTCATAATGAAATTAATTCGTTTTTCATATTTTCTTAATGCATTAATGTAAATAAAAATTTCCATGACGCTATCAAAACTCCAAATTTGGGACTCCCAAAAGTTTTCAGAAATTAGAAAATAGTATTACCTTTGTACATTATTTTTTGAAAGGAATCCATGGAAATCATTCCTATGCCTTGGATAATTGTAAAAGTTCATAATCAAAAATTTTTTTGGATTCCACAACTATCCTTAAAACCCTCTTAGTCAAAAAACTGTACCAAACCAAAAATATTTCAATATTACCTGGAGGGATTTTTTCACAACACATAACCATTTATTAATAAAGTAATACTTTATGTATAAATATAATTTAATTACATTTGTGAACTTGAATAAAATATTAATATTTAAAAAACCCATTCTATATAATAATAAAATAAATATATTATTTTATGGTTTTCACCAACATGCACAATGATAAATATAATTTTATGTATTGTAAAATTTATATTTAACAATGAATGTAGTCTTGGTCAATTCTTCATCCTCATTATTTATTAAATTTTTTAGTGAAAATTTTATTTATAAATAATATCAAATCCACAAAACAATGAATAAATATTTTAATAAATATAAAAATATTAATATATATATATATATATTTCAAAATTCAGTAAAAAATATTTGTTTAATTATTTAAATCAATAAAACTTGAATAAAATTATTCTTAGGTATTGAGAATAATATTTATTCCCTTTGTTAAATTCATAGAGGATTTAATCGAGACCAACAATAAAAATTATTGTACAACCCTATAGGATTTATTTCTATAAGAATTAGGTAGGCTTCCCAAATGACTAAGATTACGTTCTTGAAATAGGTCCAGATACATAATATAAATAACTTAATGTTGCAATGATAACAACCACATATAAACACTCACTGTGTAATATAGTAATTTTTCTTTCATATCTCTTCATGAAAGTTTCACAACGGTATCATTAACTAATATGATGGAAACTTCATAATTTTATATATGAAATAAAAATCATTATATCATGTACATGATATTTATGCAACTATTATATTTCAATCCTAGATTTTAGATATCAACTTCAATAATGATTTTAAGGGAGAATCATTCATAAACTTATTCATTAATAACATGTCATTCATGATGTTCCCAACATAACCTACTTCCCACCAACTTATGGCCTGCCATTTTTTCATTAAATATTAGTTTTTGATACATGAAATGAATTAATGAAAATATTTCAGTCTAAGTATAATTACACATTCTCATATTTTCTTATAATTCTCTGTCTAGGAGATTATCATGTATAAAAATAATGAGATGAAGCCTCTCCCACTTACAAGTACTCACCCAAAAAATTATATGTACAATGTTTCATTACATAGTACAGTATCCAACTATAGAAATAGTTTTAAGGACGCATTTATAGCATTTCAAGGTTATCATCATTGCAGGGAACTTCTATTCCCTTTTTAATGTGATAGATACTCTAGGACATTATCACATAAATTTTATGGGGATGAATAATCAATATGTGGAAATATATTTAAATTAATATTCACATATTTGAATATTCATGTTATCATATGTAAAATATTATTTAGTTCTAGTACACCAAATCCAAAAAAAACATGTCAATACCTTGATCATATATTCTAAAAAATATAATAATCGAAATCCCCATAAAACATCAATGAAGAAATATTAACATTATCCTTATTCATAAAATTAAACCACGTATTATTAAATATGTTACGTAAATCCAAAAAAATTGTAATATTTAAAAAAGATTACATAAACCATCAATTCATTAAATCATAAACCAATATCAAGGTCATAAATACTATCCAACATACATCATCATGTCTTTTTCCCAAATAATTATTACCATCTCAATATTAGGACCATATTAAGGGTTATCTAATCAATCAATCATGTTTTTTCTTAAAATATCATAATCTATTTAAATAATATTTCTAGGTTAATAATACTATTCAATAAACATTACTAGAAAAATTACATATACCCATGGTTTGGAACTGTTGGAATAGTCCCTACAACTTTGGATATAGGCTTTACCTTTAGTTTCTTAAACCCTGGGATACCATGTAATTGGTATAGATAAAAAAAGGTTCAAATTTTCAATATTTTTTAAAGTGGAGAAAGAAAAAAGATACATTTTCAAAAGATAATTCATAAAAGAAAGCTATTGTTTATCCAAAATATAAATTACCGATCACTTGAGGTAGAGGCATTAATATATGGTAAATGATACAACCCTGAAAAAGTTAATAATAATTTACAACAAAATAAAAGATCTTAATAGGGTTGTCTATGGATTGGGTCAGGTAGATGATGTTTTGGGACCTGATCCCACCAAAAATTCTTGGGAAGGGTCAGGTAATGTACTATGTGAGAAGCTGACCCAACCCAATTCGACCCGACCCGACCCGTTGGGGTCGGATTACTAGATGTATGACCAAAGAACCAAACTAATTGTGGGTCAGGTCAATTCAAGTCATGTTATATATCTAAATCCTGACCCAACACAAGGGACCCATACTAGGACATGTGACCCAGCCCACACAGTATCCACCCCCTATTGTAGACCCCTTCATGAAATGCAACAAACAGGCCCCCAGCCCCATTTACTGCCTCCCCCTAGCCCCCAACACTGCCTCCCCCACCCCTCTAGCTTGTAGTAAACCCCCTACCCTCACCCAAACCCATGAACATACTCCCATACCTCCCCCCATCCCCAGAAATTCATCCCCCACCTCTCCCTTCCTATGCCCTACCCGCTCACCCCTTGCTACATGCAGTAGCCCCCTCCCCCATCCCTCTGCGCTAACTCCCCCCAAGCCTACCCCTTGCATTACCTTCACCCCTCCATGTGCCCCCTGAACTACCTCCCCAACCACTCTTGCTTGCAAAATCCCCCTTCTGCTCCCCCATCTCTCTGCACTACCCCCCCCCCCACCCTCTTCCCCCTGCATTGCACCCCCCACACCCAACTTGTAGTTTCCACACTCCCCTTCCTGCAATCCGCCCCCCCTGCCTACCCAAAACCCCTTCTTGCAACACCCCCTACCTGATGTTCTTGAAGAATTTGGCGGAATAACAATTAATAAACAAGAAGACAATCAATCTAACATATATCTTCCAAAGCATATACTGATTCAAGTAAGATTAGTTTGTGGATTTAGATGTAACATGTTATAAATATTCCTTAATCTATGGATGATGAAAACTTGAAGAAACATATAAAATAAGTGTCCAGACATATTTTAATCACCACTCAGTAAAGATTTTACCAAAAAATAATTATTTGAAACAGGATAAGAAAATAAATAAAATTTCGACCCAACTCAGAAAGTACATCAGACGTCCACACTGAAGGAAAATAAAATAAATAGAAACAACAAAGTTCAAAGGTAGAAAAACATTAATCCCTCCACTACCCATATCTCCCTCCCCGATAAAAAAACTGTATTTCAACCTCTAGTTTCCTTTTGGACCCCTTTACAGAATATAACTACCCTATCTTTGAAGAAACCCATAAAATGACTATTTTTCTAATAAGATAAAGAAAATAAAATAAAAACTAATGTAAAGAAAACCTGTCTCTTGTGTTCATTCACATCACTACCCCAATATATGAAACAAAACACCCCATGGATGAAAACATATTCATGAAAGCAAGGATCAAACAGATTGTATTAGTTAAATAGGATGTGGTACAATAAATTTGTTGTTTTTGTTTAACTAGGCTCGATTTTTCATGGTTATGTTATGTATAGATTTATTTGGTTGATTCTGGTTATTTTTATTTGGCCCATTTACCATTACATTAGTTATTACAATTCAATTTTGTTTCATTTATTTCATGACATATCCAATTGATTATTTTCATTTCAATTATGTTTTGTTTTAGTTATGTATTTTCAATGTATGGTTCATTTTAGGTTTTTTTCATTCATTTTAGTTTTGATTGAGTTATCATAAACCAAGAAATTTTGGTTTTGATTTGTTTAATAAATGTTTTTTAAGAAATATTAATTAGATTTAGTTTGTCTGGTTTTTGTTAATATTAGCTTGGACAAGTTCATTCATTTGTCTTCTAATCGATTTAGTTTTATTGTATTTGGTTTATATAAGTTTGGTTTAGTTCAGTTTAGTTCATGTCGATTGCGGTCATATTGTTTTGAATTTATTATATTTTTCCATGTTTTATCCATCATTTGTAATATAAGAGTAGTTAAAGTTAGATTAATTTGACTTTATCCATATTAGTTTATCCATTTTTTCCTATTTGAATTCTATTTTCTTGAGTTATATCATTCTAGATTTATTTTGGGGGATCTGATTAACATTTATATTAGTAAGGTTTAGTTATATTACGAATTGTTTTTAATAAAAAAAATATTATATTTTTTATTTGGATTTATTCTATCCATTGGGGTTTTATATGATTTCACTTTTTTTAGTTCAACTCGTTTTGGGTTTACACTTCTTAATCTTATTTTGTTTGGATTCATGTTGTTCACACACACCTTCATATGCCTACTTCTTCTATTTTTAGATTCTGAAGTTAAATTAGAATAAATAATAAATTAATTTCTATGTTTTGTTCATTTTTATCAAACATACCACAAAGTATATAATATTAATCTTTGTAATTAGTTTTAGATAATATTTCAACATCTTTAAAAATTATTGTCTATCTTTAGCAGGTGAATTTACATTTTCCTTTTCACATTCATATTTTGACAATAGTTACCTTAAATAGAATTGTTAGGTTTATCCTATTCTTTTTTATTTTTAATTTCTCCATCAATATATAATTCCAATACTAGAAGTATTTTAATTCCATATTTTTCATTGTAAACATTTTGGTCACATAATAACCAATTATACTCTAAGAAGTCATATTTATTTTTTCTAGAGAAACTTAAAGATTCTACAACTTCAAAATTCTATCTTATAAAAGTGTTTCTTCTTCTAACTGAGAAACTTATCTTATTTTTATGTCTACTCAGCCATACCTTACACCAACATGGGAATTATGTAATATACTAGTAATTAGAGAATATTTGGCCAAATGTGCCACAAAAATATAGCAACCTTTGATGTCTGATTCATCAAAATGTCGGTGTGTCTATTTATTAAAAACTAATTTCTTTATAGGCGTACTCCTTACTTGATTTTTTATTATTATTGGGGATGATTTATTACTTAACATTACACCAATATTATTTGAGATGTAGTGACTTTAATATATCTTACCACATCCCAAACACCTCTAGTTTTATCTTTAGAATTTTTATTGACCGAGAAAATAGATATAGTGTCACATAAAAAAATTAGAATCTGTTTATACATTCCTATTGGGATTGATCTTTTTAGTATACTTGGATGATTAATCTTTAATTTCTAGTACTTATTTATAATATTCTCTCATGGTATTCAATTCATTCATCTTTAAGATATCTAGACTCTACCTCAAGAATCTATTTTTTCCTAGAATCTAGTTTTACATTAAAATCGTCTATAATCTTATTCTATTCCACAATTTTCACTTTATAATTTTTTATCTCTTCGATGAGATCACTCGCCTTTCCATATTAACTTTTTTTCTCCTTTTCATGAAAAATTACTCTCTTCTTTATTTTTAATTTTTTTCTCAGGGTAGTATTCCAGTTCAAATTTCAATATATATTTTTAAAATATTTCTTCTTTTTTCTCAAAACTACTTGATGATACATTATTATGCTTAACATGATCTATGAAGTGTTTTTTGTTATGATAGGTACCTTTATATTTATATTCACTCATTGATGATGAGTCATCTTCTTATTCATTTTCTCAATAGATTTATTCTTTACTTTCTTAAAAACTTCTTATTCATTCCTTTTACATCCTCTCTTTTTTGTTCTATAAATTATTTTAGATAATCCTTCCTCTTCTTCCTCATTTTAAATATCATTTAATTTATTCATTGGGTATTCAATTGAAAAAATTTCTATACCTCCAAAATTTAATAATTTTAGAGGAAGAATACCTTTTAAATATTTTCTTCCTATTTTCTTATTTTTATAGAAAATAATGACGACATTCACATAACACGTGGATTCAAAAATTGATTCCTTAAAATAATACTCCTTTATATGTTCATATTGAGTTCAAAGAATTGGTTTCTACACTATAAAACATCTTCAGTAAAGATATAAACTTCCTCCTAAAAACTCTATTAGAAAATTTTCTGAAGTGTCTAGTCCCAAGTGATAGACCGGTTTCCTCCTGAAAAGTCATTTATAATATATCCCCTGTGCTGATGATTTTTTTATGAAAATATTATCCTTTAACAAAATCCTAAGTGTTTCTCTATACTTTCTCCTTTCAGTGAAAATTATGTCATCTACACTCTCATGAAATATTTTTCCACTCCCTCTATTGTCTCGTATAGTGGTGTGCCATCCATGTTCTCTTTCATGTCCATAAATCACAATCATATAATGGATTTATTTCTCTTTCTCACCTATTCATTTTATGATGTTGTATCACTGGTAGTAGGAATGGATTAATGCTTATCCCTCTGGTTCGACTCTTCAACATCAACATTGCATTTATTATTCTTTTTATTTAATGTAATAGTGTTATTAAATTTGGTCAGGTTCTTCTTTTTCTTCTCAAATAGATCTCTCTCACTATTATATCACTTCATCACACCATCATGTACAATATAAATCACTTATTTTATTCTTCGATCCTCTAAAATTCTCAACAAACTTGATATTTCAAAGGATTAATACTCTCTCCCTCCCTCCCTTTAAGAAATCAATTTTCTTATATTGAAGGCACATTAATATCTCATCTCGTTTTCATATACCCAAATTAAAATTTTAATAAAACTCTCTATCCTACTTCTAATGTGAAAAATTATCAAATACTTATTTTCTATACATGTAACTTTTCATGAACTTTTCACCAAGAACATCACATGGGAAAGTCCCCAATAATTGTTTTTCAATGAGAACTCCCTAAAATGACATTTTCATGTTCAAATAATAACCAAATAAGTAAATACATCCCGAATTTGGTAGTTAGTATGAAAAGCTCAACAAAATGGGGTTATGAGGTTCATAAACACCCAACACTAATTCCTTTTCCGTTTCACTAGACTAAGATTGATTCCCAGTTAATTTCAACTATTCATGGCTTGAACTTGTTGTTTGTAGTGAAAAAAATCTCAAAAATTATCTTAATAAAATATCTTAATAATTTAAAATCATATCTTACATCAAAATAATATTTTCCAGTTATTTTAGGAACTCAAAAATAATAGAGAATCACCACACTTAAAAATATTCATTAGTCTTCAAACCAACCCATTCACATTTTGATTTATACCAAAATAGTTGCTCTCTCAAATGACACAGTTCTTCATTATGTAAGAATCATGAAATCATTATAATACATTAATCACAATTGTTTTGTGATGTTTTATCTACTAGATAATAACTGTTTCATCACCTAGTTTTTATTATATAGAAAATTAATGTTCTAAAAACCCAGAATGTTCATAAGGATAAATTGATCCTTATGGTCACATCCTTCTGAATGTTATCATTAATATAAACCTACATTATCATAGATATCATTATTACAGGATCATTATTATGGGATATTGATTATAAGAATAATCCTTATGGTGCTCATTCATACAGCAGTGAGCTCATCATTATGGATTTTAACATTATGGGGCATCATCTTTATAGTCGTCATATAATTTAACCTTGCATCTTTATCTCTCTCTTATGGTAGATTATACTCATGGGAAAATTATTTTTACAGGATCATACATATATTTTTTATTAATTATTTTGTGTTTCATCATATTTACATACCATGCCTTTGTAATATTTTCAGGTGCAGCAAAAAAATCTAAAATTATTCAACTTAAATTTGAGCCTCCTTCAAAGAATCACATGTCATTCTGTTCACATCAAACTCAACTATGATTTATTAAAATTATTTTTAAAATTATGAGAATAATACTAAATAATTTCCATTTAATTGATAAGACTTTCATCCAAAAAGTATTCAATTCATAATATTTTCATGAAACTCCACTACATTGAATTTCAAAATTCATCCTTTATTCATCATTATCCTATATCCAACTATATTAGTTCATAAAATTAAACAATAATTATGTATAACAAACATAGGGATGGTTTATCCCCACTTTAACATTTAAATTTTATATTTAATCTAGCTTTGAACATTTCCAATAATAGCTTCTTCAATTTGTTCACCCAACTAGCCTTCCAACTGAAGTAGTCAACACTCAAAAGTGTAAGTAGATTTATTAACCATTAGGACCAGCTTAATAATCATATGATGTAATTTATTTTTCTCTGTATTCACTATGTAAGTAGCTCACTTAAACATTAGTGTGTGGAATCTCAAACCATCACCCAACTCTATAATATACATACTGACACTTATTAACAAAAAATGAAACCAAACACCTTTGGGTACATAAAAAAGAGATGAAATCACTTCACATTAAAATCATTCCCTATAAAATAAATTGATTCAAGAAATTTTCATATAGATTTAACCATGTGGATCTGATATAGTTGTTGCGACCCCTGTCCCTTGCCCACCTTAAGTGGGGTTTGAATTAAGTTGTGAGTTTTATCCTTAACAACAAAAGGATATTGTTCCCACATTATAAAAGATGCAGTGAACCTATAAAGACTAATAACACATCCAAGTAATCTTATATTTGGAAATTAATTGAATCAACAAAATTAATTTTTCTTGGTTATCCGCTAATGTCTAAAAATAAAGATCATACATACAATGATTTTTTGGTTTACTAAAAATAACTAATTTATATAAGTTATTACATAAATTTAGATATGTATAACTACAGATCTATGTTAGAGTACTTCATTCCTTATATATACACAATTATTTTAAAAAATGTATTATATAATATACTTTATGTAGGTTTCTCTTGAGGAATATAAAAATTATGATCAATAAACCACCCATAATTAGAGTTTTATTCTTAGATAAACCATTTTTTCAATTCCATATCCTTTATGTGGATTAAGTACTCTCCATAAAACTCACAATAAAATCATCAGATGTGTGGAAATTTTCTCTCACAACTTCTATAAATCACCCACTTTTAATTTATTTAAATTGATCTTCCAAAATTACCCTCTACATATTAAAAATATCATCACCTTATTGTCCTTTAGAACCATCTATTAATGTCAAAGTAGACACGCTAAAAACTAATAAAATATTCTAATATTTTAAATGATGTGAATTATTTAAATATTTTATATTTATAAAAACCATGATGTGGTGATCATTGTAATGAATAATTTTTATCCATTATCAGGTCCTTCAAATATCATATCGTAAATTTAAATTTCAACCCCTGAAAATCATGGGATCAATATCTCAAATTATTTAAATTAAGATATATTGTGATATAAGAAGTTATTTTGTGAATAAGATACTTTTAACATGGGAATATTAAATCAATAATGAAAGAGGGAACTATCAATATATAAAAACAAATATTTTAAAACATTTACCGATATATGATGAAACACCGATAAAAATTGATATATTTAGCAAGTAGTTGGAAAATAGGAAATGAGAACAATGAAATAATTATAACATAGTAAAATTCGAGCAGGATAATATTATTAAATAATGAAATACCACAAACCAGAAGACATATAATAAATACACCAAAATATAGGCCTTGTGGGTATATTCGAGAACAGATGAAGATTTTCTGCTTTAAATAACCATTAAAATGAAATTCAATAGTTATCATTCATGAGTTGAGACTCAATTTAAAATCTGGGGAACATTTGAATCAAAATTTCATGTGATGCGAGGAGACCCAAGTAAATTAGAGTTTATGGAAAGGTAAGGGATAGATCTGAGGGAGATCCAGAGCCCGAGATAGATTCATGGAGTTATATGTAGGAAAGAAGTGGCAAGAAGGTGGATACCGACACTAAGACAAGAAGTTTGAGGGAGGGAGGCGTGGGCTAGAAGGTAGAGGTCCTGAGGTTGGGGTGGAGGGAGGGAGGTGGGGGCTAGGAGGCGGGCGAGGTGGGAGGGAGGTGGGGGCTAGGATATGGAGTTCATGAGGTGATGATAGGGTGGTGGGGTTGAGAGGATAATATAGAGGGAGGGTGGAATAAGTCTGGAGGTCGAGGCGGGGGCTAGGAGTCTATGGTGCGGGCCGAGATACAAAGGATGGTAGGTCAAGGAAGTGGCGAATGCTAGGAGGTTATGGTCAATGTTGACTCAAGGTGGAGTCTGGGAGAGGAAGAGAGTGGAGGGTGGAGAGATTATGGATCATTGAATTGGAGGGGAGGAGAATCCCGAGCATGGGCTTATTTTCAAGGGGTTATTCCCATGGTTTTTAAAAAACCAGGGGCATTGGTTAAAAAATGGCTTATACCCAGAGTTTTTAAAACGGTGGGTATTGAACCACTGGCTTAGAATGAGTTTGCAGTAGTGAGATATTTGAAAATACCAAAAGAAATATAGCTACCAAAAAAATAATAGACGTTTCATGAATGTTATAACCCAAATATAATTGATAAAACACGTATACATCATAATCGTTGAATTTCAATACATAAAAACTTCAATCATTCCACTTCAATGATTGGTATAACACAAACCCAATCATGGTCTGGGAGTTATCCCTCAAATTAGGGTATTTAGTAAGACAATTCCCATGTTCCCCACATATAATTCAGAAACTATAAATGGTACAATAGTTTTATTTTAATTTACGTCAATAAAATTTTTAATTTTTAATCATTAATTACTTTCTCGGTGCCCTTTATTTTCACATAAAAAAGACATTCTCATCGCTTTGAGATTTTTTCCTTAGTTATTCTTCCCACATTCTTGAAATTTAATATGATTAATCTTTATTCAAAAATGGTTATAATGAACCATAATTTTTCTATTTTTAGGAATATCAATATTCTTAACTAGGTTGAGGTTTTTTGCCACATAAATTAAAATCCATTTAGGAATAATCACAAGGATTATAATTCCATATACTATTTAATTTTCTTTCCCATGAGTAAAATAATTCTATTTTCCATCATAATTAGTGTTAACATGAATCATCCTAGTTCTATCCACTTACTAAAACCAAAAATAATTCTGTGAAAAAAAATTAAAATAGAGTGAAACTAAATAATCTTGAAAAATCATTTCATAGTTGACTAAAGTGTGACATGTCATTTCAATATATGAAAACTTTGTATGAACCTTGATGATTCATGGTCATCATCAATGAAATTCCATTATAATGGTTTATAAGAAAAATATCTGTTTACCTGAGAATATCCCATTGGATTTTCAAACAAGGTGTGTGGTATAGAAAAACTTACCTTTCCCCAAAATGATGGACAAGATATAATCAACCAATTTTTTTGGGGTTATTTCCCAATGATGCATGTATTCCAAATCATTACTATCTTATAGTATCCAAACATGTATTTATATCTATAAAAACCATATAATATCTAAAATACAAAAAGAAATTCATTTTATCTTTTAATTTGACTTATCCCCAAGGGTTTGAAAAAACATTATATTCTGAATCTCCAAATAGTAACGAGACCGCACTATGATACCAAAAAAAATGAATCATACATCTAGGAAATATATATTATATATTATTAGATAGATATTCTTGTTGTTACATATGATCAACACTGGAATTGTATTGTACTAGTATATTTGGAGGCTAGATACATAAACATATTATATCACTGACTATATTCATTATCTAACATAATGTTCAAGTTACATTATACCTTAATTTGATATACCATACATAAAAAATTTCATAATAACACGTGTAAATGAAACATAGTAATGGGTGAGCTTAGATACACTGTAAGGGTAAAAAGAGAGATATGAACCAATGATCATAATCATAGGGTTATGTGATAATTATGAAAAAAATACAAAGTTCATACAAAATCTATCATAGGTCATTAATCATAAGACATTAGTTTATAGAATACATATTAAAATAGAAAATCATTTACTTAGTTGAGAATCATTTCCTAGAATACCATAGTAGATTGGTTTCACTCCCTATTACATTGTAACCTTAGTCAAGTTACACTCCCACGACGATCATAGTGGATAGATTCCATTAATAATCTAGGTTCACTCCCCATTCTATTTTAAATAATCTAATGAGATATCTTTCATTACCCATATTTTTAAAGGGATATATAATTATAGTAAAACCCATCACATAATCATTATACATTAAAATTTGTTCAACAATATCATAAAAATTTCATAATGTCATCCTATAAAAACCCAAGGAATGAAAATGAGATTCATAAATATTTCTTCAATATAATAATAAACCCTATAAAGAACTATTATGGATGGTATCATAGTTTCACATCTATGATAAATAATAATTAACATTAATGTATGTTATCATGGAAAAAATTATTTAAAATATCACTGGAAAAATTCTTGAGGAAAATACGATTTTTATTTTGAAAATACATATTTAAATCCATTTTTTTAAAAAAATATTGAGGATATAATTTTATTTGAATATAACCATATAAAATGTTAATTTAATTTTTAAATCCTTGTGTAGTCATGACCGACGTAAATTATGTTCATGCCGTAATTATTAAAAATAATATTATATTCACATCTTTAGTAAAATGTAACATAATCTGAAAATTATTAAAAAAAATTTGGTAATTTATTGTAAATATTTAATCATATGTAAATTTTTTTTAAAAAGTTCATTAAATAATATTATAAAAATATAATAAAAACATTTTATAAACATGGATATGGGATTTTTATTTTTGAAATAATGATAGAAGATAATATTGTATTTTCCTAAACACCTTTTTTAAAAGGTTGAAGTATAAAAGATATTAAAATGGTAATAAAACCATAAAGTTACAAAAATATACCATGGAAAATAAAAAGGAAATGTTCCTAATAGATAAAAATCATATAACTTCCTCAATGTAACTTCAATCATAAATATTGCTGATAAATATTTGATTGAAACATAAATCCCTTAACACATTGGTAACATGTGAACAATAATCCTTAAGAAATAATAAATTCAAAATAAGAAATAAATATCACTAACATAAATAGATTTTTGATATAAATTATCAAAGGGGATATATTTACATGTCACAGATGATGATAGGTGGATTATATAACATATATCTCAATTAAAATAATTTAAGATGATAAAGCCTTAAAAATTTTGAAATATATGTAAAAAACCCAATAGAAAAGAGAAACATATATGTATTTTTAATCCCAATAATTTTCATGAAAATAGTTATAAAATACATGTGGGTATATGATACACACTAAATAAAAGAAATAAATTGTGAGTATGGCCTACGCCTCTTGGAAAATAAAGTGATAGGAGAAACTCTTAACATAAATATCATCTTAATTCATATACGCTTGATCCTCCTATAAAATAAATATATAATTATTATTAATCTATTCTAAAACCACAAAAACTCATATAATAGAAATACGGTTTATTTATATTATATTTTGACCAATTTATTTGTAATTATTTTTAAAAATCCTAAATATAGGTGATAAGTGCTTCATTTTTTATGAATGTTTGTGTTAAGTAGTCCCAGTAATTATACATTGATAATAGTTTCAAAATATTTATAATGGTATTAATTTCATGATAATAATATTTAATCATCATATGTAATTTTCCCATATTCATATACACTTGTGATGAAAAATTAGTTATATCACATTGTGGAGATGGTATCCCATATGCACACCCGAGGGATGCTTCCACATTTAGATGGATGTAATGAAATAAAGGTAAATAATATATCACTATTAAATAATAATTAATATTATATAATATATTTCTTATATATTTATTTAGTATATCCTTATGACCATCTATTTAAATATGAAATTTAAAATCAATCACTTCACTTTGTGGAAGTGGTAGTCTATATGTATGCACGAGAGATTTTATCATTTTAAAATAGATGTATAGGTAAGAAGTAATATAATGACACATTTTTAATATACATAGTAATAACATAACATTTTTATAATACTTATAAAATTACATAAATATAATTCCAAACTCCGTATTAGTTTAGTGCCTTTGGAAACATGGAAACATAAACACAAGTACGTAAATGAGTTAAATTATCTCTTACTAGGTTCTTCTTGGATATAACTCTTCTTAGACACATCAAAAAAATAATATTTATCTTCATAAATTGGGGAAGGAAACATAAAAAGGTGTGAGATCATATGCTCAGTAAGGGTAAACAAGGGATCCATTTATGAATAAACATTAGCATATGGGCATGATAATATGATCATAATATTAGAAGATCACACCCTGAATATCATAAGATCAAAAACATGAATCATGGGATAAGGTTTCTTAGTTTATAATAAATGTATCATAAATAAATAAAATAATCCATGGAATAGTTCAATATGAATAATAAATGGAATGGTTACATATATAAACATGTGGTATCATTACGTATATGTCAAGATTCAAAGCTTGAACTTATCAGTTCACTTTATGGGAGCTAACCCTAATAGGTGGGACATAGTGCAATCCCACATTAGAGTTATTTAATTATTTGGAAAATGGTTCTCCATATTACCATAATGAACCTAGATTCCCATCATTCATCTTTATGGTGACTAAACCTATTGGTCGGGACACACCACCATCCTCAATCATAGTCCTTTCCCTGTAAGGGATCGGGTTTCCTCGTCTTCCCATAATCGATCAAGCTCTTTGACTTGATTCCCATAATTATCTCATGAGATTTAGATCAACACCCAACAAATTAGAGGGAGATATAAATCCCACCCATATTATAATAAAATCATCCATACATGTGCCACAAGATAATAAATTTTTCATCATATCATGACCGATAAAATGAAATGGGTGTTATAAACATCATATCATTATCTATGAAATGAAATGGATATCATAAAAAATTAATCATATAAAAACATATAGAAAATATATTGGTTTCATAATGGTTTGATCCTAGAATAACTTGTGAAAGAAATTAGTAATCATAAGAATTTATCATGGTATAACCCAATGAAGTGAAACAGGTAACATAAGAATATAATCCGTAGATGATGAACGTGTTTCATAAACATATAACCCATGATGGGGAAATGAGTTTTCATAAAAAACATGACAACTATAAATATATTATTAAGATAAATAATATAAAATGAACCTTTGGATTTTTCCTATAATGGTTTGAGTAACATCAATATATTTCATCTTAGAAAGAAAATAAATGAGTGGTGTATAAGGCATGTATCTCATGAAAATAAAATGTGAGATGAAATTCCATTAACTTGTGTCTTGAATATCATCGTACTCATTCAAAACTACTATAAAATAAATATAATATTATTATAAATAATTCACATAACCAACTTATTATATTTAATAACATATATTTTTTATTATAATTTTATATTACCCACTTATTGACAAATCTATGTTAAGGTTTCACTTCAGGTAATATTCACTTTGTTTTTTGCATGTGTCTTAATTTGTTTTATCTTTGGTACTAATAATTATATAATGATTTTGATAATATAATAAAATATATAAATACCATTTATATTCATTATATTTGTATTATAATAATCTATATAATATAGATGTATGAAAAATAATACAAAGTTTATGGGGATGGTTGGTCGTACGTACGTGTGAACATTGTTTCTGTTTTATTTTCATATTGATAAAATGAGAATAAATTTTATATATATATATATCTGTGTGTGTACATATATAATTAAAATAGTTGAATTATTCTATTATATATGTCATATATCTTTTCTATACTCATACTTAACACATTCAATGTAAAGTGTGAACGAATCACATCTCTTTGAGGGGGCAGTAGTCTATACTTCCTCAAACGAAATTATCGTATTTACAAAAAATGTAAAGTGTAAAGATATGTGATATAAAATAATTATAAAAGATTAAAGTCATAAAAATTATCATATATATTATATATAAATATATTTACATTATAATTCCCACCATGAAAGGAGCCTCAGTCACCAGGGATACTCTCGGGCTCACAGCTCCCTTCCCCCAACTAGATTTCTCTCTTCCCCCAGCAGTGTTCCTCTTCTATGATCCCTTCAATTTCTATCCTCAATATCTCTTCCTCTATATTAGGTTGTTATCTCTACAAGATGTTGATTCTACACTCTAACCTTGTGTTCAACCGCTCCTTTCCCAGTTAGATCTGGAGAGTTGGATAAATTGAGGTTTTGGGCTTAGTGGTTTATCAGATGGGGATCTTCTAAGTGTCTCATTTCTTCTTAATTTAGGTTTTCAGTACATTTCTCTTTCATAGGGTTTTATCCCCTCATGGTTATTACTTTATTCTATCCTTCTCAAAAATGGGTTCATGTTAGCGTTTCAGTCCTGATTCTCTTTTCTTATTCCCTAGCAGTTTCTAGTTGCAATTCTATTCAGATGTTCCATTGGAATTGTAGTCTATGTTATTATTTTGAAGTTTTGTTGTTGAATATTTTTTTGGGTGAGTATTGAAGTTGTTCTCGATTTCTTTCTTGTAGTTCCCTCTACTCGTATTCTCTCTGGACTTTGGGTTCACTAATCCCTTCCAGGTCTGTGGGGTGCACTAGATGTTAGGTGTTCTCGGTGTGTTGTTTGATGTGGTGGGGGATCCCAAGTGATGATGCCTATGTAAAGGAGAGGATATTATGTTTTTTTGGAGATTTAGCGTCAAAAGGGTATATTTGGTGATGGGAAAAGGATGGTAGTGATGAAGGTTTAATGACGACGAATCTATGGACATTTTCTTCCTTGATTTGGTTTATTCGATGGCTGACTTGTTACTCATGGAATGTGAATTTCTTGTGTATCATGAGTTTCATATCATGTTGTGTTGGAGAGTTCTAGAGGATTTATGACTCTGTCCGGTGATCACCGATGGTTTTTTTCAGGGCTGATGGAAATGGTCACATTAGAGTGTGATGCTCGAGAAGGATAGTTCAAGGGTTTGTTTTGTTCAGTTCTTTTTCTGGTTTTCGAATACCCTAGATTGATGTCTTCATAATGGAAGTCGGTGATGATCATATCTAGGTTTGAAAAAAAATTATGATGATTGTTTTGGTGATGGAGGTCGATAGTGATGTGTCACGATTAGGTGGGCATGTGACGCTGGTTGGATCATGGCTTGATATTGTCTACGATGGTATTTTTATTTTTTAAAGTTGAATCTTTTGAATCTGGTGCAGTTTGTTGCATTCTGATTTGAGAAGGATGGTTTTATTTCATTGATGGTTTTAATGTGGTTGTAGCTGTGTTAGGTTTCACACTTACCATTTTGAAAGTGTCTTTTGAAAATAAAAAAAAATTAGGATTGTAGAACAATCATCGTTTCGTGGGGTGGTAGTTCACCATACACATAAATTGATTGTTTTTACCCATTAGATCGATGTATGTGTAAGTGTTGGAATAAAAAATATAATAAACTAATATTAGTATATTATGGATACTGTTGGTTTTTTATAATCATGGAATGTAGAGAGTGGAGGGGTGTAGAATGAAAATAAGATTAGGGAGATTGACTGTGGATGTTACAAATTCTTTGGGAAACTACTTTTCGTTTTCACCAAAGGACATACTTGGATTTATTTCTTCACAAAGGAAGGATTCAATGATGATGTTATGTATGTTGGGGAGTGTATTTAGAATATTCTTTCTGATCTCATGTGATTTTAAAGTTGCGGTAAAGTGGGATAGTCCACTCCTTTTTATGGTGTTAGGAGAGTGAGTTACTTATAAAAAAAGGTATTCACTAATGGGAGGTATAACTTATCTAATGTGCCACCAAAATGGAAAACTAATGGATTAAAGTGAAATAATGGTCAATAAAACCTCCACTACATAAAAATATTTTCATTTTAATAATTTTGTTCCTTAACTTCTATGTTTTCTGAATTTTATCATTTTGGTTTTTTAAAGAAACTAGTTTTCAACCCATGTATTTAAAAAATTAAGACTAAATTAAAGTGATTTTTTTTATAAATTTAGAGACACTTAACTATAAAAATGATACATAATTATTAAAATAAAAATCTCAGATGTTTTGGAAATTAATTTTAAAACTAACGCATGGGAAGCACAAAAACAATGTTTAAACCTAGAACGTGATAAAAATGTTTTTACAATATAGGGGTCAATATGTTAATAATAAAAAACATATTTTTACATTAATAAACCATATTAAATATTTATTAACAATTAAAAATTACTTTGATGAATATAGTATTTTTATTATTTATAAATCATTTAATAAAATATAATTTATTGTAAAATATAATTAATGTCAATTTTGACATTATTCTTCAATTTTAATTTTAAAATATCTAAAAATATTGTAATTCGAATATATTAAGTTAAAATTTATATCATATTATATATTTAGTTAAAAAATATTAGAGGAAAAAATTAAATCAATTTACTTCACTTTTTATATTTATAGTATCATTTATTGTACTTAATAATTAACGAAATAATCACTACCTTGGAGTCTTAAGAATTTAAAGTAACTAAATAGAACATAAAATTTAATGATAAATTATTACGATAAAAATAAACCATTAATGTTTAAAAATATATATGTATAACCTAAAATATGATTTTTTCTACATATCTCAATGTTTTATAAATGTTAAAAGTAAGGAAATTTCTTTTTTGTCTTTTTCCTTACCTAAAATTTTATATAGGCAACTTCCATTTAATAATATCACAATAACACATATAATATGAACCAATAGGGTTTATTGTTGATTTATTTTCAACCAATGTATTTTGAAAAAGTTTCTAGGAAATTTTGGTCCTTAATATTATGTTTTCGTCACTTATTATGTTTAATTTTATATTAATCACCGTAATTAATTTTAATCACCTTCGCTGGTATTTTTGGTAAAAAATTAAGATAAACTTATTAGATGAAAAATAAAATTTTTATTACAATAGTGTATGTCCAATTTTAAAAATTAATATCACATAAGTGGAAAGATTAAGTTTAACTCTGATCCTGCATATGTGGCGGGAATGTCGGTTTTCAAAGTAAAAGTGTTCAAAAGTTCAATAAGGGTCTATATCTAATTTAAATATAAAAATAATTCCAACAACCTAAATAGGATTAATATCTATATAATAAATAAATTTTGTATTTATAAACTAGTTTAATGTATAATTGAACATTAATAATTTTTTAAACAAAGAGGTGATTTTTAATTAAAATACAGTATTATTTACTATTCATCAAAAATAATGTTTCTCAAAAATATCCCAACATTTAACCATAAGATAATTTTAAAATTATGAATTTAAAATCGATTTATTTTAAAATTAAATATATAAAGGTAAAAAAAATTAGTTTTAAGTAAATAAGTGTGTCATTGAAAGGGGGTAAAATGCCTTAATAAAAATATAGTGTTTTATCTATGAAATTGGGTTTGTTTCTATATTATGTTTATAAAAACTATTGGATGAAAACAAAAATTAATTGATTATATATATATTATATTACATTAATATAAGTCAACAGATTTAATTAATTTAATTAATTAGGATTAAATAACATTGTGAGCCTAAAAAAAGTTTTCTATTAAAACAATCCCTTTATATCATGTTGGTTATTATATTCATTTTTAATTCATTTAACTACTGAATTCAACCATTTATTTTAATAATTTAGATGAAAATATTCATAACCATAAACTTAACAGATATTTTATATCTTATCATATTAAATAATAAAATTCTTAAGAGTATATTATAGTTTGGTAACATTCGGTCTTTCCTATAAGACAAGCCTTATATGAAATTAAATCTTGAATGTAATGTAATCTAACCTCAGTATTCCATGTAGATAAAATTAAAATATATGTTTCATTTTTTGAATGATATCTTAGTGTTTAATATAAAGCAATCATAAAAAATTTCACTAATAAAAAAATAATTGTTTGTTGCATGAAATGAAAAATATAAGAAAGATAAAAATAATTCGACAAATATATTCCCCAAAATCTTTTGGTGTAACAAGTAAAATTAGTTATTATAATTAAATAATCATAATAATATCCTATTACCCTTATATAAATATTAAATACATCATTTTTACCATCAATGTAATGTGGTGATGTATAATGAAACACATCCTTTCATGGAGGAAGTAGCCCACAGAAATGAAAGAGCGATGTTTTATTTTCACATTGAATGGAAAATATGTGGATAATTTTGTTTACATAATTATAATAATAATTAATTAGATTTATGATAATAAATTCATTATTTTATAAAGGATAGAAAATATTTATAGGAGATTGAATAATTAATAAAATTTAATGTACTTGGTCAACAGTTTTTCCTATTTCTTGAAAAACAACTTTTGGGAAATAACATAATATTGAAAAGATTGTATATTAATAATAAAATAACATCTAAGAGATTTTAAACGAATATATTAATTTATTAAAGTATGTATTGTATGAGATACAAGTCTCAAACTCTATGAATAATGAAGAAGGGAAGGTACCCATTTATAAGAAAGGTCAATAAGACACATAGAATTATACAAATGGTTATAATATATATATATATATATAATAACAATGTAATGTGGAATAATTGAACCCAAAATCTGATGAAAATATGTTATACAATTGAAATTAAATCAACCAATCACATCTGGGAATTTTTTGTATACATTTTAAACCTTATCATCATGTTAAACAACATTAAACCAATTTTAACCTTAATCATGATAACTATAATATTTACCCCGATAACATAACTGTATGAATAAAAATAATAGATTGCATAAGAAAAAAATTAGAAATTATGATTCTAAATTTTTAATATATTTTATTATGATTAATTTATATATGATGTTGTTATAACATTTAATATAATAACACAAAATCCATAAAAAAATTTAGGAAAATATTAGTTTTAAGAGTAAAACTAATTTCACATTAAAATAAAGTAATAAATTGGTTTTCAGTATTTTTAATTCTTATGTGATAAAATAATTATGGTATATAAAATTTTTTGCATTTGGAAAAAATTAATGTCATCTTCCAACACTTCCATTAATATCAAAGGCTCAAAAATAGTTTTTTGATTTCAATAAAATGTAACTTAGCTTTCCCATAAGAAATGATTTTATTCTCAATTTAAAAATATTGAATTAAAATAAATTATTTAACACAATAAACAAATATATGATCTAAAACAACTTATAAAATATGATAACAGCAAGTGTTAATGATATTTTAACACTCTACCCTATAGTTTTAACATAGTTTTTCCTCTTTTAATATGGGGAAAAATCATTACCATGGTCACTAATCATAATTAAAAAAAATGTGTACAATGTTATATTATATTAACTATTATAATTCCAAAATATTGAATCCATTTTATCAAAATATATTCTCATAAGATATTAATTATAATTAAAAATTAAATATAAAATTACAACAAAAAGTGGTCTTCTAGAAAAAAAATTATTCTTAAGTCTAAACAGTTTTTATACCAAAATAAAGCATAAAAAAGATTCAAATTATCTTAATTCAATTAATAATAATAATAATAATAAAAATTTACTTTTAAAAAACATTCAATCAAAATGGAGCTTTTTAAATTGTTGAAATAAAATGACATTAGTCAATAAAATTCAATATTTCTATGATTCACTAAAAGATTAATATTTTAAGAGAAATCCCAAAATTTAATCATTGGTTAAGTTTAATGTGATTATTTAATTTATTATAACATTTTTATATAATAAAATTTATTATTTGTGAATAATGTTTTTATAATATTCTGTCAAAAAGAGTAACAGAAACTATTTTTGAATAATTTTATTTGGAAGCACAAAATAACTTTACTAATGATCGAGTACCTATTTATTATAAATTAATAAATAAATATTAATTAAGTAAAAAATTTAAATAAGTATTTCATAATTTAGTTAATACTATTCATATTGAAAAATTTAATGTATATGTTATAATTTATCACAGTTCATTTAATGCTTGGTGTATTGTGTTAAGAAAGCTACATATCACATAAAATATATTTAAAGAGAAATATATTCTAAACTATTTTGGTGTATTAATAAAACCATATCATATATGGATATGTGAACATAAATAATAATTTTATTATAATTTAATAACAAAATAATAATTGGTTATTTTTCATGGAATTATTCTATTATTTATCTGTAAATTGATTAAAATATCAACTCCAATCGCTTAAATGGCCCAAATAAGTTGACAAAAATTCAACATTCAAGTAAATATAAGAAAAATATATATGATAATTAAATATAATATGATAATAAATGGTCCATATTAAATTAAATATATAAAAATAAGGTTCATAATAAGGTATCAAATAATAATAATGTTATTATTCAAGAATTTAAGTGCGTGTATTGAACAAATCATGAACTATATAAGGTGTTTTTCATATCAAATTTATTTATATGAGATATGTTATATATTAAAAAACTAATTCATTTATAAGGATTAAACACCTATTATACGATATATCATATAATGGATTATATTTCAATCATGGTATATGAAGTACAATTACATACCCTCTCCTTTAACATGATTTGAATAAATATTACACAATTCGGAAGGGTTTCTTATCCCAATTTTCAATACCATGAGTCAAACTACATATTATAAATCATGTTCTCTATATATGGAATATTTATAATCCATCAATTTATTTTTGACACATTTTTGTATCTCATTGTTTCTTTATTTTTTATATCATATTCCCTTCTTCAGGTTGTTATTGATTCAGTTTCCCCTAAAAGTATGGATTTTTTTAAACTAAATATTTTTTTCTTTTAGTTATGATCATGCTCTTGAAAATATATTATATATTTTTGGTATAATATACTATATGACTTTTTATATGGTATTCTCTTATTTTTTCTATGGATATTCATTTAAACCACATAAATCCTTTTAAAAATATTTTTCACTTATCAGGATACCCATAACGGTTATTTGTAAATCAAATCTTCTTCACCATGTGAAAATTTTTTATCCGGGAGATTTCTCTTCCATTAATGGTTGTTTCTAACAACATATTTTATTATATGTTACTTTATAACCCCAATAGTAAAAGTTTTTTATTATAAAAATATGGTTTTATTACTCTTTTCAGAATATGGGTTTCCTAAAAGATAATTTGAAAGTACTAAAAAAGTTTTTTTTATTGTAGAATTCCTTATATTTTGATCAAAATTTCCTATCGAAAAATATTTTTCATTATCAAGGATCCATTATTGGATAGTATTTTTAAAAGTAAATTTTTTCAAAATATTTATCCTCTATTTTTCAAAAATTACTTTCTAACATGATATGTTTGTTTTTATTTTTCATCAATGTCAAAAAATTTATCTAAAATATATTCTATGTTTTCACATTTATTTCACTTTTCATGTTCAAAAGGATTCACAACATGGGATTTATGTTATATTATTTATTCTATAACCTATTTATATATTAATAATTTCAATTATTAGACTCATGGTATCAAATAATATGATTCTTAATCCCTTCTTGTTTGATATCATTCAAAAAATTAGTTTAAAAGAATTATTTTCATATTTTTAAACATAAAAAAGACTTTCCTTTTTTACATTTGGACTATGTTATTTTAAATCCTTCCACATTATCTCTCATGTATTATTTTATAATTTTAATTTCTATCAAGGACATTATCCATCACTACCTTTTTCAAGCTGAACCATCCTTCGAAATAGGCATATCCTTCCTTCAAATTCCTTTTAATTGTGAATTCCACATTTTTCATTTATTTTATTGAACAATGTTCAACTAATTTACATAGATTTATTGATTGGTAAAATTTTAAACTAAATGTATAACATTTACCCAAACTTTTTTATCCTAAGGTAAACCTACAAAAATGATATTAAATTTATTTATTGTAGAAATATTGAACATTTGTTTATTTGTTATTCTGATAATTATGTTTATTGATTACTCAATGATTTTTACTGTATATTGTATAACTATCCACTGACATAATACGAATGAATTATTATAATTTTATCCCTTTTAATGATATGGGTAAAAGTAATGGTATTTTTAGGTTTTTTTCTAATTCATATGATTATTGGTATATTTGATTATGTGATTTTTACCCACTATCTTTTTTGTGAATTTATTTGACCTAAACAAGTGATGGGTCATGTTCAACATTATATATCCCCTAGATGCATCGGTAGGTCTCAAGAGAAAAAAATGTCTTGGTGTGTAGTGTATTACTACCCAAACCAATAATATTTATTGACTATGGTCTTGATGAGAAGAATATTTTTCTCGGCTATATCCTTGATAGAAAGACTTTAGTCTTGGATGAGGTGTGGATGGAAGTATCACGTAATTTGAAATTATACATTTCATAATTATGAATTGACTAATGTTACTAAAGTGATCTACTTATTTTTAATTCTATCGATAGATATATTATGCTCTCAATTTTAGTTGATTATGTAATTATGAGGATGAATTACTCCTTCCATATTATTTTTTCCATGTTTATTCCATGATTTCCCCAGTTATTTGTTTTTTCATACTGAGAGATTATATTACTCCTTTTTAGGTTTCCATTTCCGAGGTTATGGAGAAATACAATACACATGATATGTATAATAGGAAGGCTTATATGTAGAATTTTTTTGAGATGTTAAATACTTATTATATATTTATTAGTTTCTTATATAGTGGAAAATATTTCAATTATATGAGAACTAGTTGATATTTATAAGTTTTTGATTTATTAGAAGTATCCTAAGATTTAAACCTAAAATATTATTTGAACATATGAAATTAATTATTTTATTTTAATTTATGTTATTATGGGTCGGTTATTTCTATGTATATAAATTTTTTTCATCAATTAATGTTTTTAAAATATGTGTTTATGTAACTGGATCTTCATTTTTGGGTCATGGGTACCACAAATGTTAACTGAATTAATGTTTTAGTTGACTATAATAAATATTAAGATCCTTAAACATTAAACATAAAAAAACTATTTTCTTACCAAGCTTCTAAAAGATGACCATATTTGAAGAAAAAACCTAAATGATTTGATTACACTTGAGAAAGGACCTTATGAAAAATAAGAATTCATTAGGGTTGAATGAGTGAATTCACATTGTTTCATGTTTATATTTCAATGAAACATAAAATCCTATTAAGATTTAAAAAAATATCATTAATAAAAATCCATACATGCTTTAAAGGAAAAACACAATAATCAATATATATTTTTACAATTTTTACTATTGACACCAAGATGTTACATCCTAATATTGATATAATAAACCCTATAAATAAACATTAAACTAGAATCATGATGTTTTTACAAATCATTATCAAATATCCTTTTACCAATGATACTCAATTTTCCTCTCAATAAATATATTCTCCTACTATATATATAGTTATATATAATATAAATTATAACATCAAGAGAGTATTCACGATGCATTGAACTCCATCAATTTTTTATTTTGAATGCTTACTTTCATTATCTTCTTTTGCTCAAATTATATACTTATAAAATATAAATTAATCTTTTCTACATCATTTTTACACATACACAATCCAAAATATCCACACTAGGCTATCTTATTATAAATATGAATTCCTAATTGTTTTTTTTGTAAGAACTTTAACTTTAACTATTCGTAGTAATTTTCTGGCCATAAGCTATTTCGAGGTTATCTAGCCACCAATTGATATGTTTTAGAGTCTTAAAGGATCAACTTTGATTATCCCTTGAAGCATCAAGCGAGCCACATAAAAATTACTTGAATACAATATTTTTTATCATCATTGCATCCCTCCTACAATTGTGGAGTAACAAACATGTTTTCCACTAACAACAGAAAAAATTCATATTCCACTATAATGTGATGTAAACCATTTTTTCATGATCATTTAATCCTTAAATTATAAATATGAAATATATTCTTATGGAGTATTATATATAATAAAATACCTATATTTTTACTCTTACATAATTTCTGTTTTACTCCTATAAAAAACCACACACAGTGTGATCTATTTCTTTAAAAAGAGGCTGATATTGGAATAACTGTAACCACTGGGGGCCCTCTAAAGATAGATTTAGGCCAAGAGTGTCACCACAAGACTATATCTGATATGTTTGGGATTGGGTACTAACACTTGGTAAGAATATCTCATAATGAGAAAGTTCATATCCTATAACAACCTCTAAAAAACATGTCTCAAGTATAAATGATAAAAAATAGTCAGGTAGGATATTTAAAGGTTTAAATAAAATTTACCTAATTCATGTATGATAAAAAATGTACAATTACATTCTACAAGTTAATTATAAAGGGAAATAGTCAATCCAAAAAGTATTTAAAGCATTAATAATTTAGAATCTTCTCCATACTACAAGTTCTCTTGGATCACACTATAGCTGTAGTGGTCACCTGTAATGTCCCAGACCTCTCTGGTCATTTCCTTTGTGAAAATATAATGTTTGTGAATTCTGGGTGGTCGTGTTGACTTATTTTTGAACATTTCCAATGGTAGACCATTGTGAATAGTGCAACGGTAACCTTAGGTGAACAGTTCCAACGGAAGACCATTGTGAACAGTGCAATAGTAACCTTAGCTGAATTGTCCAATGGTAGACCATTGTGAATAGTGCAACAGTGACCTTCTCTGAACAGTTCCCACGGTAGACTGTTGTGAACTATGCAATGGTGACGTTAGGTGAACAGTTCCAATGGTAGACCGTTGTGAACAGTGCAATGGTGACATTCTGTGAATAGTTCCAATGGTATACCATTGTGAACAGTGAAATGGTAACCTTAGGTGAATAGTTCCAACGGTAAACTGTTGTGAATAGTTCAACGGTAACCTTGGGTGAACAGTTCCAACGGTAGACTGTTGTGAATAGAGAAACAGTAACATTAGGTGAACAGTGTCAACATTAACCTTCTGTAAACAGTGTAATGGTAACCTTAGATGAATAGTGTCAACATTAACATTATATGAATAGTGCAATTGTAACCTTAGGTGAACAGTGTCAACATTAACCGTCTGTGAACAGTGCAACGGTAACCTTTGGTGAACAGTGTCAACATTATCCTTCTGTGAACAGTGAGACAGTAACCTTATGTGAATAGTGTCAACATTATCCTTCTGTGAATAGTCCAATGGTAACCATTGGTGAACAGTGTCAACATTAACCTTCTATGAACAGTGCAATGGTAACCTTAGGTGAACAGGACAATGGTAACCTTAGGTGAATAGTGCCAACATTAACCTTTTTTGAATAGTGCAACGGTAACCTTAGATGAAGAGTGCTTCCGTAAAGGTGAGGTTCCAACAGTGAGGTTCATGAACATTGTTTCCAGAACAGTGAGGTAATAGCAGCCTCTATTTCCTTTTCCAAATTTCGAGTTCATGAACAGTGTTTCCGAAATAGTGAGGTACTAATATCAGCCTCTATTTCATTTTCCAAATTTTCATTTTGGTGTACAGTGTTTCCATCTCCCTACAGTTTCCCCCCATTGACATTTCCTTGGACGTAAAATGCATTTAAATCCTCATTTTAAGGACTCTAAGCCCGATTCAAAGGACATAACCCTTGTATTAATTATCCTTAAGACTTAGGATGTTTTTACCTGGTCAAACCACATGGTTTAATGTGATCCCCTTTTAATATGAAATTAAGTGTATCTTAAACTATCGCTCTGTTAAATCTTCTAAAGGGACGGGATATTTTCCTTCCTAATTATTTCTCTTTGTTCTCAGGTGTGAGATGCTGGAGCATCCCATTCCTTCTCATAAGAGTTTCACAATCAACAATTCCTCCTCAGATTGGTTCTGCTCTATTTTGATTCCACCATGATGTATCGATCAATCTTCAATATAAGGTATATTTTTATCATCTTTTTTTGGGGGTTCATTATCTCATGTTTCTCCTTTCAATATTATATCATGAGATCTCTATGCTTCTAATGGAGTTTTCTTGTCATTAAGTTGGTGTGGTCATACCATGGATCCTCAGGTGGATGTAGTTATCATGAGAGGAAGATCATGACCCGTTGTGTGGATTGTTCTCGTATAAAGTATGTCAATAACCATTTGTGGTAGGGGATTTGTTGCTTCTATCTTCATTTATATGAAACTGTATCTTTATCATGTTTTATCCCACTGGATACCAATGGAATTGAAATAATAAATATTTGAACTAGATAAATAAATTGATATCGATCATATGTTCTTGCATCTTGTTTTTCTAGATATTATGATATCTATGATTGATTTGTTTAGCTATTCATTCTTCATATAAATTGTTAATGAACTTAAAAAACAATTAATTGATAATTTTTTTGTTAGAATTTAAAGAGGCATGTAAATGAATCAGGTTTTCCTTGTCATAATTAGATGTTAATCAAAGTGGTACAGTAAGAATGTTTAATTATTTTTGATAGCATACTAATTAGGTTACCCGAATTTGGAACCTATGAATAATAAATCGGTTAATTAAAAATGGATTAGAGAAATTATTGTTTGATAATTCCTTGAAGGGTTCTGAGTTACCCACTTGATTGTTAAAGGACCAAGAGACCAATTTTATGGTTTTTTGTTTTCCTGCTGCTTGTGATGTGATGTGAGCCTAGATAGTTGTTGTGGTATGTGGGGGCATGGAGACCTTTGGTTGAGGTAGAAGATGAAACCTAGAGTGGTGAGATGCATCAGTTTATGCATGTGGTTGTCAGGGAGGACACCAGGGTCGATGGAATAGGATGGATGTGATAGTTGGATTCTTGCTCATTCGTATTGGTTGATTATATTATTTACTTTTCCCCACTGCTCAAGGTAGATGGTCTTTCTTACCCTTCTTTCGAAAGAGTTGAAGACACGCAGGGTATTCCACGTGCTTTTCGTGTTTAGCTTCTCAAGGTAGGATGGGTATATGCTCTTGGTATAGGCGGAAATGACTCGACAGGTAGTACAACCACTCCCCGTGTTGAGCCCCCATGTGTTTATAAGCATAGAATGTTTTTCTAGAATTCTTGGAAATATTGGTAAAGTAATTCTGTAATGAATAATTGAATAAATGATGCTAACCCAGGGGGTTAGAGTTTCTAGAACATAATGAGGAGGTTGTAATTTTAATAGGAAAATGGTCTATGGGTGTGATGCTAACGAAGTTTAATGTAGAATTGTAAATGGTTAATAAATGTTTAAAGAATTAATTAATGTAAAGTAGAACTGATAAAAAGGGAATGAAGTAATCTATTAAAGATATTTAAATGGTTTTCTGCTTATAGGATTCCTATTCTTAGAATTATAAGCTTAGAGTGAGAAAGACGTTAGCTGCAGTTGAGTCTAAGGCTAGGTTATTCCCATAGTGTGTTTGTGATATATAGTATATCATGTACTTATTCTATTTTTATACACTAGTCTACCCTATCAGTAAGGGAAACTGACACCCCGGGGATTCTGAGCCCTAGAGGGTGCTTTCCCCAACATTCTGGTGGGAGGATGAATGGTTGGCTACCCCCTTTGTCCCCAAACTCTTCTCTAGTAAGTTACTTGTGCTGGTAGGCACAACCGTTAGTTTTCCCTATATATGTGTGTTGAGGGCTGTAAGGGATTATGGTTATTCACACACACATATTGTAGATATTGTTTCCCATGGACTACTATAGGTACAACATGTATAGGATTTTATGGCTTGAGGATCCTTACTCGGTGTATGGGCCCTAATGGCTTGAGGTATAATACCTGACGTATGATACACATTATGTTGGATGTAGTGTCTCCCAAAAATTACCTAGTTACTTTGCTTACGTGGACATGGTTGTTTTGCTTCATGAGGTGCATGTTGTGGTACATAACCCTAGTGTCTGTGGGGAATCCTTTTTTGAGACAGATGCTTAGGATGTGCGATGTCAGGGCAAAGCGGAAAACCAGTGGGGAAGTTTTAGTGGGGTACCCTAGATATTCATTATTATATTATATACTCTTGTATGTGTTACTTGGTGAGAGTAGCCATGGTGAGGCTGAGAACTTTGTATACCTGTTTATATGATGAGTTAGTTTCACTTGTTGTTCACTGTGCTTTAGCATGATTTTTTTTACTTTTGCACGAGATGCTTCGGGGAGGATCCTACGTAGTATACTATTATACTTACCCTAATTATATATAAACTGTTTTTTTAGGTTACTTGGATCAGGTTGGTGATCAGGATGGTTACTACTAGCTTGTGGTTTCAGGAGGTGTTGGGGCTTGTGGTTGCTACTATTTTACTTTATTTCGGGTACTTGCAGTATTTCCCCTTTCAGTTGAAGTGTGTTGTCATGACATTTTATATGTGTACTTGGGATTTCATTCATATTACCGGTTGAGTTGGAGTTGGTTGGTGTCTATATTATCTCTCTCTTCTGCATGTGTTCTCTTAGAGTGTAATGCCTCACATCTGTGTGTTTTCTATTCCCCCGATGCTAGTCACCAACCCGGGCCTACTGGAGGTGGGACTCGGGGGTCATTATCTCCCTTCTCACATTTCCGGCCCAGGAGGGTTACACTTTGTGGGGAGGGGGTCATGATAGAGTGGTATCATAGGTCTAGTTGAGGGATAGGATGGAGATTGGTGTTAGGCACAAGTGGGGTTGCATGGGTTGGTACGGTAAATGTGTTATTCATGTTTAGAAAGTGATGTAAAGACTGGAGACTGACTGAGACATAGGCTTTTAGGGCCCCCTATGATCTGATGTACGGACCATTAAGTTTACAATGGATACTAAATGAGGTGATACTAGTTACATGGTAGAGACCTAGTAAAGGATCATGCATCATTATTCTTTGTGCATGTGTTTGAATGTGTAGAACATGGGATAGGTTAACCTAAAATCCATGAAATAAAAACATTAATTAAATAATTTTTATTCTTCCATGTAGAGACCTGAAGCTTGATGTACATTGACATTAGATTACATTTGCGGAATACTTAGTACATAACAAAAACACACACACAAGGATCGTAATAGTTCAGTGTCTTTGGAAACTCGGAATATAATCTTCTAATCCTGTTGAAAGATATTCAACATCTCCCATAAAGATCTTCCTTTTTTTTATACCTAAAACCTTTCTTTATATCCTGGGGAAATGAAAACATAAAAGGGTGATCTCAAATGCTCAGTAAGGGTAAACAAAAGAAATATCAATCACATCATAAGAACATAACATTTTGAAAATATTAACCTACAAAAGAGAGCATAATTTCATAGCATGGAATAAATCATGGCAGTGAAATGTAATCAAAATAATCATAACTTAAAACATGAAACATTGTGGCATACACACATAATCATAGAGAATCATTTCTTGTTAGTCAAGACTCATTTCCAAGACTATCTTAGTGGACAAAGTCCCTTTCTGAACTGAGTCACCCTCGTTTCAGTCCTGTTTCACTGAACCGGTATAACCTACCATTCCAGCCATGTCTATCTCATGAGATATAAAATCATTACCCAATGCATTGGAGGGAGATATAGGTCCCACCCATCTCATAATGATACCATTCTTATGTGTGCCACAAAATCATAAATCATACATCATTGCATAACCCATGTAATACAAATGGGAATCTTAAACATCATGACATCATAAAACAATTCATATAAGATCAAGGAATTCATAAAAATAATTCCATCACAATATAATCAAATCAATGAAATAATAGGGATATAAACAGAACCCTTTATTATCTTAGATGTAAAATAATTTTGATAAAACACTTGAACACCATTCTTGAGGAAAATATCCTTTCTTCTTCAAAAACATTTATCCTTTCATAACATGTCATACAATTTTAAACTAAAAGAAGTTGATTAAAAATAAACTTGAAAACTTGTAAAGGAAGCTTCTTGGAAATAAGGTTTTAAAAATCCATTCATGTCGTATAAGTTAAAAAAAACATTCTTCTCGTACTTTTGTCGGAAAAGTCAAAAAAGTACCTCGTATGAAAAACGACAAAAGATTCCTTTAATATCTTTTACTAAAAACTCACCGAAGGGTAAAATTGGATTTAAACAATTGTATGTGGATGGAAATAATATTACATATTGAGGAAATATGGACATGGATGATAAAATACGCCCCAGTAAATACCAAAGTATAAACAATCTCGGATAAAAATGAGATTGTGATATTTCCCTTACCTTAGGTCTGATTTTCTTCGTAAGTGTCCGAACATCCGGTATAATGATTTAAATAATGTCATTTACTTATTACAGAATCATATTCATTGTTATTATATCATATATGGTTCACTTATGACTTTATATTACCTGTTCTTTTGTAAATTCATGTTAAAGTAGCGTTTTGGGTAAAATCGTCTCATTTGTCGTTCGTGTTTTAACTTGTAATTATTTATATGATTACTTAGATCATTATTACTTAATTATAGAATATAAAACATGATTTATATATTCAGAATATACATATATATAATGGATCTATAAATGGAAATAAATACATCATTCATGGAGACGGTAGGCCGTACGTACGCATGAACGTTGTTTTCTTTTCATTATTGAATTGAGTGGAATTAAGTAGATGAAATACATATATATACACATAAATCCATTAGCTTTATAATGTCATATATTTCATTATTATTGCTTATATATACTTTATAATCATTCCTAAATGGTTAACATGGAGAATGAATCTCATCGCGTCGTGGAGACGGTAGTCCGTACGTACGCACGAGCAATGATATCATTTCCATAATTATTGAATTGAATTGGAGTGGATGATACAATATATCATAATCAATATGATTTTCTAATAACTATGTATAGTTATTCATTAAACCATTATTCCCATCCATGTAAGGTGGTGGTGGAAAATAGATTACACCACGGCGTGGAGACGGTATTCCGTACGTACGCATGCGCGGTGATTTCTTTTTCCGTAGGATGGATAGATGGTGAAATAGGGTTGTTTCATACATATAATAACATATCAGTATATTATTGATACTTATTTTATTACTTCATAATTAAACAACCTAAGAAGAAGAAGTGGAAGAAGAAATAAAGATGAAAGAATCGGTAACGTACATTACCTCTTCTTTGAAGTGCTTCTTTGAGACCTCCTTTTAGGGCACTAAAATGGGTCTTTGAAGAAGACCAGAACCTCTAGGATGTTTCTAGGGAAGTGGAGAAAAGAATTTGGCATGGGTTGGCCGATCTTGAAGGCTCAAAGTTGTGTGTGGAAGAGAGGGAGGAGGTGCCCTTTTATAAGGGAGGAGAGGGGCACCTTTGGAATAACAAAAAATATTAGTTTATTATAAAGTAAAGTTCGGTTTTAAATAGCTCCAAATTGATTTATTTCTAGGCTAAGGTGTGGATGGGTCTAAATACTATCATCTAATATAATTTAGACAAGTTTAGGTTCCTATTTTAACCTTATAATTTAGATTTAACATTAAGTTAAATAATATTACTTTTACCGTGTCTTCTTGTGTTATTATACTATAAGATTAATAAACTTACTATAAGAAGCCAAACGAACCCCAAGTTGTTTATTATTAATATATATAACCTTATCTAAGTCATTTGGCTGAAACTTATATTTTTAATAATAAAATAACAATTAATAATATAATATTTGTTTTAAAAACTATTTTATGTCAATTTTGACACTATTTAGTAATTTATTTTTGTGAAAATCATAACAGAATGATTAGTTCGAAAAAAGTTACTTAAATCAATACTAACATTTAATATTAACCTATAAAATTAGTGGAATTCATAAAAAGTCTCAAATTATATTTATTTGGGTATTTATAACATCAATTATGTCAATATTTCATTAATAAGTTAATTATTATATCATCGTTGATTCATAAATAAATTAAATTATTTAATGTCTAAAAATTACAAATAAAATACCATTATGTAGGAAATAGTTTTAGCTTTCTAATTAATATTTATAGTCGAATTTATCTTATGTATAACCCCATATTAAAAATTTTTTAGTAAATAAACATTGATTTTAACTCTTTTAACCCTTCTTTAAATAAATTAATAATAAATGTCATAATCTAATCCAAGTGGGCCTAAATGGTCATATTTTATTCCTAAGTTTGTTTTTGGTCGAATTACACTTATCCAATAGAATTAGTACATGTGTTAGGGTAATAATAATATCATTTTTACCCTTAATTACCCTATTTACTTTTAACCGTGGTAAATAAAAGTAAAAAGTTACTATTCACCAAAAATTATTTTCATCTCATTGAACCACATTTTACTTACTAACATCAACCGTGTCTCTCGGATTTTTGAAATTCCACTCACAGAAGCGGTAAAATTAAGTTTTATGAAAAATTCAGTTTTTTTAACTACAACTTAGTGGTTTCACTCTTCATCAAAAATTGAAAGTTTTCAGAAAAATACCAAAAATTAGGCCTAAGATATATTTGATATTATGAACTCAAAAATGATTTCTATTTTACCAAATTCAAAACATATCAGTTGAATTAATTAATTTAAAAATTAATTTCCGTCGTCAAAACAAATAGCGTGTTCTTAAGAGATAATAACTATCAAAAGATTGACACTTGTTTATGTCTGGTTTAAATGTGAAATTACATCCAATGACCATCATTGTATTAAATTGTAAAAATATATTCTAAATATACTTTAAAACCACTAAAATTAATAATTTATCACTATTAATTATTTCGATTGAAAAAGTTGTTTTTAATTAAAATTTAGTAATTTCCACTATTCATCAAAAAATGAAAGTTATCTGAAAATTACCAAAATTTCACCCTAAGCTAATTTCGATATTCTGAATCCAAAAATGAAGTCCATTTTGAAAAATAAAATTTCAAAATTTCAAAACGTGGTTATTACTATTCATAATGGCTAGTTTTAATATTATTTTAAAAGCATATCGTTGTTTAGTGAAACTCGGTATTGCGTACTACACACGCTATCAAGGAAGGTCGTGATTTCCTGTAATGAAAGGCAAGTCAAGGATGCGTGTTGTGCAAGATCCTTTTGGTGTAGCGTACAACACAAGACATTAATGAAATTAAAAAGAATATTTTCAATAAAATCTCAGGGTGTTACATTCTACCCCCCTTAAAATGAATTTCTCCCTCGAAATTCGTCGGGGTTATAAATGGTTTACTATTCGAAAGTTTCTTTAATCGAAACCCACTTCGTAAAAAGGAATACCAAAACCAATCTTTAAAAACAAAAGTATGAAACGTAACGGTTACCCAAATAAACTAATCACTAGGTTTCCACATAGGTGAAAATATGGATATGGAAGAGAAATCTAACCATCATGTTCTGATGGTGAGTGGTAGAGAACATGGCTATGGAAAAGCTAGAAATCACAAATCCATAAATTTGTGACGATCTAAGGTACCATCTGATTCATCAGATATAAGAGCACTAAGACAACATTTTTGGTTTTCAAGATCATTTCCCTAAAGTTGATGAAATTGGAATTAGAAGAAATACTTTCATGATTTTGGTATAGTCTCAATGTTTGTCGTTCTTTGGACAATTTCCACTTCATCTCTTAAAGAAATGAAGTTGAATTTTGTCATTCGTGATGTGTTAGCAGATCATGTGATAGAATGATGGGCCATTCCATCTCTTTCAAACAAAAGGTTATCAAAAGTTATAAGTCCATCTTATGGTTAATCGTATATGGTTCCAAAAATGAACTTATACTTCATATATCATACCGCTTAAAAAAATGAAACTAGTTTCTACTAACCAGGGACTTTCTGTAGGCCAGTGGTATGTGATAAAGGCCAGTCTCACTTCGGTTGTGGGTTCGATTCCCACAGCCTTGTCCGACGCGATGGGCTGTCGCCCGTCCTGCAGGTTGTCCTTTTTCTAAAACTATATAATATCAAAAGTTCTATCCTTAAACAATACTAACTTATGTCCAACATAATCCATTCCAATATTTAGGAAATACTTCGGTCCAAGCTCATAATATAAAGAAAATGATTACTTGAAATGTCATCAACCAAACATGTGAATACCATCATTTATCCCCCATATATATATATATTGTTGGTCACATTACAATCATGTGAATACCTTAATCATGTATTCTCTTGAAAAATGAATACCCATTGAACCATAGTGAAAACATGAATGTAGTTAAAAGTTAACACTTTACACATACCAAAATCCTCAAAATTCTATATACTCAAACCATGATATCACTTAGTCCTTATATCAATCATGAGCTCATGAGTACTGTCAAATATTTCATTTTCTCGTTTTCCCTTCATTATGCGCATATCATTATTTTTTTAAAAATATATCAATCACTTTCCATGGTTACTGGTACCATAAAATTATTGAAAACCACAATAGACCAATACATAAATATTCCAATATTCCATGATACTATATACAGCACTATTTTGGAATCCCATTACATAGACACTTAATCATTCCACCACATCGTTGTCATATTCAACATCGCCAATAGTGATCGCATGTGACTTCCCTTTGTCCTTTTCCTTAAGTGGTTGCTCATGTTGATCATCACTAACCCTTGGATTAGTGCATTTATTAGCATAATGCCCCATTTCCTTCCACTTGAAGCATTAAAGTGTTGGTGGTGCGTTCTCTGCAGTCTTTGCTTTATTCACATCATTAGAAACCCTTTTTCCATTACTTCGACACTCAGCTGCTCGATGACCTTCTTTTCCACACTTAAAACATTTTCTAGTCCCTTTAAGACAATCTCCACCATGGTTCTTTCCACACTTTGAGCATAAGGAAACATTCATCTTCCTTTCACCATTATTCTGGTATTTCTCCTTGAACTCCATCTTTTGTTTCTTGTCAAAACCATGAGATGGATATGTAACACCAACTTCCATTTCTACCTTGATAGCACAATGCACAATTTCTTCATAGCTACTGAAGTCTCTTATAGCTAATGCCCTTCGAAGACTTGGTTTTAAGCCACTGAAAAATCGATCAACTTTACTTTCAGGTTGGATGATAATGCCAGATGCATACCTTGCAAGTCTTGTAAAATTATCTTCGTATATACCAACAGATTCATCATCCTTCTGCTTCAGCTCAAGAAACTCCTTTTTCATCTTTGTTCGAAGAATACGAGGGAAGTACTTACTAAAAAACAAGTTCTTGAACTCGTCCCATTCCATGGACTCAATTTCATCTCTTGGCCTCGTATTCTTGATAATATTCCACCATTGATCAGCTTCACCTTCCAAACGATATACTGCTAAGATGACTTTATCATGTTCAGAACATTGAAGAACTGAAAATATCTTTTCAGTGGTACTGATCCATTGTTCAGCAACAAGTGGATCGGAAGACCCACTGAAAGAAGGTGGACGTTGCCTCATGAAGGACTCAATAGAATATTGTTCCCTTCTCTGCTCATTTGGAAGTCCAGAATGATTCATAGCTCGTGTAAGTATAACAATAAGATTTTTCACTCCATCTCCCATAACATTTGTTTTTTCAGAAGGAAAATCATTGCATCGTCCATTGCATTGATCAACACAGTTCCTTCAGGTTCCAGCCATCGTCTAAAACCCAAAAAGAATAGTGTGAGAGGAAAAAATCATGCTAGGGAAAACAACATAGTAAAGGGGGAGTACCCTTAATATATAACATCTTAGGTTAAATTCTAAGATCGTTACCGTAGTTCTAGGACTATATCTTATACGTATACTTATCCTTAGGGACATCCCTAGACATACCTTAGAAATATCTCTAGGGATCTCACTAAAGTTCTCGCATCCTAGTTTCCAAAGGTTGACTAAACCTTTCCTCTGATACCAACTATAGAGACCCGAAGCTTGACGTACATTGACATTACATTACATTTTCGGAATACTTAGTACATAACAAAAACACACACACAAGGATCGTAATAGTTTAGTGTCTTTGGAAACTCCGAATATAATCTTATAATCCTATTGAAAGATCTTCAACATCTCCCATAAAGATCTTCCTTTTTTTATACCTAAAACCTTTCTTTATATCCTGGGGAAAAGAAAACATAAAAGGGTGAGATCAAATGCTCAGTAAGGGTAAACAAAAGAAATATCAATCACATCATAAGAAAATAACATTTTGAAAATCTTAACCTGCAAAAGAGAGAATAATTTCATAACATGTAATAAATCATGGCAGTGAAATGTAATCACAATAATCATAACTTAAAACATGAAACATTGTGGCATAAACACATAATCATAGAGAATCATTTCTTGTTAGTCAAGACTCATTGTCAAGACTATCTTAGTGGACAAAGTCCCTTTCTGAACCGAGTCACCCTCGTTTCAGTCCTGTTTCACTGAACCGGTATAACCTACCGTTCCAGCCATGTCTATCTCATGAGATATAAAATCTTTACCCAATGCATTGGAGGGAGATATAGGTCTCATCCATCTCATAATGATACCATTATTATGTGTGCCACAAAATCATAAATCATACATCATTGCATAACCCATGTAATACAAATGGGAATCTTAAACATCATGACATCATAAAAAAATTCATATAAGATCAAGGAATTCATAAAAATAATTCCATCACAAGATAATCAAATCAATTTAATAATAGGGATATAAACATAATCCTTTATTATCTTAGATGGACAATAATTTTGATAAAACACTTGAACTCCATTCTTGAGGAAAATATCCTTTCTTCTTCAAAAACATTTATCCTTTCATAACATGTCATACAATTTTAAACTAAAAGAAGTTGATTAAAAATAAACTTGAAAACTTGTAAAGGAAGTTTCTTGGAAATAAGGTTTTAAAAATCCATTCATTCCATATAAGTTAAAAAAAACATTCTTCTCGTACTTTTGTCGGAAAAGTCAAAAAATTACCTCGTACGAAAAACGACAAAATATTCCTTTCATATCTTTTACTAAAAACTCACCGAAGGGTAAAATTGGATTTAAACAATTGTAGGTGGATGGAAATAATATTACATATTGAGGAAAGGTGGACATGGATGATAAAATACGCCCCAGTAAATACAAAAGTATAAAAAATCTCGGATAAAAATGAGATTGTGATATTTCCCTTACCTTAGGTCCGATTTGCTTCCTAAGTGTCTGAACCTCCTATATAATGATTTAAATAATGTCATTGACTTATTACAGAATCATATTCATTGTTATTATATCATATATGGTTCACTTATGACTTTATATTACCCGTTCTTTTGTAAATTCATGTTAAAGTAGCGTTTTGGGTAAAATCGTCTCATTTGTCGTTCGTTTTTTAACTTGTAATTATTTATATGATTACTTAGATCATTATTACTTAATTATAGAATATAAAACATGATTTATATATTCAGAATATACATATATATAATGGATCTATAAATGGAAAGAAATACACCGTTCATGGAGACGGTAGGCCGTACGTACGCATGAACGCTGTTTTCTTTTCATTATTGAATTGAGTGGAATTAAGTAGATGACATAAATATATATACACATAAATCCAGTAGCTTTATAATGTCATATATTTCATTATTATTTCTTATATATACTTTATAATCATTCTTAAATGGTTAACATGGAGAATGAATCTCATCGCGTCGTGGAGACGGTAGTCCGTACGTACGCACGAGCAATGATATCATTTCCATAATTATTGAATTGAATTGGAGTGGATGATGCAATATATCAGAATCAATATGATGTTCTAATAACTATTTATAGTCATTATTTACACCATTATACCCATCCATGTAAGGTGGTGGTGGAAAATAGATTACACCACGGCGTGGAGACGGTATTCCGTACATATGCACGCGCGGTGATTTCTTTTTCCGTAGGATGGATAGATGGTGAAATAGGGTTGTTTCATACTTATAATAACATATCAGTATATGAGTGATACTGATGTTATTACTTCATAATGAAACAACCTAAGAAGAAGAAGTGGAAGAAGAAATAAAGATGAAAGAATCGGTAACGGACATTACCTCTTCTTTGAAGTGCTTCTTTGAGACCTCCTTTTAGGGAACTAAAATGGGTCTTTGAAGAAGACCATAACCTATAGGATGTTTCTAGGGAAGTGGAGAAGAGAATTTGGCAGGGGTTGGCCGATCTTGAAGGTTCAAATTTGTGTGTGGAAGAGAGGGAGGAGGTGCCCCTTTATATGGGAGGAGAGGGGCACCTTTGGAATAACTAAAAATATTATTTTATTATAAAGTAAATTTCGGTTTTAAATAGCTCCAAATTGATTTATTTCGAGGATAATGTGGGTATGGGTCGAAATCCTATCATCCAATAGAATTTAGACCAGTTTAGGTTCCTATTTTAACCTTATCATTTAGATTTAACATTAAGTTAAATAATTTTACTTTTACTGTGTCTTCTTGTGTTATTATACTATAAGGTTAATAAACTTACTATAAGAATCCAAAAGAACCCCAAGTTGTTTATTATTAATATATATAACCTTATCTAAGTCATTTGGCAGAACCTTAGATTTTTAGGAATAAAAGTACAATTAATAATATAGTATTTGTTTTAAAAACTATTTTATGTCAATTTTGACACTATTTAGTAATTGATTTTTGTGAAAATCATAACAGAATGATTAGTTCGAAAAAAGTTACTTAAATCAATACTAAAATTTAATATTAACCTATAAAATTAGTGTAATTCATAAAAAGTCTCAAATTATATTTATTTGGGTATTTATAACATCAATTATGTCAATATTTCATTAATAAGATAATTACTGCATCATCGTTGTTTCATAAATAAATTAAATTATTTAATGTCTAGAAATTACAAATAAAATACCATTATGTAGTAAATAGTTTTATCTTTATAATGAATATTTATAATCTAATTTATCATTTGTATAACCCCATATTAAAAATGTTTTAGTAAATAAACTTTGATTTTAACTCTTTTAACCCTTCTTTAAATAAATTAATAATAAATGTCCTAATCTCTTCCAAGTGGGCATAAATGGTCATATTTTATTTCTAAGTTTGTTTTTGGTCGAATTACACTTATCCAATAGAATTAGGACATGTGTTAGGGTAATAATAATATCATTTTTACCCTTAATTACCCTATTTACTTTTAACCGTGGTAAATAAAAGTAAAAAGTTATTATTCACCAAAAATTATTTTCATCTCATTGAACCATATTTTACTTACTTACATCAACTGTGTCTCTCGGATTTTTGAAATTCCACTCACAGAAGCGGTAAAATTAAGTTTTATGAAAAATTCAGTTTTTTTAACTACCACTTAGTGGTTTCACTATTCATCAAAAATTGAAAGTTTTCAGAAAAATACCAAAAATTAGGCCTAAGCTATATTTGATATTATGAACTCAAAAATGATTTCTATTTTACCAAATTCAAAACATATCAGTTGAATTAATTAATTTAAAAATTAATTTCCGTCGTCAAAACAAATAGCGTGTTCTTAAGAGATAATAACTATCAAAAGATTGACACTTGTTTATGTCTGGTTTAAATGTGAAATTACATCCAATGACCATCATTGTATTAAATTGTAAAAATATATTCTAAATATACTTTAAAACCACTAAAATTAATAATTTATCACTATTAATTATTTCGATTGAAAAATTTGTTTTAATTAAAATTTTGTAATTTCCACTATTCATCATAATATGAAAGTTATCCGAAAATTACCAAAATTTCACCCTAAGCTAATTTCGATATTCTGAATCCAAAAATGAAGTCCATTTTGAAAAATAAAATTTCAAAATTTCAAAAAGTGGTTATTACTATTCATAACGGCTAGTTTTAATAATATTTTAATAGCATATCGTTGTTTAGTGAAACTCAGTATTGCGTACTACACATGCTATCAAGGAAGGCCGCGATTGCGTGTAATGAAAGGAAAGTCAAGGATGTGTGTTGTGCAAGCTCTTTTTGGTGTAGCATACAACACAAGACATTAATGAAATTAAAAAGAATATTTTTCATAAAATCTCGGGGTGTTACATTCCATATTCTAGGTTTAGGAGCTCTAACAGTTTTTTATTTTATAGGTATGGATCTAGGTCAACATCCTTGTCAGGTTTGCGTAGAATATGTCTAGTAGGTTGTTCCAGAAAATCGCCACAGGTTAGAGGTTGACAATGACAACACTTGAAGCAAGACACTCCAAGAGTTCCAGCGACAAAGTCTACAGAAGTATGAGGGATCCATTTCAGATGCAATCACAGAATACTAGTTAGAGGAGATCAAGATAGGCTTTAGTTCGATCCATTCTCAGAAGGAGAACTGGGTGTCCTTTGTTGTGATGATGCTGTGTGGAGTAGTGAGGCAGTGGTGGTTTCTTTTCCTTGGGGATTGTGAGGATTTAGCGATCTCATGGGAGGAGTTATGAGACAAGTTTAGAGTTGAGTTTCTTTCATCATCTATAAAGATGTCCAGTCACCAGGATCATCTTATCCTTCGATAGGGGAGATCTAATGTTCGAGTGTTTGGAATCTGTTTCAGGAACCTTTTACGATATGCTTCAGACATGTTGCCGAATGAGGAGGCTAGGGTGAGGCATTTCATGGAGGCTTTAAATCTAGATATCCAGTTCCAGGTTACCCCATTTATGCGGAAAACATATCTTGAGGTGATGGTGAAGGTAGAGGTTGTCAAGAGGACTTTGGCTGGGATCAGATCATCATGAGAGGGGAATCGTCATGATTCCTAATGAATCATATCTATGGTTTAGGGTTCTTGGTTTTTAGGGAATAAGAGTTTCTATTTATCTGGGGGTAGGTCCCAGCTCTTCACATCTCATTTCCCCAGAGGCAGTAACTCTCTGTACTATGCTAAGGGATCAGGCGCTTGTTTTTCATGTGGTGGTCATGGTCATCAGTAGCGAGAGTGCCCGAACTTTTAAAGGAGTCCTCACGCACCAGATGCTATGCTCCAGGTTCCGCCATTGAGGCAGTTCTAGCTGAGGAAGCAGTAGCAAGTTACACCATCTTTATATCAACATAGGGTAGATGGGGCAGACAGAGAGCAACCCCATGACACTCCCCGTCCTTAGAGAGTAGAGTGTGGCCATGGTGGTGGTCATCATTAGGGTCAGAGAGGCTGTGGTGGAGGTCGTGGTCAGCTTCATTCTCTAGTGTTTCCAGCCCAGGAAATCCAGATGTCGTTTGAGGTACCCTTTTCTTGTTTTATACCATGGTGTATTCCTTGTTTGATTCTGGAGCGACACACTCCTTCATATATATTACCCTTGAGAAAGCTTTGGGACTTGAGCTAGAGAGGCTTCCAGTGCCCTTGGCATTGACTACGCCAGTTGAAGGTCGAGATGACTTGTTTGAAGTATATAGAGACTGTGAGCTAGTGTTAGGGCAAGACCTCTCTTTGGTAGATTCACTATGTTTACACATACAACCATATGATGTCATACTCAGCATGGATTGGTTGTATTCGGTGCAGGATATTGTGGATTGCTTTAGGAAGAAGGTCATTTTCTTTGGTGCAGATGGAGAGCCGGTGGTTTTTGTTGGTGAGTGAGATCCTTGGATGGGTCATAGGAATGATCCATCCTTATCATCCATGATGGCAGAGATGATGTTGTGTTCTTCATAGGTTTAGGAGTTGGTGTTTCCAAGGGTCATAGAAGAGTACCCTGATGTATTTCCAGAAGAGGTTGTAGCATTTCCCCCTCGATAAGAGATTGAGTTTGGGATCGAGATACATCCATGATCGTCTCATATATCTTTGTCTCTATATAGGATGGCTCTATATGAGTTATGAGAGCTATGTAGACAGTCTGAAGGTCTATTACAGTGCGGTTTTGTTTGGCCAAGTGTCTCACTGTGGGGTGCACCAGTTTTGTTCGTGGAAAATGTAGACAACAGTTTTCCATTGTGTGACAATTATCATCGTTTAACCAAAGTGACAGTCAAGAATCACAATCCTATTCTGTAGATTGATGATTTATTAGATAAACCGATGGGTGCAAGTTGGTTCTCAAAGATCAACTTGTGGTCAGGATATCATCTGATGTGTGTGACAGACGAGGATATCCCAAAGATGGCTTTATGTTGTTGTCATGCGCATTATGAGTTGATTGTAATGTCGTTCAGTGTGAAGAATGCTCTAGCTGTGTTCATGGGATTGATGAACCCTGCGTTCTTTGAGTACCTAGACAAGTTTGTGGCTGTTTTCATTGACAACATCCTTGTGTACTCCACATCTGAGGAGGAGCATGCAGATCATCTTCACGTCATTTTGGGAGTTCTTTGACAACATCAGCTATTTGGGAAGTTGTCAAAGTGTGATTTTTGGGCTCGAGAAGTCAATTTCTTGGGGCGTGTTGTTTCGTAATAGGGATTAGTTGTGGATCCATCGAAGATAGAAGCAGTTGTGTCTTAGGAATCCCCCAAGACAGTTTCAGAGGTGCGAAGTTTCCTTGGTCATCCGGACTACTATAAAAGGTTCGTAGACAATTTCTCTCGAGTTGTGACTCCTTTGAGAGCTTTGAACAAGAGGATCAGGCATTCATATGGACGGATCAGTGTCAAGAAACATTCTATTATTTCAAGTAGAAGTTCATAAGTGCTCCAGTTTATTCTCTTCCAGCTGAGAGAGTTCAGTTTGATGTTTTTTGCAATGCTTCGAATCTGGTGTTAGGTTGTGATCTCATGCAGCAAAGGTCAGTTGTTTCTTATGGGTCTCAGTAGTTGTGTCCCCAAGAGTGTAACTATTCCTCCCATAATCTTGAGTTGGAAGACGTGGTGTTTGCTCTGAAGTTGTGGAGACACTACCACATTGGCGAGCACTTTGTGGTGCTAACAAATCATAAGAGTTTGAGGTATGTTTTCTCCCAGCGTGACATGAACATAGGACATTGTTGGTGGATGGAGTTCTTACAGGAATACGACATCAAAATATCATATACACCTGGAAAGGGGAATATTGTATCTAATATGCTGAGTCGAATGTCACGTAGTGATGTTGGGCATGAGTCCAGTGATTCATAGAGAGTAAAGGAAGAGATTTCAGCATTACATATTGATATGGGAGAATTTGGGGGTAGAGGTTGTCTTTTTCAGATGAAGGTATGGTCATCCCTGATGCAGAAGGTGGAAGAGTCGCAGTTGGGGGATCCAAAGGTCGAGGTCTATAGAGGCCTAGTTGTTCGTGGTGAGGCCCATGATGGTTGGTTGGAGGATGAAAAACACTGAGTTTTGTATCATGGAATGATTTTTGTTCCTTTGACAATGCACGAGATTGTTCTCAGAGAGTTTCATAATTCACCTTTAGCGATGCGTCCTAGTGTGAAAAAGATGTACCAATCCTTGAGGAGCCATTTTTGGTGGCGGGGGGCTGAAGTGTGCGGTTGCGGAGTTTGTGTCTAGATGTTTGGTCTGCCATAAGGTGAAGACCAATCACTATGTTCCTGGTGGTATTCTCCAACAATTAGATATTCCTCATTAGAAGTGGGAGGACATCTTGATGGACTTTGTTACTTGTTTACATCAAGATATTGGGGGACATAATGATATTTGAGTGGTAGTGGATCATTTAACAAAATCATAATACTTCTTAGCGATCAAGGAGTTGAGCTCAGTGGAAGTTTTGTCAAGGCAGTATCTGGAGGAGTTGGTGAGACGTCATGGAGTCCAAGGATGATCATTTCTGATTGAGATACTTTTTTTACATCCAGGGTGTGGGGAGGTCTCCAACATTCCTTCTATTCTCAAATATACTTTAGTATAGCTTTTCATCATCAAACAGATGGTTAGACAGAGCGAACAATCCAGACACTTGAAAACATTTTACGCTCTTGTGTTTTTGATTTTTAAGGTTCATGGATGAGGCACTTACCATTGGTGAAGTTCTCTTACAATAAATTTTTTCACACCACCATTGGTATGGTGCCATTTGAAGCCTTGTATGGGTGACCTTTCTGTTCTCCGTTGTTCTAGAATGGGGTCAGAGAGTCATCAATTATTATACTGAAACTAGTGCAGAATACAACAGAGATAGTTCAGGTGATTCGTGAGAGGATGAAGATAGCGCAAGGTCGTCAGAAATAATATGTTGATCAAAGGAGGAGACCCTTAGAGTTTAATGTTGAGGATCACGTGTTTCTGAAGGTGACTCACCATCGTGGGAATTGAAGGATTGGTTTTGGGAGTACGATTTCTCCCCACTTTTTTGGGCCTTTCGACATGTAAGCACGTGTTGGAGTTGTGGTGTATCGAGTAACACTTCCCCACCAAATGATTTTGAAACATGAGGTATTCCATGTATCATAGCTTCATCGTTATCTTAATGATGACCCTCATGTCATCGATTGGGGGGAGATCGATGTTGATGATGATGCGACCTTCGAGGAGTGGCCTATAGAGATCTAAGACCGCAAAGAGAAGGTGTTGTGTGGGTGTTCTATCCCCTTACTTCATGTCTTATGGTCACACAATGGCATGAAGGAGAGTACCTAGGAACATGAATCACAGATACATGCTCAGTAGCCAGAGTTGTTTGATGTTTAACTCTTTTCATGTAACAAATTTTTTATTGTGGTTATAAACCCTTTTGTTTATGAGATGGCTTTTTTTGTTACTTTTTATGGCTTGCTCTGTTTTGAGTGGTAACTCAATTGGTGGTTGTTCGGACCGTGTTATTTTCCCTCTAGGTGGTTTTTGAATTCTTGAGAATGAGAATGTTTTGAGAGGTATCTGATGTAATGTCCCAGACCTCTTTTGTCGTTTACATTGTGAAAATATGGTGTTTGAGTGTACCGGGAGGTCATGGTGACTTATCTGTGAACAGTTAAAATGGTAGACCGTTGTGATCAATGAAACGATAACCTTCGGTGAACAGTTACAATGGTAGACCGTTGTGAACAGTGCAACTATAACCATAAGTGAATAGTTCCAATGGTAGAACATTGTGAATGGTGAAAAGGTGACCTTCTATGAATAATTCCAATGGTAGACTGTTGTGAACATTGCAACGGTAACCTTAAGTGAATAGTTCCAATGGTAGACCATTGTGAAGAGTGCAATGGTGACCTTCTGTGAACAGTTCCAATGGTAGACCATTGAGAACAGTTCAATGGTAACGTTAGGTGAACAGTTCCAATGGTATACTATTGTAAACAGTACAACGGTAACCTTAGGTGAACCGTTCCAATGGTAGAATGTTGTGAACAGTGCAACGGTAACCTTAGGCAGTGCCAACATTATCCTTCTGTGAACAGTGCAGTGGTAACCTTAGGTGAACAGTGTCAATATTGACCATCTGTGAATAGTTCAACGATAACCTTAGGAGAACAGTGTCAACATTAACCTTCTGTGAAGAGTACAATGGTAACCATAGGTGAACGGTTCCATGGTAACCATATATGAACAGTGTCAATATTAACCTTTTGTGAACAGTACATCGGTAACCTTTGGTGAACAATGTCAACATTAACCTTCTATGAATAATGCAATGGTAACATTAGGTGAACAGTGTCAACATTAACCTTCTGTGAATAGTGTAATGGTAAACATAGGTGAAATGTGTCAATATTAACCTTCTGTGAATAGTGCAACAATAACCTTAGGTGATCAGTGTCAACATTAACCTTCTGTGAATAGTGCAACAGTAACCGTAGATGAAAAGTGTTTCCAGAATGGTGAGGTTCACGATCAGTGTTTCTAGAACAGAGAGGTTCTAGCAGAAGCCTCCATTTCCATGGGAAAATTCTGATTTCATGAACAGTGTTTCCATAATAGTGAGGTTCTAACAACAGACTATTTATTTTTCCAAATTTTCAGTTTTGTGTACAGTGTTTCTATCTCCCTATAGTTTTTCTCCTTTAGCGTTTCCATTGACCTAAAATGCATTTAAAGCCTCATTTCGAGGACTCTAATGCTGATTCATAGGGCATAACTCCTCTATTAATTATCCCTAAGGCTCGGGATGTTTTTACTTGGTCTAACCACTGGTTAAATGTGATCTAATTTTAATGGGAAATTAAGTGTATCTTAAATCGTCGCTCCGTTAAATATTCTAAAGAGACAGGATATCATCCTCTCCAATTATTTCTCTTTGATCTTGGGTGTCAGACGCTCGAGCATCCAATTACTTCTCATTGGAGGTGCACAATAAAACATTCCTCCTTAGATTGGTTCTGCTCTATTTTAATGCAACCAAGCTGTATCGATCAATATTTGATATAAGGGATGGTTTATCATCATTCTTTTGGGGTTCAACTTCTCATGTTTCTCCTTTCTATATTATAGAATTTGATATCAATGCTTCTAATGGATTTTTCTTGTGTTTTGGTTGGTGTGGTCGTACTGTGGAATCCTCAGGTGGATGTGGTTGTCACGAGAGGAGGATCGTGACCCGTTGTGTGGAATTTTGTCGTATAAAGAACATCCATAACCATTTGAGGTAGGGGATTCATTTCCTTTCTCTTATTTTACATGAAACTATATCATTATCATGTTTTATCCCACTATATGACAATTGAATTGACATAATAAATATTTGAACTTGATAAATAAACTGATATCAATCATATGTTATTTCCTCTTGTTTTTCTAGATAGTTTTATATCAAGGCTTTCTTTGTTTATCTGTTCGTTCTTGATGGAAATTGGTAAAGAACGTAAACAAAAATTAATTGATAATTGTTTGGTTAAAAGATAAATAGGTATGTAAATGAATCTGGTTCTCCTTGTTGTAATTTGATGTTAATCAAATTGTCACAGTAAGCATGTTTAATTAATTTTGATAGCTTACTGATTATATCTCCTGAATTTGGAACATATGAATAATAAATCGGTTATTTAAAGATGGAATAAAGAACTGATTGTTTGATAATTACTTGAAGGGTTCTAAGTTACCCTCTTGATTGTTAAAGGTCCAAGATCCCAATTGTTAAGATGTTTTTTTCAACTTCTTGTGTTTTTTTGTGATCCTGTATGGATTTTGTGGTACGTGGAGGCATGAAGACCATTGGTTGTGGTAGAAGATGACTCCTAGAGTGGCGAGATGCATCGGTTTATGCATGTGGGTGTCAGGGAGGACACTAGGAATGAGGGAACAAGATGGATGGGATTATTGGATGTTTTCTAATTCTTATTGGTCGATTCTCTTCTTTATTTTCCCAACTACTCAAGGTAGCTGGTATTTCTTACCCTTCTTCCGAAAGAGGAAAAAACGCATGGGGTATGCCATGCGCGTTCCGTGTTTAGATTCTCAATGGAGGATGGGTCTATGCTCTTGCTATAGATGGAAAATACTCGACGGGTAGTACATCTACTCACCGTGTTGAGCCCCCTTCTATTTGGTAGAATAGAATGTTTTTCTAGATTTCCTGGGAATATGGGAAGGTAATTCTGTAATGAATAATTGAATAAATGATGTTAACCCTTCTGGTTGGAGTTTCTGGAAAATGATGATGAGGTTGTAATTTTAATGGGACAGTGGACTTTGGGTGTGTTGCTAATGATGATTAATGTGGAATTTTAAATGGTTAATTAATGTTTAAAGAATTAATTAACTTAAAGTAGAACTGATAAAAATGGAATGAAGTAATATATTAATTCTCTTTAAATGGTTGTGTGCTTATAGGATATCTAGTCATAGAAGTAGCAGCCCAGAGTCTGAGAGACGTTAGCTTCAGTTGAGTATAAGACTAGGTTATTCTCATAGTGAGGTAGTAAGATATAGTATATCATGTACTTTTTGTGTTTCTATACGCTACTCCACCATTTTAGTATGGGAAACTGACACCCTGGGGATTTTGATCCCTAGGGGGTGTTTTCCCCAACATTCTGGTGGGAGGATGAATGGATGACTACCCCCTTTGGCCCCGCACTCTTCTCTCGTTAGTTACTTTTGCTGGTAGGCACAGTGAATAGTTTTCCTTATATATGTCTCTAGAGTGATGTAATGGCTTATTGTTATTCACACACATTTATTCTAAATATAGTTTCCCATGGACTACTATATGTGTAACGTGTATAGGCTATGATGGCTTGAGGATCCTTACTCAGTGTATGGGCTATAATGTCTTGAGATATAATACCTGATGTATGATACATGTTATGCAGGCTGTGGTGGCTCCCACAAACTACCTCTTTAATTTTCTTACGTGGATGTGGATGTTTTGTTACACGAGGTGCATGTTGTGGTACTTCGCCGAGGTGTATGTGGGCACGCCTTTTTTGAGAGAGATGCTTAGGACGTGCGGCATTGGGGAAAAGAGGAAAACTAGTTGGAAAGTAGTAGCGGGGTACCCATGATATTATTTATTATATTATATACTCTTTTATGTGTTACTTGGTGAGAGTAGACATGGTGAGGCTGAGAACATAGTATAACTATTTAGATGACGAGTTAGTTTCACTTATTGTTCACTGTGCTTTAGAATTCTTTCCTTACTTTTTCACGAGCGGATTTGGGGAGGATCCTACTGAGTATACTGTTATGCTCACCTTATGTATATATAAACTATTTTTTTCAGGTCACTTGGAGCAGGTTGGAGATCAGGCTGGTTACTACTAGCTTGCGATTGTAGAAGGTGTTCGGGCTTGTGGTTTTCGATGTTTTACATTCTTTTAGGTACTTTCAATTTTTTCCCTTTCATTTTTAGTGGTTTTTCATGACCTTTCATATGTGTACTTGGGATTTGTTTCATTTTACAGGTTGAGTTGGAGTTGGTTGGTGTTTATCTTTTCTCTCACTTCTTCATGTGTTCTCTTAAGGGGTAATGCCTCCCATCTGTGTGATTTCTATACCCTCAGTGCTATTAAAAAACACGGGGCCTACTGGAGGTGGGACTTGGGGGTCATTATCTCCCTCCTCATGTTGCCAGCCCAAGAGGGGTACACTTTGTGGGGAGGGCTCGTGACATCACCGCCATTTTTTTGAATAACTGTGCCCCATAAAAAACCACCAAGAATTATTGGATGCCATTCTAAAAAATACAATCCATCTCTACACATACTGATAATACCTCCAAACCCATGCATTATTTGTGAAACCATGTATGGATATAATTATAGTGTTGGGAAAAAATCCCTCAAGGTATCATTGAAGCATTTTTGTGGTGATTGTGTTTGTTGAAAAAGTGGGCCTTAGTGTTGTGTTTGTTAACAAAGAAAACCATGACGTATAATTTTGTTAAAAAATTAGATTTTATTGTGTCATGTTGAGGTCAAGGGATGTTTTTAAAAATCCATGTTTGATTCAAGAATGTCGACAAAGGAATGATCGATCTGTAGGCGGTTCAAAAAGAGCAGATACAAGGTGACACCATTTTCCAGAGCAGATACAATTGTCTGCCATTGTCTTGAAGGAGAGGAAACTTGAGCACCATATGTTTTTCAAGATATTAACATCAAAATATGGAAAAGGGAAAAGGGGCGCCCAAGTTTTAGGTTTGGCCACGCAAGTGACTTGCGCAGTAGAGACTTGCGCGCCGAAACCTGCGCGCCGAGATGAAACATGTGAGTCGTCGTGCAGGGTGTCCAAATGCCTATAAATAGAGGTCAACCCCTCATTATTTGGTGGAATCTCAAGACATAGATAAAATCAAATCTCCCGTCGTGCATGTGTGGTGGTCGAGCAAGTGGTGTTGTGGTCGCACAAGTAGAAGTTGGGCGCCAGTTGATTGTTGCACGTCCAATGTAACACCCCGATATTTTATAAGATATATTGTTTTTAATTTCTTTCATATATTCGGTTGTATGCTTCACCAAGATTATCTTGTGCTATACCCAACAGCGTATTAGCTTTCAGTATAAACAACACTAATCTTGGATCGTGTTAAACGCAATTTCAAGTTCGTTTGATAGATGTTATTTTACGCAACATTGAGTGTATATATATATATATTCAATGTACAAATGAAATAAGGTTGGATTCTATTATATTCCACAACAAATGAATCTTTCACTACACAAAACCCTAACTTTGCTTTCATTACACGCAATCTTGACCTTCCACGATTGTGGGTGTTGTACGCAATACCGAGTTTCACTAAACAACAATATGTTATTAAAATATTATATAAACTAGCTTTTATGAATAGTAATAACCAATTTTTGAAACTTTATAAATTTTATCTTTCAAAATGGACTTCATTTTTGGATTCGGAATATCGAAATTAGCCTAGGGTGAATTTTTGGTATTTTTCTGAAAACATTCAATTTTTGATGAATAGTGAAAACTCTAGGTTAATATTTAAAAACCGACTTTTTATTTAAATAATTATTTATTTTATTTAAATTTATTTTAGGTCAAAAATTTTAAATAATACCTATATAAGTTCAATGTAATTCATTGGAGTCATTTTATAACAATTTTAGATATATAAAATATTTTATTGAACTTCTCACCGTCTTGTACCCACCACCTGGGAGAATTTAAAAATTTACATAAAACGTAATTTTACCACTTCTGTGAGTGGAATTTCGAAAATCTAAGAGGCATAGTTAATATCAGGGAGTAAAATTTGGTTCAATAAGATAAAAATATTTTTTGGTGAATAGTAACATGTTACTTTTATTTACCATCGTTAAATGTAAATAGGGTAATTAAGGGTAAAAATGATATTATTGTTACCCTAACACATGACCTAATTCTATTAGATAAGTTTAATTCGACGAAAATAAACCTTAGGAATAAAATATTACTCTTTAGGTCCAAGTCGATTAGATTAGGACACTTATTATTATTTTATTTGAAGAAGAGTTAAAATAGTTAAAATCAAAGTTTAATAACTAAAACATTTTTAATATAGGTTTATACATAAGATAAATTCTACTATAAATATTCATTAGAAATCTAAACAGATTTTCTACATAATGGTATTTTATTTATAATTTTTAGACATTAAATAATTTAATTTATTTATGACACAATAATGATGCATTAAATACCTTATTAATGAAATATTAACATAATTGATGTTATAAATACCCAAATAAATGTAATTTGAGAATTTTTATTAATTAAACTAATTTTATAGGTTAATAAGAAATTTTATTATTGATTCAATTAACGTTTTTCGAACTAATTATGTTTTTATGATTTTAACAACAATCAATTACCAAATAGTGTCAAAATTGACATAAAATTGTTTTTAAAAAAAATATTAGATCATTAATTGTTATTATATTCCTAAAAATCTAAGTATTGGCCAAATAACTTAGATACGGTTATATATTTTAAAAATGAACCACCTGGGGTTCATTTGGCTTGTTATAGTAAGTTTATTAACCATACAGTGTAAGAAAACAAGAAGACACGGTAAAAGTTAAATTATTTAACTCAGATTTAAATCTAAATTATAAGGTTAAAATAGTAACCTAAACATGTCTAAAACCTATTGGCTGAGAGGATTTTGATCCATCCCCACTTTAGCTTCTAAATAAATCAATTTGGAGATATTATAAACTGAATATGACTTTATTATATTTTAAGTTTTTTCAAAGGTGCCCCTCTCCTCCCTTATAAAAAGGGCACCCCTTCCCTCTTCTCTTCACACCCTTTTGAGCCTTGACGCTCGGCCAACCCCTACCAATTCCTCTTCTCAACCTCTCTAGTTATATCATAGAGGTTCTGGTCTTCTCAAAAGACCAAATCTAGTGCCTTATGAAGAAGTTTAAAGGAGGTGCGTCGAGGAAGAGGTAATCTCTTCTACCGACTCTTTCAAGTTTCTTTCTTATTCTACTTCCTCTTATTTAGTTGTTTCATTATAAAGTAATAACATCAGTATTATTTATATATGGATATTTTATTATAAATATGAAAACAACCCTATTTCACCTTCCATCCATCCTACGGAAAATGAAATCACCGCGCGTGCGTACGTACGGAATACCGTCTCCACCCCGTGGTGTAATCTGTTCTTCCACCACCACCTAACTTGGATGGGTATAATGGTGTAAAGAATAACTATATATAGTTATTTTAACATCATACTGATTCTGAGATATTATATCATCCAATCCAATTCAATTGAAAAATTATGGGAACGATATCATTGCTCGTGCGTACGTACGGATTACCCTCTCTACGACACGATGAGATTCATTATCCATGTTAACCATTCAAGAATGACAATAATGTATATATAATGAATAATAATAAAATATACGACATGATAAATCTACTGGATTTATTTATATATATATATATATGTGTGTGTCATCCACTTACTTCAATTCAAGCCAATAAGGAAAGGAAAATAGTGTTCATGCGTACGTACGACCTACCGTCTCCATGAACAGTACATTTCAATTCATTTATATACCTATTATATATATATATATATACTGAATATATATGATATATAAATCATGATTTACATTCTGGAAGTATGTAAAACATGATATAAGTAATAATAATATCAATAACAACAAGTCCAAACACGTACGATAAATAAAATGATTTTACCAAAAACGCTGCTTTAACATGGAATTTACAAAAGAACGGGTAATATAAAGACATAATTGAACCATATATGATATCATAACAATCAATATGATTCTTTAATAATTCAATTACATTATTTAAATCATTATATAGGAGGTTCAGATACATACGAAGCATATTGGACCTTAGGTAAAGCATAACTTTTCCAATCTCGTTTTTATCCGAGATTGTTTATTCGTAAGTATTTAAGGAGGTTATATTTATCATCCATGTCCCAATTTTATAAAAATGTTTTCATGTATATTTAATTTCCTTTTTACCTATTTTTACTTTTACTACATGGTATGTAAGGAATCATTCTTTTTATTACCATACGAGGTACTTTTTTGACTTTTTTGACAAAAGTACGAGAAGAATGTTTTTTTAACTTATACAGAATGAACAGATTTTTACAGTTTCATAACGCCTAATTTTAATGAATCTTCCTCTATAAGATTTCATGATTATTTTTAATAAAAAAAATTTTAAATTGCATGTCATTTTTTGAAAAGAAAATGATTTTAAAGAAGAAAGGATATTTTCCTCAAGAATTCAATTCAAGTGTTTTATCAAAACTATTTTCCATCTAGGATGACATTATTTAGCATGATTATGTTTCAAGTATAATGTATCTATTATTTACATAGTTTTATTTTTCTTATGATGAAATGATATCCATTTCTTTTATATGGATTATGTTATGATGGCATTATGTTTATGAAACCCATTTTATTCGTTGGGTTATTATGAATGATGTATGTTTATTTTGTGGTCCACGAAAGAAGGATTTCATTATGAGATGGGTGGGACCTATATATCCCTCCAATGCATTGGGTAAAGATTTATATCTCATGGGATAAACATGGCTGGAATGGAAAGTTAATCTGGTTGAGTGATACAAGACTGAAACGAGGAGTGAACTCGATTCAGTAAGGGACTTTGTCCACTAAATTGTCTTGGAAACAATGCCTTGGATACTATTGAAATCATATCAAGTGCTTAATGGTTTCCAAAATTAAATGTTTTATTCCCTTTCTATTTCATCATGATTAATGTTCCTTATGATCTATGCCTTACATACTGCCATGTTTTATGTCATTACTCAAGATTTTGATGTTTAAAAATTATATTCTTGTTTTTTTAAGTTCAAATGTATATGATTTGTTCTATTTTCTCCATTCTTACCCTTACTGAGCATTTGAGCTCACCCTTTATATGTTTTTCCACCAAGATTTAAAGAAAGGTTTTAGGTAAGAAAATAAAAAGGGGAATATCTTTAGGGGATATGTTGAAGATCTTTCACCATGATTAGAAGATTATATTCTGAGTTTCCAATGACACTAAACTATTATGGTCCTTGTGTGTCTATTTTTGTTATATATTAATTATTCCAAAAAACTAATTTAATGTCTATTTACGTCAAGATTTTGGTCTCTACAGTTGGTATCAGAGGAAAGGTTTAGTTATCCTTTGGAAACTAGGATGCGAAAACTTTAGTGATATCCCTAGATATATTTCTAAGGTATGTCTAGGGATGTCCCTATGGTTAAGTATTAGTATATGTTATAGTCCTAGAATTACGGTAACGATCATAGAATTAAACCTAAGATCTTAGATATTTAATGGAAACCCCCTTTATTATGTTGTTTTCCCTAGCATGATTTTTCCCTCTCACACTATTCTTTTTGTGTTTTAGACGATGGCTGGAACCCATAGGAACCGTGTTGATCAATGTAATGGACAATTCAATGATTGTCCTTCTGAACAAACCAATATTATTGGAGATGGAGTGAAAAATATTATTGCTCTACTTATACAAGCTATGAATCATTCTGGACTTCAAAATGAGTAGAGAAAGGAAGAATATTCTATTGAGTCCTTCACGGGGCAACGTCCACCTTCTTTCAGTGGGTCTTATGATCCACTTGTTTCTGAACAATGGATTAGTACCATTGAAAAGATATTTTCAATACTTCGATGATCAGAGAATGAAAAATTCATTTTAGTTGTTTACCATTTTGAAGGTGAAGCAGACCAGTGGTGGACTCTAATTAAGAATACAAGTCCCCAAGATGAAATTGAATCCATGGAATGGGATGAGTTCAATAACGTGTTCTTCAATAACTACTTCCCTCATATTCTTCGAACAAAGATAGAAAATAAGTTCCTTGAGCTATAGCAAAATTATGATGAATCTGTTGGTATATATGAACCGAATTTTACAAGACTTGCAAGGTATGCATCTGGCTTTATCATCCTACCTGAAAGTAAAGTTGACTGATTCTTCAGTGGCTTAAATCCAAGTCTTTGAAGGGAAATAGCTATAAGAGACTTCAATAGCTGTGATGAAATTGTGTGTTTTTCTATCAAGGTATAAATGGATGTTTGTGTTCCATATCCATCTCATGGTTTTGAAATGAAATGAAAGATGGAGTTCAAAGAGAAATCTCAAAATAATGGTGAAAAGTAGATGAGTGTATCTTTATGCCCAATGTATGGAATGAAGCATGGTGGATATTGTCTTAAAGGGACTAGAAAATGTTTTAAGTGTGAAAAATAAGGTCATCGAGCAGTTGAGTGTTGAATTAATGGAAAAAGGGTTGCTAATGATGTGAATAAAGAAAATACTGTAGAGAATGCACCACCAACACTTCAATGCTTCAAGTGCAAGGAAATGGGGCATTATGCTAATCAATTCCCTAATCCAAGGGTTAATGATGATCAACGTGAGCAACCTCTTAAGGAAAAGGATAAAGGGAAGTAACATGCAATCACTATTTGGGATGTTGAGTATGAAAATTATGTTGTGTAATGATTAAGTGTTTATGTAATGGGATTTCAAAATAGTATCATGGAATCTCATTTATGGTATCGTGGAATTTTGGAATATCTATGTATTGGTTTTCAATAATTATATGGTACTGGTAACCATGAAAAGTGATTGAAATATTTTTGGAAAGTAGATGATATGCACATAATGAAGGGATAAGTAGAAAATAATATTAATGAGCTCATGACTGATATAAGGAAAAATTGATATCAAGGTTTGAGTAGATTGAAGTTTTGGGATTTTGGTATGTGGAAAGAGTTACCTTTTGACAGCATTCATGTTTTCACTATGGTTCTATGGTAATTCATGTTACAAGAGAATACAATATTAAGGTATTCACATGTTTGGAATGTGATCAACATGATATATCTTATGATATATGGGAGATAAATGATGGTATTCACATGCTTGGTTAATGACATTTCTAGTAATCGTTTTATTTATACTATGAGATTGGACAGATGTATTTTGGATAAGTATAAAGACTAGAATGGATTATGTTGGACATTAGATAGTATTTTTTAAGGCTAGAACTTTTTGATATTATTTTTGTAATGTTATAATAGTATAGTTTTAGAAAAAGGAAAACTCGTAGGACGGGCGACAACACGTCGCGTTGGACAAGGTTATGGGTATCGAACCCCCAACCAAAGTGCGACAGGCCTTTATTGCCTACCTATAGCCTACAAGAAGTCCCAGGTTAGTCTAAACTAGTTTTATTTTATTAAGAGGTATGATAGATGATGTATAAGTCCATTTTTGGAACCATATACGATTAATCTCACCATAGATGGACTTATGTATATAACTTTTTTAACCTTATGTTTCAGACAGATGGAATTACCTATCATTCTATCTCATGACCTACTAATACTTTGCAAAAGAAAAATTCAACTTCATTTCTTTAATAGGTGAAGTGGAAATTGTCCATGGCACAAGAAACGGTAATAGTGTACCAAAATCAAGTAAGTATTTCTTTTAATTCAAAAATTATTCCACATTTGGGAAATGATCTTGAAAACCAAAAATGTTTTCCTAGTGCCCTCATATCTGATGAATCAGATGGTACCTTAGATCATCACAAATTTATGGCTTTTTGATTGTTGGCTTTTTTATAGCCATGTCCTCTACCACTCTCCATCAGAACTTGATAGTTAGATTTCTCTTCCATATCCATATTTTCACCTATGTTATTCTATGTGAAAACCCAGGGATAAGTTAATTTGGGTAACCATTACGTTTCACACATTAGTTTTTTAAATTAAGCTTTAGTATTCCTCTTTACGATGTGGGTTTCTATTAAAGAAACTTTAAAGTAGTAAACGATTTATAACCCTGATGAATTTCGAGGGAGAAATTCATTTTAAGGGGGGTAGAATGTAACATCTCGAGATTTTATAAGATATATTCTTTTTAATTTCTTTCATATATTCTGTTGTATGCTTCACCAAGATTATCTTGCGCTATACGCAACACCGTATTAGCTTGCAATATACACAACACTAATATTGGATCGTGTTACACACAATTTCAAGTTCGTTTGATAAAAGTTATTTTACACAACATTGAGTGTATATATATATATATATATTCAATGTAAAAATAAAATATGGTTGGATTCTATTATATGCAACAACAAATGAATCTTGTACTAAACACAACCCTGACTTGTCTTTCATTACACTCAATCGCGACCTTCCACGATAGCGTGTGTTGTACGCAATACCGAGTTTCACTAAACAACGATATGTTTTTAAAATATTATATAAACTAGCCTTTATGAATATTAATTCCCACTTTTTGAAAATTTATAAAGTTTATCTTTCAAAATGAACTTCATTTTTGGACTCGGAATATAGAAATTAGCCTAGGGTGAATTTTTGGTATTTTTTTGAAAACTTTCAATTTTTGATGAATAGTGAAAACACTAGGTTACTATTTAATAACCGACTTTTTATATAAATAATTATTTATTTTATTTAAATTTATTTTAGGTCAAAATTGATACATAATACCTATATAACTTCAATGTAATTCATTGGAGTCATTTTATAATAATTTTAGATATAAAAAAATTTTTATTGAACTTTTCAACGTCTTTTACCCACCTCCTTGGAGAATTTGAAAATTTACATAAAACTTAATTTTACCGCTTCTATGAGTTGAATTTTGAAAATCTGAGAGAAACAGTTAATATCAATGAGTAAAATTTGGTTCAATAATATAAATATTTTTTGGGGGAATAGTATCTTTTTACTTTTATTTACCAGGGTTTAAAGTAAATAGGGTAATTAAGGGTAAAAATGATATTATTATTACCCTAAAACATGTTATAATTCTATTGGATAAGTTTAATTAGACCCAAAACAACCTTAGGAATAAAATATTACCTTTTAGGTTCACATGGATTAGATTAGGACACTTATTATTATTTTATTTAAAGAAGAGTTAAAATAGTTAAAATCAAAGTTTAATAACTAAAACATTTTTAATATAGGGTTATACATAAGATAAATTCGACTATTAATATTAATTATAAAGCTAAAAATAATTCATACATAATGGTATTTTATTTATAATTTTTAGAAAATAAATAATTTAATTTATTTATGACACAATGATGATGCATTAATTACCTTTTTAATAAAATATTAACATAATTGATGTTATAAATACCCAAATAAATGTAATTTGAGACTTTTTATGAATTCCACTAATTTTATAGGTTAATATGACATGTTATTATTGATTCAATTAACTTTTTTCGAACTAATCATGTTGTTATGATTTTCACACAAATCAATTACCATATAGTGTCAAAATTGACATAAAATAGTTTTTAAAACAAATATGATATTATTAATTGTTATTAAATTCCTAAAAATATAATGTTAGGCCAAATGACTTAGATAATGTTATATATATTAATAATGAACCACTTTGTGTTCGTTTGTCTTGTTATAGAACGTGTATTGACCATACAGTGTAAGAAAACAAGAAGACACGGTAAAAGTTAAATTATTTAACTTAGAGTTAAATCTAAATGATAAGGTTAAAATAGTGACCTAAACATGTATAAAACCTATTGGATGAGGTTATTTAGACCTATCCCCACATTTTATTCGAAATAAATTGATTTTGAGCTATTATAAACCGAATATGACTTTATTATAAAATAATATTTTAAGTTTTTCCAAAGGTGCCCCTCTCCTCCCTTATAAAAAGGGCACCCCTTCCCTCTTCTCTTCACACCCTTTTGAGCTTTGAAGATCGTCCAACACCTGAAAATTACTCTTTTCAACCTCTCTATTTATATAATAGAGTTTCTAGTCTTCTTAAAATACTAACTCTAGTGCCTTACGAAGAAGTTTAAAGGTGGTGTGTCGGGGAAGAGGTAATCTCTTCTACTGACTCTTCCAAGTTTCTTTCTTCTTTTACTTACTCTTATTTAGTTGTTTCATTATAAAGTAATAAAATCAGTATTATTTATATACTGATATGTTCTTATAAATATGAAACAACTCTATTTCACCTTTTATCCATCCTATAGAAAATGAAATCATTGCGCGTGCGTACGTACAGAATACCGTCTCCACGCCGTGGTGTAATCTATTCTTCCACCACCACCTTACTTGGATAGGTATAATGGTGTAAAGAATAACTCTATATATTTATTATAAAATCATATTGATTCTGAGATATTATATTATCTAATCCAATTCAATTCAATAATTATGGGAATGATATCATCGCTCGTCTGTACGTACGGATTACCGTCTCCACGATGCAATGAGATTCATTCTCCATGTTAACCATTCTAGAATGATTATAAAGTATATATAATGAGTAATAATGAAATATATGACATTATAAAGCTACTGGATTTATGTATATATATATATATATATGTCATCTACTTACTTTAATTTAAGTCAATAAGTAATGGAAAACAGCGTTCATGCGTACGTACGGCCTATCGTCTCCATGAACGGTGTATTTCATTTCATTTATCTATCTATTATATATATATATATATACTAAATATATATGATATATAAATCATTATTTACATTCAGGAAGCAATTAAAACATGATATAAGTAATAATAATATCAATAACAACAAGTCCAAACACGTACGATAAATATAACGATTTTACCCAAAACGTTTCTTTAACATGGAATTTACAAAAGAACGGGTAATATAAAGTCATTAGTGAACCATATATGATATCATAACAATGAATATGATTCTGTAATAATTCAATGACATTATTTAAATCATTATACAATAGGATCGGATACGTAAGAAGCATATCAGATCAAAGGTAAGGGATAACTTTCCCAATCTGGTTTTTATCTGAGATTGTTTATTCGTAAGTATTTACGGGGGTTATATTTATCATCCATGTCCCTATTTTCTAAAAATGGTTTCATGTATGTTTAAAGTCCTTTTTACCCATTTTTTACTTTTACTAAATGGTATGTAAGTAATCTTTCATTTGATTACCATACAAGGTACTTTTTGACTTTTACGACAAAAGTACGAGAAGAATGTTTTTTTAACTTATATGGCATGAAGAGATTTTTACAGTTTCATAATGCCTAATTTTCATGAAGAATCCTCTACAATATTTCATGATTATTTTTAACAAAATTATTTTCTTTTAAAATTTCATGGCATTTTTTTAAAAGAAAATGATTTTAAATAAGAAATGACATTTTTCTCAAGAATTCATTTCAAGAGTTTTATCAAAAATATTTTCCATATAATATGAAATTATTTATCATTTTTATGTTTCAAGTATAATGTATCTATTATTTACATAGTTTTATTTTTCTTATGATGAAATTATATCCATTTCTTTTATATGGGTTATGTTATGATGATATTATGTTTATGAAACCCATTTTATTCATTGGGTTATTATGAATGATGTATGTTTATTTTGTAGCACATGAAAGAATGATTTCATTATGAAATGGGTGGGACCTATATCTCCCTCCAATGAATTGGGTAAAGATTTATATCTCCTAAGATATACATAGATAGAATGACAAGTTAATCCGGTTCTGTGATACAGGACTGGAACGAGGAGTGAACTCGATTCAGTAAGGGACTTTCTCCACTAAGATGGTCTTGGTAGAAATGATTTTCCTACTATGGAAATCATACCAAGTGCTTAATTTTTTCCACAATTACATGTTTTATTCCCATGCTATTTTATCATGATTAATGTTTCTTTATGATCTATGCCTTACATACTGCCATGTTTTATGTCATTGCTCAAGATTTTGATGTTTAAACATTATGTTAATGTTTTTTTAAGTTCAAATGTATATGATTTGTTCTATTTTCTCAATGCTTACCCTTACTGAGCATTTGATCTCATTTTTTATATGTTTTCATTTCCCCAGGATTTAAATAAAGGTTTTAGGTAAGAAAAAAAAGGGAATATCTTTATGGGAGATGTTGAAGATCTTTCACCACGATTAGAAGATTATATTCCGAGTTTCCAAAGACACTAAACTATTATGGTCCTTGTGTGTATGTTTTTTTTATGTATTAAGTATTCCGCAAAAGTAATGTAATGTCTATGTACGTCAATCTTTGGGTCTCTACATCCAAAGTGGTTTGGGCGAGAAATAAAGGGTGTCTCCTATGTTTTGATTTGAATAAGGGGGTGTCGCGCAAGTGGTTTGGTGACACTTGTGCACCAGGTTTTGAAGTAGCGTGACAGTTGGTGTTTGCATGACAATATTTCTTTGGGCGTAAAAGGGTGTGAGTTGCACAAGTTTTGAGTTGTAGAAGCTAGTGTCGTGAAAGTGTTTGAGGTGAACTTGAGTTCCAGTTATAACTTGCCCGCCGAGACATGTGCACTGACTTGGAGAAGGGCGCCAAGTATGGTTGAAGCACGACAGTGATTCAGGGCTACGCGAAAGATGGAAGATTACCAGATACCTTTGGTGCAAAGTGAGATTCATCTATGGGTGAAATATAGACTTCAGAATAGAATCTACATACAATAGAAGATTTATTCATTTGTGATAATGATGAGACCTATAGGTCTATAAACTGTGAGAGGATCCTTTCCAGAGAAGTGAGAAAATGAAGAGGAATAAGGAGATCCTCTCCACTGGCAGTGAGCCCAAGAGAGAGAAATGGGGAGTGACCATTGGGAAAGCAGTGAGCAGACCGTAAACATTTTAAAAGTTGTGAGCCTGAGAATAGAAGTGATTTATCCCAAACCTTGTAAATAGAAGTGTGCTTATAGTGGATTTGGTACATTGGAACTTTGTCGGTGTATGCTCCTTGGACGTATCCCAGTGAGGGTGAATAAAGTAAAAATTGATGTGTCCTATGCATGCTTTAATTTTTGTTTATATTGTGCAAAGGGAAAGATAGAGAATATTGTTTTTCTTAACAGTAAAACAATATCAGAACGGGATTTAATTTTAAGTTATTCATACCCTGATTCAGTCCCCTCTTAGGGTATTCAGCCTTGTGGACCTACCAATTGGTATCAGAGGGAAAGGTTGTTATCAGTACTTCTCTCTAAATGGAGGTCACCAATCATAAAGAGATTATAATCTTAGACACAAGTAATTTTTAAATATGGAAGAATCGAATGCAACCCTATTTCTTATCCTTGGGAATTAATGTGTTTACAACAGCTATGAATGGTATCTCAACTTACATCAATAGAGGGGCAATATCAGAAGCTCAAAGAAGGGAGCTAGATGATGACGCTAAGGGTATTAATGCTTTAGGTGGATCCCTTTGAAATTCTATTTATATGTAGGTAATGTCTTGCAAAACGTCACATGCTATGTGGGAAAAGATTTTGAACATATATGAAGGGGATACAAAAGTCATAGAGGAAAAGCTGCATGTTTTGTGGAACAAGTATGAAGATATGAGAATGAGCCCGAATGAATCTGTTGATGCATTTTTCGATAGGGTAAACTTTGTTGTGGAAGACATGTGGGGTCTTGGAGAAGTCATCGATGATATAAAGATTTTGAAACATATCTTGAGGAAACTTCCACCTAGGTTTAATATGAAAGTCTCAGTCTTGGAAGATAAAGACCCAAAATAACTGACGTTGGATAACATGCACAGTACCCTTGTAGCATATGAAATGATGAATGATGACAACGATGCGATGGAAAAGGAGAATTACAAGGAGGTGGAATTTAAGGCCATGAAGAATCTGATCATCAAAGAATCTCACGAGGAAGAAGAGATAGAAGACATAATTTCATTCCTTTCCTTGGGCCTTCAAAGAGGAGAAATAAATTTTAAACAGAAACTTCCATTTGCAATCTTTAGATGTGGAAAGGTTGGATATCTCACAGCAAGGTTCCTAAAGAAGTATCAAGATGATGAAGATGATGAAGTTGAAATCCCCAAGAATAAGTCTGTAATGGCCCGGGGTCTTGGGGTCCGTTACTTAGTAAAAATTTGATGTTTAGGTGTTCGGGGTAGTCTGGGAAGCTATCACAGCTTCTCAGTGAAGCTTAACAGTAGACTTGGCCTACCAGTAGCTCAGCCTACCAGTAACTGGGCCTACCTGTAGCTTGGTCTACCGGTATCCCGGTCTACCGGTAGCAGGCCTACCGGTAGCTCGGCCAACCGGCAGCTCGGTCTACTGATAGCTCGGTCTATAGGTAGCTCGATCTACCGGTATCTAGGTCTACTAGTAGCTCCATCTACCGGTAGCTCGGTCTATCGGTAGCTCGGCGTACAGGTAGCTCGGCCTACCGGTAGCCGCAGTCGACCAGTAGCTCGGCCTACCGGTAGCTCGGCCTACCGGTAGCTCAGCTTACCGGTACCTCGGCCTACCAGTAGCCGTGGATTACCGTTGGCCCGGTCTACCGGTAGCTTTGGCCAACTAGTAGTTGGGCCTACCGGTAGCATCGGCTTACCGGTGGCTCAGCCTACCGGTAGACCTAGCCTACTGGTGACCACGGATTTTCCCAGTGGTGCCTCTTTTTGTGCAAATTGATTTTTAAACAATGTTTTGACCCCTTTAAGCCTGTTTTAAATCCCATTAATTCCCATTAATGTCGTTTAATTAAATGATTCGTGAGGTACCCTGTTGTGCGTCGGTTTAAACTGCCCCGAAAGGAGGGGAACCTTTAATGACATGTGGGGTGTCCCAGCAGCGTGGTCAACCCATGATCCCGCTCCTTACACGGTCTCTCTCCGTATATTAACCGTCCCGGGCGTGCTATATCTCATCCCTTATCAGCCTTTATAACCTAAAGGATTCTCCCTATGTTTCTTTTTCTCGATCATCATGCGCTCGGAGTATCCTTCCTCCAGACGAGCCATACCCATGTTCCTATGTTTTCCTTGATCGCGTTCCATGGAGTTCCTGCCACTCCCGTTTTCCAGTTTCTACGCGAGGACTTAACGTCGATCCTTGATCGTCAAGTAGGGGTTTCACCTTCATCTCTCCTTTCTGTGTATCTTTTGGGGTGGGTACGCTATTGCTTCTGTAGAATTGGATGAACCAAACATTAATGAAAATAATAATTGGATTCTAATGAATGAATGGGAGGGGTGTGATCGATCATTCTGACCTATTTTTTATCCCCTTTCATGATTAATGATTTCTGGATTGTGCGGGCTTACACATACTGAAATTTGTGGCCATTGGTGGTCTTTCTCTGTGCACAAATAAACCCTTTCACCTTGTGATGGTCAAATGGGTTGTATTTTGGTTGTGAACCTTTTTCTATGTAAAGGAAATTGGTTAATTAGTATATTCGGCTAAATAAATTGGAAGCACCATGATCAAATCCTTTTCTATGATAACCCTTGTTTAAGCCCAGTGGAATTGAAATCATGGAGTCTATTAAATCTCTTAAATCTGTAAATACCTGTTGAGTCTACCTTGAGTTGGTGGTATTGGTTTGGTTGTTTCCTCCATGGGCCGAGTATGGGTGACCTTATGGGTTTCATGGATAGGGGATTAGATTGCTGGGGTTGATGTGGGTGAGGATCGGATCCTCTGTTTGTATCACAAATTGGGGTGGGATCGTTTGTTGTTGATAAACCGTTGGCTCCTTGATTTTTGGGGACATGGGGCTACATCTTGGGGTTTTCTTTGGTTCTATTACTTTGAGGGATATCCCTTATCCCTTTGTTTTTGTGACTTTTCAATAGAACCGGGTGTGAATGATTAAATATTTGTTGGGTGTAACTTTTTCCCTTGGTTTTTGATTATGCTGTTAGTTTCCCAGTAGTGCAAAAACTTTTTTAAACATTATTACTGAACTTGAGGACAAGTATGGGACAAATGGGGATTTGGTTTGTTGTGAGTTGGGGCTTGGGCTTGGGTGTTGTTCTCTTATCTTATGAATGAATAGTAAGGATAGTTTCCTTTAGGCTGTCTGAAGAAAAACCTAGATTGGGTGAGTGCTTGTTACCTATACATATACTTGTAGTTTTTGTGTTTCTTATTCGCGCCCCACCCAAGTTGAGAACTTAGTGCCTAACACCCCCATTTCATGGGGGAGGGTATTTTTTCCAACACTTCTATTAGTGGCTGGTTATTAGCTCCATTCTTCTCCCTTTCCTGGATATCCCATGTATCTTCGGGTAGGCTGTGATGGCCTGAAGTCTATTATTAGCCCAAGAATCTTCGAGCAGGGTAGTGTGGTGGTTGACCCAGGTGTGTGCGGGCAGGTGGTTTTCCCAAGTATCTTCAGGATGAGGCCCAGGTGTCTTCGAGCATGGCAGTAGTTCTTCTAGCCCAGGTGTCTTCGGGTGTGGTAGTGGTTGTTCTGGCTTAGGTTTTTGCAGGCTTGGTTACGTGTGATAGCTGTGGCCCAGGTGTCTGCATGAGGGTTAGTGGTTGTGGCCCAGGTGTTTGCAGGCGGGATGTGTGGTTGTGGCCCAGGTGTGTGAGGGCGGGATATGGCAGTAGGACTGCGATGAGAATGGAGGGATGGGTTCGATGTGTAGGACGTCTTCAATAACCTGTGAGAAAGTGGCGCGGGGTACCCAAAAATTGATTTTCTATTACTATAAATTACTTTAATTGCGTTATTTGGGGAGTGTTCCTTGGTGAGGCTTTGGTGGTTAGTTTCCTTGTTAGGTGCTTGGTTATCTCTTTTATCACAGGGCATTAGTATGCCTCCCCACTTGTACATGAGAGTCTTTGGTTTTTCCCTACTGAGTATACTTGTATGCTCACCCTATGTATATAAAACTGCTTTCAGGTTTCTAGGAGGACTTCGGGGATCGTGTTGGACCGTACTAGCTCAGACCTTGTGAAAGATCATCGCAGTTGTTGTTGTTATTTATTTTGGTATTTTGATTTGTAGTCTCTTTATACATTGTGGATTTTACTTTTGTAACATGGATTGGGAATGGTTCTTGGCTTTACTTTTACTTTCAGTTTGGTTTTGTGGGATCCACTATCATATCTCCCAATCCTATTAAAAGAAAAAAACGGAAATGCTATCCATTTAGTGTGTGATTTCATGCCCTTGGTTTTGGTCTCCACTCCGGGACCTATTGAAGGCGGGTTTCAGGGTTCATTATCTCTCATTCAACTTAATGAAGGAAGGGCCTGGCAATCTGCGGACCCTTCCCTCTTTTTGGTGATGGCGGGTCATGATTGAATGGTATCAGAGATGATGGTTGAGAGATAGGATGGAGTCTGGAGTTAGGCACAGTTATGATTGCATGGGATGGTAAGGAAACGATGTTGGCTGACCTCGGTGTGTGAATTAGGCCAAGGAAGACCGACTAGGACATGAGATTTTAGGGCCCCATGTGATCTGATGCAAGGACTCTGGACCTACCGAACGACCAAGTAAGGCCACACTGATTGAAGGGAAGAGACCCTAGGAAAGGTACATGCATCATAATGACTTGTGTTCTCATTTTTTTGGGGTGTTTTGGGGAATTTGAAATAAATAAGAAGTTTAAAAAGTTTTATGAACAATATTTTGCACTACTTGGGCTTAGGCATTCTTTGTTTACCTTGTAGCTATGGCACCTGGGAGACGACCATGAGTTGTACGGGAGATCGAGGCCCAGGAGGCTGACTTGGCTGATTAGCAGAGGGCTGATGGAGAGGATGAGGACGAACAGTGGAAGAAGACGCTTCGAGCCTTTCAGCGACAGACCCTCGAGAAGTACGAGGGCATCACATCTGACATGAAGATGGAGGGCTGGCTAGAGGAGCTGGTGATAGCCATCGGCTTGATCTGGGCTCTGACCGATTACTGGGTTCCTCTGGCCATCAGCCAGATGTAGGGAGCAGCACGCCATTGGTGGATGCTCTACATGGGGGAGAGGAGAGAGGCTGAGGTGGCATGGGCTGATTTTGAGAAGGATTTCCGGGTGGAATTCCTCTCTTATACGATGAAGGCAGAAAAGAAGAAAATAGCTACACTCCCTCCAGTAGGGTATTATGTCGGTAAGGGAGCTAGGGATCAAGTTCAAGGAACTCCTCCACTTTGTCCCAGACCACTTTCCAGATGAGGAGTCACGGGCGAGACGCTTAGAGGAGGCGCTCCGACCCTCCCTCCAGTACGCTGTAACCCCTTCAACTTGCTGACATACTTGGAGGTCCAGAAGAAAGTAGAGGTGGTGGAGAGGATGCACACGCTGGGAAATGTGTCACGAGAGGGGATTCATATTGGCCCATCAAAGGTAAAGGCCTTCAGCACCATACCTCCAGCATCGGGACCCTCTAGGTTCTGACCAGCAGAGAGAAGGCCGCAATAGTTCCAGTTCCAGTCCCCCTGTCCTCGCCCTTTCACTTCGGACCCAGGACCAAAGTGCTTCATCTGTGGGGGCCATGGACATCTCCAGAATCAGTTCCTGGACCGAGTTCAGTATGGCAGTGGCGGAAAAGCCCAGCACCCGCCTCAGCAGGAGCTTCCAACTAGTCCCTTCCAGTAGCAGCAGTAGGGGCAGTGAGATCCCGCTCCTCTGAGGGCATACGTTGCAGGGGGAGGCCGACCTTAGGGCACTCCTCTAGGACCCCAACCAGGGCGTGGTCGGGGAGGTGGCCGACAGCCGAGGGGCAGAGGAGCTGGGTGTGGACAGTTTCACGCCTCGGAGGCAGCAGTTCCAGTGGGACCGGAGGATGTTCGAGGTACAATCTGTTTGTCCAGTACCCTTGCTTAATTATTGTTCGATACCGGAGATTCACACTCCTTTTTTGCACCCGGTCTATCCTGTGCTCTGGGTCTAGATTCCGAGAGGCTTCCAGTGCCCCTGGTGCTGAGCACACTAGTCGGTGGTTAGACCGACTTGTTATATGTTTGTAGAGGATGCAGACTGATGATAGGTCCACATCAGTCGTCCAGGGATCTACTACTTCTATAGATACATCCATACGATGTCATCCTAAGCATCGACTGGCTGTTCTCTGTGTGTTCCATCATCGAATGCTTCTGAGGAAGGTTTGTGTTCTCAGACATGGGTGGCCGATGTGTTACTTTCACCGGTAAGCGGAGTGGCCAAAAGAGAAGCAGGCGAGAGGAACCCCTCTTCTCCTTGTTAGTCGAGATGTCAGTAGAGTAAGTGGATACTGAGATGGTGGAAGTACCATGGATCTTCAGTGAGTTTATGGACGTCTTACCTGAGGAGGTGATGACTCTACCCCCTCTACATGATATCGAGTTTGGGATAGACTTGCAGCCTGGTGCTCGTCCGATTTTTATGGATCCCTATCGGATGGCACCTTCGGAGCTACAGGAGTTGCGGATTCAGATCGATGATCTAATGAAGAAGGGTTTTGTTCGATCGAGTGCGTCACCGTGGTGTGCTCTAGTCTTGTTCACAAAGAAGGCAGATGGTGGTCTCAGGTTGTGCATAGACTACTGGAGCCTGAATTAGGTAACGATCAAGAATCGCTACCCTCTTCTGAGGATAGACAATCTCTTTGACTATATAAAAGGGGCATGATGGTTCTCGAAGAACGACCTACAGTCTAGATATCACCAGTTGAGGGTGAAGGAGGGCGACATCTCGAAGACGGCCTTCGGATGCAGATATGGGCACTTCGAGTTTGTATTCATGCCTTTAGGTGTTATGAACGCCCCGACTATGTTCATGGGTCTTATGAAATCCGTCTTATGGGAGTACCTGGACCAGTTCGTAGTTTTGTTCATCAAAAAAATCCAGATCTATTCAAGATTATAGAAGGACCACGCGAAGCATCTGAGGACAGTTTTAGAGGTCCTCCGACAGCACCATATCTATGGGAAGTTGTCGAAATGAATGTCCTGGACACAAGAGGTACACTACCATGGGAATTTAGTGTCCGAACAGGGGGTTGCGGTTGACCCATCAATGGTTGAGGTGGTTGTTTCTTGGGAAGCACCCAAGAATGTAGAAGAGGTTCGCAGTTTCCTCAGGCTAACGGGTTACTATCGGAGGTTCGTACCCAAATTCTCCCGAGTTGCAGCCCCTTTGACAGCCTTGACCAGGAAGGACCAGGCTTTTGTGTGGAGTGAGCAGTGTGAGGCAACCTTCAGCTATCTGAAGGAGAAATTGTTTAGTACCCCAGTGCTGAGACTACTAGAAGAAGGGGCGGCGAGTGAGGTGTTATGTGATGCTTTAGGGAAAGGCCTCGGATGTGTGTTGATGCAGCGACACGGGGTGATCTCTTATGGGTCTTGGAAGCTACTCTCTCATGAGCGTAATTATTCCACCCATGATCTGGAACTTGTAGCGGTCATTTTCGCATTGAATTTATAGTGGAATTACCTCATCGGAGAAAACTTTGTGGTCTTCACAGATCACAAAAGTTTAAGGTATGTCTTCTCTTAGAGGGACCTAAACTTATGACAGCAAAGGTTGATGGAGTTCTTCTAGGATTACGACTTCGAGATTTCCTACACTTCATGAAAAGGGAATATAGTGGCCGATGATTTGAGCAGGAGTTCGCAGAAGGATGCGGTCCGAGAGTCGGCAGACGCCTGGAAGGTGATAGAGGACTTGTCTTCCTTGCACCTAGATGCGAGGATGGATAACGGTGGAGGTTTCTTATATCAGATGACAGTGCAGTCTTCTATTTTGAGGCAAGTGGAGGAGTCTCAGTGGGGAGGCCTAGAGTGCAAAGTGATGTGTGACCGAGTTGAACAGGGAAACGCTCTGGAAGAGTGGACAGAGGATGTCAGAAGCGGATTCTTTTCCGAGGAAAGTTATTTTTTCCCGAGGCGATGCGCATCCAGGTTCTTAGTGATTTCCACAACTCACCCCTAGTGGTAAACCCAGGTGTTTCCAAGATGTACCAAGGTCTGAAGAGACATCTTTGGTGGCCCTGAGTAAAATGAGCAGTGGCAGAGTTTGTGGCCAAGTGATTAGTGTGTCAGCAGGTAAAGGCTGAAGACAGTGTTCCAGGCGGGTTGTTGTAACCTTTAGATGTCCTCGAGTGGAAGTGGGACGACATCTCGATGGATATCACCACGGGACTACCCAAGGTGAAAGGGGGATATGATTCCATCTGGGTAGTGGTGGACCACTTAACGAAGTCAGCTCACTTTTGGGTGATTAAGGAGTCAAGTGGAGTGGATTCTCTAGCACAGAAGTATGTGGATGAGGTAGTGTAGTTGCATGGAGTTCTGAGTTCCATAGTCTCGGACAGGGATGCACGTTTTACCTCACGAGTCTGGAGGGGATTGCAGCATGCTTTTGGTACCCAGCTACCTCTTTTCACTTCTTTCCACCCCCAGACAGATGGGCAGACAGAGCGCACCATCCAGACTTTGGAGGACATGTTTCGGGCATGTATTCTAGACTTTGGGGGATCATTGCTGCTACACTTGCCTCTGGTAGAGTTCGCCTATAATAATATCCATCACTCTACCATTGGCATGGCTCCATTCGAAGCCCTATATGGAAGGTCGTGTCTCTCACCCCTGTGATGGACTGAGTTTGGAGAAGCAGGTGTTCTTGTCCTGGAGGTGGTGCAGAGCACAACAGAGAAGGTTCAACTTGTACGAGAAAGGATGAAGGCGGCTCAGGACCGGCAGATGTCATATGTTGATAATAGAAGAGACCCTTGGATTTCAAGGTCAGAGACCACGTGTTCTTGAAGGTCTCCCCTCAGTGTGGACAGTGGAGGTTTGGCAGGGGAAGTAAGCTTTCTCCCAGGTTCATCGGACCCTTCGAAGTGTTGCGGTGTGTCGGTGAAGTGGCTTATCATCTAGTTCTACCATCACCTCTATTGAGGATACACGATGTATTCCATGTGTCCCAACTTCCTTGATATCTATACGACGACTCCCACGTCATCAATTGGGGAGAGTTAGATGTTGAAGACGATGCGACCTTCATAGAACGACCAATCAATATCGAGGATCGTAAGGATAAAGTGCTTCAAGGACCAACCATCCCCTTGGTTCGTGTGTTGTGGAGGCATGGTGGCCGAGAATAGAGCACATGGAAGTGGGAGGCCCAGTTATGCGTTCAGTACCCAGATCTGTTTTGACTTGTTGTTTTTGTTATGATCCTTGAGATATTGTACCTTGTGCTTTAATATATGGAATGCTTGTTTTGATAAGCTATTAGATGATCTATTCCCTGTTCTCTGTGTGTGTGTGTACGAATATGTGTTGATGGGGAAAACTTTTCTGCTAATCAATATGCATTAATGTGGATGTGATTAAACCTGTGCGGGAGAGTCAGTGCCACCGAAAGTGAATAATATCCTGACATGTAGGAGGGTACTCCCTAACTCATGTGTTGGACAGTGTGATCCTTGTGCTTATTGTGAAGGTTCTGGTTGATAAAATTGGGTGAGTTTTCCTGGATGTAGGAGGGGTTCTATTCCAGCTTAGGAACAACTCAGGGGTTTTCCCCTGAGAAGTATCTTTAGAGGGTGGTTGTTCGGACCCCACTTTTCTCCTTCTGGTTCATTCTTATATTCTTGGGGACGAGAATAGTTTGATAAGTATCTGATGTAATGGCCCAGAGTCTTGGGGTCCATTACTTCGTAAAAATGTGATGTTTAGGTGTTCGAGGTAGTATGGGAAGCTATGACAGCTTCTCGTTGAATCTTAACGGTAGCCTAGGCCTACCAGTAGCTCGACCTACCGGTAGCCGCAGCCTACTGGTAGCTCGGCCTATCGGTATCTCGGCCTACCAGTAGCTCGGTGTACCGGTATCTCGGCCTACCAATCACCACGGCGTACCGGTGGCTCGGTCTACCGGTAGCTTCAGCCAACCGGTAGCTTGTCTTATCAGTAGCCTCGGCTTACCGGTGGCTCGTCCTACTGATAGACCTATCCTACTGGTGACCACGGGTTTTCCCAATGGCACCTCTTTTTGCGCAAATTAATTTTTAAACCATGTTTTGACCCCTTTAATCCTATTTTAAATCCCATTAATTCCCATTAATGTCGTTTAATTAAATGATTGGTGAGGTACCCTGGTGTGCATCGGTTTAAACTTCCCCGAAAGTTGGGGACCCTTTAATGACGTGTGGGGTGTCCCAGCCGCGTGGTCAACCCACGATCTCGCTCCTTACGCGGTTTCTCTCCGTATCTTAACCGTCTCGAGCGTGCTGTATCTCAGCCCTTATTATCCTTTATAACCTAAAGGCTTCTCCCTACGTTTATATTTTTCAATCACCCTGAGCTCGGGAGTACCCTTCCTCCAGACGAGTCGTACACCTGTTCCGAAGTTTTCCTTGATCGCGTTCCATGGAGTTCCTACCACTCCTCTTTTCCAGTTTCCACGCAAGGACTTAACTTCGATCCTTGATCACCAGGTAGGGGTTTCACCTACGTCTCTCTTTTCTGTGTATCTTGCGGGGTGGGTACGCTTCTGCTTCTGTAGAATTGGATGAACCAAACTTTAATGAAGATAATAAATAGATTCTAAAGAATGAAGGGGAGGGGTGTGATCGATGATGCTGCTCTGTTTTTTTATCCTCTTTCATGATTAATGATTTCTGAATTTTGTGGTCTTATGCCTACTGAAAATCATGAACGTTGGTGGTCTATCTCTATGCACTAATAAACCTTTACACCTTATGATGTTAAAATGGCTTGTATTTTGGTTGTTAACATTTTTCTGTGTAAAGGAAATTGGTCAATTACATATATTCGGCTAAATAAATTGGAAGCACCATGATCAACTCCTTTTCTATGATAACCCCGGTTTAAGACCAGTGGAATTGAAATCATGGAGTGTGTTAAATCTTTTAAATCTGAAAATACATGTTGAGTATTCCTTGTGTTGGTGGTATTGGTTTGGTTGTTTCCTCCACGAGCCGAGTATGGGTGACCTTATGGTTTTCTTGGATAGGGGCTTATATTGATGGGGGTGATGTGGGTGAGGATGGGATCCTCTATTTGTATCCCGAATTGGGGTGGGATCCTCTGTGGTTGAGAAACCATTGGATCCTGGATTTTTGGGGACATGGGGCTGTATATTGGGGTTTTCATTGGTTCCAGTACTTTGAGGGATCTCCCTTATCCCTTTGTTGTTGTGACTTTGCAATAGAACCGGGTGTGAATGCTTAAGCTGATGTTGGTTGTAACTTTTTCCCTTGGTTTGTGCTTATGTTTTTAGTTTCCCAGTAGTGCAAAAACTTATTTAAACATTATTACTGAACATGAATACAAGGATTGGACAAATGGGGATTTGGTTTGGTGTGAGTTGTGACTTGGGATTGGGTGATGTTCTCTTCTCTTATGAATGAATGGTAAGGATAGTGTTCTTTAGGATGTCTAAAGAAAAACCTAGATTGGGTGAGTGCTTGTTACCTATACATATACTTGTAGTTTTTGTGTTTCGTATTCGTGCCCCACCCAAGTTGAGCACTTAGTTCCAAACACCCCCATTTCATGGGGGAGGGTGTTTTCCCAACACTTCTATTAGTGGCTGGTTATTATCTCCTTTATAATACCTTTCCCGAATATCCCAAGTATCTTTGGGCAGGCTGTGATGGCCTGAAGTCCATTATTAGCCCAAAAATCTTCAGGCAGGGTAGTGTGGTGGTTGGCACAGGTTTGTGCGGGTAGGTGGTTTCCCAAGTATCTGCGGGATAAGGCCCAGGTGTCTTCGGGCGTGGCAGTATATCTTCTAGACTAGGTTTCTTTGGGTGTGGCAGTGGTTGTTCTGGCCTAGGTGTTTGCAGGCATGGTTACGTGTGACAGTTGTGGCCCAGGTGTCTGCGGGCGGGTTAATGGTTGTGGCCCAGTTGTTTGCGGGAAGGATGTGTGGTTGTGGCCCAGGTGTGTGCGAGTGGGGTATGGCAGTGGGATTGCGATGAGAATGGCGGGATTGGTTCGATGTGTAGTATTCCTTCAATCACCAGTTGGAAAGTGGCGCGGGGTACCCAAACATCGATGTGCTATTACTATACATTACTTGACTTGCGTTATTTGTTGAGTGTTCCTTGGTGAGTCTTGGGTAGTTAGTTTCTTGTTAGGTGCTTGGTTATCTCTTTTCTCACAGGGCATTAGTATGCCTCCCCCTTGTGCACAAGAGTCTTTGGTTTTTACCTACTGAGTATACTTCTATGCTTACCCTACGTATATAAAACTGCTTTCAGGATTCCAGGAGGACTTCAGGGATCTTGATGGACCGTACTAGCTGAGACCTTGTGAAAGATCATCGCAGTTGCTGTTGTTCTTTCTTTTGGTATTTTGCTTTGTAGTCTCCTCATACATTGTGTATTTTACTTTTGTAACATGCATTGGGAATGGTTCTTGGCTTTACTTTTACTTTCAGTTTGGTTTTTTTGGGATCCACTATCTTATCTCCTAATCCTATTAAAAGAAAAAAGGGTAATGCCTTCCATTTAGTGTGTGATTTCATCCCCTTGGTGTTGGTCGCCACTCCGGGACCTATTGAAGGTGGGTTTCAGGGGTCATTATCTCTTCTTCAACTAAAAGAAGGAAGGGCCTGGCAATCTGCAGACCCTTCCCCCCTTTTGGTGAAGGCAGGTCATGAAAAAGTCTTCAGCCTATGTGAAAGGAAAGAAGAAATTAAAGAGAAATTTCTTCAAGAAAAGGAATCTTCTTTCATAAGACTATGAATGTTTAGATGAGACAGAGGTTGAATAGTTTGAAGAAATTGAAAACTGCAAATATCTTGGGGAAAATTCCTTGGTGGCATTTGTTGGAAGTTCTCACAAAAAGGAAGAAACTAACACTGGAGAAGTTGAAGAAGAATTTGAAGGGAGAGTTGATATGGAAGAAGAATTGGAAGCATATCTTGTGGAGATAGACATTTGGAGAGACAAAACGAAGAAATCTGATAATGTGGTTTGTGATGCCACACTCTATATGCAACAAAAGGATGAAGAAAAGTATGAGCTGTTAGAAGAAATTGAAAAACTAAAATATTCAACACTAGAGAGCTCAGAAAATATTGTTGAGTATAAGCTTAAAATTGAGGAACAAAAGAATGAAATCGATTGTTTGACTAACACAGGAAAGAAGAATGTCGAGCGTATCAATGAACTTGAAAAGGATGTGTTTGGCCTAGGATAAATAATTAAGGATAAAGGAAAACTCTTGACACCCAGTACAGTGCCAGGAAATAAAATTATTCATAAGACTGAAAAGTTAGAAGTGGAGTACATACCTCCAATGGAAAAGAAGCAACTGTAACGTTACAATGATAATACTGGTATGGGAAATGAACAAAAATAGAAAGTGGTCATGGATGAATTCAAACTTCAAGAACCTTCTCTGAGAATGATGATAGATTTGGGTAAAAAATAGAATCGGAATATTATAAGTTCCCAAGGGAAGACCAGTAGTGAAAATGTGACAAACAATAATGCTCCTTACATTTGGTGCTATTACTATGGAAAGATAGGACACTCAAAAAATGTGTGTTTTATATCCAAGAGAAACCTAAGGCCACAAGAACAATAGTGGAAGCCAAATAGAGCTCAATATTGTAGAACATACTTTGAAGGTCATTGTTTTTGGTGTGGAGGATTTGGGCACATGGCCAAATTTTTCACATCAATCATACAAATGAATGAGCCAAAACAAAACTCGAGAAGTCATAAGAAGCAAGTTAGGGAATCGACAAGTGATCTGAAAACACAAAATTGATTTGATTCTCTACAGGATGAAGCTAGTTCATCAAACTCAAAGGAAGATAAACTTCTCCAAATCACACCGACTGTGAAGTCGAAGACATGTATCAAAAAGAAATAGGATGAGAAGGATGTAGTTGTGGAAATTTACCTTAAAGTTCCAGATAGCTCAAGAGTATGGATCCTTGATAGTTTTTTCACATCCAATATGATAGGTAACAAGGATCTCATTAGAGGCATCAAATATGACAAAGAAGTTGTTTTCATGTTTGGGAACAATGAAGGGATGAAGATTATTGGTTCCGGAAAGGATAAATTTGGGGAAAAGAAATGAGATGTGATGATGTCTTGGTAGTAGAGGGCCTCAGTGATAATATACTCAGTGTCAGTAAACTATGTGACTCTTGGTACTATATCCAATTTACCAAGAAGATATGTGTTGTGAAAGTAAAAGATAGAGCAGTTATTCTATAGGGAAAAAGGACAAAGGGGATTCTTTACCTTGTAAGTGGGGAAGAAGATATGTGTCTTTTTTACATAGAGGAAGAAAACAAGCTATGTCATAAATGACTTGGTCATCTATGCCAACCATCTATGAAAGATCATGTAAATTGTGAAACTTCTAGAGGCCTTCCCAAATTATCACGTGATCGCTCTCATATGTGCGATGCTTGCTAACAAGGGAAGATCATCAGAAATATATACATGCCAAAAGAACAGAAATCAACCAAAGTGCTTGAATTGGTCCATACTGATGATGAGCAAGAGGAAACAAAATCTGAATTTTCTAGGAATCCAATGAGTCGAGCTGAAATTGATAGGCAAAATATCATTGGTGATTAGACAACCCCAGTTCAGACGAGAAGAATGAAGTCACTGCAGCATAAATCTTTACTATCACAGGTTGAGCCGAAATGCTTCGTTGATGCAGCTGAAGATGAAAACTGTGTTCAAGCTATGAATTAAGAGCTTGATAAAATTGAGAAGAACCAGATGTGGGAGATTGTTTCGAGACCAACAGATAAAAATGTCATCGGGACTAAATGGGTCTATCGCAACAAGATGAATGAAGATGGTGCAGTGGTTTGAAAAAAAGAACGAATAGTGTGTAAAGAATACTCCTAGATAGATGGAATATATGTTTATGAGACATTTGAACCTGTTTCAAGGATGGAAACAATCTGATTATTCCTAGCCATTGTAGTGAAATGGAATTTCAAAATGTTCCATATGGATGTAAAATTGGTATTCATGAATGGGGTTCTAGAGGAGGAAGATTATATTGAAAAGCCAGATTGTTTTCTCATTCATGAGGATGAGAAAAAAGTTTGTAGAGTGAAGAAGGAGTTGTATGGGCTGAAATAAGCATTAAGATCATGGAACTCAAGGCTTGATCAGTACTTGAAGAAGCTTGGTTTCCAGCATGGTGGAGTGGATTACAATTTATTTTTCAGCATCGACAGTAATCAAAGGATGATGGTGTTGGTTTATGTTGATGAAATAATATTTGGCGGATCAGATGAAGCTCAGTGCAAACAGTTTTTTGAATTCATAAAAAATGATTTTGAAATGTCAATGATTGGAGAGATGGCGTTTTTCATTGGTCTACAAGTGACACTATAAAGGAACAAAACATTCATTTCTCAATAAAAATATTCTAAGGAGGTTTTGAAAAGGTTTGGAATGGAAAATTCCAAGAAAATGAAGACTCCAGTTGCTACCCGAACGAAACTGTCCAAAGATGGGGATGACAAGGTAATAAATATCACAGAATATAGGCAAATTATTTGAAGTTTTTTGTACTTGAATGAAACAAGGAATGACATTGTATTCTCCACATGCCAAGTAGTGAGATATCAGATTAATCCCAAGGAAATACACATGATTTCAATGAAAATAATACTTCGGTATATCACGGGCATGGTGGACTTCGGCTTAACATATACTGACAGATCTCAGACAGAGTTATTGGGATATACTGATGCAGACTAGGAAGGATCAGTGGATGATAAGAAATCAATGTCAGGTGGTTCTTTCTATCTTGGTGGATTGTGTATTTTTGGGCTAATCAAGAATAAATATTGCATTTCATTCAGAACCGCGGAAGATGAGTATATTGCGACCACTCAAGCATACACACAGTTATTGTGGATGAAGTAGCAGCTTGATGATATGGGAGTTGAAGTGAAGTCTCTGATCGGAATCTTGTGTGATAACTCAACTGCTATCAATCTTAGAAAAAATCAAGTTCATCACTCAAGGACAAAGCACATTGATATAAAATTCCATTTCATCAAGGGGAAGGTGGAGTAAGGACTTTTGAAGTTGGATTATGTGCCTATAGAGCTACAAGATGCAGATATTCTGACAAAGGCCTTACCCAAGGAAGTGTTTGAAAGGCATCAACTAGATCTGGGATTTCAGTCGACTCCTTGCACTTAAAAGAGGGTGGATGTGGAACACCCCCCTCTCTCTGAGGTATAATGTGTTTTTTCCTAATGTACTGATATGTGTTCTCTACTCTGTCATAGACTGCAAAGGAGTGACCATTGGGTTCATTGACAAAGGGGGAGAAAATAGTTATTGTTCAATGGGGAGTCAATGTGGCTATTTTAAAAATCATGAAAGATGCAGGGAGAAGCTGACAAGTGGAGCAACTAGATAGGGAGAGTTGAATCTAGTTGAACGTGATTAGACAGAACGTAGCTTGGACAACACAGTAAATAGTTCTAAAGAGGATTTTCAGCTGACAAAAGTTAATGTTGTGAGAAGATAGGGGGAGTATCAAATCTGAAGATTCTAGAAGTGATCGATCGAAGAATAGATAACATGACAGTAGAGGATTGTGATAAAAGCAGAAGAGTGGTGTTGGAATGTGATAAGAATTTTTCCAAAAATTAGTATCAGTTTGGTATCAACAGTGGGGGACAGAGTTTAAGTGATTCATTGATGAACTTTTCATTTACTCTTGTTTCTCACGCCGAGCACTGCTCATGTGGGCTTAGAGTATGTGTTGAGTAAATCCATGATTGCTATCAGAATAGAAATAGGAAAATGGTGACTGAAGAATTAATGATTTATCTTTTTATGGAAGAGTTTTCAACAAACCCAAAGTGGGAGATTGTTGGGAAAAAATCCCTCATGGTATCATTGAAGCATTTTTTTGAAGATTGTGTTTGTTGACAAAGTGGGCCTCAGTGTTGTGTTTGTTAACAAAGCAAACCAAGACGAATAATTTTGTTGAAAAATGGGATTTCTTTGTAGAATTTAGAGTTCAAGGGATGTTGGTAATGATCCATGTTTGATTCAAGAACGTTGAAAAAGGAATGATCGATCTGGAGGCATTTCAAAAAGAGCAGATACAAGGTGACACTGTTTTCTAGTGTTTGCCCAATTTTTGGGCCTAAAAATCTGAAAATGGAGAAAAGTGGTTTTGGAAAAGGGACTTGTGTGCTGTTGTCTTGAAGGAGAGGAAACTTGCGCACCATATGTTTTTCAAGACCTGAACATCAAAATATGGAAAAGGGAAAAGGGGTACCCATGTTTTAGGGTTGGTTGTGCAAGTGACTTGCGCGACAAAGACTTGGATGCCAAAACTTGTGCACTGAGATGAAACTTGTGTGCCGCCGTGAAGGGTGTCCAAATGCTTATAAATAGAGGTCAAACCCTCCTCATTCTGTGAAAGTTCAAGACTTAGAAAAAATCAGAGCTCCTATTGCGCATGTTTGGTGGTCGCGCAAGTGGTGGTGTGGTCGCACAAGTAGAAGTTTTTTGCCAGTTGATTCTTGTGCGTCCAAAGTGGTTTGGGTGTGAAAGTAAGAGAGTCTCCCATGTTTTGAGTTGAATAAGGGGGTGTCGCGCAAGTGGTTTATTGACACTTTCATTCCAGGTTTTGAAGAAGCATGACAGTTGTTCATTTTTCACCAATATTGGTTTGGGCATAAAAGGCTGTGAGTCGGGCATGTTTGGAGTTGTAGAAGATAGTGTCAAAAAATTGGTTGAGGTGAACTTGCATGCCAGATATAACTTGCATGCCAAGACTTGTGTGCCGGCTTGGAGAGGGGCACCAGGTATGGTTGAAGCGCGATAGTGATTCAGGGCTGTGTGAAAGCTAGAAGATTGCCCGATACCTTCAGTGAAAAATGAGATTCATCTATGGGTGATAGATGGACTTCAATAGAGCATCTACATATAATAGAATATGTATTCATTAGTGATAATAAAGAGACCTACAGGTCTATAAACTATGAGTGGATCCTTTCCAGAGCAGTGAGAAAAGGAAGATGAAGAAGGTGATCCTCTCCACCGGCAGTGAGCCAGAGAGAGGGAAATAGGGAGTGACCATTGGGAAAGCAGTGATCTGAACCTAAACATTGTAAAGGAAGTGAGCCTGGGAATAGAAGTGATCTATCACATACCTTGTAAACAACAGTGTGCTTATAGTGGATTTGGTACATCGGCACATTGCTGGTGTATGTTCCTTGGACGTAGCCCAGTAAGGGTGAACCAAGTAAAAATTGTTGTGTCTTGTGCATGCTTTAATTTCTATTTATATTGTGAAACGGAAAATAAAGAGAAGTGTGTTTTTCTTAACAGTGAAACAAGATTATAACAAGATTTAATTTTAAATTAGTCAAACCCTGATTCACCCCCCCCCCCCTCTTAGGGTATTCAGCCTTGTGGACCTAACAATTGGTATCAGATGGAAAGGTTGTTATCATTTCTTCTCTCTCAATGGATGTCACCAATCATAAAGGTATTCCCTTATTCGACGAAAGTAATTTTAAAATATGGAAGAATCGAATGCCACATTATTTCTGATCATTGGGAATGGATGTTTTTACAGTAGCTATGCATGGTATCTCAGCTGACATCAACAGTGGCTCATTATCAGAAGCTCAAAGTAAGGAACTTGATGCTGACACTAAGGGTGTTAATGCTTTAGGTGGAGCCATTTAAAATACTATCTATACAAAGGTGATGTCATGAAAAACATCACATGCTATGTGGGAAAATATTTTGAACATATATGATAGGGATAAAAAATTCAGAGAGGCAAAGATGCAAGTTCTGTGGAATGAGTATGAAGATATAAGAATGATCCGGAATGAATCTATTGATGCATTTTTCGATTGGGTAAATGTTGATGTGGAAGACATGTTTGGTCTTCGAGAAGTCATCGAAGATATAAAGATTGTGAAGCCTATCTTGATAAAACATCCACCTCAGTTTAATCCAAAAGTCTCAGTCTTGGAAGATAAAGACCCAAAAGAACTGACGTTGGATAACCTTTATAGTACCCTTGTTGCATATGAAATGAGGAATGGTGACAATGATGCTATGGAAAAGGGGAAATCCAAGGAGGTAGCATTTAAGGCCATGAAGCATCTGACCATTGAAGAATATCTGTAGGAAGAATAGACAGATAATGTAATGTCCTTCCTTTCCTCGAACCTTTAAATAGGAAAAGTAAAGTTTAAAGGGAAACTTCCACTTGCATGATTTAGATGTACAATGGTTGGAAATCTCGTAACAAGGTGCCTAAATAGGTCTCAAGATGATGAAGAGTATGAATTTGAAATACCCAAGAAGAATTATTCAGCCTATGTGAAAGGAAAGAAGCAGTTCAAGAGAAATTTCTTCAAGAAAAGGAATCTTCTTTCACAAGACTATGAAAGTTCAGATGAGACAGAGGTTGAAGAGGTTGAAGAAATTGAAAACTACAAAGATCATGGGGAAAATTCTATGGTGGTAGTTGTTCGTAGTTCTCAGAAAAAGGAAGAAACTGAAATTAGAGAAGAAGAAGAAGAAGTTGAAGGAAGAGTTGACATAGAAGCTGAATTGGAAGCAGCTCTTGTGGAGATAGAAGTTTAGAGAGAAAAAATGAAGAAATTCAATAAAGTGGTTCATGATGACAAACTCTATATTCCACAATAGGATAAAGAAAAGTCTGAGCCGTTAGAAGAAATTGAAAAACTAAAATCTTCAACACCAGAGAGCTCAAAAAATATTGTTGAGTATAAGCTTAAAATTGAGGAACAAAATAATGAAATCGATTGTTTGACTAACACATGAAAAGGGCAGGTCAAGCGTATCAAAGAACCTGAAAAATAAGTTCTTGGCCTATGACAAAAAATTAAAGATCAAGAAAAACTGTTAACACCCAGTACAGTGCCATGAATTAAAATTACTCAGAAGACTGAAAAGTTAGAAGTATAGCATAGAACTCCAGTAGAAAATAAGAAACATTCATGTTCCAATGATAAGACTGGTATGGGACATGAACGAATACAGAAATTGGTCATGGATGAAGTCAAAGCACAATAACCTACTCTAAGAATGATGATAGATTTGGGTATGAAACATAATCAAAATATTAGCATATCCCAAAGGAAAACCATCAGTGCAGAGGTGACACACAAGAATGCTCCTTGCATTAGGTGCTATTTTTGTGGAAAGATTGGACACTCACAGAATATGGGTTCTATATCCAAGAGATATCTAAGGGCACAAGAACAAAAGTGGAAGCCAAACAGAGCTCAATATTGTAGAATAACCTTTGAAGGTCATTGTTTTTGGTGTGGAAAATTTGGGGAAATGGCTAGATATTTTACATCAATCATACAAAAGAATGTTCCAAAACAAAACTTGAGTAGTCGTAAGCAGAAAGTTAGGGAATCGACAAGTGAGCTAAAAAAACAAAATGGATTTTCATCTCTACAGGATGAAGCTAGTTCATCACACTCTAAGGAAGATCAACTTCTCCAAATCACACCAATTGTGAAGTCGAAGACATGGATCAAAAAGAAAAATGATGAGAAGGAAATAGTTGTGGAAATTTCCCTTAAAGCTTCAGATCGCTCAGGAGTATGGATCCTTGAAAGTTGTTTCACATTCCATATGACAGGTAACAAGGATATCATTACAAGAATTAAATATCACAAAAAAGGTGTTGTCAAGTTTGGGAACGATGAAGGGCTGAAGATTATTGGTTCCAGAAAGGCTACATTTGGGGGGAAAGAAATGAGAACTGCTAATGTATTGGTAGTAGATGGCCTCAGTCATAACTTACTAAGTGCCAATCAACTATGTGACTTTGGGAACTCTTTTCGATTTACCAAGAAGATGTGTGTTGTGAAAGGAAAAAACAGAGCAGATGTTCTACAGGAAAAAATGACAAAGGGAAATCATTACCTTGTAAGTGGGGAAGAAGATATGTGTCGTTTATCCAGAGAGGATGAAAAAAAGTTGTGGAATAAGTGACTTGGTCATCTATGCCAACCATATATGAAAGATCTTGTAAAGTGTGATGCTGCTAGAGACCTTCCCAAATTATCACGTGATCGCACTCATACGTGCGATACTTGCCAAAAAAGGAATTTTATCAGAAATACATATAAGCCAAAAGAACAGAAATCAACCAGAGTGCTAAAATTGGTGCTTGATGATGATGAGTAAGAGGAAACAAAATCTGAATATATGAAGCCAAATATTCGAGCTAAAATTGATAGGAAAAATATCATTGGTGATCAGACAGTCCCAGTTCAGACGAGAAGAATGAAATCACTACAGCAGACATCTTTACTATCACAGGATGAGCCAAAATGCTTCACTGATGTAGCTGAAGATGAAAACTGGGTTCATGCTATGAATGAAGAGCTTGATAAGATTGAGAAGAACCAGACATGGGAGATTGTTTCCAGACCAGCAGATAAGAATCTCATCGAGACTAAATGATCCTATCGCAACAAGATGGATGAAGATGGTGTAGTGGTTCAAAAAAAAGCACGACTACTGCACAAATGATACTCCCAGATAGAGGGAATAGATTTTGATGAGACATTTTCACCGGTTTCAAAGCTGGAGACAATCAGATTATTCCTAGCCATTGTAGTGATACAGATGTTCAAAGTGTTCCAGATGGATTTCAAATCTGCATTCTTGAATGGGGTTCTAGAGGAGGAAGTGTATATTGAGTATCCAGATGGTTTTCTCAATCATTAGGATGAGAACGGAGTTTATAGACTGAAGAAGCTGATGTATGGGCTGAAACAAGAACCAAGAGCATGGTACTCAAGGCTTGATCAGTACACGAAGAAGCTTGGTTTCCAGCGTGGGGTAGTTGATTACAATATCTATTTCAGCAATGACAGTAATCAAAGGATGATGGTGTTGGTTTATGTCGATAACATAATATTTAATAGATCATATGAATCTCAGTGTAGACAGTTTTTCGAATTCCTGAAAACTGAGTTTGAAATTTCAATGATTGGAGAGCTGACTTTTTTCCTTGGTCTACAAGTGACACAAGAAAGGAACAGAACATTCATTTCTTAATCCAAATATGCCAAGGAGGTTTTGAAAAGTTCTGGAATGGAAAATTCCAAGGAAATTAAGACTCCAGTTGCTACCCTAATGAAACTTTACAAAGATAAATATGGAAAGGCAGTTAATGTCACAGAATACAGGAAAATTATTTGAAGTTTGTTGTACTTGACTGCGACAAGGGCTGCAATTGTATTCGCCACATGCAAAGAAGTGAGATATCAGAGTAATACTAAGGAAATCTACATGATTACAGTGAAAAGAATACCTCAGTATATCAAGGGCATGGCGGACTTCAGCTTGACATATAATGACAAATCTCAGACAGGGTTATTGGGATATACTGATGCAGATTGGGAACGTTCAGTAGATGATAGGAAATCAACATCAGGTGGTTCTTTATATAAGGGTGGATTGTGTTTTTTTGTCTAATCAATAATAAATATTGCATTTCATTGATCACCACAGATGCTGAGTATATTGCGACCACTCAACCATGCACACAATTATTGTGGATGAAGCACCAGCTTGAAGAAATGGGAGTTGAAGTGAAGTCTCTAATCGGAATCCAGTATGATAACTCATGTGCTATAAATCTTATCAAAAATAGATTTCATCACTCAAGGACAAATCACATTGATATAAAATACCATTTCTTTAAAGAGAACATGGAGAAAGGACTTGTGAAGTTGGAGTATGTTCCTACAGAGCTATAGGTTGCAGATATTATAACAAAGGCCTTACCCAAGGAAGCGTTTAAAAGGCATCGACTGGATTTGGGAGTTTAGTCGACTCCCCACACCTAAAATAGGGTGGATGTGGAACACCCCCCTCTCCCTGAGGTATGATGTGTTTTTTCCTAATGTACTGATATGTGTTCCCTACTATGTTATATACTACAAAGAAGTGACCTTTGGGTTCTTTGACAAAGGGGGAGAAAATAGTGATTGTTCAAGGGGGAGACGGTGTGGCTATTTGAGAAATCACGAAAGATAAGGGGAGAAGCTGACAGGTAGAGCATCCAGATAGGGGGAGTTGAAGCTAGTGGAATGTGCATAGCCAGATATTAGCTTAGACAACATAAGATATAGTGCTGAAGAGGATTTGGAGGTGACAAGCGTTAAAGTTGTGAGCAGACATTAATAGTATCAAATCTAACGATTCTAGAAGTGATCGATCAAGGAATAGATATCACAACACTTGAGGATCTTGATAAAAGCAGAAGAGTGGTGTTGGAATGCTGTAAGAATTTTTCCAACAATTGGTGTCAGTTTGGTATCAATAGTGGGTGTCAGAGGTTTTGTGATTCATTGATGAACTTTAAATTTACTCTTATTTCTCACACCAAGAATTGCTTATGTGGGATTAGAGTATGTGTTGAGTAAATCCTTGATCGCTATCAGAATATCAATAGGCAAATAGTGAATGAAGAATTAATGATGTATCTTTTTATGGAAGAGTTTTCAACAAACCCAAAGGGGGATATTGTTGGGAAAATATCTCTCAAGGTATCATTGAAGCATTTTTGTGGTGATTATGTTTGTTGAAAAAGTGGGCCTCAGTGTTGTGTTTATTAACAAAGCAAACCATAACGTATAATTTTGTTGACAAATGGGATTTATTTTTGGAATTTCAAGTTCAATGGATGTTTTTAATGATCCATGTTTGATTCAATAATGTCAAAAAAGGAATGATCGATCTAGAGACAGTTCAAAAATAGCAGATACAAGGTGACGCCGTTTTCTAGTGATTGCCAAATTTTTGGGCCTGAAAATAGACAAATGGAGAAAAGTGGTTTTGGAAAAGGGACTTGTGCACCGCTGTCTTGAAGGAGAGGAAACTTTCACTCCATATTTTTTTCAAGATCTGAACCTCAAAATATGGCAAAGGGAAAAAGGGATCCCATGTTTTAGGGTTAGTCGCATAGGTGACTTGCGCGGTAGAGACTTGCGCACGGAAACTTGCGCGCCAAGATTAAACTTTCCCGCCATCGTAGAGGGTGTCCAAATGCCTATAAATAGAGGTTGACCCCTCCTCATTCTGTGTAATTTCAAGACTTAAAGAAAATTAGAGCTCCCATCATGCATGTGTGGTGGTCGCGCAAGTGGTGGTGTGGTCGTGCAAGTAGAAGTTGTGCGCTAGTTGATTGTTGCACGTCCAAAGTGGTTTGGGAGAGAAAGGAAGGGAGTCGCCCAAGTTTTGAGTTGAAGAAGGGGGTGTTGCTCAAGTGGTTTGGTGACACTTTCATGCCATGTTTTGAAGAAGCACGATAATTGGTGGTTGCGCGCCAATATTGGTTTGGGCGTAAAAGGGTGTGAGTCGCACATGTTTGGAGTTCCAGAAGCTAGTGTCACGGAAGTGGTTGAGGTGAACTTGCACACTAGTTATAACTTGCATGCCGGCTTGGACAAAGGGGGCCAGGTATTGTTTAATCATGGCAGTGATTCAGGGCTGCGCAAAAGTTGGAATATTTTTCGATAACTTTGGTGCAAAGAGAGATTCATCTACGGGTGAAAGCTGGACTTCAACAGAGCATCTATATAAAACAGAATATGTATTCACTAGTGATAATGAAGAGACCTATAGGTCTATAAACTATGAGTGGTTCATTTCTAGAGTAGTGAGCAAAGGAAGAGGAAGAAGGTGATCCTATCCACTGGTATTGATCCAGAGAGAGAGAAATAGGGAGTGACCCTTGGGAAAGCAGTGAGCTGACCCTAAACATTTTAAAGGCAGTGAGCCTGGGAATAGAAGTGATCTATTCCAAACCTTGTAAATAGAAGTGTGCTTATAGTGGATTTGGTACATTGGAACATTTACAGTGTATGCTCCTTGGACGTAGCCCAGTGAGGGTGAACCATGTAAAAAATGATGTGTCATGTGCAATCTTTAATTTCTATTTATATTGTGCAACGGGAAATAGAGAGAAGAGTGTTTTGCGTAACAATGAAACAAGATCAAAACGTGCTTTAATTTTAAATTAGTCATACCCTGATTCACCATCCCTCTCAGGGTATTCAACCTTGTGCACCTAACACATGGGCTATGGAGAGTATGAAAATACCCAAAAATGCTCCCTTAAAACCAAAATAGAAACCCAATGAAAAAATTAATCTAAACTGTTGGTATGACTACTGATCTGGATGAAGATAATGAAGGAAAATTGATACCAAGATAGAAAAAAGGTCATGACACTAATGTGTAACCTAGTGATTAAAAATTAAATGTAGCAAGATTTTCAAAACCACAAAATGTCTTTATGTAACACATTCATTTCCTTGATATCATCACTCTAACCCATGAGAAAAACACTCTCATGTGAATTTTTGGATTCTTATAGTATCAAAAATACCATAAATTCTGGAGCATACGGATGGACATATGTCACAACTTGAAGTACACCAATTTTTGTCAAAGGAGTTTACATGTATCAACAAATACCATATTGATAGGCCTTTATAACTACTATATCTGTTTCCAAAATAACTTTGGGGATTTAGGGAATTTTTGAAGAATTATTTCCTATCAAGGGACTACTACATCCTTCGTCCAATAAATACCAAATCACTAATCATAAAACAAAACTATTGATTCCAAGAAACCCAGATAACCTCCAAGGTATTTTAAATTTAATTCCATCTCTCATAGGTAGAAACCTTAGTTGAGTGTGTTCGACCTTTTGATATTGTATACATACATTTTTTAAAATAGGAATTACTAAACCTACCCATAGGTTTTGATAGAGGGTCCTACACTCGAGTATACATATGGATACTTAACCACATTTAAGAAATGAACTATATATAGAGGACCATGATCCCTAGTAAAAATGGGGGGTACTAGGTCCTACATAGGGATATCAATCCCTATATTTATATTGAGAAAAAGGATCCAATTCTCAAGTATACAATGGGATATCTGACTTTATTTGAAACCCAAACACATAAATTGAGGTACTAACACACAAGTAAACATGGGGAATGAATGTGTATAAATTTAGGGTATGATAGAGGAACCCAAATATGAGTATATGAGGATATTACTAACCATATTTGAAAATAGATAATTCTCCAATCATTACACTCTTACCTCATGGATGAACCAACTATACTAAATTATAGATTTTATTTTCTCACCTTGAAAATGGTATCAGATGGACAAAAATTCATTCCATTTCTATCTATATAGGAAAATATTTTGGATAGACAACAAATTTATTGAAAACGTGTATCTGTTGAATAATGTGGATTTTATCATATTAATCACAAAGGATGTTACATGGTTGGACTCATGGCTTGTATAAAAAGTTAGATTTTGGTACCAAATTTTGGAAATTAATAATTCATAATAATATCTAATTAAATATTTCGTAGAAGAATCATTAACCAGACATGACAATAAATTGTTACAACTAGAACAATAATTATCAATTATAATATTAATAATAATACAAATATTATTATAAATATATATTTATATGTGTGTGTGTAAGTTGGTAATGTAAATATTCTACATGTGGGGGATTTTTCTCTCATATCATTCCACCCCTCAATCTTTCCTACTCATTTTTCAACTTTTTATTAATTTGTTTACTTCATTCACTCTCTCCCTACCACTTTTAATTCTATTATTGCATACACTCATCCAACATAGGTTATCCACACTCCTCTTCTATCAACACCATGATTTTAAGCTACTACTATTATCCAATATATGTAACCTAATAGCTGGTCTCCAACTTGTATTGTATGGATTGTATTCTTCCTCACAAAAAGAACCTCTATAAGACACCAGAACTCCTACACTGCATCACACACCATGTGCTATGATAAAGTATTTACCCACTACCCCTACCATGTTATCTCTATAGCCACCCTCACAACCCTACCACAATATCCCTCATGTTGACTACCCCTGATCCAAGCCCCATATAAACACCTGACACTCCCATCATAAATCAACACATGATGCCACTATCGGTCAACAACAATACCAATGAACTCCTTTTTCTCATGAGTGGTAATAAATGTGATATGGGAAATGAAAATTGAATATCTTTTTCCCAAATTCATCATAAAGAATGGAAATATCTCCATAATGGTGTCTTATATGATTAATCTGACATGAAATAAAAATAAAAGGGTTCAAAATTAAAAATAATGACCCCTACCTAAATGGGGGAATATTTTGGATTTGATATTATTTTAGGTCTTACTTCCATTAATCAATCCACCATTAATAACATTCCTGATGGATATGGGTACCTCGATCTCCTTCTCCTTTATCCTCACCCAATATCACTGTTTGGTAGATAACTCTAGAATAAGGGTATTAAAGATGTATTGAATGGAGGAATTATGGTTTCAAGAGGAGATAAATTAATCAAATAATAAATTTATGTAATTAAATTCAATATGTGATACCCAACCACATGAATCCCAAATCAAACTCAAATTATATAACTCATAAGGTAGTCACAAAATTTTGTGCTCAATCAAAGTATCATATTTCCAATAAAATTCTTTATTTTGAAGAAAAAAGTATAAAATTTTCAAATATGAATGCACAATCTGAAAATTATATTATAATACATTATAATATTATATTCAGATCCTTTTCAGTAATATAATTTTTTATTGGATTGGTATTTCATATGAAATATATTGTAAAAAAATTAGAAATTCAAAAAACAAATGGCAACCACATAATTATATAATCCTTGATTGTAATATTTATCTATATAATAAATGTTTAAAAAACCATAGAAATCGTCATGTTTGGAATGTATCCAAAAATAATCCTAGAGATAAAATCAAAAACTAAAATCGAAGGAACTATCATGAATTTTTGAACTTCTTGTTGAGGTGATTTAACTATTTTACCCAAAGGGATGTCCCAAGAATTTTGTAATCAAAATTGATCTATGTTTCAATCACTAAAGTTTTGGGTCACTATATAATCCTAATATTAAAACCCTATTTTACTCATTAAGTAAACAACTAGAGCTTCTAAACAAGAAATATCATAAAATTACCTATAAAAAGACAAACTATTATATGAACATCAAAAATCTGTGAAGATATATGATATAAGAAAACGTGTTATACCATTTACCAATAATAAGAAACCCCCTTTCATATCCAACGATATAACCCCAATCTCATCATGATTAAAGAATAAATTTGGAACATGCCTCCACCCAAGAAAAGTCATTTCATGCATTAATACTGAAAACATAATCCCATTTGAGGGTATTCCTCTCATAGGTGATAATGTAAAAACAAAAAACCATTTATGAATAATGTAATTATTCATTCACGAGGACACTAGTGGTTTGAGGGTGTCTATCCCCACCCTACATAAATATACATGATTATTATAATATGAGTAAATCCCATATATGATTCACTCCACTAATACAAAATTGTGGAGGATTTCACACTAACAACAAAGGGATTCAAGGTAGTGCACCCCTAAAAACCCATGCTATCTAAAATTTCATATTCTTTTAGAACACAAAAGGATGTAATGTTTCATTCACATGGAGTAAGATAAAAACACATTTTTATTATCAATTTATTTAGAAACACTAGATAGAAATAATTCGACTAGGTCCAAATACACATCAGGCTCACACCCACTTCCAAATATAACATTGCAGATTATTTATCACTCATACATGAGAGATACTTATAATCACATCAAGATTAACACCAAAACCCATATTTTTGAAACAGACAAATAAAAATAATTTATATGAACAATATAGATGGTATCCTATTATGGTATCCATCAAGAATCATAGAATAAAACACTAAGATAAAAACCCATTAATCATTTTAAGTGGTTAATGTGATCCCTATTTTCTATAAAAACCATCTGGTCGTCACTTGGGAACATTGAGTTAAAATGTATTACTATGATAACCTCTACATTGATGTCCTCTTTTACATAATGGATGGGTACCAGTACACCACCATCAAAATAGGGTCTGTAACATATCTATCTCTATTTAAGAACCAACTTCTCTGATGATAGCTTATCTCTAATTTCCTCAACCATCCAAACCTAGAGTCCCCCACTATAATCAAAAACCATCATAAAATTACTCAACCTATCATGTAATATCATAGAGGGAGATTCCTAAAATACTTAAATAGTTCCACCATGAACTGACACATGGAATAATTGAGCATACATTCTTTATAATTCCAATGTTGATTCATTATTCCTCTAAAAAAGGAATTCCAATTTTAAAGTTTCAGTCAATGAACCTATTAGTTACTTCTAAAGGGAAAACCACAAGTTTAACTTTCCATCTAGTTATTTCATTTCTATATACTCATATGATGTGAACTCTTATTCTATAACCTAATTTAAAAATTCATGTATAATTTCAATTGGGTAGCTAGCTACAACTTCTTGAGGGAGGGATCTATAAAACCCAATCGAGGGGACACCACCATATATTTGGGGTGGAACTTGCCTCAATTTCTCAACGACACATCATCAAAAAGTACCATAATTATAACCCAAATATTTAATAACATAGGTATAAATAGATATCACATATTCCATGAGGGATCCTCATAAATGTCCCATTTCTCAGCCGAGGATAACTCACTTTACCAGAAAGGGTGACTAAAGGATGATCACCATTAGTTGAATTCCAAATTTAAAATGAAAGTCGGTGAAGCCATTTGTTCCCTAAAAGGGTAAACCACATGTTTCAATTTCTATATAATTATTTCATTCATGTATACTTATTTGAAGTGAACACTTATAATAGAATTAATTGTAATAATCCTTACATATAGTAAAATAGTTAGTTAACTACAACTTATTGAGGGAGGGGTATGCACAACACAATCAAGGTGATACAACCAACTACTGGGGGTGGAACTCACCTCACTATATAAAACAGTGATCAACACACAATACTATCATTGTAACCCAAATCTATAATAACATAGGTACTTCTAAATATCATCTATTCCAGAGGGAACCTCGTAAATGACAGGCTTCTCAACTAAGGATAACTTATTTTACCAGGATGGGTGACTAAATGATGATTTCCATTAGTTGATACTAACTATCTAACATGGGTCTTTATATAGATTCCATTTTAATTTTCATCTATTAAAAATATTAAACCAAGTGAATATCTAACTTAAATTCCATTCTGTATTAGGGTCCATGAAAGATGTATATAAATAGTACCACATAATCCACCCATTGACACAAGACCATAACCATCCATCATCTTCATCATTAAGTAACATTAAATTTCAACACTTTACACCAAATAAAAAGTAGAAAATGTGTATTTTTAGGAATATGATCAATATATTTTCTATCTCCAACTACTGCCACACCACCCATTCTCATTAGTAGGTTACAAATAACTAGCAGAGCCACATACTGGGAGGACTATACTTTGAAAACTATCTCATATTTTTAAGTAAATCTGTGGAACAATTTTATGTATTGTCACAAAAAAATAATGTGTTTTTTCCAAGATAGTTTACATCCACCCAGTATCCTCAATATGAAAAATCATTCTCAAGGGACTCCAAAATAGGTACTGTTTTATGAATGAAGAAATAAAACAAAAAAATTATCTATTTGATGTCTTTTCATGAATTTTTTCCTCCAAAATAATTCAAATACAAAATATATTCATGGAACACCTATAAAGGTCCATCGTCCTAAAAACATACCTTGACATGGTAATGCTACAATATTGAGGGTTCTAACAACCATAGATATAACTCAATCATAAACAAGGTCTTAAATTCCAACAATAATAATTTAATCTCTTCATGAGTTTGAGAAACACATCATAAAAAATGGCCCACTATATTGTAATGAAATATTATTAAAATAATCAGAATCTGGTCATCAAAAGTAATATCCGAATAGAAAATGACTCTCAACCTATAAAGAATATATTATTACCTCTGGATCAGAATAACATAATAATACCTTGAGTCCAATTTCATTGTAATTAATATAAAACACCCAAACTGATGGTAATATCATTTATTTAGGTATAAAACACCATCCACTATAAATGTAAAATCATCAACAACCATTAATAGGACATAAAATTCTTTACCTCATTTTGATAGCATTTCTCTCAACTAACTATCAGAAGAAATTCATCATCCCTCACTTTATTGTTGAGAAAACCAAGAAAATGAGAGACTCATCAAATCCCTACCACTGCATTCAAACTCTCTATCAGTGGATAAAACCCTTCATTTAATGGGAAGTACCTATAAGGATTATTGAATATCTTGATGATCTGACAGAAGAATTGAATGAATGATTATAACTAACCACTACTTGATGCTTATAGTAACATGTTTTTACCCCTAAATTATGTATCAACATTCTAGGTAGAATAATTTATTATCAAATTACCTGAAAATGTATATATATTTTATTGAACCTATATAGGTTTCCTAATCCTAAAAACCAAACACAAGTATCCTCATAAAAATATTGACTTAGATTCAAAAACTAAGCCTCAAATGACTATTGTTTTGATATTTTCCCAAAGAACAAGCCTTCATTTATACCACTGTTACTTGAACCAACACACTAGATCCATCATGGGCTTCTACTAATCTATTAGTTCCACCCTAATCTAACCTCTAATAGGATAGGGAATGGTGACTAAAACTAATTATGAATATCATACAACATGGAAATCTAAAAACTCTAACAATCTATAACAAACAATTATCTACTATATAAGATAACAAAAACACTAGTAAGATCTATTAACAATTATCTACACTATTAAAAATTTATTCTTGAGACAATAATAACAAGTATAACCAAAAAGTTATATATAATACAAATAGAACATCTGAAAATTATCATAAAAACAAATAACGGAGAAGATCCTCCATGATTCAAGTTCTCTAATATCACATTCCACCCACAACAGTAACAACAACCCGCAATTATTACCATTATTTATAATGAATTCCTATGAATAAATAAAATCTACTCTTAAAAAGCCACAAAAGATCCACATCAATAGATACCACCTCCAAACTAGATCATCATCGACAATCACATGTGTGAGGACAAGGCCATTGTAGGAGTGAATACAAAAATACATAGTTTATCACCACAAAACAATAATAGGAACCTAAAAAACAAGTCAAATTATGCATTAGAAGAAGTGGTGATAATGAAGAAGACAAATAGGAAAACCAGGAACCAAGTCTGTTGATTGTTCTTGATACTAAAGGGAAATAGAATGAATAACAAGGAATATTAGACCAGATAATCTCTAAAACTAGAAGTATCATTAAAGTAAAAGGGTTTACTGACAATCAATGATCTAAACTATAAGTGTAACACTCTCACAAGAAATTTTGGTTTTAGGGAGTAAATAAAATTCCGGGAATTATGATTTAGATGACCAACCTCATATTACATCTCAATGGATACTAAACTATGTATAAATATCCACACATTTTTGGAAATTCATATGTCATTTATGAAACTCAACTTTTATGTGTTTCATACTACAACACAACTACTAGAAACCATATAGGGGAACCTTAAATTCACTAGGGAATGCTCTCTTGTAGATGGAATAATATTTCCTTCATTGAAGCAACATCATATCATTGATAAAATAACCAAACATTCAATTCTAGGTGAATGATCTATCCAATATAGAATCATAACTAAAATTTGATGATACAATGAAAGAATCATTAATAAAGTGATTTTGTACTATAGATAGAGGACCTCACACCTTATATAAAAAATGTGGATATATAACCATACATTTAGGATGAGATGGAGGATTCTATGATTGGGTATATGGGGGGATAATAGACCCCATCTTTAAAATGGATGATAGATATTGGATCTCCTTCTTTGGTAAATACGGGGGATACCAAACCCTACTAGTAGGATTAGATATTAGAACCCATACTTATGTATATAGGGGGATAATTTCCACATTTGTAAACTGAGAATGTATATTGAGGATCCCATGTCCATGAAAATAGAATGAATACTTTACCATACCTTTGGATGGGATATAGTATCTAATTCCAGGGTATATTATGGGATACATGACCAAAAATAAATGAAATGAATTCTTATATCATCATGCTTGAATATCCACATCTACTCTATAGTGAAAATTTCATTATATAATTATATTAAATCATGAATTGTATTAGATGTGTAAACATACTTTCATTTGGATCTTGGTGAGAAATACATAGGAAATGCTGTTAGTTTTTGTAAAACATGCACGAGATGATAAATTTTTAGTTCATAATATCAAGTCCATGATAAACTATAATAAGATTCTATGTGATCAATCCATATGTCATATTTATATATCTAATATTATACATTTATTGTTCTTCTCAATATCTAGTTTATGATTTACTAGAAAGAACATTAATATTATACTATGGTGAAAATTCACAACATCAATAATAATAATCAAAATATAATAATAATAATCATAATAATTAGGAATAATTAAGACCCTCACTGAGGCATCCATGAATTCTATATTATAAGAATAAATAATTTTATTGGTCTAAAGGTATGATTTTTATAATGGTATAATTGTGTGACATAGGTCAAATAAATTTTAATGTGACAAGAATGTCCAAAAAATTACTAACAAATCCCTTTTTTGGAATCCCGTGCATCTTAGAATTCACCCCCATTATGAACATGAGTAATTGAAATGTTAATATAGAAATGAAAATGTGGACACCTAATCCACTATGCAATCAAATTATACTATATTTTAATGGTATAGTTCTAATATAATGAAAAATGTGGACTGAATCTCTTTCCAAAAATATGTTAGACTAACCCCTTTGTTTAGAAAATTATTCCTCATTGATAACACTAAAAATCTTGGATTCAATAGAGTGAGTAGATCCAGAGTTCTCATAAAATAATCCATGAACAGTCCTAGTATGATTCCTAAAGACAAAGTGACATCAAAAGGAAGTATAATTCCCTAAGAGGTACCATAAATGTTAATGGTATTCCATCATGTAAACAGAGGTCTCTAGATGGCCTAAATGTCTTATAAGAAGGTTTTAACTAATTGAAAATACTTATAAACTTAAACAATAATATATAAAAAAATGGGGATATAAACCACTTTAAAAAGTTTTATCATTCCTTACATCTAAAACATTCATCACAAAAGTATCATGAATATTATAAGATAAATTCTACTAAATAATTGAATTACAGGTAAGCTATATGACATGAATGACCTCAATGATATATTCCAATGATAGAATAGTAATTTCTGTTCTAGATAAAAGTTCAAAAAAACATTAAAGAATTATTGAATGAAAATTATTTTGCAAACACAATTTTTAAATAGATCGAATAAAAAATTAAAAAGTGGTGAATTAATCACAAAACAAAGAAAGAAATGCTAAATACCATCCCAATTTTAATGATATAACAAACACATAGAATAATGAGAAATGAAAAATTATTGTTATATGGTATTAATATGGACCCTATAAAGAGAATGTGTCTAGATCTATGTTATACTAGAATGACAAATCCAAATAAATTGTGATAATTCATCAAAGACAAGTTAACTGAAGAATGTATATAAATAATACTATATAAAATTATTGTATTAAAAAATAATTTTCTAAAAGAATTAAAAATTAATACATCATCATGTGGATCAAATGAACAGTAAAAAAATACAACCGATTTTACTATAAAGAAAAAAATGTGTCTTAGAAAGTTGGTCTTTGATAGAGATATGTAGATCCAGTGAGGGATATTTATTAGGAATTAAGTTTGAAAGGGGAATACCCATTAAAATACCAAGAAGTATTTTAGAGTAGAGTAATTGGTTGAAATACATCTGGAATGATATTAAATAATGGATTATAAATCTTTAGGAGTTATCCAGATAGAAGAATCGATATGGTGAAAATTAATGGAATTTTGTTTACATAGAATCATGGATCTAGGAAATCCTAGAGAATTTTATTTAACATTAATAATTATCCACATAAAATGATCATGATGAGAGTCATTAAAACTTTAAATATTATTTTTTTCAATACCTACATCCTTAAAATTCTTATTACAATGTTATAATGCAATGATATTGATTTTCCTCTCAATAATTGGTCAACTCCAAAAACAATTAATGATACAAAAACAAGTATATTTTATCATATCAGGGGGTCATATATGGAACATAATAGAATACAATATTTTATAAATATTTTTTAATTCCAAAAGTATAACATTTATATCCATATGCAAATACTTTCCATTAAAATGAAAGAACTATTTTTTAACATGAATAGAATATTATTAAATCAATTGCCCATAATAATCTCTTAGAAAATTGGAACCCAATATACTAAATGTAAATAACACCCTCAATAACACCTAACTCATTCAAAATACAATATTTTCTAGAAGAGGAAATATTTAACCCTATGTTAACAATTTAATAATCCCCGTGATCCTTATAAAGGGATACAGACTCATAATGGAATAGAGTTTCTTTGAGGTGTTGAATATTTTTATTATAACGTTACAATATAATATTTTTAGAAACAAAATCCAAGATATGAGAGGAGTCAACCATACCCATAGTTTATAGGATGTACATCAATATACCCTGGTATATTAGATTGAGGAGAAATTTGCTCAGGTAATCCTCTATTATGGTGAAAATAATAACTAAAATGGGATCAACAATCCTAACTCCCCTGATCAAGGAAATTGGTACTCATTAGATCACCTAATAGTCACTAATATATAGAAAATTATAAAGACAGACTTCATTATAGTAATAAAAATATCATTGAAAGAAAATTTCAAAAAAATACTGAAGTTGAATCCCCAATCAATTTTCTAACAAAGTAATATTTACATCAAGATTTGGAGAAATGTTACCTATAGTGGAATACCAAACATGATTAAAAAAAATTTATGTAGCGTACAAAATGACCCAAATAGACCTCCCATTAATAAGAAGAAACTAAATCCATGAGAAAATTTTATTGGGGATAAAACATAAATGTTTTATAAGATCTTGCTGAATATTTTATTAACAGAATTGGGAAGATAAACTAAAAAATATGACTGATTATTTAAAGAATTATCTATTAGCAGTATCAGTGATTGAAATTGATCATTAAGTATCTAGTAAAGAGTACCAGGATAGAATACAAATTTTACCATCCTACAAATATTATATTTTACAACAACCAACAATTTTTTAATGAAATGATTATTGAAGACATGTAGACCACAAGAAATTTAAGAGTATATGTCAAAATAACATCCCTTATATCTAACAAATGGGGGTACTAGTAATAATTTCCTCTTACTATTGTTTAAAAAGAGTATAAATTAAATTATTAGATGATTAAATCGTTATACTAGGACTATTTAATTGATTATATTAAAAAATATCAATATAATTATATTGGATCTCCTAATTATCAATAATTTGATCACCAACCTTAAGTATGTACATAGTCATGCAATCCTATTTATCACGTTTTATTAATTCATGTATTTATAACACTCTATTAAACTTTCTCTTCATATGAAAATTCTATCAACATGGGATCTTCACATGCCTCTTTATTAAATACTATAGTGGGAAGCCACCTCTTGTAGCCAATACAGGTTTCCTCATGTCTAACCTCTATCTTGTATAAATCCATCAATATTCATCATCACTTCCAAAACCCCACCAAGTCAACATCACACATTCCCTGCATCATACGCAATTGTCTATGTAGAATTAAATCACTACTAACCTCATAATGATATCCCAAATGTCACCCTAAAACCCCCACAATATCATCTATCACACCGATTACCCATGATATGACTCTCACATGACCCATTTCCAGTCAATATGGTGATCCCATCCCACAAAACACTTTATATAATGATATATAACAAAATTTACCAATAATAAATTCTATAAATATTGATTTATAGTTCATTTGAAGGATTAAACATATAAATAAATCATCATTATACAGTATCATATATATTTAAAACTCCACTTAGTGCTTCAAAATCCAAACAATCTTCTAAAAATACATAGTATACCCAAGGGAAAATATATTATTAAAATAGTGAGAAATAAATACCAGGAAGTAAGTAAACAAGGTAATAATGTATAACATGGTAATAAAACAACATTACATGATATCATAAATAAGATGATCATAAAAATTTATACATGGAATAAGTAGATCATATCATAATATCAATGAATCCTTAATATGTGCAAACAACACAAAACTTGTTATTATAAACATGAGTCCACGTTTAATCCTAAAAACATTACTTTAAATTGTACAAAGTTTGATAGTTTATTTAGGTTAACACCCTTATCCCTATATAATATCTCAAGAGATATAAGTACTAAGCCAATGAATTAGATGACTATATTATTTTGGGTACACGAATCACATATATGAAAATAATACATATGCATTTAAAAATAAGAAAATAAAATATATATGAATCATAATCATGGAAAACCCCATGGGAAATAAGTGTGTTTTGTAATCCTAATTCAATGCAAAACTAATGGTTAAATTATAATTATTTCCAAGAAAATAAGTAATTAAACTATTTTGTGTTTAGTAATTTAAAAACATATATTAGACTCAAACATTTAGTTCCAAAGAAGAAAAATCACAAGAGGTATCTAGGAGAAAAAAGAATAAAAATGAAACAATTTGGTGGTTATTTTTTAAAGTACTGAAGGATATTTTAATAGATAGAAAAAAATTATTCTTTTCCCTAAAATAAAAATTTAACCAATATGATTCCCCAAAAAAATAATGATTGTTTTTAGAATCTATTGAATATTAATGAATAATTGGGTCGTTTGATGCTCAATGATGTACAAGAGATATGAAAGCTCCCCTAAAATAAGTTTACTTAAATGTTTTAATTTCAAAGTGAAATAAACAGATGTATAAAAATAGCCATTAAAATGATTTTTAACTAGGTATATATAAAAGGGACATATATATAAAAATTAAAAGGTATATTAGATGAAAGTTGAAGAAAATTGAGTAAAATAAAGAGAATGCATAACTAAGAGTTCATTAAAGACATCATGATGATATATTAATACATTTTAAAAGACCATTCTTTAAATCCTACAATGAAAAAAAGATAATGTTTTTTTGTAAAATAAGAGAAGTTCAATTTAATGTTAAAATGAGATAAAAAATAGTATGTTTTTCAATTAAAATAGAGAACATTATATTGAGGGGAATGTTATGGGAAAATTGGGGAATCCATAAGTTAAATAGATGGGGATTGATCTTAACATAGTTTTATTTTCAAAATGGATTTGAAATATCTAGGAAATAATATCCAGAAGAAAGTAATATCCCAATATAAGAATATGGTAGACCTTATAAAAATAAAGGAAAAATTTAAAGATAAACATTATAACTAAAGAAATAATATTGACATGTAAAATAACATTTCATTTTAGGTAATTCATCAGTTATATCCCATAATAAAGAAAAATAAGTAATTGATGTAGAATTTATATGTCTCATAATAAGTTAAAATATTATAATTCATGAGGTTATTTGATACCCCATAAATATAAATATGGGTATATAATATTAAATCATTTTTAATAAAGGGCTATTGAGACAAAACTTTGAAGGATTTAATAATTTTTAATCAAAGGTCATTAGAATAAAAAAATCATATGGTTCTATAAATACCATGAATTAAACCAATTAGTATGCATAAATAAATTCTTTAGTATTATTTAAAACAAATAAATCATAAATTTGATTATATCATTAAAGCATGTCTCAATGAAGATAAATTGAGATGAAAAACAATATGTGGTTTCAATTTTTCTATGCACACATCCTAACCTAAAAAATAATAAAATGTATGTGATAATATATCTTCTTAGGAACATTATATCTATTTATTTAATATATTATATACCATTTTTAATCATACACTATTTATTTATTATATTTTTTTCTAGTGTCTGTTAGTTGAGGTTTTCTGGTGCATTTCTTTTTAAACTCTTATAGACATTTATGATTGTAGAACGTGTTATAAAATTGTATCATAACATATTAAACATTAATATTTTTTCATAAAAATAATTTATTTAATATAATTTTAAATTCAATCCTGATGGATGGTAATTACAAATTAATATCATTTACCATGGAGGGGATAGTTTGTACGCATGCACGATTAATGTTTCTATTTCTCAACAAATGAGTGAAAAATAAGGTAAATATTAGTTTTAGATTTCATAATAATTTATATATTATAGATGTCATATTTATTCTTATATTATATATTTTTTATCATCCATGAAAGGTAGTGATAAAGAATATAATGCATCGCTTTGTGGGTGTGGTAGTCCATCTAACTCCCTAATGTTGTTTTTGTTTTTCTTACGAGATGGATAAGTATAAAAAATAGTTATTAAATTGATTAAATAAATTATTAAAATAATAATGACCACAATTTCATTATAATTTTATTGATAAAAAATATTTTGGAGAAAAATATTAAGGATAAACAGTTATAATTTAGAAAATACTTACATTGGAGACATGATCTTGTCCTAGAGCTGGTATAGGAAGTGAATGACTTAATTTAGAGTAATGATACTTGGTTAATAAGGATGAAAGAATAGATAAATAATAATTAATATTGAAAAATATTCAAGAAAAATTTTAATGGTAAACCTAATCATGGAGGGATGGAAGTGATCGTCCTTTATAATTGATGAAAAAAGAATGTTTTGGGAATACCCTTTATAGTTCTATGATAATATTAACCTACTCCTTGGAAAATGACTCCAAATATTAGTTAAAATTTATTTTGGGGTGGTATTGGATCTATAAATAATCAACTAAGAAATTATATTGATGTTTTAATAAGGTTTCATGTGTTTTACCATAAGTTTTTTCATTTAGTCATTTTAATTTTTAACTTGGTACTATATTTTATCTATGTTATTTATAATTTATTTATATATATAAGGTAATAACTATTTACAAATTTTGATGTTATGAGGAAAAAAATAATCTTATTTTACGACTATTCAATTTCTAAGCATGAGGAAATCGTTTTTTATATTACAATATGTAATAAATAAAATTAAATTTTGAAAAAATATGCACTTTATATATTATATGTTGTTTAATCTAATATATTATTGATTATTAGTGTAATAGTTGTTAATATAGTTAGATATTAGATTAAACATAATATTATATTCATAGTATATATTATATCAACATGGTTGATTAAATAAATACTTACACTATATTAATAAAATATTTCTATGTAAAATAGTTTTACCATTATTTTAGGACGATGTCTGATTGGTAAACCCAGTAATCCTACATCCAAAAAGACCAGGGGTCCGATTTATGTGTAGCCCCTTGAAATATTTACATCATAGGTAGGTAAACAGGCATGATGTGGGCTTCCGGTTACGTACACATGAAATAATAAGGTAGTAACCGAGGCATGAAATAGGCATGCAGTGACGTAGGCATGACACAATCCTCATGACACATACATGATAATGTAAGCAAGACGCTGCACTAGGCCTCCGATGCATGTTCATGGGCCTTTTGAACTTGTGCCTTTGGGATATGTAGTGCGTCTCCCTCCACTGAGATAAAAAAGTGGTCTTTGATTTCACAATAAAAATATGCTTCATCCCCAGCTTAAAAAAATAGTTTTACCATTATTATAAAGATTAATCGTAATATAAAAAATATTTTCATTATGCTTAAAAAATAAATTGGAACATTTAAATAGTATTGAAAATATAACCCAAAATAGAAATTTTTTCAATATTTAATTTATAAAAGTGATAAAGTCTAATTTATCAAATAACGACATAAAATAGTATTTAGTGTGAAATGTAACTTGTTTCAAAAAAATGTTAAACCGGTGTTTTATAAATTCAGCATAATATTTTTTAAAATTATTTATCTTAAATTTTTAATAATTATTATTTATTTAAAATGGGTTTCTTAACCTTTTAATTTATTATTTTATTATCAAAGACATTTTTTAGTAAAATTTGGTACTGTTACTATTCATTTAAAAATCCATTATTTTATAAAAATATCAAAAATTCACCTAAGCCTAATTTTAATATAATTAATTTGAAAAATATTTATTTTTTAAAATTAAAATTAAATTTTTATTATACAAATTTTTTTATTTAAATCACTTATTATAAATAAAATAGATTTTATAAAAAATAGTGTTTTTAAGTATTAAGTATTCATAATGTTATTTTAGATTGATTTATATTTTAAATGATGTTAATATATATTATTATTTTTATGTTTTAATTTATTTTATTTTAAAAAATACACAATACTTAAAAAACAAACTTTAAAAAATTAATACTTTTATACTAAATTTCTATCAAAAATACCATTAATTTATTATTTATATTCCAAAATCAACATTTTACTATTCCATTGATATAGAACTTTTATTTGAATTATAAACATACAAGATATCATATTTAAATTCAAATTTTAATAGTATTTACATATAACCCATATCTATATATATTTAAAATATTATAATAGTATATTTTGTTTCATTATGAGTTATATTATTTTAAAATTACTTTTAAAAAATACCAAACTTCAGTATACTTATAAAATATACGACCAAATCCCAAATTTACAATGACTATATTTTCAATGATTATATTTGAAAGTATTCTATTTATTGAGGCCACATTTCATTCATATATATAGACTTACTTAATAATTATTTCATTCCACTATCAATTAACAAGGCACAATTATTATTTCTTATTTTTATAATGATTTACCGTTCTATAGTTCTCTTCCTCATTATAGGGTTTCTTGGATATTGGTGATCATTAGAGTTAATGATGATCCATGAGATTTCTTAATAGTAAATATTTTATTTATTTTTTATATTTAAACTATTGATTTTTTCTATTTTAAGGGATGTAACTCATCCACGATGAGTTGTATTTTTTATTATGCAGTTCTTTTTTAATATCCCACATATGAATAAATAAAGTGTATTTAGTTTTTTTCATATCATTTTTGGCATATTTTCTAACGAATTATTATTTCCCAGAATTGAATAAAGTAGAATTATATTTAAGTATATAAGAAATTAATAATCACTATAATAATAATAATGATAATAATAATAATAATAATATCACCTACAACCCATGGAGTTACATTCTCCCCTTAAATAAATTTCTCCATAACAATTTAAATTAATATTTTCTAATGAATATTTTTATGAGTATTTATATGGTGACTCTAGAGTTACTATCTTTATTTTCATAATGTATAAAAAGGTAAGAAATGTATATTTTTCCTTATAACTTAATAATCAATGATATTCAGTTTTCTCTAAAAGTGTGATCTAAGATTCTATAGTTATTGTATATCTAGGATCACATTGTATAATTTTCTTATAATGGTTGGCCATAATTATCCTTTCATAGTATATAATATTTTCATAAAATATATGATCTCCTAATTCCAAATAATTATTTCCTCTAAAAAGAGAGAAACAATAAATTTCCAAAAATAACATTAATTGTTTAAAAGGATAATACCTTTTTCATATGACACTTTCCCATAAACAGTGACATGGTGTACACTAATCATATAACAATAAGTTTTTATTAATAATCAAACATCGATAAAGTGTGGTGAATATGTGATATTCTTAATAAAATCGAGGTTTAAAACAGTTATGTGAACAAGATAGAAATAAAATAATAATATTTACTGATTTAATGATCATTGTAACTCACTCAATATCTAATTCAGGACTCACTTTTTTAGTTTTGATAGTAAATTTTTTTTGGTTTTCCCTTGGACTCATATGTTTGTTATTCCTATTGTACTTATTAACCATTAGATTAGAGAATTGACTCAGAAAATTCCCATGTTTCCCACACTCAATGAATTGGACTTTAAGGGTTATTTTGTAAGAATTATTTCCACTCTAATTAGTTTAACCAAAAGTTTGATATTTCGATTGACATATGATTCTTGATAAACCCCTCTTCCATAAAAAAAATATTTTCTAGTCTACTATATTAAATTTAATAGCATTTCTTCCAAAAAATATGATACTAATGAAATTGTGTCTCCATCACTTCATCATCTCAATTACCAAAATATCAATGTGAATCCATCATCCTATACTTTGGAGCACTATAGTTTTTACCTATGGTTACATGTTTAACCATATTTCATGATATTGTTTAGGTTAAAATTACTTGGTTTCTTAGACCATCTCCCATTTTAATTGGTTGACCATTAAAGTATTTCTCATAGTTTCCATAACACCCAAGTTTAACATTTTTCCTTCTAGTTCCATCTATAACGTAAAAAAAATGGTCCCATGATTGACAAATATTTAACATAATAAGGTGGATTACCGTAATCAATAACACAGAAGGGATTTGACCATACAACATTTCATCGATTTTTATCATCATTTCATCCCATAATTCTATTACTTAAACCTACAATAACATTGTATTATTTTAGGTAAAATTTAATTAAGATGTATTATAATTTTCAAATTTTTCCTCCATGTAACTAGATAATAAATCATTCATATAATTTCATAAATTATATATAATTAACCAAATAATATCTTCCAGGAGTGTCTCGCTATGTGTGAAATCATAGTACCACTATCCTCACATCAAAGTGATAATTGAGTCAATAAACAATCAACCATTTAATAGGTGATTACCCCTTGGTGTGTTAGTGCCATGACCTCATCCAATTTCTAGTATCCATACAAGGATGAATTTCTTAGAAAATCACATAAGATATACTTTAAAAAAATAAAAGGATATTATCTTATATGCAGTGAATCCCTAAGACATCTCTAATAGGTTTTCAATAATGTTCTCTAATAATAATATATAAAAATAACTATGATTTTATTTGATACTCACTATAGTGATCAATACCATAAATATACTATATATAATTATTTATAAAATACTTTCATAATAATACATGCCACTGATCTAAATTACTATTTCATTTGTTGATTAAACATACAAATATAATATGTTAAACATAAAAACAAAAATATTATTTAAAAATAAACACAGTGATACTAAATCCCGAAGATATTATAAAATATTATAGGGCACGTAGGGGAAAATACATAAAAAAAGGTTCATCTTTACTGACTAGTATTTGAGTAATCATGAAAAAAATATAACCTTAATGACAAAATATAATGAAATAGTATCATAAATAGGATAATCACAATCACAGATACATGGAATAAGTAAATGATATCATAATATCATGTAATCATTAACAGGTGGAAATAATATAAAAATTGGCATTATTAACATAATTTAAGAGTCACACCTAAGACCATTTTCATAAAGAAGAAAAAGTACCATGGTTGAGTAAGGTTCACTCTATAATACCTTACATAAAATCATATGAAATAAAAATCATTACCCAATGCATTATAAGGATATATAGCTTCATGACCACCCATCACATGAATTAAAATCATAAAAATTTCTACCACAAGATTAGAATAAACTATACATTAATCAAAACCATTATCAAAACCATGACAAGGAAGTGGGTTTCATAATTCAGATTTAATCCATAGTCAAAGTCTAAATCATAAGAATTCATAATAGAAAAAGTAATTTAATCTTTTTAACTTTAATAATTTAAAATGTGACAAAGGTATTCAACCTGAAGATCAAATGTAGAAAATTAGTTAGAAGGATCTAAGAAAATATGGAATAAAAAAAACCACATCGGTCATGATTTATGTAATAAGTAAAATATATTTTTAAATAAGAAATGAATTTATTGTTTTATAAAAAACCAAAACTATAAAAATATGGGTTTTTATAAATCAATAATGGTTTTTATAATATATTAATTCTTTATAAATGTTTGATGTGGGTGATTCTCAATGTAAGGTAAGAAAAATAGTATTTCCCTTTAACTATGTCTATTTAACTGTTTGAAATTTTTTGGGAACTGAAAACATAGATATAAAAATAAATAAAAATGATTATTTTATATTTATCTAATTAAGGGAATTATATAAAAAAATATAAGTATTACATGATAAGAACATTGTATAAAATTAATAGAATGAAATAGAATGTGTAATTAAAATGTCATGATTGTGGTATGAAATAACAATTAATATATTTAAAAACACCTTTATTGAGAATAAAACACATAAAAATATAATAAAACTTTACATTAGTGGTAGGAGAAGGTAAATATGAATTTTAAAAGGTACACATTTAATTAATATTTATTAAAAAATAAAAACATTTACTAGAATGTAAATTTATAGACGAAGAGGGAAACCTTCGATTAAATGATGTGATTTATAATTAATTTAGTTTAATTTTTTAAAAGTATTATAACAAAAAAGTAAATAATATTTTTTTCAATGTGATATCTTAAAATATTAATAGGGTTTACTATATGTAATGAATGCTATAACATAAGGAGAACTAATATATATCAAGAAATCCTATTGAGCTATTAAATGATATTGTTTTTATGGAAGAATTCAATCATAGCTCATAATAATGTATATCATGAATAGAAGTGAATTTTATTGGTTGTATAATAATTTATTTTATAATAAGTCATTCTGGTAGTAGATACACTATACAAATGAAGATTCTCGAATAATATTAAGTTGTGTGTCAATGAAGTTAGATTGAGATAAAACCATGAAAGCTTTAGTTATTTAATATCAAATATAATTGAATGCTTTATAATCAAAGAGTTCAATAGGACACATGAATTAAATAAATTATTATTCAAAAATATGTTCATTAGAAATATATACACCTTATAAATAATAAATTTATTCCTAACATTAAAAATTGTATTAATCTGGTGAAATTGAAATGAAAAACCACACCTTCTTCCCCCTTCATTATCTGAACATGGATAACGACTTGAGTAATAAAATTATTTTTTTGAAGCCTTATTAGTAAACTTATTACCATTTACTTAATTTAATATGTACTATTTAATATCATTTTATATTTATTTATTAAATATATTTTTATTTCCAGCATCAGATACTTAAGGTTATTTGGTCAATTTATCAATAAATCCTTATACGTGTTAACCATAATTAAAATAATTATAAAATAGTTTCATATTATCTATAATATTAATATTATTGTGGGAATCATATTTATATTTTACATATGTGTTTTAAATCATTCATTATTGGTGGTGATAACAAATGAAACTCATTTCATATGGAGCACGATTGTTTGCACACACACACAATTAAAGATTCCAATTGTCAACAAATTAGAGGGAATAAAGGTATAAAATAATTTTATATTTAATAATGATATTTATATTATAGATTCCCAAATTCTTCATTCATTAAATCCTTATAATTATCCTTAAATAAATGTGATGAGAAAATGGATGATTTCACTTTTTTTAGGCTGTAGTGAATACAACACATTAACGATGCCAGTGTTTGTCTTAGAGGATGGATATGAAAAACTAATTTCTACTTCATTAATATAATAAGATATTATTATAATAATTTTTATAATTTAAAAATATTTTTATCTATATATTATATTTTTAAGAGTAATATTAATGGGGAAATGTTACGAAGAAGATTATACTTACATTGGAGACTTGATCTTCTCTTAGATATATCCTTATAAGTGAAGGATTTACACTAACTTCAAGAGATCATGATTTATGTATAAAAAATGAACTACTAAGATAGGTAGTTTTTATAGTGGATAAATGAAATTTATAGTGTAACTATGGAGGGGCGGAATTAATACCCTTTTATAAGTAATGAAAAGGAAAAATTTCAGAAAACCCTTCTCAATTCCTTGATAACATTACACTATTAATTTCTCAAAGATTATACAATTTTATAATAATTGAGTTTTTGGTGATCTTTTGTTTTTAAATCTGATGCATATACATTAAACAACAGTTTTAAACATGTTTCACTTATTTTAACATAAGATTATACATCTTAAATTTTTAATTTTTACATTCCTATTTAGTTCTTAGTAAAGTCATTTATATTGTATTAAAAATATATGGTAACAATATAATAACCCATAACTAATACTCCCAAATCCTTTCCTGAAATAAAAACATTTACATTCCTAGATTTTAGGATGAAAATTTTTACCCAAATTCTTCATCTAAACCATAAAACATCAAAATTATAAATTAGATCACTTACAAAATAGATGACCTTTTAGGTCTATGGTTTTATTGATTTAGGAAAAAATACAAGATAAACAATTCACATGATTTTAAATGATAATTTCTTCCACTCAACCCCACTTTTATTTATAACATTAATATATCATCATTATTTATATAAAATACCTTCTTTAAATAACTCATTTAACATCAATTCATTAAAACATGAGGAAAATGAAAATTAATAAGGGTGAGCTCAAATTCTCAATAAGGGAAAATGTAAACCTTAACAAATGAATATCAGCTATGGTCATCAAAGTACATAAGGGAATGATGATATAATCAAAGTTCGTGATTGAATAATAAAAGAACATATAGCCATAAATAACTAGGTCCAAAATTATGAAAACATGGAAAAGGAAATAAATATAAGAATAAATAATCTAGATCCATGTGAAATCAAGCTCAGTCAAGAAAAACAATATAAAATCATAACAATAAATTAAAAATTGTTGTGGTAACTGAAAGCATCAATTTCACAAATCCATTTCAAAACAATTTCAAAACCCTCTTAATTGGAATAACCCTATGAATTAAATCGAAAATTATCATTACCAAATGCATCAGAGAACTATAATTGGGATAACCCTTATTATAAGCTATTTTGGGATCACCCATTTTCCAATAGTTATAATGGGCACAACCCTTCTTATATGCTATATAGGGAGCACCTGTAAGATATATTGGTGATAAAACATTCGTAAAAGATTTATCAGGATCAACTATTTCATATAATGATCAAGTACCATATATAAAATACTTTCATCATAAAAATCATAAATACATGACAGACCCATGGAAAATAAATCGGTTTCATAACAATATATTTTAAGCAATCATTGTTCATCCCAATAAAAAATGAGGATGGTATCAATGAAAAATATCCCCAGTGGAGAATGATTAACAACAATTTTTATTGATGTTGATGTATGGAATTACAATTAATATATCATTATAAAAAATCTTGATTCAAAAAATCTATAATCATTCCTAATTGTCAAACACCACGTTTAAAAATTTTAATTGTAAGCCCATGAAGGAAAAAAATAAAATAAAATATATAATATCATAAAAATAATTATATTCATGATATATCATATCAAATGATAAGAATATAAAAATCATAAAATAATATAGTTGTATAATGTTACAAACATTACAATGATGGAAAATTGTGAAAAGAAATTCATTACTACTTTGGTAATGTTGAAACCTCAAACCCCAGGAAAGATATATCATAAAATGGAAATGTAAAACCCATAATTTCAAGGATAAGTATAAAAAAATAAATTCATGGGAACTATATACACCACACAACAAAAATAAATGTTGAATATGGAATAAGTCTCACAGAAATAAAATCGAGACTAGAAATGTTCTTATAACGATAGTATAATTTCATTGAGAATAAATTAATGAATTAATTTTGTGTGAAATATATAAATCCAAAAAATAAAAGTTTAAATGAAAAAAAATATAATAATAGGTCACTTAAAACAAATTATTTGTATAACATAACTAATAAAATAGAAGTTTAATCTTATGAATATAAATTGAGTTAAGAATTACCTTATAATTATGGAAATGTATGAATTGAAAACCCCAAAAAGTAATAACCATAAAATGAAACAATTAAATAAAAATAATATAAAATAATTCATGATATAATATATCTAATGGTCCATCATATACACCATAAAAAATAATTAGTAATTTAATATGACATTTATCTCACAGATGAAAAAGTGAGATGAAAATACATTGCAATGATCATATCATTGGAGTGAGAATAAATCAATGATATAATTATATGTGAAAATTTTAAATCCATAAAATAAAAGTGGAAATAAATAATAACACAATAAAAGTTTATTTCACATAATTTATTGACATAACATAACCAATGACATAAAATATTAACCCATCGAATGGATATTGAGTTAAGAAATCACATACAACCACAGTAGCATTTGAATCAAAAACTAAAAAAGTAATAATCATAAAACGAAAATTTTAAATACCATGAATATAAAATAATTATTTAACCTATACATAAAATTTAATATGTTTATTAATACTTTTATTAAACTTTAATAAAATTTATATACAATTAAATAATCTATATTGTTTTAGTTGGATGTTTTGACCATATTCAACTACTTATTCCAAACTGGATTTGATATGTTGAATAAGGTCAATGAGTTATTTTTTTAAAATTATTCAAAATAATAAAAATGAAATATTTATTACATTATTATATCAATTATACATTTAAAATAAAAAAGAAAATGTGGTTATGAAAAACAAACCAATGTTGCGATCATAGAGACAGTAGACCGTATTTGTGTATGAATAACGTTCCCATTTTTCAATGATCATTATGAAAAAATGTAAATAAATTTTATAATTCTAGAATTAAAATTATAGAATTAATTCAATAATATTTATTTATATATACTATTATTTATGATTCTGGGTATGTGGTTATTTTAAAGGATGTATCACATCACTTCGAGGAGGCAGTAGTGCACACATCCTTGAACGACATTATCACTTTTTTAGTTGGTGAAATTGAAAGAAGAGAATGATATGTTATATAAAGATAGATAATGATTTCATTAATATAATATATTTTTCATTTTTTTCATTTTTTTAAACCCATCTTTATCAAATTTCATGTACTTTGTGAATATATCACATCACATTGGGGAGGCGGTAGTCCACACATTCACAAACAATGTTATCATATTCCTAAAAATTGCAAATTATAAAGGTATTTCTTTTATAATAATTCATTAAGTATGACTGAATTTTAAATATCATATATATCATATAAAAATATTATGTCCATCACAATTCCCAACCATAAGATGTGCTAAAGAAAAAACAAATGACATCATTTCCCAAGGTAGTAGTTCACCGTACGCACAAATGATTATTTCTTTACCCATTTCATAGAAGTGTGTGTTTCTGTAGATAAAACCAATAAAAATTATATTTAGTATACAGAGGTTAAAATATAATCCTGGAATATGAATAATTTATGCGATGGAGAAAGAAGTAAAAAAAGTTTTCATTGAAGAATGTTATATCCTCTTCGGGTAACCCCTATTTTTTTCCCCAATGAACATACATGATTAGATTAATTCCAAAAGTGAGGATTATAAGATAAGATGAGGTATCTTGTTAGTTTATTTTGTTAGGTTTTGTACCATCCAAATCGGATTGAGAGGTGTGAAGAGAGGGGGAGTGGTGGCAGCCTTTTATAAGAAAGGGAGAGGGCACACGTGGTATTATTGAAAAGATATGAGTGTTCTCTAAGTTTTACATGTCACAATAGGGTCAAAAGTGGACTATTATAGAATCATAGAGGTATAATTTTAAAAATATTTCCATCCAATAGTTATTAAACACGTGTAGGATCATTTTTACACATTTAATTTTAAGATTAATCATTAAGAAAAATATTTTTCCCTTAATCACTGTATTAATTTTAATTACATTCACCATTATTTTTAGTCAAAAAATAATATTATCTTAATAGAGATTATAAATTACAATGATTTAAAAAATTTAATCCATATTTTAAAATGCCAATCACCTAATATGAAGAAATTAATTTAAAATGAATCCCACATACCAGATGAGACAAAGAGTTTTTAAGGAGAAACGTTCAAAATATTGAAATGTTTTAATATAAAATTTCATTGTGAATAGGATTAAATTGAAATAAATTGGATATTTTGATGTATAATTAAAATAATTATACTTCAAAAAACAATTAAAAATAATATATATATATATATATAAATTAATTAGACAGAAAATAGTTGTCAATTAAAATTCCGTATTATTTACAATTCATCAAAATATAAAAGTTATCATAAATAATAAAAAAAAGTAAATTCTCCTATCGATATTTATTAAATGATGTTTATTATTTCAAAAAAATAAAAAATATTAAATTTTTAGTTTCAAAACCAGCCTTCTATTAAAATGTAGTAAAACCTCCTCTTTGAAATATATAGTTTTTATACTTAAAATTGGATTTGTTTTTATCTTAAGCCTATCATACATGTTGGAAAAATTTAAAATTTTTTATGAAATATATAAAATAAAAATATAATTTATTTATTTCAATAATATTTATTAATTTAATTTAATATGATAAAATTATAATTTGGTAATAAAAATATTTCCTCATAAAAAAAATCCTTAATACTCAATTGATCGTTATTTTAATTTATAATTAATTAGTAACTAATAAATTTTATTTAAAAACATGTGTAAAAAATAATTTTATAATTTAGTTAATCTCATTCATTCACTCTATTACAATGGCCATGTCTATCATAGTTAGAGTAATAGTATATTGTTATATGGTAAGACTCAGGCATGTGTGTAACAAAAGTCATAAAAGGAACTGAATATTTTATGCAGTACAAGTTCAACATGGTGTTGTGTGTGACAAAAGTAAGAATATTTATTCAATGTAATCCAATATATTAAATAATATAAATTAATTTTAATGAATATATTTCATAAAATCTTTGGATGTTACATCATACCCCCCTAAAATAAATTTCATGACCTAAATCCATATAGGTTATCAAATTATTAACATATCTAAGATTAATTTTCTGAAACCCAAATCATACAAAGGTTTAATAAACTATCCTCTAAAAAAGTAAATTGGGAAACATAATGGTTATAAGAAGTTATGAATAACTAGAAATCCACATTGGGAGAACATGGGTGGAAAATTAAAAGATTGATTTGGAAGGAAAAACTAATTCCCATAGACTAATTGAGAGTGACAACTAACATTTTCAAGAAGAATCCAATGACACCAAAATAGAAAAATGGTTTGGAAAGTTTTATTAATATCATCATAAAAGGTGTTAAAAATTTGATTTCAAGATCATTTTCATAAATTTGAATGCTTTAGTTCACCATCTAAAATGACCACCTAAAGAAATATAGATACTTTACATATGAATTTCAAACTATAACCAATTTCCACCCCAAATGCTTCTTTTTCTCTAGAGGATGAGTACTAAAGAAGAATTTTCTTATTCATAAATCAAAAGAATAATCTTTTAAAGACTACATAAATATAAAAGTGATTGTCATGCTATTATACCTATCTATAGACATTAAAAAATAAAAATTGTTTGATTATGGTAACATAATTCAAAAAATGAGTAAACATTCATATGATACATTAATCATGAAAATAAATAACAAAATATAAAAAACAATTATTTTAAAAAACTATCCTGTAAAGTCTTAAAACTTTTCCTAACTATGATGAAAACCCAAATATTGGAATATTTTTTTATCATATATTCTTCCCATATAAGTCTACCGTTATTCCTAAAATAGAACCCCATTTGTTTCCTAAGTGAAATTAATCTTAACCTGTAGAAATTATCATACTGACCTTGACATCATGTAGACCAATTGTAGGTGCTACAATATAGTCCTTATTTGGTTGTGAGTTTAAGCCCCATAACCTTGCCATATGTGATGGGTTGTCACCCAGAAAATGGGTTACCCCAGTTTTTTTAATCCTAAAAAATAAATCCTCTATAAAATCACTTCATGTTGATCCAAGGTATTACAAATACTACAATAAAAAAAAAGAACTGTCTTTACTAACATCGGTAGTAACTTCAAAATTTTTACTACTTAAAATACACAAAGGGGTTGTCTTACTACTTTGAACATATGATAAACCATAATCTTATAATCTTATAAAATTATATTTAACTCTTAAGATAAAATCATATAAATAAAATCATAATCATCAAATATATATAAAACAACACTTGATATCAACTATAACATCCTGAAATCCACACCCCTAGATGTTTTTCTAAAATCTATAAATTTAAATTTCTAGTTTTGTTGATGATAATTGTGAAACAAATTTTTTATATAACCCATAACACATAAAAATATGATTTTTTTTGTTACATACTAGAGGAGAATTTAGTTATATAGGTTTATAGAATTTGGAAAAACTCTTAGATAAATAATTCTTATCGATTTAAATGAAAATTCCTCTACTTTTAAAAATGTTACTTTATCACATTAATACATCATCATCATCCATATGAAATAGATTATAAACATAAATCCGTTAACATAATTTCATTAAAAAATATGTAAAATGAATCACAATAAGGGTGAGATCAAATGATCAATAAGATAAAATATAAACACTAAAAAATTAATGATATCATTAAGAAAAAGAGTGAATAAGTGTTTGATGACATAATCAAAGTGCATGAGTGATTCATAAAGGAACTCTTAGACAGAAATACCAGGTTCTTAAAGTATAAAAACATAGAAATTAAATAGATAAAAGAATCAAAAATAATGATCCATGTGATATCAATCACAATTTAGATAAACATTATAAACTCATAAAAACAATAATTTTTTCTGTTAACATGGATCTTCACTTTCATAATATTTTTTAAAAAACCCTTTAAAAACATTTTGAATTCGAATAATTATATGGTCTACTACCAAAATTATTATTACCCAATTCATCTATGATCTATAATTGGGATCACCCTTTGTATAAGCTATATCTATCTCACCCATTTTCTGTGAGATATAAAGGGATTAACCATTTTATAAGATATATTGGGCTCACCTGTCAGATATAAAGGGTATAAACCCTTCCTAAAAGCTATATCAAGATCACCAATTTTATATAATGATCACATACACTAAATAAAAAAATGTCATCATAAAAATCATAGTCACCTGATAGACCAATGAAAAAGAAATGTGTTCAATAATAATTTATTTGAATGATGATTAACCTATGGAAAAGAAATGGGTTCCTTAAAAATCTATTGGAAACCAGGTTACCCCATGTAAAAAAATGCAATATACAACAATATCATGAAAAATGATTAACCAATGGAAAAAATGGGTTCCCTAACAATATATTATAAAGATGACTATCCCATGGAAACTAAGTGAGTTCCTTAAAAATATCTTTTAAATAATAATTATTCATCAAAATAAATAATGAGGTTAGTATAAATGAAAAATACCCCCAGTGGAGGATAAGTAAAAATAATGGTTTTTTGTGCTCCAAAATGGAAATACCATTAAAATATCTTTAGAAACATTATTGAATAAAATAATTTTTAATCAATTTAATGTATTCTATACCACTTTGAAATATTTAAATCATATTACCCATTAATGAATAACATTAAATGAATAATATAATATTGTTATCATAATTATATTCATGATATATATTTTCAAAGGATAATTATATACACCTCATAAAATAAGTTAGGTGTATAACATAACAAACGTCACAAAGAAGACAAATTGTGGAAAAAATTCCTTACTTCTTTGGTATCTTTGAAACCATGAACCCCAAAAAAGATATATCCTAAAATAAATAAGTATAAAACCATAATTTTAAGGTAAAGGATCATAAAATACATTCTTTGTAATTATATATATTACAAAACCAAAATAAGTGGTGAATATAATGTAAGTCTCGCAGAAATAAAATTGAGACTATAAATCCACTTATAAATATCGTATCAATAGAGTGAGAATAAATCAATGAAATAATTGTCTATGAAGAATGTAAATCAATTAAGAAAACTGTAAATATAGAATAATATAATAAAATTTCATTTCACATATAATATTTTCATAACATAACCAATGAAAATGATGTTAACCCAGTGAATGGATATTGATTTAACAAATACCTTAAAACTATGACAACATTTAAACAGGAAACACCCAAAAGTAATAATCATCAAATAAAACATTTATGTAAAATAAATATAAAATAATTCATTATATAATATATAATATGGGGTAGTATACATACCACACAAAATATATAAGTTGTGAATATGAAATTTGTCTCACAGATTTAAAAAGTTAGATGAAAATATCTTACAAAATGTGTATCCTTAAAGTGAGAATAAATCAGTGAAGTAATTATGTTTGAGAATTTTAAATCAAATAAATAAAATTCTAAATATAAAATAATACAATCATATTTCATTTCACACTTATTATGTTCATAATATAACTAATGAAATAGAAGTTTAACCCAATGAATGTTAATTGAGATAAGAAATCCCTTACAATTGTGGTATTATTTGAATTTGAAATCCAAAAATTAATAATCATAAAATGAAACATTTAAATAACATTAAGATAAAATAATTTATGATATAATATATAAAAAAGGTTTGTAGACGCACCACATAAAATAATTATGTGGTGAATTGGACATTTGTCTCATTGATGTAAAAAGTGAGATGAGAATCCCTTACATAGAGTCTGATTTTTCATGCTTGTCCTCTGTCTTCCTAACAAATTAACATCTATTAATTATTTACTTGATTAAAAACATTTTAATATTGATAATTAATTTTATTTAAATTATAAAAATGTTATATAAAATTACATAATCAATAATGTTTCATTTGATGAGGTATTTATTTAAAAATATCCAAAATTATAGAAAATTAAATAATTATAAAATTTTAATATCACTTATAGTTATAAAATTAAATAGGAAATATGGTTATTAAAAGTGGACCAATGTTACTATCATAGATATGGTAGGTTTTACGTATTCATGAGTAATATTCCCACTGTCAACAATCATTATGAAAAGAAGGTAAGTAACAAGTATCATTAAAGAATAGACATTTTGTCATATATACCTTATTATTTAATTTTATATACTTATATATATATATATATATATATATATATATATATATCATTCTTGTTATTTTGTGATGAAAAATGAAGAATCACATCGCTTCGAGGAGGTGGTAGTCCACACATCCTTGAAAGACATTGTCACTTTTTAAATGTCTGAAATGGAAAAAATGATATGTTATATGTGAATATATATAATTATATAATTGATATAATAAATATTTCATTCATTTAATATATATATATTTTTAAATCCATCTTAAATAAAATCCATGTAAAGTGTAATTATATCACATTGCTTTGAAGAGACAGTTGACCACATGTTCGCAAATGACAATATCATATTCCCACAAAATGAGAATCCTGAAGGTTTTTATTATATAATAATTTCTCAGGTATGCATAAATTATATATATAATATATGTAATATAAAAAATATTATTTTTGATGTATTTCTATTCCATAAGAGGTGGGGAATAGAAAATGAACGATATTGGTTCACGGGGTGTCAGTTCATTGTACACACAAACTATGATTTTATGACCCATTTCATAGAAGTGTGTGTAGGTGTTGGTAAACCCCTACAATTAAATTAGAATATTTAATACATTGAAGTTATTATATAATAATGTAATAAGAATAATTTACGAGGTGGAGAAGAAAATAAAACAAAATTTCTCATTGGATAATATTACCACTTTTTTAGGAAACTCTTATCGGTTTGCACTAAAGAACTTCCATGGATTGATTTATTATCAAATTAAGGCTTCTATGATAAGAAGAAGTTATTTGGGAGTATATTTGGGTAGGTTTTGGAACAACCAAAATGTATTGAATGGTGTGGATATTGGTGGGTGGTGGTGGAATTTTATAATTGAGGGAGAGGACACAAGGGTAGAAAATGGACTATTATAGAAAATTAGAGGTGGAATGTTGGAAATAAATCCATCCAAAAATATTTAGACATTTTTTGTTCATTTTTAGGCCTTGAATTCTTTGTTTAATCATTAAGAAAATTAGATTTCACCATAATCAATATAATTTTAAAAAAGTTTGGGGATAAAGCCTCAATTTATTATGTAAATCAAAGACCTCTTTAGTGTGGGTAAAGGGAGACCCATTTCATAGAATGAAGGCCCAAGGCCAAGTGGCCTGAATACAAGGCTTGAAAGCCCAATTTTTTCCCAAAGGACCCCTCGGTGAACAGTCCTACTACAGTACCAACGCCGCTATAATACCTGCTACAGTACCACAGTTGTTATAGTAACCTACTACAGTGGCTCCAAATGGTACAGTGCCACCACTGCTACAGTACTGATACTGTAACGAGAATTTTTTCCCTACCCGGATTTGATCCTGGGTCATTTGGATGATAGTCAGCAGCCTGTACCACTTGAGTATAGGCTCTTTGGATAATTAATGTAATTAATTTTAAGTAAATTCACAAAAAGTTTTGATAAAAAAAATGTTGACCTTAATTGAAATTATAAATTATTCTTATTCACAATATGGAATTAATTTTTATAAATACCAATCACAAAATTGGTATAAATTAATTACATTTCATAATTGTAGTTTTTCATAAAAAACATCCGTTACATTCAGTTTTTATTTATTTATATTTATAATTAATTAGTAACCAATGAATTCATTTTATAAAAATTTGTAAACTATAATTACATTATTTTGATAATATAATTAATTCTCGCTATTCTGATGGCAAGGTGATAACAAATATTATATTATTAATATTATATTGTGGTCTGGTGAGACACAGGTTTTTGTATTACATTAGTCATCAAAATAACTTGATGGTTCGTGAAATACATGTAAACTGTGGTATTGCATGGGATAAAATCTGAATTATGTATTGAATGTAACACTATATATTGATGAATTTAAATTAATTTGAAATAATACATTTAATAAAATCAGGGTATGTTACCAAAATTCATAATTTTTATTTATTTTCTGATCATATTTATAATTTTTATTTTTTCTATTTGAATTTTTAAATATTTTAAAATAATCTTTTAAATTGAAATATATAACATATAATAACATTTTCTATTGAAAAATAACTATTAACCAATATGAGATGCATATTTTTATTTATTACAGATTTATAGTTGCATGAGTGTTAATAAAAATTTATATAGAATTAAAAAAATTAGACTCACAAATTAAATTATATCAATTTTTATAGAATAATAAATTACCTTATATTAATTGTACTATTCTTTAAGAATTTTTGTACCATTATCACAATAATTAACACTCATCATACTAATATTATATTTATATATAAATATGAAGGTTAAAATTTTAAATGATAAATAAATTTTGAATTTAAATTATACATAAATCTGGTTATATTTCATTTGTTAATGTGATAAATTCTAATTTTTAATATAAGTGGGTAAAACCAGTTTTCTGTGTGGAATATTATGAGAGTTTCAAAAATGTTAAACATGTGCCTCATAAATATAAAAAAAGTAGTATTTTGATTGAATTATATTATATATATAATGTTTCTTGAACTTTGAAGTCATTCTTGTATTATAGAAGTTATATTTTTTAGTTATAGCTTATATTTTTACTATTCACCATACAATTAATAATTTTAGAAAAATATAAAAAACCATCATAGGATAACATTGATATAATTAATTAAAAGTAGAATTTTATTTTATAAAATTGAAATTAAATAATTTATATCTATGTATATATATATAACATTTCAATATAAAAAATTATATATTCTATAAAAAAAGATTTTTTTTTAAATGGCAATTTTAGAATTATTTATTCTTATTTTATTTCATATGAATTTCTTATTTATGTGTTGTTAATATATGTGTTAATATATAATAATATTTTAAGGTTCATATTTAGTTTAATATGAAAAAATATACAAGAAAAAAGAATATTTATTTGAAAATAAATATTACTTTTCTATAGAATATGCTTTAATAAATACCATTAATTATTCATTTATATACTATATTTTAGTTTTTAATATTCAATTAATATAAAAAAATTATTTGAATTTTATATATAACATATCATACATTAATAATAGAAATAATACATTTTTTAAAATCATAAATTAATACATGTATTTTTAATATCTTAATATCACATTTTTATTTCATAGTGAGTTATATTATTATAAATTGTAGGATAAAAAATGTTTACAATGGCTTCAAGAGGGGGGTTAATTTTAGTTTAAAAATTAAACAAAATCCAAAACATTACTGTAAAATGATTGGACTCATACTTCATTTGATGATCATAGTGTTACAATCATATTCATATATAGTTTGATTAAATCAGTAATATTTATCAGTATCATTGTTACACTGATAAAATATTTTATTACAAAGATAAGTATAAAGAATATTTCTACAACACATGTACAATAGAAAATAAATATTATGTAAAATAAAAATAAAAAATATAATAAATGTAAGCATTAATTATAATATTATAAAGTAATATACATTCTAACCATAAGGGTTAAGGTAGTATAATATCTTGACTGATGATATCCAGTAGTTTTAATACATATTTTAAAACTTATTACATTTCTTACCAGTAAATCCATCAATCTTTTGGATCCATATCATCACTATCTTCTCAAATCCTTGAATCCCCTGATCCGAGGGATTGATATCATATATGAATTTCTTGACTAATAAATCTTGTTATATGTTCATCGATCTCTATTTTCCTGTCCTAAGAATCCCTCAACCTGATAGATCAGATTCACTTTTATCTTCATATCCCCGAAATCCCTTGATCAATACCATGATCAAACATGAAATTTAAAAAGAAAACAATTATTAAAAAATTACAATACTTATAAGGATTCCATATAAATTCAACTTTATAAAGAATTAAAAATACTATGGAATGAGATTTTGATAAGGAGAAATATTTACATGACTTTAGTTGATAATGATTCATCTCCAAAACCTTCAAATGTCCTCCAATATAAAGGAAAAGTTGGAATGGTTATATTTATGAGTTAGTTTCAATGGCCTAAGATTTGTGGCACTTTTATATCTAATAATTATTTGGACCTTGAATATGACAGTTAAGAATGAGTAGTAATTCATTTGACTAACATCATTTATTTTATCACTATTTCCATTCTATTTTGTTTTCTATACAATAGAAAACATTCTACATATTGTGATTTTAACCATTGGATACTTCAATGGAATTATATATTATTTTCTAATTTAATAAACTGAATACGGTATATTTTGATATATCAGTACAAAAGTAACTATGATGATCATTAATTTTTTCACTTCGATAGATGATACATAATTTTAACCACTAGTTAGAAAAAATCTTCAATCTGATTATTTATATGAACCTTCTGTCTGATGGATCAGATTGAATAATAAATGTTTATATTATTAATACATTAAAACTATTTATATGTTTGGTATAAATTAATGTTTTCAAAATACTAAATAACATAGAGAATATAAATTTAGTGAAATTGTTTTTTGAGATGGTGTTTATGATTTCCATAACTAATGTAATGTAAAAGTAAAAAGTTAAACTTTGGACTCAACAATATCCCACTTTTTTAGAAGAACAAAACACAACACTTAAATGAAAACTATAAACTTGAAAAAACATTACTCTTTTATTCACTTATATCTATGATGATATTATTTATATCTTAACTTCCCCTATGTTTATGAATTTTTTATAATCCTATAAAAATTACTGATAAATAATTTGAATTCTACTTTAATTAAAATAATTATCTTTAAAGATATACTTTTAAAAATTTCTAAAGTAATTAAACTATTATATACCTAAAAACCTAATTCCCTTTTAATTATTCCCCCTAATAAAATTTTAATAAAAATTCTCCCCCGTTTTTATTTATAAACAAAACTCGGAAATCATATCACACAAAATGTTATAAATATTTAATATATGATAAAAAATTATGCAAATAAAATATTTATCCAAGAATTAAAAAAATTTAATGCATCCAAAAAAATTTATTATAAATTCATATATAATGTTTTTGTATGATAAGTTATTCAAATTCAGTATTCATTAATAATGTTGTAAAATATTCCATCAAGAGTTTAAAAGAAAATATGCATTATTTCTTCATTAAAATTTTTAAAATTACCTTTATTTACTTATAATCATCTTAATCCTTCTGAGCATCTAAAATTGATGATTAAATATTCAAATTATAGTCTTTAATTATTATTTCCTTCCAAAATTCTAAATTTATTCTTTCAACTTCCTTACTGATATTTTAAGTTTCCTCTATAATAAGGAAAATATCATCTTTACAAGTTATCAGCCTGTTGTTCTCTATCTCTAGAATATGAAATTTCTCTTTCAAAATATTTACTTCCTCGTTATGGTCTTCAGTCATATATCTATATTCTTTAATAAATGAAACATTTTCTAAAACAACTATAGAACATATCTCAAAGGACTAATATATTTCCATATAAATTTTCATTACCTCCCAAAATTGATCATCGTGATCAATGATTTCATTTTCGAATGGATTTTCCACTTGACCTTTTAATTGTATTCTATTTTCTATGCGTTGGAATTTTTGACACTTTTCAAGTCTACCTCAATGTTAAAAAATGATACTATTAATACATTTTGAGACTCTAATTTTTCATCAATAATATTCTGAATGAGTTTACACCATAACTATATGTTTGGATGATGTGGAAAAAAATATTCTAACATCATCAAGGTTTTTCAGAAGTACTTGAAACCATTCTAAGCAACAAATACATATAAATTCAATGATTGTGAGAAAACATTTAGATCATTTTGTCTAGAAGATCTAACATTAGGTTTTTCATTCTTTCCAAATTTTTCTTTTCCAATATGAGTAACATTTTCTTATTATGATATGTTTAACAATATCCACTTCATTATTTGATTCAATATTGTTTGAAAATTTAGTTTGGGATTTTTTATATTTTTCTTCAAAATTTTAATATTAACTTCATTCCTATTATGATGATTATTTTTCTACTCTCGATTCATCTTTTTTTAGATACTTATCTCACTGAGAAGGTAATTAGGTTTAATATGGTGATTACATGGATGTTTATCTTATTTTTTTCATTTCATCTGACCTTCTTTCATCCTCATAATAATCTTCTACATAACCCCCTTTTCTTCTTTCTCCTCTTCTAACACTTCTTCTTCAAACTCTTATTTTTCCTCTTCTTTTTTCACTTATTCTGCCTCTATTTCTTTCTCTATTTGTCTTAATGTTATGATAACACCCTTACAAACAAGTTTATAAAATAATTTCTTTTACTAATTAAAATTATTTTCAATATTCTCCAAGATCGATTCTTAAAAATGACCTTTCCATTTTTCATTTTCAACCACTGAAGGAACTAATGTATTTACCCTTGATGTTTCAAATAATTCTATTCCTGCATCATTATGTGACTGATCAGCATGAGGGAATTTTACTGAATGAAGATCTAGTATAACCACCGATAATAGAGATACTGATAACATTATATTTTCATTATATATTTCTATATCCTTCAGAAAATTTTCTACTAATTTTCCTATATCAACTACTTCTTCTTTTATAATTTAAATCATATTCATTTCTAATTTTAATGGTTAATTCCTTATCCCATTGAAGCCAAAATTCTATATCCATGTGTTTCATTTTATACTTTTGATCTATGAACTTCTTCATTTATTTGTCTTCCATTATCTTTTATTTCCTATTATTTTTTATAATATAAAATGCATCTTATCTTTTTTCCATTAACAACATATACCTTCTTTTTTGGATAATATTTTTACACATCTCCATGTTATTTTTTGACAAAATTTTTCAAATTTTATTCAAATACTAACTTCATCCTTGAATTTTCTCTTCACCAATCATTAAAATATTTTATCTCATTTCATAAGCCTTATTTTCAATATTTAAAAAATCCATAATATTCAAAATACATTTATTTATAAACTAATAAAACATTATGATCAATAAATTCATTATGGATTTCTTAATTTATTCCACCTTAATGAACACAAACTTCACTATATTTATTTCCCTCAAATTAATCAAACAAAAAAATTATTATATCTAAAAATATTAGAGTCTTAATTTCACCCTTTATCAGTATGAGACAACCTTACATACACAATGTGATAACTCTTGAATTTGGTGATACATGTGAAACCTTTATATAAATATTATAATATGGGAAAAGAGAAGCCTCAACATTTTATTTTACAAAAGTTCTAAGGGCATTAGGTAAATATTGAGTTAGTAAATAAGCTTCACCCAAATAAGTAATACCCAATAAATTTTAAATTTGTTTTATGAAATCTTATAATTTGTAGAAAATAGTTTAAAATTATCATTTTCCTTTTCATATTCTGATAAAAAATAAACTGAATCCTAAAATTCTCTTATAATTTTTGGGAAATACAAGTCAAAGTACATATCTAGTTTTCCCTATACATTTTCTACAATCCATAAAAACTAATGATCTTTTTAAGAATTTCATCTTACCTTTCATACCATGTTCTTTCAAAAATTATTTATATGAAAACATCCCTCTTTGAGAAATCATACACATTTTCCATTATACATAGAGTGATATTAGTGGTCGGATGAATGACAAACAATTAAAACTATAAACACAATGGGGGTGAGAGTTAGTATTAAAATCTCTAAAATTTGATGTGGAAGACGGGGTGACCAAGCTTTATATTGGAGTAAGAAGTGATGATTCATATTCCAAAAACTAGTCAGTGGATCATATTAATACTCTTTTTTTATCTTCCAGTAATGATTTAATCAAAAAAAATCAATGTAAATTTTAATCCCTAATGTTTTTTGTAAAACTGTTATCAGAGTGCCTTTTATTATTATTAGAAAAAAATAAATGTTTGATAACAAAAAAATGTATTAAAATTGGAATAATTTCCTCAAAAATAATTATAAGTTATATAAATGAATAAATTAAAATTAAAAAGGAAGAATACCTTTTAGATAATAATAGTTTCATCGATATGAGTTCCCTTTTCCTATTAGTTTTTATAATTAAAACTAAATATGATTAAATTTGGAGTAAAATTATTGATCAAAACGTTTTAAAAAAAATGATGAGTTATGAAATATATTAGTTAAAAAAATTTCATATAACAAAACAATTATATGGAATTTTCTAAAAAAAATTAGTCTGGAAAATTTTATAATTGTTTTTTTTCTAGAAAAAATTTTAATCTGAAGAATAATTTATCAAATTTTCATATCTAGATATTTTTATTAGATAAACTCACTCTGAAAAAAAATATTATAAGATATTTTTGGTACAAAAAATTAAATATGAAAACTAAAAAACTTTTTAGAAAACATAAAAATTTCTGAAAAAAATTCTATAAAAAACTAAAAGTTTAAAGAATACTAAAATATTTTGGAAAAAAACATATGTATTGTCCCTAATAAGTGTACATCATTAATTTATGAATATAGGAAAACACAAAATATATATTAATTATTACATAACATTGATAATTCCAAGATTCTAGCTAATTTATTCAAATCTATCAAGACATAGGGGTTTGGTAAGAATACCAAAAAGATATTCTTGTATTCTGATGAATTGTAAAATCTTATTTCCTTTAAGTTTTTCATTACAATGGAATTTACAACTCATCAATTTTATGTTATCATGTGAGTTATGTTTTGGGTTTTTACATAATGAAATGGAACTTTTGTTATCACATAATATATGAGTTTTAGTAAAACTCATTCCATAGTCAATGAATGTGTGATTCACCCAAAAAACATGATCACAACAACTTCCAGCTTCCATATATTCATATTAAATAGTGGAAAGTTCTATTTAGTTTTGTTTCATATAATACCTTTAATCTAAATCTTCTCCTAATAAATGAAATTTTCTATATGTTATTTTCATATCCATTATACATCCACCAATGTTCCCATCTGAAACACTTTCTAACTCATAATCACATCCAGAAGAGAACAACAATCCCAAATCTATTTTCCACAAAAGGTAATGAAAAATTAATTTAACCTCTTTAATATGTGAGACCTTAGTATTGGGTTGATATCTAGTACATAAGTATGATGAAAACATTAAATCCAAATTCCTATATATCAAGTAAAGTAAACTTTTCATCATACCTTTAAATTTATTTTGATAAAATAGTTTCCTTACTTTATCAAGATCTAATGTATTCAAGGTTTTGATAAGAGTACTTATGCTTTTAGTGTTTTCATAAATGAATTTCATAATAAGATATTTTATAAACTTATGTTGTTATATAAAGGTTTATTCTGGTTTTAAAGAAATTTGAAAACCTTGAATGTATGTAAAATCACACATTATACTCATTACAAACTCAGACTTCATAAGATCTAAAAAGGAATTGGTTAAATAATCTTGATCTCAAACAAAATATAATATCAAAAATTTATATTTTAATATAATTATATTTTTATTAATTTTTTTTATAAAAATGTTTGGATTCGTAACTCCCTTATAAAAAAAATTCATAATAAAAATCAACCTAACATATCATACTAAGATGTAGGGATTGTTTAAGTCAATAAAGTTATTTGGTGAGTTTATAAACATGTTTTAGATGTTTTTTATATTCAAAAATATAATTAATTTCTAGAAAAAACTTCCTCATAAACAAATCCATTAGGTATATTATACTTTACATCCATTGGAAAATGTTTTTTATTTCAAAATGATGTATAATCTTTAAGTATATGAATACATTCAAGTCTTATTACCAGAGAATAATTCTCTTCATAGTATATTCCATACACTTATTGATAAAACTATATTTTTTTATTAAATTTATTCCATTTTCATCAAAAGTTTTCAAAAAAGTCCATTTTACTTCAATTATATAAGTTTTCTTAGGTCGTTCAACTAATGTCTAATATTTATTCCATTCAAAATTCATTGAGTTTATAAAGAATTTATTTTATCCAATATTCATCACCTAAATCCTAATTAGGATTTTTAGTTCCATATTCTAATAATAAAGATAGATACTCAATTTCAATTCTCTGTGAACATCTAAGTCAAACTGGTTAAACAGAATCACCAATGATATTATCACTAGGATTATTACAAAGAAATAATAGATTTCTTGCATTTGTAAAACTCTCTTCTTAAATAAAAGGTTTAAAATAATCAATAATTTAACTTCAAAAACATATTCATTAGTTTTTGTCTCATGAAAAGGCCATAATATTATATATTAAAAATCATTTTAAAAATAACATGCTAGGGTGTTGGTTGGGGTTGTTTGAAAGAAAATGGATCTATTTCATCAAAATTAACATGTAATATTTACTTAAAAGTAATTTTTTTATTAAAAACATTATAATCCTTACTAATAGGGGAATAACCTTAAAATATCACTTCATTGGATTTGGTATATTTGTTTTGTAAATTATCCTTAATATTCTTGATGATTATTTTTCATTCAAAAACACTAAAGTGTAAATATTTTGGTTTTCTTGATGTCCATAACTAATAATGAGTTTTATTAATAAAAGATCTAATTAAAACTCAATTTATTATATAATAGGAAATACATACTACTTAAATACTTAGAAGAATCAAACCTATGTTTAGATAGATCCATAAGAATTCTGTTCTTAAATACTTAAAAAATAGTTTAAGGATATAGTGTTTGGATGTTCTAAACCATAAACATGAGTTATCTTACATTTTACTAAGTAAATGAAAGTCTTGAATCCAAAGGACTTCTATGTTTAGGGTGTAAACATTTTCATGTCTATTGGAAGAAAGAATAAATTCATATTTTAAACTATGATTAGTATATTTTTTATTCATTAGTTTAATAGATAACTTTCATCAAATAATTCACTCATTCTTATAGGATTTTTATTATATACAATAGAAAATAAAACATTATAAATTAATGTTTTTTCAATGACAAAAATGTTAACTACACAGATGATTTCTCTTTATCATTATCTCCAAACATTACTTTTCCACTTTTTTTCTTGATAAACTATTTAATTAAATGTTTCTCCTAGTCATATGTCTTAAGAAACCACTGTCTATGTACCCAAATTTTTTATTTTTGGTATATTATTTATTATCCAAAAAATAAATAAATTCTTTTTAAACAAAACCTTTTTAGGTCTACTATTATCAAAAAAATAATATTTTAGTTAAAACAATTTGTCTAATATTAAAATGTTGATAAAATTTCATTTCTTTATAAAATTAATATTTATGAAAACATAAAAAAACAGTATTAAGGGAACATATATTTTTCCACTATCCAACTCATTAATATTTTGTGCCAAATAGATCACTTTATGGAAAAAAATAGTTATTACTAATAAGTGTTTTATTATTAGTAAAACCCATTCAGGTATTAGCACCACCATGTATAATTTGTATATACATCTTTTCAATGATTTTCTTCCCATTAGTAAACTTATTTTATAGTTTCTTAAAATTATATATTTTAAATTTTAATTTTATAACTAAAATTTTCTCATCATTAATAGTTGTCTTTTTATATGTTTTACTAAATAACTTGGTAAATTATTTTTCTCATAAATAGAATTATCATGTTCTTTATAAATAAAATATTTTTCAAAATTATTTTTAACAAGATAATTAGAAAGATATAATACTTTTATAGTAAAAATAGAATTCATTGAATTATCCTTAACAAGTATTGCACTGGTGTTTCCATTTTTTTATAAATATTAAAACATTTTATTTCAAGAGGTTTATAAAAAAAATATACTTTTTTTATAACTAGGTAATGTGTATTCCTCATTAAATGAGGAAGATTATTACATTGAGGATTTAGAATTATTTTCAAAATTATTATTAGGATAATTTGTATTAAGAGTGATATGGGTAAGGGATTTATCAGTTAGTAACATTTACATTATAAAATTATTAACCTCTAAAATTTGTGCAAACAAACTAATAATCCTATATCCTAAACTTTCATTATATGAAGAATTATCTAATGAAATATACCCCTTTATTTCACTCCAATTTTTAGAATATTTCAGACTCTTATTATTCTTAGACTTATATTACATCATTTTAATTATTTTTGAAATTATTTCATTAATTTGTTTTCTTTTGAGCTTAGAATTATCATGTATGATGTTTTTTACCTTCTTATATTCATAATAAATAACGTCATTAGTATTTTTATTTTCAATAATTTCCTAACAACTTTTATTTTATCAAAATTATAAAAATATCATTCCCATGATTGTATTAGTTCTTATAAAATGATTCACTAAATCATTTTTAGTAAGTTAATAATAACATAAATCTGATTCAATAACCTATTTATTTTTCTGTAATTATTTCATAATATTCTTAGTGGGATGAACTTTAGAAAGAATAATAAAAGTTGTTGCAAAAGCTACACTACCATTATTATTTTTCCTCTTTTGAGCATCTATTTTAAATATACATTAATATTTCATTAGAGTACCAATAGGGTATTCTAATGAATGACTAATAATACTACTCATATCATACAAGGTTATCTTTTTTCTATTCTAATTCATTCATTATGATAACTATTATATTTCAATCCAAAATACTATGTATAAGATCATTTTCACCAAGAGAATTAAAACTATTGAAAATAGTCGTAAATATTTTATGCATATTTTCTACTGATTATCTTGGTAGGAAATCAATATATTTCTAGTCTAATATCATCATAGATCTTCTAGTATCAATTTCTTTTGAATTTACAATGTGAGTGACTTCTAAATTTTTCAATATTCTATTAGTTTCTTCACATGAAGAAATTTGACTATATTCATAGTAATGGAACAGAATAGCGTATTACTTAATATGTAATTCAGTTGATATTTTTTTTATAATTTATGATTGAAAGTAGTGACTTACTTTTAAATTATCTTATAGTTTTTGGTAATCATTACAATGTTATCAACTCCAGTATTTAAAACAAATGTTTTCATCCTCTCTCTCCAATACTCAAAATCATTACCACAAAATATTGGTGGATAATTGAGATTTATATTTTCTAATGTTACAACATTATGTCCTTAAATATTAATAATAATAAGAAAACTTTTTCTATTAAAATTTTATTGAAAAAAAATTAATCAAGTAGTTTATAACAAAACATAATATTATTTTATCTAATATTGTAAGTAAAAACTTAGCTAGTAAAATTAGTATAACTTTGTCTCATATTAATTGGTGGATATAAAGAGTTTGAAATGGATATAAGAGATTGAGGATTGAATTATAGTTTTAAAAATTAATCTAAAACCAATAAAAACATCTTTAGTGTAAAATGATCTCACTCAGACTTATTCTCATGAGAAGAGTTTTAGAATCTCATTCAATAATGTTTTATTAAATTTATATAGTTTATCAGTATTAATGTCACACAGATAAAATAGTTTTTTCATATAGTGGCCCAGGATTAACCTACATTTATATTACATCATTTTATATGAATATTTTGAACATTACCAAAATACATGACCATAGACGAAAATATTTTAGTGTCCTTGGAAACATGAAAGAAAATCTTCTTAATTAGCAAAAGATATTCAACATCACCATTGAAAATATTTCCCTTTATTACTCATATATAAACCTATTATTTTTAACCTAGGGGAAGAAAACATAATAAAGGGGTGATATAAAATACATAGTAATGGTAAATAAAATAAATACATAAGAATAACAGGGACATAAGGGAATGGGAACTTGAGTAAAACATTTGAAGATCATGCCTCGCATAAAAGATCATAGTCATGAAACATGGCATGAAGATTAGAAATTCATAAGACTTGAATCATAAAATAATCAAGAACATGAACCACATGAGCATATCAAATTCATAATACATAAAATTTGTGGAAGATTCCTAAACATTTAACATCCTTATTTATAAGTAAAGGATCATTGCCCAAAACATATTAGGCCACTTCATGTGGAATACACCAATAGGGACGGACACACCACCATCCCCAGTCCCAAGACATTCATTAAAAAGAATAGGGTTTTCATATCTTCATAGAGTTGATCTGGTTTCCCCATATTCTTATAGTGAATCAGGATTCCATATCATTCTATCGTATATCAACACATGCCTATTTCTAATTTTGGATAACTATGAATTTTTTTTCCCATTTTGGATCAATATAATCGACTTGTTTCCCATCATTGTTTCATTAGATATAAATCCTTACCCTGTGAATTGGAAAGATGTATAGGTCCCACCCATCACATAATAAAATCATATATAAATATGACATAAGATAATAAAACTTTTAACATATCACGAACCAATAAAAGGGATGAGTTCTATAAACATCATATCATAACCCAAGAAATTATATGATTTTCTTAAACATTGAATCATTACATTGCCTATGGAAACGTGATAAGTCTCATTTTCATCAAATAATTACCCATGAAATGAAGTGGGTTTTAAAATCATATAACTTATAGAAAAGAAAATGATGTCATAAATTTCATTCCATCAAAACATAAAATATTCAAGAAAAAATATGAGAGGTATTCTTGGATAAAACATCTAGTAAAGCACAAACTATAACAATGTATGTCATCTTAAATAGAGAACTATTTTGAAAGATCACATGGAACCTTTCTTAAGAAAAATATATTTTATTTGAAATTCTTTTTTATAAATGCTTTTTTAAAATCCTTTTCTTATAAATTAATCTTTATAATTTCATTTAAAACATTTCTTGAGGAAAATTTATTTTTCAAATTGGAAAATAATATAAAGCATTTTGGAAACTATTTTCTATTAAAATAGAATCAAAAACCTATAAATGATGATTAAAGCTATTTTGAAAATAAATTATTTGAAAATAAATTTACAGTATAGAAAGAAGTATTGAAATCATTTATGAAACCATTTTCTAGAAAATTTCTATGAAAATTTATTAGTAAATATTAAATTCAATGAAATAATTTTCTTTAAAAATGGAATTTTGAAAACATATAAATGAATCATTGAAAATAATTTAAATCATAGGAAAATTTTGAAAACCATTATTTTGAAAACCACATTAAAATAAAAAAAATCCCTAATAATAGGGAAAATTTTTCTATAAAGAGAATATTGTAAACATAAAATGTAGTCTTCATATAATTGACGACCATGATGGAGGAAATTCAATACCTTTCTAACATTTTGAATACATCTTAAAAGGATTATAGAAGTACCTTTATCAACTAATGACAATAAGATAATTTTTTAAAAAAAAATTTAAAATGTAATAAATGTGTAAAAATTCCCTTTATAAATAATTATATAATATTAAAACATTTTTGAAAACATATTTATCAAATAGGTTTTGAAAGAACCCATGTTTCTGACTGAAATGAGAAATAAAGTCAAATTTTTATAAAAACATTCTTAATTATCTCAAGTATCTAAGACTAGAAATATGGTACCCTTACATAGACATGGAATCAATGAACATAATAGAATAAAAAACATGATACTTATTAAGATATGGATTATAATATTTCATCAATGTAGGTTAGTTATAAACAATCTTGATAGACAATGAGATTGATACAATATACTATTACCACTTTGGTAACCTTGAATCAGGACCCAAATGAGAGAATAACATTACATGAAGATAATAATATCATGAAAAGAATAAAAGTAGTGATATAACATGTCAATGGTATCATATAAAACTCGTAGAAAAATATAGGTACATAACATGTTATGTATGTAATAGAATGAAAATTAAGAGAAAAGTACTTTACAGATTTTGTAACTTTTGAACCAAATACACCATGAAATAAATATCATCAAATGGATATGTAAATACTCATAAATATAATTATAAAAATCATATAATAAATTCACATTCATCTTATAGAGTACACAACATAAATGAGTGGTGAATAAGGAATGTATCTCTCGGATATAAAAAATGAGATTAGAAAACCCTTACTACTTGGGTATTATATGAATCATGATCCATGTGAAAGAATAACATTAATTAAAAAATTAAATATCATTAAATAATGTATACTAATGATATAACAATTCATTGTGTATTATATACACCATAGAAAATAATCGAGTGGGGAATAGGGTATGTATGTCACAAAAATAAAAAGTGACATAAAACTCCCTTACCTTAAGTCTTGACATTCTATTTATGTGTTCAAATATCATATATAATAAATATAAGTTTGTTATAAATATTCTAATAGACCATATTTTTATATATAATACAACATATTATTTTATTAATTCTTGATATTAATCATTTATTAGTAACTCAATGTTAATGTTAAAATTCAGTTAATAACTTATTTGTTTTTCTTATATGTTTTGGCTTGTTTTTTTCATCTTAAATAAATTATTATTTAATTATTTAAAAATTTTAAATCAATATGAAAGTATCATATATATTCATTTTAATTTTATTTATAATAATCTATAAAAATATATATATGAAATGGAATTCATCCTTCATGGAGACTGTAGGTCGTACATATGAATCAATATTGTTTCCATTTATTAATAATTTTGAATGAAAGAAATTAAATAGACTATATATATATTATCATTATAGTAGAATTATTATTTCATATATATCATATTTTTTTCTAAACACATACTTAATGTGTTTCATGTAAATTGTGAACAAATCACATTTATTTGAGGAGGCAGTGGTCCACACTTCCACAAAAAAAGTTGTCATATTTATAAAAATGGAAAGAAGGAAGTTATGGTATCTACAAAAATTATATAATAACAATAAATCATAAATTTCATATATATAATATAAAAATATATTTTTTATCATAATTTACAAACATGATATGTGGTAATGAAAAAAAAACATCATTTCGTGAGGCGGTTGTTCGACGTACACAGGAAAGGTAAGTTTGTTACCCATTAGATAGAATTGTTTGTATGTGTAAGTAAAACACCTAGAATAAAAATTATTAGTATATTAAGGATAATTAATATATAATATAATTATTTAATAATAAAATTTTATGGGGTGGATAATTAAAATAAATCAAAGGAGCATGAGGAGAGATGTTACCTCGTCTTTGGGTAACTCCTCTTAGTTTACACCAAAGGGATTACTTGGTTGGATTTCTACCAAAAGAGAGGCTTATAAAATTAAGGAATGGTTTTTTTGATCTTATTATATTATATTTAGGGTGACAAAAATTTCTTGATAGGATTGAATAAGTTTGAGGAGTGGGTTTCTTCTAACAATAGAGCATGAATGACTTTCTTGTAAATTTTGGAATAAGAAATTCCCTGAACATTTTTCCTATGAAAAGTAGATCCAATATTGATAATTATACAATAAAATGGAGTATAGAGTATAAATATGTTTTTAAAATGTATTTTGGACAATTTTTAATGTAATTTGTCTTTTAAGTGAAAGGTTTAGTCCCTTATTAAAAAAATTCCTCTTAATTGTTGTATTTAATTTTAATTACTTTGACTAATATTTTTGTTCAAGAAATAAGTTTTACTTATTATAAATTATATATAATTATAATTCCAAATATTAAATTAAATTTTAAAAATTTATATCATAGAAGTGGAGGAAATGAATTCAAATTTAATCTTAGAGAGAGGACAACAAAGCAAGTTTTAAAAGTAAAAATGTTCAAAAGCTTAGTTTGTTTTTATATCCAATTTGATATTGAAATTTATTCAAATTACCTAAATTGTATTAATTGATATAAAATTTTTATAATAAATATCTATAACCAATAAATAATAAAATTTAACACTATATATAAATTATATGAAAAAAAAATTTGAATTAAAATACATTATTTTTTTACTATTCGTCCAAAAATAAAATATTATAGAAAAATAAATAAAATTATCGAGTCCTTATTTTGATGTTTATATTTAAAAAATTAATTCATTTTTTATATATAAATCTATAAATATTATAATAGTTGGATTTAAAATAGGTTCACCATTAACATATGGAAAAACAATCTTAAAAAATATAGTTTTTATGTATAAAATTTGGTTTGTTCTTCTTTTATACAAATAAGATATATTATATGAAGGTAAAAAATATATTATTTAATATATAACATATATATTTCATTAATATAATTTTCTAATTATAACTAATTTAATTTATTAGGACAACACATGTTTGGTAGCATAAAAATATTTCTTTTATATTCAATCTGTTCATATTTTCATCTCTAATAAGTAACCAATGAATTCATATTTTACTTTTATAGAACATATGTTTTCATAAGATAGTTAATTATATTCATATACATTAATTTAATAGCTAGGTTATATCTTATTATACTAGATGATAATGTTTTATTAATATATTTTCATATGATAAAACATATTTTTACATGTAACCAAAGCTATTAATGGGACTCTATATTGTTTGTACAAGAAAAAAAATAGTGTTTCATATAACAAAAGCTAATATAAGTGTTTCATGTAGTACAATCTTGATAGGGTGTTCTGTAAAATACAAGACAATTTTAGATCCTTCATATAAAAAATCTATATTCAGTGTTGTGTGAAAAGAAATATATCAATAAGATTAAATTAATTAAGTAAAAAATTATTTCACAAAATATTTAAGTGTTAAAATATACCCCTTATATTTAATTTTTCCGTTGAAATTATTTTTAGTTATTATTGGTTTACTATATTAAAGTTCAATTTATTAAAACCCACTAGGTAAAAAAAATATTTTAAAACAGGAAGGTTAGAAGCATAATGGTTAACCAAAGTAACAAATAACATGGTTTTCACATAGGAGAACATAGGTGGTAAGTGTAATATGGACATGGAAGAGAAATATAATAATAATTTTTTATGGATAATGATAGGAAGAATGGTTAGGAAAAATTTAACAGTCATAATTCCATTGTATGAGATGATCTAATGGGATAATTGATTCATCCGAAAAGAAGGTACTAGGATAACCTTTTTGGTTTCAATATACTCTTTCCAAAAGTTGAATAATTTTCATGAAAGGATATAATTACATTATTTATAGAAAACATACCATTTTTCAAGCCTTGGTAAACCTCAACTCCATCACTTACTCTAGAAAATGATGGTGAATGTTTCATTCCTAGTGTACTAACAAATAATGATTTAGAGTGACAAGTCATTGAATTTTTATTTGGTTATAATCATAGAAAAAATGGTTAAAACATGATATTTAACATGAATAAATCCTTATATGGTGATATCATGCTTTAATCTCACACAATTCTTATGATGTTTATCTTAAACTTTCTATAAATTGTTAACTTTATAACCCTTACACAATCTAAAAAACTTGAACATTAGAAATAAGTTTAATGAATAAGATTTAAATTTATCCCCTATATATCAAATATTATCTTTTGGTTGTCACATTCCCAACATGTTAATACCCTCATCATATATTCTCTTGAAATATGGTAATAAATAGATTTAAAATAAATACTTTTAGAAAACGTGAAATATTCCTTATTATGAATATTATTAGACATATTCATTAAATTTTAGAACCTATAAAGTTTATCCATGATAACATATACATATTTTTCAGAAAAAAAAATTATTAGTTCTGAGCATATAAAAACTAAAAAATTTACTTTATCAAAAATAATCATCAATTTAACTGAGATAAATATAATTGTCTCAACATCTTGAACTCATTAAGGGTTACCTTTAATTAAGTTAAATTTTCACTTTTACATTAAATCAATTTTACATGTTTTAAAAAAACTTTCAACTTATAATTTTTAATCCTTAATTAATAACTTATAATGAAAATAATTATATTTTAAATGATTCATGTAATATAATATTTGAATTCCAAAACATATACACTTCAATCATCCAACTTTATTTTATAACCATTAGTAAGGCTTAATAATTTTATTCCTTAATACCCATTGTCCTATAATATGAAATATGAATAAATTCTTAAGGTTCTTAAACCTAAATATAATCAGTATTCTTACATTTAATAAAAGAAATACTACGAGAACATATCATACCTTTTACATGTTTTTTGTGGTCTATTAATCTTCATATGTATAACAAAAAAATCACACCCCCTTCCTGATTCTCTTCATGGGATATCAACATAGGTAATAATTCTGTATAATTCCCATACATTCTATATCTAAAACATTAAATATTAACCCAATTTGATATATTTCATGGAATTTATTAACATTAGAAAGTATAAAGTGATCAACACTTTTCTTAGAAAAAAACCACATAATCCCGAAAAGAATTACCTATATGATGTCTAAGTTATATCACATACTTCTTTAATTTATAAAAACATTAGTTTATATTTGGTTATTCTTTATAGTCTTCTATATAAATCCATCACAGTGGTTTATAAAGAGCTTTTGAATTCCTAAAGCACATCACTATAGAGTGTAAAACAAGATATACAGTGAGGTTCATTTTTGTGCACCAGTTCACAATCTAGTCTAGATCAATACAGTGGTTTTGATATTATAACCCCTATGTACATATCTTATAGAGATACATCCACTTTTTTATTTAGATATATATTTATTTCAGGGAAACCACTCGTTCTATCATTTACCAAAATCCTAGAACAATTTATTATATTTTACTTACCCTTAGAATTATCCGTAGAGACATCCCTAGATGAATCTTTAAAAATATTTATAGGGATGTCACTAATATTTTATCATCATAATATACAAAGCCCGAATAAACATTTCCTTGGATACCAACTATAGGGAAATGGATAAACATACATAGATATTACATCATTGTACATTATTATTAATCACATTACAAAAATACATGCCTAAGGAACATAATAGTTTATTGTGTTTGGAAACATGGAATAAAATATATTATATTTCTGAATGATCTTCAGCATCTACATTAAATTCATTCCCCTTCAGTAATCATACTTAAAACCATTATTCTTAACCTTGGGGAAGGAAATATAAGAAAGGGGTGATCTTGAATGCTCATTAAGGGTAAATAGGGAAAATACATAATCATTACATGAACATTAGTCTATGAGAACATATTCATAACATTTGAATATCATTCCCTACAAAAAATATCATAATCATGAAAAATTCCATGAATATTTCCTGTTCATAGGACATGAATCAAACGATAATCCAAAATATGATCCATTTGACCTTATCAAAAGAATAAGACATAAAATTTGTAGCATATAAATAAACATGTAATACCACTCAATAGAAGTTAAAGATTGTTGCTGAAAACATATCAGGGTACTTCATGGGGACTACACCTACTAGGAGGACGCACTTCCATCCCTAGTCACAATACTTTCCTTATAAGGGATTGGGTTTCCACATATTCACATAGTGTATTCAATTTCCCTATCATTATATAGTCGATCAGGTTTCCCCATATTCTTATAGTGTATTGGGTTTCTGGATCTTCCAATAGTGGATTTGGACACACATATTTCCTCTTTTGGATCAGGGCACACATATTTCCCATTTTGGATCAATTCCATTTACATTTTATCCATCATTATATCATGAGATATTAATATTCACTAAATGCATTTGGGAGATATATAGGTCCTACCTACCACCTAATAAAATCATACATACTTGTTCAAATTGATAGTAAAACTTGTATCATATCAAGAACCATAAAAATATATGGGTTTTATAAACATCATACCATAAACCATGAAATTGGATGAATATCATAAAAATTTCATCATATCATTTCCTATGAAAAATAAATTGGTCTAATTTTCATCAAAGCATAACCTAAAAAAAATAGGTGGGTTTTAAAATCATATACCCCATAGAAGATAAATATGTGTCATAAAAATCATTAGATCAAAAGATAAACCATTCAAGAATGAATATAAAAGGTGCTCTTTCATCATATCCCCAAAAAATAATAAACCATATTAAAGTATGTCATCTTCTATGGATAAGGACATTGAATAATCAAAATAAAAAATTTTTACGAAAAATTGACTTTATTTATAAATAATTTTTATAAAAACATTTCAAAAATAATTCTATTATAAACAAATATTTATAATTTTATTTTAAAAAATATATTGAGGAATTTATATCTTCTTCTTTGAAAAATTTATAAAAATTTCGAATATGATATCTTTTTTAAATATAGTTGAAAACATATCAAGGAAGATTGAAAATATTTTGAAAACATTTTTATTTAAAAATAATTTGAAAACATAAAAAGAAGGATTGAAATAATTTTCAAAAACATTTTATAGAAAATTGATTTGAAAACTTATAAAGAAATTAGAAAATATTTTAAATATTTTTCTTCAAAAATGACCATTTGAAAACATATAAAAGAATATTTGAAAATCATTTAAAACATAAATTTTTTTTAAAATATTATTCATTGAAAATAACATTAAATAAAAAAATCAGTATTAGTAAGAAAAAAATTTCTTCAAAATTAAACTTGTAAACTTACAAAGTATGATTCATGGAAATAAATGTCATGATAGTGGGTAAGTCTGTACCTTCTAAACATTCATATTTTACCATAAAAGGTTTATAAAAGTTCCTTGACTGAAACATGAAAATAATATTACTTCTAAAAACATTTTTTAAAAAGGTGAAACATGTGTAATAATATCATTTGAACATCATTAGATAATTTAAAACATTTTTGACAACGTATTTAGAAAATAATATTTTGAAAAAACACATATTTCCAACTGAAAGGAGAAATAAAGTCATATTTTCATAATAAAATTTTCTTAATTTATAAAGTACCAAATAGTGGAGAATGGTATCATTATTTGGATATAACATGAATAATACTAAGAAAAGAAAATTCATGAGAGTTATTAATATATATATTATAATATTCCTCCAATGGAATCATAATCATAAAAAATCCTAATAAACAATTAGATTTTAGAAACAAACTATTACCACCTTGGTATCATTAAATAATAACCCCTATAAGAGATTAAATTTTTATGAAGCTTATAATACCTTGAAAATAGAACATTAATGATATAAAATATCAAATCCAATATATACACCTCATAAAAAATCTATGCGCATAACATGACACGTTTCTCAAAGAAGGCCAACCAAGACAAATGTACATTACCAATTTGGTAACTTCTGTACCAAAAAAGTCCCCTTGGAAGAAATCTCATAAAATGGACATTAAATTAATGATAAATATAATAATAGTAATCATATAATAAACTAATGGGTATATTATACACAACACAAAATAATTTAGCTGTGAATAAGGCATGTATCTTACATAAATAAAAAGTGATTTAAGAAAACTCTTCCTTCCTGAGTAACATTACAATCATGATCCACATTAAAAAATAAAATAAATTAAATATTTTAATACAATTAAATAAATTAAATTAATGATATAAAATTTAATATATAAGTATATACACTTCAAAAAATTGATTGTTGAATATTCCAAGTATCACATGGAAATAAAAAGTGATATGAAATTCCTTTACCTTATGTCTTGAATTTAGTTTTATTTGTCAAAAACTCCTTCATAGTAAATATAAGTTTATTATAAATAATAAAAAGAAACATTTTATTATATATAAAACAATATATTATTTGGTTATTAATTTATATTTCCTATTTATTAACAACCTCATGTTAATGTTACGTTTCATGTAATATATGATTTGTTTTTCATTTGTGTTTTCATTTGTTAACCTTAACCCACTTAGATAATGATTTATTTGGTAAATAATGAAATAATTATCATATATATTAAGTATATATTTATTTATAATAATCTAAAAAATATAGAAATATGAAATGGTATACACCATTCATGGAGACAAAACGTCATACATACACATGAACATTGTTTCCATTTAATTTTATATTTAAAATAAAGAATGTATATGAAATGTATATATATATTAATTATATTAGAATTATTATTTCATATATATCATACACTTTTTTTAACTCATATTTAATATGTTCCTTATAATTTTTTAATAAATCACATCACATAGAGGAGGCGGTAGTCCACACATCCATAAATGAAGTTATCGTATTTATCAAAAAATGGAAAGAAAAGTTTTATGTTTTTCTATAATAATTAAAGAATCATAAATAAATAATAAATATAATATATATCATATAAAAATATATTTTCTATAATAATTCCCAACCATGAGAGGCGGTAAAGGACGAAACAAACAATATCGTTTCATAAGGTGGTCGTTCACCGTACATAATAATAGTAAGTTCATTACCCATTAGATGGAAAGGTGTGTAAGATTAGGTTTATCCAGTAGAATAAAAAAAGAAGTATATTTATGATACTTATTTTTTATATAATCATGGAATAAAATTATTTTAGGTGTTGGAAAATGAAAATAAATCAAAGAGCTTGAGAAGTGATGTTAGCTCTTCTATGGGTAACTCTTTTTGGTTTGCACGAAAGGGATTAAAGGGATGGATTTTTTTTACAAATGGATAATTATATGATAAATGGAGGGTTTTTGGTAGATAATTTTATTAAATATTTTTATAACCTAATAGTTTGATATGAGTTAATAATTGGGAGGGGTGAGTGCCTTTTTATAGTGAAGGAGGAGTGACGTTCTTGTAAATTTTGGAAAAAAAAATCAACCCATGTTTTTCCTATGAAAATTGGATCCTATAATGTTCATGATTAAAAATTAGTGATTATAGGGTCTAAATATATCTTGAATAAAAAAATTTGGACTAGTTTAAAAGTTATTTTGGCCCTTAAGTGTAAGGTTTAGTCCCTTATTAAGAAACTTGTTCTCTTAATCATTGCAATTAATTTATATTACTTTCACGAATATTATTTGTCATAAACTGTATTAAAATTATTTTAAATTATGTATTATTTAAATTAAAAATATTTAACCCATTTTTCAAATTCAAATCATAGAATTGGATAAAATTAATCCAAATTTAATCACACAGACGAGACTATAAATCGGGTTTTTAAAGTAGTAATATTCAAAAGTGTGGTATGTTTTTATATCCAATTTCATGTTAAAGTTGATTATAATGACATAAATTGGATAAATTGATATAAAATAGATCTAATTATACTTTAAACCCACAAAAGTATAAAATTTTATCATATAAATAAATTATATGAAAAACCATTTTTGAATTAAAATTCAATATTTTCATTGTTCATCAAAAAATGTAACATCACAAAAAAATATAAAAAATTCACCCTAACATAATTGTTAAGTTTCTATTCCAAAAATTATTTTTATTCTAAAATTTAATATTTATAAGAGTTCCCAAAATTTTATTTAAAATTTGTTCACCACTAAAAGGTTGTAAAAGTATATTTAGAGAATTATAGCTTTTTATGGATAAAATTAGAGTTGTTATTGTAATGTACATATCAAAATTATTAGATGAAGGAAAGAAATTTTTTATTGAATATATAACATAAATATTTCTTTAATATCATTTATTAAATTTAATTAATTATATTTATTAACACAACATGACTTTTGGAGCCTAAAAATATCTCCTTTATATTTATTTTGTTTACATTTTAATTTATAAATGGTGGTAAATGAATTAGAATTCCATTTTTATATACCATATATTTTCATAATGTAGTTAATAATATTCATAATATCTAATTTATTATATTTTTTATGTATTATTATATTGAATAATAATGTTTTATTAATATATTTTTTTGGTAAAACACTGTCTTGCGTGTAATGAATGTTATCCAGGAGACTTAAAATTGTGAGTAACAGAAGACAAACCTGTTGGGTCGGAAGAACACCCCAAGGAGGGAATGATGGCAAGAGGGGGGTGAATTGCCTTTTAATAAAATTGATTAACAAATAAAAATCAAAGTAAAGAATGCAGCGGAAATAAAGAAGGCAATCACACAAGAAATTGATAACGGAGTTCGGCCAAAACCCGGCCTACGTCTCCGCTCCCAACTCAACCGTTGAGAGATTCCTACCGCTTGCTTTTCAATGGTTTTAGCAAGAAACCCACTAGGCTTTGAGGTAGCACTAGGACCTATTACAGCTTGCTTTTATTGGTTTAGCAAGAACCCACTTGCTTTTAATGGTTTAGCAAGAACCCACTAGTCTTTTTACGGGTGAAGACTAGCTCACCGAGACACAAGCCTTTTAAAGGAAAAACTTGAGAAAACCTCTTCACACCTTAGTGGTGGTGTGAGAACCCAAAGAAGGGGAGATGAGAAAAGAGTTGGGGTTTGTAGGCACAAACCCAATTTTAAAGCTCAAAAAGAGATAAACAATAAAACCCGTAATGGAGAAGCCTTGGGCGCCTTTGATTGATTGATGATGTTTGAGGGCCGCTTCCAAGCTTCTATGGAGGTGCTCTTGGATGTGGAAGTTGTTGGAGCACTTTGGGTTCCCTTGGAACAATCCGTCGGAGCTTCGCCAAAGATGTAAAAATGTGTCCGGTGGCTTGTATGTTATTCCGGGGCTTCCTAGGCCTTTATTTATAGGCTAGGAACCTTCAAGTATCCGTTGGAGGGCTTTGGAGCCGTTGGAAAAGGCCTCGGAGCCGTTGGGAGGCTTTTGGAGTTGACTGGTCAAAGCCAACGGCTAGTTTGACCAGTGCTACCGGCTGGCCGGTACAGCTCCACCGGCTGGCCGGTGCCTTGGCAGTGGAGGAGAAGTCTGGTCCAGGGGCCACCGGTCGACCGGTACATCTCCACCGGCTGGCCGGTGCCTTGGTAGAGAAGAAGAGTCTTGATCCAGGCTCCACCGGTCGACCGGTGAGGAGCCACCGGCTGGCCGGTGGAAAGACAGTAGATTGCACTATTTGGGCTGGATGCCACAGGTCGACCGGTGGCAGAGCCACCGGTCGACCGGTGGGAAGGCAGTAGCTTCCACTGTTTGGTCTGGATGCCACCGGCTGGCCGGTGGTGAAGCCACCGGTCGGCCGGTGGACTGAATTTCAGTCCATTTCTGCCTCTTCCTTGGTCAACTTCTTGGCAATCAAATGCCTATCAACACAAACACTTAAAACACAATGTTAGAAACATAAGAGGGTGATTGTGATCATGAAAATCAAACCTCGAGGGGTTCGAGAGGTACAACAATCTCCCCCTATTTTGATGATCACAATCACCAAAACAATTAAAGTAAAAATGAAATTAAAAGGAAATGCAAAGCATGATGAAAAAGGATTCTCCCATTCTCCCCCAATCAATCAAGAAAATTCTCCCCCTTTGTGATTATCAAAATAGAGTGGGGCATAAAACTTGATTGAGGGAAATTTGAAAAAAAAACAAGAGATGGGGATTTGAAAAATCAATTGAGATTTTGGAAATTGAAAGATTTGAATCAAAAAATGAATAACAGTTTGAATTGAAAGTTTTGAATCAAAAACCAATTGAAATTTGAAATTTGAATTTTGGATACCAAATGTTGAAATTGAAAGTTGGAATCGAAAATTTTGAAAATAAAATCAAAAGGACTTAAACGATCCTAACTCCCCCTAAATAAAAACAATGAATTACCGGGGAGAGGGATTTTGAAAAGAGACAATTTTGGGCCCGGAGAGACTCGCTAGAAGGGATTTTTCAATCCATACTTGTCTCATAGCGGGTCTTCTTCTATAAAACTCATCGGAAAAGAAAAAACTTTTGGGTTGACCATACCGGGCGTTTTTACAATTACATTCATAAATTAGGTGCCCGGGTTTTTTGCAATAGTTACAAAATTTAAAACAAGAGCTCCCCCTTACAAAAACAGTGGGAGCATGGGAGGAGGAGGCTCGGTTGGTATAGCCAAGTCCATGTGTGGTTCTAGAAACCCTTTGGGAACCAAGTATATTGTTCAAGTTTTGTTCACCTTGGGTGAATTTAGCAAGAGATTCCCTAAGGTCTTTAATGGTTGATTCCAAGGAATCAACATCGGGGAGGTTTTGGATTTTTAGGGTCAACTCCTCCTTCTCTTTGAGAAGTTGTTCTTTTTCGGAAGAGAGTTTTTTGAAAGACTTTTTCAAAGAAACAAATTTTGAAGATAATTCATGAAAACCATTTTCTAATTGGTCTCTAGCATGTGAGAGTTCTTCATAAGACATATGATTGAAAGAATTTGAATTTGAAGAACACGAGGAAGAGTCGGAAGATGTTACCTCATGGAATGCCATTAGGCATTTCGTACCGTTGTCGCTCGAGGAGGAGGAGGAGGATGATGAAGAGGAGGTGTCACTCCATGTCGCCTTGAGGACTTTTTTCTTTCCTTTCTCCTTTTGCGTGGCCCGTTTCTTGTTGAGTGGGCAATCGGGCTTGTAATGCCCCTTTTCGCCGCACCCGTAGCATTTTACCTTGGGCTCGGATCTTGCGGTGGGTTCTTGCTTTCGTGCCTTGCGAGATTTCTTCTTCTTCTTGTGCTTCTTCATAAATTTTTGCATTTGGCGGGCTACGTTCTCCATTTCCGAATCGCCGCTTGATGAGGAAGAAGATGAGGAGGAAGAGGATGATGAGGAGGTGCTTACTTCTTTTTGTACCTTGAGGGCAATGTTCTTTGGTGTCTTGATTGGAGTGCCCTCCTTTTGAGCTTGTCTCCTCATCGTGATCTCATAAGTCATGAGGGATCCGATGAGCTCCTCTACCGGCATATTTTTGACGTCCTTAGCTTCTTGGATCGCCGTCACCTTTGGTGCCCATGAGCTCGGAAGGACCCATAGGATCTTCTTGACCATCGTCTCGGCTGAAACATTATCACCAAGAGATTTCCTTCCATTGCACACGTCAGTAAAGCGAGTAAACATATCGGAAATAGACTCATTTGGATGCATTGAAAATGACTCAAAATCTTGCCTATACATGTCCAATCTAGTGTCTTTGACTTTATTGGTGCCCTCATGAGTTACTTCTAAAAGTTTCCAAATTTCATGTGAGGAGGTGCAAGTAGACACTCGATTGAACTCATTTCTATCTAAGCCGCAATGTAGAGCGTTCATGGCTTTGCCATCAAGCTCGAAATTCTTTATATCGGCTTGGGTCCATTTGGATTCGTCGGGAGTAGAAAGAGTGTAACCATGCATGACAATTTTATATATGGGATAACCTATGCTTCTAAGGAAAGTAGTCATGCGGGTTTTCCAATAATTGTAGTCGGTCCCATCAAAAAATGGAGCCCGACCCAAAGAGTAGCCCTCGGGGGCGAAAGAGGTTGATGCCATCTTAATGGATCTTTGAATTTGAAACCTTTTAAGGTATTACTCAAATTATCCCTCTGATACCAATTGTTGGGTCGGAAGAACACCCCAAGGAGGGAATGATGGCAAGAGGGGGGTGAATTGCCTTTTAATAAAATTGATTAACAAATAAAAATCAAAGTAAAGAATGCAGCGGAAATAAAGAAGGCAATCACACAAGAAATTGATAACGGAGTTCGGCCAAAACCCGGCCTACGTCTCCGCTCCCAACTCAACCGTTGAGAGATTCCTACCGCTTGCTTTTCAATGGTTTTAGCAAGAAACCCACTAGGCTTTGAGGTAGCACTAGGACCTATTACAGCTTGCTTTTATTGGTTTAGCAAGAACCCACTTGCTTTTAATGGTTTAGCAAGAACCCACTAGTCTTTTTACGGGTGAAGACTAGCTCACCGAGACACAAGCCTTTTAAAGGAAAAACTTGAGAAAACCTCTTCACACCTTAGTGGTGGTGTGAGAACCCAAAGAAGGGGAGATGAGAAAAGAGTTGGGGTTTGTAGGCACAAACCCAATTTTAAAGCTCAAAAAGAGATAAACAATAAAACCCGTAATGGAGAAGCCTTGGGCGCCTTTGATTGATTGATGATGTTTGAGGGCCGCTTCCAAGCTTCTATGGAGGTGCTCTTGGATGTGGAAGTTGTTGGAGCACTTTGGGTTCCCTTGGAACAATCCGTCGGAGCTTCGCCAAAGATGTAAAAATGTGTCCGGTGGCTTGTATGTTATTCCGGGGCTTCCTAGGCCTTTATTTATAGGCTAGGAACCTTCAAGTATCCGTTGGAGGGCTTTGGAGCCGTTGGAAAAGGCCTCGGAGCCGTTGGGAGGCTTTTGGAGTTGACTGGTCAAAGCCAACGGCTAGTTTGACCAGTGCTACCGGCTGGCCGGTACAGCTCCACCGGCTGGCCGGTGCCTTGGCAGTGGAGGAGAAGTCTGGTCCAGGGGCCACCGGTCGACCGGTACATCTCCACCGGCTGGCCGGTGCCTTGGTAGAGAAGAAGAGTCTTGATCCAGGCTCCACCGGTCGACCGGTGAGGAGCCACCGGCTGGCCGGTGGAAAGACAGTAGATTGCACTATTTGGGCTGGATGCCACAGGTCGACCGGTGGCAGAGCCACCGGTCGACCGGTGGGAAGGCAGTAGCTTCCACTGTTTGGTCTGGATGCCACCGGCTGGCCGGTGGTGAAGCCACCGGTCGGCCGGTGGACTGAATTTCAGTCCATTTCTGCCTCTTCCTTGGTCAACTTCTTGGCAATCAAATGCCTATCAACACAAACACTTAAAACACAATGTTAGAAACATAAGAGGGTGATTGTGATCATGAAAATCAAACCTCGAGGGGTTCGAGAGGTACAACAAAACCTAGTGCTTCATGTACCTCAAGATAATATATGTGTTGTTTGTAGAACATTTTTGAAATTGTTTTGCATATGATTTATGATGAAGTTAGTTCCTTCATATAAAAAAGATATATTAAGTTTGGTGTGAAGTGAATAATTCATAAAAGTTAAAATTAATTCCAAAAAAAATATTCCATAAAATCTCAAGGAGTTGCATTTAGAAAGAAAAGTATAAAAAAATATTTATAAAAAACATGAACAATAGAAAATAAATATTTTATAAACAATAAATACAAATGACTATAAATTTATAAATATCTTATAATATTATTAATGAGTTTACCCTTAATCCTTAAGCGTTATGGTTGTCAGAAATTATTTTTAAAGATTTCCTATAGTTAAAGTAACTAATATAAAAGGTATGTGTTTATTTACATGGATTTCCCTCAATATGATGGATAAATATTAGAAATATCTTCCAAAACCCTAGAATCCCTCGATCTGATGTATTAGTATCACCTCTATCATCAATGACCAACAGATCTCTTGATAGGATGATCAGCCTCAGTCTTCCAAGCAAAAAAACCCTAGATCTGATGGATGATATTCACCTATATTTTATTATCCCTTGAATATCCAGAGAATTACTATCCTTAGACACACAATTAAAAAAAATCTTAAGAAATAAAAATCATCACAAGTATTCCTTAAAACATTAGCTCTATAAATAATTATAAATATTATGGAATGCGATATTTATGTATTGAAATATTTAGAAGGCTTTAGTTTCAAATGAATTAGTTCCCTGCTCTTTCAAAAGACCTCATATTTATAAATACCAGTCCAACAGTAACATTTATGAGTTAGTTACAATAACCTTTGACATATTTCACTTTAAAAGATCCCAATGATATATATCTTGTACATAAAAGTAAATCATGAGTTGTAATTTTTTGTTCGACGTCATTTAGTTTGGAACCATTGTAATTTTATTATTTATTATGTCCAAAATAACAGAGTCTATGTTCTCTGATTATAATCACTAGACAGTCTGATTGACATAATTATTTTTTTATATAATAAATTGAATGAGGGGCAGTCTGATGTGACAATATTATTTTCACTCTTATGATCATGAATTGTTTTAGTATGATAGACATGACACAAGTCTAAACTCTATTAAAGAAGAAAATTAATTAAGATTAATTGGAAACTCATTTATTTTGATGGATTAGATTGAATTAAAAATTATATTCATAATAAGTTAGAACTATTCCAATGTTTGGTATAGATAATTTTTTTCTATAAAACCATACTAAAACTATTTATAAATAGAATCATAGTAAAACAATGTTTTAAGAAGGTGATTTTTATTTCAGAAAATAATGGAATGGAAATGTAGAAAGTAAATTTGTAAAATAAACAATATTTACCACTTAAAATTATCCAACTTTAGAATAACAATAGGATATATGAAAAAAAAACAATTTTCACTGGTCATATTTTCAATAAACATATTTGCAACAAACATATTTATAACAGCCATTTTTATTCCTATATACAGACTTACTAAATAATTCATTAAATCCTCTCTCACTTCACAAGGCATATTTCCTATTTAATATTTTACTAAATTATTACTCATTTAATGGTTTAGTTCCTCACTATAGGTTTCTTTGGGATGTTAGTGATCCTCAATGTTAAATATGATCCATGATATATCTAAGAAATGATGATTTTAATCTTCATTATCTATTGTACCCAATTGATTTTTTTATTTTTGGTGGGTGTACATAATATAGGTTGTGTAATAATACTTTTTGTATAGTAAATATATCTATATGATTTTGTTGCAATGTCCCTGTTTTTAGTGAATAATGTGTATTTTGTTTGGTTAAAATATTTTTGAGATCATTTTCTAACCAATTATTAATTATTTTTAATGAATATAAAAATATTCAATATAATTATAGAAATAAATATTGATCATAATAATAATATTAATTAATCATAAAAATTAGGTTGTTATAACAAATATTATTTAAAAACATTTGATGCCACTGTTGGCCAACCCGGGGCTGAATACCTATTTAGTCTCATATTGAAAAATGAAGAGGAATTGGGAAATTGAAATCATATTTCCATTGGAATAAATTATCATCAAGAACATATTAATATTTAACAAATGTAATCAGATGGGATTAATCCAAATTAAAATATAAATAACATGGAATAAAATTCAAAATAACGGACCCAACCTCAATAGAGGAATGTAGTTTCTATGATATTCATTGAGGCAATGACTTTGTTTATTTATCTAATGAGAAGGATGTGTTTAGTAGATCCTGGTTCCTTGATATCCTCCTCATCATACACCCCCAATATATGGGTTTTGTAAATATAAGTATATTATGGGGGTTAAGGATATATTTAATGGGGTTTTGGTTTGAAAGGAAGATTAATTTCTTAATTAGTTTATCTATTCAATTGAACTACACCAATGAAACACGCATATGGGACAAAGTAAAAATGAAATTATATTTCTTATATGGTAAAGACACTATTAAAACTCTATGGAGTTCTAAAATATCCCATATGTTTCCTTATTTTAATAGAAATTAAAAAAATATAAATATGATCATGGGAAAAAATAATATTTTCATACATAAAATATAACTTTCAATGATATTTCATGCCCAAAATTACACACCAACTCTTCATTTAATCATAAATATATCTTAAAAATAATTAATTATCCAAACAGAAAAAACCATGGCCATCACATCATTATCTCATCACCTAGGGTAATATTTCATTATGTAACAAATATTAAAAATCCCAAAAAAACTCACCATTATTGAAAATTTATAAAAACATAGTTCGTGGATAAACACCAAATCTTGATATCAAAATAATCCTAAATCTTTTTATGAGGCTAATTTATTTGTTAAATTTTCCATTTTACCCATAGGTAGGTTTGGAGCCTAATAGAATTGAAGTTGAGTTAATTATTTAACAATAAATAATCAAGTCACTATATATTTCCAACACATTATTTTATAATTATATTTTTTTAATCTAATATTATCAATCTGTATTTCTAAAATTTTCAGATGAAATCAAGTTTTCCATAGCACAAATCCTTCAAATTAATTTAATTGAACTTAATATCCTATTACATTGTAGCATGACCTACATCATAATAACATAACTTACTAGATCCTCTGATCTCTAAGAGAATTTATTTATCCAAATATCTTCAATAATATAAATTTTAATTCAATTAATGGAAAATTTTAGAAAAAATATATTCCAACATAAATATTGGAAAGAACCCTTTTGGTTTAGTGAAATTTAATGTGACACTAGAATATCTTCCCTTACATAGTGTGAATTGAATCATGATCCCATGAATTAAAGAGTAATTTATTCTAAATCAATATAAAATAAATACAATTGAAACATTCCAAATCCAAACGCCTTCCAAAATATTCAAATTAAATATAAATGATGGGAAAAAGTCTTATATAACTAAATGTGCAGACCACAAGAAGATCAAATAAAAAAATATCCACTTAATATCATCCTAAATTATTGGTTATTATTAACAAGAATCTCAGTACTAAGGAAACCTTCTTCAAATCAGCAACTCAATATCTCTATAAAATGTCCCTTGAACAGAACATATATAATTGTTTTATCAATATTCTAGAATGTAAAAATATAAAATTTATTTTATCTTAGTATCCTCTATATCATTAATGTTTTCTAATAAATAGGGATGAGATTATTATATCTATGAGGCCAATTATTATTTCTAAATAAAAACAAATGATTATTATATTTTTATATTAATGTTTCCTAAATATAAAGATTCCCCTGACTATTAAATTTTATCGAGTATATATATAATGTAAGTTATATGGTAGTAAAGTATAATTAATTATTCCAGTGTTTATTAGAACTTAAACTGATCAATTAATTTTAGATTCTATGGGATAGATTATGAATTTCATTAAAATTATTATTTTAATTTATAATTTATTTAATAAATAATAATTATTTAAAAAACAATTAATATGAAGTGTGGCTTAAAAATACATTTAACTATATGATTAACCTTTATGTATTTAATGGAATATTTTGTATTAATATATGTTTTTTTAATTCTTGATATTAAAAAAATGTGAGATTTTATATGAAATGAATTATTTTGAATTTGATAGTGAATTAGTTATGTCCACTAGTTAGTCTGGATAGAAATTCAATAGTTACCTTTTTTATTTTAACTGAAGACTCTTCATTATGAAGTGTTCTATTGTCTTTTGGAAATAAATGGGGGGATCCTCTAGGTTTAGTTTGAGGCAACAAAGACATTACATAAAGAAATATTACATCTTATTATATGAATTTTCATTAAGTGTAATATCAACCAATTCTATAATTATAATGTTTTATAAACTATGGAAACATAGATACATATAAAACATATATATAAATGATCTATATAATCTCTCACTATGTTTCTCACAAATAGAACCATTGGTAGACATATCATATTGAAAACCATGCTTTAAATATTGTTGAAAATAAAACATAACTAAAGGTGAGCTCAGCTTCTTAGTAAGGGTAAAGAAGGGAGATATTATTTATTCATTATATTTATGAATATCAGGAGAAAAATGGTGTGATAACATGTTCTTAATATTTTAAAATCATACCAAATATTTCTTAGATCATAATCTTGAGTCATGGGATAAATCATGGTAGCTCATAAGACATGAATCATAATATTATTAATGAAAACAAACTATGAGGAAAAAATTGAATTAATCACATGTTAAAATTGAGTTTTCTAATGTGTTGAATAATTATAATCATAGAAATATAATTACTAGGTTGCCCATAAATATATTCATTACATGATAGGCTTGGATAACCACACATGTACATGCTTTCGGCTTAGGATAAACACCCAAGTACCCTTTTGGTTATGGTCTAACCCCTCCTGTACCCTCTTTTGGGCTTGGGATAATCTCACATATACCCATTGAGCTCTTATAACATCAATCATTACACAATATATTATATTGATATAACCGGACCACCCTTAACACAATTCATTAATATTTATTCCCCATGATCATAAAAACATTTATCATTTCATCATAGTGTAACCCATGGAAATGAAAAAAGGTTTCATCATTATTTTACCATCACAATATAAAACAATTAAAGGAAATAATTAGGATGGTATCATTGGATCAAATTTCTAGTGAAGCTTACATAACATCAAATTTCATTATCAAAGATGACAAATGCCTTTGACCAATCCCAATATTATTTCTTATGCAATGAACCATGATCATTTTAAAATAATATATTTAAAATATACGAATTTAAAAAATATTAAGGAATATATATTTATTTTAATGGACCATTTAAATATTTAATAATGTCTTCATTTCACTACATGTTTATAATATAGGTAAATGTTTCTATTGCGGTATATTTTCAAAAATATGATTTTTTTTATAATGTCAGTGAATTTGGTACAATACTATATATAATAAAAATTGGGTATATCCTTATAAAAAATCAATATAAATTATTAATATTTGGAAAACCATTACTCACCATAAATTTTCCTTACTTTTGGTTCATTCACATCCTAATTACTTTTCATACACTTAAATGATGTATTTATTTTAAAAAAATGTTATAAATACAAGGGATAATCCATTATCCATTTCAAAAAACACCAAATGTTCGTTTTTCTCATATAAATATTTAAACTTTAATAATATATAATCATTATTAATGTTCCACGGCCTCTAAATATAATAATTAGTTAGAAGTAAATCATTACAACTTGTGTCTCTTAGTGAAGATTTGATTTCAAAAAATCAGGTACTGCCTTTATATTTATCTATCAATACTATCATATCCTTATAAATCTTATAAAATGAAATTAGTCAGTTTAATAAAATAAAATTTATATCAATATAATTATGTAATTGGGTTACAATAAAAAAAATAATGGTATTATAATCCATCAGTCCTTGGAAATCATTTATTCTTGGGTTGGTTTAATATATTTATGAACATTTCTTCACCATTTTATTATTTATAATCATAGATAATTAATAAAATTTAAACACTAAATATATATTATTTAATATAAATTTATGGTTATATAATAGAATTAAAAAAGTAAGATTAATTATTAAAAATAACCCTTTTGATGAAAATATAATTAAGAACATGATAATAATACAGTGGTTAATCATGAACAACACTTTTATTTAACTTTTATCAAACATGGTTCAATAAAAATATTTGTATTATATTATACTAATTTTTCATTGGTATGATGATCATTTTAGTTTCTTTTTGAAACATTTCCTGACTTAAATATGGATTCCTATAGTTTTCATAGAGGTATTTGGATTGTTCAGATTTGGTTCAGAGATGGGAATTTCAGTTTTTAGAGGAACAAACAGTGGTGCATGGTTAAAACATAGTTAGTACTAAAAATGTGTCTTAACTAGGCATGCTAGTAAGGGTGGATAATTGTTAGTGAAAATCATTCACTATTGGACTCATGTCCATGAAAAAAATATAATAAATTTCAGTGGTAACTCACACAGGTTGGGAATGGTTTTTCAAGCAATGTACATGCACCGTGTGGGGTAGGGTGTTCCATTGTATTGTAGGAATGCATGGACTGTCGAAATATTGTTTAACCATGTGACTTCTTAATATTATGTGTGGCCTCTCAAATAGAGGATACCAAAAAGTTAGAACCCAGTTTGGTAGTCACTACAGCCAAATGGTTCTCCCATTTAAGAAAAAAATTTCATTATTTTACCTCTTTATTTTCTTATCTTAAGACACATCATCTCCTTTACCATATTTAAAATAGCACCTCTAACATGAGGTCTCATATCCTCCTCCCATAGTTGTTGAGATATCTCCTCTTTGAGATATCTGTTTGGACTTCTGTTCATTAGGTTGGACAACCCTCAGTAGGGATATCGATACTCTTGATTTATTTCTCAGTTCCTATCACCATCTTCACTATTTTTCTCATGTGAGATTATTTACCCTATTTTCAGGGTTATTGTTTTGTTTCTAGTTTTCTCAAATTATATCTTAAATTTATATCTGATACTGGATGTAGATTCATTTAATTGTCTAAGGTTAGTAGTCTTGTTCTTTTAACTAATTATTCAGTTGTTGATATAATGCACTATTATTCCCTTCAACAGACCTTCCAGGTATTACCTTAAAATTGTGAAATTCTTAATTAATTTTTTATATATTTTTAGATATTCTCCTTTAAACTCTTCATGTTTTAAATTTCCAACTCACATTACTAGTATTTTCTATTGGATGTGTTATAAATCACCATTGGTAGTTTTTTGAATGCCTATGTGACCCAACCAAAATATAAATGGTCTTTTCTTATATCCTAATTGATTTGTTAATATAAATACAATGTAACACTAATGTAAAGACTATTACACATATTGATTATTAAATAAATAACTATTATAATTAATAAATATTTTTCAATAAAAGGGAAAATATATTAAATACTTATTTTACATTATGTTAAAGTGTTAAGTGAAATTCTTTTTTATTTAATTAATCCTTTAGAATTGGTTGTTGTGAAATGTTTAAGGTAATTGGTGGATATGATTCTTCACACTCCATTGGACAAAGATATTCACATAAATTATTAGTAATTTTTGTACATGATGCTTCACATTCCTTGGTTTTAGATTTTAGACGAGATGATCCACACTCCCTTAACATAGGATGTTGGACTTGATGCACATAATCATTTATTGGGATTTTTTTGGCCATGAAAATTCACATTCCCTTGGTATAGGATGCTTATCATGTTGATCCACATCATTGATTGTGATTTTTCAAATATGATATTTTTATCCTTGGTTGAATTCTTAGTTTGATGCCCCTTGTTTAAAATGAAATTCCTTTATGATATTATGTATGGATTCATTGATCACATGACTTAGGCCCTCTACAATAATTATACATGTTCAAACACATATATATTTTATGAAACATGTTTATAGAAATTCTACCTTAGTATGAAGTTGTAATAGTTAGATGAGTATCCTTTGGGAACTGAGTAGTCTCAGTTTCAATTTACTTCCCTTATATAAATTTATTATACTTGGGTGATATTGTTTTTATATTAATTGGTTTGGTAGTATTATAGGATGACAATGATGGAAAACTTATTTTAACTCACACTTTATAAGTTCCACTGATTAGTATCTACATATACTTCATCTATGTAAGTGGGGACAATGGTATGCACCTATATATTGACACTAGACTAATTTTATATAAGGATGGGGTATGGGAGCAGGGGACTGAGCAAGTACTCATTATTATATTTTGGATTAGCATATATTAATTTTATGTATTTTATATAGAATATTATATGTATGTATGATTCCTCTTACCTTTAATTGCATTTTTGTATAGTATCATGAAATTATCATTTTTTACAAGACAAGGTCTATAATTCGGATGAATAATTATTTGTTTGGCTAATTTAATTCTACATTTTTTATTATATTGATTATATAGATTTATCTATTTATCTATTATTGTTACAATCAAATAAATATAGTTTATTATTCTAACCATACCACCTTTGACACTTATTACTAATCATTAGCCTTATACATGTGGGAATCCATTCTTGAGGCCTTGTGTTTAAACAGACTGATCACTTATTTAATGAATCATGGCCAATACATTACAAAGTTTTATTAGATCCTTCTTCATTCCTTTTCATTATATTGCTATTTTGGATTGGTAAAATGGATATTAGGATGTTTCTGAATTCTATAATAAGCTTGTTCTTATGAGTATCTAACCCACATACTGGAGAAAAAAAAGATTACAGGGATAGTACATAATGTTCTGTATTTCTCTTGTTATAGTTATACTAATTTACCATTGGGTGAGACACATGATTTATTATGTTTTCACATTATATAATTTTATCCTTGGCCTAATATAGAAATAAAATATTTATACATGCTTCCTTATAATAATTTATAGTTTAATATGTCATGTATATTCCATGTAATATAGGTGTATCTCATTTCTTTCATTTCATATATTTCTTATGGTTTTTGTGTGTTCATTAATTTTTATATATACGTGAAATTTTAACACCTCTTGTAGGGAAGGATAAATTGGTCACATAAAGTGACTTAATCACACTATGATGTACTTTCCTACATATTTTGAGAGTGGAACCGAATTTAACCCATTTGGAAATACTGATATTTTTTCTTTGATTACATGGATTCAGAAACATTAGTTAGTTGTTATTAAATTTATATCAATATAAATTTATAATGTTTCTGCCTCTATAAATGAGGAATGTTGATCCCCATAATCAAGCAATTGTATATGGACATTTTACATTCTAAAACCAATTGTAATGGTTTGTTTATGGTTACATGATGTACCGATTATGACTTATAAATATTAGGTCTTTATAACTAGGGAATGATAAGTCATCTAACTAGACCATGATATGTATATATGAACTTTTTGAATTAAAATTCAAAATGGAATTTTTTTCTATTAAATAGATATTCTAATTTCAACATCTGGGTTTTTCCTCTATTACATTAAATCAATATTCTATATACCAAACCATTTGTTATAAAACAAGGAAAATATAACCTTGAATGATACATAACATATTAGGGGGTAGTTGGGAGTGTCTATTTTTTTCCTTAATAATTTAATAATTTACTTAGGCCTATATTTACTAATAAGAAGTTTTGTGTTGATGCTTTTGTAGGAATGAGTTATATACATGCTATTCCTATATCTTAAATCTTTTCCACTATCGCAATTTTTTAGGGAATGTGTTTGGAATTATAGATATATGCCTCTGTGATGTCCTCCATTAGAACACCAAGAACGTTTTATTGATGATGATTTGGATTTTTTAGAACCTACACAACCAGTATTACCTATAAAGTTCATCTTACAACCCCTCTTATTATACCCGATCTGGAAACCAATGCTCTGTTTAGTGTGGGTTTTAATAGTTAGTTCAATACCTACATAGAGCCCCATGACATACCCCTACTTTTTCATAGTATACGTGAGAGATATAGAAGATGAATCCATGTAATATATCAGGGGATGGTTTCCCCTAGGATGTTGATTCATGGCAAGAGAACATTCTATCTATTTTTAATCATCTAGAGACACCTCAAGAATGGATTGTCTATCTAACCACTTACATGTTTGTGGTTCTTCTAAGTGATGGTGGGATGTTATTACCCTAGAATACTCTCACCAAGATATCATATGGAGAGATTATTTTACTGTTTTATATGAGTACATATATATGAAATCACTGATACTTGAATGAGCTATGGAGTTTCTGCACTTGTAACATGGTGTTATGTCCATCCCATAATATTCATCTCTCTCCACTGAGCTACATTATTTCACACCTACTTTTTCTTGGGATGAGATATCTAGAGTGATATAGTATTATGATGGGGTTGTATATCCCATATGATAATAGGTTAACATATTTAGTTTGAGAATATTTTATAATATGATGAACCAATTCTTCATCATCTTGCGAAATCTATGTGAAGTTGAAGTTTTGACACAAAATGGTTTGGAACCGAGGTAGGAAAGAAGTTCAAAACAAATTAGGAAGCATACCCAGGAGTCATCATGTTAGGGTAGTGAATTTAATATGAAAAAATATAATATTTATGTGATATACCATCAGCTTGGGTAGATAGGTCATGTAATTCCCAAATACAAAAGGGACCCAATTAACTGACGAGTTTATAGTAGAATGTTCCATCTTCAATTATTTTACAATACTCTTTATCTAGTTCCAATTTGGATGGGATCAACAAAGAATCCATATACGATTGTGGGATCAATAACTCTATTTCATGTTTGGATAAAGATCACTATCAACTGTTCAGTACCAGGTGATAGTAATGGTTGGGGAATCCAAGTATAGGACATACAATATTAGAAGGGGGAGCCTAATTAGGGTAGTCATGATTTAGTGTTGTGTTTTGGATTAGGTAAGATAATTATTGTGTATCTAACACTCGAAGAGAATATTTTCATTTATTCTATAATATGATGTATTATTTTTGTATCCGTGACATTATTGTCTACTATAATTGAAATAAAGGATTTAAATTCATTATATAATTGGATATTATACATATTATTAATTTGTAAATTTATTATTATTGTGGTGTGATGGATCTTGAAACTCCACTGGGAATTTGATCAAGGAGTTTATGCTTCTCAATGAATTTTTCCCTTGATAAATGAAGTTATTGTTTTTAATTGAAGATTTTCCTCCTCGAGATGAAAAGATTTTAAGTAATTATAATGATGTTTTGTTTGGTAAAATATCACACCCATATTTACTATTATCATAGAAATTCACCTTTATGATCATCGAAGGAAGGTAAATACATTTTTATTAGAAAATGTGGTGTCCAAGAGGTTGAGGTGAACCTAATAATAATTTTATATGGAATGTTTTTTCTCCAATTTCTTGTATTTTTTAGATGAATAATGAATGTGGAAGATAGATTTCCATCTAGTTGTGGACAATTTCAGGGAAAACTTTTCTAGAAATTTTTTTGGGTGACCTCTTCCAAGAAAGGTATAGATTATTATTGAGGTATTCATAGAAGAATAACCGATATCTATCAATCCTTATAAGATGGATCATACTATTTTTTAAGAACTCAATTTAAATTTAGAGGACCTGGAAGCTAAAGTGTTTATATGACCAATTACACCCCCTTGGGGTTCACCCGTTATTTTCTCAAGGAAAGAAAATGATACCCTTAGGATTTGAGTGGATAAATAGTGCTTGAATCATATTATAATTTATAACCATTACCCACTTATGCACATTAAAAATTTCTTCTACCAGCTTATAAGACAAATGGTCTTTTTGAATATCAACTTGAGCTTTGGATATCATAATTCTTGGGTTAGACCATCGATTATATCATAAACAGATTTCCAAATATACGATTTATATTAATATATATTAATTTCATTAAATCTAATAAATTCACTAAATATTTTTATGGATTTTATGAATTTGGTTTTCTAAATGTACTTGGTTTCTCTTAGGATCATTTTAGTGGATGAATGTTTATTGTACTCTTAATATCTAAACTATCATCAAAAACAACTTGAATGAAATTAAATACATTGATAGAACACAATATATATGCAATAATAAAAAATTCCATTTCATTGTTGATAAATTTTACTTTATGGGTCACATATTCACCTAAGAAAGAGTATCCTTGGACATATTGAAGGTTTGAACCATAGATTCCTCGAATCATCGTAATAACTTCTTTGATATAAAAAGATTCATAGGGATAAATAGTAATAATTAGCATTTTATTAAGTAATTTTAAATTCTTATAGCACATTTCTTATTTTTTTCCATGAAATGATTAAATTTCATATTTTTAGAATCCATTGAGAAGGCCTTTCAAGAATTGTATGGTTGGTTAACATCATTGTTGATCTTCGTTCTACCATATTCTGGTTGAATCTATAATGTTTATTATGATAGATTAAGATTTGTATTTGTTGTTTTTTTATAAATGGTGAATGATTCATGGAATTTGGGTGTCATCAGTTGAGTCCACATGCGTATAATTACCTCCAATATAATCTTGAGACAGTAGTTATGGTTAATGCTTTACAATGATGGAAATATTATTCGATTGAAGAATGATCCATTATATACATAGATTAAAATAAATAATAAAATATATATTCACCCAAAATGATTTGAAACTTAGATATATAATGTGGGTTAAATATCTTTTATATTTCAATTTATATATTGCTTATACTCTTGGGGATGGAAATATAGTGGTAGTTTATTTGATCCCAAATACACGGACAAATGTGGTCCAAGAATCTAGTTGTGAGTGGCCATTAATGGATTTATTTTCAAAGATACATTTATAGGTGAGGAAACATTATGAGAATACTTTACTCAAATCATTACTATAAAACTATTTTCTTTCATATTGTGTAAATATGAGGAATCTTTTAGACCATATAGGATTTTTCCTGAGGGGGAGCTTTTTAGGGGAGGAACCATCTTTGTGTTCAGTTATCAATAAGGACGAGATATTAAATATTCATGGTAGAGTATAGGTTCCTACATACATTCTAGAGTAATTTATGTGAGACTCTCATACTTCTAAAATGAATACTCTATCTTAGTATTTCCAAGATGTACCAAGACATTATCTGCGATTATTGGTCTTTTGGGATGAGAAGAGAAATTGAAGGTTTTCTTACTTGATGTTACACCTGTAATTTGGTGATGGTAGAGAATCATTGGAATGATTTATTATTACATATATTATCCATCCCTGATTGGAAATGGGATGACATCACTGTGGAATTTTTTATGGGATTACCAAAATCCCCTCATGGTTGTGATATAATATTTCTGATTATAGACAAACAGAAAACACTCACATATATATTTCCAATCAGGGAGACTTTATCAGTAGATGAACATGTGATAACTTATGTTTGAGATATTATATGCCTTAATCTAATTCCATATACCACCATATAATATAGAGATACTCATTTTACTCCTTGGTTCTGGAATTGTTTACTGAACAGTCTATGTTTATTGGAACATCTGAGTATTTCCCATCACTATTTGATCGATGTTCTTTTCAAGAACCGTATACATGTTCTAGAGGAAATTAATGAAGTATGTATCATTTATTTTAGATGTTATTGGGATAATATTTTACAAATTAAATAGTAATATTATAATAAAATCTTCTAATCTACTATTCTGATGGACCCATATGAGGCCCTATTTGGTAGGTAATTCCCTTTAACCTTATACTATTTAGAGGTAGGTTTGGTAGTGATAACGGTATCACATATCATTTATGAGACATCATAGTAAGTATAGTTTTTTAGGATGTAGATGGATACAACCCAATCTAAGTGATATGTCAATTGTCATCCCAGACATCTAGAGTTTGATGTGGGAGATTGGGTCTTCTTGATTATTTATCCATGGTTAGGGAGTTGAAAAATTATGATTCATGGTAAAATGTTGCAAAGGTTTTTCATACCATTTGTGATATTAGATAAATTTGGGATTATATCATATAAGATAACTCTTCCATCGAGGTACTAATATATGCATGCCATCATGCTTATTATTCAGTGTCATTATTATAATTCTGGTCCATCACATGATTTTAATCATGTGGCAGTTGAGTTAATGGACGATTCTTATTTTGAAGAGTACCTAGTTGAAAAAATTGATCATATCATAAAGGACCTCTATGGAAGGATAGTTACTCTAGTATGGTTGTAATGGAATCAAGACCATGTATTAGGAAAGAACTAGGAGCAACAGTATTATGTACATACTTAGTGGTTGAATTTTTTCTTGGACGAAGATCAATAAATCTTAAGTTATCTTATGAAAGATTTTATTTAGGAAGGAATGGTTGTATGAAATTAGTTCTTTATTTGGGTATGGATCCCTTTAATTATATTATTAACTACTTGTTTTAATTAAAATGGCATTTATAATGTTTTCAAAGAAATTTATAGTGTATTAAAACATTGTTTAGATTTGGGAGTTCCATTTTTTTGGAGGAACATACTGAGGTTCATGGTTGGAACATGGTTAGAGGTAATTATGCAGTGAAACCACGTGTCCCAATAATGGTGTAGCATGGTTAGGGAAACTCGTCCACTGGAGTCTACATAACATTGAGAAACATTTAATAATATACATTGGTAACTCTCTTGGATTATGAATAGTTCATTAAACCGTGAACATTAACTATGGGGAAAGATTCTAAATATACTAATTAACATACTACACATGGTTTGTTAAATGGAGAAACATGTTCACGTGATATCTGGCCTCTTATACATAGGATAATGTGTGGTACTTGCATAGTTTGGCCAACAATGGAGAGAAACATCCTTTCCCTTTAAAAAGATTAAATTAATTATTTTACACCCATATTATCATAACATAATCCTCTTATAATCCTTCCCAAAACACATAGTAGTATCTCTTACATATGAGATCCTCCCCTCCACCCCCTTGGATTAGAGTTATCTCCTTCATTCGAGTATCATTTTGACCTATGTTTGTTATGTTGGATCACTATCTGTACGGCCATAAATCCCCCTACCTAATTTCTCAGTTTCAATTATGAAATTTTGGGTGGTTTTCATATGATCATATTTAAAATTATTAGGGTGTTTTTATGGTTTCACATTTTGTCATATTCTAGATCAAATTTGAAGTAGATATTGATTAAGGAGACATGTACCAGTATAAGGTATGTGATATTGTAATGTTCCCTAAAATTATTATTTTTTATAAAATTTACTGTTTTTCAATGTACCAAAACATCCTCAAAATTCCCTACAATTTTAATATTCCTTATTAATGTATTATCCCTTGTTATAGGTTCCCACACAAACCCATTTTATAGTTGGAGGTAGTCTACCATAACCAATAACCTCACTTGGGTGTGTTATTAATTACCCATGGAAATTATATAAATGTTAGTGTGACTCAAACACCTTTTAACTCATCTTGGATTACCTCCTAATTGAATGGATAAAATGAAAAAAATATAATGTTATTGATAAGACCAAGTCACAAGGACCATTTTAACTGATGAATTATTTCCATGACTAAAAATAATTAAATGAAATATAAAATGGAATAATAGTTCTCTTAGTATAATTTAATATATTAAATAAATTAATTTATTATATTACTAGAACTTAAATATTTGATGTTGTAAAATGGTTAAGGGAATTTTTATACATGATGGTTCACAATCCCTTACTATAAGATGTCGGGCACATAGCTCCTTGTTTTTTTCTGAAATGTTGGGAAGAACTATTCATAATCCCTTTGTATAAGATATTGGACTTGAAAATTTATGCTCTCTTGATGTTGGATATTGTTCATGGTTCTCCTCATCAAATATTGGGAATTTTTTAACATAATTATTTACGCGCCCTTGGTTTTGGATGTTGGATACGATGCTCCACATCAATGATTGGGATTTATCAAAAATGAGATTCTATATCTCCAGTTCAATGCATTGGATTATTTCACTTATTTATAATGTGTGTCCCTCCTGCTATTATGCATGGATGCCTTGGTTATATATATTAGGTAATCACTAGTACATAATCATGATTTGGTAAAAACATATGTGATGACACATATTTAGATACATTTCATATTTTAAAAAACTAGGTAGAGTTATATGGGATTTCGTTGAGAACCATACTTACATGGTTTTAGTTTACACCAATGCTGTAAAAGTGTATTACATACAAATTATTATTTTAATATTCACAGGAAAGGTTTAATTATATGATGTTTATAGTGTCCTAATATTTTTTTACTATGAACCTATTCGGGTCACCGATTGCTACCAAAGAAGACTTCATGGATGACAGTGGGGACATAGGTAAGAACCCAGCTATAAACTCTTTATTATTTATATATTGGGATGATGTATGGTAGTAGAGGACTGATATTGTTCTCATAATGTTGTTGGAGTTTTTTGGGTATTTTTTGTATTTTATATATAATGCATTGTGTATTTCTGTTACCCCATTACCTTTACTCCCATTTTTATAAAATCATCACATTACCATTTTTTACATGACACAGTATACTATTGTGTTAATTACATATATGTATGGATGATTTACATTAACTTATTATATTTTACTTATTCATCTAATGTATCTGTTATCTACCATTACGAAACTCTGGTAAAGATGTCATAGTCCCCCCACCGTACTACCATATACCCTTGTTTCCAGTGGGAAGCCTCTAGCATATGGGGAGGGGTGCTTAAGGCTATGTTAAAAATTAGACTGGTTATTTATCAATGAACTAGTCGTGAGACATCACATGTATCATATAGACAAATTTACATTGAAAATTAAGGAAATTATTAATTCATGAATAATGAACAGTGAATAAGATTTTATACCAAAAAATCATTGAAAATTCATTACTAAAATAATTAAAAGATTAATATTAGGTATCAAAAAGTAATAAATATATAATAAATGAATATAAGTAATACTATTAAAATAAATGTCTCTAATACTATATTTTAATATAGTTTTAATAAAAAAATTATATTAGAAGACAAAACATGTTTGAGAAACATTAGAGTTACATTATTGGGAACCTTACTCCATATCACTGTTTCTAAAAGATATTTATCTTACATATTAGAGTTCTTTATAGTTATTCATATTTCATTGAAATATTTTTTTTAATATTTATTGATTCATTATATTCTATTTCTATATTTTAAAATTTCATTTTTAAATATACTTAGAGAAATTTAATATACTATAAAGATGATAAATATATTTATTTGAAATTTTCAACCAAATTATTTATTTATTATTCTATAATACCCTACATTGAATTTATTTACATTATATAATCTAGTGATTTTTCATTTTTAATAAATGATTATTATTTTAATAATCTAATTTAATTACCCTTAAATGATAATTTTACCACTCCTTTTATTTTGGTTAATATTTCAACATTATATAAAAAATAATGTATATCTTTCTTATGACCATTAAAATTTATTCTCATCCTTTAAATGAGTTTTATTATATATAATATCCTCTTTATATTTCCTTATCTTAATTTTTCTAACTATTACCTCTTCTTCTAATGTTATTCAAACACATTTGTGTCTTCTCTATTTCTTTTGATGATATATATTTCTCGTAGAATGTTTTTATAAACCATCCCATATTTAAGATATATTTTATGCTATTAATTTTCAAAAATAAATATTTTTTTATTTTTTTATGACACTCACATTCATTGATATATATTATTTTATCAGAATGAAAAAAAAATTACATTCATTCAATGCATTTAGTAAATCCTTTATATTTTGAGATTTAAATGCTTCGTACATGGGAATTGATCCTTGTCCACTATGCCATGTTTATATAAAAAATTAACTATAACATGTGTATATGTTATTAAATAGTAATATACATGATGCATTCCAATGTTATAATGTTTTTCCTTGGATTATGATTATTATATTATTTTGTCCAGCCTTTTATGTCATGTTTCATGTTTATCTTTTATACCTATATGGTTTTGATTTTCTCATTTCATTATATCATAGTTTATAATTGTTCATGTATAATTTATTTAAATCCCCAATTTCCCCCTGATTGAGATATTTGAATACTAATTATTTACGTTGTTTTATGTGATTTATTATATAGGGATATATTTAGAAAAGATTCATATATAGGGAATTTATGGGAAATGATAAATACTTTTTGGGTAAAAAGATAGAATATATAGATAATCTATAATGATTGTAAACCATTGGGATATGTGTATAAGTTAAATATATTAGTTGGGATTTTTAATTTTCAAAAAAATTTTAAAATACATATATATTATAACTGGGTTATAATAATATTAAATCAGTGAGATGGGTTTTTGGTTTATTTTTAGTTATTGGTTTTTCTCTTTCTGGTGTTGAATATGTGTAACGTCTCGGACCCGGGTTGCACGCAACGAGTGCCCCGAGCCTGGTTCGCCACAAGACCTCAAGTGCATTTCCCCAAATACCAGAGGCTGCCGACTAGCAGCGAGGGCCCAGGTCTGATAGTGGGGAAACTATGCCCTCATTTGTCAAATTGTAGCGCAGCGGAATACAGAATAAACATACAATGACAGCGGAAGCAGTAAACATACACAACTGAAATAACTACAGTAGTAAATATAACCAACAGTATATAAGTGATTATGCTACATGCTTAAAGTTCTAGGAAAACAGCCAGAACATGTTATACATCAATAAAGTACAACAAAATACAGAGTACAGCAAAACAAGAAAAATAGCTGGCAACGGCATCGCGAGCCTAGGATCGGTCCCATGCCCTCCTACTCCACAGCAACAGTCAAGTACCTGTATAGGGACTCTTTCCCCTATCTACACCTATAGCAACGTAATCTGTTTGGGCTGAAAAGAATGACCCAAACAGGGTGTGAGAAATATATCTCAGTAGGCACCCACCAAAGGCTCGTGACCAACTGCGTGTAAGCATGCAACAACAGTGTGCAATAGTAAAATGCAATAAAGTAAGCAATACTAAAAAGTAACTAACTTAACAATTAAATTTCCATTTTATAATTCATTTAATCCATTAAATTTATTATCGTTATGTGCTGAACAGCACCACGCCCTCAGGATAACCAGTATCTCGCCCTCAGGCTAATATAGTAAAACCACGCCCTCATGCTATATAGAATCTCGCCCTCAGGCATTGTAACAAAATTCTCTCCCTCAGGCATACGAAGTGTCACCCTCAGGCACATAAGTCAAGCCCTCATGCACGAAAGGTTTCCCTCAGGTGTAATAACGACAGCCCTCGGGCTAAACAGTCACGCCCTCAGGCTAATATAGTCACGCCATCAGGCTAATATAGTCACGCCCTCAGGCTAATATAGTCACTCCCTCAGGCTAATATAGGTAATCGGGCCATGCACAATAGGTAAACAAGCAGTAACAAGCAATTCCTCTCAAGGAAATTCTACAATTACTACTTTAAAGGCATACCCTCAGGTATCCTGGCCAAACGGCTAAACAGTGAAACACACCCCGGGGGTGGTTCCGGATCCAAGAAATAATCCCAACCAGCATTTTAATATCATAATTAAATACCTAATCAATTATAGGTGTTTAATATAGCAACGGCCTCATCCACACAACACCCCAACATGGGTTCGTGGCACAAAAGCGCACAAAACACACAGCAGTTGGAAAACTAAACACAAAGCCACCTACCTTATACGTCAACGAGCGTTATACCCGAACGCCGACTCCAGAAATGCCCAAGAATGGCGTATATCTGACGAAGAACAAAAACCAAACAAACAAAAATAAATTACGTTAGGAGAAGAATTGGCAAGAATGGTACCAGGAGAGGAGAGGGCTTACTCGTGCGGTTCCAACGATATCGTCTGAAGCCGAAACGGATTCCAGACGGACTCCCGGCGGATCTTCAAAGATCTGGCCTCCTCCTTTGGCTCCAAAATGGCTCAAACTCCTCCTCTGCCAAATGAGGAGGCTACTGCCTATTTTAAGCTAGAAAAACAAAGTACACGGCATATACTTCTGAGTACACGACGTGTACTTCTGAGTACACCATGTGTACTTATGATTACACGGCGTGTACTTATTTCATTTAACTGTTCATTTGGCAGCACCGTCACACTGTTCATCCTTTGACATGAGTACATGGCATGTACTCTCAAGTACACGGCGTGTACTGTCGCCCAGCTGGCCGTGACTCCACCGCCTTACTGTTTAAGACTGCCGACTGACTACACGGTGTGTACGGTACCACTACACGGTGTGTAGTCGGTTCCTACACCCCTCGTAGCCGGTATGGCTACACGCCCCGTGTACTCATCCCAACACGGCCAAAAGTACATGGCATGTGGATAAAGTACACGGCGTGTAGTTTTGAAATTTAGCATTTTTCCCATTTTCCATATTTTCTCAAAAACACTTAAGGAAAAGGAAAAAGAAGAATGTCGTACCTCAAAAATAAGAATCGGGTTCTTACAAACTTTCCCCCTTATAGCAATTCATTCCCGAATTGCCCTTCCAAGGGTGGCGAAGATAAAGCTCAGAACAGCTCTGGCCACTGAGCATGTATGTCGGCCTCCCGCTCCCAGGTCTCGTCCTGTACTCAGCCATGCTGCCATAGCACTCGTACGAGAGTAACTGACCGGCCTCGAAGAACCTTCATGCTTATATCCACGATACAGATCGGATGCTCCTCAAAGGATGCATCATATTGAAGCTCAACCTCCGTTGGATGAAAGGTGTGAGACGGGTCTGAATGGTAGCGACGTAACTGAGACATGTGGAAGACATCGTGCATGGATCGGTACCGTTGCGGTAACTGCAACCGATAGGCAACAAGCCAAACTCGCTCCAGAATCTCAAATGGTCTCACATACCTCGGTGAAAGCTTACCATGTCTCTTGATCCTCTTGTGTCCCAGCCTCGGCGAAACATGTAAGAAAACCTGATCCCCGACCACGAACACCAGAGGTCGTCTGCGGTGATCATCATAAGACTTCTGATGAGACTGCGCGGTACCCATCCACTTCTGAATCAACTGGACCTGCTCAGATGTCTCCTGCACGAGCTGTGGCCCCAGTATAGCTACCTCACCTGCCTCTAACCAGCACAAGGGTGATCGGCATGACCTACCATATAAAGCCTCGTATGGTGCCATCTCAATAGTCGCCTGAAAACTATTGTTATAGGCAAACTCGACTAAGGTTATATGCTTCTCCCAAGAGCCCCCAAAGTCTAGGACGCATGCGCGCAGCATGTCCTCTAGCACCTGTATCATCCGCTCTGACTGGCCATCTGTCTGAGGGTGGTATGTTGTGCTCAGAAGCAACTGTGTACCCAGCGCCTTCTGAAAATTCTGCCAGAAACGAGACGTAAAGCAGGCGTCCCTATCTGAAACGATAGAATGAGGGACCCCATGAAGACGTATGATCTCTCGGATATACAACATTCCAAGCTCGTCCACACCGAAGGTCTCCTTGATCGGCAAGAAGTGAGCTACCTTCATGAATCTTTCCACAACAACCCACACGGCATCACTGCCTCGAGGTGACCTCGGCAATCTCGTCACGAAATCCATCGCGACATCATCTCATTTCCACTCTGGAATGGGCAACTACTGTAACAGTCTAGCTGGCCTCTGGTGCTCTACCTTCACCTGCTGACAGGTGGAACACCTCGTAACAAAACCAGTTATCTCCCTCTTCATACCCGGCCACCAGTACTGACGTCTCAAGCCTCGGTACATCTTGGTAACCCTGGGATGAACTGCCCAAGATGGATCATGAAACTCCCGCATCATGTCCTCGCGTATATCCCCTGGAACCCATACACGTCCATGTAAACGCAAAACCTCATCATCGCCTATCGTCCAACCGGGAGGAGGGTCCTCACTTGCCACTGACTCCCATAGAACTAGGACTTCTGAAACCGATAGTTGCCTCATCCTCACTCTGTCCAGGAGGGTAGAAGTCATAGCTAACGAGGAAAGATATGTCTGCCCCTAAATATCATGCACCTCCAGATGCATCTCAGAGAACAAAGCCATGATCTTCTACTCCCCACTGGCCTCTTGCACTGCCTGTATCTGAGTCTTCCTGCTCAGTGCATCAGCTACTGCATTACCTTTACCATGTGTATAGGCAAGCTCAAAATCGAAGGACTGTAGGAACTCAACCCACCTTCTCTGTCTCAGATTCAGGTCACGCTGAGTAAAGATATGCTTGAGGCTTTTGTGGTCAGTGAAAACCACAAAATGCTCTCCCAATAGATAGTGTCTCCAATAGCGCAACGCATGAACAACTACAGCCAACTCGAGATCATGCGCCGGGTAATTCCTCTCACGTGGCCTCAACTGCCGAGACCCTTACACAACAACTCGGTCGCCCTACATCAAAACGGATCCCATCCCAATCCCTGATGCATCACAGTAAACTGTATAGCTCTTCCCCTTCTCTGGGAGTATCAGGATCGGTGCTGATGTCAGCCTTCCCTTCAGGTCCTAAAAATCTATCTCACAAGCTTCTGACCAAAAGAACTTCACCCCCTTCTTAGTCAGACCTGTCAATGGTGCTGCTAAGTCGGAGAAGTCTTGTATGAAGTGTCTGTAGTAACCAGCCAGCCCTAAGAAACTCCGTATCTCAAACATGTTCTTAGGCTGCTCCCATGAAACTACCGCTCTCACCTTCTCTTGGTCTACTACAACTACTGCCTCTGAGATAATGTGACCCAGGAAGTGAATCTAGTCCATCCAAAAGTGGCACTTCGAGAGCTTAGCATATAGTAGATTCTCTCTCAGTATACTCAATACGATCTCAAGATGGGTGTCATGGTCGTGTCGACTGTGAGAGTACACCAAGATGTCATCCATGAATACTACCACAAATTAATTAAGATACGGATGGAACACATGATTCATCAGATCCTTGAAAACTACCGGTGCGTTCGTCAGTATGAACGGAATAACCAAGTACTCATATAGACCATACCTACTCCTGAAATCTGTGAGAGGTATATCATATGGTCTAACGTGCAGCTGATGATATCCCGATCACAAGTCAATCTTCGAGAACACTCGTGCTCCACAAAGCTGATCAAACAGATCATCTATCCTCAGAAAGAGATATTGGTTCTTAACCATCAACTGGTTCAGCTTCCGATAATCCACACAAAGTCTGAGGGTACCATCCGCCTTCTTCGCAAAAAGGACTAGAGAACCCCAAGGAGAAGTACTAGGTCGGATAAAGCCCTTTGCCTGCAACTCCTCTAACAGCCTCTTGAGCTCCTGCAACTGATGCATGGCTATCCTATAAGGAGGAATGGACACCGGTGATTCTCATGGCACTAGATCAATAGAGAAATCCACCTCACACACCGGAGGTAGACCTGAAAAGTCATCTGGGAAGACATCCCTGAAGCGATCGACAACTAGAGGGAAATCTGTCTGACAAGTCCCCTAATCATCTAGGTACAAACTCGCTATCTGGGTTGTGACTCCACCTCGCCCATGATGCTCTGGTCCAGCTCGACTCGCCTGAACATCCCATTCTCCCTTGTATAGAAACTCTCCGCCCTCTAGTGACGTGAAACGAACCCTGCGACGATAGAAGTCTACAAAGGCTCGAAAGGGAACCAACTAGTCCATCTCGAGAATTATATCATAGTTCGTCATCTCCAAGACATAGAGGTCCCAAAGGAAGTGACACCCACAAACCTCAAGGGGGAACTCCTTGCACTGACGCACACCAACCGTCCTAGTCCCCAACGGAGTGTCTAGCGTCATGATATCAGAAGAAGTAGAAACACCGATCCCAAGGCTCTCCACTACGGGTACAGATATGAAACTATGTGTAGCACCTGTATCAAAAAGTACCGAAGAAAAAACAGAAGCTACTAGAGTAGTACCTCTGACTGTAGAAGGTCCGGGATTCTGCTCCTGCTAGGTCTGTTGCACTGCATAAGCCTGCCCAGTGTCGTGGCCCTGCAACACAGCCTGGCTACCCTGAGTTGTCCCGCCCTGCTGCCTCTGCGATCCTGGCGTTTGGCTACCACGGCCACGACCACCCTCTCTGCCTGCATGCCCTAACATATTCCAGTTCCCAGACTGGTAAGAAGCCACTAGTCCTACTCCTGTAGGATCGAAGTATAATATGAGATGCTCAATATACAAGAGGGGGGGTGAATTGTATACTTTAAAAATTCCTTTGGAACCTTTAAAGTTAGTGATGAATAACTAGAGTTTCCTTAAGAAAAGGAAAGAACTAAGTTTAACAAATTTAAAACAAGTAAATTCACAACACCTCTAACACCGAAATGAACTTGGAAAGATATTCCAAAAGCAGGTTCTGGAAATATGGTTCCGGAAATTGAAACTTAACAAAAGTTACAATATAAGATTCTACCTTAAAGCGTATAGAATCTAAACTAATCAGAGTAAGTAAGGAAGTATAAGAAAGTTATACTTTCCTTAAGATACAAAATTACAGCGGAATAAAGACAAGTAGTAAAACTACTAGTAACAAGATAATAGTCTTTTAACCCAAAGAGAAGGGTATCCAACAACCTTGGATAAAGGTCCCTTGATTTATACTTTCAAGCAAGTCTGTCTTACCCACACCAGGGTAAGCCCTCGATACGAAGATCGGTGTCTCTGTCTTGCTATCCCCGCAAGCCCTCAACTTCAAGGTAGTTGGCAACCTCTGTCTTTCTCAGCAAGAAAGCCCTCGATCTTTAAGGTAGTCGGCACCTCTGTCTTTCTCAGCAAGAAAGCCCTCGATCTTTAAGGTAGTCGGCACCTCTGTCTTCCTATCCCCGGAAGCCCTCGAATGTAATCACCAACATTCGGAGTCGCACGAAGCTTTGAGAGTTAATAAGAGACTCTCTCTCTAGAAATCACTTCAACAGCATGTAGGCACAAAACTCAGTTGTTTTTTTTTCAACCGCACCGGGCTCTTTCAAATGAGCTCCTATTTATAGGTGAGGTCGGCTCCTCCTTCAACGGTCATATTTCCCTTAAAGATCGGAGGGACCTGTACACGTGTCACTTAGACAACGGTTAGTTTATAACAAAATGGACGACATCGTTTTATAACAAAGTAAGTGTAACAGAAAGCACGACATCGTTTTAAACTCTAACATAAAAGTTCGGAATATAAATTTCGGAGTGAAAGTTCGGAGTGAAAAAATTCAGAGTGTATAAAACAATGATAATCAGATTCTGTTTAATAGGTGAATTCGGAATGAGAATTCGGAATGAGCATTCGGAATAGGAATTCGGAATAGGAATTCGTCATGAGAAATCGTAATGAGAATTTATCATCAGAATTCGTAATGAGAATTCGGAATGAGATTTCTTCATTAGAATTCGTAATGAGAATTCTTCTTCAGAATTCGTATCCTCAGAATACATATCCGGAATTCGGAATGATACTTCCTTAGAGTTCTTTTCCAGAATCTGAATACTAAACAGAATGCTTTATATCTAAGTTTTAATGATTCCGAGAAAGTGAATCTGAATCTCTCACTTAAGAAAAATATTAATGAAAATATGATAAGGATAAATTTTTCTTATAAAAGCGATTTTTCTTAAGAAAGCATTTTTCCTTATAAAAGCGATTTTCCTTATAAAAGCAATTTCCTTACAAAAGCGATTTTCCTTACAAAAGCGATTTTCCTTAAGGATAAGGTGTTTGTGATTTTCAAAACAAGAAGGAATGGAAAAGTTATAAGGAAAACCTTATTGACTCAACAATCTCCCCCTTTTTGGAAAGCACAAACATCCTTACGAAAAAGGTATTCTAAGAAAGAAAGAAACATATTGAAGCTTATCTCCCTTGGTTTAAGGATATAGATGAATACGACTAACTCCCCCTTAGGCTTTGAATCTCTAAGGATCGTATTCATATTTCCGGAGTGATGTTTCTTTAAGAAAAACTCCCCCTTAAACAAACTCTTATAAGAGTTCTTTTTCCTTGGGTATTTTCCTTTCTCCACCTTTGAAAAACTCTTATTAGATTTCCTCTTTTTCTTAAGGATCTTTTCCTTCTCCCCCTTTGTGATTTTCAAAAAGAATTTGGAGGGAATGGATAAAAAATAACAAAGTACCTGAAAAGATTAGTAACGACAGCAATAGAAACAACAAGCACAATTTTCATTATATTTGAAATGTCAGCAACAAAAACAGATTACAACAAAAAGATCGGATTGGTCATTTGGAATCTTTCTCCTTCGACATCAGGCCCTTGAGAATTGTCTTGATCTTCTTGAGGTCCTTATGATCTTCCTCTGCTTGCTTTTCTAAGGAAACTATTCTTGCTGACTGAGCTTGAATGATTTCTTCCTGAGCCTTCAACTTTTCTTCCTGAGCTTCCATTTTCTCTTCCTGAGACTTTATCCTTTCTAGAAAATTGATCCGATGGTCCCTTTCAAATTTCCAACTTTGATTAACAGAGTTGAGCTTTCCATTCAGATCTCTTACTTCCTGACTCCGAATGTTCTTTTCCTCTGCCAATTTCTCATCGAATGATGCAGTCATCTCATGAAACTTCTTGTCCTCAGTTTGAAAAGCATCCTTAACATTCTCCTGAAACTCATCCAGCAGCCTCATCTCTTCCACATTCTTCTTCGACCAGCTAGTCATCCTTTTGCAAGATCTTTTATGGGCTTCGTAACCAATGAAGAAATTTTTGAACTAAGCTTCTATCTCAACACATTTATCCATAACCATGGATACGGAATCGGTTTTCTGATTCAGCGTATGTTGGAGCATCTGGCACCGAGAGTCAATACTGGAGAAGGTCGGAATGGTTCCCACCAACTTCTTCAAGGATTGAACAACAAAATCGTGCCCCAATGAAGATGATTCCGAATCTGACATCTTGCTAGGAGAATTTTCTTCTTCAATAAGCTCCAACTTCCTCTTTGAAGAACTACCAGCTTCCTTCCTCATACTCTTTTCTGAACTCGGGGTATCAGCAATAACTTGTTTCCCCTTATCTTTTTCCGGAATAGAAACTTGTTCCGGAGATTTCTTCTCACTGTCAGAAACTTGAACAACCAGATCTTCCTCATCAACAACTTCTATATTTTCTTTCTGAGCAGCATTAAGTAAAAATTGTTCTTCTTCTCCATGATAAGAAACTTCTTCCTCTCCTTCCTTTCCTTCTATTACTGGAGTAACTAGCTTTGAAGATTTGGCTTCAGATGTTCGGAGCGACAGGTGTTCCGAAGGAGTTCCTTTGTATTCATCTACTTGTTTGAGCACATCTCCTGTCTCGCCACTTCCTTCAACAACATCTTCAGCTTGTTCCACTTGTTCAAATTCGTCAGCATTCTTAGCAGCAGCCTCTTTCGGATCATCGAGATTTCTTCCTGGAGTCTCAGGTAGAGAGTCCAAAGAAAAAGTTCTCGGAACGGGAATGGTTGCTGAAACCATTTCATTAAACTTCAACAAGGCTTGCACAGCCTCAGCTTCTGACAACTTCTTCTTCAGCTTCTTTTTCTTAGCTTGCTTCTCGAGCTCATCAGCAGCCTTTTCTTTCAGAGCCTTAGCCTCTGCGGGATCCAATCCGAACTGCGGATCTCCTTCCTTCCTCTTTTCCTTGACAGCTCTCCACTTCGCTGCAACCTCATCAGTATATGTCTTTTTCTTCTTAGGCTTAGGAGGTGCGGAATGGACTTCCTTAGACTTGGGTTCCTCAGCTTCACCTACCACTTCTTTCTGTTTCCTCTTTCTTATCGGCTTAGATGATTCCGAATCAGCCACTTTCGGAGTCACTTCTGCTTGAGGCGGTAGATCAATAAATTTGCCAGACTTCTTGTCAAATGCTATATTCATCCTTTTAAGAGTTGCATCACTGAGCAACATGATCTTGCAAACTTTCGGCTTAGAACTGCAAACAACCTTGAAGGATTCTAGGCACCGAACTATCAGCTTCGACAATATTGCCGGGTACATTACTATCTGAGCTCTCAGATTCCCCTTCTTCAAATTCTCAAGATTAAGAAGGATATGCTTCATCAGGTTGAACTTCCTTAGATTTATCAAGAAATCTAAGATGTATATCTCACTTTTCTTCAGGCTATCCTTGTCTCCTTTTCTCGGTACAATAAGCCCTTGCACCCATAACTCCAAAATCCGGAAGTTTGTAGATAGGGTTGCAATTTTCGGAGCCTTATCATCATCCAGTCCGAGAATTTCTAAGGCTTTCTCCTTGTTGAAACTACCCAAGGAGTCTGGCAGAACATGCGAGATAAACTCAGCTTCCCCTTCATAATTCAACCCTACCAAGCTTGTAGCCTTGGTGTAAGATAGCTTATAAGTCTTTCCATAGGATTTGAAGGAAAATTTTTCTCTATTGTCTTCCACAAAGAAAGCAACCGACTCATAAAACTCAACAAGCAAATCTGAGTAAACTTCATCTTGGTTGCCGGTTTTTGATATCGCAACATCTTCCCAGCCATTGAGCTTGATATTCTTTGATATAACAGAATCATAGTTGCTGAAGAAATTTGGATGAACTAACCTCTCTCTGTAGACTAACCACTGTGAAATGGGCTTGGTTGATGACATCTCTTTAGAGGTTAACTCTGCAGACATTCGGATTAGAAGTCTCTGAGAAGTTCGGAACAGAGAAGGCTGAAGTTCGGAACTGGAAAACTGTAGTTCGGAATGGCCTTAAATCGAAGAGGCAGAGCTTCAGCACGCAAAATCTTGAGATCGATGTGGGACGAGAAAAAAAGGGTCCCCTTTATATAGGCATTGGGATGACGGTTCAACTTCCTCGGTTGATCTAACGGTTTAGAATGATCTGAGATCAGATCTGACGGTTGAGAGGTTGAATCCGATCTTTTTGAGGTTTTATTAAAACAAAGAATTAAGAAATCCAAAAACCAAAAACAAACTATAAGAAAATGCCAGCAAGTAAAATATGATTACGAAAACTTCAGTAAGGAAGTCATACCTTTCGGATTAGCTTAGGAAAGTTATTCGTAATGGGTAATGTAAAGACGACTACGAAAAACTCAATACGAAAAACTCAATACGAAAAACTCAATACGAAAAACTCAATACGAAAAACAAAAAAAAAACTTGTTATGGAAGATTCAATACGAAAGTTTTTTTTCATTATGAAAATACCAGTACGAAAATTTTCCATTCCGGAAATTTTCAATACGAATACTTTCATTCCAGAAGTATTCTGTATGGAAATATCCATTCTGGAAAATTGTAGTTCCGGAAGTTCCATTCCGGAAAGTTTCGTTCCGAAAAATTTGAAAACAAATTTTGAAAAACTTTGTTAAATAAACAAACAAATGTACTCCCCCTATGAAAAGGAGTTTATTACTGTGAGGAGATTTTTCCAACAGAAAGTTAATTAAGGAAGATTACCTTACGGTTATCATTCCTAACTTCTGTTTAATATATTCAAATCTATCAGAAGGCAAGGATTTTGTGAAAATGTCAGCAAGTTGATCTTGCGTTCCGATAAACTGAAGAATAATATCTCCTTTGAGTGTGTGATCCCTAAGAAAGTGATGCCTAATATCTATGTGTTTTGCACGAGAGTGATGTGCAGGGTTTTTACTTAGAGCAATGGCACTTGTGTTATCACACAAAATTTGAGTTTTAGTAAAACTCAAGCCATAGTCTGTGAGTGTGTGTTGCATCCACAACACTTGTGCACAACAACTTCCAGCTGCTACATATTCAGCTTCAGCAGTGGAGAGTGCAACAGAATGTTGCTTCTTGCATGACCAAGAAACTAATGAATCTCCTAAGAAATGACAAGTTCCGGATGTACTTTTCCTATCCATTCTACAACCACCAAAGTCAGCATCAGAAAAGCTTTTTAGAACAAAATCATTTCCAGAAGTATAAAATAATCCTAGATCCATGGTTCCCTTAAGGTAGCGAAAAATTCTTTTAACTGCCTTTAAGTGAGATTCCTTAGGATTGGATTGATATCTTGCACATAAGCATACTAAAAACATTAAGTCTGGTCGACTAGCTGTTAAGTAAAGTAGACTTCCAATCATACCTCTAAAAGATGTTTGATCTACTGGTTTCCCAGCTTCATCAAGATCTAAAGAGTTTGAGGTACCAATGGGAGTACTTATACTCTTAGTGTTGTCATAACCATACTTTTTAAGAAGATCTTTAATATACTTATGTTGAGATATGTAGGTTCCTTCTGATTTTTGAGAAATTTGAAAACCAAGGAAAAATGTTAACTCACCCATCATACTCATTTCAAACTCAGATTTCATTAGACTAGCAAAATAATCAGTCAAAGATTGCTGAGTTGAACCAAATATAATGTCATCAACATAAATTTGAACAATCAAAACATTTTTCTTATCTTTCTTTATAAAAAGGGTTGGATCTGCATTTCCCTTAACATAGTTATTTTGAAGCAAAAATCCAGTAAGTCTATCATACCATGCTCGTGGGGCTTGTTTAAGGTCATACAAAGCTTTGGTAAGTCTAAAAACATGATCTGGATGTTTTGTATCTTCAAAGCCAGGAGGTTGTTCAACAAAAACTTCCTCTTGAACATAACCGTTAAGAAAAGCACATTTCACATCCATTTGAAATAGTTTGAAATTAAAGAATGCTGCAAAGGCAAGTAGAATACGGATAGATTCAAGTCTAGCTACTGGAGCATAGGTTTCTTCATAGTCTATTCCTTCTTGCTGATTATAGCCTTTAGCAACAAGTCTAGCTTTATTTCTAACAATGACTCCATTTTCATCACTTTTATTCCTGAAAACCCATTTTACTCCAATAACAGAAGTTTCCTTAGGTCTCTCAACCAAGGTCCAGACTTTATTCCTTTCGAATTCATTTAGTTCATCTTGCATTGCTTTGATCCAATCATCATCTCCTAAAGCTTCATCAGTGCTTTTAGGCTCTAATTGGGAAAGAAATGCTAGATGTTCTACTTCATTTCTTAAGGAACTTCTAGTCCTTACAGGTTGATTTACATCACCAATGATACTATCACTGGGATGATTCTTAAGAAACACCTGATTTGGATTTTGTAAAACCTGTTCATCAACATAGGGTAGAAAGTCTTCTGGGGTAAATGTTTCAGAATTATCTTCTAGAACATTTTCCTTATCAGAAGGTTCTTCTATCAACGGTTGATAATCAGTTTTTGATAACACATCCGAAGATGTAGGTTGGGAGATTTTAAAAACAAAAGGATCTGACTCATCAAATTTCACATGTACTGTTTCCTCAACAGTACAAGTATTTTTATTAAAAACTCTATAAGCCTTAGAGGTTGTGGAATATCCTAAGAAAATTCCTTCATCTGATTTTGGTGCGAATTTATGTAAGTTATCTTTAGTATTCAAAATGAATACTTTGCAGCCAAAAACCTTGAAGTAGGAAAGTCTTGGTTTTCTACCATTCCATAACTCATAAGGAGTTTTATTAAGAAAAGGTCTAATCAAAACTCGATTTATAGTATAACAAGCAGTACTTACAGCTTCAGCCCAGAAATGTTTAGCAATAGAATATTCACTCAACATGGTTCTAGTTATCTCTTGAAGAATTCGATTTCTTCTTTCAATTACACCATTCTGTTGAGGAGTTCTAGGTGCTGAAAAGTTGTGAGTAATACCTTTCTTACTACAAAAAGTTTCAAAATCAGAATTTTGAAATTCTCCTCCATGATCACTATGAATAGTTTTCAATGGAAGGTTTTTCTCATTTTTAACTTGAGCTCTAAAACTTTTGAAATAAGAAAAAGCTTCAGATTTCCTTGCTAGAAAATAGACCCATGTAAATCTAGTGTAATCATCAACAAGAACAAACACATAGTATTTGCCTCCAATGCTTCCAGTTTGTGTTGGACCAAAAAGATCCATATGCACCAACTGTAATGCATCGGTTGTTGAGACTTCACCGATTGACTTAAAACTAGATTTATGTTGCTTGCCATATTGACAAGGATCACAAACTTTAGAAGAATCAAATCTAAGCTCCGGTAGATCCTTAACAAGTTTCTTCTTAGAGAGTTTACATAGGTTTCTAAGATTACAGTGTCCTAGTCTTCTATGCCATAACCAAGAATGATCTTCCATTGCACTTAGGCAAGGTAAATCTTGGCTTCTTAGGTCTTCTAAGTTTAAGGTGTAAACATTCTCTTGCCTATTGGCTGAGAGAATAAATTCTTCCTTGGAATTGTGAACTAAGCATTTATCATTCCTAAAATTCACAAGGTAACCTTCATCACATAACTGACTTATGCTAATGAGGTTGTGCTTAAGACCTTTAACAAAAAGAACATTTGAAATCAAATTTTTACCTAAAAGAACAATATTACCAATACCAACAATCTCTCCCTTAGCATTGTCTCCGAAAGTTACCTTTCCTCCTTTCGTTTTGATAATCTTTTCAAAGAAGCTTTTGTTACCAGTCATGTGTCGGGAACATCCACTATCCATGTACCAAACATTGTTGCTGGAACTTTCTTTATTTTCCTGAAATTAAGAACAAAGTTAGACTTTCGGAATCCAAACTTGTTTGGATCCGAGATTTCCAGACAATAAAATTTTTGGTACCCACATTTTCTTAGAAAAGTAAGCTTTATGAAAACCTAAGGATTGGGTTTTGTTTAAGGAACAATTTCTTGCCCAGTGACCACCACATTGACACTTAGTACAAAATGGGGCACTTTGAGGAACAAAATAATTTTTGCTGAAAACAGGTTTTGCATGGGTATAACCAAATCCGGATTTATTTCTTAAAGGTCGTATTTGAGAATACATCTTATCAAAATTTTCCTTACCATGGGTAAAGTTTGATAAACACTTCTTTAAGGAAAATATTTCGGACTTGAGTTTTACAACCAAGTTTTTATCTTCAAAATCATTAGTTTTGGAACTAGAGTTAGGCTCGAAAACATTTTTATTAGAAATTACTTTTTCTAACTCTTTAGAAAGTTTGTTCTTCTCAGAACTTACTTCCTCAAGATTTTTTGAAATACTTTCAAAATCAGCATTTTTCTTTTCAAGATCTTTAGAAAGATCTGATATCTCTTTAGTAAGAATAGAATTCCTAGAATTTGCCTTATCAAGTTTCTTGTTGAGTTTGGAATTCTCAATCTCAAGAAGTTCAGCAAACCTAGAGACTTCTTCAAAGGTAGGTAAAGTATTTTCCTCATCAGAAGATGATTCTTCATCAGAAGAGTTATAATACTTACTATCATTAGAATTTAAGGAAACATTGGTCAAAGATTCAGCATTTCGTACCTTAGCCATAAGACAATGATTATCAATAGATAATCTGGCTACAAGACCAAGATTCTTCTGTCCTGAAGATTCATATTCAGAAGATTCATCTGAAGAGTCACCACCACTGGCACTCCAGGTGTCATTAGCTTTCAAAACTTTCTTAGCTTTAGCTTTGTAATACTTTTTCCTGTTCCTGTCTGAATGTCTTTCCTTTCTTTCTTTCTTTCTGAGCATAGGGCAATCTGGTCTAATATGTCCAGCTCTCTTACATTCATAACATGTAACTTCTCCATCTTTCTTATCTTTCCTATCCTTCTTCTTATACTTGGATTGGAAGTTTCTCTGTCCAGCTATCTTGTTCATCCTTCGAGCAAGATTGGCTAATTCATTTTCTGAAACTTCACTTTCACTAGATTCGGATTGAAAAATGACTTTCTTAGATTTGGATCTGGTTACCCTCTCAGGAGTCTTAGCTTTCATCTGATTCGAAGTTGTAGTAAAAGCAACAGTACCATTTCCATTCTTCTTCTTGATGTTGTCAGCATCTCTCTTCATTCTGGTCTCATGTTGTAGAAGAGTTCCAAATAATTCATCAAGAGTAATTTGAGTAACCTTCCTGTTCTCATCTATGGCTGTTCTCTTGGATTCCCACTCATTGGGCATAATGTCAATTATCTTGTCCACAAGAGCTTCATCATCTAAACCTTTCTCTCCCATAGATTGCAGACTGTTGACAATTGTCATAAATCTTTGTTGTACTTTGCAGATAGGTTCTCCATAAGGAAAATTAAAGCCATGATATTCAGCTCTAAGCATAGCCCTCCTAGTCTCAATCACTTTAGAAGTCCCAAAATGAGTAACCTCTAACTTCTTCCATATACAATTAGCTGCTTCACAAGAAGAAATTTGGCTATATATATTTCTAGTCATTGAACATAATAAAGTGTTGCGTACCTTGTAGTTGAGTTGATATTCTTGCTTCTCCTGGTTAGTAAAGGTTCTGACTTCCTTGTCAGGAATTTTATAATCACCAGTAAGCATGACAAAGTTATCTACACCAGTATTGATAACAAAAGTCTTCATACGATCTCTCCAGTATTCATAATCATTACCATCAAAGATTGGTGGCCTTGTAGGATTCAAATTGTCTATCGAACCAACATTCATTCCTGCCATACTTGAAAATAACTTGGAAACAAACTTGTTAATAACAAAAATTCGGAATCAAAAAGTTCGGAATAGGAAAAGTTCGGAATGGATAATCCGGAATGAAAAAGTTCGGAATTGAAGAGTGAGCAAGAAAAACTTGAACGTGAGTACAAGTATTTCAGTAACCTTGGCTCTGATACCAAATGTAAGAATGGTATAGAGTAAGAGGTTTCCAACCTCTGATACCAATTGTAGGATCGAAGTATAATATGAGATGCTCAATATACAAGAGGGGGGGTGAATTGTATACTTTAAAAATTCCTTTGGAACCTTTAAAGTTAGTGATGAATAACTAGAGTTTCCTTAAGAAAAGGAAAGAACTAAGTTTAACAAATTTAAAACAAGTAAATTCACAACACCTCTAACACCGAAATGAACTTGGAAAGATATTCCAAAAGCAGGTTCCGGAAATATGGTTCCGGAAATTGAAACTTAACAAAAGTTACAATATAAGATTCTACCTTAAAGCGTATAGAATCTAAACTAATCAGAGTAAGTAAGGAAGTATAAGAAAGTTATACTTTCCTTAAGATACAAAATTACAGCGGAATAAAGACAAGTAGTAAAACTACTAGTAACAAGATAATAGTCTTTTAACCCAAAGAGAAGGGTATCCAACAACCTTGGATAAAGGTCCCTTGATTTATACTTTCAAGCAAGTCTGTCTTACCCACACCAGGGTAAGCCCTCGATACGAAGATCGGTGTCTCTGTCTTGCTATCCCCGCAAGACCTCAACTTCAAGGTAGTTGGCAACCTCTGTCTTTCTCAGCAAGAAAGCCCTCGATCTTTAAGGTAGTCGGCACCTCTGTCTTTCTCAGCAAGAAAGCCCTCGATCTTTAAGGTAGTCGGCACCTCTGTCTTCCTATCCCCGGAAGCCCTCGAATGTAATCACCAACATTCGGAGTCGCACGAAGCTTTGAGAGTTAATAAGAGACTCTCTCTCTAGAAATCACTTCAACAGCATGTAGGCACAAAACTCAGTTGTTTTTTTTTCAACCGCACCGGGCTCTTTCAAATGAGCTCCTATTTATAGGTGAGGTCGGCTCCTCCTTCAACGGTCATATTTCCCTTAAAGTTCGGAGGGACCTGTACACGTGTCACTTAGACAACGGTTAGTTTATAACAAAATGGACGACATCGTTTTATAACAAAGTGTAACAGAAAGCACGACATCGTTTTAAACTCTAACATAAAAGTTCGGAATAGAAATTTCGGAGTGAAAGTTCGGAGTGAACAAATTCAGAGTGTATAAAACAATGATAATCAGATTCTGTTTAATAGGTGAATTCGGAATGAGAATTCGGAATGAGCATTCGGAATAGGAATTCGGAATAGGAATTCGTCATGAGAAATCGTAATGAGAATTTATCATCAGAATTCGTAATGAGAATTCGGAATGAGATTTCTTCATTAGAATTCGTAATGAGAATTCTTCTTCAGAATTCGTATCCTCAGAATACATATCCGGAATTCGGAATGATACTTCCTTAGAGTTCTTGTCCAGAATCTGAATACTAAACAGAATGCTTTATATCTAAGTTTTAATGATTCCGAGAAAGTGAATCCGAATCTCTCACTTAAGAAAAATATTAATGAAAATATGATAAGGATAAATTTTTCTTATAAAAGCGATTTTTCTTAAGAAAGCATTTTTCCTTATAAAAGCGATTTTCCTTATAAAAGCAATTTCCTTACAAAAGCGATTTTCCTTACAAAAGCGATTTTCCTTAAGGATAAGGTGTTTGTGATTTTCAAAACAAGAAGGAATGGAAAAGTCATAAGGAAAACCTTATTGACTCAACAACTCCCACATGCGGAGTCTTCACAGAACCCCTCTCACTAGCCACTGGTGGTAACGACCTACAAAAGCACTGCAGATGACCCATCTTGCCGCAAGCTCAGCACTCGACTGGGTCTCGTGGACACTGCGGTATCTTGTTCCCCTCTCTGCCACACTGGTAGCACCTGATCGGGCCACCTGAAGAAGCTACCTGGCTGGTACTGCCACCCTGATAGAATTCCATTTGTCTCTTCCTCTTGCCAGCAGAAATAGTACCAGTAACTGGTGCTGAACAACCCTGGCCCACACCACTAGCTTCTCGTAGGTTCCTCTCAGAAATCAGCGCCTGGTTTACAATAGCGTGTATAGTAGGCAACCTGAAAACATTTACCAGCACTCGGATGTCATACCGAAGACCATCCTCAAAAAGTCTGGCTCTCAACGTCTCATCACCCACTAGCACGGGTGCAAAGCGCTGAAGCTCTGTAAAACGAGTAGAATAGTACATCACTGATATAGCTCCCTATTGCAGATTCATGAACTCACGAGCTCTATCTACCCTCAGCATCTCGGGAAAGAAGAAGTCATAGAAGACTGCCTGAAAATATTCTCACGCCATGTCTCTGTGATGCTCTGACTGGGTGGTAACATCCCACCACCTCTTGGAGGAATCACGCAGCATATAAGTCGCGAGCTTGACCCTCCGCCCTGGAGGCATCTCAAGATGCTCGAAAATAGTCTGCATCAACCCCAACCAAGACTCTGTAGCCTGTGGTCCGCCATCCCCTAAAAACGTAGGTGGATGCTGCTGCTGAAAGATACGTTTCAGCTTGGCCATATATGTGGCAGCCTGCGGTGCTCCCTGAAAGGTCTGCATGAATAGAAATAAGCCTTCACAGAACTGCGCCTCTGTGACTGTGTCCGGTATAACATCTGGCGCCGCATCTAGCTCTGCTGGTGGATCAACTGGTAGCCCATGGACTACCATCTCCGGAGTATAATCATCACTGCTCTCTTGGCGAACAACTCGCGGTCGTCTAGGCGACATGACACTACAAGGTCAAAATCACGCCTCAGATTCAAGATTATTAAGACTGAAATGAAGGAACCACAAAGGAAACAAGAGGAAGAAGGAATGAAAAAATGGAAAAACAAGACTACATGGCGTGTACTATGACTACACGGTGTGTACTTGACTTCCCTTCCCCTGTCTAGGTCCTTCTACACGGCTAAGCCACACGGCTTCTGTTCAACAAAACTACACGGCGTGTATAATATCTACACGGCGTGTGCGGTGTTATTTTTCCAACTACTCGTGTCATCTGTGACACGGCCGACTACTCGGATTTACTCCACACGGTGTGTTACACCCGCACACGGCGTGTACACCATCTCGTTTCCCAGCCACACGGATAACTCCACATGGTCTGTCCTCGGACAAGACTACACGGCGTGTCCCACAGGTACACAACGTGTTCAGGGAGAGGTGACACCGGTACGTGTTGTTAATTACATGGCCGAGTCCCCAGGTCACACTACACGGTGTGTTCATCATTGACACGGTGTGGTGTACAGGATTTCACCGACCCGTGTTGTTGGTTACACGGCCGGAATCCGGGTCACACTACACGGCGTGTTCATTCGGTACACGGCGTGTTTTACCCAATCCCTTCCCTACCCCGTGTCGCCGCCCACATGGTTCGTGACACGGGAAGATACTACACGGCGTGTACTCGGGGTACACGGCGTGTACTCAAAAAGTTCATTTTTCTTCCCGAACAGAAGAGCACACATGGCATGTATGAGGTCCTACACGACGTGTATTTTGGTTTTTCCGGACAGTATGCCTCAGAAACTTCCTCGAAACCCAGAAAATACTAAAAAACAACACCTGAGTGTCAAATTCCGACCCGTGGGGGCCCGTACAACCCACGAATCAAAGTTTGACATCATATCTGTGTTATAACCAAGAAACAGTCAATGATCCACCAAATTCCGGTGAATGGGGGCCCATACTCCCCAAAAACCAAAGTTTGGCGTCCATTACATAAATAGTTTAACAAACATACCATATCACAAGGCAGGTATTTATCAAGAAGCTATCACAACAGCATGCTTTCTTAGCACAACTACTATCACAAAAACATGCAAATTCTAATGCACCTACATGGCATGGAAACTATGCATGGCATGTGATATATATCATGTGCCTATATGATCCATGAGACGACATACCCTCATCTCATAGGGTTGCAACTAAATAGCACCCACAGATAAAATATAAACAGCACAATCCAAGTGCATCACCCAACAGTGAAAACATATCAACCGTAAAATTGAAAAATCAAAATAATGCAAAATACGAGGTAGACTGGCTTTTCCCTGTACACGGGTTAGCTACGCCCGGACACAGCTTATTACCAACTACCGTTCCATCCTATCCCTGACTATGGATCCAAATAGTAAGTCAAAGAAAAGAAACCCTCTGATACCACTTTGTAACATCCCGGACCCGGATGCCACGCAACGGGTGCCCCGAGCCTGGTTCGCCACAAGACCTCAAGCGAATTTCCCCAAACGCCAAAGGCTGCCGACTAGCAGCGAGGGCCCAGGTCTGATAGTGGAGAAACTATGCCCTCATTTGTCAAAGTGTAGCGCAGCAGAATACAGAATAAACATACAATGACAGCGAATGCAATAAACATACACAACTGAAATAACTACAGTAGTGGATATAACCAACAGTATATAAGTGATAATGCTACATGTTTCAAGTTCTAAGAAAACAGCCAGAACATGTTATACATCAATACAGTACAACAAAATGCAGGGTATAGAAAAACAAGAAAAATAGCTGGCAGTGGCATCGCGAGCCTAGGCTCGGTCCCATGCCCTCCTACTCCACAACAACAGTCAAGTACCTATATAGGGACTCTTGCCCCTATCTACACCTACAGCAACGTAATCTGTTTGGGCTGAAAAGTGTGACCCAAACAGGGTGTGAGAAATATATCTCAATAGGCACCCACCAAAGGCTCGTGCCCAACTGCATGTAAGCATGCAACAATAGTGTGCAATAGTAAAATGCAATAAAGTAAGAAGTAATAAAAGGTAACTAACTTAACAATTAAATTTCCATTTTATTATTCATTTAATCCATTAAATTTAGTATCATTTTGTGCTCAACAGCACCACGCCCTCAGGCCAACCAGTATCTCGCCCTCAGGCTAATATAGTAAAACCACGCCCTCAGGCTATACAGAATCTCGCCCTCAGACATTGTAATAGAATTCTCACCCTCAGGCATACGAAGTGTCGCCCTGAGGCACATAAGTCAAGCCCTCAGGCACGAAAGGTTGACCTCAGGTGGAATAACGACATCCCTTGGGCTAAAAAGTCACCCCCTCAGGCTAATATAGTCACACCCCCAGGCTAATATAGTCACACGCTCAGGCTAATATAGGTAACCGGGCCATTCCCAACAGGTAAACAAGCAGTAACAAGCAATTCCTCTCAAGTCAATTCTACAATTACTACTTTAAAGGCATACCCTCGGATATCCTGGCCAAACGGCTAAACAGTGAAACACACCCCGGGGGTGGTTCCGGATCCAAGCAACGATCCCAACCAGAATTTTAATATCATAATTAAATACCTAATCAATTCTAGGTGTTTAATATAGCAACAGCCTCAGCCACACGACACCCCCACATGGGTTTGTGGCACAAAAGAGAACAAAACACATAGCAGTTGGAAAACTAAACACAAAGCCACATACCTTATAGGTCAACGAGCATTATACCCGAATGCCCAAGAACGGCGTAGATCAGACAAATAACAAAAACCAAACAAATGTAAATAACTTACGTTAGGAGAATAATTGGAAAGAACGGTACCAGGAGAGGAGAGGGCTTACCCGTGCGGTTCCAACGAGATCGTCCGAAGCCGAAACGGATTCCAGACGGACTCCCGGCGGATCTTCAAAGATCTGGCCTCTTCCTTTGGCTCTAAAATGGTTCAAAAGCCTCCTCTGCCAAATGAGGAGGCTACTGCCTGTTTTAAGCCAGAAAAACAAAGTACACGGCATGTACTTATGAGTACACGGTGTGTACTTCTTTCATTTAACTGTTCATTTGGCGGCACCGGCACACTGTTCATCCGTCGACATGAGTACACGGCATGTACTCTCGAGTACACGGCATGTACTGTCGCCCAGCTGGTCGCGACTCCACCGCCTTACTGTTTAAGCCTACCGACTGACTACACGGCGTGTACGGTACCACTACATGGCGTGTAGTCGGTTCCTATACCCCTCGTCTCTGGCATGGCTACACGCCCTGTGTACTCATCCCAACATGACCAAAAGTACACGGCTTGTGGATAAAGTACACGGCGTGTAGTTTCGAAATTTAGCATTTTTTCCCATTTTCCATATTTTCTCAAAAACACTTAAGCAAAAGGAAAAAGAAGAAGCCCGTACCTCAAAAATAAGAACCGGGTTCTTACAATATGTTATTTTATTATTATTATAGGATAATATATTGATTTATGTGATATAAATATTATTTAATGTTATATGAAGAAATTCATGGATTCAAAATCAAATTTAATAATAAATTTCAGATACATCAACATATATTGTACTCACTTAAGAAGGTGGAGGAAAATTGTTTAAAAATATATTGAGTCATTGTAATGAATTTATTACCATAAAAATAGTATTATTTATTATTATATATGGGTAGAAAATATTTGATCTATATTTTTTTTTTGGATCCCAGGTGGAGGTTATGGATCACAGTAATTTTTTCCTAGGTTGTATAAGATCAATCATAGGTTGTCAAGGTTTGATGGAAGATAAATTTTTTTTTATTTTGATATATTTTACATCAATATTTTCAACATTATTTGTTTTTCATATATTTAATTTAATGATATATTGTATTATTTTTAGGGGTTTTAGGGTTTGTTTCATTTTTTTATGTTCAGGTTGTGTGATACAGTATTAAACCATGTATAATTAAATTTGGATTTATTTGTTTCTTGGATGTTATAACATATAAGTGACTCTTGCAAGACTTATAGTATATTAAATTCTTGACATATTATATAGATGTTAGAGGCCTTATCCCTCGCATAAATTAGGAGAATCTCAAAATGATGGTCTTCATAATTTGATGTAAGGCTAGTTACAATTCATAACATTGTTTATATGACATTGAAACATGTATATATTATGTTATGTCACTAAATAATGGAATCATATATACATTAGGTTTTGGTAATATTAATATTTGTGGAAGTAATTGGAAACTGTTATATTTGATGGGATATTATATGAATTACTATCACATATCTCAAAAATAGAAATCCAATTTAGTAGGCCAACAATATTTTTGAGGTGGGAATTATAGGTGGCATAAGTTAATATATTATAAATATGAAAAATGGGATAGAAAGTGACTAAATGGTTGAAATATACCCCTCTTGGACAATCCAATTACTTAAATATTCTTATATAATTTAGTGTTATATCATTAATTTTTATTATAAATTAATTTCATGATTATTATTACATCTTTTATATAAGTGATATATACATATTTTTTTAGGTTTTTTAAAATCATGAAATATTTAGTTTTTAATAAAATATTATAGTGTAATATAAGTGATTTTTAAATTTTCATTTACAAATTTATTTTTGTTTCAATGAAAATTGAAAAAATATTAGATTTATAATATAAGAATAAATTAGAGTTTAAAATTTATGTTTTTTTTTTGAAATTTTGAATCTAGAATATGAAAATATAACATTAGAACATTTAAAACATGTTATATTAAATTTGGATGTTATATTAAAAAAAGTCACAATTTTTTTATTTTTTCATTTGAAAAATAGTTATTTCAAATGATTAATAATTAATAATATATTTAAGGTAGTAATTTTTTTTAAAAACAATTAAAATTAAAATTATACTTGACAAACCTATTATAGGGACTTTGGGGAATGTTTTAAAATTTTATAATAGTTTAAAATTTTGTTGAAATGTAGATATGAATGTATTAAGCAAGGATTTTTTTAGAAAAATCTTACAATGATCCATTTAACATAAATGATCTTAATCAAATTTAGATTATTTTTTGGTCCCTAACATAGATTAAAACATGAGATTGGGGTGGTAATTAGGAGTATTTAATTTATTATTTCCCAAATAAATGATTTTATTTCATATGTAACAAAAACACTTATATTTTTTTATCGTAATAACAATTGAGTAAAATAATTTATATTGACGATATAAATTATTCCACCCAATTAGGATATTTCAAGATGTGTTAATGATAATATGACAATGAACTAGAGAATCTAAATATCACTATTTATTATTACATCGTTATAGTATTCACATTGAACCTCTTATATTATTACCATGTACAACCAGAAAGATCACTACTCTCATCTTATTGTGAATCTAACTATTCTTATTGAAATGTGATCTCCTTCCTCTATAATGTTTTAACAAACACATGTTATGGGCCATCAGATAAGTTCCACTTAATTTTACTTATTAGACATTACAAAATATTCTCTAGAAAGTTAACTTTTTGACTACTCCTTATCAACTTCAACCTCCTATATTAATTAACTGTAACTTCCCACTTTTCCAATCTCATATTTTCAATTTTATATATATTTTATAAAAAAAATATTTTTATTGATCTCATTTAAAAATATATCTCAAAAATATAATTCATGAAGTCACCTCTCTCTATTTTTTTAGATATTATCAACAAAACAATTTCATTAAACTCTAAAACTCACAGAATCATTTCACATCTTAATTTTATATTAATTATTATGTTATAAGGGGAACCATTACATATCTAGAATCAAAATTCTTCCGAAATGAAATATGAAACCCATAACCAAATCCAAAAACACATGAAAAAAATTTGTATTAAAAAGATACCCATCGTGAGGCATTTTAACCTACCACATCATCGTCTGTGAAATTTTCACAGAAGTGTTCTTGGTCATAATAGATTTAAAACACCATAAAATAACACCCTTAAAATAATAAAAATAATATATAATTTAGTTTATTATATTATTATGTCATTCAACTATTCTAATAATGCATGATTAAAATGATCTCTATGAACTGCAGGTAAATTAACATTGGCTGATTCATCAGAAATTCTAGAGTCCCTAATAGAAAATGCATAGGTATATAGTGACGTAAACTCTTAGAAAATCACATATATGAATAGTTTGTGACGCATACACTGACCTATAAGGAAATCTTGGTTTCTCTTAACAGACATATTCTATATCAAAACCCATATATCATGAGATAAAACACAAAAAAAAACTAAGTTAAATGACACCTATTATCATGCAAGATGACACATACTTACAAATTAATTGTGTAAATAACTATATTATTCTATTGAACCATATTTTTTTCAAGAAACGCCAAATATAATCCATGATTCTTCTTTCCTTCATTAGATGAAATACTAAAGACTACATAATGTACATTGAATATTACTTCCACATCATTATTAACAGACACAACCAAAATCATACACTGATGGGGGTTTAGGTAATAATCACCCATATTGGGTTTGTTGGCGATTTTAATTTGATATATGAAATAAGAAATTAAGTAATTACTTAACTATAAAGATTTGATAAAAAACCTATGTGAGGAATATGTTAAGGATTCAATTATTAACAACTCTAATCCCACATGAATCACTCTCCATGTGAGAAATAATGACAAAATTAAAATATACTCATAAAAACAGCTCATGGGAAAAATAGCTCATGGGAAATTAATTCTCTCACCACTTCCATATATATTGTCTAAAATTATTCACCCCATTTCCAATACCATATATCCCACCTCATGTACAATTGATTTAATCTCCCCCTAATTAACACATGCACTGCTCCCCCATTCAAGTAGAGGTAGTGAGAAACTCTCCCCTATTTTTATCTTACCCACAAAAAACCACTAAAAAAGTCCACAATACATAATTATATGATTTTACATTAAAAATTATGAATTAAAACATTTATAGAAAATCAATTTCCATAGTGGCATGATAGAGTTAGGTACAACTATTCTAGTTAGAGGGATCCTAGTGGACTCTAAGAGCTAACTAATGTCTTTCAATATACATCTTGGGTATTTCTTTGGTCATTATATGAACAAATTGATCTCTAGTGGAAAAATAATGTAACATCATAATTCTTTGTTCAGAATTATCCTAGCAAAAATGAGTTTTTTGATCTTAATGTACTTTTTTATCAACTGATGAAGGCGATTTGGAAAATATTTATTGTACTCATTTTTTCACAATTTATGAGAATAATATTGTACACTTCAATACCAATGTATTTATTTATTTATATTATCCATATCAATTAGGAACATGTTTAATTTGATACTATATATGAAGAATTAACTATGATTAATGATATGGACTATTTATTTTTGATTTCCTAAGAGATAAAAAACTCCTAAGTTAGAAACACCTCTCGAATTGGATTTCAATCCATCCACATAAATAGGCCAATTTTTATATGTATAACCCAAAAAAATATATGAAATACCATAATAAAACTGCACAAACACTTGTGTGTGACTGATATAATGAAGTATTCTTTCCACAACTTGTAGAATCCTTTATCTATAAAAAAATTGATAGAGAGAAACTTGGAATGTAAAAAAATGATATTTGGAAAACATTATTTCAATTAAAAAAATCTCTAAATTATTTTAGTATAATATGTCACATTAACATCCTTTCTATATCCATCTTTTGATAATTTCACCTTGGTTAATTATGAAGATTCTATAGTCCTATAATTTTCCATTAAATACCTTTTGAGAACCTATTTAGAATATTTTTTTAAATAAATAAATGTTTGTCTCTTCCTTTGAACCACTTGTATTTTTTGGAATAATTTTAGCACACCTATCAAAGACATCACAAATTCACTAGTAGTGAAATCTAAAAGAAACTTATATTATTAATCAATCACACCTCTAAAAATTATTTCATCTATGTAAATAAGAACTAATATACTTTTATTATTTTACTTCATGATGTATATATATTCATCTAATCTAATTCTAATAAATATAATATTCTTCAACTATAGAAAATCCATGATTATGAAACCCATTATGATTTCTTTTGTCTATATAAGTATATAATAAACCGAAAAATATTTTTATAATTTTCACACACTAATAAAGAATCCATATTCTCTATTTAAAATTCCCCATAATTTAATCCATTCAATAATTCTTATTGGATATCCATTTGATAAAAACTGATTTCTCTATTCACTTCCAGAGAAGGAAAAGTATTATAGACTCTAATCATTCCACAAGAGAAAAAATTCATCCAATTTCAAGCTTTTTATTTTAGGATATTTATTCAATACTAATAAAGACATTTTATATGTCACCATTTTTTCTTTATCATGTTTTTTTAAAATACCCAATTGGTTATGATGAAATATTTACCTTGTTCCCTTGGAAAAAACCCATGTTTGGTTATTTTCAGTTTGGTTAATATCCCAAACCATATAATTGAATAAAATATCATCCGTAAAAACATATTTATAGTTTTTAGGTTCCACATATTAAATAAAATAGTTTTTTTAGGCTTAATTATTTTGGTTTAAATTGGAGTTTTCTAGTCAACAATAATTTGGTTTTTATATATTTCATCCCTTCATGTTTCTACCTTTCAGGCTAGTGTTATTTATATATTTCTTTATAAAAAAAATATAACCTAATTATTCAATATTCCACTGATCTACCCTTGGTCAATTGAATTTATTTTCACTTTATTCATTCATTTTTTCACTCATTTTTTGGAATTTCTTCTCACCAATTTTTATATTTTTTTTATCTTCAACTTTGATTACATATTTTATTTACAAGATGTTATTAATATATATTTATAGTATTTTTAAAATAAAATTTTGTATGGTCATCTATTCAGAATAAATTCATCCCCATTATCATTTAACTTTCTTTGATGAAGATGATAACACCTTCCATTTAAGAAGGGGAGGGGCCTCAACCCTTGATATATACTGATTTCATTAGGATATATAGGAGATAACATGGGTTATATTTTACTCTTGATGAGTGGATTTTATTTTTCCCTAAAATTCATGTTTTTTCAAAGGCCTATGGGATCCTCAGTAGTCATATGGTGATCCTTCCATTACTCAAGATTACAATGATGCATTGAAATTTCTTACCCAATCCATGGAAGCTATATTTTTCTACTGGGGGATTCCTTTTCATCCCTTTGAAAAAATTAAGAATGAAGAATGTGGTTTAAGGTAGAATTAAACTATTAGGAAACTATGGCCTTGTCATATCCTCATCTGAATTATTAATAACATATATTTGGTGATAGATTGGTCCAAATATAGATAATATCATTGTGGTTTTTGTTTCTTCATTCTCTAATAGTCATTTTACATTTCCTTGAATCGTGACCCGTCTACTCATATGATATCAAACCATCTCATTATGTTTTTCCCTTAGAGAACCATGAACTAGACTGGTCTAGTAAAAAAAATTGGCTATTTTCTATCTGTTGATCATAGGTCTTCAAATTCAAAATATATTATAATTGTATGTATCCTCGTTGATATGGTTATTTCCTGACTCCTATTTTAATGGGTTTGGATTGTGACTGTGGGTCAATAAAAATATTTTCAATGTATATATTATGAATCGCGAATAAATGTTTTTCATTAATTTAAATATTAATGGACACGTTCATTTTGGTTATTATAAGGGGACCCTATGTGTTGAACTGGATAACAAATATCCACCTTGATATAATAAAGAATTTACTTCTATAGAAGTGGATTTCTGATCTAAAGGTTCAAGGATTGACGTCATTTATTATCTAGTTGAACCCATAAACCAAATTTATATTTTTTGGGATGAGGTTGAAAATAAGGATATATTGTCTAGTGTATTTTTGTGAGTATGATAAATTATTCTTTTGCTGGTCAGGTTCTACCTCCCTCAGGTGTTATCTCCGTCGAACAAAATGATGAACTGCAAGGGAATTAAGACATGAAATGTATACTATTTGAGTTTCTCAGTCCTGATAAAGGTAATACATCCCCCAAGAATATCCTAAATTGTTTGGTGGCATAATTATTGGATAAGTTTCAATATTCATAATATTTAAAGGGGTAAAAAATTGAGAAATAAAATATATTTATGCTAAAGGAATCCTCTTCTAGTACATTGGAATTACAAGATATTGAGTCTAGGAAACACTACTTTAATGGAATCATGGTCACATCCCACACTATACCAAATATTTAAAAAATTTAATGGGGATTATCATGATTTTTAGAATGAGGCCCTAGAACCCATCCTAGAAATTTTTCTCAAGATTTGAGTGAATTTCACGAATTTTTTTTTTGATGAAACATCATTGATTCAGGTTATTGGATGGAATATTCGAATGAATGAAGTTTGTTTCCTTTTATTTTTTTAGTTACTATAGATTTGTATGTTAAGGTGTTTCTCTCAAAATAAGGGGAAGTAACATATGAGTTATAATTACTATCCACCCTCAAAAAACCCATGCTTACAAGATTATTATGAAATTTCTCTATATCTACGGAGACTCAGACTTAAACCACTAAGGTATTTAAGAATAATTTCAATTCAAATGTTCTTGGAGGGCCTCTAGAGGTTTGAAAAAATACAGAGTTTTTTAGTCCAATTTCACAGAAGAAATGAATGTTTTTATGATATTATTCCTAAGGCCACGAAGAGGTAAGCCAATGAGAAAATCTCAAGTGGGGGAAATTTTTTTGATGATGATATTGACTAGTTGATGGATTTGGTGGTCCTCAAGTTCTGATTAATATCAGTGAACTTTGGATGATCTCACCCCTAGACTAGATGTTTCATAAGGTGGATAGTTCTTAATTTTCTTTCAATGGATTATTTTTTTTCATTCACATTACATTTTGATCTATATATGTTCATATTTACATCAGTCCATCCCTATACATTAATGATTTATTATGGAAAAACTAGTCTATCCATATAATGAAACATGTTGGTTACCATCATAACACTATAAAGTGGTGAGTTTAATGGGTTTTCCATTTGAATAACTCAGTAGACAGCCAACTGAAAATGATGAATGGATAGTTTTGGTAGTTTTTGAAACACCTTGTGCTTTCTGTAATGAATTTGTGGTACTATTCATAGCATCCTAAAAAATCACCATGTGTATGTTAAGATAGACAATTTGATGATTTTTTTGGTTATATGCATGATGTATTATATGCTACATGTTTATTTATTTTGTGTTTGGTAGTTAGATTTGGGAGATTTTTAGAATATTGTATAGTTTTTTTAGTAGTCTATATAGTTACTACTTGCTTTTTGGAATAGTGTATAGTGGGATTCTTGAAATTATAGATCTACATGTCTCTCTCTCAGATGATGCTAAATCTCGTACCTCTGTTTTTGTTGATTTTTTTGATACATTAATGGTTCTCAATTTTTTTTGTATTTTATTTGTTTTTTACTATTTCATTGTGGTTTTATAAAGTTTTATAAAAATATATGCTAGCTCAATTAGGTTAAATACCCTGAGGGGGAATCAGGGAATGACAGATTAAAACAACTTCCCCATTCAAATCTTGTTTTTCTCATTATAAAAAAAATATTATCTCTCTTTCCTATTTTAATGAATGAATAAAAAATAAATCATGCATGGGACACATTGATTTTTTTTGGTCCACTAACAATAGGCTACATCTAAGGATCATACAACAATAATGTGCCAATGTGCCAAATACAATAAGGCTCACTACCTAATTATAAGGTATGGGATAGATCACTTCTACGCCTCAGCTTAGTACCTTTACATTTTTTAAGAAAATCTTACTACATTCGTAAGGGTCACTGCCTTTGTATCTTTATTTGGATCACTACGAGTGAATAGAATCCCCTAATTCATCTTTTTGTTCTCAATGTTGTTGAATGGATCCACGTATAGTTTATGGACATGAAGGCCCCTTCATTATCACTAATGAATACGTCCTCTATTGTTGGTAGATACCATGTTGAATCTATTTATTTTTTTTCACTTCTGTAAACACACCTCGATGCAAAACATCCACTTTCCAGAAAACTGGAATAGACTTCTCTTTAATGTAGCAACAAAAAATTACCCCCAATTTGGAGAGATCAACAAGTGAGTCCAAGTATTCTTTTCACAACTTTGAATGTAGTAGTGAATATCTTTCTTCTTTAGGTATTTTTAAATTGTGAAGATCATCTATCTTATTATTCTATATAAAAATTCAGATATGATAATTATAGTTCTCACACAGTAATGTAGGCATGCATCTTCATGCGCAAGATTCATCTGTGATAATCATGTGTGAGGTCCTATCGTGTAATTCCTTGTGCAAGATCATGTCATGTTCCCTGGTGTGATATCATTGGACATATCTATTTCATGATTTTTGTAATATCATGGCATGAACCCTTGCATAAACCCCAAGTATGAACCCTTAGAGTGAACCCTATTTGTGTGATCTCCTGAACTGAACCCCTGGTGCAAAAACCTATTTGAAAATGCTCATGGAATGAAACCCTGGTGTTATACCTTTTTTGTGTGAGTTCATGTCTACATGATATCATAGAATGAACCCTTGGAGTGAACTCCTATAATGATCCCTTTTCATTATTTTCATAATACATTGTTCAGATCGTGCACACCACTTTAGACAATTTATATTCCATCATGATTTCTCTTCATGAACATGCTTCGCAACAAACCCATGGCATGAAACTCATTTTTCATGAACACATAGAACAACCCTCATTTACCACGAACCCCATCTACAAACCTCCTTCACAAGATCTTACTATAAACCTCTCTTAGATATTTCTTCAAATAGTTCTTTTAAGGGAATCTTTATCAATCATTAACGATGGATTATGGGTATTTATAGGCATAAACCCACCACATTAAGCTTTATATTGCATGGACATACATCCACCTCATCGACATCACATGCTCCGTGAACCCCTGCAGAGAAATTTGGGTGTGAACCCCTAGTGTAAGTCATATTCTCACACCTCATACCTTTGGGCATGTTTCTTATTTGTGATCCACAAACCTTTGTGGACATTCTCTCTTCGCAAACCCAGTTTATCATTCATGTTCTTCAAACATCCAATCATTATTCATTCTTTAAGAACCTCTGATTAGGATTCACACTTTGTAAACCTCCATTAAATATTCATGCTTTGTACAAGTTCCTGGTTTGAGTACTCAATCAGGCTTTCCTTGAGTCCTTGTATTCATGCCTTTTGTGAGTCCCTTATACCAGTCCACACTCAGGCTTTGCACAAGTCCCCTCATTTTTTGTTTATGTGAGTCCCTTGTGTAAGTCTTCATCCACACATTACATGATTCCATGCATTCACGCTTTTCCACATCACCTTATGTGAGTCCACATACGTGATTTGAATGAGTCCTTGCATTCGATCATCGCACAAGTCCCTTATTTGAGTCTACATTTGGGCATTTCATGAGTCCTCATATTTACGATTTTCATGAGTTCCTTGTTTGAGTTCACATTCACACTTTGTTTGATTCCTCGCCTTCACGCTTTTCGTGAGATCAAAGCTGGGTCTTTATGAATTCATTGACAATGATCCCCTATCAACAACCTCAAACCTTGTCTAAAAACAAAATCAACCATAAATAGGGACCAAGAGGGATTTTTGGATAACAATATCCCTCTTTGGGTTTGTTGAAAACTCTTCATATTTGGAAACCATGTTAAAGCTTATTCCATCTTCTACAAAAAATTCATTTCTAGTGATTTTGATAGAAATAAAAGATTTAGTCAACACACACTATATGTCACCATGAGTCATTCTTGGCATGAGAAAGAAGAGTAGAATGAAAATATTATCAATGAATCATATAATTCAAAAATCACTCAGATAATTTCATCATGAACATCTTCTTTCATGATATAAAATCGATGATCGATTATATTTAGCATCGCTAGATTTAAAACTCCCCCTACTTCTATACTCCCCCTATCAACTTCTCCCCTGACTTGATTATGAAATTTTCTCCTCTTTTATAGACACAATTTTTCCTCCATTCCCAATGAACTTGAAGGTCACATCATTGCAGTTTGCATCATGGTAAAGAACACAGATCATCATATGAGGTAAAACAAATCATACCTTGGGGATAGGGTGTCCCACATCCACATAATTTCATGTTTGGGTACTCGACTAAAATCTAAGAGTCAGTCAATGATTTTAATAAGATTCTTGGGGTAGGTAAATTATCACAATGTCTACAACCTATTATTTTATAGGCACATACTCCAACTTCACAGTCCCTTTCTCGAACAAATACTTGATAAAATCATACTTGATTTCAATTTTCTTTGTCCTTGATCATTGGACTAGATTTTGATCAAATTTATAGCACATTAATTTTCACAATAGTTCCTGATCAAAAACTTCACTTCAACTCCAATGTCATCAAGATACTACTTCATCCACAATAACCACATTCAAGTTTGAGTAACCACGATGTATTCATCTTCTATGGTGAACAAGGATATGAAATATTGTTTCTTTATTAGACATGAAATACATAGTCCACCAATTTAAAATGAACCACATGACATTGATTTTGTATCATCAGCTGATCCAGACCAATCGTCATATGTATAGCCCAATAACTCTAATTGATATGTTTCATTGTACAATAAGAAGAATACAAAGTTCCATTAATATGATGAAGTATTATTTTCACTATAAGAAAGTTTTTTTCCTTATGTTTACATCGATATTGTGCTGATTGGCATTTGGAAAAAACAATATCAGAACTTCTCATTGTCTGGTATAATATAATGCTAATGATTTGACCATATTCTATGACATTTAATGAACAACCTTCATCATATTAATATATTTTCATTCTGGTACCAACCAAAGTCATCATCTACTCAGAATTACCTATAACAAATCTTCTCAAAACCTCCTTATAATGTTTATATTTAGAAATGAATATGCCATTCATTTCACTATGTCACCAGTAATACAAGGAAAAATGGTTGTTCATCAGTCATTGACATTTTGAATTTACTTTTCAAGAACTCCAAAAACTGATTACAGTATTCTTCATAAAATCCACTAAATATTATTTCATCAATATATAATAGAATCATAATCATTTTATAACTATCGTTGTTGACATATAGATTGTGATCAACACCACCACACTAAAAACAAGGCTTATCCAAAAACTGATCTAGGCTTCAGTACCATGCTCTTGTTACATTATTCATCCCATATAGAACATTCTTTAACAAAAATAATATGCTCTCATCTTCATGAATTAGAAAACCATAAGCTACTCAATATAAACTTATTCATCTAGAAATCCATTCAAAAATTAATATTTTACATTAATATGGAATTCCATGATCTTTATTTGTAATTTTAAGGCCAATAATTATCTAAATCTATCTATCCTTGTAACAAGTAAAAACATTTCCATAATGTGAATACCCTGTATTTGGGAGTACCCTTTTCACACTAGTCATGATTCATTTCAAATAACTACACCAAATTCATTGATTTTTTACAAAATACCAATTTAGTCCCAATAACATTATTATCTATTGACCTTGAAACAATCTCCTATACTAGGTTCTTCTCTTTATTTTCAATCTATTTATTCAAAACCTAGACCCAATTTTCATCTCCTACAACTTCCTCAAAAAAATTAGGCTCTGATCATGATAAAAAAAGATTCCTTTTGTAGATTCTTCATCATTCTTGTCTACATTGGTGTTTTTGTGTAACCAATTATGTTCTATTTATCAATTTCAGATCTTGTCCTCCATCTTTTTATAGATATAGGGTTTTTCTCATCCTTCTCATTATCTGACCATTCTTTATAATTAGCCTCCATAATTAGAACATACCCTAATTAACTTATCTCTTCACCACTACCTCATAAGACTGATTTTTTTTAATATTCTAATATTTCTAAACTATAGTTACATCATGGGTTTTAATTACCTTTCCCATCCACTTATTGATGCATTTATATTTATTTCTTTTCATTGAGTAACCAAGAAATATTCCCTCATCCCCAAGGGATTAAAACATTATGTGTTTCTTCATATTGAGAATGAAAAACATACATCTGAAGACTAGAAATTAATTCAATGTTGCCATATTTCCATACCTCAACTCAAATGGATTCCTCTCTTTTTTTACATTATAAATCTCTATTTGATGTGTATAATGATTTCATCACTACTTATTTCCTGAACATATCTAGAAGGATGTTCTAAATGTGTATTATTTTATCCATGTCATAATCAGTTGATTTATTCTCTCAACTACTCCACTCTATTGTGGAGTTCTCACTATGGAAACATGGTGCCTTATACCATGTTTATTGAGATAATTCTACAATTGGAAATATTATAACTCTCTTCCATTATCTATTTTGGTCTTCTATATTCTTTTAGAAATTATCTTTTTAACATCCCTTTTTAAATTTCTTATGAAAAAGAACATCTCAGATTTTTGAGTGATGACTGAATCTCGTGCCATTATTCTAAAATCATCAATGAAGAGAACATAATGTCACATTCTATCAATATATATTGGTGAAATAGGTCTGTACAGATCAATATACACAAACTCAAGCAATATTGTTAATATTTTCCCCTTTCCTTTATATGTATTTAAAATTACCTTCCCTTGTGGAAAAGAATCACACATGTGATTACGATCACATGATAACCCAGGGATTTATTGAGCATCATTATATTTCACCAGATATTCCATTGAAATTTGGCTCAAGTGATGAAGAAATTTTTTACATATCTTATTTTCTTATTCCTTCGATAGAAATCACAAATCTACTTCTTCATTTATAGGGTATATAATCCCTTTCATATACTTTCCCTAAAAAATAAACACACTATCTTTTTCCATGATTATATATAATTTCATTTAAAATCTTATGTAGTTTCTTGGGTCACATAATTGACTAACACTAAGTATGTTCTGACTCATACATTCAACAACTAATACATCAGAACATCTCATATCTCTTCTCCCAAGCATAGATTTTCCTACGCCAACAATAATGAGATTTATTATTACCAATTAGTATGATTCCTTCCTTATCATACCTAGTTTTGGTTACCATATCCTTATTTCATGTCATATAAAAGGTGCACCCTTAATTAATAATACATTAAACAGTGTGATCAAATTCTTTAGAGGAAATATTTTCTAGGAATATTTTTATATATTTTTTTTATCCATGTTTTGACTTCATATCTGGTACAGATTGATGATATTGATCTTCCTCAGAGTATAGTGGACCATCAGCATCATCATTCAACTCTACAAACCAATTTCTCATTATTATCACGTGTGAAGATAAATTGAATTGATTCTTATCACCACATTCATTATTCTTGAACACATTTATCTACATTGTTGATGAGAAGTATCTTTCATTGTTTCTGAAACCTCCACACCAAAAATAGTAAAGATCAGATGATGTATTGGAATATTGAGTTTTTTATGGATGCCTTTGTTGGTCATGTTGCCTTTGATACCTTATGGATATGAAACACACATTTTTTGAGTGTCCCATCTTTCCACAACAATAAAATTTCATGTGAGGTGTATTCTTATGTGTAAATACTACACTACTGATTCTATATTGGTTTCTCTAAATCTTTTAGTTCTGATTCATACCTAAATCAATCTTCATCCTCAGAGTGGGAGCTTATGGTCTATGTTCAACCATTATTTCTTTCTATTTGTGATCAGGACCCTTAATATTTGAATCATTATGTTCAATCATTTTCTTTTCTCGATACTCTTGTTTCTATTTAACTGGATCTTTAAATTCAACTTTTATATTTTAAATTGGCTCTTTTTCCTCCGTTATATTATTATGATTTTCTCCTAATCTTTCACTTTTCTTCACCTACTGACAACTTCCTCTTCAAGATCATTTATATGTTTGATTTAATATTTTCTAGTATTATCCAAACTATCAATCCCTAGTTTCTATTGTTTAGTTTTGATTTTATAATGAACAAAATTCTTAGAGTTCTCCAAAATTAAAAATTTCAGTTTTTTAATTTCATCATTTAGATCATACTTCACTTATTCTTATTGCTGCATATAAAGTTTGACACTGTGAACAAAATTGTTGGATTTATTTATTTATTTTATCTCCAAATAAATTTTTTCTCAAGTGGGGATATTAATTTAGCATGCATATAAAATCATTCATGTACTTTTTATTTATCACTCTAGCTTTCTTCCCTTTTATGGTAGATATTAACAACTTCCCCCATAATAACTGCTTCATCATCCTTGCAGTCCTAAAACTGTTCTGCCTCATATTCTTCTAATCTTTCTTCTTCATTTGAAAAAATATTCTTATTTTAAAAGAAATTTTTCATAAAATTTTATCACCTTTCACATAGGTTGAAGATTTATTATTAAGATTTTTACTTCATCAACATAATTTTCTTCAAATTTCATAGGGAACCATATTTCATGATTTACAACATTTCCACCTTAAATAGAAGAAAGTGAGAGTTTCCCTTTCAACCTTTATTTTTCTCTTCGTATGTTTGATGAAATGAACTACATGACTTCAACAGTCTCTTCTTCATCTTTCCAATCATTAATACTAATCATCTTATTGGACTTGAATGCCACTTATTTAGACATTACCTTTTCCATAGCCTGATTATCATATTTTATCATATTATATGCGACAAGTATAATTTACAAGCTATACATGGTAAAATCCTTGGGATATTTATCTTCTAGTAAAATACTACCGGATTGAACAGAGGAGTAAGTCTTATCGAGTTGTTCTTGACAGTCTTAACATCTTCAATAATATATCTAGGACCATGCATGTCTTCTACAATAACATTCACCTAATTAAATAATTCATGATTATACTCGTTAGTTTATATTATACGAACATAATACTTGTTCCATATAATATTTATCTGTGATTATCTAACTTTTGAGTCACCCTCATAAATATTTAGTAAATTTTCCTACATATAATGTGATTATTTGCATGAAATCACCTTTTATAGATATCATTATACATGGAAGCTCCCAAAGCATTGATTGCTTTAGTGTTAGCATCCAACTCCCTTTGGTTAGCTTTTGATAAGCCATCACTATTGATACTGGTCGAAATTCCATGCATCCCTACTATAAATACATCCATTACTAAAGATCAGAAGTAGTGACACATATGATTCTTCTATAATTGAAGATTTATTCCATCAATGATCAAAATCCAATTCATGACAACCTAATTTTATTCTACTAATAGAGAAACACTAACTTTCAACCTTCCACTGAGATACTAATTGTTATCCCAACTATGTTAAATATACTAGGGGTGAATCAGGGCATGACATATTAAAACAAATACCCCTTCAGATCTTGTTTATTTATTAAACAAAACACGCTTCTCTCTCATTACATTTTCAATGTATGAAATGAAATTAAATCATACATGACACACATCGATTTTACATGGTTCACCCTCACTGGGATACATCCAATGAGCATACAACATCAATATGACAATTTACCAAATCCAATAAGGCTCACTACCAAATTACAATGTGTGGAAAAAATCAATTCTATGCCAAGACTCCCTACCATTAAAATTTTTAGTGTCAACCCACTACTTTCACAGGGGTCACTCCCTTTGTATCTTTCTCTAAATCAATAATAGTGTAAAGGAACAACTTCTTCCTCTTAATTTGATCACTTATTTGAAATGAATCCACACAGTGTTTAAGGACATGTATATATTTTTATTATCACAAATTAATGAATCATCAATTTTATCTAATGTTTATGATGAATTACTTTCTAGATTAGTCATTGGCTTCAGTAAAACCATCTTGATGGAATACTTCCTCTTTTTAGAAAATTAGAATAGAATTTTATATAATATAGACCCATAAATTACAATTGATTTGGAAATATATTCATGTAATTCAAAGTGTTATTTTAACTTTTTTGAATGTAGTAGTGAATAGATTGTTTCTACAAGTATTATCAAATGGTGAAGATCCTATATCCTCTTCTTCTTCTTCTTCTTCATAATTTAGATATGATAATGATACTTATCACAATAAAATGTAGTCTTGTATCTTCATGAACAAGAATCTAGTGTGATACTAATGTTTAAATCCTTATGCATGATCCAGACACGAACTCTTGCGTGAGATCCTGGGGAATATCATGTTCATGATCTGAATGATATCCTAGTGAAAACCCTTGTGTGAACCCCTAGAGTAAGCCCCTGGTGTGAATATTATATTTACGAGATCTTATTGTGAACCCCAGGTGAGAACCCTTGTTTGTGTGAGCTCCTAGTATAAACCCCTAGAATTGGACAATGTCTTTTCGTACTTATATATGTGTAAGATCTTGGTATGAACCCCTGGTGCAAAACCCTATCACAAAACCTATTCTGGATTTTCACATGAATTTATTAAGATCATGTGCACCACTTAAGACAATGTAAATTCCTTTGCGAGTCCTCTTTGTGAACCTTCTTCACTGTGAACCCCTGGTGTGAACCTCCTTTGTTGAAAACCCCTATAGTGAACCTCTATCACTGTGAACACCTTACAGTGAACCTCTCTTTAATTATTCTTCATATCAATATTTTTATAATAAATTCTAAAATTTTAAGAATGAATTATGGGGTATTTATATTTATAAACACGCTCTATTATACTCTGCTATTAATGTAAAATAATCAACCTCCTAAACATCAGATGATATATGAACCCGAATAGAGAAATCTGTGTGGAAACCCCTAGAGGAGACCTTTTATGACTATTTAAACCCTTGAGTATGAGTCCTATTTAGCTCCTCAAACCTTCATGTGAAATAATGCTCTGTGAACCTAGTTCATCATTCACTGTCCATGAACCTCTTTTCATCATTCAAAACTTGAGAATATCTATTCAAGATTCACACTTTACGAACCATTATTCAAATTTTTTACTTTTCACCAGTTTCTGGTGGGATTCCACATTCACACTTTGCATAAGTACTAGTATTCACGCCTCGTGCGAGTCTGCATTCTCTCTTTGCATGAGTCCTTGAATTTTACCTTTGAGAGAGTCCATTTTTTTACTCCCCGTTTGCACTTTTTTGGGGCATCACATTCTATATTTTCATGAGTTCATTATATGAGACCCTATTTGTGCATTGCACAATTCCTCTCATTCACGCTTTGTGTGAGTCCACATTTATGCTTGGCGTGAAATCAATTATAACTTTTTAGGCCTTTGAAAATAAAATTTATCAGTTAGGTGGGAAATCATCATAATACTTTCCATAATTCTGAATTAATCAATAAACCAGATAATATACCTATTTTATGATTATTTAGGTGTCATTATTCTACTAGAATTTTCAAGATCTATCACATGCATTCTAGATGATTTTCCCTTCTTGGAATTTATGGTTTTTATAAATTCTTCCCCTATTGACGTGAATAACATTTATTAGTTTCACCACATGTGTGATTAGTAATGTCATTATAATCATCATTCTTAACCACATTTTTATAGACTCTTAGATCAAGTGTCTAAAACCCATGTTTCAAATCATTTATTCATCTTCGATGTAAAAAACCAAAAAATCACCTCACCAAGGAGGTAAAATTTACCATTATTATATTTACCATGATGAACAAACAAAAATTTCCATTCCTTAACACTGCATGTCTTCTTACTAAATTAGACAACATGCCCTATGAAACAAAGATATATTATGATCAATATAATATGACTAATAACTTCAAGTAATATAAATTCATCCATTATCATGTATTTTCCACCATCCATGGGTTTGTTAATGCTAATCTTTAGCACATAATCGTTGCAAACTTAAACAAATCCATCATTTTTTTATTTTATGTCAGTCATGATGTCTTAATTTTACATGATATTATGATTTCACCCACTATCAGGAAAAAATGTTCATGACCTGTATATTTCTCTTAAAGATATTTTATCAATATTGGACTTATCATATATTCTATTTCTGATTCATGACATATAATATGATTTACTGGATGATGAGTAAGGTTTTTTTCCCCTTTCTCCTTAACGTTTTTCCTCATATTCAAAATCATAAAATATTTCTTGAGTCACTATCATGCTTGATGATTATGGATTCAATTGTTTATAACTTCTTAGGTCACAATGGGAATGATTATTCATGACTTAGATAAAAAATTCACATCATCTTTCCCAATACCTTCACAAATATTATTGTACATATCCAATACATATTGAGAGAAAGAACGAATTCTCAACAATTTTTTTCTTGATTGATTACTGAATATCAACTTATAATAGAGAACACATTTGTCTTGTGTCCCAATATCACACAAAAATAACCAATGATATTTGGTATCTTCCTTTCACCATATTAATTATTGAATTTTGTTATATGAGAGTCTTTGATGTTTATCTTCTTCAAGGTATAGCTGCATATGATTCTAATTACAATTCTACTACACTATTTTCCTTATCATGTAGAATCACTGACTTTTCTTTGGCTCCAAATTTCTACACTCAAGGAAAAAGTAAATTTTTATTCAGTGGTAACCCCATGAACATCATAATTTATCTATGAACTTTTGACCCACAATGCAATACTGATAGTAATGAGTCTTTCTTGATCTTCACAATTCTATATCTATGTCATGAATTATATTTAAAGTTCTTCCATTCATTTAATTTACTATTTCATAGAAAAATTCATCCCATTCAGGATTTTATTATGTTACTCAACCTTGTACCTCATGTCAACTTAATCTTGTGAGATTATAGAATTTTCATATTTTACATTATCAATTAGTTAGTTTAGTTTTGACTTATTTTAATCATATTATTGAATATAATGATTGGATGTAATTACAAAACCATAATAATTATTTTTTATTGTTATCTAAATTTTTATTCCTTCAAGAGAATATTCTCTTTCAGAATTAGGATCAACTCTACCCACAATGGAAAAATATTAACCATCAGTTTTCTCTAATTGATTCTGGTCTATAATAATAAAGAGTACCTCATCTTTTAGTTGTATATATTCCAAGTCCTCTACCTTTATTTCCTCTAAGTATTTATCTTCTTTATAAATAATGTTACTTTCTTGATGAATTTATTTCTTTGGATTCAAATTGTTATTCCCATTATTTCTTGAAATCATTTTGGTTTCTTCTTCATCATCATCATGCTACAAATTCTTATAACACCTAGTTATAAGATTAAAAAATTGTCTATATATGAAAAAATCCAATGGTATCTTTCTATTGGAATTGAATTTAATTTTTTATAATAGGAAATCAAGAAAATCACTTCATCAACTTATTTATTATTTCTGTTTTCATTATTTGATAGTTTGTCCATATCCTTTAATGTTATATCAGAAGCATCATTTTTTAGAATTGAATCATTATCATTTATCACATTGGTTATTATAAATCGATGTGATAAATAATTTTTATTATTAGTTAATTTTTAAACAATGTTATATCTCATTTTGGTATTTTTTCTACATTGGTTATCAAATAACATACATAGAATACAAAATTTTCTATATTAGTTATTTCATAACATGCATTGAAAATATATTTTCTATATATTTTATTATATAGAAAAAGTAAAAATCCATTTAAAAAAATGGTATATCATATATTATATTTTATATATTGAGCCACACATTTGATTTCACCCTCGAAGAAAAATAATTTTCATCCCTAACTCCCAATAACCATTGATTTATCTTATTATTCATTACAATTTTTGTTCATATCGCTAGCGATGAAAAGAGGGCTCATGGTCGCGGGTGTTGTGGGTATGGGGCGGATGTGGGGTGGGTCGGACCTAAAAATTTTGACCGTTTAGAGTGCGGACCAATGCGGGTTGAGCCCGCGTGGGTGCGGGTCAATGCAGGTTGAGCCCGCGCGGGTGCGGGCTTGCTCACGGGCCTGATTTAAAAAAAAATATTATTTTTACAATATATATTTCTTTAACATTTTAGTTTTTTTAATTAAAAAATCATGGTTAAACGGTGACATATAATTTCTCACCTTAATGGTCATATTAATTCACCATTTATTCACATGTTAATTTTAAATAGACATATATATATATATTTAATATGATATTATATTTTTTATATAGTAATTATTAACCATATTCACATGGTGTGTCAACCCATCTCTCGAAAAATGGAACTCATCGCCCCTGCGCATGGTTTCAAATCTATAAGAGTTATTATAATCATAATATTTTTTAGGTTGATTTAATTTTGTTATTATTTAATTTAATTTTTTTATTAAGATAATTGGATAGAACCTCGTGAAAACACTAATAGATTCCTATGAAATTGATCGTTACCTGGAGAGACTTCATTCATTCACAGGTTTAGTTGTTCACATCACCACACAACCAACATTATCATTCATCACTCATCAACGATCACTCACCTACTTTCTATCGCAATAGTTCGCCACCACATCAGTATTACCGCATGCCACCATTAACCCACAAAAAAATGTTCCATCACATTTTTTAAAACTCTAGTTATTGTTAATTTATACTTCTCCCGACAAATACCATTGATAATGATAAAAAATACAGTATTTAAATGATTATAAATAATATTTTTTTTGTAAATATGGGTAAGCCCGTGGGCAACCCGTGGGCAACCCGCGGGTTTATGCGGGGCGGGGCGGGCTTGAAATTTTTTGTTCTCATTATATGTGGGCTTTTGGAGATAAACTCGCGCGGGCTCAAACCCGTCCAGACTTGGCCCGCCCCGCCCCGCCCCGCCCGTTTCGCATTACTACGTATCGCTACCCTCACTCCCCTATCTTTCCATCTTCACTTCCATCATCATCACCTTATTATCCATCATCTTCTCCATTTGAAACATATTTTTTATCTTAATCAATCTTCTACTATCACTTCTCTCTAATATTTTTTCATGATTTTTATTCATACATACAACTTTTCATGCACTAAAGGATTGATTAATTTTATGAATGTAAATTTTTCTTGTGGTTTTTTTGAATTATTAGTTTTTATGAATATATGTTATAAATCATGTTATTTTTTATATTAATGGGTGATTATGGTATGTTTAATGGTTGATTAATGTATGTTTAGTTATTATTAAATGAGTATCCAAAAAGTACAAAATATTTTGGTGAGTATTGAATTATGGGGTGTGGTACTAAATGTTAGGGTTTTATTATTCATTATCTTCTTCGATATATCTATTAATATAATTGATTTTTTTTAGAATTTTGAGATATATTATAAGATATTTTCTGATATTGTTTAAGAATTAATGTATTCATTCCCATTGCTGTGTTTTTTTAGCATGTTGAATTTGAAAAAAATTAATTATATGTGATAAAGTAGGTGAGTCTTCTCACTTAAATTAATTATACAATATTATTATACTTCCATTTGAGTCTGATGTATTGTGAAAATAATCTATTAAAGTCATCTAAAATTAGGAATTTATAATAAATGGAGATTTTGAAGAAAAAAAATGGTTTTTATGATAACATTGGGTGTTTTATAATAATTGTTTTGGAATAAAATGTTTATTTAAAAAAACTATGTTCATTTTTTATTTAATTTACATTTAATTTTAAAAATATATTTTATATGGATATTATATTTTATTATATTTTATCTTATATATATATAATTCTTGAACTACTATTAGTTTTTATTTATAAAAAATGTTGTAGATGCCTATTTTATTTGTTTAAACTGTAAAAAAAATTACTGATATTCAAGAAACCATTTTTCCTTTTATATAATGGTATTTCATTTTATTAGAATTTATAAAATAAGTTTCGTAAATTAATTTCAATATATAATACTTATATTATATACAAGAATGTTTCAATAGATGATAATGAGTTATGGTTAGATTAATTCAAGGAGAAATGGGGATGAATATGGGGAATCATTTGAGAATTTTGTTTATATTTTCAAGCCAAATGTTCGCAAAAATGACCTTTTTCATGGCTATATTTAAAATGATCAAACATAAAATTTATGGAAAAAAGTGAAATCAAATATTATTTAATTTTTTATGGTTTTAATTTAAGTTATATTTCATGGATTTGAAATGGTAAATTGGGACTAATTCATAATCTATTATTGATGGATATTTTCATGATTATAATTCTGATCAAATTGAAGGAAATATTTTGATGTTAGAGTAGATAAAATTGATAAAGAACAGATGATTGAGTGCCATTATGGTGATTCTGAAAAACAATTGTATCAATGTTGTATGAAATATTCAGTTTTCTAAATGGTGTTAATATCGATTTACATAAATTCCAAAAAAGGATGAAGTGAAAATAATTTTATAGAGTTGATATAAATGTTGAAAGATATATTTCATGAAGAAAAACCTCTTCCAAGTTCATATTATAATGAAAATGAAAATATTAATGTTGATGGGTTTTTAGTACAAAAAGATAAATACCTACGAAAATTACTATGTGACATATAAGATGAAATAAAATTGTTTATTATTATGTATAAAATTAGGTACATCACAATATAATTTGAATGAATAATCACTGGATGAAGAAGAAATAACCAATACTCTAACAAAGGAAATTGTGTATCCCTAAATTGTACCACATTTAAAATGATTATTATTAAATTAAAATAATGAATAAAATAATATTCCTTATTGGTGAGAAATTTTGTGTTGGGAAATTATGTCATGTTTTTTATTATCCATAGTATAAGAAAATTAGGAAGTTGTTTACAACAATAAAAAAAGGTTTTTAATATTCTCAAACATGGACTGTACATATGTAGAATAAATCTATATTAGATCATTAATAGAAAAAAAAATTACGGACTATTTTATTATTAATTTATGACTAATATCATATATTTTTTATGAAGTATAAATATATCAATTTAAAATTAATTATTTATGGTAAAAGACATACTAAGAATTATATTTACATTTTTTTATCACCATTAAGTGAGGATTTGAAACTTTTATTATGTGAATATAATAGAGTGAATGATTCCTATAAGATTGAAAATTTTCAACTGCGTTCAATGGTAGATTTCTATTTTAACGACTTCAAGAAAATGGAAATATTTATGAATATGGAGTTAAGGGGCATAAATATTTTCTAATTTGTGAATAAAGGACATTATATTATCAACTACACATGGGGAAAAATTATAAATGGGAAATTTTATATGGATCAATCTAATAAAATATTGAATAAGAAATTCAATTACTTATAATAATTTGATATTTATCTCTAAACATTATCTAATGGTCAATATTTTGAAAGGATGAAACACATTAATGAAACATTCCAAAAGATATAAAAATATGTAAATGATGGAAATATTCAGAGGAAATGATAATTATTTTTAGATATTCCATATTGGATATATCATGAAGTCAAACATGCCATTTATTTCATACATGTAGATAAGAAGATCTTTTATGGTTTAATTGGGCCACTGTTAGATATTGATGGAAAGACTAAATAATTTCAGTATGTTAGATTAAATTTACGGTCAATGGAAACATTTTAGGAGTTAACACCCACTCCTAATTGAAGAAGAACGTACCTACCTATAAAATTTTAAACATTATCCTATAGAGAGAAAATTTGTATTTTCCAGTGTCTCTATAGTATCAATGTGAAAGAAGGTTAATATTTAAATGTATAACATTTTCTATCATGAAATAACTTCATGTTAATTATAATGAAATGATATTATTGTCCACTCAGGATAAAATTGTACCTATTAGATGTATGGTGTGAAATATTATCCATCCATGTTACAATGTTTATCATGAATGTGTGTTATTTTTTCAAATCTATTTTTTACAATGTGATTCTTATAAATTCATTGAAAACTTTGGAGGACAATGCAATTCCAATACATTTTCAACTAAAAATATACATTCCACAATCCCTTTTTATTATATTTGTACATTTAATGATTTATTTGGTGCAAGAAATAAGTATGTTTGTTACATTATATATATATATATATATATATATGCAGGTGTTGGATGTATAATTTTAATATGTATATAGTTATTTTGATGGAAAATATTAAGATTAAACATCAACTAGAATGCTCCGCTATTGAGAGTTATAATTTTGAAGTGGTTGTAGTAATTTTTAAAAAGAAAATTTGCTATAGTGAGCACATAATTTTACTTATTTTTCACCATAAAAGAATCAATTGTAGGTAAAAGAGGCACTTTGGGTTAAAGTAAAATCATTTATTGGTGAAGAGATAAATTAGGTACTTTTATACATTATGCATAATATTGATATTGCTCATATATATATAACATTTTTTTATTAATATATTATAAAAATTTATCCAAAGAATATTGATATATAGATATTAAATGAGTATAAAAAACCTCATTTTCTATTTTTTAAAGTAATAGTCCATGATTGATTAGATTCATCAAAAAAATTGAGATGGTTAGTGAGTGGACCAACTTTATATTAGAAAAATGGATCTAAATTTTATTTCAATGGTTAGGAAAATAAAATTTAATTTTAAAATATTGGTGGATTGGTATTTTCAAAGGCAATACATTTTTCCATTGAAAAAGATAAAATCCAAATCTCTATGTTGAGTGAAAATTTTTGAGTTTTCATGAAATACGGGATATTTATTAAATTAAATTTTGAGTATCAATGTTGAACTGAAAATGAGTTATAATTAAATACTATTATATACTTGATGAATTTAATATAATACTAGCTAATATGAATATAATTGAATAAATGGATGATCCCCATATTAGGGAAACACATGTGTTACCAATTTTATTTGTTCTTAATCCATCAATGATTAGTGGTTTGTGGGTTTCAAGGAAAAAAAATATTTTAGTGATGAAAAACATGTTTATAATTAAGATTCATATGAGATACATTCTTCCATGTAAATATTATCATCAAATATTAATGTCCTCATTTTAAAAATATTTTTTTCCATACATAGTGAAAATGGTAAATGAATATGAAAAAACCAACTTTTAGAAATTTCAAAATAATATAGTTATCATATATTTATGTATTATTTACCTTTTTAAATTTACATTAAATTTTATATAGATTAGTTTTATTTTTTACTTAAAACATATATTTTAAAAATCTTGAAATTTATTTTATTTAAATTAGTTAAGTTTGATTATGTCATTTTTAAATTATTTAACATTTTATATAACTATTAGAATTTTTAAAATTTAAATTGATCTTTGATGTCTTTATTATTTATCAATTTATATTTCCCAAATATTGTTTGTGTTATTCTTACATTATTAACTACTAACGAAGAAGATAATGAATATTCTTAGTTTAATTCTCAAAATTGTGTGAGATATTATAACGAACATTGTAAAGAGTAGTCAATTTAATATTTTATTATTTTTTTCTAAATTTTATATTTTTTAATAAATATTTAGAGTAGTTTTATTTTTATAATAATTTATCTATTTTTTACACTATTTATATATTTTCATCTAGAATTAATATTTTTAACATTTTTTCTAACTAATTTAACAAATACATTAAAATGTGTTTGGTATGTATAAAATTTTCTTGGATAGTATTTCATTGTCTATTTAATTTAATTTGTAGTAGTTGGTGATAAAATATCATATTCACTATCAAATCCCCATTTACATTTTCACAAAATATTCGATAGTTGATAACAATGGGGTTAGTCTTAAGGTGGTATTCGATTTATCTAAGTGAATCTAATAAAATATTTTTTTTATCTATTTTGAAAAAAGGTAAAGAATACTTGAAATAGTGATGAAAAAGATAAAATAATATTTAAACCATCATAAAATATAATGAAACCCAAAAAAATGAAAATATAATTTAAATTTTACTAGTTTTAGGTTGGTCGCCCTCACTACTTCCTATCAGACATCTAATAAAGAATTTGAATAATAAAATATCAATTTTATTTAAAGGATGATTTATATATCAAATCATTTAAATATATATCATAAATAGTTTATACCAAATCAAAAAATGTTTTCTTGTACACAAGAGCTCTCTAACCCCAAAGAAAATAGATCAAATCATATATCACAAGAATATCTTACATCATAGAGATATTCTACATGATATTATTAAATTCATATCACATTACATAAGATAATATATAAAATGAATAAAATAAATAAGGTAAAAAAAGATGATATAATGGAAGTGGAAAACAACTCCTTTCAATCGGTATTTTGTTGCATCTCACTAACTCATACTCATAATCAATTAAGAGTGAAAAATAAAGAAAAATAAGAAAATTTATTTGATTATCAGAAAAATTTTAGATCAACCTTATATATATATCTTTATGAGTTTTCCTTCTCTTATTGAATGTCCGATATAACACACCAAAGATATAGGGAACAAAAATAATTATTTTTTACAAAAAATTATAGAGAACAAAGAGAGATAAATGTGGGATATTCTCAATCTAAAATTTTCCAGATATTTTCTATTCCTATTTATTTAAAATATGATAAATGAAAAAATGTGGTAGAAAAAATAATAGGCATCCCAGTCTAGGTTATATTCCTAGATATTAGTCTCTATCTTCTCATAGACCTACATTAGTGACTGTAGTTTTTCTCTTTAATAGTTTTTTGTCCCAATTTATAGTTTAGACTTAAGGGGGTGTAACTTGTGAGGTTATAGTAGCTTCCATAGTAAAAAAATTAAAATCACAACCACAATATAATAAACATGAAAAGGGAATTTCCAATTCTCCACAACATTAATTGTCATATTATTGGAATTAATAATATTAAATTTTTAAAAGTAGAAATATGTGTGTCGGGGTCAATCACAATGGTTATTTCCTCTACACCTTCCACCTTGGTCCAAACATTATCTCAAGAATTAAAATCATTTTTAAATCATTTTTTATTTTATTTTATTTATAATTTTTCTCACTAACATGTCATCCAGCTTCTTTAACAACATCTAGTTTTTCATACATAATAAAACTCCAAAGTCATAGTTACCCAGCCATACCAAACAAACATTATCAATTTATGTGATTTATTATTATTATTTTATCAAATAAGCTTGATATTCTTACTATATTTAAATAGAATCAACAGCTTGAGTAACTTTGCTCATGTGATCTCCCAAACATCGATGAACAGACAACTACTCAAAAAAACCCTCATAAGTAAATCAATAATGACATTTTATATGTCCCCTAAATGTGATGATGATGAAAAAAGAGAGAATATTATCCAATTAGATCATGAATGTTTGAGCATATACAAAATGAAACAACAATAAAAAACATCAATCTAAAACTCTTCTCAAAATGAGATATAATCTATAAGTATGTTAACCTTATTTAATCCACAATTTCATTTTTTTAAAATAATAAAATTTTATTCATACTTGAAGGTCATTTTAGGTTTTGTGTTTTATATAATTAGTTAATATTTTTTTATAATATACCCAAACATTAAAAATTGTAAAATTATATATAATACTATTTTTTCATATAATATAGGAATTTAAATATAAAACAAAATTTTTATTCCTAAAAAATAATTATAATTTTCAACATTACTACTTTTTTCTCATACACAACCTTAAAACCTATGAAAATAATTTTAAAAAATGGTATGATCACAAAAAAAATAAATATGGGACATAAAAGGAGAAGAAATAAATTTATTACTCTATCTTTTAGAAAATGAAATCATAATAGTGATTTTTCCTTTAAAATAATAATATTTTAACACAAATAATAATTTACATACTCATGAAATTATCTTTACTATACTATGTTTTTCATAAAATACCTTATAATAAAAATTAAGGAAAAATCATGAACATAATTTTTTATTTTACAAACAAGAAAATTTATGAAAAAAAATTTTATCAATACATACCAATTTTACCTTAAAGGGAATAATACTTCCTTTAAAATAATGGTTCAATATCTTCCCTATTAAAATTAAAAAAAATCAATGAATAATTGTTTGAATGAATAGATAATTGATATAGTTTACCTAGGCCATCATCTTAATCAAACCCTTATATATAAAATAATCAATATGTTCAATTTTAAATATAATTTTATGGGGAATATAATCATTAGCTAATGCATTAGGAAGGTGCATCAAGATCATCGGGCATAATGAGATATATCAGGCTCCCCCATTATTATAATCTATATCAACATCACTCATAATTATAATAAATTTAAAAGGCCAATTAAGTTCATAAAACATGTATAAGATTTTATTTCCATCATGAAGTATATAAAAAATCATTTCAACCGATGAGAAAAACATTTTTAGATATTATTATATATATTTCCTTTAAAACACAATTTTCAAAAATAAAATTCCAAGAATAAATGGAACTATGGGTTTTCATTAATGAAATCATAGAATCTCAAAACTAAATATAAAACATGTAGTAATGTTTAAAATCGTGGAAGAATACATTAACTATATATAAGTTATAATAGAACATTCATTTCAAATTTGGTAAAGAACGTCAAAATATTCTATTCAAAACAAGTAAAAATATTCATTTTGAAAAGTTTTAAAAAAAATTTAAAAAAATCATAAAATTTCCTTTATAATAAATTTATTTCAATATAAATACATATATAAAATTTTTATAAATATTTATATAGAATAAAAATAATTATAAAAAATATCATTAATTACATTTAAAACAATTTTTTATAGTTAATTGTCCCTTAACTTGGGTATGACACATAATGTATGTTCATTATATTATCTATTAACAAAATGATGTTAATTAATTAGTTTATTAAGAAATTTATTCATGTTTATTATTCCTTTATCTTATTTTGTTACTATTATATATTTAGCTAATTTATCAATTAAGTTTACTTCAGATGATTTGATGATATTCATCTCATATGTCTAAAATGACATTGATGAGTTTACTATAAAAAAAGTGACCATTATTTAATCATATATATAATAATAATAACGAATTAAATATCATATTTTTATATTAAAATTAATTTTGATACCTTCCATAATTATGGTTATCGAAAATGAAAAACATTATAATCTCAGAGATAGTAGGTCGTATGTACGCATGAGTAACATTTACATTTTTGAATAAAAATTATGGAATGAAAGTAGGTGTTAGATTAAATTTATATAATAATTATTATATAATAAGTATCAAATTATTTCGTTAAATACCCACATATATATAATCTATTTTAAGTGGTCATGAAAAGTTAATCACACCACTTCCTGGTGGTGGTAATCCACACGTACAAACAAAGAACATTATCATTCTTAAATAGATAGAAATGTACAATAGTTAATGATATGCTAAATTTATTATATGATAAATATGTTATGAAAATAACATATATATATATATATATATATTAAATACGCCATTATATAAAACCATGAGAGGTTGTGATGGAAAATTATTTACATTAGTTCATGAGGTAGTAGTTTTTCATACACATGAATTATGGATTAATTTCCCATTTTATGGAAGTTGGATATGTATATTTGTTATAAAATTAAAAAAAAATCTGTTTATATAATTTTTTATTATTATTTCAATATTTTTTAATAATTTTGGAAGGAGGTAGAAGATGTAATAAAACTAAAAACTTCAGTTAAAAACTATACCCCTTCTTTGGACAACTTCGTTTCCTTTACAACTTAACACATCTTGGTTTATTATTATGACAGAACTATGACCTATAAAATATGAGGATGGATGTTATGAAGGTATTTGGAAGGAATTTTTTAATATATAATTATCAAATGGTGTAAGTAAGAGAGGAGAGAAGGTTCCCTTTTATATGTTTTTGGAGGGGCATTCTTAGAATTTTTTAAAGAATTAAATTAATATAAATTAATCATTCTGATGATGTGGAAAAAATATATTTAATTAGTAGATATGATTATAATGGGTTGATATCCTCAAATCCAATAAAATTTGGACATTTTTATATTTTTTTTTTACCCTTATCACTATGTTTTAATTCCAATTAACATTTTTTTTTAAATATGGTGATATCAATGTTTTTCCTCATTATGGGTCAAGAAATTTACTATAAAAGAAAACAAGACCCATACCATTATTTATATTTTAAACTATATCTCATTAGAATTTTGAATAATTGTATTTTTATTAATATTAAATAAATTAATAAAAAAAATTATAATATAATATCACTAATGTCTTTCTTAAATTATTCCTTTAGAATAAATTTCAGGTGATCCAAATAAAAATGGAATTATAAGATAATCCTTTCAAGCATCTATAATTTGATACATTTATCTGAAAAATTTAGGGGAATATTTAATTAACTCATATAGTATTACATTTATTTAATTTAAAATCATCTAGTATATTTTTGTACATTTTGTAAATGAACAATTTCATCACTACATTAATATTAAACATAATTATATAATCACTAAAAATTTAAAATAAATTAACATAATAAAAATAATTTCATCATTTTCAAAATAAATTCTATGATTCATTAATAAATTATTTTACCTCTATGTGAATATATAAGAGGAATATAAAATTAAGAGAGTTATATTTTTTATTTTTATAAAAAAATAATATAAATGTTAAAATCAAAGACAAAATTGAAAAAATATAATTTTTATTTTTGGATGATAATTAAATGGACCTATAAAAATAAATAATGGAAAGTGTTTTAATGAATTTTTAGCCTTATCTGATTAATTTTAACCTTAATTTACTAATTTTAGTTTAACTTGGTAGCAAATATTTTCTATGGTTAAAATTGAAAATGAAAAAAAAAGGATCCTATTTAAAAAAATTACCTTAGGATTCCAAATATTTAATACATTATTCAAGACACAATTTATAGAAGTGAAAAAATTTAATATAAAATTAATCCTATAAAACTAGAAAAAAACTATCTTTCATAAAAATACAACTCTAATATAAAAAAGTTTTTATGCCAAATTAAATTATAAAATTTATTCCAAAGACCATAATTGGATTTTTATCAACTAAAAGAAACTAAATAAATTCTAAAACTAATCTAAAATTCTATTTGACAGTAAATACTTGTAAAGAAAATGCATTTTTCAAAAAACCCCTTATTGTTCATTATTCATTGAAAAATAATTTTTTTTTATTCAAGAAAATTCATTATAAGCTAATTTTGAAATAATGAATTCGAAAATTAATATTATTTTCTGAATAAAAATTCAATAATTTCGAATTCAAGATTTTAAATAAAACTATATAAATCTTAAAACCCCACTTTTGTTAGAAATGAATCTCTTTTCTATTTCACTAAAAAATTAGATTATATTCTCCTAATTTTTAAAAGTATATGATATATAATCATTGAATGATAATAATATGTGAAAATTATTTATATTAAAATTATTTTGTGTGATATATTCATACGCATTAGGAAATTGTATCTGCAAATTTTTATTTACAATTTAAATAATTGGTAAAATATTTCCCTCGTATTATTTTCTAATTCCTCTATTTCTTCATAAATCATATTTTTTTCCCAAAAAACATAAAATTGTTGACTCTTGTTATTCTATAACAATTTCTATATTTTTCCAAGATTATGAATAGGTTGTTTCTCATATGAAAGTTTTTCTTCTTAATGAACTACATTAGGGCTCTAGAATTAAGTTACATTTGGAACATATTTTCATAACAAGTAAACATGAAATATTTAATGTCCCTAATGTAAAAATATAGGTAAGTGCACTCATTATGATATTGAAGAATATTTCTATATGATTTTATATAGTTAAAAATACACGAACATAACAAAAAAATTTTAAAAGAATTACATTATTCCATGGAGATACTTGAATAAAAATATTATACCTTGAAAGAAAGACATTTTTTCTAGTTATTTGCATAAACTTTCTTCCCATTTTGAGACACCATTATATGTTGATGAATAAAATTTTCATTATTAATCATTTCTTTTATCAAATGTTAGCACTAACAAATTTCATTCACATATTTTATCTAAAAGTATGTTGTCTGACACCAATTTCCATATAAATCATTAACAGATTCCATTTTTGAACTATAATGAAATATATTATTATAAGGTAATTAAATTAATGAATGATACTGATCCCAACTTACATGGAAATATATTGAATATTATCAATGTATTTCTTCCAGGATCTAAATCATTCACTAAGACTCTCAATAAAAAAAATTATACTAAAATTTTATTCCATACCTAACAGATTTTAAATTCATTTCCATAAAATAGAAGTAAATATGGTATCAAGATCATATTAAATAGAGATGGGAAATCCATGTAACTTGATAGTCTGCTAATGTGTGGTCTAGAATGTTGATATAAAGACATACTATCTCGAATAGGAATGAAATGTGTAGATTTAGTTAATCAATCAAAATAATCCCAAATTAAATTATTACCATGAGATGTGAATGAAAATAACACTGAAAAATACGTGGTTTTATTTTCCAATTTCCATTTTGGCATTGGAAGTTGTTGAAGCATCCAATTAAATAAATTTCATTCTACTATAACCTGTTGAAAAATAAAATATTTCATGGTAAAGATAACTATATAAATTTTCCTTCAACCTCACCAATAATACTCATGGACGTATATTTATATCTTAGTACTTATAGGATGAAAAAATATATAATTATGAGCATCAATCAACTGTTATCTATTGAAATAGTAATCATATGGCATAAATAATATTTTTTCACATATTGATCAAAAAAAATTAAAGTATACCACATTACAATTCATATATATACCACTACCGTATATATCCTATTTTAGTTGATATTCCAAAAAATAGACTACTATTTTCCAAATATATCCATTCCATGTTTTAGATCTAATAGATTATTATCATTTTGGTGGTTTCTTACCAAAACATTGATGATTCCTCTTTGTAAAACCATTCTAATTAGATATATTTTATGTGATGAAATATGGTAATCTTAAAATTTTATATCATGATAAACATTTATTATTATCTCTTAATGTTATTTAATTTTATTATCATAACCACTATAACTATAAATCCCTCGCATTGATACCAAATATAAGGACATATACCTTATTCCACCCATAATTTCATTGTTAAACATGGATTAATTTTATTACGTTACAAAATATCTTTTCTAGTTTCCAATTTTAAATAATTAGGTGAAATGTTTTAAATATCCAAACCATGAATTACATGGTTGACACTTCTTCTTAGTATCAATTTTTCTCATAATACAGTACTTTTAAATAAAACACATTTTATTTTTATGAAATATACTTATGATTTTCTACATAACTTTTTATTTTTTCCTAATCAACTGTAAAACCTATAAAAAAACTTTTGAAAACATGGTATGGACAAAAAAATAATAGAAAGGGATATAAAAACATAATGAAACTTTTTATTATATTTTAAAACCTTGATATCATAAAAATTAGATTTCTTATAACATAATAAAATTTTATCTCAAATAATCATTTACATTGTCATGAAATCAGATTCACCAAAAATGTTTCTCATAAAATATTTATAAAAAAATAAAGCTAAAAATAATAATCAGGTGGGTTTCCTGAGAAAACATGAGAATCCATGAAAAAAAATTTCTTATAAATATTCATTTTTACCCTAAAAGGAAATAATCCTTAAGAAATTATCAAGAAAGTTCTTGTTGAAATGAAATGATTTCTATGACAACAGGTTATCATGAAAAACAGTTCTACTTTGGATACATGAAACATAATCTTTATAAGATAATTAATCATTAAATAAAGAATATAATTGGCATCCAACATAACTCTCCAAAGGAAATAATTGAAGCCAAATTCATTTGAGAGCTCTATCAGGATCACACATCATCTTGATCAATATTCGGAAAACCCTTAATCATGTGTAATGTCATTTTATCCCATAATATGAAACAATTTTCATGGGTTATAACATGAATAAACTTAAAAATATTACATTTCCATCCTCAAACATATAAAATATACTTTTTGAACCAATAAGAATAATATTTTTTGATATTGATTTATCTTTTTCCTTTAAAAGGTAATTTTGAATCTAATGTTCATAGAAAAAAGGAATGAGGGGTTTTATTTAAAGGAAATATGGATTTAAATAATCAAATTTAAAACATAAAATAACATTTTTGAAAGTGAGAAAATCTTTTGATTCTATATATGTTAAAATAGCACATATGTTTCCCTTTTGTAAAGAAGTTCAAGACATTCCATAAAATATTTTTGAAGTAAATAATTTTAAAAAATTTATAAATAAATTAAAAAATAGGTATACAATGTCTTTTATAATTAATTTATTCCTTTATAAATATATCTGTAATATAATTTTACTAATAATATCATGGAATTTGTTTTTGTGAAAATAGTTATTTGAAAATATTTATAATGAGTTTTTATGGTAAAGTATTCCTTACCTCAAGTAAGACTCTTAAAGTATATTATTTATCTTTTATGAATAATAAAATTATTCTAATTATTTACTATCTAAGAACCTTTTTAAAATTTATTATTATTCTAATTTATTTATAAAGATGATATATTTAATTATTTAATCAATTAAGTTCATATCAAATGTTTTGACAACATTCAGATTATCTATAAAAATATATTCAATTGTTAAAGATTTATTTATTTTATCCTCTATAAAATAACAATCAATAAATTATTATCATTTATATATATTAATTTTAATTTTAATAAAATTCATGGAAGATCGTTATGAAAAATTAAATATTTCAAAATAATAGAGATTTTAGGTCATACGTATTCATGTGTAATGTATGAATTTTTCAAAAAATATGATGAAAAGAATATAATTATTTAATTAACATTATAATGATTATTATATCATAAATATCATATAATTAATTTTAAAAAAATTATATATAGAATTTGTGTGATGTGTTCGTGAAAGATGAATCAAATTGCTTCGTTGAAATAGTCATCCAGACTTATGAACAATGAAATTATCATTCATAAAAGGATGTAATGATAAGAAATTATATGATAAATTAAATTTATATAATGATAAATATTTCCAAAATAACTTATATATAAGTTCAATCCACCATTATGTAACCCATAATAGGTTTTTAATAAAAACAAATTATATCAATTTGCAAGATGATATTCCAATTTACACACGAACTATGGATTCATTTCTCAATTTGTAGAAGAAGGTGATGAATATATGTTATAAAATTAACATAACAACATATTTGTACAAGATATATTTTATTGTCTTTTCATCATGTTTTAAAAATATATTAAGGATTTATAATAATAAATATAACTAAACTGATGGATTAAAAGTTAAACACATTCATTGGATAACATCCATTATATTAGAACTCAATACCTCTGAAGATAATATTCTTTCTCAAATAAGATATATATTATATAAAAATGTATTTTTATTATATATTTTTTTGTTCATGGATAAGCTAGAGTGCAAAAATGGTGTGAGGAAGAGAGGAGAGGAGACTCCCTTTTATAGGTTAGGGGAGGAGCATTTATAGAATTTCTTAATGTATTTAATCATTAAAAATTAATTTTCATATTTATGTGGATTAAAATTGATATAAATCAATTATAGGATGATTAAGTGTCATAATTCTCCCATTCATTTTAATTCATTGAATTTTATTTCATGTTTTTACAATTATCTTATTGTTTACACCCTCATTATCCTTTTTGACAAATACAACAATATTGATGTTTTTTAATCATTAGGGGTCATGAAAGTTGATATAAAAAGGCTAATTTCCAATTATTGGACAATTATTTATATATTAAACCATATCCCATTCACTTGTATGAGTATATTTTTTTTGAAATTTTAAATTATTTAATAAAAAATAATTTTATACAAAAATGTCATTAATGTCATTTTTCTAAAAAATCATTTAAAATGAAATTAATATGATCAAGGTAATAATGGTATTATAATATAAATATTTTAAATATATATAAATGAAATATTTATCTATAAATTTTATTGGATACATTAAGTCTCCCATAAAATATAACGTAACGTTTCATTAAAATTAGTTACTTGATTTTCTAGTAGCTTCAACAAAGACTAAGTCGACATTGCATGAGAATTTATGTTTATTATATAATCAATAAAAATTAAAAATAAATTAACTTATGAAAAATTATTTATTTATAATAAAAAAGAACCTTAACTATTCATTTATAACTTTTTTTATCCCTATGTTGACATATAATATGTATATAAAAGAAAGAGAGGGACATTTTTTATTTTTCTTTACATAATAAAATATATAGACAAAAATAAATCCTAAATAGAAAAAAATCATATTTTGATGTTTTTATTATAATATTTTAAATATATTCATTCAATGAAATAAATTTTAGAGTTTTAATGAATTTTAAGCCTTATAATATTAGTTTTCACCTTAATTAACTCATTTCAACTTTACCTTCATAACAAAAACTTTATATGGTTACAATTTATAATGACAGAAAATTAATGGGATATATTTTAAAAAAATTACCTCATGATTCAATATATAAAATATATTTTTCATTATTCAATTTCTATGAGTGGAAGAATTTATTTTAAAATTAAACTAGAAAAATGGGCCATAATGGTTCTTTTTATAAAAAGGCCATTTAAGTATAATTTTTTTTACCAAATTCATGAATAAAAATAATTCCAAATTCCATAATAATTATTTATTTATAAAATTTATTTAATTAAATTTTAAATATTATTTAATTTTTAATTTTTAATTTTTAATATTTACAAAGATAATATAGTTTCAATTAAAAATATTTATTTTTCCCTAATCGTAGAAAATTGAATCCTTTCAAAAAATTCTTGAATAGTCATCATAAAATAATTATTAAATTTTTAATTATAATTTCAATATAATTTTTTAAAATTGAAATTCTATAATATCAAAATTTATAATATAAATAAAACTATATAATACATGAAATCCCAATTTGGTTAGAAATATATCTTTTTTTATAGAACAATTACCTAATATTACAATAATTAATATAATACTATGAAAAAAAAATTAAAAATTATTAATATGTTAATTAAATGATTCATATTAGCGTTACCTAGGATTCTAAAAAAATTTATCTTCATCTCAATTTGATGTCACTAAAAATATTCTGTTTTAATGAAAAAGGTTTTTGAGATTTGAACATCAATTAGACATAGTTCTTATCTTCATCATCAACTCATAATAGCACCACCACATGTATTCTTGTATCCTCATAGAAATATTATTCTCTAAAAATATAAATCACTAACCTCTATCCATCATCATCTTGGATAATTCTTCATTTTAACTTAACAAAATAAATGAATTGTGATTCTAACTATAGAAAACCAAAATTGGATTATATTCTTATTTCATCCCGATGTCTTGTAGTTCAATCAATTTTCAAAATTTCACAATGATTATGTTTTTATCGATCAATAAATTCTTCCTGAAATGAGTTTTGACATCATGATTTTGTTATATATCAACCTGACCACTATGAAAAAATTAGATATGTGGGTATATGTTATATAGTTTAATTTAGTACATGTTCATTCCCACACATGGATTTTAGAAAAAAACTCAATCATGAAAATATAACAATTTTTTCATTTTAATTTGTAGATATATGATTTCATGAATAGATCTCTTATATGAAAATATATGGGAAAATATTTCTCCTTATAGTTACTATACACATCAATTTAAATATATATTTGTTTTCTTACATAAGAATTCAAAATTTAAATTTGGATAATATGAAACTCTTTGAAAAGTACATTTGTTTCACATTACCTACATAACGATATAGGTAAATGAAATTTTGATTATGTGGGCTCCTTTAATTTTTACATGGACACATTTGAGTACATAATCATTTTCATTGCAAGACAAATCATTCTAGAAATAAATAAAAATATTCAATAAAATAATCATTGAATTTTTTATTTTCAAAAAGAATATTCCAAAAATATATCTTAGAAATTCAATAAAATTGTTATATTAATGAATAAAATTTCATAAAAAACAAAATATATTTGATAAATTATTATTATCATTAAATCATCAAAAATAATTCAATGAATTTTCTCCAAAAATATATTGAAATTAAAATTTGGAGAATTCAACCAATAAAATATATAAAAATATAATTTTATACAAATTACCTAAATAATTACAATATTAATATCAATATGATGATTTTATAAATAATATTTATTTTAATGGTTCATTTAAACATAAAAAACAAACAAAAATCCTAATAATATATGTGGAAAAATGTATAAAATAAAGGACACCCCAAATTATCTATCGCAAAAAATATTTATATTCTCCAAGAAATTTATTTACTAAATTAAGTAGATGAAATGTAGTCTCAATATTCAAAAATTAAAATTTGAACAAAAATTTCTTTTTAAATGCATTTTTCTTCTTAGTGTCTCTCATTTTAAAAAAAAAATTCTTTCTTAAAAAAAAGATGTTTGAGAAAATTTTGTTTTTAAAAGAATTATTAGGATTAAGATTTTTGAAATTTATTAATAAATAATCACTTGAAATTTAATTAAAACTTGTAAAATTCTATTTATTTATAGTTTAATGTAAAAACAAATAAAATCTTAACAATTAGAAATTATATAGTAATCGATGGATTTAAAAAAATTTAGTGGAATGAAAAACCCATCCGATGGGTAAGAGAATAAAAGAATAAACATTTCATGGTGGATTTAGATTTTAATTTCATAAATAATTTAAAATTATATCTTACTATTATAAAACTCATTTAAATGTTTCAAAATAAATGATTATTGAAAATACATGTCTTGAAATTTTATCCAAAAAAACACAAGATAGATAGAAAATTGATACACCCAACTAATTCCATGGTGAAAAATACAAAATTAACTTCCTCAAAGTGGGAGAGGAAAATTTTACACTTCATTAAATGAAAAAAGGATATTAAATATGTTGAATTTGAATAGTCTTGGGGAAATATTTTATGTATACAACATGATGTATAACTTAACACAATAAAGAACCCTCCCCCACCCTCATAACCCAAATTAATCTCAAATGATGATATTTTAAAGTCCAAGAATCATTTTAAAATTTATGTTCATGTACATTTTTAAGTTGAATATTTAACAATAATTCACAATGGATGGAAATTATGCTCATAAATGATTTCTCCACTTAGTACAATGAACCAAAATAAATTTTAGAGAATAAAAAAGGAGTTAAACTTATTAATTCTGCAATTTTAAATTATAAAAATAATTCTGAAGAACGTATGTTCAAATATGAATGTTTATGAAAAATATTTCTAATAAATAATAAATAAAAAATATGATTACTCCATTTTTACAGACAAATAAAATAAAAAATTATAAGAATCCAATAGTTTTTTGTAGATTATTGTTTTCATAAAATCACTATCAAATATCAAATCTTGAACCATTTTCTATACCATAATCACCAAATAGAAACTTTTTATTTGAAATTAAAATGATAATAATTTAAATTTATAATTTGAAATAATAATCCCCTAGTATAGAATCTATATTCATTTGATATCATCGAAATATTATACCTTATTTTAATATTAATTATATAACTTTGGTTTTCTATAATTAAGTTACTATGATTCGATACATATACACATTTATTTCTAGAATTTGAAATAGTAAAACCAAGTATAGTTAGGGGAATTTTTTTAAATTTATTTAGAATATATCTCCTTTTGATACATGAAAATAAATAAGTTTATATTGAAAAAGGCTGTGATATTCTCTTTAGAATTCTTATAAATATAAATTATGAAGTACATGTTTTTATTTCTTTATTGAAACATAAGATATTTTACAACTAATTTAGAATATAAAAGTACCATTTTAACCATTGAATTCATTAAGATTGTCAAAGTATGAAAACAATTTTATGGGTCATAATCATGAAATCAATTATGATCAAAATATTTTTTAACAACATATATTTATGGAATAATAATACTAATTAGTATAATCCCAAATAAAAATATGCATGAATAAATTTATATTTTAAGTTACACATAGATGATTCAAGTTTAAAATTAATAGTATTTACAATTAAAATAGGAACAATATGTGCGTTACAAAATTTAAGCATGCTTGAATTCCCATTTGATCCCCAAATCCAAAGAATCAAAAATATTAAAATAAAACTATTCCTTACAAATAATGTGCAATATGTAATGTTATTTTAAACAAATATGGATTAGGGTGAGAGGACCCAACCATTAAGTCTATTAATGAGTAAGGATAAGCTAAACACTTCCATTTAATTATTATGTATACGATATTATTTGTTTTTATAAAATATAAATAAACATTTATTAAAATCATTGAAATTAACAGACCAAAAAAAATCTTGGGTCGGACCAGCCAAGGGGTGTTTTAGTTCGACTATCCAAAACTGGACAACACATGATTAATCCCCAATCTTATAGGTGATTTATTTTTTTGCTATTAAATATTAGATGTTCTTCATTGAAGTGTATTTCCTTAAACACTATTTTGTATGTTCATCCCTATGATCTTGTAATTTTAGGTCCTCATTAACTTGAAATATATATATCTCAACCACCTCTTATAATTATATTCATTTTATATAAGTTAAATTAGTTAAATTAGGTTAAGGATATAAATAATGATCATTATCCCCTATAAAACCATCAAGAATACCAATAATAATAAAAACAAAATCAACCAATTCAAAATAATCTTTGTAATCCTAAAAATATCAAGCAAAATAAAAAATTTGATCCAATAGGATTGGAAGATTCCTCATCCAAAATCATGAAACTATTTTTCACTTCAACTACTTTATAATAAGAAACCACCATAATATGATTTTTAATCAAATATAATGATTAAAAATATCATCAACTGGGGTAGGCTTGGAGCCTATAAAATTATCTAAGAAGTCATACAGTTATGCATACTAATTTAATTTTATATAAGTAAAATGTATTCAATATTAGGTTCAAATTTAAAATAATCAAATAAAAAAATTACTACACAATATAGTCTTTACTATAGAAAACAATTTGGAATAAAAAAATCAATCATGGTGTTGTGTCTAGGGATATAGTAAGGTTTTCAACATCCTCCAAACTCTACTCGAAGGTAATTTCTTCCATTGTGATGTCATATGGAGGGAAGTAAAGTGTTTCACATACTGGTATGATATTTTATTCCATTTATATATATATATATATATATATATATATATTAGGACATAAAAATCATTCTAATTAAATTTTAAATTGATTGATATTCCAATGGAATTCTAGATTCTTTTAATTTATTATCTTTATTTTTTTCACCCCCCAAATAATATCTAAATATGAAGATCATGAAATACATGTATTTCACCCTTGGGTATGTAATTTTCATATAGAGGAAACTCTAGCTCTCTTAAGTTTCTTATCAACAGGTTTTTGGATCACAACATTGTTCTCTTAGTCCACCCGATCCCTGCTCATAGTTTGATAATAATACAAGTTTCTCTAAAAAGACACAATATCCTATATTATTGGTTCCCTAGTAACTATCTGATTATTTTAACATTGGATGAATTATATTGATTATATGACTTCCCACCCCTATTATATTTCTATTTTATCTCAAAAAATTATGATATTTTATTAATATAACCATTTTCATCAATAATAATGAATGAAAAGGTGAAAAATCACTAATACTAACATATTTCTTTAGGAACATCATTTATTTTTTATAGAATTTTTTATGAAATGTCAATATATATTTATATTATCCCAAGATATATAATAGTAGTAAATAAAGGGGTCAGACTGAATAGGTAGTACATTAATCTCAGTGAATCATCCAAAATATTTTCGTTTCATTTTTCCATTTTGAAGATTGAAAAATCAAATATGTAATAATGTTAAAAATTATGTCCTAAAAAATGATAAAATATGAAATAGATAATGAAAAAAACAAAAAATTATGAACAAATAGTATAAACTAAACTAGTTCTAAGTTTGTTTTCTTCTCTGTAGCCTATCTAAAATTTTATAAATAAATTTTGCCCAAAATTTAAATTTAAATAATTATTTGATTGATGAATCAATTTATACATATCTATCTACACAAAACAATGAATACCCATTAGAATAATTATATGATTGATTGGGTAATCATTTTACTATAGTTACAAGGGAATGAATTGTTGTTTATAAAATAAAACATAAAATTATTTGTAGCATCATTAAGTAGGTAAATCCTAAAAAAATTGTTTGATAAAATAAATAATAGGATAAATAATTTTACAATTACATTATTAAATCATAATTAATGTAAATTTTAATAACAAAAAAACCTTCTCTAAACATGAATAGTGGAAAAACAACTTGTAATAAAATATAAATATAAATTTATAAGTGAAGTAAGAAAAACATATATATGATTTATAACTAAGATCTAAAATTTAATTTTTAGTGTTAAGGATATTTAACACCCATAAATTAGGTAACCATAATTAACATGAATCCATAAAGGTTAGCTAACATTAACAAAGGTATCTGTCGATACAAAGATCATAAAAGCCTATGTATCACTAGAATTGGGAACCCTTGATCGGAAATATCAAAATAACTTATGTCTTCATATCTCTGAAATCCTTTTATTATTATTTTTATCATACATTTTATCATAAATAAAAAATATCATAAGTAATTTACATTCTTCATGAGATTCCTTATATAAAAATATTATTAAATATTGTGATGGATCGCCTGATTAACAAGATATTACAAAAGAATCAATGTAACGATAAATCATTGGTGATACAAAAGAATCCTTTATATGAATATTGATTATATTTATAAATATTTCTCTAACTTTCATATTCCACATTTCTCAGAGGTGGTTTCAAGGGTCTGGGATAAACTAACCCTTCAATGGGAATGACCAACATAGTTTCTCCATATGATGATCATCATGTTTATAGAACACTACAGTTTTAAAGGATTCGGTCTGCTAGAATAATGAAAGTTTATCTAGTGGAATGATTTTTATTCATTTCATGTATTTAATAAATATATTTTTCAAATAAATCGCATTTACTTCCATTCGATGAAGTTCTTTTGATAGTCTTGGTATAACATCATCTGGTAGGCTTATTTATTTTCTGACTTATAAGGTTCTAAAAATATTCAAATGATGAAATATTTTGCAGTATTTCGGATGTAAAATATACATTTTCCTATAAATTCATCTTAATCCTTGCTATTTCTCCCAGATCTATTGCACCGGACTCCATCTCGTTCTGATGCAGTGGCTCTCGTGGGGGTTTGGGATGTGTTGGTTGAGAGTTTATTGGTTTCCAAAGAGCCACAATTCGTGTTGTTTCTCTTATGCCTTAGGGTTTCAGTTTTCTTCATTGGTTGCGCTTCGGACCTTTTTGTTCTGGGTTTGTCTTTCGATCCTGGTGGTGTTTTCTGGTCGCGATTGATGTTCAGACCCATGAAGTTTGGATTTGGTCATGGTTTTCATCCTCGTCGACATCAGAAGATTTTGGTGATTGTGTTCTCGCTCGACAGCGACCGCTCTTACTCTGCTCTTGCTATGGGGTTCCACCAATCTCCTCCCAGTCGGATTTGCATGGTGGATGTCACGGTGTATTAGGAGGTGAGTCTGAGTGGTCGAAGGAGTTCCAGGAGGTTTTTGTGCTCGGTGATGTGTTTTTTCACTGCTTGTTTTGTTAATGGATGGTCTGTTCTAGTGCGGTTATCTGTAACAGTGATGATGGTGCTTTTTTGGATATTTTTTGTAATGCTTTGTTTTTGAGATTCTTCATCTGGTGGTTCTTTTGGTGTTTATCAGCATACTTTTTGGAGGTTTTTCAGTGACGGTGTTGGTTTCCGGTGTCGGCTCTCACCAGCGGCATGTTGTGGCTGTGAGGATCAGTTCGGGTTAAGGTACGTGAGGCGAGGTGACTCGTTAACCAAGGTGGTGATGATGGCTTCCCTTTGTCATTTGAAAATTGAAAATTGAATCTTCTCTTTTTCCTCATTCGGCGGTGATGTGGATGTCACTGAACATCCATGATCGTGGTTTTTATTTGAATTTGACACCTTGTTCTGTTTTGAAATTTGTAATATCTTAAAATATGTTAGGTTACCACTCATCCTAAAGTGTCTTTTGAAAATAAAAAAAATGGATTTGGATTTGGATTAAGTGGAATTATATCTGATGAACCATGTTTTAACATATGATAAAATATATTTTCTAAAAACACATAATTAAAACCAATATATAATAAATGTTTTTAAAGTATAAATATTAATGTCTATTGTCTATGATTTTCAAAACTAAGATTGAATTTTTTTTTTAAACATTCTACTCAACAATCATAAAATAAAAAATCATAACTCTTAATGAGATAAAAAATTATATAATTAAAAAGCTTACTACCCATATTTTTTATGATCTCCCATTTGTAATGTTTACTTCCCCGATTCATTATTAACATTTATTTTATAATTTAAAAACTTCTTCGAGATATTTTATACAAAAAAAATTATTTTATTTCAAAAAAAATAATCCTTTCTCCCACATTGTAGTTTTTTTAAAATAAAAATATCAAAGTTGGAAAGTGAACCTGAGAACATAGGGAATAAATTCTTCACAAAATAATAAATATAAAAAATAACAAATATAAATAAATTCATTCATCTGAAAATATAATAATTATATTTAACCCAATTAATTGGACATAATCCATCAAATAAATATATGAGGAATAAAATTTAATATATACATTAGGAAAAAAATTATTTTGAGTTATTATAAAAATATTAAGAGTTACACAAAGAAATAAATATTTTTTTAGTTTCATCATGATCATATTAAAATTATTAACAAACACACAATATTTCAGTAAGTCTTCCAAAACCACCTTAATACTTTATATCTATTCATCTAAAGACAAAATATTAATAACTTCATTCTGATTCTCTTATAAAACATTAAATATTTCCTTTAAATTCATTAAACAATCGTCACCTAAAGCATGGGCATTGTTACTTTTTCCTTGTTTTATCTTAACAAAATGATATTCTATTCAACCTTAAAAATTCAACATTAAACTGTTAAATATAAATTAAATAGTTTGTAACTTCATCAACTTGGTTCATTATAATGAACTTCAAATTTCCAACAACACTTGAGGTCTCTTAGAATTCGTCATTCATTTTTTATTGAAAACATTGTACCTTGTTTTATTGATGATAAAATTCCCTCTATCTATTCATCATAAAATTTCATTTCACATTCATCATGTTTATTCTAGAAAATATTATCCCTCAACCATATATAATCTAATTGAGATATTAATTTTAAATTATTTAATTCAAATTCATTCTTAATAATAATTATAACAATTTTCTTAAAGAAACTCAAATGTTAAAACACAAAAAAACTTTCTTTGTAAATATTTTAATTTTTACATCCAACCAATGGATAACTTTATTTAGATAATAAATTTTTATCTCCATATGCTTCATAAAATAATTTAGAGGAAAAGTTTTAGAATCTAAACCCATACTAGTTATTATGGGACCTAGTGTCTTAGAAATACTAGTTACTTGATTATTATCCTCATTATAAACTATCAAAACATCAAAATATTCTTCAAGATTAACCTTATTATGTTTTTTTACACATGGATTGTTAAATTTTTTCTTCTAAAGATTCATTTTCATTTATATTTCTTATGAAAAATTAATTCATGTATTTAACTAATATATAATTTGAATAAGATTTTGAGATATACTCAATGTTTAAATTCTTTTTGAATTGATTTACATTCCTAGATTGCATTTTTAATATTTTCTTTATCAGGATATGATTTAGTAATTTTATCTATTAGGATTTATCATTTCCTTATTTTTCTTTTCCTATTTATTTTTGAACTGCATATTATACATATTTATAATGTAATTTTTCAAAAATAACTTTGTTTTTTTGTTTCTTTTTGATTTAGAATGGTTTTAATGATATTTGACTTGATAGATCTTATGGGTGTTTATAAAAATGTTCTAATAGATAATAAGATATAGAAAGTTTTCTGTTTATTGTTATTTTATCATTTGGTTGCATTCTATACAGTCATTACAAGAAATATCTTTAAAAATATGCATTAAATTAATTTTCAATTTCTTTATTCTTCCATTATCCTATTAAATTATTCCTATATATTTTATAATTGAGAGATAATTCCTCAGGTCAAACAAATTTGAATGACAGATTGTCTGGATTCTTTTAATTTATTTTCTCATAAACGAGAAAAATATTTATCTTTTATTTTCTTTTTCCCTTACTCATAATTAATGGATATTTAAAAACCACTCCATTTTTCATAAAATATTAATTATATTACTCAAATTATTTTTTAGACAAATATTTATAAAACATTTTAAAAAATATATTCTAAGAATATTTATAAACTAGAGCCATTTTATTTATAGTATCCGAACAATTAATTTAATTAATTCCCCTTGTAGATGAATATTTTTTAAATTTTTTTTTCTTATACGAATCTCACCAAAAAGATGTTGATAAAAATTAGGAATAAGATATTATTTAACATTATAGTTCCTAATATCACTACTTAAACTGCATGAAACATATAATTCACAATATTATATTATCTCATTATGAATAATAAACCCAATGTATAAACTTTATGAAAATTTATTGTCTCTCTATATCTTATTATAGGGCAGAGATATGTTTATTTGAAAATATCAACTATTCTAACAAGTGGATAATGTGGAATAAATTTATGATTTTTTCATGAAGAAAATAATGATGTTTCAACTTTTTATTTCTTGAAATAACTATTATTTTTTAGAAATTTGTGTGTAACATGATTTTCTATGAAATATATAAGAATATTAACTAAATTGAAAACATTTTGAATATAAAACTCTTACGTTTATCCAAAATAACAGATGATTATAAGAATTAACATGTTTACCTTGTTAAATTCACCTAATGAATAAAATTCAATCACAATTTTAAGATAATGTATATCAGATTATAATTTTTTAACATATAGGGATTCACATCCTTGGAAATATATTACTTAATTCAACAGAGTTGTATTTATCTTACTAAGATATTTCAAATAGTGTTTCCTTTACTGATATTCTATTTGAAATGAACTTGAGCAATTCATATACTTGATCAGTTGAACTAATCATCTGGAAAAACATAAAAGATTAGATGAAAGTGAATCTAATATATGAGAGTTCTTCCCAAAAACAATTTGGGATGAAAATTTATTAACCCATTTCTATTTATATATAATCATAGAGGGGAGTTATTTGAGTTCCTTCGATATATCATTTTAGATTTAAGACATATTTCAGGTTAATATCTCATAATAATCCTTCATAGATATCAATGGAAAAAATTTAAACTCAAGTATTTTTTTAAAAAATTTGATATAAATTTTATTATTCAATGATTTGTTTTGATGAAAATATTAATTTATATAAAATATTTAAAATAACTAAAAACAAAAATAAATTATATAAAAAAATGAAGTGATAAAATATTTTCAATTTACCACTTGTAGAAAGATTTATATACATTATTTTGAATTTTTATTTATAAATATAATCTTTTTTTAAGAAAAATTAACTTTATGAATTATAAATGTAAACTTTATTATAGGTGGAAATCATACATGTATATTCTAAAAAAATTACAAATATTTTCTAACTAAATGTTAATCCTGAAAATATTCCAACAGAAGTAATTTTTTGAATATTTTTTTGCAAATTGTTATTCAAATATTTTAAAAAAATTATTCTTTAAATATTTTATAATAAATACTTTTTCAAAAAAATTTCTATAAGAATAGTTTTTATGTGAATTTCCTTTCATAAATATATATTTTTTAAACCTAATAAATATATTATTCTCATTTGTTTTTGGAGTTCATTAATATAATGAGATTAGTAAAAAATAATTAGTCTGAATGATAATTTTTTGTTAACCATTCCAAAATTATATTTAATATATTTAAATATATCATAATTATGGAGGATTATAAATTTTTAACTAGTTTTTTTATGCATTGTGTTGAACTATATAAATATATATACTTCATGTGTGTTACCATAAAAGAAATGGTGTCTTAGATCTATGTACTTAGCTCGTGAGTGATGTATTAGGTTTTTACTTAAGTTAATGGTACTTAAATTATCACACACAAAAAATGTTATTGAAAAACACATACCAAAGTTAGTGAGAGTGTGTTGCATCCACAACACTTGAACATAACAAGTTCAAGTTACCATATATTCAACTTAAGTTGTGGAAGGGGATGCTGAGAGTTGTTTCTTACAATATTAAGAATAATAAGCCTATCCTAAGATATTAAATGTTCTAGATGTACCTTTTTATCCATTTTAAATCCATAAAAATATATATATTTTTAACTTAAACTAATTTACATAAGTATAAAATAGACAATGATTTATATCCCTCTTAAGGTGATTAAAAATTCGTTTTATAATATTAATATGGAATTATTTTAGATTTTCTTGATATATCACACATAAGAACACAAAAATATTAAATATGGTCAACTAGGAATGAGATAATATGAAATCCAACCATTCCTATATTTTTATTGACCAACTTCTTTCCCAGATTCATCATGATCAATATTTTTTAAATTTTCATTTTTAGTGTTATTACTTTATTTGTATTTTTATAACTAATATTTGTAAGTAAATATCATATATAATTTTATTTAGATATAAATATCTTCTGGATTCTGAGAAATTTTGAAACCAATAAAATATTTAGTTTACTCATCACATTAATCTTAAAATCATATTTCATACAATATGTAATGGAATTAATAAATATTTTTGAGTTGAACCAAATATAATTTCATAAAAAATAGTATTAAAACTATTGGTACTGCTAAAAAAATTCATTAATGGATTTGTATCACCACCACCATTAATCAAATTTGGAAAAAGTGTTATAGTTAATCTATCATACCAAGATCTATTAGACTATTTACATCTATAAAGTGCCTTATTATGTCTAATAACATGATTTAAAGATTGTTTTCAAAACTAAGTGAGTTTCTTGTATAGAATTCATCATGCACATATCAATTAAGGAAATTAAACTTCACATCCATTTTAAATATTATGGAATTTAATAATATTATTTATGATATAAATATATCAATAACTTCATGTGTAGATATTAGAGCATAGTTTTCTTCACAGTCTATTCTAACTTGTTTCTTATATCCCATTCAAACAAGTATAGATTTATTTATTATTATTCCTCCATTTTTAGTACATTTACTATGGAAAACCTATTTTACAACAATTATTAGAGAATTTTTAGGATGTTCAACAAATGTAAAAATGAGATTCCTCTCAAATGTATTGAATTCATCCAAAATTTATTTTATCCAATATCTATAATATAAGTCCTCGTTGTGAGTCTTATTTATAAATTGGTATTAAAATGCACAATGTTTAATCTTTTTTTGTAAAAAACTTCAAGTTTTTATTGATTTTTTTAAATCGTTAATGATATTATAATTAGGATGATTCATTGGGATTTTATGATTTCTGGAATTTTTGAAAGGCTATTAATCAACAACATGTTAAATTTATTTTGGATTTATAAATTCAAAAAAATAATCTTCAACTATTCTCTCATGAGGAGAAATTTTATAACACGGGCTAAAAATCCTTTTTAGAAAAATTTTCTAAAGATATAGTTTCCTGTTTTTAGAAAAAAAATGGTTTTGTTTCCTAAAATTTGAGGGGAACTATATATTTAATAATATTATTTTTATAAAAAACTATAATCTCATTTATATTTTTAGAATAATACTGAATATTTATTTCAACATATTTGGGAAAAATTATATATATTATCATTAGAATTAAAAATAGCCACTTTTTATGCAAAAAAATTATGTGCAAACGTTTTGGTATTCTTCTAGACCACAAATTAAAAAACGTTTTTGTAATTAATGGTCTATGTAAACCATTATTTAAATTATAATAAGAAGTAAAAATTACTTTATCCCAAAAAAAATTATCAATTGAGTATCCACTCAACATAGTCATTTTAATCTCAAGAAGAACATTATTTCTTCATTTAAATACATTATTTTGTTTAGGTGTTCGAGGTGATGAAAATATAATCATTATACCCCTTTTACTATAATATTTCTCAAATTTAGAATATTAAAATTTTCAACTATGATCATTACAAATATTCTTTAAATTTATACATTTCTCATTTTTAATATGGGATAAAATTGTTTCAAAGGTGAAAAATATTTATGATTTTTTCTAGAAAATAGATGCATGTGTATCAATTATAGTCACGACTAAAACATATACATAGTATCTTCCAATAATAATCCCATTTTTTTGGAACAAAATAATTCCATGTGAACTATCTATAAATCATAAATATTTGTAACTTCACTAATAAATCTAAAACCTGACTTATATTACTTTCCAAATTGATTGGGATCAAAAAAAATTACATTAATTAATAATATACTCTTGAAGATCTGTGTTAGGTCCTTTTTTTAAATGTTTAGAAAATGTTTTAACATTACAGTGTACTAATGTTCTATTCTACTACCATTATTAATCTTCCATAGCACTATGATAATGTTGATCTTGTATTCTTTAAATTTTAATTTTTATTATGTATACATTCTCAAGCATGACTGTAGAAATAAAATATTAACCATCTGAACATTGAACAATACATTATTAATTCCTAAATATTATAAGGTATTAATAATCACATAATTATATTATTCTTATAAGGTTATTCTTAAGGTCAAAAATCAACAACACATATAGAATTTTTGCTTTTCATATATGAAAAATGTTACATATACCATATATTCAACCGTGAGAAATATCAACTGAAGTGACTTTTCCACTTTCATATTTATAATCATCTAGAATCATTTCTTATTTCTATTTATATGATTGTAATAACAGCTCTTCATGTACTAGATATTTTTTATATTTTAACACCACTTATTTTTATAAGAGTAGAAAAATTATATTTTTTGAAAACTGCAATTTCATGTGTCTAGAATTGTTAGAAAATAAAAAAATTTGAATCCAAAAATGTGAACATATTATAAATTGTATAAATATAAACTCTATTGAAAATTATGGTTTATAAAAACCATGTCGTCCTGGTTTAATCAAGCTACCGACAATTTAAATTTTTATTCGATATTGTTAAAGAAACCAAGGGCGTGCTATTGCACACCCTATTACAAGTCTTGGGTAACTATTTAAATTATTTAAATGATTTCATGGGTTTTATGTAAATTTTTACAACACACCCTAGTGTAATATTTGGGTTACAAAAAATAAAAACGAATTAAAATGGAATAGAAAGGAATTTAAAGTAAACTAAAAGAAAGTAAAAAAGGGATAAAAATAAGTTTTAAAATGAATAAAAAGAAGGTTTTGAGAAAATTAAAATTAATTAAAATGATAATTATCCCATTTTTATAATTTTATTCCATTTTCTTTCCAATCCCTTTTTATTTATTTATTTCTTATTCATCTTCCATTTTTTATATTTTCCCTTCTTTTATAATTTTTATTTTTCTTCTGTTTTTCTATTTTATATATTTATTTTCTTTTCTTTTTATCTCTTTCTGTCCTGACTTTTACTTGGTGTGTCACCCTTGTAGCCCCCCCCCCCCCATTGTGGTGCACCTACTCATCCTCTCCTCCTTCGGATGCCTGCTACAACTCCGTTTATCATCCTTTTTTTCACCATCAGGTGCACAATAAATATCTCAGTATGTCTAACATTATTCATGAAAATTTATCAGATCTCATCCACTATCCATCATATAGTCTTCTATGAAATTTTTTTACCTGAATTTTTTGTTTTTCTAAAATCATCTATTTTCTCTAATGTTGTGAGTTAAGGAATTTAATCTCTTTTTATTTGTTTCATTTCATATTTTAAATCCCATATTGTGCTTCACATTGGTTCTTACTGGTGATTTTCAACATTTAGTATCCTAATTTAATTAAACTTCTTGGATTGTATATTACACCACAGTTTCAGAAAAACTATCTTGTATAAATTTGTAACAAATTTTTGGATACCCCTTTGTGTGTACCGAGGAAATTTGAATATTTTCAATTATATCAGAATAATTAATTTTATTAATTACATGTATTTCAAGAACCCTCTTGTTGTGATTTAAATTAAATAATTTCTTATAGATAGTTACGAACCATGAATCTAGGGTTTTTTTGTTTTTTTTCCCCGGTGACTTCTTATTTAATTTCTTATTATGTTATGCCTTTATAACATAGAAAATTGTGTTCTTATGATTTCACTAATTATTTATTTAGTCATAATTGTTTAATTTGAATAATTATAGGTATGTGTCTTTAGTTGTTAAATATTTCTAGTGCAATTATAAATCCATTATTTGTGATTTATTTTTCCTTGAAGTCTAATTAAATTGTGGGTGGTGAGAAAACTAGGTTATATATTACACATTAGCACGTGCATCATACCACTACAACATTTTGTATCTAGTTTATTTATCAACTCCCACACTTTTCATTTTATGAATTTGGGGTTATTTGGGTGATTCTGATATATTTTGATTATTTATATCCATCCCTTATTTGTTATAAAAAAAAATTATTCTTGTAATGGCTCGGGGTTTTGGGGTCCATTACATGGTGAAAATCTGATGTTTGGGGTGTTCTGGGTGGTCTGGAAGGCCATCCTAGCTTCTTGGTGAAGCCTAAGACTCCTAACAATAGCCTCGGCCTACCGGTAGCTCGGCCTACCGGTGGCCTCAGCCTACTCGTGGCCTCGACCTACCGGTAGCTTGGCCTACCGGTGACCATGGCCTACCGGTAGCCCTGGCCTACCGGTAGCCTTAGCCAATCTGTAGCTTGGTCTACCGGTAGACCTATCCTACCGATGACCTCTCCACAGGTTTTCCAGTAGCGCCTCCTTTTTGTGCGAGTTGGTTTGTAAACCATGTTTTGACCCCTTTAAGCCTGTTTTAAAGCCCATTAATGGTATTTAATTAAATGATTGGTGAGGTACCCTCCTTAAATGGAAAATCATGCGTTTTAGTCATGCCTTTAACCACATTTTCTGAAACGCCTCTACCGCATCCTGTGAGGAGTCCTTCCTTGTTTAAGGAGTTTTGTGTCAGTTTTAACCATCCGGAAGGTCGGAGACCTTTTAAGTTGGACGTGTGGGGTGGCCCAGCAATGTTGTCAACCCACTATCCCACTTATTCTGCGGTTTCGAGTTTTTCTCCATATCTTAACCATCCCGGGGATGCTGTATCTCAGCCTTTATAACCTAAAGGCTTCTCTTCTCCCTAGTTTTATTTTTCTCTATCACCCTGTGCTCGGAAAACCCTTCCTCCGGACAAGTTTTACCCCCACAAAGTTTTCCTTGATCACATTCCATGGAGTTCCTGCTACTCCTGATTTCCAGTTTCCATGTGAGGACTTAACGTCGATCCTTGATCAATCAAGTAGGGATTTTCTCCTTTGTCTCTCCTTTCTGTGCATCATGCGCGGTGGGTATGCTTTTGTCTCTGTGGAAATTGATGAAACCAAACTTAATGAAGATAATTAACAGACCTCTAAAGAAGGAAAGGGGGGGTGTGTGATTGATGTTATGTTTTACTCTTTTATGTTGATATGTGTTGTGAATTATACGGGCATATGATCACTGAAAATCATGGTCGTTGGTGGTATTTCTCTATGTACTAATGAACCTAGGTGCTCCTGGATGTTTAAATAAACGTAACAAGGAATTGGTTAATTACGTATACTTGGTTAAATAAATTGAAAGCACCAGGATCAAACCTTTTCTGTGATAACTCCGGTTAAAGACCAGTGGAATTGAAACCATGGAGTGTGTTAAATCTTTTAAATCTAAAAATACCTGTAAGGCCTTGCCTTGTGTTGGTGGTAGTGGTTTGGTTGTTTTCTTTCACGGGCCGATTTCAGGTGAATTTATGGTTTTCTAGGATGGGGGGGATAGAATTGTTGGGGTGATTTGGGTGGGGATGGGATCCCCTATGGTTATACATTCACTGGTTGTGAATCTGAGGTTGTGTGGTTGCTCTGCTGTGACACAAATTCAGGTGGGATCCTCTATAGTTGAGAAACCTTTGGCTCCTGAATTTTGGGGACATGGGGTTGTGTCTCGAGGTTTTTTTTGTTTCCATTACTTCGAGGGATCTCACTTGATCCCTAGTTGTTGTGACATTACAAGAGAACCGGGTGTGAATGATTAAATTTTTTCCCAATAGTTTTCCTTCCTGTTTTAATTGTTGTTTCATCTATGGTTGTGCCTGTTAGTTTCCTAATAGTGAAGGGATTAACACATTTTTAACTGTTATAAAATGATACGTGAATAGGGAAACTGGGAACTGTTTTTTGTGTGCCTGTTTTCTGAGGTTGAAGTGCTTGGGCACTTTCTTGTATATGTTTGAGGAGACATTGGTTGGGCTGTGTGTCGGTATATATATTTGTAACTGTATGTTTTGTGTTTAGTCTCACCCCACCCATGTCAAGAACTTAGTGTCAGACACCCCATCTCATGGGGAAGGGTGTTTCCCCCTAGTTACTCTCTTTCCTGCTCCCTCTTCCTTAGGCTGTGATGGCTGGAGGCGACCTTACACCCAAGACTCTTTTAGTAGGTTTCGTTTGGTGTGTTGTTAGCCCGGGACTCTTTGGTCAGGTTTGTTTTCCCAGGTGTCTTCGGTATGAGGCCCAGGTGTAAGCGGGAAGGGATGTGTGGTTATGAGGCCCAGGTGTGTGCGGGCATGAATGTGGATGGTTGTGAGGCCCATTTTTGTGTGGGCAGGAAGAGTGTGGTAGCATCAGGACATTTTCCGTTAGGTATGAGCTGTTAGCTAGTGGGGGAAATAGTGGTGCGGGGTACCCAAATTCTTTGTTCTTTACTATTATCTTACTTCTTGTGTTATTTGGTGACCATGGCCGGTGAGGTGGGATGGATAGATTCCTTGATAGATGCTGTTTCTTCTGCTTCTCATGGGACTTTAGGACGTCTCCCCACTTGTGCACGAGAGATTTAGGTTTTCCTACTGAGTATACTTTGTATGCTCACCCTATGTTTACTTTCAGGTTTCCATGAGGGCTTCGGAGGCCGTGAGGGACCTTACTAGTCTGGACGTTGGAGTTTTTGTTGGTCTCTATTGGATTCTTCTTAGCCTTTTTCCTTTCATGTTTGGTATTGTACTTTGTAGTCCTTGTACTTTGTTCAGTTTTATTATTAAAACATGCATGTAGTTTGGTTTTTACCTTGAGTTATCTATACTTGGTGGTGTTTTGTGTTGACTCATTCTTTCCCCTAATCTTGGTTATCTAAAAAGGGTAATGCCTCCCATATTGTGAAAATGTTATACCCTTGGTGCTAGTCTCCACTCCGGGGCCTACTGGATGTGGGACACAGGGGTCATTATCTCTCCTTAAACTTAAAGAAGTAAGGGTTTGGCAATCTGTTGTCCCTTCCCTCCTTTCGGTGAAGGCGGGTCGTGACAGAAGGGTATTAGAGGTGAGGTTGAGGGATAGGATGGAGTCTGTAGTTAGGCACAGTGAGGATTGCATGGGAAGGTAGGGCAATAATGTTAGGAGATCTTGGTTCATGAAATAGACCAAGTAGGACTAGCTAGGACACGATATTTTAGCCCCCCCCCCCCCCCCCCCCCGTGATCCGATGCAAGGCCTCTGAGCCAATCAAACGACCAAGTGAGACTAAATTTATTGCCAGGTAGAGACCCTAGGGAAGGTACATGCATCATACTGATTGTGTTTTTAATTGATTTGGGGCACCTTGGGGAGAAAAAAATTTAATAATAATAATAATTCCCTTGATACTCGGGCTTTGGAATTCTTTCTTTACCTTGCGGCTATGGCACCCGGACGTTATCCAAGAGAGACTCGGGTGGTTGAGGCCTATTGGATCGAGGCAGTTGACCAGCAGAGGCTTGACCGAGATAAGGAGGACGACTTGTAGTAGAGGACTCTATGATCCTTCCAGCGACAAACCCTCGAGAAGTATGAGGGCATCGTTTCTGACTCAGTAATAGAGGGATGGCTCGAGGAGCTATCCATCACCTTCTCTTTGATCCGTGCTCCAAGGGAGTACTGGGTTCCGTTGGCCGTCAGTCAGCTGAGAGGAGCAGCGTGTCAGTGGTGGACGCTTTTCATGGGAGAAAAGACAGAGGTAGCGGTTTCATGGGCCAGTTTTGAGAAGGAATTTCGTGAGGAGTTCCTCTCCTCTACGGCGAAGGCTGAGAAGAGACAGAAGTTTCTCTCCCTTTAGTAGGGAAGCATGTCAGTGATGGAGCTGAGGATCTAGCTCAATGATCTCTTGTGCTTTTCCCCAGATCTCTTTTTGGATGAGGAGTCTCAGGAAAGACGGTTAGAGGAGGCACTTCGTCCTTCTCTTCAATACGTTGTCACTCCCGTCACTCTTCCGACATAACTAGAAGTACAGAAGAAGGCCGAGATAGTAGAGAGGATGCACTCAAAGGGAGGCACACCATGAAAAGGGAACAAGATGAGTTCATCAAAGGGGAAGGTGGTCAGCAGCAGGTCTCCAGTGACAGGGCCTTCCAGATTTTGACAAGCAGGGATTAGGCCTCATCAGTTCTAGTCCTGAGCTTCTGGACCTCGCCCCTTTTACACAGGGCCAGGACCGAAGTGTTTATCTTTCAGTTTTTTTGGTCACGTCTAGAGCAGGTGTCCGACTTGAGCTCCACATGGTGGAGGTGGGAAGTTTCATAACCCACCTCAGCAGCATCCGTTTTCGGCGAGGCCTTTCCAGCAGCAGCAGCAGGCCCCTGGCCCTCTGAGGGATGACCTTGTGGGAGGAGACTGACACTAGGGTTCTCCTCAGGTACCTCGACCAGGGCATGGTTGGGGAGGTTGTCAATAGTAGCGATGTAGAGAAGCTGGGCATGGACAGTTGCATGCCGCGGAGTTAGTATCTCTGGCGGGACCAGAGGTCATTTGAGGTACGATAAGTTTATTCAACACTCTTGTTTCTTCCTTTTTTGATTCGGGAGCTTTGCACTCCTTTGTTACGCCAGAATTATCCCATTATCTGGGTCTGGATGCTGAGATACTTTTTGTGCCCCTAGTGTTGACAACACTAGTTGGGGGTCAGACCAGTGTATCTTACTTTTTCCGGGGATGTAGACTGATGATGGGACCGCATCAGTCCAGTGGAGACCTTCTTTCATTGCAGATGCAGTAATATGATGTCATTCTAGGCATCGAATGGTTATTCTTCGTGTATGCCATCATCAACTGCTATCAGAGAAGGATCAAATTCTCCTATGAGGATGGACGACGTGTGGCTTTTTTTGGGGAGCAGAGTTATCAGGTGGGGAGTCGACACGTGGAGCCACTCCTTCCTATACTGGACAGGGTGTTAGTGGAGTCAGCGGACGCAGGAATTATTGATGTCCCAGAGGTCGTAAGAGAATTACCTAGTGTCTTTCTCGATGAGGTTGTGACTCTACCCCCCAATGTGACGTTGAGTTTGGGATAGACTTACAGTCTGGTGCCCGCCCGATCTCGATGTCTCTTTATCATTTGGAACTTTATGAGTTGCAGGAGTTGCGGATTCAGATTGACGATCTGATAGAGAAGGGCTTTGTTCGACCCAGCATGTTGCCATGGGGTTCTCTAGTTTTGTTTGTAAAGAAGGCAGATGGTAGTCTACGACTGTGCATAGACTATCATAGTTTGAATCAGGTGACGGTCAAGAATCGTTACCCCCTCCCGAGGATAGACGATCTTTTCGACCAGCTGAGGGGAGTAGGTTGGTTTATAAGATCGATCTGCGGTTTGGATACCACCATTTGAGAGTGAAGGAAGGTGATATCTCTAAGAAGGATTTCAGGTTCCAATATGGCCACTTTGAGTTCGTGGTCATGTTGTTTGGCATTACGAACGCACTAGCTATGTTCATAAACCACATGAACTCTTTCTTCCAAGAGTTTCTGGACCAGTTTGTTGTGTTGTTCATCGATGACATCCTTATCTACTCAAGATCAAAGGAAGAGCACATTGAGAATCTTAGGGCACTTTTGGGAGTCCTTAGATGCCACCATCATTATGGGAAACTGTCTAAGTGAAAGTTCTTAACGCGATAAGTACATTTCCTTGGACATGCAGTGTATCAGAAGGTAATAGCAGTAGACCCGTCGAAGGTCGAGAAAGTCGTTTCATGGGCAGCACCCAAGAATGTGGCCAAAGTTCGTAGTTTCCTGGGTTTGGAAGGCTATTACCAGACGTTTGTGCCCGACTTCTCTCGAGTTACAGCTCCATTGATATCTTTGACTAGGAAGGACTAGGCCTTTGTGTGGAGCGACCAGTGCCAGACAGCTTTTGGCTACCTAAAGGAGAAGCTGGTTAGTGCTCCAGTACTCAGATTACCAGAGGAAGGGGTGTTGTTTGAAGTGTTCTGTGATGCTTCTGGCCTTGGGTTGGGATGTGTTCTGATGCAGCAGCGAGGAGTGATCTCTTATGGGTCTATGCAGTTACGTACTCATGAACATAATTATGCCACCCACGATCTAGAGCTTGCGGTCGTGGTGTTCTCATTGAAGTTGTGTTCGCATTATCTCATCAGAGAGTGCTTTGTGGTCTTCTCAGATCACAAGAGCTTGTGTTATGTCTTTTCCCAGTGGGATCTGAACTTGCGGCAGTGGATATGGGTTGAGTTCCTCCAAGACTACGAATTCGAGATCTCTTATACTGAGGGCAAGGTTAATGTTGTGGCTGATTCCCTGAGTAGGAAATCGTATAAGGAAGTAGTTCAGGAATCTGCAGATTCTTGGAGAGAGATGGAAGAGTTAGAGACATTACATTTGAATGTAAGGGTGAAAGGTGGAAGAGGCTATCTGTTTTAGATTACTGTAGTTTCATCTTTAGTGGTGCAGGTGGAAGAGTCTCAGTGGGGGGACTCGGAGGTGTAAGTGATGCGAGATCTTTTTTATCAGGGAAATTCTCTTGAGGGATGGTCGGAGGATGGTCAGAATCATATGATTTTCCATGGATGGCTTTTTGTTCAGGAGATGATGCATAAATGTGTTCCCCATGAGTTCCACGACTCGGCTTTAGCGGTACATCCTGGGGTCTCAAAGATGTACCAAGGCCTAAGGGGACAGTTTTGGGGGTCCGGGGTAAAGAGGACAGTGGCAGAGTTTGTGGATAAGTTCCTAGTGTTTCAGCAAGTGAAGGCTGAACAATGTTTTCCTGGAGGGTTGTTATAGACTTTAGATGTTCATGTGTGGAAGTGGGATGAAATCTTGATGGACTTCTTCACAGGGCTATCTAGGGTCAGGGAGGCTATGATGCCATCTGGGTAGTGGTGGATCGGTTGACAAAATCAGCACACTTCTTGGAGATTAAGGAGTCGAGCCTAGTGAGAACCTTATCACATAGGTATGTCGATGAGGTGGTGAGGTTGCATGGGATTCCGAGATCTATTGTCTCTGATAGAGACACATGGTTTACCTCACGAGTCTGGAGGGGATTACAGCATGCCTTTATCACCTAGCTACGCCTTAGCACTGCTTTCCACCCTCAGACATATGGGAAAATAGAACGAACGATCTAGACGTTGGAAGACATGCTACGGGCATGTTTTCTGGATTTTGGGGGATCATGGGTACGACACATGCCTCTGTTGGAGTTTTCTTATAACAATATCATCCACTATACTATTGGCATGACACCGTTTGAGGCCTCGTATGGAAGGTCATGTTGTTCACCCATTTTCTGGACAGAGATTGGGGAACCAGATGTTCTTGGACTAAAAGTGGTGCAGGGCATCACTGAGAAGGTTCAGCTCATGCATGAGAGGATGAAGACAACACAGGACCGGGAGAAGTCTTATGCCAATCGTAGGAGGAGGCCCTTGGAGTTTGAGGTTGGAAAAAATGTGTTCTTGAAGGTTTCCCCTCGACGTGGGTAGCGAAGGTTTGGTAAGGGGAGTAAGATCTCTCCTAGTTTCATCGGACCTTTCGAGGTGTTGGGACGAGTTAGTGAGGTGGCGTATCAGCTGGCGTTGCCACCTCAGTTGGAGAAAGTTCACAACGTCTTTCACGTCTCCCATCTTTGTCGATATCTACACGACGACTCCCACATCATCGATTAGGGAGAGTTCAATGTCGAAAATGATGCGACCTTCATAGAATGACCAATCAAGATCGAGGATCATAAAGAGAAAGTGCTTTGTGGATGAACCATCCCCTTGGTTTGTGTGTTCTGGAGGCATGGTGGCCTGGAGGAGAGCACTTGGGAGCGGGGGGACCAGTTACGCGTTAAGTACCCAGAGTTGTTTTGACTTCCATGTTGTTGTTGTTGTTCTAAGTTCTGTTGAGATGTTTCACCTTGTGTTTTAATATATAAAATGCTTATTCTGCTTGTTTTGACACCGAATGTGTAATGATGGGAAAACCTGACTTCTAATCAAGGCGCATTAATGTGGATGAGATTAAACCCATGCGGGCGATTCAGTGCCGCCCAAAGCGGATAATATCCTGACATATAGGAAGGGACTCCCTAACTCAGGTGTGGGACAGTGTGATCCTTGTGCTTGTTGTGAATTTTTGTGGTTGATAACTCTTGGGGGAGTATTCCTAGATGTAGGGGGGTTCTGTTCCATCTTTCGAACAACTCAGGGGTTTTCCCCTGAGAAGTAGCTTTAGAGGGTGGTTGTTTGGACCCCACATTTTTCCTTCCCATTTTGTTCTTATATTCTCGGGTACGATAATAGTTTGAGAAGTATCTGATATAATGGCATGGGGTTTTGGGGTCCATTACATGGTGAAAATCTGATGTTTGGGGTGTTCTGGGTGGTCTGGAAGGTCATCCCAGCTTCTTAGTGAAGCTTAAGACTCCTAACTATAGCATCGGCCTACTTGTCCTAATGGTCACCCTGGCCTACCGGTCGCCTCGGCCTACCGGTAGCCTCATCCCACCGGTAGCTCGGCCTACCGGTGGAATCAGCCTCCCGGTAACTCGACCTACCGGTGGCCTCGGCCTACCGGTAGCTCGGCCTACCCGTAGCTTGGCCTACTGGTAGCCTCAGCCTACTGGTAGCCTTGTCCTACCGGTCGCCCCAGCCTACAGGTAGCCTCGTCCAACCGATAGCTTGGTCTACCAGTAGACCTAGCCTATCGGTGACCTCTGCACGGGTTTTCCAGTAGCACCTCCTTTTTGCGCGAATTGGTTTGTAAACCATGTTTTGACCCCTTTAATCCTATTTTAAAGCCCATTAATGGTGTTTAATAAAATTATTGGTGAGGTACCCTCCTTAAATAGAAAACCATGCATTTTGGTCATGCCTTAAACCGTGTTTTCAGAAACACCTCTACCGCATCCTGTGAGGAGTCCATCCTTGGTTAAGGAGGTGTGCATCGGTTTAAACCACCCCGAAGGGTGGGGACCTTTTTTGTTGGACATGTGGGGTGGCCCAGCCACGGGGTCAACCCACGATCCAATTCTTCCACGTTTTTGAGTTTTTCTCCGTATCTTAACCATCCTGTGGATGTTGTATCTCAGCCTTTATAACCTAAAGGATTCTATCCTCCCTAGGTTTCTTTTTCTCTATCACCATGTGCTCGAAATACCCTTCCTCCGGACGAGTTGTACCCCTACGAAGGTTTCCTTGATCTCGTTCCGTGGAGTTATTGCTACTCCTGTTTTCTAGATTCCATGTGAGGACTTAACATCGATCCTTGATCAATCAAGTACGGATTTTCTCCTTCCTCTCTCATTTTTGTGCATCATGCGGGGTGGGTATGCTTTTGTCTCTGTGGTAATTGATGAAACCAAACTTAATGAAGATAATGAACGGACCTCTAAAGAAGGAAAGGGGGTGTGTGATTGATTTTCTGCTATACTCTTTTGTGTTGATATGTGTTGTGAATTATACGGGCCTATGCTCACTGAAAATCATGGTCGTTGGTGGTCTTTCTCTATGAACTAATGAACCTCGGTGCTCCTAGATGTTTAAATAAATGTAACATGGAATTGGTTAATTACGTATACTTGGTTAAATAAATTGAAAGCACCAAGATCAACCCTTTTCTGTGATAACTCCGGTTAAAGCCCAGTGGAATTGAAACCATGGAGTGTGTTAAATCTTTTAAATCTGGAATTACCTGCAAGGGCCTATATTGTGTTGGAGGTAGTGGTTTGGTTTTTTCCTTTCACAGGCCAATTTCGGGTGACTTTATGGTTTTCTTTGATGGGGGGGCTTAGAATTGCTGGGGTGATATGGGTGGGGATGGGATCCCCTGTTTTTATACTTTCACTGGTTGTGAATCTGAGGTTGTGTGGTTGCTCTGTTGTGACACGAATTCGGGTGGGATCCTGTGTTTTTTAGAAACCATTGGCTCCTGGATTTTGGGGGCATGGGTTTTTGTCTCGGGGTTTGTTTTGTTTCCAGTACTTTGAGGGATCTTACTTGATACCTAGTTTTTATGACTTTACAAGAGAACCGAGTGTGAATGCTTAAATTTTTTCCTGAAATTTTTCTTTCCTACTTTAATTGTTGTTTCATCTATGGTTGTGCCTGTTAGTTTCCCAGTAGTGAAGGGATTAACTCATTTTGAACTATTATGAAATGATACTTGAATAGAGAAATTGGGAAATGTTTGTTGTGTGTCTATTTTCTGAGGCCGCAGTGCTTGGGCACCTACTTATATCTATTTGAGGAGCCATAGGTTGGGCTATGTGTCGGTATATGTATGTGTAACTGTATGTTTTGTGTTTAGTCTCACCCCACCCGCATTGGGAACTTAGTGTCGGACACCCCATCTCATGGGGAAGAGTGTTTCCCCTAGTTACTCTCCTTCCTGCTCCCTCTTCCCTAGGATGTGATGGTTGGAGTGAACGTTACACCCAAGACTCTTCGGGTATGTTTAGTTTGGTGTGTTGTCATCCCGGGACTCTTCGAGCAGGTTTGTTTTCCCAGGTGTCTTTGGGATGAGGCCCAGGTTTATGCGGGCAGGGATGTGTGGTTATGAGGCCCAGGTGTGTGTGGGCGCAGATGTGGATGGTTGTGAGGCCCAGGTTTGTGCAGGCAGGAAGAGCATGGTAGCGTTAGGATGTTTTCCATTAGGGATGAGCAGCTAGCTAGTGTGGGAAATAGTGGTGCGGGGTACCCAAATTCTTTGTTCTTTACTATTTTCTTACTTCTTGTGTTATTTGGTGAGCATGGATAGTTAGGTGGGATGGATATATTCCTTGATAGATGTTGGTTCTTCTACTTCTCACAGGACTTTAGGATGTCTCCCCACTTGTGAACGAGAGCTTTAGGTTTTCCGACTGAGTATACTTTGTATGCTCACCCTAAGTTTACTTTCAGGTTTCCAGGAGGGCTTCGGAGGCCGTGCGGGGACCTTACTAGTCTGGACGTTGGAGTTGTTGTTGGTCATTGTTGAATTATGATTATCCTTTTTCATTTCCTATTGGGTATTATACATTGTAGTCCTTGTACATTGTTCAGTTTTATTATTAAAACATGCATGTAGTTTGGTTTTTACCTTGAGTTTTCTATACTTGGTGGTGTCTGGTGTTGACTCATTCTTTCTCCCAATCTTGGTTAACTAAAAAGGGTAATGCCTCCCATATTGTGAAAATGTTATACCCTTGGTGTGAGTTGTCACTCCAGGGCCTACTAGAGGCGGGACTCAGGGGTCATTTTCTCTCCTTCAACTTAAAGAAGGAAGGGCTTGGCAATCTGTTTTTCCTTCCATCCTTTCGATGAAGGCGGGTCGTTAGAATTATTCTGTATATTACCTATTACCTAGAAGGGAATAGTCTCCCCCTCTAGACATTAAAAAGGCCCTCATTTCTAGTCAGCAGCCTCTGGTTTTTGGAGAGATATGGTTGAGGTCATGTAGCCAACCTTGCTCAGAGCACCCTTCTAGTGGCTTTCGGGACAGGGACACTACAAAGTGGTATCAAAGGAAGTTTTTCCTTTTTTATTACTATTTGGGTAAGATAGGAGACAAGAAAAAAATAATTTAGAACATACCCTATGCTTGTACATAGTTAAAACATATACAGGGGAATCCCAAGTTCTGGGGTTGGGATTGTAGTTATTGATTTTTCGAATTATTGTGGATATGATATCACTATTGTTTGAAACACTTGTTTAATATTGTTATTGATATTGGTATTATTAAGATAATGGCTTTTACCATTCCATCCCAATAATAAGTGGGAAATTAATTTACATGCATAATATTGGGCACCATAAGAATTAAAATAACATGCATATTGTCATGCCATATCTACATTTAGTGTCTATATTCTTGCTTCCATGTGAGTGTTGTTGTACCTTATTATTAAAATTTGAAGGGAATACTTGTTAAATATTATATTGTATTAGTTTTTTAGTTGTTAAAATTAGTTTAGATGGGAAATAGGCGGTAGGACTTGTTTTAGTGATCAATCAAATTATTCTCTTCCTTATATAGACCCAAATCTTGGATTGGGCTATCTGTTGTGTAGTGCTAAGAGGTAGGATTTGTACCTACCCTATTTAATATACCTTTACTTGTCCTCCTCATTTGATTAGAATAGTTTCTAAAGGTTTGTGTTTGACTTTTTTAGTCCAATGCTGTTGTTAATTCTTTGTGTCATGCCTCAAAAGAATGGAAATGAGCACATTCCATAGATGGTGGGTCACCAACCACCAGAATCATGTCTTGTAGTGCCTCCGGTACTGTTAACTGTAGTACCACCTATGGTTCTACCTTTGGTACCTCTCCCTACTAATATTTTGATGGGACCTAACTCTTAGTTCAGGGATAGTCTCCTCTGATCTATGTAGTGGGTTCATAGTGTTCCAAAACCATCCTCATCTATGGAAACTCTGACATGGGACTTTCTACAATAGCACCCTCCCACCTTCTTGGGGAGTGGTGGTCCACAAGATGTAGAGTCATGAACAAATTCCATGAATAATATTTTTAACATATTGAGATGCCTCCAGATCAAAAGTTCAAACTTGCAGTCTACATGCTTCATGACTTCTCCAAACATTGGGGGGATGTTATTTCTCAGGCAGAGCATACTAGAAACATGTTTTAGAAAGAATTCCAAACATCTTTCTATGATCACTTCTTTCCATAGAAATTTTTAATTGATTATTCCATGGAATTATTACATATTTAACATGTCTCTGTGATAGTGTTAAGTATTCTACTCGTTTCATAGAACCTCGTCATTTTCTCTATATTTGACTGGTGATGTACAAACAACAATGAGACACTTTGAGGATGTACTCAGATATACCATCCTCTCACAGGTTAACATCTTTTGTTTTACCATTGTTACAGAGATCGTGAATTAGACCATTATTTCAGAATGGAATTTCAGAGAATCCAAAACTATGATCTATAGAAGTTTTTTATGAGACATTGTGATATCTCATCAGGCATTAGAAGCGCCGCTTTGAGGGTGAACATGGGGAAAATTCTAGAAAAATGATACATGCTGAAAGCACTATCTTATTTCATCAGTGTGGTAGGATTGTCCATAAGAAGCCCCAGTGTAAGAGGAACCTAATAGAGTGTAGACATTGCAGCATTATGGGTCGTATTAATTATTTCTATAGAAACCCTTATTTTTTTAAGTTACTTTTACATCATTTTAATGATAAAAAACAAAAAAAAATTATACAATGAGGACCCAAAGGTTTATTGTCTTGGAAAAACTAAGACCATACATTATATTTACAATATAAAATGAAAACCTTTATTTACCTTCTTCTTCTATAGAATCTTATTATAGTTTGAGTTATCATTAGTATACATAATCACCTAAGTATATACATAAAAAATGGATGATCTAAAATCCCAGTAAGAGGATAAGAACATGACACAATACAACAGGGGGTGAGTATAATCATTAACATCATAATATAGGCATATGATCATAAAACTGATAGGATGAATTAAAAAAAGTATTGAAAAGTGTAAATTCATAAAAATGAAACCTTATGTAATAGTGGTTAACTACCACACATAGTTTTTAACAAAGATAGCACCATGTTTACACATATTTCACATTAACTCATGAGATTCATTATATTACCCAATACATTGGAGTGATGTATAGTTCTAGGTGCACCCATCACATCATAGAACATATATAAATCGTGGAAATAAATAACCCATGGAAAGAAATGGATTTTATTTCATAAATCATAAATTTATACATGTTGGGTTCCCAAATTAATGAGTGAATAACTTACTTTATATAAGAACCATCAACCTTGAGTGAGAAGTAAAATTTGTGTTTTTGAAAGAATAGTTATTTTGGATAATATTTTATTTGATGTAAACACTAGTGGAAAACATGTATATCCCATAAAAATTAATATAATGATGAGTAAATGATTTTTAAGTAATAATCATACTAAAATTGGATTGATGGAGGGAAAACCTGAAGAAAGAAAGTGGGGTTCGAGAATACCCCTTACTTTGCTTTGGAATTCTTTCTTCACATTAATGTCCTATATAATAACATTATATTCTTTAATTATAACATAGATAACATTTTATTCACGTAATTGATTCATTTTGGTTTTATTATTTTCATATATCGGCCTTTTCATGTGTTATAGTTTTTAAATTAATTATTTGGGAGTGTTCTTTTTCTTAGTTTTCATGTATGTTTCACCTGTACACATGAATAGAAGTTCATGGAGAACATGGATAAACATCTAGAAATTATATTTCATGATATTAATTTTCTTCTAGGAGTTTAAATGATCTTTTAATGAATTTTTTTATATTCCATGAGAATGAATCAATTGTTAAAATTTAAATTTGGGTGTTTTTTGAATCACATCAAACTTGTTTTTTTCATCATTTAGTATTATTATTTAAAGATGATTCCAGAAAATAAAAGGGGTAACAAAAAAATATTAAAATATTTTTTCAACAATTTAATGGTTTCATTGATATCCTTGAAGGCATTGAAGGAAAATGGAAGTGCATCACCCATGATGTAATTAAATAAACAAATCACGGGCGATGATTTAATTTTTATAAGAAATTAGAGGGGTGTATAATGAATAATCTTCCACTAACATGAAATAATACTAGAATATCAATCATATTGGATTTATCATGGCATTAGGATAATATAATTAGATAATAAGATAAGAAAATAAATAAAATTTGATAGGAATTTGAAAGAAGAGAGAGAGAGAGATTACCTCTTGAATTCTCCTCTTGATACCCTTCTCAAGGAACCAAGGATTTGTATTTGGATGATACCAAGAGCACCAGGACGTGGGGGAGGGGATAAAGAAATGTTTTTAGTATAATTTAGGCAAGTCTTTAGGCTTGAGAGGTGTGAGAAAATGAGGCTGTGAGGGGTGGTATTTATAGGGGAGAGGAGGAGTGTTTTCTCAATATTCAATTCAATAGATTATTAATATCCTTCAAGGAAAGAAATAATGGTGATTTAATGACTAAATATAGTAAACAGGGTATGTGAATTTGAACCAATGGATATTTACATCTCCCATGACTCAAACATGATGCAGAAATTCATTTATTTAGCATAATTTTTAAATTATCAAATTTCACTATTCACCAAAAAAATAATGTATTTCAAAGAAATCTAAAAAATTCACCCAAAACCTTTTTAAACATATATACTTATAAAATGAAATCCTTTTTATGATAATAAAATTTTAAATATGATTATTTTAATTTTTAAATGAAATCATAATTTACTTGAAAATTATAACATAAAAAATTAAAACAGTTTTTCTAACACTTTAAAAAATTAATTAAGGTCTCATAAAATTATCATAAAATCATAATAAATCAAAAATATTTATACTATCATTAGTAAGGTTCTTATTCACTTGCTATATTTAATATTCATAAGGGTAATATTTCAATTCATAAGGGTGTGTTACTATTCATCAAAAATTAGATTTTTCCTATCAGACTCCAAACATCTTACTGACTGCAACCCTGTTTGTAAGAATTTTTTAATTTAAATCACAGAAGTGGAAAAATTATGTTTAAAGGTCACATAGAATATAGTATTTCATTTAATCATGATGTGTTTTTATGTTTATGGATTTTATTTTCTGTGATTATTCTATATTATATTACTATAATAATGTAAAATTGCATTTATAACTGTTTGGGTTGTTACATTCCCCCCCCCCCTTTAAAATTTCTCCCTCAAAATTTCATTTTACCTAAACTGATGAGGGTATTTATCCTTCATCGCATCCTTAGGTTCCCAAGTTTCTTCTTTATACTTATGGTTCCTTCAAAATACTTTGACAAGAAGGTTTGTCTTGTTGTGTAGAACCTTATCTCTCTGGTCTTAAATTTTTATTGGTTTCTCATCACAAGATAGATCTTTTTCTAGTTGTACCACCTATGACTTTAGTATATGTGAGGTATGTGGTATATACTTCCTTAAGATTGAAACATGAAACACATCATGAATTTGAGCCATGTTTTATGTAAGTGCAAGCTGGTAGGCTACGACTCATATGTGGTCCAAGATCTCAAAGGGTCCAATGTACCTTGGGGTTTGTTTCCCTTTCTTTCTAAACTGAATGACTCTCTTCCATGGACATATTTTAAGGATGAAAATATCTCCAATGTCAAACTCTATGACCCATCAACATTTTTCAACATAACTTTTTTACTGAATATAACCAGTTTTGATATGTTGTTGGATGGTTTGAACCATCTTAATAATCTCTTATACAATATCAGGTCCATGTAGTTTTCTTTCTCGAACTTTATCCAAAAAGGTTCGAGTTCTACATCCCTTTCCACGTATAGATTCATATTGTGCCATCTGAATAGTTGAGTGGAAGCTATTTTTGTATGAGATCTCATCCAATGGAATATGCTGATCACATCCACCTTTGAATTCTAGAGAACAAGCTCTTAACATATATTCGATCATATGAATAGTCCATTGAGTTTGTCCATTATTTAGTTGGTGATAGGTCATGCTGAAATTAAATTCAGTACTCGTGGAACGATAAAAAATCCTCCAGAATTTAGATGTGAACCTTGGATGATAATCAAAGACCATCACGAGTGGAACTCAATGCACTCCCAACACTTCCTCCACATATATCTTTTCATGTTTTTCAAGAAAGAGGTGTTCTCAAATAGTGATAAAGTAGGTTGTCATTGTGAGTTGGTCCACCACAACCAATATCACATTATTTCCATTGGAAGTATTTTGGAGAATTGTGAATATTCCCATAGTTACAATCTCCCATTTCCACATGGGTATAGGCAATGGTTGCATCACCCCTTTGTACTTCTATCTGTTTGATTTAACTTACCAACATATCATGCACCTTGAGATATAATCATCAATATATTTCTTCATGTTTTACCACTAGAAGTGGTCTCATAGATCACAATACTTCTTGGTACTACTAAGATGGATTGAGAAATGCGATATATGTGCATTATCAAATAGCTTCTTCTTTATCTCAGGTAATTAAGGACCACAAATATGAATTCCAAACTGAATCACACCGTCATAGTTAATATGGAACTCCTGCAGCTCCCCTTCCTTTATTACATTCACCTTCTTTTGTAACTCCAGATCTTCCCATAAGTCCTCCTTAATCTTATATTGGATATATGGTTTGGAAATCAATTATGAATGGTAGGATTTATTCCATTCCATTATGATTTCAAAATCCATCCTTTACATTTCCAGGAAGATAGGGCCTTTCTCAATCTGCATCATTGATAGACTAGCAGGTTCTTTTCAAATAAGAGCATCATCTACCTTATTTGACTTTCTGTGATGATAGTGAATAGACCAACAATATTATTTGATTATCTCTAACAATCTCCTTTGATGCATGTTCATATCCTTTTGTGTGAATATATACATTAGGCTCCTTTGATCGGTATATATGTCAAACCTCTTACCATATAGATTGTGTCGCTAGATTTTCAAATAAAAATAATATCTTATTACTCCAGATCAAGCATCAGGTTGTTCTACCCATGAATCATCAACTACCATGAGGCATAGGCTTTCAAATTATCATTTTTCATGACTAAACAACCCAATCCTTTATTTTATGAATAATTGTATATCACAAAACATTCTCCACTTTTATTTAATGTCAGTACTAGTGTACTGATTAGCTTTCTCTTTTTCCCCTTGATTTCTTCCTCAGAATCTTCCATCCAAACATACTTTACCCCTTTCCTTGTACACTTAGTTAGCAGCCTTGATAGACATGTAACATTTATGACAAAACATCAGTAGTAGCTAGAAAATAAAATAAAACTATGGATTTCAATGTCACTAAAGGGTTTGGCCCATTCCTAAATCGCCATTTTTTTAAAGGTTCCACATAAATTACCTCACTTTTGATTGCATGTCCCAAAAACATGACTTGGTTCTTCCAAAAGTCACACTTTTTGAACTTGGTTTACATATTTTCTTTTCTTGGTGTCTCCAACACAATCCTTTGATGTTCTTCATGTTCCTACTATCTCTTGGAGTATATGATAATATCATTGATAAACAATACCTTTAATTTTTTGAGGTAATTTATAAATAATATATTCATCAAATAAATGAATATTTTATGGGAATTAGTATGACTGAAGGTCATTACTAGAATATCATAATTCCCATACCTTATATAGAAGTAAGTCTTCTGAATATATTCTTTCTTCACATTTAGAAAATGATATCCAGAATGAAGATCAACCTTTGAGAAGTACTGATCACCTCATAGCTGATTGAAGAAGCCTTCAATACTTGGGAGAGGATACTTGTTCATTATGGTGATCTTGTTTAGTTACTAATAATTGATACACATCCAAATTGATCATTCCTTCTTCTCATAAAGGGGAATGGTGCATTCCAAGGTGATGCCCTAGTATGTATGAACCCTTTTTCCAAATTAGCTTGCAGATTCTTCTTTAACACATGTAGTTCAAAAGGATCCATCCTATAGAGACAATTTGAGATAGGAGTGGCTATGGGTATGAGTTCTATTGGGAACATTACCTCATGATACAGGGGAAGTCTAAGTAACTCTACAAGAAATACATAAATTCATTCCCCTGTGATTGGCATTTCCCCTAGGTGGATAATTTCCTTTGACTCAACCATTTGAGCAAGGTATGATTCTTCACGGTGAATCAAAGACCACACCATTGAAGGTATTTTCAATGTATATTCATGATCTACCTTGTATTTATTGAGGAGCATGGGATGGTTAGGAATATAAAGAGATACTTCCTTTTCCCAAAAAATTGTAGGTTCTCTATATAATGAGATCAAATTCATTCCCATTATAGCATCAAATTTCACAATGGGTAGTACCACAAGATTCATTGGAAGAATATTCCCAAATACAACAACATGATAAGATTCCAACACTTCAGTTGAAATGATTACACCACTAGGTTTTTTTACATATATCTCTACTTCAAGGTTTCAGGTCTTCGATTTAGTAGTTCTAGAAAACATCTAAGATATACTGGAATGCATATAACCAGAATCAAATAATACTTTTTTCATTTTTTGAGTGATTAAAAGTGTACCTTGCACGATGTCATTTTATAGGTCCACTACTGCAGTAGTATTTCATAAGCCTTCCCTTTCTCTTCTGTATTTAGTGGTTACTAACACAAATTAACCTCAAGGACTCGAGGATTAGTGCATTGTCTTTCATAGTTACCTTACTCCATACAATTTTAGCATTGGTCCATGGGTAGTTATATCTTTTCCACCACCCCATTTTCCTGCCTTCTAATGTATTTTCAACACTCTTGATCTTGGTGGCCTTCTCTATCAAACTTGAATCATTTCCCCATCCCTTTGAGGTAGTTCCCATGAGGGTTCATCTGACATTTTTGACATTTGGGTGGTTCAGTTTTCTTTCCACATTTCACATTAGATCCTTCGGCATGAAACTCCATATTTCATTTCTTATAACCATATTAATGGGACCATTATAAAAAATCCATAATCATATTGAGAGAATATTTAACGACTTCTTTATAACTCCAAATGTCTAAAATCTCCAAATTGTTTCATTGGTTTGGTTTTATTCCACTGAATAATTTATCAATTTTGTTATCACTATTGATAACAAAACTTGAAGCTTACCTTCCATTCATTGTAAAATTTTCTTTATAGGCCATGATAGATTATACTTCCTTTTAATTCAGATATATGAATTCTCTCTCCCACTTTGAATGAAGATTTTGAGGAAAATACTTATTAAGAAACATAATCTTAATGTCTTACCACTCCATATCTTCAATGTCATCCCTCAGCTTGGTGTTCATAGTCATGTCCCACCATTGGTCCACCTCTCTGTTGAAACGATAAATGGTCAGAGTCTCCTTCTCTATCTCAGAACAGTGAATCGCATAATAGATCATATCCATTGTTTTGACCCACTTTTCTTCAACAAGTGGATTGGAAGATCAACTAATCATCAGTGATTATTGCAACATAAAACACTGGATAGACAGTTTCTCCCTCTTAGGTGATGGATGATGTTCCACATTATTTTGGTTGTTATTCATAACATGAGTCAACATGTTAAGCATTTACAAGAAGTTTTTAACTCAAAATCCCAAAGCATTGGGGTTTCATCCGGGTAATCGATGTTTTTTCCCTTGAATGGGTTGTTTGCCTGGTTTCTTCTAGTTCCCACCATTTTCTAAATTAGAAAAGGTAACAAGAAATCATGAGTCAATAAGTCATGAATAAATAAGTTAATACATTTTGAAATTGACATAAAAATAATATCTTATGGGATATCTATGATTAGAAAATATTCTTGTGTGATTACATATACATAGTCTCATTATAGAGTTTTCACTAAGGTTATCTAATCCTAATTCCCAAATTAACTAAACCATGTCTCTGATACCAACTATAGAGACCCTACATTTCATACCTTACGTTTACATAATTTATTGACAAAAAACAAAAAAACATTACACCATAAGGATCCAAAGTTGTATTTTCTTGGGAAAACTAGGACAATATATAACTTTTATAACATAGAACATAAAAAATTTATTTAATATGTTATTCTCTAGCTTCTTATTGGCCTTTGATTTATCCATAGTACATATAATCACAGGAGGATATACATTAAAAAACGGGTGATCTAAAATCCCAATAATAATATAATAACATGAGACAATATAATAAGCAGTGAGCATAATCATTTCAATTATAACGTAGTCATAGGATCATCAACATGATGTGAAGAATTAATAAAAGTCTTGAAAAGTGGATGTCCATAAAAATGAAACCTTATGTATCAGTGGTTAACTACCACATATATTTATAAACAAATCTAGAATTGTTTTAACTAATATTTCAGTTTAACTCTTGAGATTCATCACATTAACCAATTCATTGGAGCACTGTATAATTCTATGTGCACCTGTCACAACAAAATATTAACATTACGCTATATAATTCATAGTGCACCTGTCACATCATCACATTAACATTATCATGTATTCTTCATAGAGCGTATATAAATTTTGGACATAAATAACCCATGTTAAGGAATTTATTTCATTTAATAAATCATACATTCAAAAATATTGGGTTCCCAAATGAAAGAGGGAATGACATACTTGATACAAGAACCATCAACCTTGAGTGGGAAGTAAAAGGTGTGTTTTTAAAAGTAGTGTTCTCTAGGAAACCATTGCATTTGAAATAAAATCCATTGGAAAGATGTATATCCCAGAAAATATAAGATAATGGTTTATAGATGATTTTAAGGTATAACCATACTCAAACTGGAGTGAAAGAGGAAAAACCCCAAAGAAATAAAGTTGGGTTCGAGAGTTCCCTAAACTTTTGTGTCAACTGTTTTTTAAATTTAATGTCTTATATAATGACATTAGATTCATTAATTAAAATATAAGTAAAACTTTATGCATGTAATTGATTCATTATGGTTTTATTATGTTCATTTTTGGTCCATTGGATGAGTTATAGTGTATAAATTCCTTTTTTGAGGGTTCTTTTTCTTAGTTTTCATGAACAGTTCACATGTACATATGAATGGAAGTTTCTGTAAAACATGAATAAAAATAAATAATTTCTATTACATTATTTTAATGATCTCACAAGAGTTAAAATTATGTTATAATGAATTTGGTTATATATCATGTGGATTAATCATTGGTTAAAATTTATATTTGGGTAGTTTTTCGACAACAATGAACATGTTTTGTTTCATCAATCAGTATTATGTATAAAAGTTGTTCCCAGAACATAAATGGGTTTAAAACAAAAATAATAAAATAGTTTTTCAATAATTGAATGGTTTTACTGATATCCTTGAAGTTTTTTATGTAAAATAGAAGTGCATCATCCACGATGTAGGTAAATGAACACATTAGAGGTGAAAAATTCATTTTTATAAGAAAAGAGAGAGAAGAAGGAGTTTAATTAATAATCATCCATTAAAATTATATCATACCTGTATATCAATCATAATAGAGTTATAATGTCACATTTATAAGACATTTTGATAATAAGATAATAAAAGAAATGGAATTTGAAAGGAATTTGAATGAAAAGATAGAGAAATTACCTCTTGAATTCTACTCTTGAGATCCCCCTCACTGAACCTAGGATTGTTATTTGGATGTGACCAAGATATTTTGGATGTTAGGGGTGGGGGTTGAGGAAGTGGTTTGGTCATGAATTTATAAAATTTTTGAAGCTTGATATGTGTGAGTAAATGAGGTTGTGTGTGGTGGTATTTATAGTGGAGGGGAAGAGTGTTTTCTCAATATTTAATAAATTAGTTTTTTTATTTCCTCAAGAAAATAAATAGTGAGTATTATATGACTAAATATAGTAAATAGGTAACTTGATTTCGAAACAGTGGCTATTTACATCATCCATGACTCAATAATGATGCATAAATTAATTTATTTAGCATATTTGTTAAATTATCGAATTTCACTATTCAACCAAAATTAATGTATTTTAGAAAATTATAAACAATTTACCCTAACCATTTTGTTATATGTAGAATTAAAAAATTAAATCCATTTTATGAAAATAATTTTCTAAATATTAGTAATTTAATTTTTAATTAAAATCATAATTTCTTTGAAAAATACAAATTTTAAAATTAAAATGGCTTTTCAAACTATTTTGGAAATTAAATAAGGTCCTATAAATTTATCCTAAAATTACAAGTCATAAAAATACATGTTTATGAATAAATTTTATGAAAGTTATTTTTCTTTAAAATTATTAAATTAATCATTAAATATTTATAACTTGAAAAAATACCATAATTATATTATATTGTCACTAATAGGATGAATACTTTTTTAATTCTATCATTTATAAGGTTATTATTCAATTGGATTATTTATTATTCAAAAGGATTATATTATTATTCATAAGGGTAATATTATTATTCATAAGGGTATGTTACTATTCACAAAAAAATTCCTATCAGACACTAAACATCTTCCCGACCGCAACCATGTATGCCATATTTTTGAAATTGAAATCACAGAAGTGGAAAATTTATGTTTAATGGTCACAATGAATTTAGTAGTTCATTTAATAATGATGTGGAATCGTGTTTCCTAATGTAATTTTTTGTGATTATATTATATGATAGTATTATTTGAATGGATAATTTTCCTTGAAAAAATATTCAGTCGTTACAGTTTCGGCTGTTCATTCTCCTCAGCCTCCAGTGCCATAGAATCTGTACCATCACCTCTATTAGGTATGGGATCTATGACTCCATAGCAGGATGGAAGTACATTTTCCATAGCCTAATCAGGACGAGGTAATGGTGTATTCCGTGGTCGAGGAAATCATGTTCCAGACTATCACCATCAATAGAGCTGACATGCTCAGCCTAGGTAGGATGCTTCTTAGGGTTGTGGTTGAGGTCTTTCGTATGAAAAACAACTAGCAACAGAGGAGTAAATTACAAGACCATATAAGGTTAGAGGTAATATTCTAGTAGCCTCTACTTTATTTTATCCCTTTTTTTAATACTAGTGTATCACATTCCTTTTTATTTGTTGTTTTTGATGAATATCTTCATTTTAAAATTGAGTATTGTTGTGGCGTCATATCACTCAACACTCCACTAGAGGTCTGGAAAGAGGGAATATTCCAGTTCCAAGAGTTCCCCTTCATATAGGTGGTTACCATTTCCTTTATAATTTCAATGTCCTCAGGTTTATCAGCTTTTATTTCATTCTCGGTAAGGAATGGCTCGTTCCTTATGATTCCCAAGTAGATTTTTATTGATATCGGGTGTCATTCACATCACTATAGGAAGTCACATATCTATAGATAGAAGAATTGGATATATAAGAAAATTGAGCTACACCTAAATTTATAAGACTGGGAAGAGTGACATCTCAATTAGAAATTATCTTCATGAGTGATCAGGGAATGCAGCTAGTGGACTTCCCTCCCATTGTGGATTGTTTCAGAGACATTTTACCTAATGATTTCTTCAGCTTACCTCTCATCAGGGATGTGGAGATCACTAATTTTCTAGTGTCAGGTATGGCACCAGAGTCTATTCTTCATTATAGGATGGCACCTACAGAGCTATAAGAACTAAAGAGTATCCAGAAGACCTCAATGATAATGGATTTATTAGACTTAGCACATCACGATGGGGTCCACCAATTTTTTTCACCAATAAGGTGGATGGTAACCTTAGATTGTGCATAGACTATCATTGACTCAACCAGATTGTGGTAAAGAATATTTATCTATTACCTCATATTGATAACCTCTTCGGCCATCTCTGAGGATCAACTATTTTCTCTCAGATTGATCTGAGGTCGGTATATCCCCAAGTGCAGGTGCGACTATCTAACAAACCACATAAGAAATTACAGAGCATGTACGACTTACATGAGTATCTGGTTATGCTATTAATCATCATTAATGTGCCAGCAGTATTCATGTATTAGATGAATTAGGGTTTTCACCCATACCTTGATTCATTTATGGTGGTTTTTATAGATGAAATCATGGTGTATTTGCCTTCCAGACATGATCATTCCACGCAAATTATAATTGTGATAAGTACACAGAGAGAGAATTAATTTTATGAAAAGCTATACAAATTCCACATCTAGATTGATAAGGTTCACTTCTTAGGTCATATAATATCTGAAGAATTTTTATCATTTGACCTTGAAAAGTTAATCATCGATGTTTCATGGTAAAAACCAGTAATGTTTTCAACACACAGAGTTTCTTAGGGATAACTGGCTATTATTTGTGTTTCATATAATACTTCTCCCGCTTAGCAGTGCCTCTCACAGCCCTGACTAAGAATGGTTTGATGTTTATCTGGTTAGAATCTTGTGAAAAATCTTATTAGGAGTTAAAGGAAAGACTAACCTAATATCCAATCGTAATTCTTTCTGATCCAGGTAGAAGTTATACTATTTACTGTGATTCTTCATGAATTAGACTAGGTGTTGTTTTGATGTAGGGTGATCAAGTCGTGGCTTATGGATCTCTCCAGTTGAGACCTCATGAGTGGAACTATCCTGCACATGACCTTGAGTTAGCAGTTGTGTTTCATGATTTATGTTTTTGGATACATAACTTATTGGGTGAGAGAATCATTCTTTTCATGGATCATAAAATCTTTTATTATATCTATATATAGAGAGACTTGGATTTGGGTAAGTGCATGTGGGTCGAATACATACAATAAATCAATTTTATGATTTCGTATACCCCTATTAAGGGAAATCCTATGTCTGACTTTTTGGGCCACAAGATGCAGACACAAGCCATCCAGGAAGCAAGTAGTGTTTGACAGATGATGGATTTGTTTTCAGAGATGCATCTATAGGTTCTGAAAAAGTGTGTAATCCTAGTTATAATACCTCATTCATTGAAATAATCTCTTAAGGAGTACGTCCATATATGACAGTTATCTAATCCATAGAGGCACATTTTGACGGAAAGTTCCATAGAGAGAACCCTACTCCTGATTGGGTTGTTGACGGCAGTGAAACATTACTCTATTGTGGCCGAGTAGGGGTACCTTTAGATATAAAGGAATAACTAATGAAGGAATCTCGGACCTCTATTTTTTAATTTCATCCTAGACTTACCATGATGTACATGGACATGTGTCATCAATATTGGTGGCCATTTATGAATAAGAATGTAGCGGATTTCATCAATCGATGCTCAACCTATCAACAAGTGAAAGAAGAGCACCAACGACCTGCTGGAATTCTACAACCTCTATTCATTCCCGAGTAGAAATGGACTGATATCACTATGGAATTTGTTAAAGTATTACCAATATCTCCATGAGGTAGCTATGGAGTAAAGGATATTGTCAATAGATTGACCTAGGTCACGCACTTCTTAACTATCAGGGAGACCATTTCTAGTGATGATTTGGGATGTCTATATATCCAGGAGAAAGAGAGACTTAATAGAATAACTCATTTTATTGTCTCTAATAGAGATGCCCACTTTACGTCACATCTCTGTAAAAGGTTGCATAAAAAGCTGGGTTCATAGGTACTCTTGAGTACATTATATCACCCTCATATTAATGGGTTGTCTGAGCAGATGATATGAGTGTTAGAGGATATGATATAGGCATGTATCATTAATTTTTGATGTTCTTGGGAGAAACATATTCATCTTATTGAGTTTACTTATAATAATATATTTCAAGAAATAATTCCAATTGCTCCATATGAGTCCCTCAATGGTAGACCATGTCACTCACCTTTATGCTGGCTCAAAGTGGGTGAGGTATATCTGTTGGGTCTTCATATCATTCAGCAGACTTCTGAGAATGTTCAGCCGATTCAGAAGTGTGTGACTAGATCTCAATCTTGAAAGAAACATTATACTATTCATCGCTAAGGACCTATTGAGTTTATGGTGGTACATAAAGTCTTTCTATGTGTTTCTCTAAGGTTGGGTCAAAGGTAGATTAGGAGACAGGGGAAGTTATCATCGAGATATGTTAGGCCATTCGAGAGAGTGGGTAGAGTTGGGCTGGTAGCCTTTCAGTTTCTATTACCAAAAAGGTATTTTTACATGCATGATTTCATCCATGTGTCATAGCTTTGACAATATAATCTAGACACATCTCATTAATTTGATACGGACAACATCGAGCTTGAAAAGGAAGTATCCTTTGAGGAGCATCTATTCTATATCGTCAACCATAGCAATAAGGTTCTTTGTGGTATGTCAGTTACAATGGTCCAAGTGCTATGGAAACATGGACGTGTTCAAGATGAGACATGGGAGTGGGAGATATATGTGTGCGCTCAATGGCCAGAGCTTTTTTCAAATGATATTCTATAAAGGGAAACTTGATGAGAAGTGGTCTTAAATATAGGAGGTTGTAATGTACCATCTTTAATCAAGGTACTGACCATTTAATTTTTTAGTCTAATTCTTTAAAGGGACTCAGGGTGCAAACCAATTCACCCTGTTATGGGTCCCATTCAACTGTTAAAATTATTTAAATAATTTCATGGGTTTTACGTAAATTTTTAGATCGTGCCCAGGCATAGAATCTAGGATAAAAATAATAATAATAAATTTAAAATCAATAGAAAGGAATTTAAATGAAATTAAAATAATATAAAAATGGATAAAAAGACATTTTAAAAAAAATAAAAATGGTGTTATGAGAAAAGTAAAAATAATTAAAATGGATATTTCTCCATTTTTATTATTTTAGTTTCATTTCATTCCAATCCCTTTTACTCTATTTATTTATTATTCATTTTCATTTTTCTATATTTTATTCTTTTTTTACATATAATTTTTTTTTCTTTTTTTGTTTTCTTTTATTTTCTATATTTTTCTCCTACCTCTCCCTTGGTGCATCGCCCCCTGTATCCCATCCCCATTGTGGTGAGCGTCCTCCTCCTCTCTTCCTTTGGATTCCTACTATGACTCTGTTTCTCATCCATTTTCTTCACAATCAGGTGTGCAGTAATGATTTTAGAAATTTTAACATTACACACAAAGAATTTTATTATCTACTCCCCTATTTTTTTCATAGTCTTCCATGGATGGTTTTTACATGAATTTAGGTTTTTTCTAAAATCATATGTTTTCTTCCATTTTAGGTCAAATAAAAGAACTTCATGGAGCATAAGATGCTATGACATTATGATGTAGGGAGTATACTCTATTTCCCTTCATTTCATTACGCCTTTTAAATCACATGTCGCTCAGCTCGTCGATGCCTTCTGGAAATGTTCAATTTTACATATTCTATTTTAATTAAACTACTTGGATTGTCTTTTTTACCATTGTTTGAGAGAAACTATATTTTTTAAATTGATTCAACATCATTGGAAACCCCATTAGGTGTTCCAAAGAAATTTTTTTATTTCTTGTTATCCATGAATTATTATTTTTATTAATTCAATGCATTGTACGAACCATATTTGTTGAGATTTTAAGAAAATAAATTATTTCATGGTTGTTATGAACCATGAATTTTGGGGTTTTTTTTGTTTTTTTATGCATTATGACTTCTTTATTTAAATTATTTCCATGTTATGCCTTTATAAAAGATAAAAGTGAGTTTCTTTCTGATAAAGTATTTTAGTTGTAACTATTCAGTTTGAATGAACAATAAATATGTGACTTTAGTTGCAAAATTTTTTCATTGTGATTATAAATGCATTCTATATGATATTTACTTCCTTGAAATCTAATTAAATTCAGGGGAGAAAAAATTGGTTCCATATTAAGGACTACGCATGGAATCTCCATCTTGATTGGTTACACATTATGCTAGGGAGGTAATGTCTTAGGATTTTCCAGATGAGGGTTTCCCTAGGTTTCTATATACTGATGAGTAATACTGGTTTCCTAATGGAAAATTATGGATGGAACCATTGGAATAGTTTCTACACCATGCCTTAGGTGACACTTGACCCCTGATGTGAAATTTCTTGGATGAACTCATGATAAATCCATGTCTTGAGAGATACATGGTCTTTCAAAATATTCCCTTGGATGGGATCGATGGTATTTTCTAATTTGAAGAATTTACAATAGTGATACCTTCACTATGGGCTCTAACTCCAACTCTTATCATTAATATAATAATGATGATGATGCATGGAATGTTTTATTTGATACATCTTTGGGATACTTGTGAATTTAGATACTTTTATACTGATTTAAAGCATAATTTGTTGACACATAAATTAGACCCAAGATAAATCACAATCTTGGAGTATGTTCCATTTTGTTTGCCTTCTATTTTATAGCCTTCATATATATATGAATCCTTCTTATTATAGGTACATTATTCATATTTTTCACTTAGTCTGAAGCATGTGGTATGGACGAGTTCCGTTGAGAACCCAAACCAAGTTATACTTATTTTTTTGTTTTATTTAGTTACTATCATTTATCATATATTAGCACACATCATTTATTTACTGTATGAAATGGAAATACATTGAAACCATGGGTTCCATACTACTATGATTATATCTCACTCCTTTTTTGGGTTATTTTTGGTATATGAGTAGACATTATGCTCGTAGGTATGGATAACATGAAGTGTGATGATTCTGGTGCTATAGTGTTGCTTACTACTTAGGATAGAAATTGGGGACAGAGGACCGAGCCTTTTCTCAAGATACAGTTGTTTCACATTGTGTAGTTTTCATTACAACTTTGATTTCTTGCATTTATTATTGTTTTCTATACTCCTACTTTAGTATAGATATAATTGTGTATCTAGTTTATTTATCTGCTTTTGAACATTTCATTTATTTAATTTGGGTTTTTTTTCTTCTACAGTTTGTTTTTTTATATTCTTCCATAATTGGTTGTAAATAATTTTTCTTCCACTGTAAATTACCTATTACCTATGAGGGCATGGTCTCCCCCACAAACACTTAAAAATTTCCATCGTTTCTAGTTGACATCCTTTGGAATTCGAGGAGATGTATTTTAGGTAATGTGGCAAACCTAGCATGGACCACCCTTCCAGTGGCTCTTGGGATAAAAAAGCTACAAAATATAAAGGATTTCACATTATTTAATGAAAATTTATTTTACAATTTCCACCAATTTGACATTATGTAAAAAGAGTTAATTTTTTAGAAAATTATATTTTTTTAAAAAAAATATTTTCCTTCAGTAAAACCTATCCTATATTTATTTCAATGATTCATTGTTTTTATATAATGATGGTCAAAATTTTCTTTCCTAGTACTGAAATTTTAAAAAAAATATTTACACAAATGATCTCATAATTTAATTTTGTACAAAAATCTTTATCTTTATTTATTGTATTAGAATTGTATTTATTTTCTTACTTTAATATACTATTTGAAATATTTTAATCATTTTTATAAATTCATGAATTATCCTTGGAATATATTACCTTAGTATCATCATGGTTTTTAGAAACATTACAATTTTTTTCATAAAAAATTACTAAATTTTAAAACTTATTCAAATATTATAATACAATAAAATTATTAATATAAAATAGATTTTTCTTATTTTGGAGAAGTAGAATCACATTCATCCCCAAAATATGGATAATTTTCTTAAAAGTATATATTTTTATGTAATTCAAATTATACCTTTTCCATGAAACATTGGATTTCATTAGGAATACCATTATAAAATCCCACAATTTTATGACAAGCATCGCTATTTACAGAAGAATTATCAAAATCAATATATCCTCCTCTTTCAATCCTCATTTTAGAAGCATTAAAAAATATCCTTCCAATATTATTTTATAATTTTTTATATCATTTTTCATTCCTATCCTTTCATTTTATTCTTGGAAAATATGGTATGATATTCCATGGATTTTTACACTCACAAAAACATCTTAGAAGACTATTTATTATCATTAATTTCATTTAAATATTTCATATACTTATATTGAAGATCCTTTTTCTTTAGAATATTGTTCATTATCTTTGACATATAATAAGTTTAATTATATATTTATTTAGATGAACTGATTTCTCTCATAATTTTCGCATTCATGTCTATATATTATTTATAAACTATTTTCACTAATATGTCTTTCAGAACAAATATAGATATAAAGGTAAAATATATACCACCATTTTCTTCATAACATTGATAGAATCCCCTTTTAATCTGCCCTTACATGTCATGTTTCTTCCAATCAAATCATATAGGATAATAATTTTAAGATGATTTATGTCATCAATATTTTTTTATTATAATTGGATCCATATAATATCAATAATTTTCTCAACCAAATATTCATCATTAAAATCCTTATCTCTAAGAGGTTGACAACTTTTTATAATTGTCTTGAATATATGATGAATCACAGTAATGGATTTTTTGGGTAAAAACTCAATGGTTTGGTAATAATATCTTAACCATTCACTTCTTTATTCAATATTGCTATAATTTCAAAAGAATGTAATCTCATGTTTTTTCAAAATGATATTAGATACTTCAAAATACCAAATTTGACTCTTTTAAATATTTTTAATTTAATATAAAAATTTATTTATAATTTTGAAATTCAGTTTACACATAATTTGATCATATATAGGAATATTGGAGATATATTTGTCATGAATGGCATAATTTCTAGTCAGCATCACAAAATTATCAACTTCGGTGTTGATTAAAAAAGTATTCAATCTTTGTGTCCAAAACTCATAATCAATATTGTAAAAAAAATAGTGGTATGTTAGGATTGATATTCTCATGTCTCCCAATATTAAACATGAAATACCATAAAATATATAACTATGTTTCTACATTAAAAATTAATAAAATTGTTTATAACATAGTATAAAATTAAAAACCTTTTATGATACAAAATATTGGATCAAAAGAATAATTTATTTACCCCAAGAGGTGTTTATTGTTTTTTAAAAAATAAAATATAAAATTTTCAATAACCTCTTTATATAATTGGATCTATAAAAAATTATTTATTAGAATAATTCAATTGCATATATTGTTGTGTCGTTACATTATTAATTCAAGTCATGGAAAATGTTTAAAATAAAAGTAACATTCCTTAAACTTGCATAGTATAAAAACACCTTGTAAAAAAATGTAAAAAATGTTATAAAAAGTAAGAAAATATTAAAGAAGTTTTTTATTGAAGATCAATTAATTTTACATCATTTTTAAGGAATTATATAACCCATGATTTAGGTATCCATTGTTTCCATCAAACCCTAAAGATATTATTTTTATAAAAAAGGAAGCCATCAATAAAATAATTGGAATAACATATTTTTCCCAAAACAAGGGAATCTATTATTTGAAATAGAAAAATAAAATTTACCATGATATCCTATTATGATCTTGATAAAACACAAGATCAGACATAAAATTACAACATCAAAATATATTAAGGAACTAAAAATATTCACACATTTTCATTAAGACAAAAAATCTCTAAACATCATAATAGAGTGAATGAGTAACAAGATTTTAACAAATCTTCAAAGTAACATAAAATATTTGGTGATGAAAATGATCCATCTTCGTTTAATAGTGATTTTATTTATAAAAATTTCTTCAATGGCCATATTTTACATTTCATAGAGGTTATTGCAATAGACTCTCATTGACTGTTCCTCCACATGGAATGTCATTAAAATGTTATCCATATTGTAGTCATCATTTTTAGACACTATTATAGTGTCTAAGGAATCCTTCTGATAAAATATTTTTTGTTGGTATAGTGGAATGATATTTCCTCATCTTATTGATTTAATAAATGTTATTTCTAAAATAACTTCTTCCTCCACATGAGTAATATCATCAGATAGTCATGGAAGAGAATTTTATAATGAAATTCTTATACTCACAATTCTAGAATTTTTATAATATTTTTTGGATGAAATAAGTAATCATATTTTAGATGTATATTATACACGTACATATTATTAACAAATATATTTTTTTAGTTGCAGAATGTGGCAGCTTCTTGTAAAATAGATTTTCTTAAAAACCATACTGATAACATGGGAAGCAAAAAATATACTAAAATATAAAATTTTATGTATTTGGTTTTTGAAATTTAAAATTATTGTAAAATGATTTTGAAATAAAATTTCAAAACAAAAAAAAATCTTCTTTTATATAAGATCTCTAAAACTGTGAAAAGAAGAACTAAATCAATCTATCTTTCAGAAGAATATATTCTTACATAGAGGTGAGAATAATTAGACTATTCAATATAGAAAACCTCACTTAAGAAATGTTGTATAATAAAGAAAATAAAGTAGAGGAAAACATAAATGAATATATGTAGAAAACCATACCTACTAATGGGTGAGTCATCGCAACTCCCTAGGTCACTTTCATAAGATAATATGTGTGAAATTGAAATTGAAATTTGTAATGATATTTGATATTCAGGTAGCTTAGAGCAACTCATCCTAGAATTATATTCAAACATTATTTCTCCATGACCATAGTTTTGAGATTACAAACTAAAGAGACAGAGAACACACATAATAATTTTATTTACAAAAAAGATAGAGAATTGAGATAAGTTGATGGAGGAAGAATCTTGGGTATAATTAGCTAGAGATATCAAGGTATTTATTATTTTAAAGAAAAATAAGACCAAATTCAAATGAAAATTTAACAAATATTTATTTTAAACTAGAATTCCCCAAAGATGGTCTTCATCATAACCAAAACCTACTCCAATGACCACAACTTAGCTCATTATCTTAATGAACTAATTCCACATGTGCAGTATTCAACCCCAAGTGTGATAAATTTGGACATGTTACAATGTATTATATATATTTATAGATATTCACTTGTGAGACTCTAGTAGGTTCCAAAAAATATTGAATAAAAATTAATTCCACAATCCATATAACTTGATAAGGTAATTTACACATCTCTAAATCTTTATCTATTAGTTTCATTGAATTGAAATACATGTAGTGTTGTATTATTAAAATATAGGTGTAAATATTAGTCACATTAATGCTTTCCTATGTAAATTAAAATTTTATCGTATCCTTATCATGAAAATTATATTCAATTTTAAAATAGTTATTATTTTATTCTATATATTATTTATTTTAATCTATTTATCAATATGCTTCACTGACTTCATCTAATTTCTATTATACTATAAAACTCAATACTCGATGTGTTCATCCATTACCAAAACACCTCAATAAATATTGAAGATTGGTTGTTCTAATTTATTAAATAATATTATTCTTCCCAGTTAATCAAAATGTAGAACTCAGGCCACAATGGTTCATGTGATTTCTGAAACCTTGGGGATTATAAAAATATTCAACAAACCACACATAAGTAAATATAAAACTATGTTTTTTGTGTTCCAAACAACTTTTGATTCTACAAAAATGTTAAATAAAGTCCCTTTTAATATCTATGGTTTGAGCCTATACAAAAAGAAATAACAAGAGAAAAAAAATTGATCTCCAACTCAACTCCAAATTAACCAAAATATATTATTAATACCAATTTGAGAACACAAAAATGACAACACTACAATAAAAATGTTCATTATATGCAAGAAGAAATTATCCAAAGATCTTTTCTTCATTTTTAACACATTCTAACACCAAGGTATATATTATTTTATTATCTTAATAAATCATGACTCCAGTAATGATGAAAATGATCCTACATCCCTCCTTATATTTTATTATTCTTCATTTCATTCAAAAATATTAATTGAACCATGATTAAAAATAATATTAACATTAAATTGGTTTATATTTATCTATATTTTTTATTTCTCTATCTCAAATCAATGTACATGCATCATGAATACTTGGGTTTTCATTTGATTGAGCACTTTTTCTTCAAATTTGTTTTGATCTCTCCATTTTATCACACATCATCAATGCTGGTGTGAAATTTTTTTCTATATGGGAATATATAACTTGGTTAAAAAGGTACATTGGCATCCGCATACATGGATTAAAAAAAACTAAAACATTAATATATATTTATTTATTTATTTATTTATAATTGTCTATTTGAATATCTGGTTCCATAATCAATTTCCAAATAAGATAATATTTAGATAGGAATTTATACTTATAATTCTCATATGAAACAATTTGGATACGTTCCCATTTTCCAATGTAAGTAATAAACATTATAAAATTTCTTATGTAGGGAACAATTTAAAATGTACCCATGTTTCACAATTTCGATGTAACAATTCTAGAATGTGGTAATTAATTACATATTCTCTCATGAATTTGAACATATTGTTATTTTACTAAGTAATTATTTTCATATTCAATAAAAATCCATGGAAAATAATGAAAATTAATCAATAATGCACCAAATCAATTATTTTTCACAATTTTAAAACAAATTATTTTCCAATATTATCTCTTGAAACAACCAAAAACATGGAATGTTGAATAAAATAATTCCAAATAAAAATAAATTTCAAAAATAACATTGAAAAATTATCCCATTATTAAATTCATCAATATTCATTCAATGAATTTTATAAAATTATATATTTCAATTAAAATATTAAATATTATACCAATAAATCATCTAAATATCTTATTTTTGTGAAATTATACAAATATTTTCATTAATAAACTCGAAATGATGGTTTTAAGAATAAAATTTATTTGAATGATTCATTTAAACATAAAAAGAAATAAGAATCCCATAAACTAATGTTTTAACATGTATGAAATTAAATTTGTATCCATTGAATTTGTATAATCAGGTAGTAATTTTTAATTAATTCCTTATGCATTAAAATGTAAGATCAAATTTTTGTGATTCCATGAACATCTTGGGGGAACCATACACTTCCGTTATATGGCATTACCATCTTTATATTCCAAATCCTTCTACTACCACAGGGGTAGAGATGGATATTAGGGTTAGTAGACAGGGTAACACCTATTTACCAAAATTATCTTTTCCTCATAGCTAGGATAAGAGGGTATATATTGAGTTTGATTATAATGACAATCTCAGTGTTTGAAATTTAATCACATTATGACTATAGTCTCAAAAAATGATATTAAAATGTTATCATGTTGAGCGGTGATAATTAATAATTTAAAAGAGAGAAAATATCTCAAGTATGTGATACTATTTTAGTAATCTCATTTATTGTTATTTTACATGTCATGAAATTTTTATTAATATAGTTTCTTTCTTTCTTATAAGATTATATAAGATACAACCAAGAGTTGATAATTCAGGAATAAATTTATTTATTTTTCAATTAGGAGATGGAGGGATTTTAAATAAACCATCACATATTTTTTCATTTTTGGGGAAAGAGAAAATAAAAAACCATTTGATATATATAATTTTTTATATAAAGATATGTAGAATTTGTTATTTGAAATTAGATAACAAGAATCATTTTTTATGTTTAATTTTATCTTATATATATTTTTAATCATGATCATTTTAATTATTTGGTAATAATTAATTTAAAAATTAATGGGGTTATCTCATCCATGGATCCAATCATAAAATGTATACACTCATATGTTATCTCATTAAGGGTATATGTTAATTAAAGAATAAATGATGTGTGAAAATTTTCAAAAAATGACAACTGAGACTTCATGAACAATAGTGGTTGAACCTCCTTCCCCAAGAAAGAAAAAAAATGAAGAAGGCCCATTAATGAAAAAGGGAAAATATCATACAAAATATTCAAGGGTTATAGCTGAGAGGATTATAAGGATTTTTTTTGTTGTTTATGTTTTTAAAGTTATATCAATTCTTTATGCACTGTGATACACTAATTAAATTTTCAAATATTCCATATAGGTATCCCTTGAGGAGCATAGAATACAGGGGACTATCATACCTAATTTTAGGAATGATATTATAGATAATACATCAAGAAATCATAAACACTTGGGGAAAGTATAGGGAGATGAGATTGGTGTATTAGTCAAAAAATTGTATGTTCATTCTGGATCTTCTTCTTAATAGGATGTATATCATAGAAAAATAAAATCTTTAGAAGATAAACATCAAGACATTGGTTATATGATAGAGTATAGTATTAGAAATTTATAGTGTCAACACCAACCCCAGATTCCCAGATTTGGGGACTAAAACAAGGTGCGTAATTTTTTATCATAAAATATACAGATAAAAATTACACATCTCATTCCATCCCAAATGATATTTTTCAGTTTAGGTTTTGGAAAACCAGATTCTGCTGATATATTTCTTCAAAAAATTGAAAAATATAGACTATATTGTTTCCATCACATAATATTACATAATGTATTAAAAATATACTAACCCTGTAATAATAAACTGAAAATGTAGGGTGATCATAAGAATGCCCAGTAAGGGGTTTTAAAAACAAATTAAGAAATTATTTTTTAAAATAAAAAATCATTGAAATAATTAAAAAATATTTTATTTAGAGGAAAACATCACTTTTTGAAACACATCATCAACATTTTTCAAAGGATACTTGAATACATTATCAGGAAAATCTCTTACACAAGAATTACATATTTACTTATAATATGTAGGTGAAAATATATCAGAGTACGCATACATGTACTTAAAAATCATGGAAGGCTATTTAATCCAGAAATTGATCAAACTAATTTAAAGGTGGCATGCAAGGTTGTAGGTGAAAATTAGCACATGAATTAACACTATCATAGAATTTCATAACTAACAATGTCATGATTCACTTAACACATAAAATTCTATTCATGAAATGACAAATTTAATACCAACTTTAGTATCAATATTTAGATAATAGATGCTACACTTTCCTTGCAAAAACATTCCAAGTACATAATTCTTTATTCCATAATAATTCATCTCTATTATCATAAGTAAAATATGCTTAACCATACCCTTTCCTTATAAAACTTTCCAAGTAAATACTTCATTATTCCATATGAATTCAACATCATTATTATAGATAAAATATTATTAATCGAGGGATATTATACTACTCAAATAGTCCCTTGTATGGCCATATACAAATACATAACAAGGGAATGTACAATTCCAGACTTGGTCAAGGCCTTACACCAAGACTGTACATAATCATTCTGTCAAGGCCTTGTGCCATGACCATTTGGGTAAAAACCCAACAAAATTCATCTCATGAGACTTATCTTTACCCAATGCATTGGAGAACTATCTGGGAGCACCCATCTTACCATTTATGTCCAATAAATTTATCATATTTCTAGTATAGTTTTATATTCATAGTGTCTCATACCACATTGAATCCTTACATACTTAATCCATGAGTTATCAAGAGAGTTGAATTTCAATCTTACATACATATTCATAAATGAAGTGAATTATACAATAAATTTAAAAATGGAAAGGTTTGATAGTTTTTAGATTATGGCTGCATCAAATTTAACAGTGACATACACAAACTAAAATGTCATACTTTTTCACATATTATAATTTCTAGTGCACAAACAATAATGGATTGTCCTAGAAAATAGTAACTCTTTCCTTAAAACCATTGTATCAAGAAAGTGAACCTTTTTAATACAACCATTTATGAATACATTTAGGCCATGTAAATAATAACATCAATTTTATGGATTTGCATATGATTGGAAATAATGTAAAAATATATTATAAATATATATATTCATAAACATGAAAACACTCTATACAACTTACTATCATAGATAATACCATTTAAGAACTTGTGAAAACCAAATTGACATACATACACACATACATATTTATATATATTTGTGTGTGTTTTTCATACACAAAATATTATGTAAATAAATATTCTCTGTAAGAAAATACCCTTTTTTATAATGATAGTCCGCCATTAAAATAGGATGAGTATGTTGTTTATACAAAAACACATATTGAGCACTATAAATATATGGGTGTGGAAAACCCCAAAAATAATTACATAGAAAACTTCCACAAATATTATTTACATTATAAGCATCAAATAAATACTAGTAATCCATATTTAGAACCCCCGAGATAATTTAGTTTTTTGAAACATGTATGAACCGTATATACACAAAGTGTATATAAGGGTTTTTCATAAGGAAAATAAAACCAAAATAACCCTTAAATATATAATATGCATTAAGAACACCTATTTAAGAATAAATGTTTATCATTTGAAAATCAAATCTTCAAAATAGATTGGTTATATAAATAAACATATATATACCTGTATACATAACCGTATATACATAAGTTGTAAACAAGGGTTTTTCATATGGAAAACAAACCAAAATAATCCATTACATGTATTATATAAATTAATAAAACCATTTAAAAACAAATGATTATCATTTGAAAATCATAAATACCTGAATTGGTTTGTTATATATAGAATTTTATATACATATATAAGTATATATATATACATTGTTTAAAAAAACACCAAACAAGATTACCCCTTACTTGAACTTCGAGTGGAGTCGAGAAGAGGATGGAGGGAAGCTTGAGAAGAGAGAACCTGTAGGGTTATAGTACAAAATAAGGTTTATATAACTACTTAACATAAACTATATTTATATATATAATTTTATAAACCATGGTTAAACATGGAATTATAAACAATGAAACCTAATAAAATCCTAATCTAATTATTCAGATAAAGAAATCAAAGACTGGGATTGGATCATATCTCAAATGGATCGATTATTGCTATAAATATATTTTTTATTGGAAAAACATGCATGGAAAAGGTTTGGTTAATAATTAAAATAACCTAAATTGAATACTTGAGGAAATGAGAATGTGGAAAACCAGAAATGGATATAGATTGGAATACTCTCAGGAGAAGAAATAGAAAAGAAAGATTTGAAAATCGTGAGTTGAAGAAGCTGGTTCGGTGCGAGGAAGAAGAAGGTGGAAAGGGAATAGCATGGAAAGGATTAGATGGCTGGGATTGATCAAAGTTGATCGGATAGCTTAGGATAATTCTATGGTTATAAAAATTGAAGAATAGTCAAGATCATCTCTGGCATTGGATCAGACTATCACGGCGATACCCTGGTTTTAAAAAAAAATAACATACAAGATCATTTGAGTTCTGATCAGATGGCAGAATAAAATGCGGAGTTAAGGGTCGTGGTGGTAGGATTTGAATCTGAGACTAGATCGCATGGTCTAGATCTCGTGAAGTGGGATTGAATAGTTGAGATTAGATATCCATTTAAAAATCACATCCAACATTAAAATTGTTTTGGTTTCGAGCCCTCCTTAAAATCCTCTATGATCTGGTGAAAGGGAAATGAACTCCCTTCACCCTCCCCAGTACCGTCCTGTACAAGTTATTCACTAAGGGAATGTACTGCACCCACCCTCTACCGTTGTGATACCCAATACAGTGGAACCACCTCGGTTCCTCTATCCTTCCCTATGGGAGCACACATCCTCACAGATGGCCTGAAATGACTGAGGGTCCATGTCTCGGCTGCCCACTCCTTAGGTAGTGGTGTGAGCTACCTCCCTCAACTAGCTAGGCTAGCCTAAGGGTCACAATTTTTTAATAAAAACATTCATTAAAAAAGGTATATTAAACCTTAAAAAAATAAAATGTAGCATATAACATCATTTAAAACCATAAAAATGAAAAATGAAGTATTCAGTACTTATTTTTATTAAAACAAACTATGTCATTAATTTTATTAGTGTAAAACATGATTTCAACTTCATTTTAAACTTTTGAAACATTATAATACACAATCCAACATATAAATTATACCATGTCATCATTTAACCAAAATTATAACTTTTAATTATTAAAAGTATTATAAAACATGATTTCAAATTCAAATATGCATTTTGTATCAAATAAATATGTATACTTATCTTCAAATTTATTGAAGTATACAATACAAAATTTTCATTATATTTTCATTAAAAAACAAAAGTCATGATTTCAAATTCATTTTATTTTTTAAAACATTATACTTTTGAAATATACAGATAAGTTCAATAACAAATATGTTCAAACATATTACTTTAAATAATTTTAAACCATTCAAAATTCTTAATATACATAAATACATAGAATTCATAAGATAGTAAAAATACTTAAAATACCCAACACTTATAATATATTATGACTGCTACAAAACCAATGGTCACCTGAGTACCGCAATGGCTATTAACAGTCACAAAGGTCATATAAATAAGTTTTTAGGGTATTCCAAACTTCAAAACCAACTCAGTGAATATGGTGTTTTACGTCCCTTTAATTCTTATTACGATTTCCATTGTTCACTCCATATTGTTTTTTGTTGTGATATACCCTAAGGACATCCACTATTTTATTGGTCAATTTTTTTTGTTTGGTTGTCTCCTAGTAATTCTGATTGGTCTCCTAACTATGAATACTAAGCTAGTGAAGAACTTTTTGCCTTATGGAAATGTAAGGTTTTCATCATTTCTATTGAATAAAACATGTCTTTATTTTTATATTTGTAGTATTTTATCCTAGAAACGCCATTATTAAACAAAACCAATATAATAATAATAAAAATATTATTATTACAAATTGTATTTGTTTGGGGCATTACATTATCCAAAATTAAAAGAATTTTTTCCTCAAAATTCCATTCGTACTCACAGACACATAACTTCTGCCATCAACCGTAATGTCCCTTCACATGTACAACCGGTGTCAGTGATTTTACCTATTTCAAGTTATAAGAATTCCTATCAGAGTTTCAAAACCCTCAATTTCTCTAGTCTAAATAGAACATGAGCATCATTGGTCATGCTCTTGTAGAAATCTAAAGTTTCTTGAGAGTGAGGCACGAGGGGTGTAAATCTGGGATACATAATCATGGACTTGATGTATGTACAAAAAATGAGAGGACTCAGCCTAAATAATTTTAAGTCCCTTACTTGACCAAAATGATCGTAGGACATGATTTGACACATATATGATGCGTGGAGGTCACTTTCTCTTACAGCCTCTTGGAAATCCTCTAGGGATACAAAGTGTAACACCCTGAGATTTTATAAGATATATTCTTTTTAATTTATTTCATATCTTCTGTTATATGCTTCACCAATATTATATTTCTATATACTCAACAACGTATTATCTTGAAGTATACACAACATTAATCTTGGATCGTGTTACACACAATTTCAAGTTCCTTTGATAGAAGTTATTTTACGCAACATTGATTGTATATATATATATATATATTCAATGTACAAATGAAATATAGTTGGATTCTGTTATATGCAACAAAAAATTAATCTTGCACTACACACAACCCTGACTTGGCTTTCATTACATGCAATCACGACCTTCCACGATAGCGTGTGTTGTACGCAATACCGAGTTTCATTAAACAACGATATGTTATTAAAATATTATATAAACTAGCCGTTATGAAAAGTAATACCAACTTTTTAAAATTTTATAAATTTTATCTTTCAAAATGGACTACATTTTTGGATTCGGAATATCTAAATTAGCCTAGGGTGAATTTTTGGTATTTTTCTAAAAACATTCATTTTTTTATGAATAGTGAAAACACAGGGTTACTATTTAAAAACCGGCTTTTTATTTAAATAATTATTTATTTTATTTAAATTTATTTTAGGTCAAAATTGATACATAATACCTATATAAGTTCAATTTAATTCATTGGAGTCATTTTATAATATTTTTAGATATATATAAAAAATTATTGAACTTTTCACCGTCTTTTACCCACCTCCTATGAGAATTTGATAATTTACATAAAACAAAATTTTACCAATTTTGTAAGTGGAATTTCGAAAATCAGAGAGACACGGTTAATATCAAGGAGTAAAATGTGGTTCAATAAGTTAAAAATAATATTTGGTGAATAGTATCTTTTTACTTTTATTTACCACGGTTTAAAGTTAATAGGGTAATTAAGGGTAAAAATGATATTATTATTACCATAACACATGTACTAATTCTATTGGATAAGATTAATTCAACCCAAAACAACCTTAGGAATAAACTATTACACTTTAGGTCCACTCGGATTAGATTAGGACACTTATTATTATTTTATATAAAGAATAGTTAAAATAGTTAAAATCAAAGTTTAATAACTAAAACATTTTTAATATAGGGTTATACATAAGATAAATTATACTATAATTATTAATTAGAAATATAAGAATATTTCCTACATAATGGGATTTTATTTATAATTTTTAGACATTAAATAATTTAATTTATTTTTGACACAATGATGATACAGTAATTACCTTATTAATGAAATATTAACATAATTGATGTTATAAATACCCAAATAAATGTAATTTGAGACTTTTAATAAATTAAAATAATTTTATAGGTTAATTTTACATGTTATTATTGATTCAATTAACTTTTTTCGAACTAATCATGTTTTTATGATTTTCACAAAAATCAATTACCAAATAGTGTCAAACTTGACATAAAATAGTTTTTGAAACAAATATTATATTATTAATTGTTATTATATTCCTAAAAATCTAAGGTTCTGCATAATGACTTAGATAAGGTTATATATATTAATAATGAAACACTTGGGGTTCGTTTGTCTTGTTATAGTAAGTTTATTAACCATATAGTGTAAGAAAACAAGAAGAGATGGTAAAAGTTAAATTATTTAACTTAGAGTTAAATCTAAATGATAAGGTTAAACTAGTAACATAAACTTGTATAAAACCTATTTGTTGAGAGTATTTCGACCCATAACTACTTTAGATTTTAAATAAATCAATTTGGAGCTATTATAAACCGAATATGACTTTATTATAAAATAATATTTTAAGTTTTTTCAAAAGTACCCCTCTCCTCCCTTATAAAAAGGGCACCACTTCCATCTTCTCTTCACACCCTTTTGATCCTTGAAGTTCGGAAAACCCCTAAAAATTACTCTTATCAACCTCTCTAGTTATATCATAGAGGTTCTGGGCTTCTCAAAAGACTAACTCTAGTGCCATAAGAAGAAGTTTAAAGGAGGTGCGTCGAGGAAGAGGTAATCTCTTCTACCGACTCTTTCAAGTTTATTTCTTCTTCTAATTCCTCTTCTTTAGTTGTTTTATTATAAAGTAATAACATCAGTATTATTTATATACTAATATGTTATTATAAATATGAAACAACTCTATTTCACCTTATATCCATCCTACAGAAAATGAAATCACCGCATGTGTGTACGTACGGAATACCGCCTCCACGCCGTGGTGTAATCTGTTCTTCCCCCACCACCTTACTTGGATGGGTATAATGGTGTAAAGAATAACTATATATAGTTATTATAATATCATACTGATTATGAGATATTATATCATCCAATCCAATTCAATTCAATAATTATGGGGACGATAACATCGCTCGTGCGTACGTACGGATTACCGTCTCCACGAAGCGATGAGATTCATTCTCCCTGTTAACCATTCAAGAATGATTATAAAGTACATATAATTAAAAATAATGAAATATATTAAATGATAAAGTTACTGTATTTATGTGTATATATATATATGTCATCTACTTACTTCAATTGAAGTCAATAAGGAATGGAAAACAGCGTTCATGCATACGTACGGCCTACCGTCTCCAGGAACGGTGTATTTTATTTCATTTATCTATCTATTATATATATATATATACTGAATATATATGATATATAAATCATGATTTACATTCTGTAAGTAAGTAAAACATGATATAAGTAATAATAATATCAAGAACAATAAGTCCAAACGCGTACGATAAATAAAACGATTTTACCCAAAACACTACTTTAACATGGAATTTACAAAAGAACAGGTAATATAAAGTCATAAGTGAACCATATATGATTTCATAAAAATGAATATGATTCTGTAATAAGTCAATTACATTATTTAAATCATTATACAGGAGGTTCGGATACGTACAAAGCATATCGGACCTAAGGTAAGGGAAAATCTCACAATCTCATTTTTATTCAAGATTGTTTATACTTCAGAATATACTGGGGAATATTTATCATCCACATACATGTTTTCTCAATATGTAATATTATTTATATCCTCATACAATTTTTTAAATCCAATTTTACCCTTTGGTGATTTTTTATTAAAAGATATGAAAGGAATATTTTTTCGTTTTTAGTGCGAGGTACTTTTTGACTTTTCCGGCCAATGTATGAGAAGAATGTTTTTTAACTTATAGGGAATGAATGGATTTTTATGATTTCATATAACATTATTTCCATGAATCTTCCTTTACAAGTATTCAAGTTTATTTTTAATCAACTTATTTTTGTTTAAAATTGTATGACATGTTAAGAAAGGAAAAATCTTTTTGATGTAGAAAGGATATTTTCCTCAAGAATGGAGTTCAAGTGTTTTATCAAAATTATTTTCCATATAAGATAATATAGGGTTCTGTTTCTATACCTATTTTTACATTGATTTGATTATTTTATGATGGAATTAATTTTATGATGTCCTTTTATCTTACATGGATTATGTTATGATGGCATGATGTTTAAGAATCCCATTTTTATTACATGGGTTATGCTATGATTTATGATTTTGCAGCACACATAAGAATGGTTTCATTATGAGATGGATGGGACATATATATCCCTCCAATTCATTGGGTAAAGATTTATATCTTATGAGATAGACATCGTTGGAATGGAAAGTTAATCTAGTTTAGTGATACAGGACTGCAACGAGGAGTGAACTTGATTCAGTAAGGGACTTTGTCCACTAAGATGGTCTTGGAAGCAATGTCATGGTTACTATGGAAATCATATCAAGTGATTAATGGTTCCACAATTACATGTTTTATTCCCATGCTATTTTATCATGATTAATGTTTCTTTATGATCTATACCTTACAAACTTACATGTTTTATGTCATTTCTCAAGATTTTGATGTTTAAACATTATGTTCATGTTTTTTCTAAGTTTAAGTGTATATGATTTGTTCTATTTTCTACATGCTTACCCTTACTGGGAATTTGAGCTCACTGTTTATATGTTTTATTTTCCCCAGGATTTAAATAAAGGTTTTAGGTAAGATAACAAAAAACGGAAGATCTTTATGGGAGATGTTGAAGATCATTCACAACGATTAGAAGATTATATTCAGAGTTTCCAAAGACACTAAACTATTACGGTCCTTGTGTGTCTGTTTTTGTTATGTATTAAGTATTCTGCAAAAGTAATGTAATGTCTATGTATGTCAAGATTTGGGTCTCTACAGTTGGTATCAGAGGAAAGGTTTAGTTAACCTTCGGAAACTAGGATGTGAAAACTTTAGTGAGATCCCTAGAGATATTTCTAAGGTAAGTCTAGAGATGTACCTAAGGTTTAGTATAATTATAGGTTATAGTCCTAGAATTATGGTAACGATCATAGAATTAAACCTAATATCTTAGATATTTAAGGTACACCCCCTTTATTATGTTGTTTTCCCTAGCATGATTTTTGCCTCTCACACTATTCTTTTTTGGGTTTTAGACGATGGCTGGAACCCGTAGGAACCATGTTGATCAATGTAATGGACAATGCAATGATTGTCCTTCTGAACAAACCAATGTTATTGGAGATAGAGTGTAAAATATTATTTCTATACTTATACAAGCTATGAATCATTCTGGACTTCCAAATGAGCAGATAAAGGAACAATATTCTATTGAGTCCTTCATGAGGCAACGTCCACCTTCTTTCAGTGGGTCTTCTGATCCACTTGTTGCTGAACAATGGATTATTACCATTGAAATGATATTTTCAATACTTTTATGTTCAGATCATGAAAAATCCATTTTATATGTTTACCGTTTAGAAGGTGACGTAGACCAGTGGTGGACTCTAATTAAGAATACAAGGCCCCAAGATGAAATTGAATCCATAGAATGGGATGAGTTCAAGAACTTATTTTTCAATAAGTAATTCCCTCGTATTCTTCGAACAAAAATTGTAAAGGAGTTCCTTGAGCTTAAGAAAAAGGATGATGAATCTGTTGGTATATACGAAGTGAATTTTATAAGACTTACAATGTATGCATCTGGATTTATCATCAAAAATGAAAGTAAAGTTGATCGATTCTTCAGTGGCTTAAAACCAAGTCTTTGAAGGGAATTATCTATAAGATACTTCAGTAGCTATGAAGAAATTTTTTGTTGTGCTATAAAGGTATAAATGGAAGTTTGTGTTACATATCCATCTCATGGTTTTGACAACAAATGAAAGATGGTGTTCAAGGAGAAATCTCAGAATAATGGTGAAAAGAAGATAAATGTATCTTTATGCTCAATGTGTGGAAAGAAGCATGGTAGAGATTGTCTTAAAGGGACTATAAAATGTTTTAAGTGTGGAAAATAAGGTCATCGAGTAGTTGATTGTTGAATTAATGGAAAAAGGGTTGTTAATGATGTGAATAAAGAAAAGACTGTAGAGAACTCACCACCAACACTTCAATGATTCAAGTGCAAGGAAATGGGGCATTATGCTAATCAATGCCCTAATCCAAGGGTTAATGATGATCAACGTGAGCAACCTCTTAAGGAAAAGTATAAAGGGAAGTCACATGTGATCACTATTTGTGATGTTGAGTATGAAAATGATGTTGTGAAATGATTAAGTGTTTATGTAATGGGATTTCAAAATAGTATCATGGAATCTCATTTATGGTATTGTGGAATTTTGGAATATCTATGTATTGGTTTTCAAAAATTATATGGTAATGGTAACCATGAAAAGAGATTGAAATATTTTTGGAAATTAGATGATATGTGCATAATGAAGAGATAAGGAGAAAATAATATTAATGAGCTCATGACTTATATAAGGACAAAGTGATATCAAGGTTTGAGTATATTGAAATTTTGGGATTTTGGTATGTGGAAAGAGTTACCTTTTGACAGCATTCATGTTTTCACTATGGTTCTATGGTAATTCATGTTGCAATAGAATAAAAGATTAATGTATTCACATGTTTGGAATGAGATCAACAAGATATATCTTATGATATATGGGGGATAAATGATGGTATTCACATGCTTGGTTAATAACATTTCTAGTAATAGTTTTCTTTATACAATGAGATTAGAAAGATGTATTTTGGATAAGTCTAAAGACTGGAATGGATTATGTCAGACATCAGATAGTATTGTTTAAGGCTAGAACTTTTTGATATTATTTTTGGAATGTTATAATAGTATATTTTTAGAAAAATGACAACCTGTAGGATGGGTGACAACCCGTCACGTCGGACAAGGTTACGGGAATCGAACCCACAACCAAAGTGTGATAGGCCTTTATCACGTACCTTTAGCCTATAGGAAATCCCTGGTTAGTCTAATCTAGTTTTATTTTATTATGCGTTATGATAGATGATGTATAAGTCCATTTTTGGAACCATATACAATTAATCTCCCCATAGATGGACTTATGTATATAACTTTTGCTAACCTTATGTTTGAGACAGATGGAATGACCTATCATTCTATCGCATGATCAGATAACACTTTTCAAAAGACAAATTCAACTTCATTTCATTAAAAGGTGAAGTGGAAATTTTCCAAGGCATAAGAAACGGTAAGATTTTACCAAAATCAAGTAAATATTTCTTTTAATTCAAAAATTATTCAACATTTGGGAAATGATCCTGAAAACCAAAAATATTTTCTTAGTGCCCTCATATATCTGATAAATCAGATGGTACCTTAGATCATCACAAATTTATGGCTTTTTTATTGTTGGATTTTTCATAGCCATGTCCTCTACCACTATCCATCAGAACTTGACGGTTTGATTTCTCTTCCATATCCATATTTTCACCTATTTTCTCCTATCTGGAAACCTAGGGATAAGTTAATTTGGGTAACCGTTACGTTTCATACATTAGTTTTTAAAATTAAGCTTTAGTATTCCTTTTTACAATGTGGGTTTCTATTAAAGAAACTTTCAAGTATTAAACGATTTATAAACCCGGCGAATTTCAAGGGAAAAATTCATTTTAAGGGGGGTAGAATGTAACACCCCGAGATTTTATAAGATATATTATTTTTAATTTCATTTATATCTTATGTTGTATGCTTCAACAAGATTATCTTGCGCTATATGCAACAGCGTATTATCTTGCAGTATACACAACACTAATCTTGGATCGTGTTACACACAATTTCAAGTTCATTTGATAGAAGTTATTTTGAGCAACATTGAGTGTATATATATATATATATATATATATATATTCAATGTACAAATGAAATATGGTTGGATTATATTATACGCAACAAAAAATGAATCTTGAACTACACACAACCCTGACTTGGCTTTCATTACATGCAATCGCGACCTTCCACGATAGCATGGGTTATACACAATACCAAGTTTCACTAAACAACGATATGTTATTAAAATATTATATAAACTAGCCGCTATGAATAGTAATACCCAATTTTTAAAATTTTATAAATTTTATCTTTCAAAATGGACTTCATTTTTGGATTCGGAATATTGAAATTATCCTAGGGTGAATTTTTGGTATTTTTCTGAAAGCTTTCTATTTTTGATGAATAGTGAAAACACTGGGTTACTATTTAAAAACTGACTTTTTATTTAAATAATTAATTATTTTATTTAAATTTATTTTAGGTAAAAATTGATACATAATACCTATATAATTTCAATTCAATTCAATGGAGTCATTTTATAATAATTTTAGATATATAAAAAAATTTATTGAACTTTTCACTGTCTTTTACCCACCTCCTAAGAGAATTTGAAAATTTATATAAAACTTAATTTTATCACTTCTGTGAGTGGATTTTCTAAAATCTGAGAGACACAATGAATATCAATGAGTAAAATGTGGTTCAATAAGATAAAAATAATTTTTGGTGAATAGTAAGTTTTCACTTTTATTTACCACGGTTAAAAGTAAATAGGGTAATTAAGGGTAAAAATGATATTATTATTACCCTAACACATGTCCTAATTCTATTGGATAAGTGTAATTCTACCAAACACAACCTTTGGAATAAAATATTACCATTTAGGTCCAATTGTATTAGATTAGGACACTTATTATTATTTTATTTAAAGAAGAGTTAAAATTGTTAAAATCAAAGTTTAATAACTAAAACATTTTTAATATAAGGTTATAAATTAGATAAATTCGACTATAATTATTCATTAGAAATATAAAAATATTTCCTACATAATGGTATTTTATTTATAATATTTATACATTAAATAATTTAATTTATTTATGACACAATGATGATGCAGTTATTACCTTATTAATGAAATATTAACATAATTGATGTTATAAATAGCCAAATAAATGTAATTTGAGACTTTTTATGAATTAAAATAATTTTATAGGTTAATATGAAATATTAGTATTTATTAAATTAACTTTTTTTGAACTAATCATGTTGTTATTATTTTAAAAAAAATCAATTACCAAATAGTGTCAAAATTGACATAAAATAGTTTTTAAAAAAATATTATATTAATAATTGTTATTATATTCCTAAAAATATAAGGTTAGGAAAAATGACTTAGATAAGTTTATAAATATTAATAATGAACCACTTGAGGTTCGTTTGTCTTGTTATAGTAAGTTTATTAACCATATAGTGTAAGAAAACAAGAAGACACGGTAAAAGTTAAATTATTTAACTTGGAGTTAAATCTAAATGATAAGGTTAAAATAGTAACTTAAACTTGTCTAAAACCTATTGGTTGAGAGTATTTAGACCCATCCCTACTTTATCTTCTAAATGAATCAATTTTGAGCTATTATAAACCGAATATGATTTTATTATAAAATAATATTTTAAGTTTTTCCAAAGGTGCCCCTCTCCTCCCTTATAAAAAGGGAACACATTCCCTCTTCTCTTTACACCATTTTGAGCCTTGAATATCAGAAAACCCCTATCAATTCCTCTTCTAAACCTCTCTAGTTATATCATAGAGGTTTTGGTCTTCTCAAAATACCAACTCTAGTTCCTTAAGAAGAAGTTTAAAGGAGGTGCATCAATGATGAGGTAATTTCTTCTACCGACTCTTTCAAGTTTCATTCTTCTTCTACTTCCTCTTATTTAGATGTTTTATTATAAACTAATAACATCAGTATTATTTATATACTGATATGTTATTATAAATATTAAACAATCCTACTTCACATTCTATCCATCCTACAGAAAATGAAATCATCGCGCGTGCGTACGTACGGAATACCGTCTCCACACCGTGGTGTAATCTGTTCTTCCACCACCACCTTACTTGGATGGTTATAATGGTGTAAAGAATAAATATATATAGTTATTATAACATAATACTGATTATTAGATATTATATCATCCAATCCAATTCAATTCAATAATTATGGGAATGATATCATCGCTCGTGCGTATGTACGGATTACCGTCTCCACGACGCGATGAGATTCATTCTCTATGTTAACCATTCAAGAATGATTATAAAGTTTATATAATGAATAATAATGAAATATATGACATGATAAAACTACTTGATTTATGTATATATATATATATATATGTCATCTACTTACTTCAATTCAAGTCAATAAGGAAAGGAAAATAGCATTCATGCGTATGTACGGCCTACCGTCTCCATGAATGGTGTATTTCATTTCATTTATCTATCTATTATATATATATACTGAATATATATGATATATAAATCATGATTTACATTTTTTAAGTAAGTAAAACCTGATATAAGTAATAATAATATCAAGAACAACAAGTCCAAACACGTATGATAAATAAAAGGATTTTACCCAAAACGCTGCTCTAACATTGAATTTACAAAAGAAGAGGTAATATAAAGTCATAAGTGAACCATATATGATATCCTAAAAATGAATATTATTCTTTAATAAGTAAATTACATTATTTAAATAATTATACAGGAGGTTCAGATACGTACGAAGCATATCAGACCTAAGGTAAGGGAAAATCTTGCAATCTCATTTTTATCCGAGATTGTTTATACTTCAGAATTTACTGGGGAATATTTATGATCCACATCCATGTTTCCTCAATATTTAATATTATTTCTATCCTCCTAAAAAATTTTAAATCTAATTTTACCCTTTGTTGAGTTTTTATTAAAAGATATGAAAGGAATCTTTTGTCATTTTTAGTACGAGGTACTTTTTGACTTTTTCGGCCAAAGTACGAGAAGAATTTTTTTTTAACTTATATGGAATGGATGGATTTTTATGATTTCATAGAACATTATTTTCATGAATATTCCTATAAAAGTTTTCAAGTTTATTTTTAATCAACTTTTTTTAGTTTAAAATTATATGACTTGTAAAGAAAGGAAAAAAAATTTTGAAGTAGAAAGGATATTTTCCTCAAGAATGGAGTTCAAGTGTTTTATCAAAATTATTTTCCATCTAAGATAATATAGTGTTCTATTTCTATCCCTATTTTTACATTGATTTGATTATGTTGTGATGGAATTAATTTTATTATTCCCTTTTATCTTACATGCATTATGTTATGATGGCGTGATGTTTAAAAATCCCATTTTTATTACATTGGTTATGCTATGATTTATGATTTTGTGGAACACATAAGAATGGTTTCATTATGAGATGGCTGGGACCTATATCTCCCTCCAATTCATTGGGTAAAGATTTATATCTCATGAGATAGACATGGTTGGAATGGCAAGTTAATCCGGTTCAGTGATACTGTACTGGAACGAGGGGTGAACTCAATTCAGTAAGGGACTTTTTCCACTAAGATGTTCTTGGAAGCAATGCCTTGGCTACTATGGAAATCATATCAAGTGCTTAATGATTTCCACAATTACATGTTTTATTCCCATGCTATTTTATCATGATTAATGTTTCATTGTGATCTATGCCTTACATAATGCCATGTTTTATGTCATTTCTCAATATTTGGATGTTTAAAAATTATGTTCATGTTTTTTTAAGTTCAAATGTATATGATTTGTTCTATTTTCTCCATGCTTACCCTTACTGAGCATTTCAGCTCACCCTTTATATTTTTTCTTTTCCCCAGGATTTAAAGAAAGGTTTTAGGTAAGAAAAAAAAAGGTGAATATCTTTATGGGAGATGTTTAAGATCTTTCACCATGATTAGAAGATTATATTCTAAGTTTCCAAAGACACTAAATTATTACAGTCCTTGTGTGTCTGTTTTTGTTATGTATTAAGTATTCCGAAAAAGTAATGTAATGTCTATGTACGTCATGATTTGGGTCTCTACACAAAGACTTATGTTAGAGTAAAAAATTTAAAAATAACCTCATATTACTCCCCCCATCATGCATAGGAAGAATACTAGGCACGAGTTATGAAGAAATAATCAATGCCTGAACTTCGATAGAGACGAAGTATTCGAGAGTCAGATACAAGGTAGAGATGTTTGCATGTCAAATGAATATTTTCAAAGGTCTCATCATCATCTAGAATTTACTGGGCAATTATAGTTTCTATAAATTTAGTATGAATAGAGAAAAGGTTTTTTGGTGAACCTTCACCTACCATCTGAAAAATTTTAAGAATGAATTTTACATAGCAAGGCATAAATAATTTTTTTAGCCTTGTTCTAATATTCCAGATTTTTCGAAACTGATCCACTGACACCAACAGTGGAGACCCTTACCCCAGAATCCTGGACTCAGTTCCTAAAACATGGTGTGTAATTTTTTCACATAAAACAAGAAGATAAAAATTACACATCTCATTCCATAACAAAAAATATGTTTCGTTTTAGGATTTGGAAAACCAGATACACCAAATACCTTTCTTCAAAAACATGACAAAGATAGAGATCATATTGTTTACACCACATTGGAGTTCTCAAATCTTAAAAATCTACTAACCCTGTAAAAATAAATTGAAAACATAGGGTGATCTTAAGAATACCCTCTAACGGGTTTTCAAAACAAACTATGAAATTCATTTTTAAAACAAACAACCATTGAAATAATTAAAAAAAATTCTTTAATAGGAAACCATCACTAATTAAAACACATCATCAACATTTTCCAAAGGATATTGAATAAATTTCTTGTAAAATTACTTACAAAATAATTACATATTTAAATAAAAGATACAGGTAAAACATATATCAGAGTACACATACATGTATAGAAAGAATGCATGGAATGCTATTTAATCCATAAATTACTCAAACTAATTTAAAGGTGACATGCAAGGTTGTAAGTAAAAATTATCACATGAATTAACATTTTCATAGAATTTCATAAGTAACAATTTCAATATTCACTTAACACAAAAAATTCTATTCATGAAATCACAGACATAATATCAACTTCAGTATCAATATTCCGATAATAGATGCTAAAATTTCCTTATAAAAAAATTCCAAGTACATACTTTTTATGTCATAAACATTCATCGCCTTTATTGTAAGTAAAAGATTCTTAGCAATACCATTTTCTTATAAAACATTCCAATTAAAAACATCATTATGTCATATTCATTCATCATCATTATCATAGGGAAAATATTCCTAACCAAGGGATATTCAACTAGTTGAGTAATCATTTGGATGGTCATATAAAAATTCATAATTACGGAATGTATAATTCCAGACATTGTCAAGGACTTACTACAAGACTGTAGATAATAATTATTTCAAAGCCTCATGCCAATACAATACAGGTAAAAACTTAAAATAATTAATCTCAGGTGACTAATATTCACCAAATACATTAGAGTACTATCTGGGCACACCCATTCTACCATTTAGGTCCAATATATTCCTCATATATCTAGTTTAGTCTTTTATTCATAGTTTCCCATACCACGTTGAATTATTAAATTCTTAATCCATGAGTAATCAAGAGAAATAAATTTTATTCTTGAATAGATATTCAAAAATTAATTGAATTATGAAATAAATGTACAATGGGTGGGTTTGCCAGTTTTTAGGTTAACACTGCATGAAATTTAATAGTGACATGCACAGACTAAAATGACAAGATTTTTCACATGTGATAATAACTAGTGCACATAAAATAATGAATTGTCACATAAAATAGTAACTCTTTCATTAAAACTATTGTCTCATGAAAGTGATCATTTTTCCAAGAACAATTTAAAAAAACATTTAGGCCATGTAAATAATAACATCAAATTCATGGATGTGATTAAGATTATAAATCTTGTAAAAAGAGAGTATAAATATATTTATGTCTAAACATGAAAATAATTTATACAACTTTCTAACATAACTAATACCATTTAAAAACTCATGAAAACAACATTGACTTACATACATGCATACATATTTATATATATGTGTGTGTTTTTCATACTCAAAATAATCTCTAAATAAATATTGTGTTTAGGAAAACAACCTATTTTAGAATGATAGTCCTCCCTTAAAATTGGTTGAGTACGATGTTTATACAAAAACATAGATTTACCGATATAAATATATGGGTGTGGAAAACCCCAAAAATAATTACATAGAAAATCGCCAAAAATATTCTACACGTTATAACCATAAAATAAATACTAGTAATCAATATTTAGAAACACCAAAATAATTTATTATTTTTAATATTCTATGAACTTTATATACAAAAAGTATATATAAGGGTTTTTCATACAGAAAATAAAAGGAAAATAACCCTTTCATGTATAACATGTATTTAGAAGGCCAATTTAAAAAAAATGTTCATCATTTGAAAATCATAACATCAAAATAGATTGGTTATATAGATAAAAATATGTATAAATATATACATAACCGTATATACATAAGATGTCAACAAGGTTTTTTCATATAGAAAAAAACCCATAATAATCCCTTACATGTATTACATGAATTGAAAACATCATTTAAAAACAAATGATCTTCATTCAAAAATCCAAAATGACTGAATTCGTTTGTTCTATAAATAATTATATATATATATAAGTATATATATATATAGTTTAAACAAACACAAAACAAGATTAACCCTTACATTAACTTTGAGTGGAGTCAAGCAGAGGTTAGAGGGGAGCTTCAGAAGAGAGAACCCATAAGTTTACGTTGTAAAAGAGGATTTATATAACTGGTTTACATAAACTATATATATTTATTTAATAATTTAAACTTCATTTCAACATGTCTTTATGAACAATGAAACTTAATAAAATCTGAATCTAACTATTCAGATAACAAAAAAAGACCTAGATTGGCTCGTATCTCAAATAAATCTATTATTGCTAATAATATATATATTTTCTAGGAAAACGTGTATAGAAAAGGTTTGGTTTAGAATTAAAATAACATATATTAATGAATTTAGAGATGGAGAATGTGGGAAATTGGGCATAATGACATATGGAAAGACTCTTGGGAGAAGAAAGAGAAAAGGAAGAGGATAAAATTGTGGGTCGAAGCCGCTGGTTCGGCGTGAGGAAGAAGAAGGTGGAAAGGGAAAAGCATGGAAAATATTTTATTGATATGATCGATTGAAGTGAAATGAATGTTTGAGATTATATCTCACATTATTAATCGCTTCCCACATCGAAACGAGAATGGTTTTGAGTCCCCCTAAAAATCCACAACGATCTAGGGTAAGAGAAATGAGCTCCCTTCCCCCTCCCTGGTACCGCCCCATACTGGTTCTTCACTGCGGACACAATCTACGCCCACCCTCTTCCATTGTTCCTCTACGTATGGTGGCTCCACCACAGTTCCTCTTTGTGTTCTTGTGGTCATGGACTTCATTATGGTTTTCATGTGCTGGCTGAGGTGACAAGGCTCGGTCACCCACTCCTAGGTAGTGGTCTGAGCTGCACCCCTCAGCTCTCTAGGCTATCCTACGGTTCACAATTTTTTTATATAACCTTTGATTAAAAAAAGTAAATAAAACTTTTAAAAAGATAAAAAATACCATATAACATCATTTAAAACCAAATAAAGAAAAAAATTAAGTATTCAATACTTATTTTTATTTAAACAAACAATGTCATTAGTTTTATTAGTCTAAAACTTGACTTTAACTTCATTTTAAAAATTGAAACATTATAATACACAATTAAACGTATAAATTATACCATGTAATCATTTAACCAAAATTATAACTTTTCATTATTAAGAGTATTCTAAAACATGATTTCATATTCATATACATATTTTGTATCAAAACAATATGAATACGTCTCTACAAATTTATTGAAGTATATAATGCATACTTTTCTTTTTATTTTCATTAAAACACACAAGTCATGATTTCAAATTCTTTTTAAGTTTTAAAACATTATACATTCAAATTATAAATATTTTCTTAATTAAAAACATGTTCAAATATATAAATTTAAAAGAACATTAAAACATTCAGAATTTTTTATATACTTCAATACTTTGAATTCATAAAATAATCCAAAAACTTAAAATATGAATCGGTTATAAGATTTTATGACCGTTACAAAACCAACGGTTACCTGGGGACCTCAACGGATATTCACGGTCATGAAGGTCTTCTAAATAGTTGTTTAGGGTATTCCAATCTTCATAAAACAACTCAGTAAAGATGATGTTTTACATCCCTTTAATTCTTATTACGATTGTCATTGTTCTTTCCATATTGTTTTTCATTGTGATAGAATCGAAGTACTTCTAATATTTTCATGGTCTATTTGTTGTTTTTGGTGGTCACCTAGTAATTTTTATTGGTATATTATTTGGAACTATAGGTTAGTGAAGGTCTTTTGGCCTTATGGAAATGTATGGTTTTAAGCATTTCTACTGAATAAAACTTGTCTTTACTTTTATAATGCAAGTATTTTATATTAGATGCACAATTTTTAAACAAAAACTACCTAATAATAATCAAAATATTATTATTAAAAAATTAAATATGATTGAGGAATTAAATTATCCCCCCCCCCTAAAATAATTTGGTGCACACAATTACATTTTTACTCACAGACACTAAACTTCTGACATCCATTGTGATGTCCCTTCACAAGTACCACCAGTGTTGGAAATTTTCCTAGTTTCTGGTTATAAAAATTCTTAGAAGTGTTTAGAAACCCTCAATTACTCTGTTCTAGATGAAAGATGAGAAACATGGGTCATACTTCTGTAAACGTCTATAATTTCTTGACAGTGATGCATGATGGGTGTGAATTTAGGAGACATTAGCATGTACTTGATGTCTGTATAACGAATGAATGGACTCGATCTCAATAATTACAAAGTAATTTACATGACCAAAATGATTGTAGGACAAGATTTGACACATATATGTTGCGCGGAGGTCACCCACTATTGCATCCACTAGGAAATCATCTAGGGATACAAAGACTTCCTCTAGAGTAAAACATTTAAAAAGACCCTCATTGTACTTCCCCCGTCACGCATTGAATGGAAATTCAGAATGCATCATGAGGAATAATAAAATTTTGATCCTCGATGAAAATGAAGTATACGAGGAGAGTTAGATACGTGGTAGATATGTTTTCATATCAAACATATATTTTCAAAGGGCTCATTGTCTTCTAAACATGACTTTAAAATTATAGTTTTTATAACCACACTAGTAAGATACAAAAGTTTGTTGGTGAACCGTTTCCTTCCATATGAATATTTTAAGAAATAATTATACTTAGCAAGGAATTTTTTTTATTCCTGTTCCAAATTTCCAGAGTTGTCAAAACTGATCCTCTGATAGAAACAGTTGTGACCCCGACCCAAGAAGCCCAAAGTCAGTTCCAAAAACATGTTGTATAATTTATTCTCATACAACATGAAGATAAAAATTACACATATAATACCATCATAGTGAATATATTTCATATTATGATCTAGAAAACTAGATAAAACCGATACATTTCTTCAAAAACATGACAAAGATAGACAATTCCATCACATTTGAGTTCTAAAATCTTAAAAAATATATTATCCTAGTAAAAATAAATTGAAAATGTAGGATGATGATAAGAATTCACATTAATGGGTTTTAAATTAAATTGAAATTCTTTTCTAAAACAAACAACCTTTGAAATAATTAGAAAACATTTTCTTAATAGGAAAACATCACTTCTTTAAACAAATTATCTATATTTTTCAAATCTTACGTGAAGAAATTTTCAAGAAAATATCTTACAGAAGAATTACATATTTACTTAAGAGATACAGGTAAAACATATATCAAAGTATGGATACAAGTACTTATAAAATTCATGGAAGGTTATTTAATCAAGAAATTGATCAAACTAATTTAATGGTGACATGAAAGGTTGCAATTAAAATTAGAAAATGAGTTAACACTTGATTAGAATTGCATAAGTAACAATTTCATGATTCAATTAACACATAAAATGTTATTCATGAAATAACAGACATAACATCGACTACAATATCAAGATTTTGATCATAGATGCTACACATTCTATATAAAAACATTCCATGTACATACTTCTTCATGCCATAAGAATTCATCACCATTATTATAAGTACAGGATTCTAAACCATGGGATTCCCTTATAAAACATTCCAAGTACATACTTCATTATTCCATATGTATTCATCATCATTATCATAACTAAAAGATTCTTAACCATGGGATATTCTACTAGTCAAGTAATATCTTGGATGGCCATATACAAATACATAATGAGGGAATTCATAATGCCAAACTTTGTCATGGCCTTATGAAAAGACCATACATAATCATTATGTCAAGGCCTCGTGCCAAGACCATATGGGTAAAACCCAACATAATTCATCTCATGATATTTAACATTACCCAATGCATTGGAGTGAAATCTAGGTGAACCCATCATACCATTTAAGTCTACTGCATTCCTCATACATCTACTATGGTCTTTTATTCATAGTGTCCCATACCACGTTGAAGCCTTACATTCTTAATCATAGAGTTATCAAGAGAGGTAAATTTCATTCCTTAATACATATTCATAATTGAAGTGAATTATGAAATAAAGGTAAAAATGGATCGGTTTTTCATTTTTTAGGTTATAGAAGCATAAAATTTAATTGTGACCTGTACAAACTAAAATGACATGATTTTTCACATGTGATAATAGCTAGTGCACATAAAATAATGGATTTTCACATAAAATAGTAACTCTAGCATTAAAACTATTATCTCACGAAAGTGAACCTTTTTCATACAATAATTTACAAATACATTTAAGCCATGAAAATAATAACATCATATTCATGGATTTACTTATGAATTTAAATCATATAAAAAGTTATTTTAAATATATTTATTCTTAATCAGGAAAACAATTTATATAACTTACTAACAAAGCTAATACCATTTTAAAACTTATAAAAACAAGATTGACTTGCATACATACATATATATTTGTATATATGTGTGTGTGTTTTAACCTCAAAAGAATCTCTAAATAAATATTGTTTGTAGTAAAACACCCTTTTTTAGAATGATAGTACACCCATAAAATAGGTTGAGAACATTGTTTATAGAAAAAACATATTTACCACTATAAATATGTGGGTTTCAAAAACCCAAAAAATCATTACTTCGAAACCCTCCAAAAATATTCTATGCATTATAATAATGAAATAAATACATGTAATAAATATTTAGAAACCTATAAACAATTTATAATTTTAAAACTTGTGTGAATTGTTTATACACAAAGTGTATATAATGGTTTTTTATAAGGAAAATAAAATCAAAATAACCCTTTCGTGTATAATATTCATTCGAAACACCTTTTTAAAAACAAATGTTCATCATTTGAAAATTATAAATTCAAAATAGATTGGTCATATAAATAAACATATATATATATATATACATAACCATATATACATATGTTTAAAACAAGGGTACTACATATGGAAATTAAACAAAAATACTTTGTTACATGAATTACGTGAATTAAGAACATCATTTAAAAAAATGATCATCGTTTAAAAATAACAAATACTTGAATTGGTTTGTTATATAAAGAATATTATATACATAAATAAGTATATATATACATTGTTTAAACAAAGACAAAATAAGATTAAACCTTAATTGAACATTGAGTGGAGTCGAGCAGAGGTTGGAGGGGAGCTTGAGAAGAGAGAACTCGTAGTGTTATGGTGAAAAAGATGGGTTATATAAACAGTTTATATAAACTATATATATTTATATAATTTTATAAACCATAGTTCAACATGGGATTATGATGAATGAAACATAATAAAATTTGAATCTGACTATTCAGATAAAGAAAAAAATGACTGATATTGGCTCACATCATGAATGGATAGATTATTACTAATAATATATATATATATATTGTGGAAACACATAAATGTAAAAGTTTAAATTCAGAATTAAAATAACCTACCTTGAAGACACGAGGAACTGAGAACATGGAAAATGGGGCATGGATAGATATGAGAAGACTCTCAGGAGAAGAAAGAGAAAAGGAAGGGGAGAAAACCCTGGGTTTAAGCTATTGGTTCGATGTGAGGAAGAAGAAGGTGGAAAAGGAAATGCGTGGAAAATATTAGATGGATGGGATCAATTGATGTTGATCGGACGACTGTGGATGATTCAATAATTATAAAAATAGAAGAACAGATGAGATCAACTGTGGAATTGGATCAGACGGTCGTGGTGATACCGTGGTTTTTAAAAAACATTTATTAATAGCCAAGATCAGTTGAGTCTTTATCGTATGGATGATAAAAACAGAGAGGAAATGGTCGTGTTGGTGGGATTTGAATGCAAGACTGGATCATACGGTCTACATATCACATGGCGGGATTGAACTGTTGAGATTATATCTCCCCTTAAAAATTGTTTCACACATTGAAACGGTATTGGTTTCAAGTCCTCTTTAATAGCCTCGACAATCCAGGGCAAGGGAAATGAACTCCCTTCCCCCTCCCTAGTAAGGCCTCATACCGGTTCATTACAGCGGGCGAGCAATGCGCCCACCCTCTGCTATCGTACCTCCCATCATAGCAGTGCCGCCTTGGTTCCTCTATGTGTCCCTGTGGGCGTGCAGTTCTTCATGGCTTGCCTATGCTGGTTTAGGGGCCAAGGAATTGCCTCCCACTCCATATTTTGTGGTGTGAGCTACATTTCTCGGCTGGCTAGGATAGCCTTAGGGTCACAATTTTTTTATATAACCATTTTTTGAAAAACAGGTAAAAAAAATTTAAAAAAAAACAAAATATACCATAAAAATTCATTTGAACCCAAAGAAAGAAATATTGAAGTATTAAATACTTATTTTTGTTAAAACAAACAAGGTCGTAAATTTTATTTTCCTCGAACATGATTTCAACTAAATTATAATCTTTGAAACATTATAATACACAATCCAACATAAAAATTATACGATGTCACAATTTTACCTAAAGTATGCCTTTTTTTGTTATGAGTATTCTAAAACATGATTTCATATTCAAATACATATTTTGTATCAAAACAATATGTATAATTCTCTTAAAATATATTGAAGTATATAATTCTTACGTTTTTTTTTTATTTTCATTAAAACACAAAAGTCATGATTTCATGTTCATTTTATGTTTTAAAACATTATACTTTTGAATTACAATTATAAGTTCAATTTAAATAATGTTCAGTGATATAATTTTAAATCATTTTAAAACATTAGGAATTCATAATACACATAAAAACACAGAATTCATAAAATAATTAAAATAATAAAAATCACTAAGGGTTATAAGAATTTATGACTGTTACAAAACAAACAGTCACCTAAGGAATGAAATAGATATTAGCAGTCAAAAAAGTCTTATAAACAGGATTTTATGGTATTACAACCATACAAAAACTCATTGAAGATGATCCTCTACATCCCATTAATTATTATTACAATTTCAATTGTTTTATCCATATTTTTTTCATTTTAACAAACCCGATGGACATCTACTATTTTATTGGTCTTTTTTTTTGTTGGTCTCCTAGTAAATATGATTGGTCTCCTATTAGAAATTATAGATTAGTGAATGTATTTTGGCCTTATAGAAATTTAAGGTTTTCAGAATTTCTGTTGAATAAAACATGCCTTTACTTTTAAACTACATGTATTTTATCTTAGATGCCCCATTATTAAAAAACCCAACATAATAATAAAAAAAATATTATTATTGAAAATTAAACATGTTATGGGTATTTCATTATCCCCCCTTAAAACAATTTAGTCCTTGAAATTACATTCATACTCACAGACACCGGCCTTCTACCATCCACTGTGATGTCCCTTTACAAGTACCACCGATGTCTGTGATTTCCCAGGTTTCTAGTAATGTGAATTCCTAGAAGAGTTTCAAAACCCTGGATTTCATTGGTCTAGATGCAATATGGGAAACATGTTTCATACTTGTCTAGACATATATAGTTCCTTGAGAGTGAGGCATGAAAGGTTTGAAGCTAGGAGACATCATCATGGAATTGATGTTTGTACAACAAACAAATAGACTTGACCACATGAATTTCAATGTCCATTACTCGACCAAAATGGCCATAGGAAAAAATTGAAACATATATGCCATGTAGGGGTCACCCACTATTGCATCCTCTTGAAAATCCTCTAGGTATACAAAGCCTTCCTCTAAAGTAAAACATTTAATAAGACCCTCATAGTACTTCCTCATCACGCATAGAATGGAAATTGGGCATGCATCATGAAGAAATAATCAAAGCTGGATCCTCGATGGAGATAAAGTATATGATGACAGTTAGATACATGGTAGAGATGTTTTCATGTCAAATGATGATTTTAAAAGGGCTCATAGTATTCTTGACTTGACATGTAAATTATAGTTTCTATTACCTCGGTAGTAAGAGACAAAATGTTTATTGGTGATCCTTCGCCTGTCATCTAAAAATTTTAAGAATGAATTATACTTATAAAGGCATAAATAATTTTTTTAGTCTTCTTCTAATTTTCTAGTGCCATCTAACTGATCCTATGATACTAATAGTGGCGACCCTGATCCCAGAATCCCAAATTTGGTGCCTAAAACATGGTGTGTAATTTTTTCTCATAAAACATGCAGATAAAAAATACACATCTCATTCCATCACAGAGAATCTTTTTCATTTTAGGTTCTGGAAAACCAGATACACTTGATACATTTCATAAAAAATATGGCAATGATAGACTAAATATTGTTTCTATTATACATGCATTCTCAATTTCTAACAAATATACTAACCTTGAAAAAATATATTTAAAATTTATAGTAAGCATAAGAATTCCCAGTATGGGGTTATAAATACAAATCATGAATTTATTTTAAAACAAACATCATTTGAAATAATTAAAAAACATTTTCTTAAGAGGAAAACATCACTTTATGAAACATGTTATCAACATTTTTCAAAGTTTACTTAAATAAAATTTTAGGAAAATATCTTACCCAATAATTACATAATTACTTAAAAGTTATAGGTAAAACATATATTAAAGTGTGAAAACGTGTACTCCCAAATTCATGGAATGTTGTTTAATACATAAGTTGATAAAAATAATTTAAAGGTGAAATGAAAGTTTGCATGTACAAATTAGAAAATGGGATAACACTTCCTCATAATTTCATAAGTAATAATGTCATGATTCACTTAACAATTAAAATGATATTCGTTAAATGACAGACATAATATCAACTTCATTATCAAGATTCTGGTAATAGATACTACACTTTTCTTATAAAAACATTCCATTTACGTACTTCTTTATTCCATAAGCATTCATCAACATTACCATAAATAAAATATTTTTAACCATACCTTTCCTTGTAAAACATTTCATGTACATACTTCATTATTCCATATGAATTCATCATCATTTTCATGGGAAAAAGATTCTTAAACAAGGGATATTCTACTAGATGAATAACCCCTTGGATGGTCATATACTAATACATAATGAGGGAGTATATAATTATAGAATTTGTGAAGGCCTAATGATAAGACCGTACATAATCATTTCATCAAGGCCTTGTATGAAGACCATATTGGTAAAAACCCATCATAATTCATCTCATGTGACTTAATATTACCCAATGCAATGGAGAGCTATCTGGATGCACCCATCATACCATTTAAGTCCAATTAATTCCTCATATGTCTAGTATGGTCTTTTATACAAAGTTTACCATAACACATTGAATCCTTACATTCTTAATCCATGAGTTATCTAGAGAGGTAAATTTAATTGTTTCATACATATTCACAAATGAAGTGAATTATGAAATAAATTTAAAAATGGAGAGGTTTTTCATTTTTTAGGTTATGTGTGCATCAAATTTAAGTGTGACATGCACAGACTAAAATGAAATGCTTTTTCACATATATTGATAACTAGTTCACATAAAATAATGGATTGTCATATAAAATAGTAACTGTTTAATTAAAATTATAGTCTCATGAATTTAAACCTTTTTCCTAAAATAATTTACGAATAAATTTAGGCCAGGTAAATAATAACACCAAATTCATGGATTTACTTATGATTGCAAATCATGTAATATGAGAGTATAAAAATATCTATGCTTAGACATGAAAACAATTTATTTAACTTATTAACATAGCTAATACCATTTTAAAACATCTAAAAATAATATTTACTTACACACATACATACATATTTATATATATATATTTGTGTTTTTCATATTCAAAATAATCCCTAAATAAATATTGTGTGTAGGAAAAAACCCTTTTTTAGAGTGATAGTCCACCCTTAAAATAGGTTGAGAATGTTGTTTATATAGAAACACATATTTAACACTATAAATATATGGGTGTGGAAAACCCAAGAAAATCATTACATAGAGAACCTCCAAAAATATTTTACGCAATATAAGCATCAAATAAATACTATTAATTAATATTTAGAATCCCTAGAATAATTTAGGATTTTGAATGTTTTCTTAACCATATATACATGAAGTGTATATAATGGTTTTATATAAGGAAAATTAAATAAAAATAACCCTTACATGTATAACATACTTTAAGAATTCCTATTTAAAAACAAATTTTTACCATTTGAAAATCATAACGTCAAAATAGATTGGTTATATAAATAAACATATATATACAAATATACATAACTGTATATAAATATGTTGTAAACAAGGGTTTTGGATATGAAAAAAAACCAAAATAATCCCTTACATGTATAACATACATTAATAACTACATTTAAAAACTAATGATCATCGTTCGAAAATCACAAATACCCTAATTGGTTTGTTATATAATTAATTATATATACATATATAAGTATATATATACATAGCTTAAACATAAACAAAATAAGATTGACCCTTACCTGAACTTTGAGTAGAGTCGAGCAGAGATTGGATTGGAGCTTGAGAAGAGAGAACCAGTAGGGTTATGGTGCAAAAGTGGGTTTATATAACCATTTTACAAAAATTATATATTTATATAATTTTATCAACCACAGTTAATCAAGGAATTATGAACAATGAAACTTAATAAAATACAAATCTAACTATTCAGATAATGAAAACAAAGTTTGATATTTGCTCATATCTTGAATTGATCGATTATTGCTAATAATATATATATATATATTGTGTAAAACATGCATAGAAAAGTTTTGGTTCAAAATTAAAATAACCTACCTTGAAGACTTGAGGAAATGACAACGTGGACAATCGGTCATGGAGAGATATGGGAAGTCTCCTAGGAGATGAAAGAGAAAAATAAGAGGATAAAACCATGGGTTGATGTCGCAAGTTCGACAGGAGGAATAATAAGGTGAAGGGGAAGAGTGTAGAAAATATTAGATGACAGAGATCGATTGAGGTCAATTGGACAGCTGAATATGATTCCATAGTTATAAAAATTGAAAAAAAGTTGAGATAAACTATGGTATTGGATCGGACGGTCACATTGATACTGTGGTTTTATTTAAAATAGATTAATGATCATGATCAGTTGAGTCCTGATCGAATGACTGAAGAAAATGGGAAGGAAAGGGTCATGATGGTGGGATTCAAAATAAAGACTAGGTTGCATGGTCCAGATCTCACACAGTGGGATTTAAGGGTTGATATTAGATCTCCTTTTAAAAATCATGCCCCACATCAAAATGAGATTGGTTTCGATTCCTCCTTAAATTCCTCGATGATTCGGGGAAATGAAAATGAACTCCCTTCCCCCACCCTGGTATCGCCCCATATCGGTTCGTCACTGTGGGGCACTCTACACCAACCCACTACCTCTATGCTACCCCACAAGATGATTCCACCTCAGTTCTTCTATGTGTCCATGTGGGCGTGCACATCCTCATGGATGGCCTATTCTAGCTGAGGGGCCAAGGCTCAGCCGCCCACTCCTTAGGTAGTGGTGGGAGCTTCCTCCCTTGGCTCACTAGGTAAGCCTAAGGGTCACAATTTTTTATATAACATTTTATTAAAAAAGAGTAAATAAAAATTTCAAAAAACAAAATATACCATATAACTTTATTTAAAACTAATAGAATACAAAATAAACTATTCAATACTTATTTTTATTAAAAAAACAATTTCATTAATTTTAGTATTTTAAAATGTGATTTCAACTTCATTTTAAACATTGAAACATTATAATACACAATCCAACAAATAAATTATATCATGTCATCATTTAATCATATGTATAACTTTTAATTATTAAGAGTATTCTAAAACATGATTTCAAATTCAAATGTGTATTTTGTATCAAAACAATATGTGTAATTTTTATTAAATTTATTGATGTGTAAAATACGTACATTTAATTGTATTTTTATTACAACACAGAAGTCATGATTTCAAATTATTTTTATGTTTTAAAACATTTTACTTTTAAAATCTAAAGATAAGTTCAATTAAAAACATGTATAAAGAAATAACTTTAAATAATTTTATAAAATTCGGAATTCTTAATATACTTAAATACCTAGATTTCATAAAATAATAATAATACTTAAAATTACCAATGGTTATAACATTTTATGACCGTTTCAAAACCAACGGTCCCCTAAGGACCGAAATGGCTATTAACGGTCAAAAAGGTCTTATAACTAGGTGTTTAGGGCATTCCAAACATCAAAAAAAAACTTGGTGAAGATGGTGTTTTACATCCCTTTAATGACTAGTATGATTTCCTTTGTTCTTTCCATATTTTTTTTATTTTGACAGACCCAAAGGACTTCCACTATTTTCTTGGTCTATTTTTTATGTTTGGTGGTCTTCTAGAAATTCTGATTGGTCTTCTAGTAGGCATTCTAGGTTAGTGAAGGTCTTTTGGACTTATTGAAATGTAAGGTTTTCAGAATTTCTATTGAATAAAATGTGTCTTTATTTTTATACTTCAAGTATTTTATCTTAGATGCACTGTTGTTAAACAAAACCAATATAATAATAATAACATTTTAATTAAAAATTAAATATGTTTAGGGTGTTACATTTATTATACTCGATGTTTGTATAAATTTATATAACTTTTGAGGCTATATGTCCCACTCCTTTTGTTTTAACTTCATATATAAATCCTCTACTTCTACCTATGTATCCAACTACAATAGATCATCCTCTATAGTTTCCCATATACTATTAGTTATATATTAAGGATACCCATCATCATATAGATTTATTTTGGAATATATCTTATAATGGGGATACTCTATATGAGAAACAAATATAGATGGATTATCATCGGGTAATGGTGTAGGATATTGTACATGGATGAAAAAGAGTACCACTTTCTATAAATGAGGTCACTATAATTAGAAAATGTATTAGCCAATATTTTTTGTTGTTGATTATATGTATTTTATGAGCTACCATTGAGGTATATATAGATTGCATCCCTTATTTTATATTGTTGTTATATTTATTTTCACATTTTAATATTTATGAATTTATAGCTATATTGTTTACCCAAATACATTAAAGGTGAAGTCATATTGGCCAGACAACAATATTTACAAGTAGCTATGGATTCAGATACTACTTCTTCTATACATTATATGATATAAAAATAATCTTCTTTATTGTTGGGAGTCTATAATATTCTAATAGATTATAACATCATTTTGAGTGAAATAACTATTATGATTTTAAATTATTTTAATTTACAAAAACGTTATTGTTGTATATTTTTTAAAAGAACTCATATGAAAATTGTATTTACTCTTACAAAAAATCTGTATATGTATTTATTGACCCAATATTTATTTCACCAATAAAAAAAGAAATGACATATACAGAGAGAACAATATATTTTTATAAAATATTTAAAAATAATGTAATCTAGTAATGGATGCCTCCTTATCTTGATGGGTTTAGAACATATATTTATTATAGTGTTATTTATCATAAATAAATAACCCTCAGATTATATTTTTTGAATATTAGTGGTCATTGGATATTGATTTATTTTTTTCAAAAATAAATCGAAGCTTATGGGTTAAGCTCTATACATGGAGACATATGAGAATATTTTAAAAAAGTGTTTGACATGTAATTTTGATTATTTAAATACTTATATATTATAATAAAATTTAATTTTATTACATACATATCATTTCCAAATAGGAAAAGTAATTACTCAATATATTAAATATAGAAGAGAAATTAAAATATCAAATTTGTGTGGGAATATGTAATTTCTCAATTACAATTAAAAAATTTTGGTTGCATGTTCATAAAAAAATATTTTAAATTGAAAACATATTTTGAAATTGAACTATCATCATCAATAAGGTGTAAAGGAATTTTACTATTATGTTTAATGGTTTTATTTTGAAATAATTTCAACTGGGATAGTTGTAAAATTCTCCAGTGTTAGATTTTATTTTAACCATTCCTTTAATTTATCATTCAATTTTCTGAGGATAAATGCTAAATACTCTCCTTTTATTTTGTTTCTTTTTTATAAACATCTCCATAATTCAAAAATGGAGATCAATTGGTTCTAAGGGGTTTCATAGGATAATTTCATAGTGTTGAATGGGGTTTTTTACATGTAAAATATATTCAACTGATTAAATTGATAAATTATAAAGATGAAATTATTTGAAATAAGTTGTGTTTAAATTTTTTGTTATTACACTATATTGTGAATATTATTCAGGCTATACTTGTGATGCTTTAAATATACTGTTGGGCGATTTTCTTTCATAATAATTTTTTTGAATAATTTTTTTTAATTTCTCTTGAGGTGTAAATGTTATTAATGTTTGAAAAAAATATTCTTTTCAAGTCATATATTATATAAATGATGTAAAATATATTTTATTAAATCTGTAAGTTTTTATAAATGATGTGATAAATGGGTTTTCATATTAGTAATTACATAACTAAAATGAAAAACCCATCCCATTCTGAAAATATTAACAAATCTTCATGAATTTTTATGTAATATCAATTTTTAAATATTGTTTTTTACATTATTTAATAATAATAGATATGAAAAGTCTATTTAAAATATCAATTATAATGACATCTCAAGAAAGCCATTTTTATAAACATAAAAAACACCATTGAAACCATTTTTCACTAGTCCCATTTAATGGTAAAAAAGAGTCCTATACAATATATTCACTTTTACCTCTCTTGGGTCTTTATAATTAAGCATCAAAATATTTGGATTGAACCATTGGAGAAATATCCAAGAGGTTATACTGAAATATTTTAGATCATAAATGATTTCCCAAAAACCACAAATAAATTATATGAATCATACAACTAATTGAAAAATGAATCAACTATCTCATTTGGTCTCATTTATAAATCATTGTATTTCTTACTTGAGCATTATATTCTTAACCTTTTTAATAACCTTTATAAATATTTATAAATATATCCCACATTGCATGATATTTCCTTCATGTAATGAAAATAATATAGATAGGGATCTAAAAATATCCCCCTAATGCATTTATTTCCATAGAATCAATATGAAACTCCATATTAATTTTTTTTATCAGTGATCATCTATACATACATGTAGATATTATATATATTGAATCCATATAAATATTAATTACTAGAAAAATATAAATTTTCATCAAATTATTTCATAGGAGGATCTGTAGAATTTAGAATTAGGGATTGCCATACATTTCTCTACAATAGAAATATGTCCTCACTAACAAATATAACATTATAGAAAATATTTGGATCATAAAAAAAAATTTATCCCTCGGTATATCTTACACAATATGGGATGAATCATGTTATGTGAATTATAACATTTAATTTCCATTAATCATCTCACATGTGTAATAAAAAAACATCTTTTTTTTTGTCACATCTACTATGAAACAAAATAAGGGGAATGTGATATTTAACATGGTTCAATAAAACATTCTAATCTAGGGTTATTCATGGAAATGTTCCTATGAACCAAATAATTTAATGAAAAATTCATTGATGATCATATGTTTGAAGTTGTCACGCAAATCATATAGATTTACAACCATACACAGCAATAAAATATCATTAATCTTCACATAGTATGAAAGTCACCAATACTATGTTATCTTATTCTTACATGATCAATGATGAAAATGCATATAGGAACATATATCTAATAAGATCCAATTCATCATTTTTGAAAGGATTCAAATAACCCTCTCCACAGAGCGCACTCCTGGAGTGCCTCTTATTATAATATTCAACCTTTTATGCCACCCGTATAGAACTTCCCACTGTTTATTATCTTGGTTTTTCAATTTTCAAGAACTTCTCTAAATATCCCCATTTTTATTTTTCTATTTTTCAAATGTATCTCGAGAAAAAATTCAAGTATTCACCTCTCCCGTGTTTTCTAACATATTATGAAAAATATTTACTTTTTTCTCTCATAAAAAGACCCTTATTTTTTATTTGATTTCTAATTTTTTATTTTGACGTGGTATAAGGATGCCTTCCATGTTAAAAAATGACCCTTAAAATAGGAATCATCAACTCCATATCTAAAATTCACCAATTTTTTACCAACTGATGTATTAAAAACGCACTCATCACTAAGCTATTGTATCTTCCACATCACTACTTGAACAACCCACATAATAACACCCATAAACACAGCTAAATCTAAAAACAATTTATTAAATACCTGAGTATAATAAAAATAATAAATAATGAGGTTTATTATGTATTTTAACTCATCCATTATTCCAAATTTGTATGGTGAAAATGATCTCGACAAATTGATTATGAAATTTTATTGGCCGATTCGTCAGAAATTCATAATTCTTAGATGACACATATATAGGCATAGAGTGATTCAAACACTACTGGTAATTATCTATATAAAAAGATGATGAAACATTAATTTCCCTTGTATGACACTGACACTTCTCCAAGAACACATAAGATGACCCAGAAACATAGGTATGTTTGGCCAAAATATATGTACAATATGGTCATTGAAAACTATGATCAAGATGGAAAAAACATACGCTCAAAAGACATAATAAAGTTAACTGGGCATTTTATCAACAATATTTCCTATAATTTCTTCTAACCAGATGATCCAAACATTTTCTAGCCATTATTTAATTGATTCTATAATACAACATATTCCATATTGGGGACTACTTCCACTTTCTTGACAATATAAAATCTCATATTACACACTAAGTGGGATTTTATAAAATAAAATATAAATCATCTTTGAAACTGAAATATTATTTATAGTGTGTATAAATATACTATAAAATATATAATAGATTCAAAATAGTGAATATTAATATTTTTTAAATATTGATAAAGAGAGTTTTGTGTGGGAATTCGAAGTATGAATGGTAATGGTCAAGGTGATCCTATGATTGTATTTGGATATTTATTATTAGGGGGAGAAAATAGTTATGGTTGGGATACATTAACACCCTCTACTTTTAAATATTATGTAATTTGATTATTAGTTTATAAATGGAAATAGATATTTGGAAAATTAATGAATTATTAGAAAAATATTATTTTAAGAGTTAACTATCATAAGAATGGAATTTAATTTTTATAATGGTGTTAATTAGGATAAGTAATTAAATATTGGAGTTTAGATTAGTTTTTTATATGTTTGGGATACAATGGGAATGAAACATAGGTTTAGTACTATGCATATTTAGGGTTTAGAGTTCCAAAAAATATATATCATTTTTTAAAATTTATAAGATCATTACCATTTAAATAAAGGATAGCCTAATGATTGTTAAAATGAATTAATAATATATATATATATATTGGTGTGTGTGTGTGTGTGTATGTGGATTTTACCTTCCCCAGTCTCTTTTTTATTATCTCTCTTTCCCATTAACAAACATTACAACTGATTTTTCACTCTCTCTATTTAATTAATGGTCACAATATATCGATAATTGTAAGGATTATTTATAGGAAAATGGTAAAAAATTGAGTATTCCCCTTCCCACATGTCCCAATTTCATCATTTTTATAATGACATATGGTTATTTATAGGGGTTTTGAAGTAAGGTTTTATCATACTAATGGATAAACACATCAATTAATAAATTCTTCTAAAATGTTGTGTAATCATGTTTTTAGGGATCAGATGGAAATAAAAATTCTATATGATGGTTTATTGATTGATACATGGAAAAATAAACATATTAAGTAATTTAATATATTTAACCTCTACTAATTTAATGAATTTAGATAAATAGAGATGAATGATATTTTCAACCCTATATAATCAATATTTTTTATTTTTGTTATTTTTACACAGGATAACTTTCTCAATGTTTATTTAAGATTCTTTATTAAATTTATTGAATTTGAAAACTAATACCCATTTAAAATTACATTTAATAAAATTTTCATTAATAAGTAAAAATATTATTTAAAAATAATTTTATAAATTATAAATATATTTAGTTGTTTTGATCAATACTCTTTGATCAATTTTATCGAACAAATTAACTTTTGAAATATATATACTCACACAAGAAATATACTTAAACTAAAAATACATTCTATCAAATGGGAAAATAATTTTGAGAATAAGTTTTTTAATGAAAAATTTATATATATAATATTTTATTTACAATACTAAATAATGCATTTTTATAAAATTCAAAAAAAGTGAATCATAATTAATTCAATGTAAAAATAAATATTATTGGAATTTAAATAAGAGATTAAGGTTTTAGTCAGACCCCAATTCTATCCACACGATAGAAAACATTGTTTAGAAAATAACTTTAAAAATTGAATAATTATGATAATCAAGTGTGTAATTAAAATACTCGATTTGGTATACAAACAATAAATATGTTTTATTATCTTTAATAGTAATTGTTGATCCCAACATGAATTTTTTGTAAATAGTTCAATATGTGAGGTTATGGTGCATGTAGAGACCCAAGATTGACATACATGGACATTACATTACTTTTGTGGAATACTTAATACACAACATAAACAGACACCCAAGGACCGTAAGTGTCTTTGGAAACTCATAACATAATATTCTAATCATGGTGAAAGATATTCAACAACTCCAATAAATATCTTCCACTTTTATTTTCCTACCTAAAATTGTTCCGTATATCCTAGGGAAAATAAAACATATAAAGGGTGAGCTCAAATACTCAGTAAGGGTAAACATGGAAAACATAAAACAATCTATAAACATTTGAAGGTGAAAACATGAACATAATATTTAAACATAAAAATCATGAGAAATGTCATAAAACATTATCGTACATAATTCATAGATCATAAAGAAACATTAATCATGATAAAATAGCATGATAATAAAACATTTAATTGTGGAAAACCATTAATCACATGATATGCCTTCCATAGTAGCCAAGGCATTTCTTACAAGACTATCATAGTGGACAAATTCCATTACTGAACCAGGTTTACTTGTCGTTCCAGCCCTGTATTACTTAACTGGATTTACTTTCCATTCCAGCCATGTTTATCTCATGAGATATAAATCTTTACCCAATTCATTGGAGGGATATATAGGTCCCACCCATCTCATATTGAAATCATTCTTATGTGTGCCACAAAACAATCATAAATCATTCATCACAACCCAAAGAATAAAATGGGTTTCATAAACATCATCCCATCTAAACGTAATCCATATAAAACAAATGGATATCATTTCATCATAAGAAAAATCAAACCATGTAAATAATAAAAACATTATACTTGAAACATAATAATACTAAATAATTTCATCTTATATGGGAAATAGTTTTTATAAAACAGTTGAAATGAATTCAAGAGGAAAATATCATTTCTTCTTCATAATAATTTTTTTTCTCAAAATGACATGAAATTTTAAAAGAAATTATTTTTTTTTAAAATAATAATGAAATATTTCATAGGAAGTTTCATGGAAATAAGGCGTTATGAAATTGTAAAAAAATTCATTCATGTCGTATAAGTTAAAAAAACATTCTCCTCGTACTTTTACTAGAAAAGTCAAAAAGTACCTCGTATGGTAAACAAAAGAAGGATTCTTTACATACCATGTAGTAAAAGTCAAAAATGGGTAAAAAATACTTTAAAAATACACAAAAACATTTTTGGAAAACATGGACATGGATGATAAATATAACCCCAGTAATTACTTATGAAAAAACAATCTCGGATAAGAACGAGATTGGAATAATTATCTGTTAACTTAGGTCTGATATGCTTTATATGTATTCGAACCTCATGTATAATGATTTAAATAATTTCATTTACTTATTAAAGAATCATATTAATTGTTATTATATCATATATGGTCATATTCTTATCTTGTTATTATTAATATTTCATTGCTACTTGTTATTCAGGTGTTCATTGCTTTATATTCTTATGTGTGTTTTGTAGAATAAATTTTTATTACTGTTTTTAGGTTATAGATACATCATTTAAAGATTTATATTAGTGTAATATATATCATATTTATTTATTAAATTCATTTATATTATCATTATTCAATGAAGATCATGTAGAATGAGTGGCATCACATCGTGGAGACGGTAGGACGTACATACGTACAAGCGATGATATCATTCCCATGGTTGTGGAATTGTATTGAAGTGTATGGTGTATAATATTTCAGAATCAATATCACTTTACAATAATCATATATAGTTATTTCTTCCATCCTAATACCCATCCAAGTATGTTAGTGATGAAATATAAGATTACACCACGGCGTGGAGACGGTAAGTCGTACAAACACACGCGTGGTGATTTCATTTTTTTCATAGGATGGATAGAAGATAGAATATGGTTGTTTCATATTCATAATAAAATATCATTATACATGTGATATTGGAGTTTTTACTTAATAATGAAACAACTCATATAGAGGAAGTAGGAGAAGAAAAAAGTTTGGAAGAATCGGTAAAATATATTACCTCTTCTTCGACGCACCACCTCTTAACCTCCTCTTAGGGCACAAAAGTTGGTCTATGAAGAATACCAGGAACTCTATTAGGTTTCTAGGTAAGTGGAGAAGTGAAATGGGTAGGGTTTTTATGAATTTGAAAGCTCAAAAATGGTTTTAAGTGGAGATGGAGGAGGTTACCTTTTATAATGGAGGAGAGGGGCACTTTTGGAAACCTCTAAAATATTAATTTATAATAAAATAAAACCCCACTTAAAACACTCCAAAAATGACTCAATTATATAAAATGATATGATATAGGGTTTTAATCTAATCAACCAATAAAATTTATACATTTGTTTAAGTTTATTTTATACCTTATTATTTTGATTTATCCTTATTTAATTTATTTAATTTTAATTGTGGTAATAAAATTCTAAATTTTAAATTGTAAAAATACATACTTATATGTTGTAAATTTTCCATAATTTTATACTTTATAACCTTTTAGACCATATAATTTTCAATCTATAGTTTTTAAATATGTTTTGTGATTTTTAAATAATTTAATAATATGTTATTTTTATAAAATACCTAGAGTATAAATTTTGACACTATTCCTTTTATTTGAATTTAAATAAAATAACCACAGAGAATATATGAGGAAAAAATATTTAATAGGTTACTAACATGTCATATGAATCTATAAAATTCGTGGATCATATTAATTAGTTCATATAATATTTATTTTAATATTTTTAAAACCATTTATTTGATATTTCTCTTAATAAAATAATTACTAAAACATTTTTGTATAATTATTTATTATACTTATTTGTTGCATAAAAATTACAAATAAAATACAATTATGAATATAAATCTAATATATTTCATAATAATACTTTTACTCTAATTTATATTCTAAAACACTCAACTTTTAAAATGTTGTGTTTATTAAATTATGATGGTGACAACTTCGATATCATTTAAAATAAAATTATATAATTGTAATAATCGCTTTTATAAGGCTCCAAATGTTCAAAAATTATACGTTTGGATACTTGTGGTTTATATTTACATGACCAATTATTTCTGGTCAGGTTTTTGGGCCTTTTATGGGTATTGTTAGTTTAATAAAAACTATATTATTGATTTTTCACTAAATAAATAATTTTTGCATCATTAATGTATAATCTATTTATGTAATTATATATTTTCTTAAAATTAAAAATAAATTACCATGATAAAGAAAAAAATTCATCTTCCAAATGAGTATTTATAACCTAATTTATATTTTGTATAACCTTATATTAAAAATAATTTAATTATTAAAGTTTGAGTGAGACATATTTCACTTTTATTTAAATAAAATAAATTAAAGGTCTTAATCATATAAAAGTGGGTTCTAATAGATATCATGTCAACCCAAGTATATTTTAGGACAAAATATAATCATTCAATTATTTTACGACAAGTGTTAGGGTAATTTTATAATATTATTTTTACCCTTAATTACCTAATTTACCTTTAATTGTGATAAATAAAATTTATTGTAGTTACTATTCATAATGCCCAAAAATATAAAGTATCCTATTAACATAATTTTGAACTAATAATCCCAAATATGGAATCCATTTTTCCAAATTCAAAACACAGAATTTGCAGTAATTAATTTAAAATTAATCATGTTGTTGGAAAAAACGGGTTTTTATTTAAAACATTGCAAAAGATTGAAATGTTTTTACCTATAAATTCAATGTAAAATTAATGGAAATGACATAAATTATATTAAATGGTAAAAATATATTCTATTTATACTTTAAAACCAATAAATTTTATCATTTAACAAAATAAATTATGTTGATGAAAAAAGTTGTTTTTAAGAAAAAATTAGCGTATTTTTACTATTCATCAAAATATAAATTTTATCAAAAAGGTATCAAAAATTTATCCAATGTAAATTTTTATATCCTGATTCAAAAGATTGGTTTTATTTTGTAAAATATATCTTATAAACTTTTCAATAATTATATTTAAAATAGGTGTGCCATCAAAACGTGGCAAAACTGCATTTTTTTTAAAATACTTATTTTACCCAAAATAATTATTTTGTTCTCATACCATGATCTAGAAAATGTGTAAGATTAATGATAATGTTATAAAATTGAAAATATGGTTAATACTATTGATAACGGCTAGTTTATAATAATATTATAACAATATATTGTTGTTTAGTGAAACTCAGTATTGCATACAACACACGCTATTAAGGAAGGTCGATCTTGCGTGAAACACAAGCCAAGAATAGTGTTTGCATATAATACAAGGTAATATGGTGTTGCATATATCTCAAGATAATATTGGTGTATCATATAAAAAAATACATCAAAGTAATTAGAAGAATATTTCTCATAAAATATCGGGGTCTTACAGTGCATGAAAAAAATTTATCGATTCATGTAATGAAATTAGATGTTAGGCATTATCTATTATCCTGGATCAATTATGCTGATTTTTTAACTAGTTTTAAGATCCAATACATGTGTCAATAAGGATTAAACATTTTTTAAAATAATTATTGGAATAAAAAGAAGGGAAGGAAATATAATTTTTATGATTCATGTAGAATTTTAGGATTAATGTATTTCTTGTATTATATTGTTAAATTTTTCAATGAATTATTTTTTTAACCTTCCAAAAAAATATGGAAAACCACATAGGTTTAGATATCACTCAACACAACACTATGGGAGGAAGAAATCAACACTCAATGTGATATGGATCACAAATCCACATGGTAACATAGGTGTCAGTTAGCTTAAATCAATATCAATGGCATGTGAAAGTAAGAACATTACTATAGATATGATACCTGGGCAGGTTGGCTTATGTTTGGAGGTATAACCTATATAATGTTTGTGTGTGTGAACATTGTGGGTTCTAAACCCTGAGGTCGGTATACTGTGGTAGTATAATAGATTTAATTATTAATCAGGACTCAACAGACCCCAACATTAACCAATAATTATTTATTTTATTAAAGGAGAAAAATATGAAGAGCCTACAAGAGAAAATTACGGGGGCCTAAAAAATGTATCCCCAATGAATCATCTCGAAAAACCCCAATTCCCTTAATATTAAATGAACCAAAGCTTGAAAAAACAAAACCCCATTATCTAGAGTGTCTTTAGAAGTAAGGAAGTATTCCACAATATTTCCAACATGCCAGGTGTGAAGAATTATCATGTGATAGAATATTCAGTAGACCATGGAACATATCCCTTTACTGGAATATCATTGTACACAACTAATGAATCAGTATCAGCCTCTTTGATAGGTATGACTCTCGGGTTACACATCATAAGGATTTTGATAATAGCATGTGCCTCCACCTGCAAGGAATATTAATTCCCAATGAAGGATGATAAATCTTCCACAACCAATTCTTTATTATCTCTGACCCCCCCACCTCCCCACATATACCCCGGGAAACATGATCCATCAGAATTCAGTAGGATTTGTGAGGAGGGAGGCACCCATTTAATCCAATTCCCTTGAGAAAGGACACTAATTAAGGGGATGGTTGGAAGGTCTAGCACCATTAAAGATGAAGAATTCCATAAATCATTACAAAAACTACAAAGATCCATGAATAAATTTATAGTCTTAAGAATAATACATGTACTAGAAAATGAAATATAAAACTACCTTTTATCATTCCTGGCCCCCCATATCATCCCAAATCCCATAGAGAATATCAATGTCATGGACTTCAGCTTACCTCTATTCTTTTCCACTCTTCAAAACCTTTGGTAAAGAAAAGTCTTTTCGATCATTTCATGATTAGACTAGTCTCTCTATTTCCTGAACTCCCCCAGATCACCTTAGCCCTATCACTATTGACAAATATATGCGCTGAAGATTCAGTACCTGACTCCCTATAGCACCAACACCATGGAGGGAGATAGATACCCCACTGCTGAATGCAGTGCTCTGTAGGTAGTGCATTTTTTTGGACCCACAATATGAAAAATGGAAGTTGGGAGGAATCTACCTACACCAAAGAAAATTTACATTTTGATCCTGGGGAGTATTCACTTTTTATAGCTTATCAGTGTCTCAAATATAGAAATGACCTAAAGAAGAATTTATGAAAATATATTTGTCTACCTCATTGGAGAAATAAATGTTATCAAATAAATTTTATATCTGTCAACCAGAATGACATGAATAAATTCATGATCCTGACTGGAATCTTTGGCTTAATATATAGAGTAGGGAACCTCGAAAAACCAACAACATCCCCTAAGAAGCTTCTGATTTTCATGGGACACTATCTCTCTCCTCTAAAATCACTTATGGATAATTTTCATTATAGATCACGAATAAAATTACTTGGTATAATACCTAGGATGAAGTGATCATTATGTGTAATATACTACAAGATAATGCGATGAAGAAACTCCATGAATTCTTTCTTCACATTTCATGTATTCAGATATTTCAGGTACATACCATGGCTAAATGTAAATAGATTCTTAAGAGGTAGTTCAAGTAGCTGATAAAATTGAATGAGTTTGGGATTTAAATAATCATGTGTCTTTCATCACGTTCATTTGAGATTCTCCATTATAAATACCCTGGTAATTTTGAAATATGAATATTTGAGAATAAAGTGTTTGAATAATTCAATAACTAATTCTTCCAGGCTTCAATTATATCCCTAACATGACTTTTTTTGTAGATATTTAACATGAAATTATTCTCGAATATGTGGTGGTAAAACTTTAGTATATAAATAGAGTTAAGTACAAGAGTGATGATTAATATCATATAATGAATGTATCATTTTTACAATTAATGACATATCATCACAATAATTATATTCATGATGAATCCTTGTTGTCACTATTTGTAACAACCTATTTATAAAATATTAGCATTCAAATTGTGTTTAAAACACAGGAATAGATTCACCAAGAAAATCTTATTTAAATCAATTCCTAAAATCATGATAAAGTTATGTGTACTCTTACAATATTTCATGATTAATGTTGATAACTCATATGTTTTTTTCATAAAGGAAGTTTTTACCATTGTGTGGGAACATTTACCCATATTTTAAGGGATACTTCACTTGATGAAGAACTTGCACAAAGAAGAATTCATAATATAAAAAGAATAAAGTGCATGTTTTTTCATTATGAATATGAATACCAAATAATTTTTTTTGTGATCATTAAATACTTGAACATACATTAACAAACCCAAAACCCAATATTGAGAAGAAGAAAAAATAAGAAACCATGTAATATTGTGTAATATGTTTTTAGATTAGTGTTACTTAAATTTCATTCATGAAGTGGATTTGATAAATTATGTGAATTAATAGAAAAAACCATTTGATGTTAGGTCTTCTTTAATTAGTAGATATAATTCTTTCCAAATAATTTGTTTCATTGTGACAACCGATCAAACACACATGATCGTATTTAATTGAAAAATACTGGTATCTATTCATAGGTTTATGAATTGTACCAGAGAAAGTGTGATCCAATAATCCTATAGATATGGATCATCAAAAAGATATTTCTATATTTTATTATGATGTATGAAATGTAATGTTGTAGATCGAGGTTATAATTATCTACTAGGTGATCTTCATTGGGGGTTATAACCAATCATTGGAGATGAAGGTGCAGTTGGGTGGTATAACAAATAGATAGAGGTTAATTAGAACTATTAGGGTTAGCTAACTGGTAATTGGCGGAATAACCAATTACTATTTTTAATCACCATATAATATAGTGGAAAATCTATTTTTGGGGGACGAATAAGTATGGATAGGAGTAGGTATTTGTTCTGATCCATGTAAATCCTTTTGTTCCTTTCCTTTAGTTAAAAAAAATTTAGGATGAGGCTAGAATAATTAATAAGATTGGATCCAGACTTTAACCAGCCTTAGAGGTTGAATTGATAGGAAATAATTTGAAAAAATTAAAGGGTTCACTGATTCAACCCCCACCCTCTTAGTGATCTTATACTTATCAAGGATCTACAAGTTTTATCAGATTGAAGGTCACCTTTGAATGACTGAATAGATATATTAGGATATATTACACAAATTTAGTAAATAGAATGGTTGTTCACATTTTTAATGGTTATAATTCTCATGGATAGAGAAATAGAATGATATCATATCTCTAATAACAAGTGGTAAATTTAGAGATGCAGTTATAATGGGATTTCCACCCTATAATGAATGTTTTCCAATGAATTTTTTATAGAATATGAACATTTAGATGGATGGAAAGGATCAACATTAAATCCATATAGATTTAACAAAAAATGTATACTATAATGTGATAGTTCTACATGACACCGAGGAGATCAATGATAAACTAATAAGAAGTTTCGAAGTCAAACATACTATCAATGAATAAAATTTGAAAATATGTAGATACTAATTTAAATATATAAAAATGGGTAATTATGAATGGTTTTTTATTACACAACAAGAGTAAATGGGATTTTATGTATCATTATATTTTTTTGAATGAATACGGATGACTCAACCATTGTGGATAATTTGATGAGAAATATTCTAGATAGATTTTATCTGAATTTTTATTCTCTGTGAGACCAATTATATTTATCATTGGATGCTATTTATAATATTCCCATAAGATATAAAATGATAAATATAACATCATTCAAAAATATGGAATGATATGATATGAATTTGAATCATTGATAAAAGGTAATTCTTGATTCAAACAAGAACCAAAATATTGTGATTTTGAGGCTGTAGAGGAAAATTATGACATAATTCAAATTTTATCCTTATTTATATAAATTTTTAAAATGGAAATATAGAATGTAAATGGAAATCAATCAATCAAATGAATTAATTTCCACAATAGTGTTCATTTTACCAAAAACATTCAATAGATAGTGGCTTCTTATATAGACTCAAATGAAGGTGATAAGAAGCCTCAAAAAAAGAAGTAGAAGAATAAAAAGAGGCGGTTTTCCCTTATGAATAGTTTCACTATGAGTAAATATATAGATGAATTTTCTTTAATAAAGAGTGAGTGAAAAGATAAAATATATTCAATGAATTATTTATGTATTTTGGAAAATTCCATGAACTCTAGAGATTCAATTATAAGTGATAATGGTGATGGGAGAGCTAAATTAGAATTCATGTTAAAATAATATATGGAATCTAATCTGGTCGAAAATTTACAATTCAAGAATGTGAGAAAAATAATGAATATAGAAATTGATAAAATCAATTTTGAGAATAAGTAACATGTTTAAAAAGAGGATAAAAATATCAATGGTTTAAGAAAATATAAGATGAATATTGATGATGTATAAGGAAAGCTACAAATATTGATGAAAAACTTGCCAATATGGAAGAATAAATAATTATTGAAGAAAAAAATTGATTGATTTTATTTGAATTTGTGAAGATAGTGAATGATTTAGTAAAAAATCTTATTGATGGTGACGAATAATTATCTAAGACATTATAAATGTTTCTTTAATGACTATATGATTTATAAAAGGTGAAATGGGGGTTCACTAGATTCATTGACTTCAAATGGTAATCAATATAATCTACTAAGAAGAAGGGACACAAATATAGCTTCGTTTTACTCCTAATAAGTATTAATTCATTCCTTTCATCTCTAAAATTGCTATTTTGAGAAGAAAGACTGAAAAAATTAGGAGAAATGTAGTAAATAATATGACATATTCAATAAACGAATAGTGGAGTAATATGAAGAGAAGGTTTCCTCCCTATGAAAAATATGTACAGTATATGAAATTAAAGAAACAAAAATCACCATAAAAAATAAATTAATATGAATATTCAGTTTTTATATACTAACTTGGGTGTTATGGGGTTTTTAGACATAATTATTATTTTTAATTTTATAAGATGTCAATACCAAGAAGTATTTATAAATAAATGGGGATATTTTCTATGAAGATGAGAAAAATTTATTAGAAAGAGAAGCATGAGATAAAGAAATAGTCTAAACAGACAATAAAGAAAAAATATGTGTTCTTGAATGAAGTTTTTGTAAGATTTGGTCAAGATCAAAATTTTTGGAAATGAAAATATATCTTACATTGTGATAATACTTATAATTTAAATGAAAATAGAATTTAGTTATTTATAAATGTTATAGCCACCAGTTAATAGCGTTAAAAGATACAATATATAGAGTAATAAAATATTCTCTTCAAGTCAAAAAGAAAGAATTTAGTTATAGTTGAAGAAGTAAAAGTTGATGAGAAGATATATAAAATTATTTGATGAAAATTATAAGTGAAAAAACTAGGAATTGCCCAAAACTATTCCTGATAAACCAACCATCATATTAATAGAACATATAAAATATTTGGAATATTTGGAGAAATGCATCTAGTACTGAAAAGGAAAATACATCCACATCTGAAGTAACATATAGTGAGTACAGTTCAAATATACCTTCCATATTATCTAAAAATAATATATCCACATTGGGGGAGACTCTGTGAATAAATGTTTTTTCTGACAACATTTTAGGTCCCTTCATATTCCCTTACTCTTTTTTATGAACCAACATGCAGGAAAATGTATCAGAATAGTCATTCATCATGGAGAAATTTTATATCCATTGTGATGAAAAATGTTTATCCCTTAATGGAAGAAGAATTGAGGTCGAGGTATGATCATCAAACTTTATCATCTTTCATTATTATGTCAAACTAATTCTCATAGGGAAGTAATTGATCATGATAAAGATGAGATACAAAAAGATACATATTTTATTCACTTGTATTTATTTGACATGTATGATAAGTTGTGTAAAACATATCAGTTGACAAAAAGGATTATAAAAACCCTAAAATGAATAAATTCAATGATATTGAGGATGGTATAATAGGTAAATTTTCATTAGGGACATGTTTGATTCTTTGGTAACACTAATGTTGTTTTATACATCGATTTAGACCATATAGACATATAGTTGACTAACTAAAATCTCATTTCATTGTGAAAGAATGTGGTTCCATTACTTAAGAAGAATAAAGTGTGAAATGTATAAATAAATAGTGATGACATTAGATTATAACAATTAAAAAATAATTTTCATTTTATTTTCAATGCGAGATGTAAAAGAAACATTTACCACATATTGGCTTTTATGAAGAAGGATATTGACAACAAAATACAATGGCGGATTTATTGATCCCATGATCCATTTTTTATCAGTGGGTCAATATGTGAGGTGGTTATTATTATTGAATTCTTATGGATTCATGTAATGTCATTATATTTCATTCATGAACAATTATTCATGATCAATACTTATAATTGGTGAATCCCTCTTAATCTTCAAGATATGAGCCAATAAGGATGTTACATTATTCACAAAAATGTTTGTAAGAAGAATAAGAACATGTGAAATAATATTTATGTCACCTAAAAATTTTACATATTTGTTTAATTAAATATATTAATATATTTTTTATCTATTATTTGTATTTGGACTCACCAAAAAAACGTGGCCAACAACTAGATCTTGGAACCAGCTCAACTCCACATTTTTATGTGGTCCTCAACCGTGAAGGGGAATTGGTTCACAAAACCTACAAGGTGGAACATGTGTGAGTTGTCTTATATGAATCCTTCTATGATGTTCATGTAATCACATAGATGTGGATTGATTGGGTTTTCAAGTAGGAAAACACGTGGAAGATCAAACCATATGAAGCATGTGTGCATGAGTGTTGTGGGTGCTAAACCTCACTATCATATAGAACTTGTTGTGGTATGAATTTATTTGTTAAGCACTCTTAATCTCATATCTATATCAATGTGGGATATAAGAAGAAATATATTATTCACCCATCACATAAATGATAAATTTATAATCTTGAACATCTAATCGGATCAATTTTAGTTGTTTAATATTATGGGATGTTTTCTAGTTCCTATAGCCTCACCGAGGGATATTTTTCATTAGTGTTCTAGGATGAAAATATTATTCTCAATACTGAGGTTTAAATGATATTTTTGTGTCCACGAATACAAGATTATGAGACAAAGAACCTTTATCCATGCATTCATTTCATTTTATGCCTTTGTACGTTTAAGGAACACTTCACTATTGAATGTAAATGGAGTTATGGGAGGAAGTATGAGCATCTGATAAACATGGATGAGTACAATATTTAAATAATCATGTGATCATCACCATGTCCATTTGAGAGGCTCCATCATGAATATGCCATAAATTTTGACATAACAATATTTGAAAAAATGATGTGATAATTATCCACTATCTAGATCTTTAGGGTTTTAATTTGATCCTTGATACATATTTTTTTATAGAGATTCAATGTGGTATTATTCTTGGAGATGGGGTGGTGGAACTCAATTATATTAATAATGACATGTAAAATAGATAAGATTTATATAATTTTATAAATAAATAATTTTTATGAAGGAAAAACTAAGCATTGTGATACACTATTTCAGGAAGAAGATCCTTGTTCATTGTTTTCACAAATATTTTGAGACATTATAAGCCTTTGACTTATGTATAACACACTCAAATAGATACAAAAATAATATTTTCCATGAAAAAAAATCATAAATAACAATAACCTTATGTGTAACCTCACTACATTGCAATAAGAACATTCAAAACCACACCTGGTTTACATGAAGGTTGTATATAACCTCATGAGTGAACATCTACCCTTAGAAAAAGGGAAATTGATCTTAAAGATTCATTTATGTGAAGGTGAATGAGGGTTGTAAATAAAAGTTATTAGATACATTAATTAAAAAAATTCATGAATATTGAACCATTTATTCAAGTGAACATCAAATATATGCTGGGTCATTTTGATACCCAAAAATATATAATAAGAATAAATCAAATAAAACAATGAATATTGTGTGCTATAGTTTTGGATAATAGATGTTTTCAATTCATAAATTATGTGGCTTCTCAAAACTGTATGCATCAATAGAAAAAATACATGTGAGTCTGTGACTTGATCTATTAGAAGAAATAATTATGGTTAGAGTAAATGTTTCACTAAGGAAATAGATTAGAAATATTAGATTATAAATAATTGAGAAAAACCAGAATAAATAAAAAGGTACTTGAATTGTAAATGAGAATGTGTGATCCAAAAATCTAATTTAGAAGTATCATCAAAAAGAGAATTCTACACTAGGTTGGTCCATTTATTATGGATGTCTATATATGAGGGTATAACCCATTAATGGAATATTGTGATAGGAGGATTAACTAACAATGGGATTATAAGTTGTAGTTGGGTGGTATAACCAACTATTAAGGTATATTGGAGATAGGTGATATAACCAGCTTCTAATTGGGGGAATAACCAATTTATATTTACAATCACATTATGATGTAGTGGATAATCCATTTTGGGTGAAATAACTTATATTGAAAGTGGTAGGTCTTTGTTTTGAAACATGTAAATCCTTATGTTACATGCCTTTAATTTACAACAATATTCAGGGTTAGTCTGAGAGGCATAAGAAGATTGGAATGAGGTTTCAACTGGATAAAATATTTAAATTGAAGATAATTTTTTTTAAAGGTATTACTGATTCATTTATCCCCCTCTTACTGATAACAGGATGATTTGGGCACTACAGCAGTCACTTCTAAAAGTATTCATGGGAAGGTATAAGAAGTAAAAAAATAATAAATGTGTTTAAACACTATTTGGTAAAATACTCTTATGGGTGTTAAAAATAATCAATTAAATGAAATACATGACAACATTATAATATATGGAATATGTTAAATATTGATTAAGAAGAAAATAAATTCTTTTATATTGTATTTTTTTCAAAATATAGTCTCATATGGAATAAGTGCACTTTATATTATAAGTGTCTCCCCAACCTTATTATTTATTATATCTCGTATCCTATCCCAATTTTCATGGCCTAGGATAAAACTCTATGCAACCTCAAGCGTACGTCCCCATATTCTTTAATTTCAGACCATGCGGTGAGCCTCTAAGAGTGTCATTAGTGAGAGTATACCATTGAAATCAAAAAAAATACAATTGTAATAAAAAAATAAAATCCATTAATAAAAAAATACCAAAACATTAAAGTAGAATTAATGTGGAAACATAACATAAAATATAACAAACATAATTTCAAAAATAATAAACCCATGACTAATCATATGGATACAAAATATGCATCATACGAATTGGGTTAGACTTATATATATTTTCATAAAATATAAAAATAAATAAATGTGGTAAATTAATTCACTACGTGGTCCTTATACATTCTTTGAATATATATCTCATCCATTTGAGACTAACCAAGATTCATCTCATCCCATAACATTCCCTAAACATATGAATCGTCATTATGGTATGTACATCCTAAAATTCCCATATATAGAGGATAAGTTAAAAAACATAGGAAACATATAATGGGAAACCTAAAATATATCCAAAATACCATTTTGTGAGTGACTGAACCCAAAAGCTTAGTCACCATGTGTTAACCAAGACAAAATAATGCTTGGCCCTGCCTACTGATTCTAATATGGGTAAAGTACCGTATCCTTGGAGACAACCCATTAAAAAAAGATAAAATATAAATCATAGAAGTATAAAAACATAACTATATACCATAAGAAGTGTCTCTAGATCATGGGAGGGTTATAAAATAGCTATATTTACCATAAATAGACTACACCTTGGGTACCATGATAATTTTTCCTATAGACTTATCATTCAATATTTCCCTTGAGGGATAAACATAACACATTGAAGATTGATATATCTGATTATTTAGGGTTGTTAAAACCCCTCTTAAATATATCTATAGATTTAACAATAGGTTTTCCCTCATATATTCTAGACATTAAGATAAATATATAAAGTTTTATTATATTGTTTTTCTTATTTTTTAAATAAATCAAAGCATGTTAAATGAATTTGATTTTTTTGGTGATATTGGATTAAAATATGAAAACAACTGAGATGAAATATTAAAAGGAAAATAATATTCCCTAGGAAAAACAAAACTTTTAACCTTTCATAGAACCATTTAAGTATTTTTCCCTATGTTTTTCACAATTAATGGAATATATTAGAATCGTTAACCATTCCACCTTTCCTATTTTATTACTATAAAGAACCTAAACATTATAATCTCATATTAATTTCGATTAAGATTTACATGACCCAATGTTTACTCTCTTGAATGATTTAGTAATGAGTATGTATGCCCTTGTTTTTAACCATTTATCTATTCATTTTTTCCTTGTAGAACTAAATTTTGATCAAATTCTATAACATCTCCTCTTTTTATACAATGTTAAGAACCTTAAAATTTTTATTTGGAGGTAAATCGTTTTTGTAACTCGTTGTGATACTGGTTTATTCTTATATAGATTGAATAGTGTATTTTTTCCAAATAGAAAATCTTATTTGAGAAAATATTTATCTTATTTAGGATTCAATTAATCTATAATATACATAAAAAATTTCAATTGGTATTAAATTTATTCTAGTTAAATTTTTTGAATAAATATTTATCCTACATTTCCTTTGAAATTTTCTATTTAATATTAAGATAATGGAATACTTGTTCTATTCATATAATAAATTATAAACCATATATAGATCTACATCTATATGTGTTACTCATATACATATATAACAAATTATCATTTATTAATGTATAACTAGTTTATAAAAACATATACTGTTACATGACCTAGAGAAGTTTTTCACTACTCTTACATAATTTCTCTAATTGGAGTTCATTCACCTGTATATCATTATAATAATTCTAATTAAAGAATTTCCATGTAAAATAAATGTTAAATATGAGTTTACTTTATAGAATCATAATTTTAGAATTTATATAATGATCATAAAAATTCTTGAATTCTATATATGTAATAAATTTATAATTAATGTTTAATTAGTTGAGGCATAAATAAAAAAATATTGAAGAATAATATTGAAAATATGATTTTTTTTTTCAAATCCTTTCACTTATTTCATTTCATTAAATATAAAATATAGGAAAAATAATTTGTAAAAAATTAATACCCTTCCATTTTCAACTATAAAATTAAATGAAGAGAAAAATAACTAACTCATTCAATAGTGAAGTTTATCATGAAAATATTATAACTCATCATTTTATCCCACATTCCATCCATTGTGTTTTCAAACTTTTATTCATTCCCATTCACATTGGTTACCTACCTAATAGATAAATTTTCCAACATTACTAATGGGATAGTTTATAAGATTTTTTTAACATTACTAGATTTTATATATTCTACAATAGACTTTACATGATTTTATATTTTCTACTAAATGAGATAAAGATTACTAATCATGAATACCTTCAAAAGGTTGTTCTGGGGATCAGTGTTGAATAGGAAATAAGCATGAAAATTCTAAAAGAAAAATTTGAGGTTAATTACTTCAAAACAATACATGATATAGTTTCATTAATTATGAGGGTACATAAAAATCTCTTTCTAACTAAATCACAAACTTCTACATTATCCCTTGCTATTTTGTAATTCATAATACATATAATGAAAATAATTCATATTCTTCCTATAATCATTATTTTAAAGAATATTGTTATATCTATTATTTTTTATTCCTTTATTAATAAAAAAATCACATTATATATATATTTTTTAGTGAGACAGTGGTTAATAAAAATTATAATGAAAATGATTCTTCTGACTACACTACCCATAACTAATTAAATATTTTCCCACTCTAATCCTGAGAAAATGATAATAATATCAAGAGATGCCATAAACACCCCTTCTTCCCATATATATAGAAAAATATATCAAAAAATACACTATGATATTGGTAGGTAGATATGAATTGGAATATATTGCATAATATACAATTATGATTCACTAAGGATATAAGGGGGAAATGTAATGGTGTCCATTAATTGATTTAAATGGGATTTAAAAATTATTATGTTCATAACTTCAATTGAAACACTTGAATCCTATAAATTATAACTAGAATCGAGGAATATTTTTCATTCATATATGTCTGAAAGCTATAAAAATAGTATATAAGAAAGAAATGGTCAAATAAGTTTTGAATTTCTATCAAGAGGGAAATTAAAATTTTATACAATTGGATAATCGAACAGACATTCATATTTAATTTTCACATAAAATTTATGTCTATATAGAAAAATTGTTAAACCATTTCAGAAATTGTATAAATTAAGTATTTTACAACCATCTAACGTCTCCCAAGTGACAAGGAATAATCCCATAGATGGGTTCCACGGAGATAATTTTTTTTATAATTTTAAAATTTTAAAATACGTTAAAATTTTAAAACAAAAAAAATAAGAAAATATGAAGTTACATGTTTTCACTAAAAAATATTTTTATAAAACTATACTCGTTATGTTTAGGGTGTATTCTCAAACTAAAAGGGTGGTAATAAAACATTTAGGTCAGATAATTTCACCCTTCTAGTTATATGATAGTGAATGCTTTTGTGAAACCCTTGTCTACTTCTTTCTACAACATATAAGAAGAATAATTATTGAATAATTAATATTTTCTCGAAATAAAATAATATGAAATAGAAATTGAAGAAAATAATAGGTCATCCCTTAAGAGGGGTTGTAGTTTTCCAATCTACATCCAAACAATGGAAACATGTTATATCCATTTTTATGATGGATTGAGTTGATTTAGAATAAACCATCGACACTCTAAACTATAGTTCTTGATTTCTACTAGACCATTCTTTAAAGCCACACCCTTGATATAAGAATATTTACCCAATTTAATTAAGTAGATTTAACATTTTAGTAGTGATATATTTTTTTGGGAAAACCCTATTATAATTAGAGTAAAATTATTATCCATTGAGGTTGGTATGTGAATCATAAGAAATGAATCTTCAATTTTTTCATACATGATTACAATATTATATTTGACATATAAAATAAATTACATTAATATATATATATATTTTAAGAAGATGGCGCCTCACTCGCCCGGCTCCCGTCCTCTGCTCTCGGCCTCGCCCTATTCCTTCACATCTCCTGCTCTTCTGCTCTCGGCATCGCGCTTTCTTCTAGGGTTTCGAGTTCTCCCCGGCGTCGTTGGGATTTTCCGCCTCCTTCTGCTCCAGGTTTTCATCCTCCTTAATCTTTCCCTTCTTCTTGGCCGTTCTCCCCTTCTGGGTTTTCTTTTTCCTTGCTTCTCGTGAAGTCACGCTCTCTCCTCTACCACCCCTGCTCTGCCGGTCTGGCCCAACACACTCGACTCCATATTGGTCGGATGTGTTGGTTTTTTAGACGGGTTTGGGACTGTGGCGGTGGAAGTAGAGGTAGCGCGGAGTTCTCCGGTCCGGCAGCTTCTTCCCTTGGATTCTCTGGCCTCTGTTAATCTCTTCTTCCTTTTCAGTGTTTCGTATTTGGGTGCCAATCTCGGCCTCCCCTTTATTCCTGTTTCTCTTAGGGTTTTAGCCCAACAGTCCCTATTTTCGTTCCAGGATGATGTTCGTTCTTTTAGGGTTTCATCCCCGATTATCTTTTTCTTGCTTCGCGGTGGTTCTCATAGGGTTTCATCCCCTGGTCCCCCTTTTCTCGCTCCATGGTGGTTCATGCTTCGTGGATTTGCTCTTGGTTTTTCTTCCATCGGCTTGTTCTGGCCCCCTTCTTTGCCGCTCCTCTCTACTCTGGCTTCCTAGTTCTTTGCTCTCTCCCAGGTCGGTTGGGTGCGACGATTCCGAAGGAAGCTTTGGGATGTGTATGGGGAGCGGCACGAGGTTCCGGGCAGCGCGACCTATGGCGGATATTTTCAGTTCTGTTGGCTCTTCTGGTCATTGTGCAAGTGGTGTTCATCGGAGTCGTAGTTGCGGAACAACTGATTATTTTGGTTCTGATGGTCCGTGTTGACGGTGTTTCACGGCGGCGACGATGGATTCTCAACGGCACCGACGATGGTTTCCGGTGGTGGTTTAGGGTGACGATGATGACGACGGTGTGGGTTCCTCTGGACAGCGACGAGGGCCTCGATGGTAGGTTCTAGATGGTGATGTGATGGCCGATGTCTTCGGTGTTCTGCATTTCGAGGCGGGTGTTTTGATTTTCAAAATTTGAAATGGTTTTTGGCGGCATTCAGGTATGGCAATGTGATCTGGTTGTGATCTTGGATGACGGCACGTGTCGGTGCTTGGAGGGTTTGTTTTTGAATTCTCCATTTTGTATGCTGTATGTTAATGTTCAAGTGGGTATGTTCTGGGGAAATGTGGAGGTTTTTGTATGGTTCTCACTTAACCAGAAATTGACTTCTTAAAATAAAATAAAAAATGATTTGTGGTAATATGTAAATAAATCTATCATGAATCAATAAGGTATAATCAATATAGAAAGGTTAATTTCTGAAAACAAATTATATGTAATAAATAACATGAATATAGAATTAGTCCATGGGAAATGTCAATATAGTAATAACATGTATAATAAAAACTAAATTCTCAATGAAGAAAATGATTAATATTGGAAATCATGATTCTAGACATCAGGATATCAATACTTTCAAATCCATGTTCCAAGATAGTTTAATTGAAATGTAGGTATACACTAAGAGTCCATTTAATGTAGCAATACTGATATATCTCATGAGACATGTCGAAGCATTGAGGGGATATATAATTATATACCCCACTAAACACAATATTTCCAATTCATTCGTTATATGTTAAATTTTTGATTTAATTCATGAACAGTATGTATTATCAATAAATTTACATATTGGTTAAATATTAATAGGAATTGAATCATTTATAACCCTGAAAAAATATTAATTCTTGTTAAATAACTCAATATGGAAATATATAAACCCCATGATAGTAAATATTTTTATATTATAAAATATGCCTTAATGGAGTGATAGTTGAGTCGAAATTCCTTGAAAAGATCATACCTTTGAATTAGAATTAATCAATTATTTGATTATGTGTATAAAAATAAATAGAAAAAAATTATAAATTAAATATAAAATAATGCAAATTAATTTCAAAAATAATCATTGAGCATCAAATACATTGAATAAGTAATGTAACCGAATGAAAATATATTGAGCTACCAAACCCCTAACAATTTGGTAAATTAAAAGTAAAATTCCATTATATCGAATAATTGGAATTTAAAATTAAAATAAAATTAAGTATTAATAATTAATGGTTGGACATGAAAAGTGGTATCATATACACTATATAATAGATATTAGGTGAAAAACATTAAAAATTACCTTAATAAAAATAAAATTAAGACCAAAATCTCTTACCATAGGTCTGACTTGTCACATACATTCTTTATCAACCAAAATAATAATTTTATTTTAATTATTAACTTTATTAAGAACCACTTTGAGTTTTATTATGTTTTTAATTTTTTTTTACTATTTTTTAATCAACTACTCAGTCAGTTTTTTTCACATCAGTTATTTTGATGATATTCAGCTCATATATAAAAAATGACGTCGGTAGATTGATTATAGTCAAAGATTTAAGTATTTCATCTTCTATAGAATAATAATCATGAAATAATTCTTATTTTTATATATAATTATACTTTTAAAACTAATCAATAAATATAGTTAGGAAATATGAACTATGCTATAATCATGAAGTTGTTAGGTCGTACATATTCATGAGTAATGTTTTCCAATTTTCGACAATGATGATTAAATTAAGTTAATTATTATTTTATCATTACCATATAATAATTATATAAAAAAATTATTACTTTAAATATACATATATATATATATATAGTAGTTCTGTGATTGAGTTTTGAAAAATGAATCATTATGCTTCATAGAGGTGGTAGTCCACACATACCCACGAACGAAGTTATCAATTTTCAATAAATGGATTAGAAAGTATATATAATTTATATTAATTCAATAGAATTATGAATGTGTCATGAATATAATATATGTGTGTGTGTGTGTGTGTGTTAAAAATATTGTTATAACCATCCATTATAGGCTGTGATGGAAAATCAATTACATTGGATCTTCAAATAGCACTACACAATACACAAGAATGATAGATTTATTTCACATTTGATATAATAGGTGATGGAAGTAAGTATTTCCAATAATAGAATAACATAGAAATATATTTTATATACTAATTATATTTTAATTTCTAATTTGAATATGATTTTATTGAGGTGGAAGAACAAACAAAACAAAAATGGTTGGTTTAGAATGATGCTTCTTCTTCAGATAACTTATTTAGGATTATACATAAAGCCTTCCATGATTGGATTTCTGATCAATAAAAGGAATCTACGATGTTGGGAGAGGGTATATAAAGATGGTAATTTAGTAGGTATTATCTGAACAATTTTTTTTCATAAGTGAAGACAAGAGGTGAGGAGATCCTTTTGTAAGTGAGGGGAGGGGAACTTTTAGAATTTATTAATATATTAAATTAAAAAAAACATTTTTCATATTTAAATGGATTCAAAATTATATAATTATTTTATACTATTTTAATATATTAAAATCCTCTATTCCAATACTATTTGGACATGTTTTGGTTATTTTTTACCCTTATCTTCTATTTTTATCCCTCGCTAACTCATTTGAAATTTACCACAATATTAATGTTTTCTAACATTAAGGGGTCAATAATGTTACAATAAAATTACAAATGAACCATAAATGGATAATGGATAACATTTTAAACCATATAAAGAGAATATAATAGAGTCATTGTTTAATTATTTCATGAATATAAGAACATTTCCTACATGCGATCATCAAATACACGAACAATCATTATGATACCCAAAAATAAATAATGAGAAGCATATAAAACAATTAACCAATGAATATTTTGCGATATAGTTATGGATAATATGTAATTTAATTTCATACATAAATTGGCTTCTTTAAATTGTCTGCAACAATAGAATTGATACATGTGAGGACAAGCCTTCATTAATTAGAGGAAATAATTCCTTCAATAGAAAATGTCTCACTGAGGAAACACATCAAACACATAGAATTAGAACTAATTTATAAAAACTTGTATTAATAAAAAGGTTAAATAATTTTTAAATGAGAATGTGTGATCCCAAAATCTCTTGTAAAAGTATCATCAAAAGGACTATTATACACTGGGTCATGCCATATAAGATGGATGGATATAAGTGGGGGCTATAACCAGTTTATGGAAAATTATGATAAGATGTATAACCAATAATAAGAAAATAAGGTGTAGTTGGGTGGTATTACTAACTGCTGAAGGTAGATTAGATATAGGGGATATAAGAATCTTGTAATTGGATTCATAACTAATTACTAGTTATAACCACCTTGTCATACAGTAGAGAATCCTTATTGGGGTGAATAACCAATATGGAAAGTGGTAAGTCTTCTTTTAATGCATATAAATCCTTCTGTGATGTGCCTTTAATTTTAGAAATATTCAAGTTGAGTCTGGGAGATACTAGAAGAGTGGATATAGACTTTAACCGGATATAATGGTTAGATTGAAACTAATATTTTTTACAAAAGAAAAGGTTGCAATGATTCACTACTTCCCCTCCTAGTGATATCACACTAATTTGGTCACTACAGTAATCACTTATAAAAGTAGTAATGGTTTTGTATAATAAGTAGAAAATATTACATTTTTAAACAATATTTTGTAAAATACCCAAATGGGTGTCAAATATAATCAATGAAATGAATTTCATGTCGATATTAAAGTATATTGAATATGTTAAATAGGGATAAAGAGGAAAATAAAAACCTTTATATGGAATTTTTCCCATAATGTAGTGTATTATCTAATTAGTGAACTGTATAACATAATAGTCTCCAAAACTTTATTATTTATAATTTTTTTAATATCATATCCCAGTTTTCATATCCAAGGATAGAATTCCATGTGACCTTAGGTGCATCTCATTATATGAAAGAGGATCACAACAAGTTGTTAGGATCTAAGAGAGTCATTAGTTAGTTTGTAACCTTGATATAACAAACATAAAATAGTAATAAAAAAATAAAATACATTAATAAATAATACCAAAAAATTAAGGTTGAATTATAGTTGAAATATAACCATAAAATATAACAAATAATATTTTTTAAAGAATAAAATCATGATAAATTATATGGATACAAAATAAGAATCATTAAAATTGGGTTAATCTCATATATGTTATAATAAAAGATAAAAATAAATATATAAAATAAATTAAATCACTATTAGGTCCCTATCCTTCCCTTGAATCCATCTCCCTTCCTTACTAAACTACCCAAGCTCCATCTCAATCCATTATGACATTTCCTTAACATTTGAATCCTCATTTAGTAATAAAAATCATATGATTCCCATCATTAAAGTATAAGTGAAAAAATTTAGGACAAATATAACGGGGAACTTAAAATATATGAAAATACCATTGTGTTAGTGCATTAATGTAGAATTTGAGTTATTGTGTGTTAACCGAGCCACTATAATGCTTGAACATGCCTACCTATGCTAATATAGGTATTGTACCATAGCCTCTAAGATAACCCATTAATAAAAGGATAATATATAAATCATTTAAGTATAATAACATAACTAGATACCTCAAAAATTGTTTCTATATCATGGGATGGGTATAAGCTAGCTAGCTCCCCCATAAATGAACGAATTCATGGGTACCATGATTATTTTTTATGGGGCCTTATCATTCAATATTTCTCTCCATGGATAATCATCACCCATAGAAATTGAAATTTATTATTATATAGTGTTTTTAAAATACATCTTAATTATATCTATGGACATGATCTTAGGTTTTTCTTCATAAATTCTAGACTTTATGATCAATGTATATTCTTTTATTAGACTGTTTTTTTATTTAGTATAGAATGGAAATCATGTAAACTGATTTTTTATTTTTGTGATATTGAAATCAATGATGAAAATTAATTCGAATAAATTTTAAAATAAGAATAAAATATATAGGAAGCAAAAAACATATATCCTATCATAGTACCATTTGAGTGTTTTTCTCTTTTTTACCACTAATGGAATATATCAATATCGTTAAACATTCCAACTCTCTTATTTTATTCAGGTAAAAACAAAAAAATTATAATCTCATATTCATTGTCCTTTGTTGATTCATAAGTATAGTTGTAGGGTACATCCCATGATCATGTAGATGAACCCTTGACATAGCCATACATCTGCATGAATAATAGAAGTAGTCCCACAGTACATTACATGGTATTTCACAACAACTCCCCACTATTCTTCCTGAATCAATTAGGTGAAGAATAAAACTATGAAGGGATACTTTGATCATTTATAAAAAATAAAAAATAATGATATATAATAAAGAAATTGGTAGAATTACCACCCCAACCACTTCAACTACAATCCATCACACCTCAAAATTATTTGATAATGAAATATTGGAATCATGCTCAAAGTATTTAAGGGAAATAACTATTTCATATCCCTCTAAAAATTAAAATAAATATCCTTATAAATATAGAGATAATAATTCACAGGGGGATAGAAAAATTAACTTAGAATATATGATTATTAAAAATTGGAAAACATTTAATCCAAATATTTATAATGATTATTACCCTTGGGTTTCTATAGTATTTAATAGCTCCAAAATCACCCGTGGGTGTATGTGAATAAAAAATTGACCAAAATACTTCTTCTTCTACTTCTTGTATTGAGATATAAATTTTCTAGTTGTTACTTCGTTGTGTGATTTAGTTATACCGGTATGTATGCTCTTGTTTTTATTTATTTTGATATACATGTTTTTCGTACAGAATGTTTTTTGAAAAATTTATACAACATATCATTTTTATACAATTTTAAAAACCTGACACATTGTATTTTGTAGGTAAATCATCTATGGATCTCATTGTGATGCTAATTTATTCTTATTTAGGTGTTAGAGGTGATTTTTTTACAAATAAAAAATACTATATAATAAATTATTGATCTTATGTATGATTATTTTAATCTTACAAGTCCATAATCAATTTATAATTAATATTAAATTATTTATAGTTAATATATTTTATATTAATTTGTATACTACATTTCATTTGAAATTTTCTATTTAATATTAAGTGTAACATCCCGAGTAAATAAAGAAATAATACATTCTCTTTTTATTAATATTTTTTAATTAAATATTAAGTTTACTTTTAAGGGGTTTCTATGTTCGACATCGTACCCGATATGCACCAACGAGTTTCTTTGAAATCTTACGTTGCACACTAATAATATAATATTATTATTTTAAATGGTAGTTAACTCCAAGCTGTTGTATTGGTGGAAATGAACAAAACTAACTATAATATGATTATACATGTTTTTTAAATGTATTTACATTTATCCAATTAAAGTTAGAGGCTTAAAATGTGAATGAATTTAATTTCAAGCATAATTTATATTAAAAGGTCAATTTACCGCATTTTAATGGAGAACTCTCTTTAAATATAGTTTTTGTCACTTTAATACATTCTATTTGACCATATAAAATCCTTATTTAGAAATAGGACATCAAAATTTACTTTCTGTAAATTTTTGTAATTTTTCAGATAAAGTTGATTTTTAATGAATAGTGAAAAATATTGTATTTTAATTCAAAACTATGTTTTAATATAATTTATTTATATGGTTAGATTACCTTTTTAATTGGTTTTAAAGTGTAATTATAATATATTCTTACCATTTAATCCAATGTTGGTCATTATAATTGATTTCACTTTGAAATTGGACATAAACAAGTGTCAATCTTTTAATAGTTATTGTTTCTTAAAAACACGCTATTTGTTTTGACAATGAGAATTAATTTTAAAATTAATTAATTCCAATTTTTTGTTTTTAAAATGAAAAAATAAACATAATTTTTTAATTTGGAATATCAAATAAATCTTAGGCTGAATTGTTTTGTATTTTTATGAAAAACATCAATTTTTTATGAATAGTGAAACCACTTAGTAGTAGTTAAGAAACTGACTTTTTCATTAAAATGAGATTTTACCACTTCTGTGAATTGAATTTCAAAAATCCGACATACATGGTTGTTATAAAGAAGTAAAATTTTGTTCAATAAGATGAAAATAATTTTTTTTGAATAGTAACTTTTGACTTTTATTTACCAAGGTTAAAGGTAAATAGAGTAATTCAAGGTAAAACGAATATTGTAATAATTCAAAATTACCTTAACATATGTCCTAACCTTATTGTATGAGTAATGGCCAACCATGGATATCTTTGGGTCTATTTTGGGACCCCATGGAGCCACTTATGAAAGATAATGACACTTTAGATTAATTAATTTAATGTAAAGGCAAAAATGCCATAAACAAAAATCTTTTAGAAAATTAATTTTTATATGGTGTTATATAAATTATATTTTCGACTATAAGTATTCACTAGAAAGCTAAAACGATTTCCTACATTATGGTATTTTTTCTATAATTTTTAGACATCACATAAATTAAATTATTTATGACATAATAATGATGTAGTATTTACCTCATTAATAAAAGATTTAAATAAATATGATTATAATGATTAAAATATTATCAAAAACATACCCAATTATGATTGGATGATTTTATTTAGAATATTATTCATCTTATATTCTAATTTAATGATTTTTGGACCATTAGAAACCGAATATCATTATATAATTAAATAATATTATCACACTTTCCTAAAGAGTCCTCCTCTCTCTTATAAAAGGAAACCACTTCTAACCAATTTCTCACACCTCTCAATCCGTTTGGATCATCTAACCTCTACCCAATTTAACTACCTACATCCCTATACTCCTCTTACAAGGCTTACCTTAGGCATAAGGTGCTTCAGGAAGTCCTTTGGTTTAAACTAAAGGGAGTTACCCAAATTAAAGGTAATAGTTTCTCTAAAATTGTTTTCTTTTATTTTACTTCTCCAACCCCTAAACTCTTTTTATTCCTTTATTTTGTAACGAAACCAGTATCCTAAATATACTAGAATGTTTTTATGATAATTATTCAAACTAAACTTACACACACCTCCATGTAATGGGTGAAGAACTTAATGTTTCTGTGGATTGCAAACTAACGCCTCACGAAACGATGATTGTTCATATATCTCCAACCACATCTCATGGTGGCCATTATTATGGAACTGTATTTATATATGATATATATTATTTTTATTTTTTCTTTCTTCTTCTGTAATTTCCATTTATAGAATACCTTTATGGTTTCCATTATGGGTAAACGTGATAATTTCATTTGAGGAAGTGCGGACTACCGCCCCCTAAAAGTGATATGACTCGTTCATACCATATGTGGTACGTATAAAGGATATATTTAATGATATTATATATGATAAAATACTATAATTTTAATACTAATATGTATCATTATGTTTTTAATTCAATTAAAACATGAAATAGAAATGAAAGTAGCATTCATGCGTACGTACGGCTTACCGTCTCCATGAACAGTGCATTTCCTTTCTTACCCCTAAATGTTATGTACTATTATAAATACATGTATATACTGGATATATATGATATATATGATATCTAAATCATTAATACCATTATGTAGATATTGGATATCTTACCACATGAACAACATGTAATTATAATGTGTTCATTTTTTTTACTCAAGTACCAAATATTGACAAAACGATCGTTATTAACTTAAATGATTAGATAATGCTTATAACATGGTAATACGTAATATAAAAGGAATAATAAAATTTAAAAAAGGTTCATAAGTAAGTAAAAATTAACATTAGTTTATTATTCAAGAGATTAAAGAATAAACGGGTCAAGTCAGACAACAAGGTAAGGGATATTCTTATCTCACTTTTAATTCTGTGAGATTTCCATGGTTCGACACTTATTAATTACATGTGGTGCATTGTATACTTACATTTGATATATATTATCATGATTCTCATTATATTAATGGTATTATGTGATTAATTTGGTGGTTATTAACTTTTGGTCATATGACTCAGTTGATTACAACGTGGTAAATGGTTTCATCTCACTTTTTTTATTACCGTGAGATACATGCTATATTTGCCACTATTTCATTTTTTGTGGTGTATGTACTGCCCATGATTGTAATATTTGTGTAATATACTTTTATTGATAATTATTTACATCTTCATTGTATGATCCTTATTTCATGTGGCATATGTTTTGTAAGTTTCCAAATTGGTAAGGGAACCTTTCACCCTCCTCTTTTTAAAAGACTTCTTTTGTTATTTATTTTAATTTTCATATTATTATGTTGGGATATGTTATTCACTATCTTTATTGTTGTAAACTCTATGTACAAGTGATGAGATTCCATTTTTATCTCATCAACTCATTTTCTGAATTTTAAAGTGATGTCGTTAGGATGTTGTATTTTTACAAGGGAACTTCTTAACCCAATTTCAATTCTTTGGGCTCAACTTGTACTTCTTAAATATGTCATCCTATAAATATGTTTGAATGACCTCTAACTGTTTTACACTTAATATCCACTTATATTGGGTATATTTATATTTTTCTCACATAATTATGTGATTGATTTATCCTTAATTTAAGGATACCATCTTTATAAGGGATTTCATTTCAATTTACATTTCCATTGAGACTTCATTATTGTTATGCACCAATTCACTCTTATATGGTGTATATACTGTCCTTTGACATATTATATCATGAATCCTTTTATTCTCATGATATTATAAAGTTCTGATTAAATGTTATTCCTCATTTATTTGTATTCATGCATCTCTCTTTTTGCTAAAAAACTCTTTAACCAAAATATCGTTTTAATTGTTTTAAATATTTCTTCATCTAAATATTTTTCATTAATGTCCATGTTTTCAAAATTGGTTTATTTATATGGACATTAATGTTTTCAAATAATAATTCATTTAAAAGCTTCAAAGTGGTATGTGACACTTTGATTCAAAAATCTCTTTTTAAATGGTTTTGAAAATGATTTGATAAAGCACTGTTTATTTCAATATCTTGATTTGATATATTGGAATATGGAAATGTTATCTTTCTACTTGTGATAGGTGTTATGATTATGTTATGGTTATTGGGAATGGTTTACATATACGGGTGGTTCTGTGATAAACCTAGGGCGGGTGAGCCCGAGATAGCTCTCCAATGCATTGGGTAACATGACGGAGGTAAACGTAATGTTTCTCCAAAGAGATTTAGGGAATATACTGTGATGGGTATTCCAAGTGTAACTCTCTACATAGCTATGATAGATACAACGTAAGTTTGATATGGATTCCATAAGTAACCTTTATGATTTATGATTTGTTTGTGTTATACATAAATATTATGATTTCTTAAGGTATGTTATGATTGAAAAGTATGGTTCCATTGATTTGTATTTATTGATGGGCTAATGTTTTCCTTCCTTAGTTTATAACCCTTACTGAGCTTTTTATGCTCATACCAAGTTTTTGAAATGTTTTCCATAGGACTTAAAGATGAATAGGGTCAAGGATGGGATCAAGGAAAAGTCATGTTGTCTAAAATATGGAACTAGACATGACTCTTTTTTTAGGAGTTCATGTTTTGTAAAAAAATGGAAACAGTGTAGAAGTGTCTACTTTGTAATCTTTTGAGATGTAATAGTTATGTCCTAATTCTCTAAAACTCTAAACTTTAAAAGATCCTCAATGTGAATTATTCATTTAATTCATGATTATGTAATGTTATAAGGTCGGATCCTTATAGTTGGTATCAGAGGTCTGTTTAGATAACTTTAGGAGTTAGGGTATTGTAAAATAAATGTCAATAAATTAATTTATGGTAATATTGAAATGATATAGAATTTACAGATTACCATGTTGCTTATCTTAAGATATTTTTGTGTTCATAATGGTTTTCCATAGAGGAAACAAGGTAGCTATGTTGGGACGACATTAGGAGGAGGACAACCTTCCAAATCAGCAACAAGAGATGGTCAGAATCAAAACTGAACAGTTTGTTGTAGTGATGGATCAGTTGACTCAGGTGAAAAATGTTTGTTTTTTTTGTTTATGATATTATTTTTTATTCAAAAAGTAAGGAGAAACATTAAAGTCATTTAAGGGTTATCTTGCAAACATTAAATGAAAAGAATCTGTTTAGGAAATTCATCAAGTGAGAGTTTTTGTTACAACAAATTTCTTTCCTTTGTCACATTGTTTCTAAGGAAGTCATAACTGTTGATCCTGCTAAAAAAAAGGTTGTTGAAGAATGTCCAATACCCAAAAATATAACTAAGATTCATAGTTTTCTTGGTTTGGTAGGTTATTACCAGAGGTTTGTTGAAAATTTTGCACAGTTATCTAGTCCAATGACTAAGTTAACTCGAAAAGGTGTTAAGTTAATCTGGACAAAATAATGTGATGATTTTTTTCAGGAATTGAAAAGAAGATTGGTGAATGCTCCAGTTTTTTCACTACCATCCAGAAATGGTGAGTTTGTTATTTACAGTGATGCTTCGTTAAAAGGACTTGGGTGTGTCCTTATGCAGAATGATCAGGTAACTGCTTATTCTTCATGTCAGTTAAAACCCCATGTGTTAAATTACCCTACACATGATTTGGAATTTGCTGCTTTTGTTTTTGCTTTAAAAATTTGGAGGCATCATCTATATGGAGTAAAATATGAAATATATACTGACCAAAAAAGTCTAAAGTGTATATTCACTCAGAAATAATTGATCATGAGACAGAGGAGATGGTTGGAATTAATCAAGGATTATAATTTCACGATCCATTACCATCTGGGAAAAGAAAATAAAGTGGTTGATGCTTTGAGTCAAAAAAGTAATGCTTTATTAACCATGCTATGTTTGGAACAAGATTATTTGGTATTTGATTTGATTAACTTTGGCATAGAAGTTGTTGGTTCAGAAAATTATTATGTTTTGTATCAGGTGTTAGTGAGATCATCTCTATCAGACATAATAAAGCAATCTCAGAAAGAAGACAGTGAGTTACAGAAAAAGGTATAGTTGGTTCAGAAGGGTATGTTGCCTGAATTTAACATTGATAATGGTTGTGTTTTGAGGTTTGGGAAGAGATTATGTGTGCCTTGTGATTCAAAGTTGAAAAATGAGTTGTTATGTGAAGCCCATAGTTCTCTGCTTTCAGTTCATCCTGGTTGTACTAAGATGTACAGAGATATTCAGGAGTATTATTGGTGGGATAGAATGAAAAGTGATATTTCTGATTTTACTGTGAAGTATTTTACTTGTCAGCAGGTTAAAGCAGAATGACAGTTACAAAAAGGAATGCTTCAGCATTTACCGGTGCCAGAGTGTAAATGGGATAATATATCCATTGACTTTGTTGTGGGATTACCGAAGACATCTCGAGGTTATAATGCAATCTGGGTTATAGTTGATTGATTGACTAAATCTGCTCATTTACTTCCTATTCGAGATACTCTGTCTCTAGATCAACTTGCTCGGTTGTATGTTAAAGATATAGTCAGGTCACCTGGAGTTCCCCTCTCTATTTTATCTGGTTGTGATCCCAGGGTTACTTCTAAATTTTGGAAAGGCCTTTAGAAATCATTGGGTACTGAATTAAATTTTAGTACAGCTTTTCATCCACAATCAGATGGGCAATAAGAATGAATAATTCAGACATTGGAGGATATTTTATGTTATTTCTCAATAGATTATTAGGGAATTTGGGACCGACATCTTTCTTTGGTATAATTTTCATATAATAACAGTTTTTATTCTAATATACAGATGGCTCCATTTGAAGCATTATATGGAAAGCGTTGTCGAACTCCAGCTTTTTGGGATGAAGTAGGTGAAAGGAAGCTGATGGGACCAGAATTTGTAGAAGAGATGGCAGAGAGAGTTCAGTTGATTCAGAGGGACATGAGAACAGCTCAGAGCAGATTGAAAAGTTATGCAGATTACTAAAGGAAGGATCTTTCTTTTGAGGTAGGTGATCATGTCTTTCTCAATGTTTCTCCATGGAAAAGTGTGATGCATTTTGGTATGAATGTAAAGTTGAGGCTGAGGTTCATTGGACCTTATGAAATTCTGGAGAATGTTGGATCAGTGGCATACAGAGTGGATTTACCTCCAAGTTTGTCCCAGGTACAGAATGTTTTTCATGTTTCAATGTTGAGAAAGTATATGTCAGATCCATCTCATGTTTTGAGCCCAGAGGTAGTTTAGTTGGAAGAGAATATCTTTTATGAAGAACAACCAGTTAAGATTTTTGACTATAGAGAGCAAGTGTTGCAGAATAAGGTAATTTACTAGGTAAAGGTTTTGTAGAAAAATCATATGGTTGAAGAGGCAACGTGAGAATATGAAAATGTTATGAGGGATAAATACCCCCACTTATTCTGATAAGTGAATAAAATTACGAGGACGCAATTTATAAAAGGGGTGAAGGATGGAACATCTCGGGTAAATAAAGAAATAATACATTATATTTTTATTAATATTTTTGAATTAAATATTAATTTTACTTTAAAGGGGTTGCTATGTTCGATAGCATACCCGATACGCAACAACGGGTTTCTTTGAAATCTTACGTTGCACACTAATAATATAATATTATTATTTTAAATGGTAGTTAACTCCTAGCCATTGTATTGGAGAGAATGAACAAAAATAACTACAATATGAATATACATGTTTGTTAAATGTATTTACATTTATCCAATAAAAGTTAGACACTTAAAATGTTAATGAATTTAATTTTAAGCATATTTTAGATTAAAAGGTCAATTTACCACCTTTTAATGGTGAACCCACTTTAAATATAGTTTTGTTCACATTAATACATTTTATTTGACCAAATAAATCCTTCTTTAGAATTAGGACATTAAAATTTACTTTGCATAAATTTTTGGAATTTTTCCGATAAAGTTCATTTTTTAATAAATAGTGAAAAATATTGTATTTTAATTCAAAACTATGTTTTAATATAATTTATTTATATGGTTAGATTATCTTTTTAATTGGTTTTAAATTGGAATTAGAATATATTTTTAGCAGTTAATCCAATTTTGGTCATTGTAATTAATTTCACTTTGAAATTGGACATAAACAAGTTTCAATCATTTTATAGTTATTGTTTCTTAAAAACACGCTTTTGGTTTTAACAATGGGAATTAATTTTAAAACTAATTAATGCCAATTTTATGTTTTGAGTTTGGAAAAATAAACATCATTTTTGTATTTGGAATATCAAATAAATCTTAGGCTGAAGTTTTGGTATTTTTCTAAAAAACATCAATTTTTTATGAATAGGGAAACCACTTGGTAGTATTAAAACACTATATTTTTCATTTAAATGAAATTTTACCACTTTTGTGAATTGAATTTCAAAAATCCCACATACATGGTTATTGTCACAAAGTAAAATGTGGTTCAATAAGATGAAAATAATTTTTGTTGAATAGTAAATTTTTTACTTTTATTTACCAAGGTTAAAGGTAAATAGGGTAATTCAAGGTAAAAAGAATATTGTAATAATTTAAAATTACCTTAAAACATGTACTAATCTTATTTAATGAGTAATAGCCGACCATGGTCATCTTTGGGTATATTTTGGGACCCCATGGAGCCACTTATGAAATATAATGACACTTTAGATTAATTAATTTAATGTAAAGGATAAAATGACATAACCAAAAATCTTTTAGTAAATTAATTTTTATATTATGTTATATAAATTATATTTTCAACTATAAATATTCATTAGAAATATAAAAATATTTCCTACATCATGGTATTTTTTCTATAATTTTTAGATATCACATAAATTAAATTATTTGTGACACAATAATGATGTAGTATTTACCTAATTAATAAAAAATTTAAATAAATAAGATTATAATGATTTAAATATTATCCAAAACATGTAAAATTATTATTGGATGATTTTATTTCGAATATGAGTCTTCTTATATTCGAATTTAATGATTTTGGACCTTTCTAAACCGAATATCATTATATAATAAAATAATATTATCACACTTTCCTAAAGAGCCCCTCCTCCCTCTTATAAAAGGAGACCACTTCTATCTAATTCCTCACACATCTCAAACCTTTTTTTCTCATCAAACCTCTTCCCAATTAAACTCCCTACATCCCTATACTCCTCTTAGAAGCCTTAAATTATACATAAGTCACTTCAACAAGTCCTTTTGTTCAAACCAATGGGACTTACCCAAATTAAAGGTAATAGTTTCTCTTAAATTGTTTTCATTTATATTACTTCTCCAACCCCTTAACTATTTTTTATTCATTTCTTTTTTAACAACACCAGTATTCTAAATATACTAGTATGTTTTTATGAGAATGATTCTAACTAAACTTACACACACCTCCATCTAATGGGTGTAGAACATAATGTTTCTATGGATGGAAAACTAACGCCTCACGAAACGATGATTGTTCAAATATCTCCAACCACCTCTCATGGTGGCAATTATGATGGAATTTTATTTATATATGATATATATTATTTTTATGTTTTCTTTATGCTTCTTTAATTTCCATTTATATCATACCTTTATGGTTTCCATTATGGGTAAACGCGATAATTTCATTTGAGGAAGTGCGGACTACCGCCCCCTCAAAGTGATATGACTCGTTCATACCATATGTGGTATGTATAAAGGATAGATTTAATGATATTATATATGATAAAATACTGGAATTATAATACTACTATGTATCATTATGTTTATAATTCCATTAAAATAAGAAATAGAAATGGAAGTAGCGTTCATGCGTACGTACGACTTACTGTCTCCATGAACAGTGCATTTCATTTCTTACCTCTAAATGATATGTACTATTTTAAACACATGTATATACTGGATATATATGATATATATGATATATAAATTATTAATATCATTCTGAAGATAATGGATATCTTACCACATGAACAACTTGAAATTATAAGGTGTTCATTTTTTTTACTCAAGTACCAAATATCGACAAAACGACCGTTATTAACTTAAATGATTACATAATGTTTATAACATGGTAATAAGTAATATAAAAGGAATAATAAACTTTAAAAAAGGTTCTTAAGAAAGTATAATTTAACATTAGTTTATTATTCAGGATATTAAAGAATGAACGAGTCAAGTTGGACAATGAGGTATGAGATTTTCTTATATCACTTTTAATTCCGTGAGATTTCCATTATTCTCCACTTATTAATTGCATGTGTTGTATTATGTACTGCCATTTGATATATATTATCATGATTCAAATTATATTCATGGTATTCTATGATTCATTTGGTGGTTATTAACTTTTGTTCATACGACTCAGTTTATTACAACGTGGTAAATGGTTTCGTCTCACTTTTTATTCCTGTGAGATTCATGCTATATTTGCCACTATTTCCTTTTGTATGGTGTATGTACTGCCCATGACTGTACTCTTTATATAATGTAATTTCATTTATGAGTATTTAAATCTTCATTGTATGATCCTCCTTTCATGTGGCATATGTTTTGTAAGATACCAAATTGGTAAGGGAACCTTTCACCCTGCTCTTTTTAAAAGACATTTTTTTCTATGTATTTTAATTTACATCTTAATGTGTTGGGATATGTTCTTAAATATCCTTATTGATGTAAAATTTTTGTCCAAGTGATTAGATACCATTTTTATCTCATCGCCTCATTTTCTGAATTTTAAAGTGGTTTCGTTAGGATGTTGTATTATTACAAGGGAACTTTTTAACCCAATTTCAATTCTTTGAGTTCAACTTGTACTTCTTGAATATGTCATCATATGTATATGTGTGAATGACCTCTGATTGTTTTACACTTAATAACCACTTATATTTGGTGTATTTATATTTTTCACACATAATTATGTGATTGATGTATCCTTAATTTAAGGATACCATCTTTATAAGGGATTTCATCTCAATTTACATTTCCATTCAGACTTAATTGTTTTTATGCACCAATTCACTCTTATATGGTGTATATACTGTCCTTTGACATATTATATAATGAATCCATTTATTCTAATGGTATTATAATGTTTTTATTAAATGTTATTCCTCATTTATTTGTATTCAAGAATATCTCTTTTTGCTAAAAAAATCTTTAACCAAAATATCATTTTTAATGTTTTAAATATTTATTCTTCTAAATATTTTTCATTAATGTCCATGTTTTCAAAATGGGTTTATTTATATGGACATTAATATTTTCAAATGATAATTCATTTAAAATCATCAAAGTGGTATGGGACACTTTGATTCAAAAATCTATTTTTAAATGGTTTTGAAAATGATTGGTAAAGCATTGTTAATTTCAATATCTTGATTTGATATATTGGAATGTGGAAATGTTATATTTACTTTATACTTGTGTTATGTGTTATGATTATGTTATGTTTATTGAGAATGGTTTACATATACTGGTGGTTCCGTGATAAACCTAGGGCAGGTGAGCCCGAGATAGCTCTCCAATGCATTGGGTAACATGACAGAAGTAAACGTGATGTTTCACCTAAGAGATTTAGGCAATATACTGTGATGGGTATTCCAAGCATAACTCCCTATGTAGCTGTGATAGCTAAAATGTGAGTTTGATATGAATGCCATAAGTAACCTTTATGATTTATGATTTTTGTGTGTTATTCATAAATCTTATGATTTCTTAAGGTATGTTATGATTGAAATGTATGGTTTCATTGATTTGTATTTATTGATGGGCTAATGTTTTCCTTCATTATTTTATAACCCTTAATGAGATTTTTATGCTCATTCCATGTTTTTAAAATGTTTTCCACAGGACATAAAGATGAATAGTGTCAAGGATGAGATCAAGGAAAAGTCATGCTGTCTAAAATATAGAACTAGACATGACTCTTTTTTTCAAGAGTTCATGTTTTTAAAAAAATGGAAACTGTGTAGAAGTGTCTACTTTGTAATCTTTTGAGATGTAATAGTTATGTCCTAATTCTCTAAAACTCTAAACTTGAAATGACCCTCAATGTGAATTATTCATTTAATTCAAGATTATGTAATGTTTTAAGGTCGAGTCTTTATAGTTGGTATCATAGGTAGGTTTAGATAACTTTAGGAGTTGGGGTATTGTTAAATAAATGTCCATAAATTAATTTATGGTAATATTGAAATGATATATCATTTATAGATTACCATGTTGCATCTATTAAGATATTACTATGTTCAGAATGGTTTTCCACAGAGGAAATAGGGCAGCTATATTGGGATGACAACAAGAGGAAGACAACCTTCCAAATCAGCAACCTGAGATGGTCAGAATGAGAACTGAATAGTTTGTTGCAGGGATGGCTCAGTTGACTCAGGTGAAAAATGTTGGCTGTTTTTATTGATGATATTTTGGCTTATTCAAAAACTAAGTAGAAATATGAATGTCTATAAAGACCCGAAAATTTCAAGGAAATTTTTTTCTTAAATACTTTGGAATTTTACAAGTCTACGGTTTCTGACGGCACTTGATTTCAGGGCCCAGTGTTCCCGGAATCAATTTCTGAAGTTTTTTTTGGGTACGTTCAGTAAACGTACATGCGAGTTTTTCTATCTTTTGAACCGATGCTCGGAATTGAAATCTAAGGACACCGATGAACTCACTGTGCCAGTATTCGCTTAAAGGGGATTTTACCGCCGTTGCGTTTTATGCGGGTTGAAAGTTAATTTACGGGGTTTAATAAAAAAGTCAAATAAAATTGTTGTGAATAATTTTATTTATCTTGGGTAGTTAAATCCAACATGGGGAAGTTATTGGTGGGTCCCACACCCACATAACCTCTCATGAGAGGATATTTGTGAGGTGGGGCCCACACAATCCCTAACCTTTCATCTCCCCTTAACTCCCTTAAACCCCCTTGTTTATTATGACAACTCCCCTATTAATGAGATCTCTCCCCCTCCCTCTTAGTAAGTTTTACAATGAAATTAAATTAATGACTTAATTAATTTAATTGGCACATCTCAATTTGAATTTATTTGATTTTCATGGAACTTCTTTAAAATGGTAGAAGTCTTTTATAATATTTGCGATAGAAAATATTTTAGTGAGGAACCTCTGGAGAAATAAAAAGTGTTCTTATTTCGACGAAGAACACCTCCGACGAAGAACGTCATTCTCCCTCGTCGAAGAAAGCTCCACGATTCGAAGGATGAGAAGCAACTTCATCCTTTCATCTTTCCCTGACATCAACAGAATCGGCATTGTCATCCGCGATGCTTGTCTTCCGCAGCTCGACGACGTGCTCCGCTCTTGAAACCGAGGTAGGGGTCGTTATTGTTTGATTTAAATTCTCATACCTCATTGTTTATTGTCGTTCTTGTTAGCCATTTGTTATTATCTTACGCAGAGGGCGCAGGCCGCACAAACACGGCCCGACGTCCCCCCGATGGTTCTTGATTGATTGACAACGGTGGTGGTGCATCAGTGTCACTGGTAGAGAGAACCACGGAAGAAATCGGCAGAGCATTTGTCATTGGGTCACCGAAGCTGCACGAAGAATGGGACCACGACCACCAGAGGCCGTGGCAATGCCGGAGGGGCGCAGTGTCATCGCACTGCGCTAGAGGAAGAGTGTCGTGGCAGTCAGATGAAAGAGCGGTGTCGTCGTGCCACGCGGTAGAGGGGCAGCAGCCATGCGGGTCGGGGCGGTTAGAGAAAGCGCGACGTCGTAGCGCCGTACCGGTAGGAGAATCCGTAGCGTATAGGCAGGAGGGCGGCTGACAGAGCTGGCCGCCGGCGAGGGTGCGCCAGGGCGGAACCCAGCGGGTTCAGCAAAGAGAAATCGGTGTTTTCCGGTTCCGTTATGAGAGACGGGGGCGCAAAACCGCCCCCTTGATTGATGAGGGCAGGCCTCGCAGGGCACCGCCGCCGCCTGGTCAGGCTGACCAGGTGGGCTTCACTGACCCAGCCACGCGGCAGGGCCACCACGTCCCACGGACCGGGTCACTGCGTGTCACGGACCAGGCCGCCACGCCATGTGGACCGGGCCGCCGCACCACGCGGGCCGGGTCGGCATCCTGGGTCGTGCCGCATCCTACTGGGCTGAACTTGGACTTGGTTCGGGTCGACCCACTTCGGGCCGACCCTGGGTGGGTTGGGTCGGGTCTGACCGGGCCCAGACCCCCCTCTTCGAACCATTTTCAGTTATTTGCCCATAACATTAGCTACAAACCTCTGATCGATGCTACATCAGTTGAGTAGGATTCCTTGGATTGGGATGGTCATTTAGATATATTACAATCAAGGTTCTGGAGAAGTTTGGGTAGGCCGGGTTGGTTCGAACTCGAAACCAACCGGGCCCTCAGAGCGGAAACGCTTATAACTTAAGGACTGGATGTCCGATTGACGTTCCATCAACTACGTTGGTTTCCTATTGATGAGATGGTTCTTTTGGCATAATCCATGTAGGATTCGGATGAGATTGGAGTATGGTTGGGTTGGTTTTAACTTAAAAACCAACCAGGGCCCTGGACGAAAAAGCCAATAACTCACAGACTGGGTGTCCGATTGATGTGCCATCTATTGCGTTGAGACCCCTATGATGATGTTTTCCTTTTAGATACTTATACGTGAGACTTCTGACACTTGGAGTATCAGATTGAGGCTCATGGAGCGGACCCTCCCAGTTACGAGCGAGCAGATTGCGGAGACCCGTGGTACTCGACAGAAAGAGTACCTTTTAAGACTATGAGGGGGAGCGCTTGGTTGTAGCGGCAGACCCATGGTGGGAAGCGCTTGGTTGTAGCAGCATGCCCATAGTACTCGATAGGTGGAGTACTTCAACAGTCCAAGGTTAATGGGAAGCGCTTGGTTGTAGTGGCAGGCCCATTGTACTTGACAGAGGAGTGGTTCTCCAGCAGTCGTGCTTTCGACATTGTGAATAAAAATCCTTGTTGAGCTGAGTCAGTGACCTTTGTGTTTCCCTCATGATTGAGATGGGTTACTTGATAACTTAGGTATATGTATGAGCATATACCTAAGTAATGGTTATCTTTTGAAATCATACTTTTTGGTTTATACTTTTTGGATTTTGTGAGACCTTGAGGGTCTTGGGATCCCTACTGAGTATCGTTATACTCACCCCTTCACGGGCTACGCCCGCACCTCGTTGTTTTGGATGCAGACGACAGGAAACACTGACGGAGGCTGAGAGTGCCAGGACAGGACAGTACCCGGAGGTGGATCTTACGATGTTTCGGTACACGGTGTAGTCTCACGGACGTGGAATGTTGAGGAGGCCATCTGTACCTACCCTTCCAGTAGGAACCCCGGAGGATGATCCCGGAGCTGCTTCCACCTTCCAGTTGTTTTTCCCTTTTTAGTTGTATTTTATTTCAGTTGTATTTGTACTTTACAGTTCGACTTGTATTTTGGCCCCTTTTACTTTCCAACATACTTGTTATAAAACTTTACTTAGTGTTTTCTTCTGCTTGTACTCTGGTTGTGTTTGTTTACGTTTTATAAAGGCAATGCCTTCCCAGTTTTAGGGAATTACGCCTTTGGTGCTAGTCACCAGCCCATGGCCTATGGAAGGCGGGCTTGGGGTAGTCACGATACAGGCCTCAGGGGACGGTTCGTGATAAATTGGTATCAGAGGAGTCAGTTCTACCGCAGAACTTAGGACTCTGATATTTCCTTTCTGTGAATCAATAATGTTAAGTGTACTGAGTTTGGTTTTTGTTCCAGGGAGTCTAGTGTTGGTACGAAAGCTGACGTATCCATACACCAGGACCCTGACTTCTGATTTCTGACTCAGTTCATGAAAACACTGATTGCGTGTGTATTTTCAAAAGTTTTTCCTTTAATTCAGCTCAAACCAGGTCAGCTCACCCGGAATAGTATTTTGACCATGTCACATCTGTTCCTTCAGGATGCCTCCCCATGGATGATTAGTTAGAGACCTGAGAGTTGTACGTACTGACAGCCCGCCGAGCGATGAGACCTTAGTACAAGGCCCTCTTTCAGTTGAGGCACCAACGGAGGCACTAGCGGTACCACTTCCCGTTGGGCCTCCGATGCCACCAGCCCCGGTAGCAGAGAGTGCACTCCACTTGAGCACGTTTCACGAGTTCCAGCGCCAGAGGCCACCCATGTTCAGAGGAGAGACGGACCCACAACCAGATGAGGATTGGATGGAGGCTGTGGTGAGAGTCTTTACACTGGTAGGGACACCGACCGATCTTATGGTAATCCTTGCTGCCAACCTCTTTTAGGCAGCAGCAGGAAGATGGTGGAGCCTGATACTCTAAATGCACTATGAGGCGACACTTCTATGGGCAGACTTTGAGAGCCTGTTCCGGGCAGAGTTTTTACCAGCCACCCTTTGAGCGGTGCGTATACAGGAGCTACTACATCTGCAGCAGGGCAACATGACAGTAGCACAGTACTCAGTGAGGTTCATAGAACTCTCGTGCTACTCTACAAATATGGTACCAGACCCGTTCTTTAGGGCTTGGACCTTCGAGCAGGGGCTCAGGCGAGAGATTAGAGCTTCAGTTGTTTCTCATAGAATTCCAACGTAGACATGGGTGTTGGAGCGTTCCCTCCTAGTGAAGAGTTTCCTTGCTGAGAAATCTCCAAAAGCGGAACCCACCACTAGTCAGCATGAAGCGGAGTCTTCTGTAGCTGGCAGTAGACAGATGATGCAAGGTTCCAAGAGGACCAAACCAATGGGTGGTCGACCGCATGACTCATGATCATTTTTGCGAGGCACCCGGGGTGGAGAACGACTTACCAGGAGCGGACAGTGTTACTCCTGCGGCGGGCTTGGTCACATGGCACGTGAGTGTCTGACCGCCACATAGAAGATTAGCAGATAGATAAAGGACCTCCCAGGAGGAGGGAGAGGTTCGATCGAGGTGGATCGCAAGGAGCAGGAGTCCGAGGCAGAGGATCTAGTCGTCCAGCTGGTAGTGGAAGACTCTTCAAGGTGTTTCCACCACCACCACCAGGAGGTCCACCCCGACCGCAGGGAAAGGGTGGACATGGGAGATCACAGCTTTAGGCAGCTGAACCATACGACTATGGAGCTCCGGAAGCAGGTGGACAAGAGAGGGACTAGTTCGAGGCATGGGGACCTTTGTTCCTGGTGCTTATATATTCCTTGTTGTTGTTGTTTGTGGTTGTTATGTGTCTTTGTACTTTGATATTCAGTAATAAAAGACACTTTTCTTTGTGATGTTTTCTTTCCTGACTTTTGTGTGGTTAATACTAAGAGGTTCCGGTTAAAACTGTTGACTTGACCCTCACTTTTGAGATTTCTACTAGAGGAAACCTGGTGACCACACATTGATGCCGACAGTGTGACTCAACCCTTGGAGGCGAGAGTAACGGTTGGATCTCTTGGTAGTAGTGTCGAGGAATTAAGATGTAATCCACAACATGAATTTGTACTGTTCATGTAAGGATTGATTGTATTAGGCAATAGACGTGGTTCATCTAGGGGATGAGTCCATATTTCTCTTTTCGGTAGAGGAGAAATCATAGCATGTCTTGTAATTCATAGACAAAGATGGGTGTAGAAAGGATCTTTTAAATTGGCCAGTCTCACCCATAGTTCGTCGAGCGAATGGTTTACGGTTTAATCTAATATCAATAGTCTCAGGTGTATCTTATCTCAGAAAGACCTAAACCTAAGATAGAGGCAATGAATTGAGTTCTTCTAGGAATATGACTTTGAGATAGTCTACAATCCTAGGAAGGGGAATGTAGTAGCGGATTCTCTCAACAAGAGTTCAGGAATTCATCTTCTAGGAGAGGCGACGGAGCAGCTCGCCGCATTGCTGTTATCCTTTGTAGATAGGGATGGTGAAATATATCTGTAGTCACACCTCCAATTCTTCAGTAGAGTAGGCGAGGTGGCTTACCGCCTGGCCCTTCCACCCCAGTTGCACCGGGTGCACGACGTCGTCCATGTATCACAACTGAGGAGATACGTGCACGACCCGTCCCACGTCATCGACCACGGGGAGCTAAAAATCGAAGACGGGGCGACATTCGCGGAGATTCTAGTGGAGATTGAGGATCGACTGGAGCGGGTCCTACATGGATGGTTGATTCCTCTGGTGCGCATTCGCTGGTAGCATAGGAACCTCCAGGGGTGCATATGGGAGCAAGAGGCTCAGATGCGTGCTCAGTACCCCTTTTGTTTCCCTAGTATGTGTTGTAGCTTTACGGTGACGTAAATCTCTGAGGTTGGAGTAATATAAAGACTTGTAAATTTCAAGGAAATTTTTTTCTTGAATACTTTGTAATTTTACGAGTCTGCGGTTTCTGACAACACTTGATTTCGAGGCCCGGTGTGCCCGGAATCAATTTCTGAAGTTTTGTTCGGGTACGTTCAGCAAACGTACGTGCGGGTTTTTCTATCTATTGAACCAGTTCTTGGAATTGAAATCTGAGGACACCGATGAACTCACAGCACTAGTATTCGCTTAAAGGGACCTTTACCGTAGTTGCGTTTTATACGGGTTAAAAGTTAATTTTTGGGGTTTAATAAAAAAGTTAAATAAAATTGTTGTGAACAATTTTATTTATCTTGGGTAGTTAAATCCTAGATAGGGAAGTTATTGGTAATGCCCCCACCCACATAACCTCTCATGAGAGGATATTTGTGAGGTGGGGCCCACACAATCCCTAACCATTCATCTCCCCTTAACTCCCTTAAACCCCCTTGTTTATTATGACAACTCCTCTATTAATGAGATCTCTCCACCTCCCTCTTAGTATCACTACTAGAAAAACAGGTATTTGCGATGGGGAATTTGCGACGGGATCCCGTTGCAAATGGCTTTTTGCGACGGGGGCCCGTCGCAAATAGCCCGTTGCTGAAAACACCGTCGCAACTACACTTATTTGCGACGGGCCCGTCGCTAAAGCCTTTTTTTGCGACGGTCATTCTCCCCGTCGCAAATAGTATTCCGTATTTTTTGTAAAAAACTTTTAAAAGACCTTTTGCGACGGGACCCGTCGCAAATACCTTTTGCGCCGGCACCGTCGCAAAAACTATTTTTTTAAAAAAATAAAAAACTATTAATAATACTAGTATTTGCGACGGGCATAGTATCCCATCGCAAATACTATAAATAGTATTTGCGACGGGTCCCGTGGCAAAAACTATTTTTTAAAAAAAAAATAAAAAACTATTAATAATACTAGTATTTGCGACGAGCATAGTATCCCGTCGCAAATACTATAAAAAAAATAAAAAAAATAAATTATTAATAAATTATTTTAATTAATATAATAATAGAATTATAATTCACAAATAAAAATAATAAATTATTAATAAATTATTTTAATTAATATGATAATAATAGAATTATAATTCAAAAATAAAAAATAATAGAATATTAATAAATGATTTAATTAATATAATAATATTAGAATTATAATTCATAAATAAAAAAAATATTAATAAGTTATTTTAATTAATATAAAAATAATAGAATTATTTTACATTCAAATATTAAAATAATTCAAGTATTACAAAAAATATAATTAAATTATAATATTATAAAATTTTAATATATATATATAAAATTTAATATTATAAAATATAAATAATATTATTATTCATATTAATATTGTTATTTAAAAATATAATATTATTAATATTTTATAATGAGACAGAAACTACGAATAGAAAAAAAAATAATATTTTGATTTCACAAATTTTATAACATAAATACAATCTCTAATCTGAAGGAGGGGGGGGGAGGTGGGGGATCTGCAGATGGTGGTGGAGGAAACTCCATCCCTAAAGCATGAGTGAGTCGGCGCATGTACTCCATCTTCTCCTGATGCTGCTGCTGCCACCGACTCGCCTGCTCCTCGTACAGCTGCTGCTGGCGTCGACGCTCCTCCTCATGCTACTGACGCATCTGCTCCTGCTCCTGTCGGAGACTCTCTATCTGTGCAGTCTGAGATCGCAACTGATCCTCATACTGTGTAGTAGAAGAAGATGCACGAGCTCCTCTCGAGCTGGACGCCGACATCACAGCACTGCCATAATAATCTCTGGGAGTCAGTCGAGAGCCGATACCAACTACCCGACCCTTCTCGAAGGCATACTGGGTGGCCTGCATCCATGCCGCTTCATCAAACTGACGGGCAGTGGTCTGATCTGATGACTCGGCCTGACTCTCAGGTCGGGCCTGTGACGCTGCGGCCTCATATGACTCCTATAGTTGCAATTTAAAATTAAAATTGTGAATATATTATATGCAGTTAATTTTTAAACTTGAAAACAAATAATACTGACCACGATGTGATACTGACGATCACCTCTGAGATCCCCAGTAGCAGGATCACTATACATCCTCCGATATACGTCGTACTCTGTAATATCGGGGTGCTCGACAGCCTATAAGAATAAAAAAATAAACTGTTAATATTTACAGTTATATAAAATATTTATAAATAATGTACGTACCAGATGCTGTCTATGAGTACTGAAAGAACGACTCCCAGCTCGATGAGTCACCTCCTGTCTCCCCCGATTCTGCCTCCCCACCGATGATCTCCTCTGAAAGGAACCACTCAACCAGTGCGCACATAATCCATCCCATACATGGGATGAAATATACTCTGGTCGGTGTGCTCTACATGACTCGTCAAAATCTGACACTCTTGCTTTCTTCATCGCAGATTTTCTTAAATTGTGCAAAAACTAACGAAGGCGATCACGCATGGCCACCTCCCATGCCTCGTGGATGGCGTCACGCATGGTATCCTCGATCGGATACCATAAACCCTACAAATAAATCAAAATATCAAGTTAGAAATGAAATAATTTTCAAAATAAAAATTATTTATTTACGTACTTACCAACCAATGGCTGAACATGGCCTGCTGCACATCAATGGGAATCTGCTCCCATGTGGTCCACGGCTGGGAGAAATAGTTGCGCAAAATAGCGCTGCCCTGTCCGACTGCTATATGCGGAAAACTGAAAAAATAATAAACATTTATTATGTGAATAGATTAATGAAATCTTAGTCAAATTCATAGGTTATCACATAGGTTATCACACCTCCGTGTGCGTGGATCAAACCCAAGACGTGGACGTCGCTTGGGGACGGGGTCAGGAATCATCAATCGTGCAAGACCGCGCCCCCTCCGCGTACTCCCTGGAGTGCCTGCAGGCTGAGGGTCATCTGTCAGCAACTCATCCGCATCGAAAGTCAGGTCAGCATCCGCCAACTCACGAAATGTGGCATCGTCCATCTGAAACAGAAAATATTAATGTTAGCAAATAATTGATAATTACTATTATATATACATATATACATATTATGATTGTATATAAATACCATGGAATGCTATCAGTGCTCATCTTCATCATCATCTTCATATATGTCAATGTCATCTTCATATTCCTCCTCAATATCATCGATATCCATTCGAGTTACAGTTGCTTCATCTCTTACCATTTCAAATTCATATGTGAAATCATTAACATCATCGTCATCACCGACTCTTAAATGTGGGGTGTTGTCATCGATACTCATGTCTCTTTGTAAAAAAGATTGATTTTGAGTACTCTCTTGAAAAACTTCAATTCTTTGCACATCAGTGAAAGCACATTCACTTTGACTAAACTGATTGTCTCGAATTTTGATTTTTATTACACTCCACCAATCAGTCAATTCTCTTGATGTTGCACAGTACTTCGCGTAATAAACTTGATATGCCTGTTGAGCCAATAAGAATGGTTCATTTACTACGAGAACACTTTTACATTTAATATCGATGATTCCATGAGTCGGATGAACACGCACGCCTCTCTCTGTATCCAACCACCGACATTTGAACATGGTTATGTAATGTTGTCCAAGATAATAGAGTTCAATGATTTCATCAAGTATGCCATAAAAGTCAACTTCATTTTCTCGATGATGAGATCCTCTCAAGCTAACTCCACTGTTCATTGTTTTTTTTGATTCCCCATATGCATGTGTGTGGAATCGAAATCCATTCACCACATATGCATTATAAGTTTTAACAAGTTTGGAAGGTGGGTTACTCAATACACACAGTCGTTTGTCAATTTTATCAGCATGTCGAGACACCTGAAAATTTGTGAAATAATTATCAATATAGTAAACTATACATTGAATGAGTTGCTAAAAGATAAAGAATTTATGTTACCAGTTTTTGAAACCACTGAGAGAAATTTTTCAGTCGACGTTCTTCGAGAGCAGCTGCTGTAATTTGTGGAATTTGTTTCTTGATATGATTATCATACAACCTATAAAAACCAAATTTATTTACTGTAACATAAATGATAGAATAAGTGATATAAACACTTACAGTACAACTGATGTTATCTCTTCACATTTGAGAAGAACATATGTATGAGCTCTCTGATGTTCATCATCTGAAAGCCAGCGTTCATAAACTCCACCAAAACCAAGCTCTGACTGGTTGAAAACAGATAATTGATTGTCGATTTCATCAATATTCCTCTCGTTCTGTCCCATTCGGTTGTGTTTTGAAGGATACTCAGATTCAAAATAATGGGAGCAGAAAAAAGATATTTCCTCTTGCAAATAAGCTTCTGCAATAGATCCTTCAACAGATGCTTTGTTACGTACTTTTCTTTTCAATTTTTGCATGCATCTTTCAAATGGGTACATCCATCGAAACTGTACCAGACCTCCACATTTGGCTTCATATGGCAAATGTAACATCAAATGTTCCATTGATTCAAAGAAAGACGGCGGAAATATTTTTTCCAGTTTACATATAATTACAACAACATCTTTTTAAAGTTTGCCTAAAGCATCATAATCTGCCGTAGCCGCACAAATTTCCCGAAAAAAAAGAGACATGTCAGTTATGGAATCCCAAATCATAGAATTCAACAGACCTCTTAATCCAATGGGTAGAAGTCTCTCCATTATAACATGACAATAATGACTTTTTAATCTAGTAATATGACCATTCTTTACACATCTACCCAAATTGGAAGCACAGCCATCTGGAAGTCTCAAATCTGCAATCCACTGACAAAATAATAAACGGTTTTCTTTAGACAATGTATAAGCTGCTTTTGGTTTCAGTAACCTTTCTGTTCTGACATTCTCAAAGAGTTCCAATTCTGGACGCCTGCAAATTTGGGCAAGATCTAAACGTGCATTTACATTGTCTTTGCTCTTTCCTGGCGTATCCAAAACTGTATGAAACAAATTATCAAAACAGTTCTTCTCAATATGCACAACATCCAACATGTGGCGGACCAACAAATCAGACCAATATGGCAAATCCCAAAATATGCTACATTTAATCCAATTGTGTTCTTTCCCAAATCCAGAAATTTTCTGTTGGTTTATTGTGGGACCAAAAGTGATGGGAGGTAATGAAAATACAACTGATTTTAACTCCGACCCTGATATCATTTTTGGAGGTCCATCCATTTCAACTGTTCCTTTTCTGAAATGAGATCTGTTTCTGCAAAAAGGATGATCAGCTGGAAGAAATCTGCGATGACAGTCAAAATAACAAGGTTTCTTTCCATGAATGATCATAAATGCTTTGTTCTCTCCCATACAGTAAGGACATGATTTCTGACCATGTGTACTCCAGCTAGATAACATCCCATAAGCCGGGAAGTCACTTATTGTCCACATCAATGCTGTTCTCAGTATGAAATTCTGTTTCGTTGCAATATCATATGTACTGACACCAGTACTCCACAATAAATTTAATTCATCAATCAATGGCTTCAAATAAACATCAATATTTTTCTTCGGATGTCCTGGAATTAGTAAAGTCAAAAAGATATATGGCTCCTTCATCAACATCCATGGAGGTAAATTGTACGGAGTTAAAAAAACAGGCCAACATGAATATTGACTACCATAAGATCCAAACGGATAGAAACCATCAGTGGAAAGGCCCAGTCGAACATTTCTAGCTTCTAAAGCAAAGGATGGATGCACTCTATCAAAATGTTTCCATGAATCACCATCGGCTGGATGATTCAAGCTTTTATCGGTTGAAATATTCTCTTTATGCCATGACATCATTGTCACTGTATTCTTAGACATGAATAAACGCTGAAGTCTGGATGTAAGCGGAAAATATCTCAACTGTTTTACAGGAATCAAACCAGACTTCCCGTGTTGTCCTTCTTTATATCTCAGTTGCCCACATGTGGGACAACTATCCAACGACTCATTTTCCCCAGAATATAAAATGCAGTCATTTGAACATGCATGAATCTTCTGACAAGTAAGTCCCAAATTTCGAACCAGCCTCTTACTTTCATAGTAATTTGTAGGTAAAACATTTCCTTCGGGTAACAGTGTTTTCAGCAAACAAAATATCTGGTCAAAACAGGTGTTTGACATTCCGTTATCTGATTTGATAGCCATAAATTTTGCAACTGCTTCTAATTTGCTCATCTTGCAGCCAGGATATAATGCATCCTCAGCAGACTTCAACAACTCATAAAATTCAGACGGTACCAACTCAGGATTTGAAGCTATATCAGCCGGAGTTTCTGTATGTCGAACAGATGAACCTGCAACATCATGTACTAAATCTTGAAACTGGGATGGATCCAGAATCAAGTTGGTATCACCTGCTCTGGAACTACGTTCACCGTGTTGATACCAAAAAACATAATCTGCTTGAAAACCAAAACGCAAGAGATGTTCCCCCACTTTGTCAAACGTGTCAAACGTTCTCAATGCACATTTTCTACAAGGGCATTTTATTTTTCCTTCTGAAACAAATTCTGGATTTGATGCCGCAAATTATAAAAAAATCTCCACACCCTCTATATATACTGGATTTAAACCAGAACCATTTGGATTTCTACGTTGATTTATCCATATGCGGTCATCTAATAATGACTGTTGACGACCTCGTTGTTCCATATTTTTCTATAAAATATAAAAGCATTACTGATTTTGAATAATTTTTTAGAAAAAACACTCAAGCAAGGATTGAATATATTGAGAATAAAGCAAAACCTGTTACAGATATGGATAATTTTAATATTATATTGATTTTTTATTTTTTTTAATAATACTAATATAATTTTTTCATAAATATTAATTATATAATAATAACATTATTACATTATTAGTATATTTTATTATTAATATTAAAATAATATAATTTTCTATATTATATACAATTCTCCTTTCATCTGTGTGTTTAACATTCTGTCTCCACATGTAATATTGACATTCACTTTCACCTCTCCATTGGCGAGTAGGTTGATAATTTTGAAAAAGAATGCCAATATTACATGTGGAGACAGAAAACACACAGAAAAAAAGAGAATTGTATATAATATAGAAAATTATATTATTTTAATATTAATAATAAAATATACAAATAATGTAATAAGGTAATTATTCCTAATTATTGATAATTATTCCTAATTATTGGTAATTATTCCAAATTATTGGTAATTATTCCAAATTATTGGTAATTATTCCAAATTATTGCTAATTATTGGCAATTATTGGTAATTATTGGCAATTATTGGTAATTATTGGCAAGTATTGTTAATTATTGGTAATTATTGTTAATTATTACTAAATATTGGTAATTATTGTTAATTATTACTAATTATTGTTAATTATTACTAATTATTGGTAATTATTACTACTTATTGGTAATTATTACTAATTATTGGTAATTAATACTAATTATTGGTAATTAATACTAATTATTGGTAATTAATACTAATTATTGGTAATTAATACTAATTATTGTTAATTAATAATAATTATTGTTAATTAATAATAATTATTACTAATTATTCCTAATTAATACTAATTATTCCTAATTATTACTAATTATTACTAATTATTGGTAATTATTGGTAATTATTGGTAATTATTGGTAATTATTGGTAATTATTGTTAATTATTACTAATTATTGTTAATTATTACTAATTATTGGTAATTATTACTACTTATTGGTAATTATTACTAATTATTGGTAATTATTACTAATTATTGGTAATTAATACTAATTATTGGTAATTAATACTAATTATTGGTAATTAATACTAATTATTGTTAATTAATAATAATTATTGTTAATTAATAATAATTATTACTAATTATTCCTAATTAATACTAATTATTCCTAATTATTACTAATTATTACTAATTATTGGTAATTATTGGTAATTATTGGTAATTATTGGTAATTATTGGTAATTATTGGTAATTATTGGTAATTATTACTAATTATTGGTAATTATTACTAATTATTGCTAATTATTGCTAATTATTACTAATTATTGCTAATTATTGGTAATTATTGCTAATTATTGGTAATTATTGGCAATTATTGGTAATTATTGGCAATTATTGGTAATTATTGGCAATTATTGGTAATTATTGGCAATTATTGGCAATTATTGGCAATTATTGGTAATTATTGGCAATTATTGGTAATTATTGGCAATTATTGCTAATTATTGTTAATTATTGCTAATTATTGTTAATTATTGCTAATTATTACTAATTATTGGTAATTATTGGTAATTATTGGTAATTATTGGTAATTAATGGTAATTATTGGTAATTAATACTAATTATTGGTAATTAATACTAATTATTGGTAATTAATACTAATTATTGGTAATTATTACTAATTATTGGTAATTATTACTAATTATTGGTAATTATTACTAATTATTGGTAATTTTTCCTAATTTTTCCTAATTTTTCTTAATTTTTCCTAATTTTTGATATTTATTACTAATTATTCCTAATTATTACTAATTATTGCTAATTATTGGTAATTATTGGTAATTATTGCTAATTATTGGTAATTATTGGTAATTATTGGTAATTATTGGTAATTATTGGTAATTATCGGTAATTATTGGTAATTATTTCTAATTATTGGTAATTATTGGTAATTATTGGTAATTATTCCTAATTATTCCTAATTATTGCTAATTATTCCTAATTATTGCTAATTATTACTAATTATTACTAATTATTACTAATTATTACTAATTATTACTAATTATTTCTAATTATTTCTAATTATTTCTAATTATTACTAATTATTACTAATTATTACTAATTATTACTAATTATTAGTAATTATTCCTAATTATTACTAATTATTGGTAATTATTGGTAATTATTGGTAATTATTGGTAATTATTGGTAATTATTACTAATTATTACTAATTATTGGTAATTATTGATAATTATTACTAATTATTACTAATTATTGTTAATTATTGGTAATTATTCCAAATTATTGGTAATTGTTACTAATTATTGGTAATTATTACTACTTATTGGTAATTATTACTAATTATTGGCAATTATTACTAATTATTGGTAATTATTACTAATTATTGGTAATTATTACTAATTATTGATAATTATTACTAATTATTACTAATTATTGGTAATTATTACTAATTATTCTTAATTATTGATAATTATTGATAATTGTTCCTAATTATTAGTAATTAAATGAATAATTATCAATAATTAGAAATAATTACCAATAATTACAAATAATAACATTATTAATATATTTTATTATTAATTTAAAATAATATAATTTTCTAATTTATATACAATTCTCCTTTCATCTGTGCGTTTTCTATCTCCACATACAAATAATACATGTGAAGACAGCAAACACACAGATGAAAAGAGAATTGTATATATATAAAAAATTATATTATTTTAATATTAATAATAAAATAGACTAATAATGTAATAATGTTATTATTCCTAATTATTGGTATTTATTACTAATTATTAATATTTATTCTTAATTATTAAAAATTATTACTAATTATTCCTAATTACCATTAACTATAAACAATACTAATAATTTAAATTTATTAAGTAATAAAACAATGTAAACATAATTAAATTACAACTAATTAAGAATAATTGAAACTAATAAAAAATTAAAAATAAATAAAAAATTAAAATGAACATAAATACCTTGAAAATTGATCTGCTCTAATCGTTCTTCAAAACTTTAATATCAGCTCCAGAGAAAAAAATTAAACTGGAGAAAAACTGAACTCAAGAAATATAATTTTCAGAGAAGGAGAAGATAAGGAATGAGAATGAAATGAAAAAAACGGATGAGGGTATTTATAGGTTAGATTATTTGCGACGGGATACCCGTCGCAAATAATACTATTTGCGACGGTACCCGTCGCAAATACCTTAGCCAACATTTATTACGGTCAACTGGTAAATAGTTATTTGCGACGGGTCCCGTCGCAAATAACCACCTACCGACATACTATTTGCGACGGGGGAATATTCCCGTCGCAAATACCTTTTACCGCCGCCGGTTATTTGCGACGGGAATATTCCCCCGTCGCAAATAAGTTTCCCGCGATTTGGCGCGCAAACCGCGCCAGTCCTTTTGCGACGGGGAAAGCTGTCCCGTCGCAAAAGGCTACTTATTTGCGACGGGCAAATAACCCCGTCGCAAATAAGTTTTTCACGGGACTATTTGCGACGGGATTAAATCCCGTCGCAAATAACCCGTCGCAAATGCCCTTTTTTCCCGTAGTGTATGTTTTCCAATGCAATTAAATTAATGACTTCATTAATTTAATTGGCACATCTCAATTTTAATTTATTTGATTTTCATGTCACTTATTTAAAATGGTAGAAGTATTTTATAATATTTGCGATAGCTAATATTTTGGTGAGGAACCTATGGAGAAGTAAAAAGTGTTCTTATTTCGACGATGAACACCTCCGACGAAGAACGTCATTCTCCCTCATCGAAGAAAACTCCACGATTCAAAGGATGAGAAGCAACTTCATCCTTTCTTCTTTCCACGACGTCAATGGAATCAACATCATCATCCGCGACGCTTGTCTTCCACAGCTCAACGACGTGCTCCGCTCTTGAAACCGAGGTGGGGGTCGTTATTGTTTGATTTAAATTCTCGTACCTCATCGTTTATTATGGTTCTTGTTAGCCACTTGTTTTTATCTTATGCGGAGGGCGCGAGCTGAAAAAAAACGGCCCGACATCCCTCATATGGTTCTTCATTGATTGACGACGGTGGTGGTGCATCGGTGTCACCGGTAGAGAGAACCACAGATGAAATCGGCAGCGCATTTGTCACCGGGTCACCGAAGCTGTGTGAAGAATGGGACCGCGACCACCATGGGCCACGACAATGCCGGAGGGGCGCGATGCCATCGCACCGAGCCAGAAGAAGAGTGTGGCGGCCAGGAGGGCCGCAACGGTCAGATGAAAGCAAGACGTTGTCGCGCCGCGTGGTAGAGGCGCCACAGCCATGCGGGTGGCGACAGTCGGAGAGAGCGTGGCACCGCCGCGCCGCGCCAGTAGGGGAAGCCGCGGCTGGGCCACGACGGATAGGCGGCAGCCGGTGAGGGTGTGCCAGGGCGAAACCCACGGGTTCCACGGAGAGGAACCGACGTTTTCCGGTTCTGTTACGGGAGACGGGGACGCAAAACCGCCCCCTTGATTGATGAGGGCGGGCCCCTCAGGGAACCACCACTGCCTGATCATGTTGATCAGGCGGGCTTCACCGCCCCAGTGATGCGGCTGGGCCACCACGTCACACGGACTGGGTCACCGCTTCCCACAGACCGCGCCGCCGCGTCCCGCAGATCGGGCCGCCGCGCCACGCGGGCCGGGCCGCCGCGCCACGTGGGCCGGGCCGGTTCCCTCGGCCGGGCCGGCATCCTAGGCCGGGTCGTTCCCTACCGGGCCAAACTCGGACAGGGTTTGGGTCGTCCCTGTTCGGGCCAACCCAGGGTGGGTTGGGGCGGGTCAGACCGGGACCGGACCCCCCTCTTCGGACTGTTTTCGATAATTTTCCAATAACATGAGCTACATACCTCCTATCGACGCACCGTCTATTGTGTAGGATTCCTTGGATCTATACGGTCATTTCAGTATATTATACTCAAGGTTTTGGCGAAGTTTGGGTATGGCTAGGTCGGTTCGAACCCAAAACCAACCGGGCCCTCGGATCGGAAATGCTTATAACTTATGGACCGGACGTCCGATTGATGTGCTATCAACTACACTAGTTTTTTATTGATGATATGGTTCTTTTGGCATACTCCAAATGGGATTCGAATGAGATTGGAGTATATTCAGGTTGGTTTTAGCTTAAAAACCAACCGGGCCCCTGGAACGAAAAGGTCAATAACTCACAGACTGGGCGTCCGATTGGCGCACCGTCGGTTGAGTTGAGACCCCTATGACGAGGCGATCCTTTGTGATACTTCTATGTGAGACTTCATGACAATTGGAGTATCGTATTGAGGCTCGTCGAGCGGACCCTCCCGGTTACGAGCAATTAGATTGCAGAGACCTAGTATCTGGCTGAGACTTGACGACTGTTGATCGATCGACTCGGAGTGATTCAGATGGCCTAGTGGGGAGCGCTTGGTTGTAGCAGCAGACCCACGGCGGAGGAGTGCTTGGTTGTAGCGGCAGACCGACGATACTCAACAGAAGGAGTACCTCTGTAAGCTATGTGGGGGAGCGTTTGGTTATAGCGGCAGACCCATGGTGGGAAGCGCTTGGTTGTAGCAGCATGCCCACAGTACTCGACAGGTGGAGTACTTCAGCAGTCCAATGTTAATGGGAAGCACCTGGTTGTATCGGAAGGCCCACATTACTTGACAGAGGAGGAGTTATCCAGCAGTCATGGTTTCGACATCGTGAATAAAAATCCTGGTTGAGCTGAGTCAGTGACCTTTGTGTTTCCCTCATGATTGAGATGAGTTACATGATAAATTAGGTATATGTATGGGCATATACCTAAGTAATGGTTATCTGTTGAAATCATACTTTTTGGTTTATTCTTATTGGATTTTGTGAGACCTTGAGGGTATCGGGGTCCCCAATAAGTATCATTATACTCACCCTTGCACGGGCTACGCCCGCACCTCGTTGTGTTGGATGCAGACGACAGACAGTGCTAACAAAGGCCGAGAGCACCAGGATGGGACGGTACCCAGAGGTTGATCTTATGACGTTTCGGTACACGGTGGAGTCTGACGAACATGGAATGCTGAGGAGGCCATCTGTACGTACCCTTCAGGTAGGAACCCTAGAGGATGATCCATGAGCTGCTTCCACCTTCCATCTGTTTGTCACTTTTTAGTTGTAATTTCTATCAGTTGTATTTGTACTTTACAGTTGGGCTTGTATTCTGGCCCCTTTTACTTTCCATCATACTTGTTATACAACTTTACTTAGTGTTTTCTTCTTCTTGTACTCTGGTTGTGTTTGTTTACGTTTTATAAAGGCAATGCCTTCCCAGTTTTAGGGAATTATGCCTTTGGTGCTAGTCTCCATCCCCTGGCCTATGTAAGGTGGGCTTGGGGTAGTCACGATACGGGCCCCGAGGGATGGGTTGTGACAAATTCATTTAAGTGTCATCTTTCAAACCTTAAAAGAAAAGAAACTGTTTGGGAAATTCATCAAGTGAGAATTTTGGTTACAAGAAATTTCTTTCCTTTGTCACATTGTTTCTAAGGATGGCATAACTCACTACAAAATATTTCACTTTTTCCAATAGGGGAATATATATTGGTAAAAGTGTATTTTCTGTTGGTAAATTTTTTTACCAACATATATGTACCTGTCACTAAACTGTCGGTAAAAACTCTATCGCTAAATGTTTATGTGATAGATAAAATAGTTCTGTTACAATTATAATAATACCAACATATAATATATATGTTGGTAAAGTGTTTTGAAATAGGTTCTAATGACAAAATTTTCTATTGGTAATAATATTATCAACATATAATATTTTTTTATAAATTAAATTTGAGTAAAAATTATAAATTTTCATTTCTAATAAGAATTTATATTATATTTATTAATTTATCATATTATTAAACAAAAGGAAATTTTCACACATGTTAAAAAAATTAATTATATTAATAATAAAATTTAATACAAAAAGGAAGGTCCTCAACATGATCCCCTCAAACAAGATCCACCCCCCATATCCATTTCATGCCAGCGATCCAACTCCAACACCAAGGACCAGCCAACGAGTTAGCAAAATCACTTCATGCCAGCTCCACCCAATGAGTCAATTCTAACACTCTAGGCTAGCTCCACCCAGCGAGTTAACTATAATACTCCAGGTCAGGTACCATCATTGGGGACCATCCAATAAGTCAGATCCAGCCAATTAGTCATCTCCAACATTCCATGCAAACTCCAACACCAAGGACTAGCCAGCGAGTTAGCTCTGAAACTTAATCCACAATCTATTTCTCTTACTCCTCAGTTGTCTTGGTCTTGGTTCACACCAGTGATGGGAAGTAACTAATCATCTCCACTCATGCACACGTCCCCTTTCATGCACTTGTGGATGAAAATAGTTCACCTCCAATCTAACAATGACATCAAGAAGATCTAAAGGGTTAAACATGTTTAAAATTAAAATAACACAACAAATAAGGTAATTGAATATTGAGTCAAACATAATTAATAATCTCATTTCTTTTTTACCTATTTCATAAAACTTCCTACATACCAAACACATACCAAACAAACATATGTTCAAAAGTTTTAAATTAAACATATAAAAAAAAAGATAACTAAAAAGATAATGTTACGTACTAAAAAAGAGATCAAAATCTATGAATATAGCATATAGGGAAAAAATGAGGCCCACAGTACATAAAAAAATTAGTTCTTTCCTTTGAGAAAAACCAATACTAAAGAATAAACCATGAATAAGGTATTTGGATAATACAATACAACGTTAAGTATATAAAAACCTCATTTAGTGACTAAAGCATACGTGTAGTGAGGCCTTGTAGATGATTGGTGAATACCAAACATGCTTCTGAAAATATGGAGATCGTGAATTACATAGAAAACATATTTATCTAGTAGTATATAAAAATTGAGGCCTTAAAATATATATAGATTAAAGAAAACTCAAATACATACAAAGTATCACATAAAGAAACATGTTGTAAGTATAAATACTATAAGAAAAACTGAAGCCACGACTCAAGAAAATAGAGGTTGATGATACCAGAAAACTAAATTCATGATACAAGTCCATGATTCCACTGTTAAGATCTCTAAAATAATTCATGCAGTACAATTATAAATTTCTACCGGGATAATTGGAAACTGTTGTTACTAACTGGAGCTAGGAAACTAAAGAAAATGTGCCATGAGTTTCATGTTTTCCAAGCCGGATAGAGATAACAAGACATGTCTGCCACATGAATTCTAATATGAATATTGGGATTTTAGACCTATATATTTCTATAATATGATTTATTAGAACATAAAAAAAAATTCGGAAACAAGACTAAGCTAAATCATATGAATAATTGACATTATTTTTGGTATTTATTCATTATACTATGAAAGGTGGAAGATTGTATTTTCACTACATGTAAGTTGTAAATATTTTAAAAAAGAAATATAAAGAGATGAACATTAAACTCATATTAGATATCTCCATTGTGGTTTTAGGAGTTAGAAAATAGTCGGTTTGGTTAAAACTGTTCAGAATTTTCAAAAACTGAAATAACTAACCAATGGTTTTTTAATAGATGACCCTAATACTTTGGAAACCAATACCGAAACAACTAAAAATATATATAAAATGACTAAATTTGGTTGTCTCGAAATAACCAAAATAACTAAAAAAAATGAAAATTACTAGTGTCCAACATTGCGGGACTCCTCTCCAAATGCCTATCACCAACTGCATTCCAAATGCCCAACCAATAGCATTCCAAATGACTGGTAACAGTAGAACAACACCCTCAAATGTCCAGTACCATAGCTAATATGGATTAAAACTCCAAAGAATAAATTCCAAATAAAAAAACATGACTAATAAATATTGTATTTACAAAACTAAAAATACTATAATTATGCACTTTCATGTGATTTATAATGACCAGAATCCAAATAAGAAATTACAAATGCAAAAACATGACTAATCAAAAATGTATTTAGAAAAAAACATATACCATAAATATGTGCTTCAAAAACTCGGATAATTATGTGTCAATGTTATATTTTTCCCATTTGATAAGTCATTGGAACACTTATTTTTTTCACTAAACCAAAATAAAAAGTCCACATGTCCTAAAAATAAAAACCTCCTCAATTAAAAAGAATCACATAAAAAATTCCCATCAAACTGGATGAGAATATCCCAAAGACTAACCTATGGTGAGCCCGTGGAACTGAAATATATCCATTACAAAAGTAATGTCTAGAGAACACCCAAATATGCATATAAATACATGGAATTTTAAAATATATTCATTACTACTTTTAAGAGATACATGTAAAATATGACAGGATGTCATACCACAAATATGAACAAAGATTCAAAAATTACAAGGTACGTACGATGTGCTTGTATTTCATGTAATCATACAAAGGATCTCCATCAAGGAAAAATGACCTAACAAGAGGGGGAAAACATAACAAATACATTCATCTAGGAAATAAAGTGTTGTCGGAGAAATCTACAGAAAATTACATTAAGATATTGTATGAAGATAAAATAATTCAAACCATATGCAGATGAAATATATGACATTTTTTTATACATGACAATTTTTTAATAACATCAATCGAGAATTTATTGTATACAACATTATGTTTCAATTATTGAAACCATACACAAATTAAATATTAAAATGAAACTTTTTGAAAATGAAACTTTTCAAAAATGAAACTATATGAATAATGATTTATTCATTTGGACAACACTATATATAAATGATATATGTGAACATTATTCAAATGAATTATAGAAAAAAATTATTCATATAGTTTTAAAATGAATTAATGCCACCATTTTAGATTAAGTATTAATATGATATATGAAGACAATTTACTCATATATACATAATTAACTCATATATGTATATAGTTTGAAATGATCCACATCATTCATGTATAGTATATGCAGTTAACTCATACATAGTTTCTTTTCATAATGGTTTACCTAATTACTTATATGAAATTCGGTATAAATTCTTGTTTGATATATGAGATTACTTTGTGAGATTACCCAGTACAATATCATGAGATCCACATCATTCATGTAAAGTTTCATTCCACATTATTCATGTACAATATATGAATACATTTTACATATATGTGCATATGGTTTATTCTTATGAGTTATGCATGTTGTTTCCTAATAAATTATAACAGAATTTATCAACATATTTATGCAAATGAATTATAAAATTGAAACCATGTGCAGATACATTATATAATGTTTAAATAGTTTCCCTCTAATATAATATAAACACATGGATATATACTACAAAAAACTACAATTAAAATATGGATGAAAATTGCCTAACTAGATATAACCATGTAATAATACTGTACAATTACAAATATGGGATTCACTTCACTGAGTTCACATTGAAAAACATATGCTACTTTGTTGATATCATTTTACTCTATGACCTTTGATTGACATGGTACAAACAAATTCCTTGCAGAGACAGAACATGATTTTGATTAAGAGATCTTCGGTAAAAGAGAGAATGTCCAAACTAATTTCACCAAAGACACTTAAATATTGTAAGACATTAAAAAAAATTCAATATAGATCAATTATATATGAAAAGGAAACATGAATAGACAACTATTTTCTTGAAATTTATTGGTTCCCTAGTAGTAATATCTTTTTATGGTTGACTGAAACTCAATGCTTTTAGTTTCATTTTCTGCATTAACTAATAATTACTCTTCCATTGTTTTTTCTTTCTATATTTCAGTATTCTATAAGTTTTGATTTATATTGTCTCATGTTAATGCACGGTTGGGGGTTTTATAAGTTAGATACAATTTTTCATTGATTTACATGCTATGTTTTCCTGAGCAATTGCATAGGTGGGGTACTAGTGTTAACTTAAGTTTTGATTGATTTTTTTTATAAATTTTGGAAACAAAATATGTTTTACAGTTTTATTATTAAAATGAATTTAATTTATTAATTTCAAATAAAATTCCTTGTTATTTATCATTTATTAATTTTTAATAATTTAAAATGACTTGATAAAAATTTAAACTCTTATATTAATTTAAATGAATCATGTTTGATAATTTTTTTAATTGAAAGGTATATGAATTAGAAAAAAGTTTTAAATTTATTTTATTAGCTCTTCTTAGAGTGGTCTAGTGGAATAGATTCTGCAACCATCTGTTCAACAACCTTCCATGACATCTATTCATTGTTAGAAATTAGAGTTAATGTGATGAATTTAGGATATGATAGGATAAATTTAGGATCTTCTTTCATATAACACTGAAAGTGAATATGGATTTAGAAATAATGTTTTAGAAATTATCATTTTAAGTGTTCTGATTGCACAAATAAAGGTTAATATTGATGTTATAGCAATAAAATTCATGATGAATGTATGAGTCCAACAGTTTTTCATCTAGAAATAATGATGTTTCTAGAAAAATAAAAATGGAAGGTCTGAGTGTCATTAAATGATCATATTGTTATAGTTAACAGTATAATAAACACTTATGTTCATGTGGAAAACCATATTATTTTTTTAATAACATGGATTCCACTACACAATGGGTATTGAAAAATACTATACTAACTTACCTAGATAAAAGAGAAACATAGAATCAAATTTTCAATTAAAAAACCATATAAACCAGCAACTATTAAAAATTAAACCATCGTCTCCTACTAGTGGTACTCTTTAGTACATCTTAGTATATAACAAAATTAAGAATCATGACTTGCAAGTGTTTAGATAACAAAAAGGATAATATTTAAAGTTTCTTTTTACAAAATTATTCTATGTAAAGTTTCTCAAAAAATTATTGAAGCATAACTCATTATTGGGAAGTTGTAATTTTCATGAATGTCAATGATTCTCACAAGGACCAAATGTGGTCATAACCAACAAATCATTTATTAAAGACAAGTATATAATAGAGTTGGAATAAAAGAGTACCCCATTATTGAAGTCTTTCCAAATCCACAAGGATCTCTAATGGGAAAAATATCTAACTAATAAGTATATAATGGAAAGTGTAGATAACCACTAGTTTTTATTCATTCCTTTTAATGTAAACCTACAAGGAGTAATATATGGTTTATCATTTCCATATTACTATTTAACTTGAAAACTTGGTTATTAATAATTTCACAAAATATTTAACACTTAATAAAATGTAGAGATAAGTAAAAACACACAAAAATAATATTCAAAATCATTTTTAACCATATATGCTAAAACTCAACCACCTATCCATCCAAGTAATGAACCTTGAGAGAATGAAGTGGGGATTCAATATAGATGGTGAAACCCATCTAGTAGTGGCAAATTATTACAATTCAATGAGAACCATCATCAGATCCTCCTCATTGGATTTATATAATGTGTAGGTTTGTAATATGGCAGAGTATTCGTTTGTTGAGACACCCAATTGATGTCATCAAAAGTTAGAAATGGAGTAATTAGGTTGAAGATGATCCAAAAAGGTGGAGGTGATAAAATAACCAAAAAACTATTGGATTATGCAATTAGAATACTAAATTCATAAAACAAATTAAATAGGAAAACTCATTTAATCTTAATTTTGAAGAAACCCAAACAAGAATTAAATTCAAACATTATATTACCATGATTTCAAGTGCTTAAAACATGAAAATAATTAATACATGCATTTAGCCTCAAACATAGAACAATTTCATGGGAAATGGGTTTCAGTCCATGCTCTTCCCAACATCTCAACATTATAGTTGAAACAGGAAAAAAATATGTCGAAAATCTGTGGAGGGAGTTGTATTGGAAGCGACAGAGAATCGAGGTTGTGGATGTCGATACAAGTTACGGTGAGGAACTGGGAATGTGAGTGTAGCATGTTATGGTAGAGGTGGCCGGTGTGGAGACACAGCTGATGAAGAAGTTGAGAGAGGGGAGGTGCAGTCGTGCGGGGAAAACATGAATGGGTTTACTGGTTATTTTTATTTTATTTTTCATTTTAAATTTTTGTTAATTTTTTTTAAAACTCATCCTTGTAAAATATATCTAAGATATTATTTTAATTTTTTTCATATAAAATATATCTTAAATGAAATTTACAATTTCTGATAAATATTTATTAAGATCATATTATTAATGTGTACATAATTTTTAGCAATTAAATCAAAAATTTGTCTTATAATCGTTTTCTTTTTTTTATATCAAAAAAATTAATAAACACCTGATTGGAATTAACCAATATTTTTATATTTAAATGATTTATTTGTAGTTAATAAATAATAACATATTTATATGTTGAAAAAAACTATTTGTAATAGTAATTAATAATAATAATTATATTTGTTTATAAAAAAAATTGTTGGTGTTAATATGATAATGTGACAAATAAATTTGTTGGTACAATATTGGTTGGTATTAAACAATTAATAAAAACAAATATATTTGTTGGTAAAATTAAATGTTGGTATTTAAATTTAGTATCAACAAAACTCAGTATCTATTGGAAGTACTCATTTTTTCCAACAGATATATTGTCTGTCAAGGAATTTCTGTTGGTATAAGTATTTTTTTTTGTAGTAACTGTTGATCCTGCTAAAACAAAGGTTGTTGAAGAATGGAAAAGACCCAAAAATATACCCGATATTCGTAGTTTTCTTGGTTTGGTAGGTTATTACTGGAGGTTTGTTGAAATTTTTTCATAGTTATCTAGTCCAATGACTAAGTTAACTCGAAAAGGTGTTAAGTTAATTTGGACAAAAGAATGTGATGATTGTTTTTAGGAATTGAAAAAAATATTATTGAATGATCCAGTCTGGTCACTGCCATCCAGAAATGGTGAGTTTGTTATTTATAGTGATGCTTCATTTAAAGGACTTGGGTGTGTCCTTATGCAGAATGATCAGGTAATTTCTTATGCTTCACATCAGTTGAAACCCCATGAGTTAAATTACCCTACACATTATTTTGAATTAGCTGTTATTTTTTTTGCTTTAAAAATTTTGAGGCATCATCTATATGGAGTAAAATGTGAAATATATACTAACCAAAAAATTTTAATGTATATATTCACTCAGAAATAATTGAACATGAGACAAAGGAGATGGTTGGAATTAATCAAGGATTATGATTGCACGATCCATTACCATCTGGGAAAAGAAAATAAAGTGGATGATGCTTTGAGTCGAAAAATTAATTCTTAATTAACCATGATACATTTGGTACAATATCCTTTGGTTTTTGATTTGATAAACTTTGGAATAGAAGATGTTGGTGAAGAAAAATATTCTGTTTTGTATCAGTTGTTAGTGAGATCATCTCTATCATACAGAATAAAAAAGCACATACAGAAGATAGTGAGTTACAGAAAAAGGTAGAGTTGGTTCATAAGGGTAAGTTCCCTGAATTTAACATTGATAATGATTGTGTTTTGTGGTTTTGGAAGAGATTATGTGTACCTTGTGATTTACAGTTGAAGAATGAGTTGTTATAGTTCTCCATTTTTAGTTCATCCTGGTAGTACTAAGTTGTACACAGATCTTCGGGAGTATTATTAGTGGAACGGAATGAAAAGTGATATTGCTAATTTTACTGTGAAGTGTTTTACTTGTCAGTAGGTTAAAGCATATCGGTAGTTACCAAAAGGAAGGCTTCAGCCTTTACCGGTGCTAGAGTGGAAATGGGATAATATTTCCATTGACTTTGTTGTGGTATTACCGAAGACATCTCGAGGTAATAATGAAATCTCGGTTATAGTTGATCTATTGACTAAATTGGCTCATTTCCTTCCTATTCAAGATACTTTGTCTCTAGATCAACTTTCTTGGTTGTATGTTAAAGAGATAGTTTGGTCGCATAGAGTTCCCCTCTCCATTGTATCTGATCGTGATCCTAGGGTTACTTCTAACTTTTGGAAAGGCCTTAAGAATTCATTGGGTACTAAATTAAATTTTAGTACAGCTTTTCATCTGCAATCAGATGGGAAATCAAAACAAAAAATTCAGACTTTGGAGGATATGTTACATGCTTTCTCAATGGATTATCAGGGAATTTGGGACCAACATATTTCTTTGGAAGAATTTTCATATAATAACAGTTTTTGTTCTAGTATACAGATGGATCCATTTGAGGCATTATATGAAAAGCGTTGTCGATCTCCACCTTTTTGGGATGAAGTAGGTGAAAGGAAGCTGATGGGACTAGAATTGGTAGAAGAGATGGCAGATAATGATCAGTTGATTCAAAATCACATTATAATAGCTCAGAGCAGAAAGAAAAGTTATGTAGATAACCGGAGGAAGGATCTTTCTTCTGAGGTAGGTGATCATGTCTTTCTCAAAGTTTCTCTATGGAAAAGTTTGATGCGTTTTGGTATGAAGGGAAAGTTGAGTCTGAGGTTCATTGGAACTTATTAAAATTCTAGAAAAAGTTGGATCAGTGGCGTACATAGTGGATTTACCTCCAAATTTGTCCTAGGTACACAATGTTTTTCATGTTTTGATGTTGAGAAAGTATATGCCAAATCCATCTCATGTTTGGAGCCTATAGGTAGTTCAGTTGGAAGAGAATCTCTATTATGAAGAACAACCAGTTCAGATTCTTGACCGTAGAGAGCAAGTGTTGCAGAATAAGGTAATTCATCAGGTAAAGGTTTTTAGGAAAACCATGTGGTTTAAGAGGCAACTTGGGAATCTGAAAAAGCTATGAGGCATAAATACCCCCACTTATATTGATAAGTGAATAAAAATTGCGAGGATGCAATTTACAAAAGGGGGAAGGATGTAACATCCCATGTAAATAAATAAATAATACATTCTATTTTTATTAATATTTTTGAATTAAATATTATGTTTACTTTAAAGGGGTTTCTATGTTCGAGAGCGTACCCGATATGCAACAATGGGTTTCTTTGAAACCTTACGTTGCACACTAATAATATAATATTATTATTTTAAATGGTAGTTAACTCCAAGCCATTGTATTTCCGAGAATGAAAAAAACTAACTACAATATTATTATACATGTTTTTTAAATTTATTTACCTTTATCCAATAAAAGTTAGAGGCTTAAAATGTGAATGAATTTAATTTTAAGCATAATTTACATTAAAAGGTCGATTTACCACATTTTAATGGAGAAACCTCTTTAAATATAGTTTTGGTCCCTTTAATAAATTATATTTGACTAAATAAAATCCTTATTTATAATTAAGAAATCAAAATTTACTTTCTGTAAATTTTTGGAAATTTTCCGATAAAGTTCATGTTTTAATTAATAGTAAAAAATGTTGTATTTTAATTCAAAACTATGTTTAATATAATTTATTTATATGGCTAGATTATCTTTTAAAGTTATTTTAAAGTGTAATTAGAATATATTTTTACCATTTAATCCAATGTTTGTCATTAGAATTGATTTCACTTTGATATTGGACATAAACAAGTGTCAATCTTTTGAAAGTTATTGTTTCTTAAAAACACGCTATTTGTTTTAACAACGAGAATTAATTTTAAAATTAATCAAGGACACTATTATGTTTTGAATTTGGAAAAATAAATATCATTTTTGAATTTGGAATATCAAATAAATCTTAGGCTGAATTTTTGGTATTTTTCTGTAAAACATCAATTTTTGATGAATAGTGAAACCACTTAGTAGTAGTTAAAAAACTGAATTTTTCATTTAAATGAAATTTTACCGCTTCTTTGAATTGAATTTCAAAAATCTGACATACATGGTTGTTATCAAAAATTAAAATGTTGTTCAATAAGATGAAAATAATTTTTGGTGAATAGTAACTTTTAACTTTTATTTACCAAGGTTAAAGATAAATAGGGTAATTCAAGGTAAAAAGAATATTGTAATAAATAAAAATTACATTAACACATGTCATAACCATATTTTATGAGTAATGGCCTACCATGGGCATCTTTGGGTCTATTTTGGGACCCCATGGAGCCACTTATGAAAGATAATGACACTTTAGATTAATTAATTTAATGTAAATGCAAAAATGACATAAACAAAAAGCTTTTCGTAAATTAATTTTTATATGGTGTTATATAAATTATATTTTAGACTATAAATATTCATTGGAAATATAAAAATATTTCCTACATTATGGTATTTTTTATATAATTTTTATACGTTACATAAATTAAATTATATATGACACAATAATGATGTAGTATTTCCCTCATTAATAAAAGATTTAAATAAATAAGATTATAATGATTAAAATATTATACAAAACATGTCCAATTATAATTGGATGATTTTATTTCGAATATGAGTCATCTTATCTTCAACTTTAATGATTTTTGGACCTTTAGAAACCGAATATCATTATATAATAAAATAATATTATCACACTTTCCTAAAGAGCCCCTCCTCCCTCTTATAAAAGGGGACCAATTCTAACCAATTATTCACACCTCTCAAGCCTTTTGGATCGTCCAAAATCTTCCCAATTAAGCTCCCTACATCCCTATCCTCCTCTTAGAAGCCTTACCTTAGGCAGAGGGCACTTCAAGAAGTCCTTTCATTCAAACCAAAGGGAGTTACCCAAATTAAAGTTAACGGTTTCTATTAAATTGTTTTCTTTTATTTTACTTCTCCAACCCCTAAAATCTTTTTATTCTATTATTTTGTAACAAAACCAGTATCCTCAATATACTAGTATGTTTTTATGATAATGATTATAACTACACTTACACACACCTCCATCTAATGGGTGAAGAACATAATGTTTTTGTGGATGGAAAACTAACGCCTCACGAAACGATGATGGTTCAAATATCTCCAACTGCCTCTCATGGTGGAAATTATGATGGTAATGTATTGATATATGATATATATTATTTTTATGTTTTCTTTATTCTTCTTTAATTTCCATTTATAGAATACCTTTATGGTTTCCATTATGGGTAAACGCGATAATTTCATTTGAGGAAGTGCGGACTACCGCCCCCTCAATGTGATATGACTTGTTCATACCATATGTGGTACATATAAAGAATATATTTAATGATATTATATATTATAAAATAATGTAATTATAATACTACTATATATCATTATGTTTTTAATTCCATTAAAATAAGAAATAGAAATGGAAGCAGCGTTTATGCGTACGCACAACTTACCGTCTCCATGAACGATGCATTTCATTTCTTACCTATAAATGTTATATACTATTATAAATACATGTATATCCTGAATATATATAATATATATGATATATAAACCATTAATATCATTTTTAAGATAATGGATATCTTACCACATGAACAACTTTTAATTATAAGGTGTTCATTTTTTTACTCAAGTACGCAATTTCAAAAAAATGACTGTAATTAACATAAATGATTGCATAATGTTTATAACATGGTAATAAGTAATATAAAAGGAATAATAAACATTATAAAAGGTTCTTAAGAAATTAGAAATTAACATTATTATATTATTCATGAGATTAAAGAACGAACGTGTCAAGTCGGACAACGAGGTAAGGGATTTTCTTTTCTCATTTTTAATTCCATGAGATTTCCATTGTTCGCCACATATTAATTGAATGTGGTGTATTGTGTACTGAAATTATATATATATTATCATTATTATCATTATATTCATGGTGTTCTGTAATTTATTTTGTGGTTATTAACTTTTGGTCATATGACTCAGCTGATTACAACGGGGTAAATGGTTTCATCTCACTTTTTATTCCCGTAAGATTCCTGTTATATTTTCCACTATTTCCTTTTTTGTGGTGTATGTACTGCCCATGATTGTACTCTTTGTGTAATATAATTTTATTTATGAGTATTTAAATTTTCATTGTATGGTTCTTATTTCATGTGGCGTATTTTCTCTAAGTTACCAAATTGTTAAGGGAACCTTTCACCCTCCTATTTTTAAAAGACTTCTTTTGTTATGTCTTTTAATTTACATCTTATTATGTTGGGATATGTTCTTCAATATCATTATTGATGTAAAAATTATGTCCAAGTGATGAGATACCATTTTTATCTCATCAACTCATTTTCTGAATTTTAATGTGATGTCGTTAGGTTGTCATATTATTACAACGGAACTTCTTAACCCAATTTCAATTCTTTGGGTTCAACTTGTACTTCTTGAATATGTTGTCCTATAAATATGTGTAAATGAAATCTGATTGTTTTACACTTAATATCCACTTATATTGGGTGTATTTATATTTTTGACACATAATTATGTGATTGATTTATCCTTAATTTAAGGATACTATCTTTATAAGGGATTTCATCTCAATTTACATTTCCATTGAGACTTCATTGTTGTTATGCACCAATTCAATGTTATATGGTGTATATAATGTCCTTTGACATATTATATCACCAATCCCTTTATTTTCATGATATTATAAATTTTTGATTAAATTTTATTCATCATTTATTTGTATTCAAGCATCTCTCTTTTTGCTAAAAAACTCTTTAACCAAAATATCATTTTAAATGTTTTAAAAATTTATTCTTATAAATATTTTTCATTAATTTCCATGTTTTAAAAATATGTTTATTTATATGGACATTAATGTTTTAAAATTATAATTCACTTAAAAACTTCAAAGTGGTATGGGACACTTTAATTCAAAAATCTCTTTTTAAATGGTTTTGAAAATGATTTGATAAAGCATTGTTTATTTCAATATCTTGATTTGATATATTGGAATGTGGAAATTTTATCTTTCCTTTATAATTTTGTTATGTGTTATGATTATGTTATGGTTATTGGGAATGGTTTTCATATACGGGTGGTTTTATGATAAACCTAGGGCGGGTGGGCCCGAGATAGCTCTCCAATGCATTGGGTAACGTGACAGAGGTAAACGTGTTGTTTCGTCTAAGAGATTTAGGGAATATAATATGATGGGTATTCCAAGTGTAACACACTATGTAGCTTTGATAACTAAAATGTAATTTTGATATGGATTCAATAAGTAACCTTTATGATTTATGATTTGTGTGTGTTATTCATAAATCTTATGATTTCTTAATGTATGTTATGATTGAAAAGTATGGTTTCATTGATTTGTATTTATTGATAGGATAATGTTTTCCTTCCTTATTTTATAACCCTTACTGAGCTTTTTATACTCACCCCACATTTTTGAAATGCTTTCCATAGGACTTAAAGATGCATAGGGTCAAGGATGAGATCATGGAAAAGTCATGCTGTCTAAAATATGGAACTAGACATGACTCTTTTTTTCAAGAGTTCATGTTTTGTAAAAAAGGGAAACTTTTTAGAAGTGTCTACTTTGTAATATTTTGATATGTAATAGTTATGTCATAATTCTCTAAAACTCTAAACCTAAAAAGATACTCAATGTGAATTATTCATTTAATTCAAGATTATGTAATGTTTTAAGGTCGGGTCCTTATATTAAGAGAATGAAATAATCATTCAATTCATGTGATTAACTATAAAACATTTATTGATATAAATATATATGGGTTACTCATATCTATATATGAAAAACTATAATTTTATATTATATAACAAGTTTAGAAAACTATATCACATGACCTTTGTAAGTTTGTTACGACTCTTAAATATTTTCCCTAACTTATATTAATTCCACTGTATATCATCATAAAACATATAATTAAAGTATTATCATGGAATTTAAATATAAAATATTAATCGAATTTATAGAATTAATATTTTAGGATTTATATTAAACTCTAAAATATTTTGAAATTCTAAATACGTAGTAAATTTCCAATTAACATGAAATTTTTAGAGATATAAATAATGAATCCCAGAAGAATACTATTGAAAATATGATTCATTTTCAAATCCATACACTAATTTCTTTTCAGTAAATAAAGAATACGTGAAAATGAATTTGTAACTAATTATTAACCTTCCATTTTCAACTATAAAATTCAATAAAAAGATAAATAACTAAATAAATAAAAAATAATGTTTTTCATGAAACTCTTATGAATCATCATTTTGGACCACATTCCCTCTATTTTTTTTCATTTTATTCTTTCGCATTTACACAGGTTACTTATGTGATGTATAAATTCTTACACATTACTCATGGGATAGTTTATAAGGATTTATTTTAACATTAAAAGATTTTATATATTCTACTATAGTGATTCCAAGATTTTATATTTTATAATAAATGAGATAAAGTGTACTAATCATGAATAATTTATAAAGTTTGTTCTACAAATAAATGTTTTATAGTTAATAATCCTGAAAAGTACAAAAAAAAAATGAGGAGGCTTATTGATTTTGAACAATGCATGATATAGTTTCATTATCTATGGGCATACTCACTCGTCTTGTTCCAAGTGCATCACCCACTTCTATATGTTCCCTCATTCTTTTCAAATTCATAATACATAAAATGGAAAAAAATGTTATATTATTTAAATAATCATTATTTTTACACATATTTTTATATCTTTTATTGATTTATTATTTTTTATATACAAAATTACATTATATAAATATTTTTTAGAGAGTTAGTGGGTAAAAATAATTATAAAAAATAGATTATTTTGAATACATTACCCCTGAATAATGAAAGATCATCCCACTCTCTTCCTCATGAAATGATCTTAATCCCAAGATATACCATGGACACACCTTATTTCCCAAAACATAGAAATAAATATCATGAAATACACTATGATATGGGTTTGTAGAGTCAAATTAACATGTATTACATCTTACTTAATATTTAGTTCAGATTCTCCATGGAAATAAGGGGGGAATGTAATAGAGTCCTTTAATTTATTTATAAAGGATTTAAAATGAATGATGTCTATAAATATAACTGGAAAACTTGAATACTCTAAATTTTACCTAGAATTAAGGAATGTTTTATATTCTACTAGGATTGAAGTCAATATAAATACTGGGTATATGGAAGAAGTTATAAAATAGGTTCTGAATTTCTATTGAGATGGTAATATTTTTTTTTACAATTGGTTCACCAAATAAGAATTAATATTTCATTTACACACACAAGTTAGAGTCTATATAAAAATAATGATGAATCATTTCACTATTCATATAATTTAAGGAGTTTAAAATCATCTAAATTATCAAAAGTGGAGAGGTATAATCCTTGGATGGTTTCCTTGGAGATCCAAATTTTTATTGTTTTAAAATTTTAAAATACATTAAAAATTGAAAATAAAACACAAACCAAGAAATTATGAAGATAAAAGTTCCCACTGCCCCATATGTTTCTAAAACTATTCAAATTATGTTAAAGATGTATGCCCAAACTATAAGGGTAGTAATAAAACATTTAGGTTGGATAAATTGTACCTTTTAGTTAGGTGATATTGATATATTTTTTTGAAACCCATGTTTGTTTTATTATACAACATATAAGAAGACTAAAAATTGAATAATTAATTTTTTCGAAATAAAATAATATGAAGGAAAAATTGAGAAAAATATTCATTCATCCCCCAAGATGTGTTGTATTTTTCTTATCTACATCTAAAAAGTGGTGAAATTTTATTCTCCATTTTGAATATGGATTGAGTTGCCTTAGTAGAAACCACCACACATTGTTGACTCTTATAATTTGTGTTCCCTAGTCCTTTATTTTAAGCCTCATAATAGATAAATATATACCCCATATAATTATGCACATTTAACTTAGTAGGATTGATATATTTTATTGGGACAATCCAACTATATTTAGAATAAATTTATTGTCCAATGAGGTTGTTATGTAAATTATATTATGTTAATCTTCCAATTTCTTATGATACAACTATTATTCATTAAATTCAATTAAAGGTCATATTATTATAGTGAAATAATTTTTAATACCTTATGATATTCAATATTTTCAATATTTTTTTAATATATATTTTTTGAATATATTCATGGGTGTTAAATATATAATATCAATATAAGGGTAAACAACGAACAATATAATTTTAGTAAAATTTCATAAATAAAAGTTAAATTTTAATTACCCATAAATACTATCACATTATATTTATTTCCCATGTTATAATTCCCTAGGGAAATCATTATTAAGTCCCTCTATAACTGTTATAAGTAGTGACTCAAAAAATACCACATCGTTCATGAGGTTTTCTTCTTCTTTATAAAGAACCCAACTCCAGTAACCCATTATTGGTGACTAGTTTTTTTACAGAGGGATTGATAAAGGTGTCCAATCGTAAAGGGACAATCCATTTTTTAGTCTTAACGAACCATATGCATACAAAGTTCCCATTATACATAGGAAATATAAAATAAATAACATTAAAATATTCTTGCATCATTGGTATTATTTCGAATATCCTTGTTCATATCTTTGGAAAATGTAAACAAATAAAGTGTGAGATCAAATTATTAGTAAGAGTAACATATAGAGAAATCAATCATGAATCAATAAGGAATAATCGATTTAGAATGGTTAATTATTGAAATAACATTTTATTTAAAAAATTACTTGAGAAAAAAATGAATCCATGGATAATATCAACATAATAATCACATGGATAATGAAAACTAATTTCTCAATGAAGGAAATAAATAATATTATAAATCATGATTTCAGACATTAGTATTTATATTCCATAAAATCCATGTTATAAGATTGTTTAATAGATGTGTAGGTATACACTGGGAACCCATTAAATGTTATATTTTTAATTTGTCTCACTTAAAGCCTAGTATTTATGCCACTTGGCCTTGGGCCTTCGGGCTATGTAATGGGTTTTCCTATACCCAGTCAAAAATAGAGGTATCTTCTTTAATAATAAAATGTTTCTTCGACCCCACCCTTTCATAATTTTTTTTGATTTAATTAATGGAAAATATTTTTTTCCACATCACATAATGGTAAATAGGTTCATAATACCAAATATGTCTCAATGGAGTGGAAGTGAGGTGAATTCTCTTACAAATATCATACCATTAATATGATAACTAATAAATGAATTGATTCTGTTTACCAAATGTAAATACATATTAAAAAATTATACTTCTACATAAAATAATAATAAAATAAAAACATAATCTTTTATTATCAAATATATTTAAGAATTAATATATCCCATTGAAAATACATTGAGTTATGAAACCGCTTGAAAATTGAAAATTTTCAAGTAAAATTACTTAGTATGAGATAATTGGAATTGAAAAATTAAATAAAATTAAGTATTAATGATTGATTATATAGCATGATAATGGGTATAATATACACAAAATAATATATTTTAGGTGTCTAACATTAAAAAATTCCTTGATTAAAAGAAAATTAAGACAAAACTCCCTTAACATTGGTCTGACATGTCGTGTATATTCTTTATAAACCATAATAATAAATTTATGTGAATTATTTACTTTAATATGATCGTTTTATGATTATTATTCATTTTATTTTATTTTATACAATTTTATATTCAATTACTCACTCATTTTTTTTATGTTAGACGTTTTCAAGATATTCACCTCATATATCCAAAATTACTTCAGTTTGATAAATATAGTCCAAGAGTTTATTATTTAATAATTTATAGAAAAATTTTAATGTAATAATTAAAATTTTATACATAAATTATAATTTTAAACCCAATAAATAAATATTGTCATAAAAAATGAACTACATTATAATCATTGAGATGGTAGGTCATACGAATGCATGAGTAACATTTTTGATTTTTCAATAATGATGATGGAAAGAAGGTAAGGGTTATTTTAACATTATTGAATGATAATTGTATAAAAATATATTATTTCTTAAAATAAATATATATATATTATTCTTTTGATTGAGTTGTGAAAAATGAATCATAATTCTTCTTGGAGGCGGTAGTCGACACAAACATAAGAATAGTGATCATTTTTCATTAAATGGATTCAAATTAATATACAAGTTATATTATATTTATAGAATTATAAATATTTCATGAATATAATAAATATATTTTTGTTTGTTTTTTGTGTGTGTGTGTTTGTTAAATAAATTATTATAACAATCCATGATAGGTGGTGATGAAAAATTATTTACATTGGTTTGTGAGGTGGGAGTCTGTCATACATAAAATGATAGATTCGTTTCCCGTTTGATCGAAGAGGGGAATGATGTATGTTATTAAACTAATATAATAACATCAATGTATATGTGAGATAATAATTTTTTTAATTTTTTTTTCTCGTTTAGTATGGTTTTAATGATAGGGGAAATAAATTATACCAAAATGGTTGGGTATGAATGATACTACTTCTTCATACAACCTCTTTTGGATTATACATAAAGCCTTCGATGATTGGATTTCTGATCAATATATGAAATCTTATATATGGTGGGGAATCTAAGGAATATGTTTGGGTAGTTATTTTCTGATAGTTTTTTTCAAATGTGAAGAAAATATGTGATGATGTTCTTTTTCTAAGTGAAGGAAGGGACACTTTAAGAATTTATTAAAGAATTAAATTAATATAAATTAGTTTAAAAATAAAAATGGATTAAAAAAAATTTAATTAAAGATAGGATTATAATTTATTATAAAACATCCTTATAAAAAAAGTTGGAAATTTTTGGTTACCTGTTAACCCTTATCTTTTATTTTTTAATCCCATTAACCTTTTTGACAATTTTCACGGTATTAATGTTTTCTACCATTTAAGGTACAAAAATGTTACTATAAAATAAAAAATGAACCATAAATGGTTAATCGTTAATGGTTAGTAGTTTCAACCATATAACATTAATTTGTACAATTATATTATTTTTTATTTTTTAAAAATTTAATTGTATATTATTTATTATAAAATATTATTAGTGGAATTTTTGACATTATTCATTTACCTTGGCATTGAATACATTAATAAAGAGGGGAAATTAGAATATATTCTTTTAAAACATACATAAAATCTCATATAGTTATAGAAAATAGTCGGGGAATATTAATTCACAGATATTATAATCACCTATATTATTTTTAAATTCAATTTTTTAATTGAATAAATGTCATGTCGGTGTTGCATAATCATTTAAAGTAATTATTTCAACACTAGAAATTAAAAATAAATTACAATGATAATACATATTTTGTATTTCAAATAACTATTTATAATCAAATGTATCCTTTGTTTATATTTATCATAATAATTGAAGACTAATTAAATAATAGAAATGAAAATTCTGTATTTTTATTAAATAAAATAATATAAATTTAAAAATCATAGCCAACTGAAAATAAAAACTCATATATTAGAAGAATGGATTATTATAGATGAAATATTTTCAATAAATTAAATTATGTAAATTGTTAGGGTCATTTTTTAGTCATTATCATATTATTTTTAACAATAATTACTTGGTTTACCCTTACCATAGTGACCATTATTTACTATGGTTACCATTCATAGTGAAAGAAAATAAAATGATTATATTTAAAAAAATCAACTCATAATTCCAAATGTGTAACTCATTTATTTATATTAATGTTATATAAATAGAAGTAATTAATTTAAAATTAAAACTGAAAAATTAATGAAACATTTTATTTCAAAAAATAATTTTTCATAAAAATAAATTATAAAAATTATTTCAAAGTTATTAATAGTAGTATTAATAATATAAAAGAACAAATATTAGTTTTAAATATTTTTTAAAAAACATACTATTATATTCATGAAAAAAATCCACTTTTCATTAACATTTTTTTTCCAATATTCACTGGGGAATTAATATTTTTGGAAAAATAATAAAAATTCACTCTAAACTAATTTTGATATTTTTATTTCAAAATTATATTTTTTTTATCAAATAAATTTTTTAGTTTTAAAAATAATTATATTTTTTATCAAAAAAGTACCAAAAAGCATTATTGTAGAATTTTTTTTATAAATAAAATGAATTTACAAAACAATTTAGTGTTTAATACATAATAAATCATTAGTAAATTTTTATTGGCTATAAACTTCGTATATATTCATATTGTTTTGATTCTAATTCATACACATCAATTCAATAGTTAGATTATAATAGTCATATTTAAATAAAAATATATCATGATAACTTTAAGCTTAGTGTTTCGTGTTATATATGCTATCGAAAAAAATTAGTTTAAAATTTTATGATTTTAAATTATTCACCCATACAATAAATTAAATCCTCATAATTTGAACATGTGCTCAGTTCAAAATTTTGAAACACATTTTTGGAAAGCCCACATTGTAAAAAAAGTTAATAAAATATACTGAAAAAGGAGAATACTGAAAACAAAAGGACCAATAGATTTTTTTTAAAAAAAATTAAGATTTGAAATTAGATAACATTATAGAGAAGTGAAAATATTGAAATGGAAGAGAAAACTAATTCTCATGGACTAATAGAGAGTGATAGATAATATAGTCGTAATAATTTTAATGAACTCAAAACTGTAAAACTATGACGGTTGAAAAGACCATAGATTCATTAAAAATGAAGGTCATATGAAAAAATAATTACTTCAAGATAATTTTCCTTGAGTTGAAAATATACATTTCAATTTAGATTCAGATAAAAAATAAATTTAATTACTTGAAAAATATAATTTCATTTTTTATTCAATTTCCACAACAATCAGATCTTTTTCTATAAATGGTGAGTACTGAAGATGAATATATTATTTATGAAGCAGAAAATTATATTTCAAATAGACCAAATAATTCAAAAATTAATGAAATGTTATTCCACGCATTTTTATAAATTAATCAACACAAAAAAGATTAGAAAAATTAAAGATAATTCACAAAATGAACAAACATTATTGTGAATAAATAATATATTAATTCCAAAAATGAAATAGTAATACCCAATGATCAAAATAAATAATTCTATAAATAATTATCTATAAAATTCAAAAAACATATTTTAAACTTTGATTAACTCCCAAATATTATAATGAATTGATCACATATTATTCCATGATATATTTTACATTTATCTAAAATTGAAAATAGTTACTCAAAAATTAATATACCTAAAAATTTATATTGCATAATAATATAATCTCAAATATATGTTAATCATTTACATAAATAATCTGAATCAAAATAAATCCAAAAAATTTATTTTTTTATAAGATAATTCACCCATGATTCCTAAATAAATCACATAATATAATATAATTTTCCCTAAAATTATATTGATCTTCTTTCTATATAACATTAATCACATAATAACCAGATAAACATTCCATTAAATTTTGGTATATCAGAAAAAAATAAGTTTCCAAAATCAACATAATCATTCTCTATCAAATTGTTGAAGTGAAAAATAATATCATACTAACTAGGACATCACATGTGATGTTGGAAAGTGATTCACCATGGTCTCCCTTCGATTGTGGGTTCAATCCCCATAACATTCTAGATACAAAGAGTTTCCACCCTACTTGTGGGTTATCCTTTCAAAAAAACCAAATAAATATAATTCCTATAAACTTACCAAAAAATAATGAACATCTTGAAATGTGACCATATTACATTCAATATTAAATAATGTTATAACCCCAATGATTATCTCATACCCTCTAGCTTTCACCCCCACAAAAATAATAATATTATTATGAAATAATATTTTATGTTAAACTAAAGTGTAACATATACCTCAACCCAATAAAATGTATCCCAACTTATCATTAGTAACATTAAAATACAATCACATAAAGACTCTAAAAGGTTATATAATAATTTAAATATATGATCAACATTAGACTTGTCTTCCTATGAAACTTTTACATTTATCCCATACCATTATGGAATATCAGGGGCTACTAGAGGTCCATGTTCTCTAATTTATCATAATGGTTCATAGATGAAATGTGAATTATCCCAAGAATGTCTCCATAGTGTGTTACACAAGGTGTACAATAAGGGAAACACCCACTGTGCACCAGAATTATGGATGATATATACCCAATCAACTCTATTTTGTGTTATTATGCAAGATGTATCTCTGAGAAAACCACATCAGCGTGTATTATTTAGACATGGATGTATTTCAATAAAATCCATATAATATCCACTTACCAGAATTTTATGATATTGTTTTATAAATTGACTTATCATAAAAGTAATTTATAGGGTTATTTTCTGTAATCTAGTTTATCTCTATTATAGTTTCAAAAGTTTATAATAAACGTGATCCATTACCAATAGTAAACACCCCAAATCCAAATACCTAGAATCGACATGGTATATAATCTTAAAGGACCAATTAGTTTAGTTGTCTTGGAGAACCCGATACATACATGATTACAATATTTCATTGTAAATAAAAAAATACATTACATAAAAACATTTTTACATCATTGATATTATTCATAATATCCTTATCCACATCCTATGGAAAATAAAAACTATATATAGTGAACTCAATTTCTTAGTATGTGTTATGTACAATAGAAGATATCATGAATCAATAATGAATAACTAATATGTCATGGTAAATAAATGAACATGCATTCCATTTAATAAATAACTTGAGTTTAGAATGATTCAATGGATAATATCAATTAAATAATCACATGCATAATAATAACGAAAGTCTAAATGAAGGAAATGATTAATATTATACATCATGGTTTTAGAAATCATGATATTGATACCATCAAATCCTCACACAAAGATAGTTTAACTGAAGGGTATGTATACTGCAGAAACCCATTTAATACTATATTACCAAATTGTCTCATGAGACAAATAGATGCATCGAGGGGCTATATAATTCTATGCACACTAGTCATTTTATGTCCAATTCATTTCTCATGTATCAAATGACCGATTTAATGCATTAATAATATGCTATACCAATAAATACCCATATTGAGTAAAGAATACATAATATTAATACTTCCCTAGTTAATCAAAAAACCATAAAATTAATGCACCTTATGTGGATGTTGTATTAGTTTTAGGAAAAAATAATATCCATGAAATAAATAGTACTTGTATTAAGAGAAATTTTAATTTTTTTGATAAAAAAGTAAATATTTAAAAATAAAGGTAATAACAAGTAAATGGTAAAATATATCCATAAATTTATTATAAATATTGTTTTTGAAATAAATTAATTTATTTTATAGAATAAAAAAATTATCCAAATATTTTTGTTTTTAATACCTCCATAATATTATAGAAAAAGATAATATGTGTAAAATGGTTATGGTGGAAGGAAGTTTTGTTAATTCAGTATAAGTTAAAAAAATTACTTTTTATTTTTTAAAATAAATTTAAAAATGACCAATTTCAAGAAAACATTAGATGTGTTCATTTCAAACCAATTAAATATTCAAGGATGGCATAAAAAATCATTTATAAATCATTTGTTTAAATAAAAATAATTTTCATTATTAAAATATATAAATTTTGGGTATGGTTAAAAAAATAGACCATATCAATAACAGAAATAAGGTCATATATACTTTTAAACATTCCTCTTGATCGAGTAACATAAATTGAATCATCTATTATCCTAAAATTATCAAATATAATCCTAAAATCTATCTCAAAGAATATAATTAGATTTTAAAATACTTATCATGTTAAAATAGAATCAAATAGATATAATTTTAAGTTAATATAAGGATGTGTTGATTTTCTATTATCCAAAAAATTTGGACAAGTTTACTTATATTTTTACCCATATATTTTAGTTTTAACCACAAATATCCCTTTTTATAATTACCACAACATCCAAGTTTTCTACCATTTAATTGTCAATAATGTTACAATAAAAATAAAAGATAGCCATAAATGTATCTTGGTTGAATTTCCAAATGGTATACCATCAATTTGAGAAAATATATTGTTTTTATTAATTTTAAACCATTTAATAAAATATTATTTATTATATAATATCATTAATGTCATTTTTGGCACTATTCATTTAATTGTTTTGTTAATACATTATAAAAATGGAGAATTAAAATATAATCCCTTAAAAACTCCCTAAAATTTCATTTCATCTATAAAATTCTTGGGATACATTATTTCATTCAAATTACTTTTTTTTTGTTTTTAAATATTTTATTTTATTTTTCTATTAACATAGTAAATATAATGTTGGTGTTGCGTAAAATTTTAAGGTAATAATTTAATCACCTAAAATTATAAATATATTATCAAGATAAAAGAAATATTTTTAACCAAACATTTTCTCTATTTCTACATATGTTGAAAATCTAATGATGATAAAACATAGTGAATGACATATTTGAATTTTATTTAAATAAAATAATATTAAGGTCAATATCACAGTTAAATGGAAAAATCTCGTATATTTGAATATTGGACGAGTCACTACAAAATATTTCACTTTTTCCAACGAGGGAATATCTATTGGTAAAAGTGTATTTTCTGTTGGTAAAACATTTTACCAACATATATGTCCCAATCACAAAACTTTCGGTGAAAACTCTGTCGCTAAATGTTTTTGCGACAGATAAAATAGTTCTGTTACAATTATAATAATACCAACATATAATTTATATATTGGTAAAGTGTTTAACCACAAGTTCTAATGAAAAACTTTTCTGTTGGTAATAATATTATCAACATATAATATTTGTTTATAAATTAAATTTGAATAAAAATTATAAATTTTTATTTATAATAAGAATTTATATTATATTTATTAATTTATCATATTTTTAAACAAAAGAAAATTTTCACACATGTTAAAAAAATTAATTATATTAATAATGAAATTTAATAAAAAAACGAAGGTCCTCAACATGATCCCCCGAACAAGATCCATCCACCATATCCATGTCATGCCAGCGAGCCAACTCATACACCAGGACCATCCAGTGAGTTAAAAAAAGCACTCCAAGCCAACTCTACCCAGCAAGTCAACTCCAAAACTCCAGGCCAGATCCACCCAGAGAGTTAACTCCAACACTCCAGGTCAGGGACTAGCACTAGGGACTATCCAACAAGTCAGATCCAACCAACTAGTCATCTCCAACATTCCATGCTAACTCCAACACAAAGGACCAGCCAACGAGTTAGCTCTAACACTTAATCCACAATCTATTTCTCTTACACATCGGTTGTCGTTGTCTTGGTTCACACCGGTGGTTGGAAGTAACTAATCATACCCACTCATAAACATGTCCCCTTTCATGCACTTGTGGATGAAAATAGTTCACCTCCAATCTAACACTGACATCAAGAAGATCTAAAGGGTTAAACATATTTTATATTAAAATATCATAACCAATAAGGAATTTGAATATTAAGTCAAACATAGTTAATAATATCATTTCTTTTTTACATATTTCATAAAACATCCTACATACCAAAAACATACCCAAAAAACATATGTTCCACTGTTTTACAAGCAACATATCAATAAAAAAGAGAACTAAAAAGAGAATGTTGCGTACTAAAAAAGAGATCAAAATCCATGAATCAAGCATATGGGGAAAAAATGGGGCCTATAGTACCAAAAAAAAATAGTTCTGGCCTTAGAAAAAAAACCAAGACAAAAGAAGAAACCACAAATAAGGTAGTTGGAGAATAGAATGAAGCGTTATGTATATAAAAACCTCAGTTAGTGACTAAAGAATACGTGTAGTGAGGCCTTGTATGAGATTGCTAAATACTAAACATGCTTCTGAAAATATGGAGCTCATGAATTACATAGAAAAACATATGCATCCAGTAGTATATAAAAACTGAGGCCTTAAAATATATATAGATTAAATAAAACTCAAATACATACAAAGTATCATATAAAGAAACATGTTGTAAGTATAAATACTATAAGAAAAACTGAAGCCACTACTCAAGAAAATAGTGGTTGATGATACCAGAAAACTAAATTCACGATACATGTCCATGATTCAACTGTTATGATCTCTGAAATAATTCATGCAGTACAATTATAAATTTCATCTAGGATAATTGGAAAATGGTGTTACTAACTGCATCTATGAAACTAAAGAAAATGTGCCCCAAGTTTCATGTTTTCTAAGCCAGATGGAGATAACAAGACATGTCCGCCACATGAATTCTACTATGAATATTGGGATTTTAGGCCTATATATTTTTATAATATGATTTATTAGAACATAAAAAAAAACAAAAAAAATACTAAGTTAAATCATAGGAATAATTTAAATTATTTTTGGTATTTATTCATTATACTATGAAAGGTGGAAGATTGTATTTTCACTGCATGTAAGTTGTAAATCTTTTAAAAAAGAAATCAAAAGAGATGAAAATTAAACTCAAATTAGATATCTATATTGTGCTTTTAAGAGTAAGAAAATAGTCGGTTTGGTTAAAACTGTTCAGAATTTTCAAAAACTGAAATAACCAACCAATGGTTTTTTAATAGTTGACTCTACTGCTTTGGAAACCAAAACCAAAACAACCAAAAAATATATGAAATGACTAAATTTGGTTGTTTCAAAATAACCAAAATAACCATGATTTGAAATATTATTTAATTTTGTAAAAAATGAAAAGTAATAGTGTCCAACATTGCAGGCCTCATCTCCAAATGCCTATCACCAACTGTATTCCAAATACCCAACCAATAGCATTCCAAATGAATGGTAACAGTATCACAACACCCTCAAATGTCCAGTACCATAGCTAATATGGATTAAAACTCCAAATAATAAATTCCAATTAAAAAAACATGACTAATCAATAGTGTATTTACAAAACTAAAAATACTATAAATAAGAACTTGCTTGTGATTTATAATGACCAGACTCCAAATAAGAAATTTCAAATGCAAAAACATGACTAATCAATAATGAATTTACAAAACTACATATACCATAAATATGTGATTCAAAACCTATGATAAATTATGTGTTAATGTTATATTTTTCCCATTTGCTAAGTCATTGAAACACTTATTTTTGTCTCTAAACCAAAATAAAAAATCCACATGTCCTAAAAATAGAAACCACCTCAATTAAAAGGAATCACATAAAAAATTCCCATCGAACTGGATGAGAATATCCCAAAGACTAACCTATGGTGAGCCTGTGGAACTAAAATATATCCACTACACAAGTAATGGCTAGAGAACACCCAAATATTCATACAAATAAATTGAATTTTAAATCTATTCATTCCTACTTTTAAGAGATACATGTAAAATATGGCAAGATATCATACCACAAATATGAACAAAGATTCAAAAATTCCAAGGTACGTCCGATGTGCTTTTATTTCACGTAATCATACAAAGGATCTCCATCAATGAAGAATGAACTAACAAGAATGGGAAAACATAACAAATACATTCATCTAGGAAATAAAGTGTTGTTGGATAAATCTACCAAAAATTAAATTAAGATATTGTATGCAGATAAAATAATTCAAACCGTATGTAGATGAAATATATGAAATTTTTTATTCATACATAACAATTTTTGAATAACATAAATCTAGAATTTAATGTATATAGAATTACGTTTCAATAATTGAAACTATATGCAAATTAAATATTAAAATTAAACTTTTTGAAAATGAAACTTTTCAAAAATGAAACTATATGCATAATGACTTATTCATTTGGACAACACTATATGTAAATGATATATGTGTACATTTTTCAAATGAATTATACAACAAAATTATTCATACAGTTTTAAAATGAATTAATTCCACCATTTTAGATTAAGTATTAATATGATATATGAAGACAATTTACTCACATATACATAATTAACTCATATATGTATACAGTTAGAAATGATCCACATCATTCCTGTACAGTATATGCAGTTAACTCATACATATTTTCTTTTCGTAATGGTTTACCTAATTACTTATATGGAATTGGGTATAAATTCTCGTATGATATATGAGATTTATTTGTGAGATTACCCAGTACATTATCATGAGATCCGCATCATTCATGTAAAGTTTCATTCCACATTATTTATGTACAATATATGAATACATTTTACATATATGTGCATATGGTTTATTCTTATGAGTTACACATGTTGTTTCCTAAAGAATTATTAAAGAATATATCAACATATTTATGAAAATGAATTATGAAATTGAAACCACATGCAGATGCATTATAGAATGTTTAAATATTTCCCCTCTAATAGAATACAAACACATGGATATATACTACAAAAAACTGTAATTAAAATATGGATGAGAATTGCCTAACTGGATATAACCATGTAATAATACTGTATATTTGAAAATATAGGATTCACTTCACTGTGTTCACATTGAAAAACATATGCTACTTTTTTGATCTCATTTTACTCTATGACCTTTGATTGACACGCTACAAACAAAATCCTTGCAGAGACAGAACATGATTTTGATTAAGAGAGCTTTGTTAAAAGAGAGCATGTCCAAACTGATTTCACCAAAGACACTTAAATATTATAAGACATTAAAAAAAGTCAATATAGATCAATTCTAGATGAAAAGGAAACTTGAATAGACAACTATTTTCTTGAAATTTATTGGTTCCCTAGTGGTAATATCTTTTTATGGTTGACTGAAACTCAATGCTTTTAGTTTCATTTTCTATATTAACTAATAATTACTCTTCCATTATTTTTTCTTTCTATATTTTATTTTTCTATAAGTTTTGTTTTATCTTGTCTCATGTTAATGTATGGTTGGGGGTTTTATAAGTTATATCTAATTCTTCATTGATTTACATGCTATTTTTTCCCAAACAATTTCACAGGTGGGGTACTAGTGTTAACTTAATTTTTGATTGAAAATTTTATATAAATTTTGGACAAAAAATATGTTTTAAATTTTTATTATTATAATAAATTTAATTTATTAATTTCAAATAAAATTCATTGTTATTACTCATTTATTAATTTTCAAGACTTTAAAATGTCTTGATAAAAATTTAAACTCTTATTTTAATTTAAATGAATCATGTTTAATAGTTTTTCTAATTGAATGGTATATGAATTAGAAAAAAGTTTGAAATTTATTTTATTAGCTCTTCTTTGAGTGGTGTCGTGGAATGAATTGTGCTACCATCTTTTCAACAACCTTCCATGACTTCTATTCAATGTTCGAAATTAGAGTTGATGTGATGAATTTAGGATATGATAGGATAAATTTAGGATCTCCTGTCATCTAACACAGACAGGGAATATGGATTTAGAAACAATGTTTTAGAAATTATCATTTTAAGTGTTCTGATTGCACAAATAAAGGTTAATATTTATGTTACAACCATAAAAGTCATGATGAATGTACAAGTCTAACATTTTGTCATCTAGAAATAATGATGTTTCTACCAAAACACAAATGGAAGGTCTGAGTGTTATTACATGTGCATTTAGTTATAGTTAACCATAAAATAGTCTCTTATGTTCATGTGGAAAACCATATTATTTTTGTAATAACATGGATTCCACTGCCCAATGGGTATTGAAAAATACTATATCAACTCACCTAGATAAAACAGAAACATAGAATAACATTTTCAAGTAGAGAAACCATATAAACCAGCAGCTATTAAAAATTAAACAATCATATCCTGCCAGTGGTACTCTCCAGTACATCTTATTACATAACAAAATTAAGAATCATGACCTGCAAGTGTTCAGGGAACAAAAAGGATAATATTTAATGTTTCTTTTGACAAAATTCTTCTATGTAATGTTGCTCAAAAAAATTGTTGAAGCATAACTCATTATTGGGAAGTTGTAATTTTCAGGCATGGCAATGATTCTCACAAGGACCAAATGTGGTAATAACCAACAACTCATTTATTAAGGACAAGTATATAAGAGAGTTGGAATAAAAGAGTACCACATTATTGAAGTCTTTACAAATCCTCAAGGATCTCTAATGGGAAAAAATATCTAAATAATATGTATATAATGGTAAGTATAGATAACCACTAGTTTTTATTCATTCCCTTTAATGTAAACCTACAAGGAGTAATATATGGTTTATCATTTCCACAGTACTATTTATCTTGAAAACCTGGTTATTAATAATTTCAGAAAATATTCAACACTTAATAAAATGTAGAGATAAGGAAAAACACACAAAAATAATATTCAAAATAATTTTTTAAACATATGTGCTAAAACTCAACCACCTTTCCATCCAAGTCATGAACCATGAGAGAATGAAGAGGGGATTCAATGTAGATGGTTAAACCCATACAGTAGTGGAAAATTATTTCAATTCGATGAGAACCATCAGAGGCTTCTCCTCACTAGATTTATATAATGTGTAGGACAGTAATATGGTAGAGTATTCATTTGTTGAGACACCCAATTGATGTCATCAAAAGATAGAAATGGAGTAATTGGGTCTAAGATGGTATAAAAAGGTGGAGGTGATAAAATCACCAAAAAATAATTGGATTATGCAATTAGAATACTAAAATCATAAAACAAATTAAACAAGAAAACTCTTTTAATCTTAATTTTGAAGAAACTCTAACTGGAATTCAATTCAAACATTATATTACCATGATTTAAAGTTCTTAAAACATGAAGAGAATTAATACATACTTGTAGCCTCAAAAATAGACCAATTTCATGGGAAATGGGTTTCGGTCCATGCTCTTCCCGACATCTCGGCATTATAGTTGAAACAGAAAAAAAATGTCGAAAATCAGTGGAGGGAGTACTATTGGAAGCGGCGGAGAATCGAGGTTGTGGATTTCGATACGAGTGATGGTGAGGAACTGGTCATGTGAGTGTAACATGTGTTGGTAGAGGGGGTTGGTGTAGAGACACGACTAATGAAGAAGCTGAGAGAGGGGAGGTGCGGTTGTGCGGGGAAAACGCAAATGGATTTACTGGTTATTTTTATTTTATTTTTCATTTTAACTTTCTGTTAATGTTTTTTAAAAACTCATCCTGGTAAAATATATCTATGATATAATTTTAATTTGTTACATATAAAATATATCTTAAATTAAATTTACAATTTCTGATAAATATTTATTAATATCATATTGTTAATGTGTACATAATTCTTAGCAATTAAATTAAAATTTTGTCTTATAATCGTTTTCTTTTTTTATATAAAAAAATTTAATAAACACCTAATTGTAATTAACCAATATTTTTATTTTTAAATGTTTCATTTGTAGTGAATAAATAATAACATGTTTTATGTTGAAAAAGACTATTTGTAATAGTAATTAATAATAATAATTATATTTGTTTGTAAAAAAAGTTTTTGGTGTTAATATGATAATGTGACAAATAAATTTATTGGTAAAATATTTGTTGGTATTAAACAATTAATAAAAACAAATATTTTTTTGGTAAAATTAAATGTTGGTATTTAAAGTTAGTATCAACAAAACTCAGTATCTATTGGAATTACTCATTTTTTCCAACAGATATATTATCTGTCAATGGATTTTTGTTGGTATAAGTCTTTTTTTTGAAGTGAGTATGAAATAAATAAGATCATAAAATTATGTTAATTCATGTTTTAGGTTCATTATACAGTCATTATCATATTATATTTATCCATAATTACCTAATTTACCAATACATGGTGACAAATATTTACTATGGTTACTATTCCTAATGTTCAAAAATAAAAGTTTTCAATTTACCAAATTTGGACCTCTTAATTACAACTATGGAATCTTTTTTTAAGATTAAATTTCTATAAGTTGCAAAAAATAATTTAAAATCTACACACAAAATTATATGGAAAGCTATTTTAGAAAAACTTTTTTTATATACCATAATATTTTTATACCATATTAAATCATAAAATTGATTCCAACAAATATAATTATATTTTAAATAATTTTAAAGAACCTATTTATGTTTTAAATTAATTTTAAATAAAATCGAACTTTGTAAATTCTAGAAACAAAAATATAATCTCTAATAATAATATATATTTTTCACTATTAACTTGAAAATCAATATTTTCATTAAAAATTCACCATAATAATATTTTGATATTCAAATATTAAGTTTTATGTTCATTTTAAAATATAAATTTACTAAATTTCAAAATTTTAGTTTTTATTTTTTTTAAAAAAAATAATTTTTTAAACAAAACATGTTTTTAAGGAATAAAATGATTTTTAATAAAATAATAAATATTTATTTTATAAGAATTAATCAAAAAATATTTATTTAGTATGATATTAATATATATTTTATAATATGTTTATTCTAATTCATACTATCCAATTCATTGGATTGGTTTTAATTGTTATATTTAAATACGAATATTTCATAGTTCCTTTAAGATTTGTATTGCTTATTGTATACACTATCAAAGAAATATTTGTTTCAAAATCTAAAGATGTTACATTCCCCATATTTATTCTCCATAATATTATAATGATTATCATTGTCTATAATTTTAATAACAAGGATATTTAATTAGTAATTTGATATGAATAAAATCATAACAGATTGACTTTGAGATTAAACTATCCCCCTTTGGTTTACTAGTAATTATCACTTCATCCTTTGATAGGGCCTCATGGAGTTAGAAGTGGGTAGTCATCCTCCATAGATTTCTTCTATGGTTCATCCTACAATTTATTTCAATTCTTATGATACACTGCCTTTTCATCCACTTGATAAGAGTATTGATTTCCAAGATTATGGTACTTATATTAGTGAGTGATGACATTGATTTTTACTCTAATCCATTTGACCAAAATGTTGTCTATTCTCTCGTATCTTCTATATATTATTCTATAACTATAAATTCCCTACATAATGAAATTTATTTTATACCTATGAGTATAAATTATATCTATATAAATGATTTTTTTAAACTTATCATGCACATATTTTTTTTAAATGAAAAAATTGAATAAAAAATATAAAGAAAATGAAAAATGTAGAAAAAACTTCATAATGACTCACAAAATCCTAGGAAGTGAAAAAATATTCTAATAAATATGGATATATATGGAGATAATTAATAGGATTAATAATCCTTTAAAAGTATACCAAGGGATATGCACACATTTTTTCTTATTGATGAAATATGTTATACTCAAAATATCTTCTTTATTTAGATTGTTTTTATTTTTTATTTCAAAAATAATTAGAAGCATGAAAAAATATAGTGATATGGTATAGTGATATTTAATTACATGATTATAATGGATGATATTCAACATTAAAATAATAATGAAATCCTAGGGATGATCTCCAATTATGACATATCATAGTAATACTAACATGCTTTTTGTTTAATATTTAAATTCGGTAAAATAGATCAACATCATTCACCAATTAACCTCTCTTACATTGTTCATATAACAAATAAGTAAATTATAATCACTTACAAAAAAACATTTTGAATATACCTAAGTTTAGTGGTAGGTGACGTCCCTCGATTTAGTAGATAAACCCCTGACTCTCTAATCTATTAGATTGAAAAATTGATGTAGTCCCACTATAAATAACTCATAATCATTGATTCACTCCCAACTCTACTGAAATATACCATTTAATAAATAATTTGATAATTAATGGAATCATTGATCATGAATAATAGAGAACTATATAGGATTTATCATAGACGATGTGGGACCATCATCACACCAAACCACTTTAACTACAATACGTCACAACATAAAATGAAAAAAATGAAAAAAGAGAAATATTGTCAAAATTCATGGGATAATTGTAACATCCTACCCTTAATGACTTTTGAGATAGTAGTGATACTAGTCACCACATAAACTCAAACATTCCTCCCCCTATGCCAGAGGATTTTGACTAGTAGTGTGGGTCTAATGATGGTGCGGTGGGGATAATATAAACTCATGATCAGAGCAGTGAAAAGGTATATCATATATAACTTAATTGACATAGAACAGATACTATTTTAATAAAATAATGTGAATAATACGATTAATATAAAATTAGATAAAATCTCCAACACCAAATATAAAAATATGTAAGCATTTCTAAAAGATGTAACTATAAATGATTGAGTAAACACATTAAAAGAGATGCACTAAGAGTATAAGAAATAAGAAAATCTCCAAGGATGTCTTCATGAGAATCATGGGATCTTTACCAGTCTTGTGGTACTATCTCCCTATGTACAAGCATAAAATGAAAACAATGTCTAGTGAACCTAAACCTACAATCATGAGGACTGTTTGGGTACCTCAATGCAATGAAATCATGAATAGCATGTGAGATATACTTAGTATACCAACACTAATGGTATATAGATTTATCTAGTCCATGAATATAAAAAACATCATAGTGACGGTATAAAAAGTAAGAAATAAAAATATAAAATATTAAATTTGGCTCAGGTTTCTTAGGGACACATGGCTGATCATGCCTATTTCTTCCTAATCCTAAATATATCAAACCATTATCAACATGTGTAGATATAATATGTAAAAGTGTATGGGTGGGTGTGTGTGTGTGTATTACTCCCCTGAAACATATAAAAGGAAGCTTAACTAGGCTGTTGTTGGAGTCCAATGTAATTACAGACCTAACCCAAGCATGTTATTTGGTTTGGATTACACATCCTTAGATTTGATACGTTTGCAATAAATATCTCAAATAAAAATGTAAACTAGTTTTTAAATCAAAGGCATACTGAGAGATTAATATAGACGGCTTCTTGAGCCTATCTAATGTAACAACCCAAACTTTTTGAATAGTATATTAACTTACTCTTAGCGATTTAATAGAGATGTTAATGGTTAATGTAGAAAGATGAGTCGATGGATTCATCCAGTAGACTCGAACCTTATGAAGCCCACTTATCAGAGCTTTGGAAGGAGGTGGCATCTTTGGGCTTCGCTTTGGACCAAGCCTAAGCCGAACTCCAGCATGTCAAGCTTGAACGAAAATGCCTGCAGGAGAAGTTCAAGTTAGTAGAGATTACTACTAGGTCAATGTTATCTGAGACTCCCTCAGATTCTCTCACCATAGCACACCTTAAACTTAGGTCATATGCTGGTGTTATAAGGGGCTATGTGACGAGACCGTAGCTTCTTTATGTAATCCTTTGGGATGAATAAATTGAGATTTCCTCCTTTAGTGATGTTTGTGAAATTTCAAATATCCAAATAATTTTAGGATGTATTTTATTGATGAATTTTGAAAAAAGGAATATTTTAAAATATTTATGTAAACCTTAAATAATTGATGATGTGTAATGATTTTTAAAAAATAGTCTTCTGTAAAAGTGTTCAATAAGGAATTTGGAGTCTAATAAGATCAAATTAATTTTTGATGAATAATAAATTATGAATAGTGATTTTATGCTTAGGATTAGTAATGTGACCAAATGGATTAGTAATCTCACTTAAAGAAAGTTTTAATATAATTTAGACACCTTGATTAAGTAATGTGATTCAATAAAATGGGTAAATAATGGTTTCATAAATTATTAATCAAGTATCAGTTTTTTTGGTTGAACAGTGTTTTTTAATTAAAAATTAAATTAAAAGTATTTAGAAAATTATTTTTATAAAATTTAATTTATTTTTTAACTCAAAGAATTGATATTATGTTATGGTAATTTTTTGGGATTTTTCAGAGAAAGATGAATTTTCAGTGAATAGTAAAAATGCAGTTTTAGGGTTTCGGTATGTTAAATTACATCATAACTGTGTCATGATGATGTCATGAGATATTTCAAGGTATGGTCTACTAAAGGGGATGAATTATTGTGTGAGGTGTCCCAAGTGGCCAATACCATGTGCAAATACCATGGGCAAGCCCATGGTTTTTCCAATACCACCAATGAGGTGTCCTTTGGCCATTAATGCCTTATCCCTTCACTTTTCCTATAAATACCAAGACATCCTCTCATCCATTAGACTCCAAAACCATCCTCAACGAATTTATGGTCCCCTTATCTACCAAGAAGTCCTCCCAAGGTTCCCTCAAGCCCCTCAAGGTCCCAACCATTGAGTCTTAAGTGTTATGTTTAAGGTAAGGGATTCGACCTCTCTCTTTATTTTCAAGTAATCTCTTTCATGTCAAGTATTTCAAGTTACTTTTTATTTATGTTGTGGTATGATCTATATATATATATCATATTGAACTCTTATTTTCATATGATGATATACCCTATTTTGATCTTTTCAAATCATTTTTGGTTGAAGTTTATGTGACACCGTTAGGCTGCCAGATTTTCATAAGAGAAATCTAATTTTTGTCTTCCTTCCATTTTTTTCATTTCAAATGGTATGTCCTTAAAATTTCATTAAAATGTTCATATATCCTTCATATTTTGTCCCTCTAATTTTTATGGGTCATTTATGATTGTTTTACCAATTTCCCCTCTCTTTTCAATGTTTTCTAAAACCCCGAAACATTGCCGTTATGCTGCAGAATTTCCGTCTCAAAATGTCTCTATCTTTTTCTAAAGTTCTTTTATTTTATTAAGTGAATACTCAAAGATTTATCTTCTATAGGGGTATTCACATATATAACAAGTTGTTCTATTTTAAATTCTGGGATTTACATAAATGATACCCGCTCTCCCTTTCCGTGGGTTTAAAGTGACGTAAAGATCATGTCTTTAAAGAAGTTTTTAAACGTTAGGATTATGAAATGAAACCCATTACTTTTTTGCTATATGGGTTTTTTATGAAACGATTGATGATGATATATGTGGCTAAAATGGTAATAAATACATGTCAAGGGTTCTCCCTGATAGTGCTCCAATGCATTGGGTAAAGACTTAATCTCTAGAGATGACTATTTTTAACGACACCTTAGTGAATAAACTTGGTAATTTTTAATGAAACCTTGGGGATGGACCTTGGTGAAACAAAAATGATTGTCAATATTAAATGTTGTAGCCACATCTTCAAGTTATGAAAAATGTTATTTTTATTATGATATGCCTCATGATTTCTTTCTCATGCCTTAAAGTTCTTTTCATGACCTTATTGAAGTATCTCGAGTTCACATGTAATATGTTTCTCTTGTTTCCCTTATTGGGCCTTCTGCTCACCCTTTCTTTTGATGTATGTCCCCAGGTTATGAGATGCAGTAATGAAACTAGGATGAACTTAAGGAGAAGCCTTTCAAGTGTTTAATAATAATGTTTTATGTCATTTTCATGTATTATGTTCCTTGTTTCCAAGACACTAAACCTTAAAGAGCCTCAGTTTTGTGCAATATAATGAAAGTTATGTTATAAAAAGGCGGGATTCCACAGTTGGTATCAAAGGATGGTTTAGTTATTTGTGGAAATTAGGATATAAAAACTTTAGGAAGAACCCTATATAAAAGTTTAAATATAGGAAAACTTACTGGTATTCTGGTAAGTATTGTGTAAGTGGTTTATCAAACAAATACATCCCTGTCTGGATACGAGTAGGTAGAGGCGGCTTTGGCACAGATGTATATAGGGGTAAAACCCGAAAACACCGCTTTGAGCTAAACTCGAACGGGAACTGGTGCACGATAACAGGACTTGCTGCACTCTTAGTTACAACACTCCTGGGGGATATGTTTGGTTAATCACAAGCTTTTTATGAATCATTATGAAGGAATTATAGAGAAATGTAATTGTCTAAGCATTAAGTCTTAGTTAAAAGATTCATAAATGAAATAAGTTTCTCACTAAGGTTTTATCATTTTAGAAAATGGCGGGAAATAGGAGGAACTGTGCAGATGGTGACCGCAATGCACCATGTGCTGACGACTCTCCGATGGAAGCTGGAATGGAAACATTCATGCGAATGATGAACCAACTGACTCAAGTTATGAGTAATAACTTGAATCAAGATGAAAGGCCGATATCACCACGAAGGGAAAAACACTCTGTTGAGTCCTTCATGCGTCAACTACCACCAACATTCAGTGTATCTACTGACCCATTGGTTGTGGAACAATGGATAAGCTCCATTGAAAAGATATTTTCTGTAATCCTTTGTTCGGAACAAGAAAAAGTCACCCTTTCTGTTTACCGCCTAGAGGGAGATGCTGATCAGTGGTGGTCACTGGTAAAAAACATGAAGCCTAAAGGAGAGATGGAAGTTATGGAGTGGGAAGAGTTCCGGGGAATATTCTTTAATAAGTATTTCTCTCGTTCCATGAGAACGAGAATGGAGAAAGTGTTTCTCGAGATGAAGCAGAAGGAGAATGAGTCGGTCGGAAGCTATGAGATGAAATTCACCCAACTTTCACGATATACCTCTATCTTTGTCATGGATCCAAGTGGGAAGGTTGATAGATTTTTTGATGGACTGAGGCCTCATCTATGGAATAATATAGCCAACCGGGACTACGATAGCTATGAGGAGATCGTGCGGAGTGCAATGAAAGTCGAGCTAGAGTTTGGTGATACACAGTGGTCTCATAAATAAAATGACAAGAAGAGATCGTTGGAGCCCATTTTAGGGAAGACTTTTGATCAGGGAAGAGGTGGAAAGCAAATGAAACTTACCACATGCAATAAATCTGGGAATAAGTATCCGGGGCACTGCTTGATCGGAAGTGGAAAGTGCTACAGGTGTGGAAGAGGAGGCCATGTTGCTTGAAATTGTCGTAGTGAGGTGAAGCCTCAACTCCCCAACACTGACGACAGAGGAAAGATGGTTCCGACCCTACTCGAAGTCAAATTCTTCAAGTGTGGACAGCTTGGGCACTTTTCTAATCACTGTCCAAATCCGAGGGTAGTGAAGGGGAATCACCATCAACATCAGCAAAGTCCAAGAGAGCAAGGTCATGATTTTGCTATCACAACAACTGAAGTTGAAGTTCTGAACGACGTGGTAGCAAGTACTCTTATAGTCCTCTCAAAAATAGCAAGTACTTTGTTTGATTCTGGTTCTACGCATTCCTTTATTTACTCCAGGATTGCAAAGAATATAGAATCAATCCATGAACTACTTGAGGTAGAATTGTCAGTCAAGACTCCAAGTGGGATTATCCATGCATCAACAGTGTTTAGATACTCTAGTGTTTACTTTAGTGATCACAATATTATCACAAATCCAGTAGTCATTCCCATGTTGCAATTCAACATTATACTAGGGATGGAATGGCTCTCAAAGTATAATGCTAAGATAAAATGCAGAAGTAAGGAAATCTCAGTAGTCTTGAATGAACGACCTACAATTATCTTCCAAGGAGAGATATCCCGAACTGATCCCTATCTAGAAGCACCTCCTATATCTTTCTTTATGGATTTAATCGGTGATGATGAAGAAGTAAAATGGAGTATACAAATAGAATATGTTCCGATTGTTCAGGAATGCATGGATGTATTTCCTGAGGAGTTACCTGGACGTCCCCCAAAAAGAGAGGTAGAGTTCTCCATTGAACTCATACCTGGATCTCAACTGATATAAAAGACCCCATATAGAATGGAAATTGTGGATATAGAAGAGTTAAAGAAACAACTCCAAGACTTGTTGGATAAGGGTTTTATCGGACCAAGTGTGTCTCCTTGGGGAGCACCGGTTCTCTTTGTGAAGAAGAAGGATGGATCAATGGAGCTATGAATTGATTATAGAGAACTGAACGGGATCATAGTGAAGAACAGATACCCTCTTCCAAGAATTTATGATTTATTTGACTAACTTCATGGGGCTCAATTCTTCTCCAAGATTGACCTTCGATCTGGTTATCATCAACTGAAGGTGAAGAAGGAAGATATTCCAAAGACTGCCTTTCGATCAAGATATGGGAATTATGAGTTTACTGTTATGCCCTTAGGCTTGACTAATGCTCCTACTATTTTCATGGATTTGATGAATAGAGTCTTTAAGGACTACCTTGATAACTTTGTGGTAGTTTTTATTGATGATATTTTGATATATTAAAAAATTCGTGAGGATCATGAAGATCATCTGAGGGTTATTTTGAAAACTCTGCGGAAGGAGAGGCTCTTTGGAAAGTTCAGCAAGTGTGAGTTTTGGTTACAACAAGTGGCCTTCTTGGGGCACATTGTAACCAATGAAGGAATCTTGGTTGACCCATCAAAGATAATGGTTGTGGAGGAGTGGCCTCAACCCACAAAAGTAACTAAGATTCATAGTTTCCTTGGTTTAGCAGGATATTATCGGAGGTTTGTGAAAAACTTTTCACAGATTACTAATCCACTAACCAAGTTGACTCGAAAAGGGGTTAAATTCATCTGGACAAAGGAATGCGAGGAAAGTTTCCAAGAGATGAAGAAGAGATTGGTTACTGCACCTGTGTTAACACTACCCTCTATCAGAGAAGGATTCATTATTTTTAGCGATGAATCTCTGAAAGGGCTTGGGTGCGTCCTCATGCAAAATGAAAAGGTAATTTCTTATGCATCTCGATAGTTGAAGATTCATGAGAAGAATTATCCTACGCATGATCTAGAGCTGGTGGTGGGTTTTTCGTGCTCTAAAGATATGGAGGCACTATCTTTATGGAGAGAAATGTGATATATACACCGACCACCAAAGTTTATAGTATATTTTCACACAGAAAGAATTGAACATGAGACAAAGGAGGTGGTTGGAGCTTATTAAAGACTATGATTGTTCAATTCATTATCACCCTGGAAGAGCAAACAAAGTCATGGATGAATTAAGCAGGAAAGATCCTGTTGTTCTCGCAACAATGAGGATCCTAGGATATCCCTTGATTAAAGATCTAGTAAAACAGGACATGGGAATTGTATGGGAAGGGACATCATCAACCTTATCCCAAATGATTTCTCAACCTTCATTACTAGAGAAGATAAAGAAGGCTAAAAAATAATATCCTTTTCTATAGGAGAAGTTTGAGGCTGTAAAGGATTGGAAGTTCCCTGATTTCAATATTGATCAAGAAGGTGTATTGAAATTTCATACAAGACTATGTGTTCCATCTATTTCGGAGATAAAGAAAGAACTGATGGATGAAGCTCATAGCTCAACTTTCTCTATACATCCGAGAAGCACTAAAATGTATAGAGACCTTCGTGATCATTATTGGTGGGATAACATGAAGAGGGAAATTGCTGATTAAACTACAAGGTGCATGGTGTGTCAACAAGTAAAGGCAGAACGATAACATCCTAAAGGGGTATTACAACCGCTACCCATACCAGTATGGAAGTGGGATAATATCACTATGGACTTTGTAACTGGTCTCCCGAAAACATCCAAAGGAAATAATGCAATATGGGTTATTGTGGACCGTCTCACCAAGACCGCCCATTTTATCTCTATTCGGGAAGATTTCTCTCTGGATCAAATTTCCAAGATATACGTAAAGAAAGCGGTAAGGCTGTATGGGGTACCACTATCCATCGTGTCTGATCGTGATCCAAGATTCACATCAAAATTCTGGAGAAGTCTTCAACATGCTCTGAATACTGAATTGAATTTTAGTACAGCCTATCATCCTCAAACTGATGGCCAATCTGAAAGGACTATTCAGACACTCGAAGACATGCTGAGATTATGCTCAATGGAATTTAAAGGTGGATTGGATCAACACCTCCCATTAGTTGTGTTATCCTATAACAACAACTTCCATTCGAGTATTCAGATGGAACCCTATGAAGCTCTGTATGGGAAGGGATGTAGAACTTCTACTTGTTGGGATGAAACTGGTGAGAGAAATCATCTTGGGCCTGATATTGTGTAAGAGATGACAGAACAGGTTCATGCCATCTAACAACACATAAAGCCTGCTCAGAGTTGGTTAAAGAGCTATGCTGACAACCGTCGAAGGGACTTGGAGTTTGGTGTTGGCGACAAAGTCTTCCTTTGAATTTCTCCATGGAAGAGAGTCATGCGGTTTTGGAAGAAAGGGAAGATCATCCCTTGGTACATTGGCCCCTATGAAATCTTTGATCGCATAGGATAAGTGGCCTATCATCTAGAACTTACACCAAACCTAGCTCAAGTTCACGATGTCTTCCATGTATCTCTCTTGAGGAAGTACATACCCGACCCTTCGCATGTACTGAACCCAGAGGTGGTAAAACTGGAACATGACCTCTCTTATGAGAAGAAGCCAGTGGAGATCTTAGACCATAGAGACAAGGTTCTACGAAATAAAACTACCCACCTTGTGAAAAAACTGTGGAGGAATTATAAGTATGAAGAAGCGACTTGGGAACCCGAGGAAACAATGAAGCAAAAGTACCCTCATCTTTTCGACTAGGCCTCAAGTATAAAATTTCGGGGATGAAATTTCTTAATGGGGGAAGAACGTAACAACCCAAACTTTTTGAATAGTATATTAACTTACTCTTAACGATTTAATAGAGATGTTAATGGTTAATGCAGAAAGAGGAGTCGATGGGTTCATCCAGTAGACTCGAACCTTACGAAGCCCACTTATCAGAGCTTGGGAAGGAGGTGGAATCTTTGGGCTTCGCTTTGGACCAAGCCCAAGCTGAACTCCAGCATGTCAATCTTGAACAGAAACGCCTGCAGGAGAAGTTCAAGTTAGTAGAGATTACTACTAGGGAAATGTTATCTGAGCCTCCCTAAGATTCTCTCACCATATCACACCTTACACTTAGGTCATATGCTGGTGTTATAAGGGGATATGTGAAGAGACCGTATCTTCTTTATGTAATCCTTTGGGATGAATAAATTGAGATTTCCTCCTTTAGTGATTTTTGTGAAATTTCAAATGTCCGGATAATTTTAGGATGTATTTTATTGATGAATTTTGAACAAAGGAATATTTTGAAATATTTATGTAAACCTCAAATAATTAATGATGTGTAATTATTTTCAAAAAATTGTCTTCTGCAAAAGTGTTCAGTAAGGAATTTGGAGTCTAATAAGATCAACTTAATTTTTGATGAATAGTAAATTATGAATAGTGATTTTATGCTTAGGATTAGTAATGTGACCAAATGGATTAGTAATCGCACTTAAAGAAAGTTTTACTATAATTTAGAAACCTTAATTAAGTAATGTGATTCAATAAAATGGGTAAATAACGGCTTCATAAATTATTAATCAAGTATCAGTTTTTTAGGTGAATAGTGTTTTTTAATTAAAAATTAAATTAAAAATATTTAGAAAATTATTTTTATAAAATGGACTTTATTTTTGAACTCAGAGCATCGATATTATGTTGTGGTAATTTTTTGGGATTTTTCTGAGAAAGATGAATTTTCAGTGAATAGTAAAAATGCAGTTTTAGGGTTTCGGTATGTTAAATGACATCATAACTGTGTTGTGATGATGTCATGATATATTTCAACGGATGGTCTACTAAAGGGGATGAATTATTGTGTGATTTGTCCTAAGTTTCCAATACCATGGGCAAGCCCATGGTTTTTCCAATACCACCAATGAGGGTCCCTCGGCCATTAATGCCTTGTCCCCTCACTTTCCCTATAAATACCAAGCCATACTCTCATAAATTAGACTCCAAAACCATCCTCAACGATGTTATGGTCTCCTTACCTCCCATGGAGTCCTCCCAAGGTTCCCTCAAGCCCCTCAAGGTCCCAACCTTTGAGTTTTAAGAGTTACGTTTAAGGTAAGGGATTCGACCTCTCTCTTTCTTTTCAAGTAATCTCTTTCATGTCAAGTCTTTCAAGTTACTTTTTAAATATGTTGGGGTATGATCTCTATATCTATCATATTGAACTCTTATGTTCATATGATGAGATACCCTATTTTGATCTTGTAAAATCATTTTTCGTTGAAGTTTAAGTGACACCGTTAGGCTGCCGGATTTTCATAAGAGAAATCTAATTTTTGTCTTCCTTCCATGTTTTTCATTTCAAATGGTATGTCATTAAAATTTCATTACCATGTTCATATATTCTTCATATTCGGTCCCTATACTGTTTATGGGTCATTTATGATTGTTTGACCCATGTCTCCTCTCTTTTCAATGTTTTCTAAAACCCCGAAACATAGCCATTATGCTGTAGAATTTCCGTCTCAAAATGCCTCTCTCTTTTTCTAAAGTTATTTTGTTTTATTAAGTGAATAATCAAATCTCTCTATTCTATAAGCATACTCACATATATACCAAGTTGTTCTATTTTAAATTCTGGGATTTACATACATGAGACCCGCTCTCCCTTTTCGTGAGTTTAAAGTGATGTAAAGATCATGTCTTTAAAGCAGTTTTTAAACGTTATGATTATGAAATGAAACCTATTACTTTTTTTCTATATGGGTTGTTTATGAAATGATTGATGATGATATATGTGGCTCACATGATAATAAAGACATGTCAAGGGTGTACCCTGATATCGCTCCAATGCATTGGGTAAAGACTTAATCTCTAGAGATGACTATTTTTAACGACGCCTTGGTGAATAACCTTGGTAATTTTTAATGACACCTTGGGGATGGACCTTGGTGAAACAGAAATGATTGTCAATATTAAATGTTTTAGCCACATCTTCAAGTTATGAAAAACATTATTTTTATTATGATATGCCTCAATATTTCTTTCTCATGACTTAAAGTTCTTTTCATGACCATATTGAAGTATCTCAAGTTCACATGTAAAATGTTTCTCTTGTTTCCCTTACCGGGCATTCTGCTCACCCTTTCTTTTGATGTATGTCCCCAGGTTATGAGATACAGTAATAAACCTAGGATTAACTTAAGGAGAAGCCTTTAAAGTGTTTAAGAAGAATGTTTTATGTTGTTTTCATGTATTATGCTCCTTGTTTCCAAGACACTAAACCTTAAAGATTCTCAGTTTTGTGTAATGTAATGAAAATTATGTTATAAAAAGGCAGGATTCCACAGTTGGTATCAAAGGATGGTTTAGTTATTTGTGGAAATTAGGATATAAAAACTTTAGGAATAACCCTATATAAAAGTTTAAATATAGGAAAACTTCTTGGTATTCTGGTAAGTATTGAGTAAGTGGTTTATCAAACAAATACATCCCTGTCTGGATACGAGCAGGTAGAGGCGGCTCTGGCACAGATGTACATAGGGGTAAAACCCGAAAACACCGCTTTTAACTAGACTCGAACGGGAACTGGTGCATGATAACGAGCCTTGCTGCACTCTTGGTTACGACACTCCCATGGGATATGTTTGGTTAATCACAAGCTTTTTATGAATCACTATGAAGGAATTATAGAGAAATGTAATTGTCTAAGCATGAAGTCTTAGTTAAAAGATTCATAAATGAAATATGTTTCTCACTAAGGTTTTATCCTTTTAGAAAATGGCGGGCAATAGGAGGAACCGTGCAGATGGTGACCGCAATGCACCATGTGATGACGGCCCTCCGATGGAAGCCGGAATGGAAAAATTCATGCGAATGCTGAACCAACTGACTCAAGTTATTAGTAATAACTCGAATCCAGAAGAGAGGCCGATCTCACCACGAAGAGAACAACACTCTGTTGAGTCCTTCATATGTCAACGACCACCAACATTCAGTGGATCTAATGACCCATTGGTTGCGGAACAATGGATAAGCCCCATTGAAAAGATCTTTTCTGTACTCCTTTGTTCGGAACAAGAAAAAGTCACCCTTTCTATTTACCGCCTAGAGGGAGAAGCTGATCAATGGTGGTCACTGGTAAAAAACACGAAGCCTAGAGGATAGATGGAAGCTATGGAGTGGGAAGAGTTCCAGGAAATATTCTTTAATAAGTATTTCCCTCGTTCCATGAGAACAAAAATTGAGAAAGAGTTTCTCGAGCTGAAGCAGAAGGAGAACGAATCTGTCAGAAGCTATGAGATGAACTTCACCCGACTTTCACGATATACCTCTAGCTTTGTTATGGATCCAAGTGGGAAGGTTGATAGATTTTTCGGTGGAATGAGACCTCATCTGCGGAAGAATCTAGCCAACCGGGACTACGATAGCTATGAGAAGATCGTGCGGGGTGCAATGAAAGTCGAGCTAGAGTTTGGTGAGACACAATGGTCTCATAAATCAAATGACAAGAAGAGATCGTTGGAGCCCAGTTTAGGGAAGACTTTTGATTAGGGAAGAGGTGGAAAGAAAATTCAAATTACCACATGCAATAAATGTGGGAAGAAGCATCCAAGGTACTGCTTGATCGGAAGTGAAAAGTGCTACAGGTTTGGAAGAGGAGTCCATGTTGCTCGGAATTGTCGTAGTGGGGTGAAGCCTCAACTCCCCAACACTAACGACAGAGGAAAGATGGTTCCGGACCTACCCGAAGTCAAATGCTTCAAGTGTGGACAACTTGGGCACTTTGCTAATCACTGTACAAATCCGAGGGTAGTAGAGGGGAATCACCATCAACCTCAGCAAAGTCCAAGGGCGCAAGGTCGTGCTTTTTCTATCACAACAACTAAAGTTGAAGTTATGAATGATGTGGTAGAAGGTACTCTTGTTGTCCTCTCAAAAATAGCAAGTACTTTGTTTGATTCTGGTTCTACGCATTCCTTTATTTCCTCCAAGATTGCAAAGAATATAGAATCAATCCCTGAATTGCTTGAGGTAGAATTGTCAGTCAAGACTCCAAGTGGGATTATCCATGCATCAACAGTGTTTAGAGACTCTAGTGTTTATTTCAGTGAGCACAATATTATCGCAAATCTAGTAGTCATTCCCATGTTGGAATTCGACGTTATACTAGGGATGGACTGGCTGTCAAAGTATAATACTAAGATAAAATGCAGAAGTAAGGAAATCTCAGTAGTCTTGAATGAACGACCTACAATTATCTTCCAAGGAGAGATATCCCGAACTGATCCCTATCTAGAAGCACGTCCTATAGCTTTCTTTATGGATTTAATCAGTGATGATGAAGAATGAAAATGGAGTATACAAATAGAAGATGTTCCGATTGTTCAAGAATACATGGATGTATTTCATGAGGAGTTACCTAGACCTCCCCCAGAAAGAGAGGTAGAGTTCTCTATTGAACTCGTACCTGGATCTCTACCGATATCAAAGACCCCGTATAGAATGGAAAATGTGGATCTAGAAGAGTTAAAGAAGCAACTCCAAGACTTGTTGGAGAAGGGGTTTATCCGACCGAGTGTGTCTCATTGGGGAGCACCAGTTCTCTTTGTGAAGAAGAAGGATGGATCAATGCGGCTATGCATTGATTATAGAGAACTGAACGGGATCAAAGTGAAGAATAGATACCCTCTTCCAAGAATTGATGATTTATTTCACCAACTTTGTGGGGCTCAATTCTTCTCCAAGATTGACCTTCGATCTGGTTATCATCAACTGAGGGTGAAGAAGGAAGATATTCCAAAGACTTCCTTCCGATCAAGATATGGGCATTATGAGTTTACTGTTTTGCCCTTCGGCTTGACTAATGCTCCTGATAATTTCATGGATTTGATGAATATAGTCTTTAAGAACTACGTTGATAACTTTGTGGTAGTTTTTATTGATGATATTTTGATATATTCAAAAAGTCTTAAGGAGCATGAAGATCATCTGAGGGTTATTTTGAAAACTCTGCGGAAGGAGAGGCTCTTTGGAAAGTTCAGAAAGTGTGAGTTTCGGTTACAACAAGTGGCCTTCTTTGGGCACATTGTAACCAATGAAGGAATCTCGGTTGACCCTTCAAAGACAATGGTTGTGGAGGAGTGGCCTCAACTCAAAACAGTAACTGAGATTCGTAGTTTCCTTGGTTTAGTGGGATATTATCAGAGGTTTGTGAAAAACTTTTCAAGGCTTTCTAATCCACTAACCAAGTTGACTCAAAAAGGGGTTAAATTCATCTGGACAAAGGAATGCGAGGAAAGTTTCCAAGAGATGAAGAAGAGATTGGTTACTGCACCTGTGTTAACACTACCCTCTATCAGAGAAGGAATCATTATTTTTAGCGATGCATCTCTGAAAGGGCTTGGGTGCGTCCTCATGAAAAATGACAAGGTAATTGCTTATGCATCTCAACAGTTGAAGATTCATGAGCAGAATTATCCTGCGTATGATCTAGAGCTGGTGGCGGTTGTTTTTTCTCTAAAGATATGGAGACACTATCTTTATGGGGAGAAATGTGATATATACACCGACCACCAAAGTTTAAAGTATATTTTCACATAGAAATAATTGAACATGACACAAAGGAGATTGTTGGAGCTTATTAAAGACTACGATTGTTCAATTCATTATAACCATGGAAGAGCAAACAAAGTCGCGGATGCGTTAAGCAGGAAAGATCCTATTGTTCTAGCAACAATGATGATCCCAGGAGATCCCTTTATTAAAGATATAATAAAACTGGACATGGGAATTGTAAGGGAAGGGACATCATCAACCTTATCCCAAATGATTTCTCAACCTTCATTACTAGAGAAGATCAAGAAGGCTAAAAAAGAAGATCAATTGCTGCAGGAGAAGTTTGAGGCTGTAAAGGATGGGAAGTTCCCTGATTTCAATATTGATCAAGAAGGTGTATTGAAATTTAATACAAGACTATGTGTTCCATCTATTCCAGAGATAAAGAAAGAACTGATGGATGAAGCTCATAGCTCTACTTTCTCTATACATCCGGGAAGCACTAAAATGTATAGAGACCTTCGTGATCATTATTGGTGGGATAACATGAAGAGGGAGATTGCTGATTACACTACAAGGTGCCTGGTGTGTCAACAAGTAAAGGAAGAATGACAAATTCTTAAAGGGGTATTACAACCGCTACCCATACCAGTATGGAAGTGGGATAATATCGCTATGGACTTTGTAACTGGTCTCCCAAAAACATCCAAAGTAAATAATGCGATATGGGTTATTGTGGACCGTCTCACCAAGACTGCCCATTTTATCTCTATTCGGGAAGATTTCTCTCTGGATCAACTTGCCAAGATATACGTAAAGGAAGTGGTAAGGCTGCATGGGGTACCACTATCCATCGTGTCTGATCATGATCCAAGATTCACATCAAAATTCTGGAGAAGTCTTCAACATACTCTGAATACTGAATTGAATTTTAGTACGGCCTATCATCCTCAAACTGATGGACAATCTGAAAGGACTATTGAGACACTCGAAGATATGCTGAGATTATGCTTAATGGAATTTAAAGGTGGATGGGATCAACACCTTCCATTAGTTGAGTTCTCCTATAACAACAGCTTCCATTCGAGTATTCAGATGGCACCCTATGAAGCTCTGTATGGAAAGTGATGTAGAACTCCTACTTGTTGGGATGAAACTAGTGAGAGAAAGCTTCTTGGGCCTGATATAGGGCAAGAGATGACAGAACAGGTTCATGCCATCCAACAACACATAAAGGCTGCTCAGAGTCGGTAAAATAACTATGCTGACAACTGTCGAAGGGACTTAGAGTTAGGTGTTGGCGACAAAGTCTTCCTTCGAATTTCTCCATGGAAGAGAGTCATGCGGTTTGGGAAGAAATGGAAGCTCATCCCTAGGTACATTGGCCCCTATGAAATCCTTGATCGCATAGGATCAGTGGCCTATCGTCTAGCACTTCCACCGAACCTATCTCAAGTTCACGATGTCTTCCATGTATCTCTCTTGAGGAAGTACATACCAGACCCTTCGCATGTACTGAACCCAGAGGTGGTACAACTGGAACATGACCTCTCTTATGAGGAGAAGACAATGGAGATCTTAGACCATAGAGACAAGGTTCTATGAAACAAGACTACCCACCTTGTGAAAGTATTGTGGAGGAATCATAAGTATGAAGAAGAGACTTGGGAACCTGAGGAAACAATGAAGCTAAAGTACTCTCACCTTTTCGACTAGGCCTCAAGTATAAAATTTCGAGGACGAAATTTATTAAGGGGGGAATAATATAATGACCCAAAATTTTTGAATAGTATATTAACTTACTCTTAATGATTTAATAGAGATGTTAATGGTTAATGCAGAAAGAGGAGTTGATGGCTTCATCCAGTAGACTCGAACCTTATGAAGCCCACTTATCAGAGCTTGGGAAGGAGGTGGCATCTTTGGGCTTTGCTTTGGACCAAGCCCAAGCTGAGCTCCAGCGTGTTAAGATTGAATGGAAACGCCTACGGGAGAAGTTCAAATTAGTAGAGATTACTACTAGGGAAATGTTATATGAGCCTCCCTCAGATTCTCTCACCATAGCACACCTTACACTTAGGTCATATGCTGGTGTTATACGGGGCTATGTGATGGGACCGTAGCTTCTTTATGTAATCCTTTGGGATGAATAAATTGAGATTTCCTCCTTTAGTGATGTTTGTGAAATTTCAAATGTCCGAATAATTTTAGGATGTATTTATTGATGAATTTTGAAAAAAGGAATATTTTAAAATATTTATGTAAACCTTAAATAATTAATGATTTGTAATGATTTTCAAAAAATGGCCTTCTACAAAAGTGTTCAGTAAGGAATTTGGTGTCTAATAAGATCAACTTAATTTTTTGATGAATAGTAAATTATGAATAGTGATTTTATGCTTAGGATTAGTAATGTGACCAAATGGATTAGTAATCTCACTTAAATAATTTTTAATATAATTTAGACACCTTTATTAAGTAATGTGATTCAATAAAATGGGTAAATAACAGTTTCATAAATTATTAATCAAGTATCAGTTTTTTTGGGTGAATAGTGTTTTTTAAATAAAAATTAAATTTAAAATATTTATAAAATTATTTTTATATAATGGACTTTATTTTTGAACTCATAGCATCGATATTATGTTATGGTAATTTTTTCGGATTTTTCTGAGAAAGATGAATTTTCAATGAATAGTAAAAATGCAGTTTTAGGGTTTCAGTATGTTAAATGACATCATAACTGTGTCATGATGATGTCATAAGATATTTCAATTTATGGTTGACTATAGGGGATGAATTATTGTGTGAGTTCTCCCAAGTGTCCAATACCATGGGAAAATACCATTGGCAATCCCATGGTTTTGCCAATTCCACCAATGAGGGTCCCTTGGCCATTAATGCCTTGTCCCCTCACTTTCCCTATAAATACCAAGACAACCTCTCATCCATTCGACTCCAAAACCATCCTCAACGAAGTTATGGTCTCCTTACCTCCCAAGTAGTCCTCCCAAGGTGCCCTAAAGCCCCTCATGGTCCCAACCTTTGAGTTTTAAGAGTTAAGTTTAAGGTAAGGGATTCGACCTCTCTCTTTCTTTTCAAGTAATCTCTTTCATGTCAAGTCTTTCAAGTTCCTTTTTAATTATGTTGGGGTATTATCACTATATCTATCATATTTAACTCTTATTTTCATATTATGAGAGACCCTATTTTGATCTTGTCAAATCATTTTTGGTTGAAATTTAAGTGATGCCGTTAGGCTACCAGATTTTCATAAGAGAAATCTAATTTTTGTCTTCCTTCCATGTTTTTCATTTCAAATGGTATGTCCTTAAAATTTCATTACCATGTTCATATATCCTTCATATTCGGTCCCTATACTGTTTTATGGGTCATTTATGATTGTTTGACCCATGTCCCCTCTCTTTTCAATGTTTTCTAAAACCCCGAAACATAGCCATTATGCTGTAGAATTTCCATCTCAAAATGACTCTCTCTTTTTCTAAAGTTATTTTGTTTTATTAAGTGAATACTCAAAGCTCTTTATTCTATAAGCATATTCACATATATACCAAGTTGTTCTATTTTAAATTCTGGGATTTACATACATGAGACCCGCTCTCCCTTTCCGTGGGTTTAAAGTGACGTAAAGATCATGTCTTTAAAGCATTTTTTAAACGTTATGATTATGAAATGAAACCCATTCCTTTTTTTCTATATGGGTTGTTTATGAAATGATTGATGATGATATATGTGGCTCACATGATAATAAAGACATTTCAAGGGTGCACCCTGATAGCGCTCCAATGCATTGGGTAAAGACTTAATCTCTAGAGATGACTATTTTTAACGACGCCTTGGTGAATAACCTTGGTAATTTTTAATAACACCTTGGGGATGGACCTTGGTGAAACAGAAATGATTGTCAATATTAAATGTTGTAGCCACATCTTCAAGTTATGAAAAATGTTATTTTTATTATGATATGCCTCATGATTTCTTTCTCATGCCTTAAAGTTCTTTTCATGACCTTATTGAAGTATCTCAAGTTCACATGTAAAATGTTTCTATTGTTTCCCTTACTGGGACTTCTGCTCACCCTTTCTTTTTATATATGTCCCCAGGTTATGAGATACAGTAATGTACCTTGGATGAACTTAAGGAGAAGTCTTTAAAGTGTTTAATAAGAATGTTTTATGTTGTTTTCATTTATTATGTTCCTTGTTTCCAAGACACTAAACCTTAAAAATCCTCAATTTTGTGTAATGTAATGAAAGTTATGTTATAAAAAGGCGGGATGCCACATCTAAGGTGATTTCTAAAGTGGAACCCCAGTATCTGCCTAGGAGAAATATAAATACCAATCACCATAATATTCTATCCAATGAAATCTGTAAATGGAATCCCAAGTTTCTCTCTCAGCACAGTGTAAATATTGACCATCTAATCTTGTCCTAGTACACCACATAGGTGACCAAGTATCACTTATGGTATGGTATAACCATAACTCCCACAAAGACCATCCAACGTAACTCTCATAGGGAACCAGTATCACTCAGGGGTATTTAAAACTTTTGATCAGTGAGAGCCTCCAATTTATCTTATAAATAATCCTAGTATCAATACCAGCATAATATATGTCATGTAACCTATTTTTTCATCCTTGGAGTTTCATAAAGTGGTAAACCAAGTATCTTCCACAATAAATACTATTTATAAGAACCTATGATCCAATCCAAGGTGTTCTAAAAAATGGAACCAGAGTATCGATCAAGGAGTAATACAAATCATTTAATCATTTAAGTTAAATTTCAAAAGGGGCCACTTTCATATTCATTCCATCACATAAGAAGTATATAAGATAGGGGCATTCCCATTATTCATTCAATTTTAAAAGTAAATTCCATGTACTTAATCATCTTATTCATAATAATTTTATTGATAAAAATAAATAAGGCCATGGGAATTCCATTCCAATATCATTCCACTTACCAAGAGGGGCCAAGTACAACTTATAGTAGTGGGGGCAAGGTTAAATTTTTATAAAGAGTAAACACCCTACATGCAACAAATATAATATAAGATATGCTAATGTTATAGAAATATTTTTCCCCTTGTTCTTTAAATAAATATGTAGGACAAAACCAATTAAGAGATGGTTTGGTAACTTGGGGATAATATAGTGGAGAATCAAATCCTTCCACATCTCAATTAATCATTCCACATATATTTTACAAGACAGTGCACCTCAATAGGATGTTTTATTAGAAAATAATTTATTAATTAAAGTAATTCAAGGAACACGTCTTTAATCAGTCGTTAAAACATTATTTATATGACATTATATGATACAAATTTAATATACAAGGCCTTCTAGAATAAGTGAATTAGATACTAAAAAATTAAATTTCATATTAAAAAGGTTCTTTACATAAATACCATCACACAATACAATAACAAAATTTATAAATTATGATACCTTAAGGTAAAATATAATATACCACATAACTTTTTATTATGATGGTAAAATCATCATATATCTAGATGTTATTTTACTTGGATAAATAAAAATTTACAAAATAAAAAGATACCCTGAAAATAGGGAGAATTTGATCATGAAAAGATATCATATAAGATTAAAAGTTAAATGAATAAAGTAGTAAGGATGAGTCATATACTCGCCAAGGGAAATCCAATGCACTAGATGAATCGTGAAATGGATTCTGGAAGGAGTATATAATGAAATCTTTGGGGATAGTATAAGATGTGATCCACAACTAGAGGGAGTCACTGCACGCGTAGGAGAAGAGAGGAGGAATGAAATAGGTAGGGTACAAAATTTTGGTAAAAAACACCCTTTAATAAGTTATATGGTGTGGTACATAGTTGGAGAAAGCATGGTACAAATATGTTTGGTTTATTGCCTATGAAGGGGGTTGTTATGGTGCATGCACATGGTTTAAAAAATTGTGTGCAAACCATGCCAACAACCTATATCAAGGATTTGAAATCAGTACATGATTTTTCACCTCCTCTCACGTAGTTTGACTAAACTATTTGAAACCTCTACATAAACTATATAATCTACATGGTTTAACCTTGTGGGATTAATATTTTCATCTAAATCATGTTCTCTTACCAATTCTTCCTAAACATGAGTTTCAGGGGCCTGGTGCTCCCAAAACTCAACAAGGCATATAAGGAACCTCCTAGTCTTTTAAAATGATCTAAAAAATACTTTTATGTATTAAAACTCATGATTTTTTACTTTAAATCTTGTATTATAGTTTGGTATGTCCAATAAACTTAAAATCTAAAATTTATATGAAAATTTTATATGGTACAAAACAAAGGGCTTTACAAACATCTCACCTTAAAGCATATCATCTCCAAGAATCATCTTGGAAACAATGAAAATTTATCTGACCTACTTAGGTCATGATGTTTTGTAATAATGGCTGTATTTAGTTTCTAAACACCCAATGTTCCTATAAGCATCACTTAAGTGTATGGTACACATGCTGTTAAACATGGGACAACACTAATATTACAAAACTAAAACACTAAGATGATGCTTACATGAGTTCATCTTACTGGATATGTGATCACATCATTATCTATATCACCATCTAAACTAGGTTTCTCCACACCATATGTTCCACCATTTAATGGCCAACTCTGAGCGACAGTATATCCTACAATAGAATTTCATAGTTAATAATTCTAATAGTTCTCTAATGATGCAACAAAAAAGATTCTTAATTTGATCAAATGGTTGACTCCCAATCGACTTCAAAAAACCTAGTCAACCTGCATTTTCTAGGAAAATATTTTTATTACTTGAACTTCAATTTCCTTACCCCAGAAACGTGCCATATGTGGTTTCTCACCGACAACATTTAACGAAGCAAGAATCAAATATGTCAATCCACACCTGACTGACTATTCTCAAAACACTAGTATTAGACAACCAATATATCTCAAAAACTAGATCCTGATACCTTTAAAGTAAGGTACTTTGAGATTTTCTCTAAGAATACTAACAGAATCATGTAAACACGTTTTATTGATGTATTTATCCAAAAAATAACTTTGTGTTGTCATGCCACATCTTGAATATAGGAACAAAATCAATCTAACACACTTGGATAGCCATTCAAGGCGTTCCTACTTGGGAAACGAGGTATTACTCATTACTAACCATGATTTCATGTACAAGAAAACCTCCTAAGTGAAACTACCATACAATTTATTTATTCAAACAGAAAGGAATTTTTATTTATCTCATCGTATGAAAGATGCTATATTAGTATACCCAGACAATGGAGAGATAGGGTACATGGTCATCATTAAGATGAGAGTACACTTAGTGATTTTAAATGATTCTCAAAGAGGATATGAGACACTATATCAACATAAAATGGATATTCTATTTATGACTTGGAACCAAATGTAACCAAAAATGAATAGGAAATTACTATCAAATCACCGTAGGTCAACTTGATTCCTATTTAATCATTCCAAAATTTCATCATTAAGAAACTACGATCCCTATACCACTTAAGGAATTCTTTGATCAGTCATGAATAACCACCAAGTTATACCCCTTAACAATGTAATTTTAAAATGTTGTATACATAACAATAAATTTAATTATTATGATTCCATTCAAGTATCGACATGTTCTCATATTACAAGCCACATGGTCATTTTAAGTATCAATAACCATTTCTGATTAGTCCTCCACATTTGTGTTAATTCTACTCGGAAGTACATGATTAAATAGAATTGAAACGATGCTCTCCTCTATTAGTGTTTCCTTATCATCATATTTATTGAAAAGGGAAACCCATCCCAAGGAACACACTCTATCGATTATTTGAAACATGTTCTGAAAGTTTTCATAATGCTTTTACCAATTGTCAAAAAATGGAGAGATATACTAGCCACATACAAGAAGACGAAGTCAAATTTACTTTAGATGTATGTGTGATGAAATTATAGAGTAATGTACATGTGAACCATAACATCAGGAATTAAATCCAAAACCAATTGAACAGTGTGTCAAAATATCAGATCCTTTTATGGCTTTATCTTGAGCATCGAGCTGATTCAGATATCCTCAATCTTCTAAGTCATTCTACATTGGGGATGACCTATGATTCAAGTATAACCACTCAAATTAAAATTATTTTCATCTAACTCATATGGGTTTTATTCTATTTATCCACTCAATGGAACCACATATATCGACGTAGACTATATTATGATTCCATTTACAAAAATAGAACATCATTGATACTATCCACATGTTTTTCATTCTAGTGCATCCCAATATCAAAATTCCTATAATAAAAAGTATCCTAGAGTGATTTTATCATGTGTGACTATATAATAGGATAAGTCCCTCCCAAGTCATACATACAAGAAGAGAAAAAGAAGGGTCACATAACCTAGTAAGTGGTCAACCATCCCCTAGGCTTGTCTAACCCACTGAAATGAGGCATTAAATGAAGATCATGCCTGTTAAAAGGGTCAAGAAACCGAACAACCACCCATCATCCTGGGAGTGATTTTAGAATTTATGAGGTACATATAGGATAATAACATTAGAATGGAACCTCTCATAAAAATCACATAATGAGGATTTTTTTAGGATTTCAATGTTTTGAGGGAGCTACCTAACTCAGGATAGACCCTTACCAAAGCCGAATACAACTAAACTATATTGATTTCACACCTGAAATAGATTATTAGGCTCTACAGCCTATCATTTAGGTTCATCAAAACCTATTAAAGTCAGATGGGAACTATAAGAAATGTCTGTGATTTTATCCCAGACACTCTCTAAAGATGGAGTAAAGTTAACCTTTACCTTGGTTTCCAATCCAAAAAACCAACTTATGTTTTTATTTAAGCCGGTTAATTTATTTACATTTTATCTTAAAAAATAATAAAATTTCAATTTAATCATCATGTACCCATTATGAAAACATCGATACATGGTACTTTATTTTGTTAATACTCTAATGTGACACAAACAAGTTATTTTAAAATTAATTTCAAGAATTAATATTTAACTCACATCCTATCATAATTAGGAAATTTATCTCACAAAAATCATTTAAATCACCATTTATTTATCCATAATATTTCACAACTCTCTTAGTTAAAGAAATATTCAATTCCAAAATATATAGGAAAATAAATTTTAGGTTTAAATTCACATTTTAATTAAATAATGGCAAATATAATTTACATCAGAAGTAGATATAAAGATAGTTATAATTTAAGAAGGGGGATAGTAATGTGAGAGGGAATCATACATCTATATGTGAACTCATATAAGTAGTTGCAAACACCTTAAATGAACATCCCTATATAACATAAACATACCCTTATGGGGTTAAGCACTAACGAATGTAGGATAATGTTACCTATGAGGTTCCTATCAATTATTAAATTTTAGGTTCATATAAGTGAAACCTGAAACATTTTAAACATTATGATTTAAAACACCCTTAGTGGGTTTTATCAATTACACATAACAAGCCAAGGATGACCTATCTGGGTCAGTCCAAGCATAAGATGCATAATATACCATATCATTTTTAAGTCATATGTTTTACATCATTCATTCTTAAACAACCATATCTATGTATAATAATCTAATAAATAATGGTCCGATTTTATGGGTTACTATATCCTAATTTATAAAGCGCACATAGACTTTATCCATTGAAAATTTACTCCCGCATAATCGCAACTAGTATGTTTCAACCACTGAATCAAATGGTTCATGAAATAAATGTGTCATGATTGGTTAGTTAATCTATCACAATCAATCCATATATATAAAAACCACTTAGGTTAACTTTTAAAATTTAATAAATAATAATATATCAAAATTATAACCATTTATTCTTGAAAAGGAAGTAAATATTGGAAAACAAGATAAATATTCATAAAAGAAAGAAAATTATATATGAAATACTAATATGTAAGAGGGGAAACACCTAAGAATAGTACACAAATAATCATGCTAATTATAACACTAAAATCACAAAAGTCTGTTATATAGAAAAACATATTAAATAAATCAAAAATCATGTTATATAAATAAGAATTATATATAATTACTAAAGCATGGCATATAAAATAATAATCTTCCTAAAACAAAACAAGGAACATGAAACTTGTTACCATGTAGTCATGCAACTAAACTTAAATGGAATGGAATTTTTTATGTAATGTGAATTGTTATGTGCCTATAATGATGAAAGTAATTTTATGTCTATCTCATAATGGTCTATGGGTAAAATACTATAAATCCCATAAAATAGTAATTACTAAATTAAAACATTCATTCTTAGTGAAATCATAATAAAATATAACAATGAACTACATGAACAATAGTCCCATTAATGGACACCTAGTATTTTCCCATATGTGGCTTGATCAGCAATGGGAATGACTATTTACCAAGTACTATCCCATTCATTGTATCCAATCTACCTTCCCAAAATAGTAATATAATAGGAAAAAAAATAAGCTATCATGCCACTTTGTAACATCCTGACCAACTAACTAACTATGAATCAAGTATCTAGATCATTTTCCATAGGACATTACGTACAACTTTTTGTATGCTTGATTTTTTTGACTACCAATGAGGGGCTTATGGTGGTAATGTGGGGAGAATATAGAAAAATGATCACAATAGTGTAGTGTTATAACATATTTAATAAAAATATACAAACAATGTAATTAGTTTGGATAAAATAGAGATTAACGTAAGGTGAATATAATAACATACAAAATGGACAATGCCAGACAATCATCTATGCATGGATATCCAAAATATGTCACTATATAAAAAGGACTGAACACTCTAATGGTTGTAAACTACAAGTGTAAAAAACTAAAAAAATCCCCAAGGATGTATCTATGAGTATCTTAAGATCCTACTCAATACTGCACTTCTAAATCCCAAGGTATAAGCTTTCAACGCAAACATAGTCTAGTGAACCATAACCTACAATCATGAGGTTTATTCAGGTAACCCACTGTAATGGAGGCACAAATAGGGTGTGAGATGTAACCAATAGGCCGCCACTAATGATGACTAATGTTATCCAACCAATTAATATAAAATAAATTAGTGTAAATGTACGATAGGAATTCACCAAAAAAATAAATTTAATCAAGTTAGGGATAGCAACCCGACCATACCTTATTCGACCAAATCCATAATATCTCAAAACATAGTCATCCTATAGTGATATAATATGTAGATATATATAAATATTTAATTATTATTCTAGGACATATAAAATAAATCCTAAAAATGCCTTCATAAGAGTCAAGTGTAATTATAGGCCAGACCTAATAATGCTCGTTGTATGGGAATAAACATCCTTTGATTTCATAAGTTTTAATTACCTAGATCACATAAAAAGGAAAAGTGGTTCTAAATCAAAGGAATCCAAAGAATTTAATATAGAGGGATTCTAGAGCTCATCTAAGGTGATACATAAAGAGGTACCCATGTATCACTCCCAGAGCACTATAAATTCTCATCACCAAAAAATTCCATCTAAGGTGATCCGTAAAAGGAATCACAATTATCACTCTCTGTGTGGTGTAAAGCATGACCCTATGATCACATCCCAGGAACAACATATAGGAATCCTTGTAGCACTCATTTACTAATATAACTATAACATAAATAATCCCTTCCAAGGTAACTCCCCTAGGTAATTGGTATCACAAATGGGTAAGCAAAAAATCTGCTAGGTGATCCCATATATGGAATACTATAAAGAATCCATGTATCATTTCGTGAATAAAATATGTTAATTAACCTATAAGATTTTCCTTGGTGTTTCATAAATAGGAAACATAAGTATCTCCCAAGGTACATAAAATATATAATTACTTATAAACCCATCCAAGGAGTTCTGAAAAAGGGAACCTGAGTATCGCTTGACCATACTACAAATCATTTAATCATTTATGTTCAATTTCAATGGAGGCCAGATTATTAAACATTCCATCAAAACTCAAGTATCCAAGAAAGGTCCATTCCCATTATTTATCTAAATTATAAAAGTAATTTTAATTTACCTGTGAATTCCATTCATCACAATTTCATTATTAACAATATAGATGTTCATGGGATGTCCATTCCAATATAATTCCACTTACCAAAAGGTGAAAAGTACAACTAAAAGTGTATTGGTCCAGGTGCACTATTTATAAATTGTAAACAACATACATGAAATGGATATAATATAGGACATGATAGCATGAATGCTATGACTATTTACTTGGTTATTTCAATAAGGATGTAGGCCAAAATCACATAGAAGGTTTTTTGGTTACAATAAAAAATATAATGCACCATCACATCCTTTTACATCTTAATTAATTAACATATTTATATTTTATAATGTATTGAACTTCAAATAGTGGATTTATTAGAAAAATGATTAATTAAAGGTATTTAGGGAACCAAATATTAATGGGTTGTTAAAACATAATTCCCAAAACATTCAATGATGCCAATTTGACATATAAGGGATTCTAGAATTGGGGAATCAGATTATACATATTTAATCAAGTATTAAAATGTTTTTGGATGGAAATAAGGGGGCACATAATAATGACGTGATTTATAAATGGTAATACATTAATGAAAAAATCAATGAACCACCTCCTCGTGCTTTGGACGGTCTGCTCATCCAATATCGATAAATGATTTGATATGTTTTGAGAGAAATTAAATAAACGACCAACCTCCTTGTAAAAAGATAAAATTATATCACATAAAGATAAGACATAAGATGAGAATATAAACAAAAAAAATAGTAATTTGGAATCATATACTCACTTAGGGATAACCAACACATCGGATGTTGCTCGAAATAGTGTTCGGATGGAGGGGATGCACCAAAACCTAGGGGTGGAGAGGATGGATATCCACAACTGTTCAGAGGCACTACACATATGAGGAAATAAGGTAGGAGGAAACAAATAATGAGATAGGGAAATTTTAGTTAAATAACTCCATTAACGAGGCACACAATTTGGCAATATGGTTGGACAAATAGTGCACCAACTGTGCAAGGGCGACTGCCTATGAAGGGGGGTCGTACAGTTCAGGCACAGGGTTTAAGAAACCGTGAAAAAACTATTCCATACACCTATTTCAAATATCCTTAATCAGTCACATGTCCTAATACCTCATATTTCATGTTTAGACCAAACTTTGTGATACCCCAAGCTCCACTAGTTTAGTTGATCGGTTTCACCAAGTGGTACGCATGATTTCAGAAAAACCAGTCACCCTTACCAGTTTCTCCCAAAGATCAATTTTTTGGTCCTGGTGCACCTAAACCTCAATGGGTCACTCAGATCAGTTCTTGGTCCTTAAAACATGTCTGAATAACATTTAATCATTCAAAATCATAGAATTTCATTCCAAATCTTGGTTTGAAATTCGGTTTTCCAACCAAATTGAAAATCTCAATCATCCTTGGAAATTTTACTTGTTAAAAAACATGGTATTTTACAATAATAAATATCCCCCCTTAGAGAAAAATATAATTTATACTATAATAATAATAGAGATGATAGTTAATACATGTGTAATACATAATATATCATAAATACAAATTAAACATAGGAATTATTATAGGAATTTTATCAGAGTTGATCATCATAGTGACCATAACACATGAATATATTATGATATAATTCTATTTAAATAAATTCTATTTCTTTGAAAATTTTATTTTTCAGAAAAAAGATCAGTTTAAGAGAATAACGATATAAAATCGAATTATTATTACATAAATATGACCATTTTAAGATATCAAATAACTCAGTGGTCTAAATAAGAATAATTTTTTTAAATGGTGTTTAAATATTCTATATAGTGAAAAATTTTATTAACACAAAATAAATAAATAAATATTTTTAGTAATGTCATTTTATGTTTAAAAAATATGTTTTATTCTAAAATTATTTTTATTTTATTTTTTATAAGATAATTATAATTAATTGATAATAAATTTAAAAATTCTATTTGAGTTAATGAATTTGTTTTTTGAAATCATCATTTCAAAATTATACTAGTGTTATTTTCTATTATGTTTTTGAAATGTTTTTTTGGGTAAATAATTGGGAAAACCAATTTTTATGAAAATTATATTTTTCTTTCAGGTATTCATATAGACTAATTTCATTTTTAATTGAAATAAAAATTTAATTTAGTTAATTTTGATTAAAAAGAATAAAATTAATTGCATTGGGATTTTATTTATGTATATTTTTGGTAAAAAATCATTTTTATAATTAAAAATTCATTTTTTGAACACATTTTAATCACTTCTTAAGGGTTTATTATAAACTAATTTTTTTCAACATATTTGGATTGAATTAGAAAAAATTAATTCTGTAATATAAATTAGTGTAATTAATATTATATAATAAGGCTAACAAATTTTTGTTCATAATTAATAACAACTGAGATAAAAAATAAATACTATGGTAACAGTTAATAAGGATTAACGAGTGGTTAAACATAATATATATGATTTAAAATTGACTAAAAAACTTTCAAAATACAATTTGAAAAATATATTTATTTTTTATTTCATAATATATTTTAACGTGATCTAATTTGTTTCAATTTATCATGGGTAATACATTAATATATTTTAATTTTTTTTAAAAAAAGTCAAAGTGTGCTCTCTCACTCCCTTTAAAATGACACCACATATCCCCTCTTACTCACAATTTAAGAGAATATTATCAAATAAAAATACTTTAAAAATAATTTCCTAACATTAATATAGATTCCTAGGAGGTCCTAGTTTGACAATAATACAATCCTTCAATGTTTTAATGTTTAAGAAAAATGAGGATTGTTATCGATTACGTATAATTATTAATCGAGTATATTCAATTTAATTTATTCTTCTTACACCTATAAAACTATTGGAATAATAATATCTTGTATAATACTGTTTTATAAATCTAATTTAATTTTATTATGTTCATTTCTCAACCATTATTTACATTAGTCTATACCATGTGTGAAATGAATGTATCATTTGTGTTTACATGTATACTATAACCTCCTAAAGCGATGTATCTTACTTTTCACCACCATCATTAATTATTTTTTATTACGAGGGTTTTAATGTATATAAATTATATTTATGGAATAATTATTATTTTTTAATTATAATAAATTATATAATATCTCTTTAGTACATTCCCTTTGAAATGATAACATCACTCGTGTTTATGTTTGAACTACCACATCCATGAAGCGATATGATTAATTTTTAATTTCATGTTTACATGGATGGTATTAAGGATAAATTTAATGAAAAGTATGATATATAGGATATAATTATAATTATAAAATGGTTAATTATTATTTTTCATTCTATATTTTCATCCATAAAAAAGTGTAATCAAAACTCATTAGTATATACAGAGTATTGTCTCCATGAAATTATATAATTCATTTTTCATCACTAATTTTTATGAATAGTGATAAAATTTTAAATAATGATTAAAAATTATAATTATTAAATAATTAATATTTGTTTATTAAGAAAAATGATCAATGTATAATTACTATATCTTCTGAATAGAATCATGCATGGAAAATGAAAAAATTATCACCCAAAACATAGATTTTTATAAATAATTATTAATGAATGGGTGATAAAATGTTATAAGTAAATCATATATTTTATGATATTTATAAAAATGGATATATAATAGATGTATAATAAATATATATTGATTATAACATTTGTTTTAGTTCATATGTATCCAGAAGAGACATGAGATAAGTATTCATGTTACAATACTATTTATTTTTGAGAATGTTTAACCAAAATATTAATTATGGGATATTATATAGATATTATCATTTTAACATATTATATTACATTAAAATCCATTGAAACCAAAAATTTATTTGTATTAGTACATTTTTATACTCTTTGGTACTTAAAATGATTGAGAAAATTATTTTAAATAAAATTAATCCTTATTTCTTTTTTTTTTGTTGATAAAATTTTCATCAATGTCTATGAAATTAAATATTGAGTTATAGATGTCATTAAAAATATATTAAATGTTTTTTAAAAATTATTTTTCATTAAATTATACTATATTTATAGAGTATTAAATGAAATATATACAAAAAATCATTTTCAAACATATTATTTTTGAATTTTTAGAAAAGTGTGAATAGAATATTCTCTATTAACATATACATAATGAATGGATTTTCCCACCATAATAAACTACCTTATCTATTAATAAAAATTTAAAATATCCCATGATTTTTTAAAGAAAATAATTTTTCCCTATTACATAATTATTCTTTGAAATTTTATGTAAAGAAAAGAATATTTTTATATTATTTTCTAATAATGGTTCAAATGATTTTTTAAAGGTATTTCAAACTATGTCAATAAACTCTAAAGATTTTTAAAATTAACTAAGGATTAAATAATATAATATTATCCACTTTATTTCTCTAGTTGGATTAAAATTCTGAGGACTTAATTATGATTCTATGAAAACTATTCTATTCACACGGGTTAATTATATTATTTTGTAACCAGAAAGAAAACTTTTTCATTTATACTAGTTATACAAGGATAAAATTATTATTATTTATTGAAACATTTTTCCTTTAGATGGATTATGAAATGTTGATATGATAAATTATTTATGATTATGTTGTATAAATATATATGGTTTTCATTATATAATTAGTGATATCATAACTATATAATCCTGTAAGGCTTTTTAAAAAGATATAAAACTCATGAGATTATTATTTTGTGACATTAACCTAATTTAATATTAATAAAATTATTTTTGTATGTAGTTTCATGTTTGTTGTTTTTTGAAATGGCCTGATTTCATGCCAATAGGATAATTTTTAGAACTGGTATTATTTCTATAAGTTATTGCGAGGACCTGATTTTATGGAAATAACATAAAGAGTGAACTTGTTACTGGTTATCAATTTTCAGAATGTATTAATCTTAGGATATTGTTTCACATTATAATGTTTATGACACTCTATTTGGGCTAATGATTGATTGATGATTATTTTTCTATATAATTACTTTTTTCTTTTTTATACCAAATCCATATTCCATGACTCATGATTAAATATAAAAAAATTATTTGGTATGAGTTTATTATGTTATTATCATGCTCTCAGTTCCTTATACTCATGTATAATCCTTGATTAATACCTCCCATGTTTACCCTTACTATAAATCTGATCCCACCCTTTATTTTATTTTCATTTTTATCATGATATAAATAATTGTTTTATATAGTTTTTGAATAAGAAATTTTTTAAAATAAAATATAATTATTATAGATATTGAATAAAATTTAAGAAGTTATATTATTTTGTTTCTAGTCCTTAAAGGCACTAACTTAGTTCGATCCTTGAGAATGAAATGTTTTAAAATTTATAGAATATTAAACTTTATTAAGGTAATAATTATTTATTTTATACTTGGATAACTTCAATTTTTATCAATATAGGGTTTATTTATTTTTATATCCAATATTAGGAATCACTGCTGAAAAACATAGGGATAATTCTAGGTATAATATAACATACAAATTTGTTTGTAAAGTTTAGATTGTGTGTATTCATTTAAAATACATGCCTATTTCGATAAATGAAATGGGATATAGTTGGGTAATTTATTCACCTTGGGGTAACTATATTGAAAGGAAAATATTGGTTATTTAATCAATCAGCACTGATTTAAGATGAGTGGGCCTAAGACTACGCATCGTACTAGAAAGAAATAGGGGATATCCTTATGTTAATTCACAAATATAATTATGAACCATTAAAAAGGATTTGAAGAGATGTTGACTGTTGGGGACAGAGTTTTAACTGAATGTGTCATTTTTGTAATTTATGGTGTTATATTTTAGGACATAAAATGAATGATTTCCATTAATGAATGATTGTTCACAATTATTATTATATCTTAATGATTAAAATATTTTTTGGACGTAATCAATTACTTCAACAAGAAAGAATCTAATAAAAATGAATTTGATGACCAATTCCACAACCATACTCATGAGAAAAAGAGTGGATATTAATCTTGGAATAAATACCTTATGTCTTTTATTTCTCAACATGCTTATGTTATGGGTGGTAAAGTGGAAAATTTTGATATTTAAAATTTATTGCAGTGAGAGAATCGTTCCATTGAACTAATTTTGTAAAAACATACACCCTATTTATGTGGGTATTTTAATCAACTAATTAAAAAAAATATCAGTGTGATGTAAAATATTTTTTCTATTATATATTTCTTAGACAACAACAAAATTTGACTTAGTAGTCTATCTATAGAAAGGTGAAACAGATGAATGGTTGGATATAATTAAGAATATGAGGAATTTATATGAAATAAACTATAGGAAATGAGTGGAATTTAACAGGGTATTTATATATAATTACATTAAATTAATTATTAATACTGACATTTATATAGATTCTCTAGAGTTGAATTGAAATGATGATGAAATCAACTATACCTATGATGAAAATATCACATGAAATTTGAGGTATGTTTTTGGTTTTTTTATTATCCCCAAAAAGAATTATTGATTGATAATATAGTGGTTTTAAATGAATCTAGAGTAAGGTATTATGTATAAGGGACATTGGAATCTATGAATAAATTTTTTGATGTACACTCAAAGTAAAAAAATCATGGTTGGAAACTCACATTTCAATGGTTATGGTTATATGAAAAAATAAGATAAAATTTTATAGGATCTTAAATGGTGTATTACATGGGGGGAAATTTTGTCTCAACCTCTCATACAATAAAATTATATGAATTATAACTTAGATTATTTCCTAAAAGTAAAATGAAGATGTTTCAACTATAGGAGGAGTATCCATTTAGAAGAATGATACTAAATTGATCTGATGAGACCAATCAATAAAATTAATGGAGATAAAAAAAATGAAAACACCGCCCATAATTTAGTGTTTTAGATACAATAATTTTTTGAATTTTGAGAATCAATTCACCAATACAATGGATAACAAGGATAATAATAATTATAAACCTTATAATTAAAAGGATTAATAGAAATCTTATATGACCAAAACTTCAAAAGTTGGTTGTGAGAATGAATTGGTTAAAGGCCCAATTATCATCCAATTTCAGAAAACTAGTGTTCAATTTGATTCTATCTCATCCCAATATTTTATATCAAAGGAATTTTCTAGAGGTATCACTTTACTACCTCGATGGATATATAATAAGATATTAGTGAAGTATTCAAATGTTGTGATGATCATATCTAAATTCTATAACTCATCTATGATTTATGTGTGTGGAAATGTTCTTCCTACTGGTCTTTAGATTCTCCCTCTAGTTGGATTTTATGTGATTGTGGGCATGGATTGGATATATATATATATATATATATATATATTAATATTCCATGGAATGGAAGTCATGTTTGATATTCTGAATCAATCTATGATTATCTTCCTGTGTAGGGATGAATACTAACTCCAAGTATAAGTTACTTCCATTATATGGGTTCTACTGCCTAATAATGAGGAAAGTTTATCTCAAATGGTTGGGGAGAAACTTATAGTGATCTGATAATGACATAAATAACTACAAAATCATTTTATATAAATATTTAAAACACATAAGAATTTTAAATTCCATTGAATAGAATTTTTTTTTGTATTTTGATACTAGATACATAAAAAACATATTTCTGAAATGATATTAAATATATCTTATAAAATTCATCTATAATTATACCCTTCATAAAAATTTTCCACTTAAAACATTTTTATATAACCAAGGAAATAAAATATAAGAAAGGGTGAACTTATATTATTAGTAAGGTTAAACATAAGTGATATCAATTGATGATCATAAATGATTATAAGTGTAAGAACCTAGATCTTCCTTTCTGGTTTGAATCATGTTTTTTGGTGTTTTTGAGAAAAAGAGAAGAATCTGGATATTTAAGGAGTATAGACCATGTACTTTGGGGTACACCCCATGTACCAAGTTGCCTGGGGTGACCATGTACTGGCTTTGTAATGGCCGAGTACATTTCCGTGTGGGGTAACCAGGAGACCACCTAAATCGGAGGCTGGTTAAAGAAAGTACACAACTTGTACTTTTAAATGACACACCGTGTAATTTTCCTTTTAATTGTTATATCAGACTAGGGTGAAGTCTAATCGACAAAAACCTCTTCTTCTTGGCCTATCTCATCCATGAGCGACCGAGGTCCATGAATATTCTTCGAGCCTCTAACTCGTCGTCTGTTCTCAGAATTGAACTCTGTCAGTTGACTTAGAATCACATCGGTGAGTTCTTCCTACATCTAGAGCCTCATCTCCTGATTCCTCCTCTCTCATGAGATATCCTTCATTGAAAATTTTAGTTCTTTTGTAGATCTACTGCATTCTAGGTTGATTCAAGGTCTGAAACTGGATTATATCGATCGTACAATGTCGAGGTAGTTGGTTTGTGCCTTTCCGTAGTTAGTCTTTGAATATTATGTGCAAAAGTGAGAAATACCCTAGAAAGGGGTATTGCCTATTTAGAGATTTTATCCCTACTAATTCCTGCTCAATCTTTTGTTTTTTAATAGATGTTGTTTGATTTTGAATACAATTATTTGTCCTGATATGGATGTGTTTCCCGTGTTTGTTTCGATATTGACCGTTTAGTCTAACTTTTCTGATTAGGCCGCTTGTTGTCCATGCCTAGTGTTTCTAGGATGGAGTGATATTATCTGATGTTGTTATATGAATGTACCTATTTAGACATGTAGTTCTTGAAAGTTGTTATCCAAGTATTTCTTATGTTTTACTTTGGTGGTTAACATCCTTGTACACGATTGACTTACACAGGGCTGTGGGAACCTGGTGTAGTAGACCATTGGGAGAATGGATGCTGAGGGATTCTCCAGAGTTTTTGTTTACTTTTACATTGTGTGACCATAGGGGGATGGACATAAGTGCTCCCTTAAAGTGTTTTTAGTTCCATGTTGCAAGACCACATGGGGAATTAGACATTGCGTTCTTCCATATATTGTCTATAGCTACCAGTATGATACCACATGGGGAATTGATGGTGGGTGCATCCTTAGAGAGTCATTTTTTATGATACTAAAGGGGTTAGACCATGTAATCTTACCCAAGAGGTCATTGTATGCTTCAATAAGTTCAACCATAGGGGTTAGGATATGAGAACATAGCTAGAGGGTTTCCTGATATTGATTTATCGAACCAGAGGGGATAGACTATGAAAACTTCCCAGAGGGTTTCTTGTTTTAGTTTGGTTGGTCAATTTACGAATATATATGAATTTAATTGAAACTGTATGACTATTTACTTTTGTGTAGTCCCTTGTTCATTGCTTCTTTTTCTTATTTCCTACCATATATATATTCATTGACTATTAAGCATAAATATTTGGGTGGTTTCATACTAGGATTCATCTCACACCATGTTTGGGTCCTGATTTTGGGCCATAAAAGATAATATTAATGCAGTTATAGATAAGGGAAAGAGACCTTCTACGTCAGGTACTTAATTGTTATGGAGCTGGAGAGCATGGGACAATGCTAAGGCTTGCGATGTTGCTGGATTTATTTACTTTTTTTTCCTTTGTACTTTGGTTTAGGGATGTATTCAAGCATTGTGACTTGTTTGGATGATTTCCTAGAAATATGTATCGTGCATCATTTATATATGTGTTCTCCAGTTTTTTATTACTTACAATCTTTCACTGTTTACTTATTATATGTTATTACAACTTCCGCTATTATTCTTTGTTTATTTACACTACTTTACTCTGCCAATGAGGGAGTAGTTTCCCCACTATCACACCCAAGGCCCTTTCTACTAGTCGGTAGCCTCTGGCATTTGTAAAAAATGCACATGAGGCCAGGTGACCAACCAGGTATGGGCCACCTCCGGGCGGATCTCGGAAATGGTACGTTACAAAGTGGTATTATAGGAATCCTTTTCTTCTTGATTTTCTATTTGGAGCCTATAGCTAGGGATAGGAAGGAATTGGTAGATTGTAATAAGTTGTGCTTGGGAGTAGCTAACCCATGTATAGGGAAAAGGTAATTTACCTCGATTATTGCAATTTTTCTTAATTTTTAATTCTTATAGTTGATTTGATTTCACTGTTGGGTGATTCACATGTATTGTGATATTATTATTGATATTATTGAGAATCTATTTCTATTGAAACCTGATGAGATGATGGTATTCCATCTCATGCATCATATAGGTACTTTCTAGAGATCACATTTCATGCAATATTTCCATGCCATTTAGGACGCATTACTGATTTCATGTTGTTGTGATAGACGTTGTGCTAGATATGCATGCTGTTTTGATAGATTCCATGATATAATGCCTACTTTTTTATAGGGTATTGCTAATTGTGTAAGGTTTCATTTGAATTAACACCAAACATTGGTTCTTGAGGTGTTATAGGCCCCCATGGGTTGGATTTTGGAGGATCATTACACTATTATTCTTGTATATGACTTGTACAAGTTGCCAAGTATTGATTCACAGGGAGTATGGGCCCCCACGAATCTGAATTTGGAACATTAATGTTTGTTTCGATGTTTTTCTAGGTTCTGTAGTAGTTTTTAGGCTTACTGTCTGAAAAAACCTAGAATACATGGTGAGTAATGATTAGTACATTCCATGTGTCCTTCTGATCGGGAAGGAACTGTTTTTCTTAAGTACATGTTGTGTACTGTATGTACATAATGTGTAGTATCTAATTGTGTCACTAGCTATGTGGGTAGAAACACGGGGTTGGGAAGTCATTGGTGGAACACGCCATGTACCAGATGTACATTCCATGTGTTGAGACCATGTGTCGATCCATGTGACCAACGACACGGGTGGATTATGGGTAGTTAGTACATGTTGTGTCTAGAACAAACAGGTCATGTAGAGTCAGCTATATAACCAACCATGTGACTGACAACATTAATCGGTGAAATTTTTTCTCGTACACACCATGTCTGAAACAAATACACCATGTAGTCTTGATCTAGGAGAACCATTTGGGTTAGTCATGTAGAAGAACTTGGAAGGTGAACATGAATCAATTAAACATCTTGTCTTGGGATAACATGCCGTGTGTATGGGATGTTACATGACCAGGTTTAGTAGGAGTACACACCCATGTGAAGGATTTAAGGAACAATCTATATAGGGGACACACACTTTGAGTATCCACCATTTAGAAATCATGAATGCTTTCTTTATCATATTCCTATCATGAATTTCTATGTTTTAGAACTTGATAACCTTGATCTAATGTGTGTGTTTGACCTAGCATAGTCATGCCACTGAGATTTACTCAGGTCATATGCCAGTTATAGGGTCGTGATTAGACACCGGGCATGGAAGATCATGAAATGCTCGCAGATCCTCTCGTTGTTTCTGTCTTGGAACAAGCTGTCATTCTGGATATAGGCGCTAATGCACAGTTCTGAGAAGGCTTCATGAGGTTCATGCAGAACTTCCATAGAGCACCGCCTCCTACCCCATATATGAAAGATTTGACACTGTTTTTTCAGTAGCAGAATCCTAACACCTTCTCAAGGGAAGGAGGACCTCAAGCTGCAGAGTCATGGTTAGAGGCCATGTTTTCAATTTTTAGAATTTCGAGATACCTCTAGAGAGTAGGGTGGATCATTCTACGTATATTATTTAGGATTATGCCAAAAGATGGTGTGATGTGATCTCATAGACGGGATGACATCAAGTGATGTCTTGGGATGTGTTCCATTGTTCCTTCTATGATTATTTCTACCTAGAGACATTGAGGGCCAATCGAGCCCGAGAGTTCATGAGTTTGAAGTAGGGTACTCTTTTAGTTATGGAGTATTCTTCTTTCTTCACAGAGATTCAACAATTCACACCCATCCTATGAGGTGATGAGTTATTCATGGAAAGGATGTTTTATGATGGTCTTAGGCATTACATCTTATCTGAGGTGAACATATTCATGTTGAATTCTATCACTTCTATAGTCAACCTAGTGCTGATCACCGAGTGAGATTTGAGAGATTCTAGAGTTGTGAGCTAGGGTGGATTAGAATCTGGAGATGGTACCCCTTCTACTGATAGTAGGAGGCTTCACAGGGAGTCTACATATAGGGATCTGAGCAAGAAGGATACTTTTTATGGTAGCCAGGTGGTGTGCTACCAGTGTGGGAAGAGCAGGCATTCGAGGCCACATTGCTCTAGGGACACAGGGGAGTGTCAATCTTGCGACAAGATGGGTCATCTTCAGCATTTCTATCAGTTACTATCACTAGAAGCTGGTGATATGAGTTCATACTTTGACTCCATGTTCAAAAGCAATACCACCATTTTCTCATCAGTATAGATATACGAGTTCTTCTGGGTATTCAGGCCAAGGTGTAGGTCGCAGTCGTGGTAGCCAGTCGGCAGGATTTCGATGACAATATGGTAGATCAGCTTAGGGTGGTAAGGTAGGGTCATATGGTCATGATTCAGGCCAGAATTTTGTAGTGGAGCAGACCCAAAAGAAGAAACATCCCGGACCGTCTATAGTTTGAGGTACGATCTTAGTTTCCTCAATTTTAGATTCTGCACTTTTCGACACAGGGGATTCTGATCGTTTCATATTTGTTGCTATTTTCGAGAGCCTTGGAATCGGTATATTTACTTCTACTGATGTCTTGACATTGGAAACTCCACTAGGGACAAGAACGACTAATGTACATCAGTTCAGGGAGTGACCTCTTGAGGTTGGTGGATGTCACTTCTAATGAGACCTCTTTATCCTAGAGATGACAGGCTATGATATCATTCTTGAGATGGAATGGTTAGTCCCATTCTAGGTTGTTGTTTATTTCTATCATCGTAGGGTGAGTTTATGTCACCAGAGGGTAGAACCTTTTAACATAAGGGAAAATGGGATGCTCAAGTGAGAAAAGTAGGACCCAGGCATTATTGGTTGGGAGGATTTAAAGCCTATATTTCTAGTCTATATCTAGATGACCAAGGGACTTAACAGTTGTACTTTCCTTCAATGGTCGATCGTTTCAGGGATTTATTTCCAGAGGACTTTTTTGGTTTTCCTTCAGAGTAGGAGTTATACTTTTCTATTGAGCTTGTGCCAGGGGTGGCACCAATGTTCTTTCCTCCCTATAGTATGGCTACCCCAGAGTTACAAGATCATAAGAAGCAGTTAGAGGAGTTACAGGTAAAGAGTTACATCTAACCCTATACTTCTCCTTGGGGTTCGCATGTCATGTTTACGAAAAGGTGGGTGGTACACTCTGACATTGTGTATATTATCAGAAGATGAAACAGAATATGGTCAAGAACTGATATCCCTTTCTAAGGATTGATGATCTCTTTGATCCACTTCGATGAGCCCGGGTGTTCTCGAATATTGACTTGAGATACGGTTATCATCAGTTGCACGTTAGAAAATCTGAAATACCTCATAAATTCTTTCGAAGTAGATATGGTCTATATGAATATGTTGTTATGACTTTTGGTATCATGAACGTGCCTGCAGTTTTTATGGAACTGATGAACTGTGTGTTCCATTCATACTTGGATTCTTTCATGGTAGTCTTCATGGATGATATCATGGTCTACTATCACACTAGAGATGACCATTCCACACATCCTGAAATTGTTTGAGTATACTAAGAGAGCATCATTTATTTGTTAATATCTAAAAATTCCACTTTTGGATATACCATATTCACTTCTTGGGACATGTTATCTCAGAGACAGGTGTATCAGTAGACCCAGAGAAAATGAGAGTATTAGTTTCCTATGAGCATCCTAAGAATGTCTTTGAGGTAACAAATTTTCTAGGGCTGGAAAGATACTATAGATGTTTCATATAGGACAATTCACACATAGTAGTGCTGCTGAAGGAAATGACTAAGATGGGTGTGAAGTCCTTTTGTTCAGATTCTTGGGAGTCATCCTTTCAGGAGCTAAAATGGAGGTTGACTTCAGCACCGATACTAGTTTTTCCAAAGCTGAGAAAGTGCTATATTGTATACTAGGATGTATCAGGTATCGGACTAGGATTTGTGATTATGCAGTGAGAAAGAGTCATTGCGTATGGGTCTCAGTAGTTGAGGCCACATGAGAGTCATTACCCGAAGCGTGATGGTGAGTTGGCTACAGTTGTTCATGCTTTACGCTGTTGGAGACATTATCTATTGGGAGAGTATTTTTTGGTTTTCACTGACCAAAAAAGTCTCAAGTACATCTTTACTTAGTGAAATATGAATTTGAGACCATGAAGGTTTGTTGAGTACCATTAGTCTTTTGACACTGAGCTTTCATACATGCTTGGGAAAGGCAACGCAGTAACTGATGCATTGAGCAAGAGGAATCAAATATAGGTAGTTTATGAGGCCAACGGTGAGTAGAAACTTATGGCTCTATTCTCTGAGATGCATTTGGAGGTGCATGATAGACAGGGGAATACTTTTATTTCTTCTATAGTTGTAACCTCTTCTCAACATTATCGGGCGCGAATGAGGCGACTAATAGATTATGAAGGCCTAGTCTTATGGGAGAGTGTGTCAAGAGAGGACCCTATTCTTGGATGGGCCATGGGTGAGGATAAGTTCTTATGCTTTCATTGGTTCATATGGGTGTCAGCATAAATATGCGAGGAGATGATGTGGTACTTTCATTCCTCAGTATGGGCAGTTCATCCTGGTGTCACCAAAATGTATCGAGACATTCACTGTCAGTTTTGGTGGCCAGGTGTGAGGTGATAAGTTTCTAGGTTTTTCATGATGTGTTCCACCTGTCCGTAGGTGAAGTCAGAACATCAGCAACTAGTAGGGATTTTGCAGTAGTTACCCATTCCAGAGTGGAAGTTAAATGATGTCACGATAGACTTCCTGACAAGTTTACTGAGATCACATTGAGGGAATGATATAGATTGGGTTGTCATTAATAGAGTAACAAAGGTTGCACACTTCTTTATATTCATGGAGACATTTAGTGTTGATGAGGTGGGAAGGTTATACATCTGAGAGATTGTATATTTAATTAGATTTCCATACTCCATTGTTTCATACAGGGATGGATGTTTTACTTCTCAGGTATGATAGGGGCTACAAAGGGCTTTGGGTACACAAGTACTTCTGAGTACGACCAACTATCCTAAGACAGATGGTAAGTCCAAGCGTATGATTCATGTGCTAGAGGACATGCTTCGAGAATGTGTCCTAGATTTTGGGGGTTCATGGGATAATCACATACTTGTTGTGGAGTTTTCCCACAATAATTAGTTTTCAAGAAACTATTCAGAATGAACCTCATGAGTCTTTTTACCATAGGTCATGCCGATCACCCCTATGTTGGATGGAGATAATAGAAACAACTATACTAGGACCTCATCTTGTACAGGTGACCATATAGTAGATAGAGTTGATTCAAAAGAGGATGGCTACTACACAATCAGGATAGATGTCTTAAGGTGATTGATGGAGACGACCTTTGGAGTTTGATGTTGGAGATCAGGTTTTCTTGTGTGTCACACCAAGGTTTGGAAATAGGAGAATAAAGAGACATGGAATTATTTCGCCGAGATATGTTGGACCATTTAAGGTTTTTGAGAAACTCGGGCCAGTTTCCTATCAGTTGTAGTTACCTTATAGGTTTCAATCTATGCACGATGTCTTCCACGTTTCTCACCTATAACGTTACTTCTCATACATGTCTCATGTTTTCCAACCTGAGGAGGTTGAGATGTAAGTGGACGCATCATTCTAGGAGCATCCTATCCTGATTGTTTATCACAATGTGAAGGTTCTCTGTGTCTATTTTGTACCTCTAGTATGAGTGCTATGGTAGCACAGGCGAGTACAGAATGAGACATGGGCGAGGGAGGCCGACGTACGATCACAGTGGCCGGAGCTGTTCGACGATTCTTCTTCAACGCCACCTTTCTATGAAAATTTGTAAGAACCCATATCTTCCTTTCAGGTATGAATCTTGTTTTATGCTATTTTTGAGAAAAAGAGGAGAATCTGTAAATTTAAGGATTACACACCATGTACTTTGAAATACATTTTGGGTACCCGGTTTCCACGGGTGACAGTGTACTAGACGTGTAACGGCTGAGTACATGGTCATGTGGGGTGACCTGGGGACCACCTAAATTGGAGGTTGGTTAAGGCAAGTACAATGCCATTAATTTTAAGGAACACACTATGTAATTTTCTTTTTAATTGTTATATTGAATCGGGGTCACGTCTAATCGATAGAAACCGCTTCTTCTCAGTTGGTCTCGTCGAGGAGTGACCGAGGCTAATGAATCTTCTACGAGCCTCTAACTCATCATCTATTCTATGAATCAAACTCTTTCAGTTGCATTGGAAATTTATTGGTGAATTATTACTTCTTCTAGAGCCTCGTCTCTTGATTTCTCCTCTCTTGTGAGATATCCTTGGTTGAACATTTTAGACATTTTTGTAGATCTACAATGTTATTGTTTGATTCAAGGACTGATGCCGGAGTATATTGATTATACAATATCAAGGTAGGTCATTTGTACCTTTCCAAAGTTATTATTTGAATATTATGTGAAAAATTTCCCAATAACCTATAATAGGGTATTGTGTGTTTTGGTATTTTAGCCCTACTAATGCCTTCTTTTTTGTGTGTGCCAGAGTAGAGGTTATTTGATTATGAATAGGGTTATTTGTCATGTTATGGATATATTTCCCATGTTTGTTTTGATATTGACCATTCTGTTTAGATTTTCTGATTAGGGTGCTTGTTTTCTAGGCCTATAGTTGTTAGGATTGAGTGATATTATCTGATGTTGTTATATGCATGTATTTTTTTAGCCAAGTAGTTATTTAAAGCTATTATACAAGTAGTTCTGAAAGATTAATTTGGTTGTTGAACATCATTGTGCATGATTGACTTATACAAGGCTGTGAGAACCTGTTGTAGTATACCATAGAGAGAATGGATGTTGGGGACTTTTCCAGAGTGTTTGTTTACTTTTCTGTTGTAAGACTATAGGGTGATGGACGTAAGTGATCTTTCAAAGTGTTTTTAGTCCAATGTTGCGAGACCACATCGGGAATTGGTCATTGAGTACTTCCTCATAGTGTCTATAGTTACCAATACGAGACCACAATGGGAATTTACGTTGATTGATTCCTCATAGAGTCTTTGTTTGCATGAATCCAAAGGCGTTAGACCATGTGAGCTTACCCAGGAGGTCTTTGTATCCATGTATAAGTTGAACCCGAGGGTTTATGCTATGAAAACATACCCAGTGGGTTACTTGAGATTGATTAGTTGATCCATAGGGGATATGCTGTGAGAACATCCTGGAGGGTTGCTTGTTTTCATTTGGTTGATTAATTGAAGAATTTAAATGAATGTAATTGAAATTGTAGGACTGTTTACTTTGGACTATCCCTTGTTCATTGTTTCTTTTGCGTACTTATTTCCATATATATATTCAAAAACTGTTAGTAATAGATATTTGGATGGTTTCCTATTGGGATTCATCTCACACCATGGTTGGATCATGCTTTAAGGCCGAAACCGATTATATTGATGCAAGTGTAGATAAGGGAAATCTCCCTTCTACATTAGGTACTTGATTGTTTTGGAGCTGGAGAGAATAGTACCAAGATGAGTCTTGCAATTCTGCTAGAGTTATTTACATGTTTACCTTTTTTACTTTGGTTTAGTACTATATTCTAGCATTTTAACATGTTTGGCTGCTTTCCTAGACATATGTATCATGCATCATTTATATATGTGTGCTCTAGTTGTTTATTACTTCCAATCTTCCAATATTTACTTAATGCATGTTATTACTGATTATTTTATTATTATTTGTTTATTTTTACTGCATTACTCTTCTAATGAGGGCATAGTTTCCCCACTATCACACCCAAGGCCCTCACTGCTAGTCGGCACCCTTTGGCATTTGGGCGAATTCTTGTGAGGCCTTGTGACCAACTATGTATGGGGCACCTCTGGGTGGCTCCCGAAACTAGGACGTTACAATAGGATGAGAACAAGGGTTGGATTAAATGATCATAACATAAAAGATTCATAAAAATAAGTTAAATTTCTTTAATAATCAATCATATAATAAGGATTTGTTATTAAAGAATTCATAGGCCATAAGAGTGTAGAATCATCAATAGTCAATCATGATCCAACAAAACATTACTTTGGCATAAGGAATAGGTTTTTGGAATACACATTATCCTATAAAATCATTTCCCTAGTCAAGGTTCACTCCAAATATGGACATTGTAGACAATGTCCCATATTGAAAATTTATAACCAATCATTTCCAACATTATCTAAGAAGTATCTTCCTTCTGGTTAAATCGACAATTAGTTATGAGTTTATTAACTCTATTATCTTTTAATAATTTCTCAAATCTGCCATCACTACTATTTACATGGGATGGATATAATAGAAACACCCACAATCATGATCTATATCATACCCACTAATTACATAATCATACATATATGTTTTAAAAGATCATAAAATATACATATTTCAATCATATAATAACTCATGGAAAAGAAAATGTGTTTCATCAATATATTTTCATCATAATAATATGTGTATTCATTATAGATGAATTAACCCATGGAAATAAAATGGGTTTCATGTCAATTTACATATAAAAAAAATCCATATTTAGAAATAATATAGACACTACCATAAAAACATATTCCCTATGGAGGATAATAAAATAATAAAATTTAGACATAGATGAAAAATTATATTAAAATAACATTCCAAAATTTCTTTAAAAATATGGTAAATGTAATTTTATTTTGATATCTTTATAACTATAAATTCCAAAAAAAATAATTAATTTTATTTAAAATAACCATGGAGACTTGTATGAAAATCATAAAATTGGGTAATGTTCAGGATGGCAGGAAAATTCTATCATGTTGTTTACCCAAAAAATTATTTTCCCAAATAAGTAAAATTTTAAAAAATTCATTCATTGTAAAGAATAAAAATTTATTAATTTTAATTTATTCTTTAAAAAGTATAGAGTGTAGAAAAATGATAATTAAACCTTCATGGGAGCGTAAATAATTTTCTTTTTAAAATTTTAAAAAATATGTATAAGGAAGGAAAAGATTGCAGATCATATAAAGAAACAATGTCAAATTTCCTTCTAAACAATCATTCAATACTATTTAAGGAAAAAATAGAGGAAAATTTCATTTAATTATGAAAAACATATAAATAAATATAGTATAATTAAAAAAATTAAAAGATACAGGTTACTTAAATTCATTATTGGGTATTTATGAATAAAAAATCCAAGTAAAAACTGAGATTCTAACATAACCATTACCACTTTGGTAACTTTTGAATCCTAATATTAATGAATTATTAAATATAAATATAGATTAATTATCATTAATAAAAAATATTTATTATATAAAATAACAATGGGGATTTATATACACCACATAAATATAAGTAGGATTGTGACTCAAACATGTCTCAATAACATTACATGTAGATAAAGAACCTTTATTTAAAGTATCATCTTGAATTATTTATGTTCAAATATAATTTATAATAAACATAATTTATAATAAATATAATATAAAACCGTATTCATACATTCCATATTAAATCTTTTTATAACATCTTATCACCCAATATGGAACTATTATTTATTAAAATCGCTACTCCGGGTAAAAACTTTTTTATTTTTCATGCATGTTTTAGTGTGTAATCTCTGATACTTGTAAAAAATTATTGGTTTCATCATATTAATATTATTAATCATTATATAAATATAATTTTGATTCATTATATACATTTTAATAAAAATTCATAATAAGTGTTGGTGAAAATGATTTACAACGCTTCATGAAGACAATTGTTTGTCAATATGCAGGAGTGATATTATCACTTTTTCATAGATTGAAGGAAAGATACATAAATAATAAAATAAATTTTTATAGTCATTATTTTATCATAAATATCATATATATTCACTAAATATATCCACATTTCAATCCATTTGCAATGAAAATGAATAAGAAATCATGTTTCTTCTTGGACGTGGTGGTCTACACGTACACACATACAACTTTGTTGTTTCCCATCAGATAAAAAATGATATGTATAAAAATAATTCCATAATAAAATATTATTATATGGGGTAATGATATTATTATATTTTAATCTTTATGATAAAATTTAATTCGGTAATTGAACAACTAAAATGAAATAGTGATCAGTGAAAATTATAACCTCCTTTTTGAGAGAAAACTGTTGGATTTATTATTAAAGATCACAGGGAAGGACATATGGGTGGAACATAACCTATAAAACATTTCAAATGATGTTTATAATACTTTTTAGTAGATTTTTTTTAAGATGAGTTTCTCATAGTTGTGTGAACAATATAAAAAATGTGGTGTCCATTTATATTGAAAGAAATGGAACACTTGGAATCACCTAAAACATTTAAATGTAACAAATTATTTCCCTGTGAAAGTGGATACAAGGGTCCAAAATTTAGAATATAAGTTCAGTTATGGTCAAAAAAACCATTAGAAATTTTAATTTTTGGTAGTTTATGTTGTATTTTAAACCTTGTCATTTTGTTTAACCAATTATTTAACTAATTTTATCCCTAACAAGTTTAAAAAACGTATTCAACACTAGTGTGTTATAAAATAACATAAAAGGTAATAATCTACAATAAAATTGTCAACATATAATGTTATAGACCATATCTCCTCCCCTTAACCTATTTAATATTTTTTATGATTTTTAAAACACATATTAATATATTATTTAACATAAAATACCTTTATTGTCCTTTTAATCATTATTCAAAAAATTTTACATTAAAGAGATCTAGATAGGTATGAAATTTAAATATAAAAGTTTTAAAATCCAATTATACATTACTACTAATAATAAAATTCATGATAAAAAAATAATCCAAAAATATATTTATTTCTATGCTTTTAAAATCAATTTCTTTGATGTTTCTAATGCTTAATCAAGAACTATGTTAGTATTGTGTATGTATTTGGGGTAACTATAACATAACTAAAAATTAAAAATAAACCTAAAAATAAAATAGAATTATTTATATTTAAAATAAAAATTTATATTTCTTTATAAAATTTTCTTATTACAATGATAAATATAATATAAATTAAAACCAAGTAGGTGACATTTTTGGAATTTTTATTTATTGAAAATAATATAAAGGTCGTTTTAAAATTAAAATTGAATGAATTACATATAATAGAATATATGAAGGTATGGTCAAATAAAACATAGCCAATTCAATATATTATACTATATGGGCGATTATGAATCCATATTATATAGTTTAACTATGATTATTGCACTTTATAATTTATTTAGTTTATAAATTTTATCATGATTACTATTCATAATTCCAAAAAATATAATGAAGCTGTTTAAAAAACATTTACCTTATAATTCAAAATAAAGAATACTTTTTTCATGATTAATTTTCTAGAAGTTTTTTAGATAAATTTTAAAAAAAATTATTAACAATCAATGAAAGACGTTATCAATTCACAACAGATGAAAAAAGAGATGCATTAGGATCATTCCATTAACAAAATAACTTCTAAGATAATGATAGATATTTATATTATTATATTGGGTTGATTATGACATCATTCAAGAAGGTAAAAGTAGATAAAAATGAATGAGAGGTGGGTTAAAATTGTTACATCCCCTATGAGAGAACTCGTTTGGATTTCTTTATAAGGACCTCATGGACTATATTTTTAAGAGACAAGAACCTCCAAAAGTTGTCTACAAATGATTATATGATCTCAATAGGGTTTCACCGAGCTACATGGATAAATGGAATTTGAGAAATAGATGATATGTGGTTTTCCTTTACATTAAAGGAAATAACACATGTGGAATTATTATAATGTTTAAATATAATTAATTGTATTCCTTGGAATATAGATACCCTATTTTTTCCTTCTAAAAATTTAAAATATTTCAATATGTATTTATAGACCTAGGCACAATGATGACGTTAGATTCTATGTCCCGGTGTGCCAAGAATTAATTTCAAAAAAATATTAAATATATTTTATATTATATGTGCATATATTCTTAAATTAAATAAGATTGATATTAATGGAAATCTTGAAGCATAAATCTAAGACTACAGTTGAGTCAGGAATGTGGTGTTTACCCTAGGCACGACATAAAATGGGTTGTCATGGGGTGTTAATAATTCTCCCTCATTGGCAGTATGTTCAATGGATTAATTAATTACTAAATTAATCCAATCATTCATTCTTGACCTAGTAATTTTTTTTATAAATATATCATCTTATAAGAGTTTATGGGGGTAGCCTCTTAATCATGGAATCTCCAACGATGCTCTATTTCCTCTTCTATTGGCAGATCTCATCAGACGATGATGAAACTCCATATCTGATCATATTAGGACACAACAAACACAACAACTTCTCCAAATCATTGGTAGAAATTTTCTTCTTCAAAAAACAATCCATGATCTAGGTAGGACTCATCAATTGGTTATTTATCATCTACGATTAATTTTTTGAGTAGATCCATCCTTTTTCTAGGTACTGTGCCAATTTTGGATTGAGCATGCACCTATGCTCCAAATTTTTATCTTATTTCTTCGTCGTTTTCTCACATGATATCAATGTTCATGATTTTGGTCAAGAATTATTATACAACAATTGTATAATCATTTTTATGGTTATTTACCCTCTCGTTTCTTCACATTCTTCACTGATTTGAACCTTCATACTGTGTTTGACATTACTGGGTGGTACGGAGCCCAATTGGAAAATTGGAACAACTATGAAATCACTGGAAAGGACCAAATCAAAAAAGTGGGAACAAATCAAGGATTTTTGTGAGTTAATTATGATCATTTAAAAAATCATTGGCCTAATCAATTAAGTCAAAAGGAAACATGATGAACAAAATATGTGATGAAACCCATGATGAATGGAGGATGATTTCTAGTGATTGGTGGCCTAGAACTGTAATTTATGAATATATCCAACTTTTATTCCATATATATTGCAATATATATAGAGGAGAGCCCATATTTGAAGCACTGGAATCAGATCGGAATATATAGATATTCTAGTGAAAACCCGACTGCATGCCAGGTATAGGAAAGAATGCACCCCATGTATCTCCCTCAGTGGTGGTAGCTAGGGTTTCAGAAAACCTAAGGATGTCATGGAATTTATCCCTCTTACATGTCATGAAACCCTTCCTGGAATGGATAACCCGTGTGATAGATCACTTGGTTGGTACGCTGTGTGGGAGTACACAGATAGGTACATGCCCATGTACCTAAGTACACAGACATGAACAGGTCCCAAAAGTGGCACCCCATGTGAAGGAACACATTGTGTATAGGGCAGACAAGGTTTGGTACATTGGAACAACAAGTAGGATATGGATCAATCTCAGTTAGTCTAGACACACAATGTAATCCACCTACATACCATGTAATACTACATGGTATTGAAGTCGTGTTCCAACCTGGGACAAAACTACGTAGTTGAACTGGACTACAGGTCATGTGTGTCCCCTCACACACATGTACCTCTTAAACTCTTTTAGGGAAACATCATGGTTCGGTATATTTATTATTTGAACTCATATTTTGGTTTGGTAATTTCCTATCTTGAGTGTTTTTCTATGTAGACTGTGATGGTGACATCAGTTGTGTATTCAGAGATATGATTTGGAATGTTACATAAATGACTCTCATGAAGGCAATGCCAAATGATATCAGTGATCGGGAAGAATCACCAAAGACTACTGAGTTGTACCCTCCAGTAGATCTGAGCATTAGAGTCCTCAATCATTATAATGGAACCCCCATAATCATGGGTTTCGGTCCTTTATAGCTACCTTTATAGTGAAACCCCCCATCGAGTAGGGCATAGGTCCTTAGTGACTACAGTGGAACCGCCCTATTGTACCAGGTAATGGGTCCTCAACTTTTGATCAGAACCCCCAGTTGGATAGGGCATAGGTCCATTATGAACATAGTGGGACCCTCTTATGGGATAGGGTCTAGGTCCCCAACCATTAGAGTGGAACCCCCAATAGGCATGGGTGCGGGTCCTCGACCATTAGAGTGGAAACCCCCATCATTATAAGCATATGTCATCTACCTAACTGAGTGGAACCCCCCTATCAGCATGGGAATGAGTTATTATGAAACTATAGTGTAACCCCTCATCAATATAGGTGGGGGTCCTCTATAAATACTATGGATAATTACCCTCTAACATGGCTAGGTAGTGGATTTCTTCAATGGCCATTAGAGTGGGACCCTCTTATTTTATTAGTGTCTAGGTTCCCTACCTATAGTTTATATCCCCTCAATTGTTAAATATAATTATGAGGCATGGTTTTGCATTGACTATTACTTCTTGGATGACCTGTGATATCATGTACATATTTTATGAACATTGGGAACATTTGGATATTATTCTTCTTGGGATTATTATGAGATGGATATCTCTTTACTCTATCATTTGAGATTATTTGGAATGAGGATATACATACTTCTTCAGTATCCACACCATGTATTTGGTTAAACTTCTTCAAGAAGAGGACAAAATGTGCGGGTTGTTCCACCTACTTTCAATTGTATTCTTCATATGGTTTGAGGAGTCTACTCCCCTATTTGGGGGTGAATACTCGATGGTTTGGTCATCTACTCACCATTTTTTGCCACTTGTTTTTGGATGATATTACTTTCACACTTTTTTTGGGTTGAGCTATTATATTTGATTATATATTGAATATATTTTAATTCCCTCCCTATTGTATCTTTTACTACTCCCCCTTTAACTTTAAATGTGTCCTACTTATTATTTATATACTCTCCCCATCATGGGATTTTCACACATGTGTTGTGTCTTATATAGATGACAGACATGTCAATAATGACTAGAAAAGAGCTTGGGGATACTGGGTTCTTGGACCGCGTGTGGATGTCTTAGCTTGGGATTCAAGAGATGAACTCTCTCAACTATTTACATTTCCTATTTTGTCAAGTTGAGACATATATCTAGTTTTCCATTTATTTTTCACTATTACATTTCAGTGTTCACTACTATACTTTTGTACTATCTTGAGGTTCATGAATGCCTAATTTACATTATAATAGGGTTCCATCTTTTACTATTTCCATATTCAATTTTCATTGAGATTATTGTGGGGGTGTGTGTGTGTGTTAATACTTGGGAAAAGGCCCCCCCTGATATAGTAGTGCCTTCAACACTGGTCTTCACCCCTAGACTATTAAGATGGGCTTGGGGTAGTCGCATATTGAGACCTAGCTTGGGTTAGGTTGCAAAAAATTGGTATCAGATAAACTTCATTCAATGGGGTGTCTTTTAAAATATAAAAATTAAGAGTATTTGGTCATGTTTAGGGAAATAATTTCAAAGTGTCCCAAGTGTGGATCTTAAGCTAGTGAATCTAGTGATGGTGTTGAGGCCAGGCTATCGATTCACCAAGACATTGAAAACTTTTTTGTTGACACTACATGCAGAGACATTTGTTGTAGGCATCAATGTTACATGCATCATATAATATTTTTTTTATTATCCTTATTGATTTGGATTCTTATTGTTATATATATATATATATTCTCATATGATCATGATACATGTTGATAAGTATTAGGATGCCTCTGTGGTGACATCCAGATAGGACGCCAATTCCAGATCATGACGATGATCTGTTGAGTGTTGATGCTTCTGTTCAGGGTCTATCTCGTGATCGCCTTCTTGTAAGTGGGAAGGTAGAAAAACCCCCATCTATTGATCATAATATTTTCCCCACAGAGCAGGCTGAGGAGGCTTGATGGTTTAGCATGCTTCATGACTTATTGCACCAGAGGCCACTGAGGATCCTTGTAGATTCATTCCCTCAATAAGCATAGGATTAGTTAGATTTGTGGTTCATATCTTTAGGATTCTTCAGACCCTAACAGATTAGGTGGTTGCATAGACATATATCCTTTTCCATGGGCCAGTTGGGAGTTAGTGGAGTATTATTACATATATGCATGATGTGTTGACACTCTCATGGACTGACTTCAATTATTTGTTTTGTGAGGTGTACAACCCATTCTACTTGTGATTTTCTTGATTCTAGGTGCTTTTGGAGTAGCAGTATGGAGGGATGACTGTGGATGATTATGCAGTGAGATTTATAGACCTTATGTGGTACTCTCTTGACATGATCTTGGATGGATAATTTCAAGCATGGAAGTTTGATCAGGGACTCCATAGATAGATCTAAGTCATTATTATTCCCTTGTGAATCCCCACTTATGAATTGGATTTGGAGTGGTAAATTGTGGAAGATATATTTCTATTAGAGGAATTCTAGATAGTGGGAGATGGAAGTGGGTGAAATAGTGTCGAGTCATCTGCAACTACTAGCAGATACCATGTTCCAAGATCTTGGAACAAGATTCCTTCCCATGATCATACTCGGGCATGTGTTCAAAGGAAAAAAATTGGACTAGGATAGATCGAAGAGGGGTAGTGCTTAAATATTGATGGAAGATGTTTCATTTCATGATACAACCAAAACATATGTATTGATCAGCATAGGTAGATAGCTTATTGACTCCCATGGAATAAGCAGTTTCATGATTATGAATTTCCTATGTGATGGTAGGGTGGTCCCCAGGGAGGAGAAACTATTAGAGGATAGGGAGGAGCTATGGGAGGTTGACATTGTTATGATACATTTTCACTACCATCACTATGTGTCCCATTTAATGGTTAGGGTGTTGGTGGCTAGGGCCACGAATTGTTGTAGGCTTTGGAGGTTTATTATCCTGCAGTGTCCGAGATGATAAGAGGTATGATATATGTTTATTTTACTTATTATTCGGTATTAGTAGACATAGGTTTCAACCAATCATTTATATTTATACTCTTGATGTGAGAGCTGCAGCTCCCCATTGTGGTTCTAACCCATATTCTTCACCTAGACGTTCTTATAGGAAATGCTTATTCTGTATATTCTATCTTTTGGTAGTCCGAGCTATTTCTTGATGGAGAGAGGTTCACATGGTAAATTCTGGTCATCTCACTGAAACCAAATTATGTTATATTGGTTAAGGATTGGTTTTCCATGTTCCAATCCCATATTGACTATCACTATAGATACGTCATATTCTTACATGTTGATGGGATAAGTATCTTGTTTTCTAGAGATAGAAATCTCATGGAAGGTCAAGTGGGTTTTGAGAGACGAAGACTATATCCCATCACCAATCAGTTAGAAAGTGCTCCCTTGGTGCAACAGGATCTTAAGGCATCTGAATTCCTTCAGTACTAGATGATTATATAGATGTATTCCCCAAGGACATTCGAGGACGACCTCAAATGTGAGAGGTAGAGTATTTTACTTACTTTCATCATGACACCGCTCAGTTATCTTCTTTGGTATATTGAATGTTACCTAACGAGATCAGAGAGATATAGTTGTAGTTGGAGGAACTTTGAGATAAATGAAGCATCAGACTCAGTGTTCCCCCATTGGATGATCTGCTATTGTTTGTTAAAAAGGAAAATGGGTTCTTGGGGATTTTTATGAATTATCATCACCTAAACCAAACCATGATAAAGAACAAGTACCCCTTGTCAAGGATTGATGAACTCTTTGACTATTTGTGATGAACAATATGGTTCTCAAAGATCAATATCATGTATGAATACCACCAATAGTGGGTTTGTGAGGATGATATTCGATAGTTGGAATTTCTATATTGCTACATACAATATGAGTTCCCAGTGTTTTTATTTGGTGTGATGAATTCCCCAATCTTGCTTATGGATTTGATGAACCATGTATTCCATATGTACATGAACTATATTTTTGTTGTCTTCATTAATGATATACTCATCTACTCTGTATCAGATGAGTAGCAAGAATTTATCTTGAGGATGGTCCTAGATTTTCATCGAGACCACTAGTTTTACAAAAATTTCTCAAAGTGCCAATCCTAGATTCATGTGGTTCACTTTATGGGGAATGTCATTTTTGATCATGGGTTATCCATGGACCTAAAAAATATCAATGTAGTGATTTTAGGGGAGTCCACCAATACCATTTCATAGGTGATGGGATTTCTTGACATGGAGGGCTGCTATAAGAGTTTTATAGAAGACTTCTCAAGAATCATAACCCCTTTGACCACCCAAACAGAAATAGTGAATCTATTTACTTAGTTTTATCAATTTCAGAGGCATTTTGAGGAGTTGAGGCTAAGGATAATGAGTGATCCAATGTTTAGACTACTAGTGGAAGACTTGGAGTTAATAGTATATTTTAAGGCCTCCAGAGCTGGTATTAGTTGCGTGTTGATGTAGCGGTAGGAAGTTATCACATACAGGTCAAGGTAGTTGAGACCCGATGAGAAAAAATATGTGATGCATGACATAGTGCTAGAACTGGTGGTCTTTTCCCTGAGGATGTGAAGAAACTACCTTCTGGTGGAGCACTTTGTCTTTCACTCAGACCACCATAGTCTTTGGTATGTATTTACAGATAGAGACCTTAACCTGAGACAGTAACACTAGTTAGAATTAATTTCCAACTATGACATCAAGATAGTCTATACTCTAGGGAATGAAAACATTATAAAATATTCCCATTTTAGGAAGTCCCAACCTCTCTTAGTCCAGGGGGATTCAGATTAGTTGTCCTCCTTCAGTTAACCCTTGTAGGGAAGGAGGCTAAAACATTTCTATAGTTAATGGTACAGACATCTATTCTTCTTGAGCATGTGAGGGAGTCCCAACCCAGTGACATCGACTGTCAGGTTTTATGTGTTACTATATCCCTAATAGAATCACCATATAGATATTTCGATGGAGGTAATCACTTAATCATTTTCCAGGGGTAGACGATGCTTCTAGTCATGTTACTGGATGATGAGATATGAAAATTCTATACTTATTCCCTAGTTATACTTCCCTGTGTTCTAAATATGTACATAGATCTTAAGAAGATATTTTGGTGGTCTAGAAATAGACAATGTGTAGCTGATTTTATCTCTTAGTACCTACATTGTTATCAGGTGAAGGTTGAACACCATGTCCCGATAGGTTTGTTGTAGCCCCTTAAGATCTCGGAGTTGAAATTGGATGTCAAATAAATGGAATTTTTTATAGGGATTACTGGAATAATGATAGTTCAAGACATTATATGGGAGATAGTTGACCATCTCACAAATTCTATGATGTTCCTTACAATCGAGGAGTTGATTTTGGTGGAGAGTTTGGGGTAGCTGCACATATGAGATAGTGTTCTCCTTATGAGGGTTCTCTGGATGATTGCCTCTAATCATGAATTTTTTTATATATCACGATTGGGGAGAGGCCTATAGAAGTCATTCAAGACAAAAAATGAGGATGATTACCGCCTTTAACCCCATACTGATGGCCAAACCAGGCACACCATCTAGGTGTTAGAAGATATGATAATGGCTGGGGTGTTAATATTTGGATGGAGCTAGGAGGATCACCTTACCTAGGTGTATTTTTCATACAAAAACATCTACCACTCTACTATCAATATGGAACCTTTTGTGGACTAATATGGGAGTCCTTGTAGGATACCCTTGTGATGTAATGATATAAGTGATAAAACTCTTGTGGTCCCAAAGTTGGTTCATGTTATGATAGATAAATTTCAGGCCATCCATGAGTAGATGAGGATATCCTAGAGAAGACAAAAAAGGGACACTGATCATCATCTTTGGCCCTTGGAGTTTGAGAACAAATACCATGTTTTATTGAGAGACACCCTAGGATGAGGAATTATGAGGTTCAGTAAGGGAGATAAGCTATCCCCAATTTTCATTGATCTGTTTGATATTTTCAAGAGTATTTCCAAGGTTGCATACCACATTTGCCTACATCCATAACTGGAGAGGTTTAATAGTTTCTTCTATGTTTCATAGATTGTGTGATATGTGCATGACCCTACACATGTTATTGACTAGGGTGATCTAGACATCAAGGATAGATCCACTTTTGTAGAGCACCTATTGGAGATCAAGTATCGATAGGAGAGGACCCAATGTGGACGAACCATCCATTTCATTCACATGTTGTTGAAACATTGAAAATGTATAGGAGTGTCATTGGGAGTAGAAGAGACAAGTCTAGGCTCATTATCATGAGTTGTTTTTCTAGTTTTTCTATTTTGGGGATGAAAAACATAAAGGAGGGAATGATTTTATGACACGATTTTTTCCTTGTAAAACATTGAAATATTTGAATAAAAATTTCCAGAGTTATTCATTGAGACAACAGGCGATTTTGAGGCCTAGTGTGCCAGGAATTAATTTTATAAAAACATTAAATATATATTATTTTGAAATAAATAAAATTCATAATGAAATTAGGATAAATATTAAAAATAATCTTACATCTGAAATACAAGACAACAGTTGAGTCTGGTATGTGTATTTTACCCTAGTAGGGACATAAAATGGGTTAGTACACAATGTTCAAACTCCCTACTTGTGGGAGGTATGTTCAGTTGATTAATTAATTATTAAATTAATTAATTAATTAATTCATAACCTATATGAGTTTTTATATATATATAATTCTTGAAAATTTTCCAAGGTTTGTCTTATAATCGTGGAATATTCAATGATGTTCTCCTTCCTCCTCCATTGAAGGATCTCATCAGGTGATGATGAAACCCAAGATTAGATTGGAATAGAATGAAACGAACAACAAAATTCTCAATCATTATAAAACACGTTCTTAATCATAGAACGGTCCATAATCAAGGTTGGAATCTTTAATTGGTTATTTACACCCTTTTTAAAATTATTTATTAAATTCATCCTTATTTTTTGGTATGCACCAATTGTGGATTGAGCATTCGCCTATGTTATAGATTTTAACTGATTTCATAATTTTTTTCTTACCTAATATCACAATCCTTGTTCATTGGATAAGAAATCCTAGCCAATGATCATCTAAACTATTATTATGGTACTTTTCCCTTCTTTACTATGTTTTATTCACTGATTTGACTCATTGATCCTTGTTCAACATTGTCAGGTTTTACCGAGCATGATCAGACAACCGAAACCATGAAAGAATCACTAGTGTGATGCCCTAAACTTATTTATTATGTAATAATAATATATTTTTGTTTGATATCTTTATCATGTTTTCCAAAATAGTACTTAAGAATAAACACAATACATTCTTTATTCAATGATCACTGAAATTATTACATTCTTTCAAGGCTAAGAGAATCCAACTAACCAAAAAAACTTACTAAATGACCGATTAGAATTACTAGAAGACCACCCAATACAAAAAAAACCAAGAAGATAGTAAGGGTCTTTCAGATCCATCACAATGGAACACTAGTATAGAAAAAATCGCATAAACTGTGCTAAGCATCAGAGGAATGATGAGCACCATTTTATTTGTGTCATATTTGAAATTGGAACACCCTATTTCATGTTTTTATATGGCCATATAGTAAATCTAATTTGTGCCTCGCTAGGTGATTGCTGAGTCTCTAATGGATATAAGACCCTATAGTCATTGGTCACTATGTTGGTTTAATTTAAAGTTTCTTGGTATAATGAGTTTTCCAAGTGTCTAATGAATGAATTGAAATTTCAACAATAAACATGTTTCTAATAAAATATTTTTATATATTTTGAAAGGGATAATGATTTAATGGATAAAATGTGTTCGAATCATAACCCATGTCTTTTAAAAAATACACCAAGAGAATTAGGTACTTTATACTACTTGGTTTTGGTACAAAGAATCATATTTTTGGGTTTTGATATTTTACATTGGGAAAATGAAATTAATAATTATAATTGAATATAAAATTTTAGATATACATTGTAAATTAAGTATTTAAATATTTCAAATGTCCTGAAAAGATTCTATAATTTTTTCATCATTGATGTATAAAACAATTATAAACTAATGATATGTTTTGGATTTTAAAATATAATACTAGTATAATATTTTCTTAATAATGTAAACTTTTTTATAATTTTTTTTAAAACATCAATGTTTTCAGACAAGGAAAATATTTCTTTTTGGGCTCTGCTTTGTAATAACAAATAATTTGGTTTCTTTTTTTGAAGACACCGATATATTTATATGGAAACCTATATTATGTTTAACAAAAATGAACTTTACATAGAAAAAAATAGGTGAGTACCCCACCAAGATGAGGGAAACCTTGTAGGTAGCAACTCAAGGCCTTGGTGGGCATCTCATAGAACCCATGGAAAATGGCCCAGGGATGTAACTGTGTGGTGCATGAAACTTCTCTCACACAGGGGGGAACACTATACCCTAAGCGAGAACTGTTATGCGCGTGAAAGGAAACTAGAGTGTTCCACTGTGCGGGGTGGCATGACAATAGGGGTGGGTATAGAGCGCTCCCATAGAGACTGGTACGGGGTAGTACCACAAGGGAGAGGCAATTTTTGATTGAATTCTGAGAGTTTTGGGCTTATAAATCCAGGTCAAAACTCTCCCAAATTGATATGGGATGGGAATTTTTAGGCGAAATTAGATCCTCACCATTCAATCACGCCACACACGATTTGAGAAATTCAATCTGTTTGGTCTTCGATTCTTAGCTGCCATGATTTTTCCACCACATTTTTATCAACCATTTGATCCTAATGAATCTAATCTTGGCCATTCAATCCCTTTTAAAACATTGTGTCACTCACAGTCAACCAATCAAATTATTTTCTAATCACAATCGTTCATATTTCTTTTATAATTGTGGATTCACCCTAGCCGTCTGATCGGATCCCACTTAATCTAGACCATCCATCTCATTACTGGTTTTCTTACCCATTTTTTTCTTCTTCCTCCCGCATTCTTCACTCCATTGGCCCTTATTTTTCTTCATTTTTTCCTTTTTCCACACCTGTGCCTTCGGGTGGCCCCTCCTTTCACTCATTTTCCACAAAATTGGACACCCACGGTCTTATTTTAAACCGAGGAGCCTTGGTTTTCTAGTAATGTGGCATAAAAAATAAATTATATATGATTTACATATACAAATCTTTTAGCACTGAACTCTACAGTGTTCTTCCTCTCTATCACCTCCATCAATCCTCTCGAGACATATTCTCCTTCTTCAAACTAACTAAGGTACCTAGTTTGTCTTGCCTTGTTTCTGTTTGGATAAATACACACACACACACATATATATATACATAGATATATACATATATAAATACAGTTTATTATAAGATCCAATGACTTATTCTATGATGGTAAATTTTTTGTTTTAATTTTTTTTCTTAAACCACTACCAAAGAAGGGTTTGATATATTATGTGTTTGATAAACACACACACACACACACACACACACACACACACACACACACACACACACACACATATATATATATATATATATATCTGTGTGTGTGTCTGTGTGTCTGTGTGTCTATGTATACATAAGCATTTATATGAATATGTTTCATAAGAAAACTATTTACATTTTATGGTACCATTTGAAATTAACGAAGCCTGTTTTAACTGATGTTCCTAATACATTCAAAACATGTAAGTGGAATTAAATTTTTGGTTTAAGACCCTTATATACACCATGTATATTAGGTTATATGTATATATATGTATATATGCACTGGGATCCAAAATCTAATTTAGATTTTCCAAAGATTGTTGAGATTGATTAGAAAATATTGTTTTTGAAATATGAAAGGTTTTTCAGGAACAGTTTAAAAATACAATATTTTATATACACCCTTATGTATAAATGTATTACACAACATTAAATCCTAGAAAATTTTCGATTTTCCATTTAGAAGTAAAATTGGTGTGTATAAATATATATATATATATGAATCACTTATTTTAATAAGTTTTAAAATGGTATTAGTTAAGGATGATTTTCATACTTTTCAATTTTTAACATTGTGTGTAAATAATTGATAGTACCATTGTGATATGTCATTCATAAGCATGAAATTAATGAATGTTTAGAAAACTATGTGTTTAATACCCCAAATGAAATATTAATTTGACCTTTAAATTAGTTATGCATCAAATCCATGATAAATTTCCATTAACGAATTTTATTTAATTTTGTAATAACATTTTAGGATTTAAGGGTTATAATTTTATGTGACATAACATGTATTTTATGTGAATTAAATATCATTACATGTGATGTAATATGTCTACGATACTTTTCATTTATTTAATTTTCAATAACCATGAATTTGATAGTTTTGTTATTGACCCTTAATGCAGGACTCACTAAGTATATATAAATGAAAAAGAATGTAATTAATACTATTATGTTATTTTATGAAATTAAGAACTAAATTATTCAATGTGGTATCAGACACTTTTAATAATATGAAATGATAAATTAAATATTCAAAGTGGAATGAGACACTTTGATCATGAGACCTTACTTGGCATGTGAGGAATGTATTAGACTCAATATTTAATGGGTTGGGGACTGGTTAATGAAAGCCCTACGGGTTGGGGACCAGTTAATTAAATACCTATAATGCATCTATAGTCTTCATGAGACAAATTTGGTCATGGAACGTGGCCTTTAAATAATCCTACATTATACATTCCCTCATTATTTTTATGATAATTAATTTACCAAGTAGATATTTGACTAGTAGAATATTCATGGTTGAGAGCATGTACTTATGAGTATCAAAAGAAGTAAATTCTTATGGAATAATTTTTATTCAACATTCACAGATTTATCTATGATTTAATGTTAGTAAAGATTGATTTAGTGTTATTATTTTATATGCAACTCTGATCTTGTATTACTCTTAGTTATAAATTTAGTACACACACTTTTTCATGTCATGCTTATTAAAGTTATAATGACTCTTACTTTATATGCTGCACACCATATACGTTGTATGCTCATTCCTATGATTGAAATATGTTTCATTGTGACCTTTTTATAATTCCTTTAAATGTTCACTTATAATTCCTAGAAAAATATTATGTATATTATCTTTGTTTATGAAAACATTTTATGATTAATTTTAATGTAATGTTTTGAAGAGGTTTTAATTGAAATATTATTTTATTTTAAAAATCCTTACTTCATATTCGTATAGTCACACTATTTTTTAACTTTAATTTTATAGGTTTAGTAGATTTGAGATAATTTTTTTTGGTGGTAGAATTGTGTGGATTATTTTTGATTAAAGTTTTGAAGGAATTGTAATAATTGTATTTGGTTCTCTAGGACCTAAACCAAAAATATCCCATTCAGTGGAATATGACGTGTAATAATCATCTTTTCTTTTTATTAAATATATTACACACCATATTATATATAAAAACACACTAGCTCTGAAGCATTCCAGGGTTGGGGCGTGATAGTTGGTATAAGGCCCCAGCCTTAAAACTTACTTAATCTTGAGTTATTACAAGATTACACATTGAGGATCTTTTCAGGTTTAGAGTTTTAGAGAATTAGATCATGAAACTTGCATTACATTCCACATTTAAACAAAGTGGTTACATAAAAGTCAGCATTCATTCTTCCCATCAACGGGAACATATTTAAAATATAACACGTATTCTCTCTTAACACATCCTTGACTCTAACGTCTTATCATGTACCTTTCCTCTTGACCTGAAAAACATTTCAGAAACATGGGATGAGCATAAAAAGCTCAGTAAGAGTTATAAAAATATGGAAAGGAAACATGAGTTCATATATACATAAGAATGAAATCATACTTTACCCATAAAACAAAGGCACTTTAACATACCTCATCAAACCATGAATAAATCATAGAAATCATAAGACATAAAGGTAACTTGAGGCATTCATAACATTCTTATGTAGGGAGTAACCCTCTTGGTTACGTTTGGAATACCCATCACAGTATATTCCCTAAATCTCTTCGGAGAAACCTTAACGTTTCACTCCTTCGCGTTACCCAATGCATTGGAGAGCTATATCGGGCTCACCCGCCCTTAGTTTATCACGGAACCACCCGTTCTTCATAACAATGCCCAAGAACCATAACATAATCGTATCACATAAAACATGAATAAAGGAAACATAACATTTCCACATTTCAATCACAATATAACAGTTTAAGATATTGAAATAATGAATCCATTAAAAACCATTTTCAAAACCATTTAAAACATTTAATAAATAGATTTTTGAATCAAAGTGTCCCATACCACCTTGAAGCTTTTAAAATTTTAAACCATTAATATCCATATAAATAAATCCTTAAAACCACTTTGAAAACATGGATATTAATAAGAACGAATAATTAAAACATTTAAAACGATATTTTGGTTAAAGGGGTTTTACCAAAATTAGAGACACTTGAATACAACAATTGAGGAATAACATTTAGTCAAAACTTTGTAATATCATGGGAATAAAGTAATCCATGATATAATATTCCAAAGGACATTATATACACCATATAAGAGTGAATTGGTGCATAACAACAATGAAGTCTCAATAGGGATGTAAAATGTGATGAAATCCCTTATAAAGAAGGTATCCTTAGATCAAGGACAAATCAATCTCAAAAATATGTGTGACAAATATAAATACACCCAATATGAGTGGATATTAAGTGTAAAACAATAAAAGGTCGTTCACACATATTCAATGGATGACATATTCAATGACTACATGTTCAACCCAAAGAAATCGAAATTGGGTTAAAAAGTTCCCTTGACAGCCTAACGGCGTCACATCAAAATGAGTTGATGAGAGATAAAAAGAGTATCTCATCACTTGGACACAAAATTTACATCATTAAGGATATATGAGAACATATCCCAACATAACAATATGTAAATTAAAAGACCTAATAAAAGAAGTCTTTTAAAAAGAGGAAGGGTGAAAGGTTCCCTTACCGAATTGGGTATCTTTCAAAACATACACCCCATGAAAGAAGGGCAATAAATCATTGATGTAAATACTCATAAACGAAAGTATATTACACAAAGAGTAGAATAATGGGCAGTACATACACCACTCAAAGGAAATTGTGGCAAATGTAGCATAAATCTCACGGGGATAAAAGTGAGATGAAAAATCCCTTACGAAAACTCGGCAGCCTAACGGCGCCACATAACTTCCAAAAGGATTGATGAGAGAGAATAGGGTCTCTCATCACATGAACATAAAAATTACAGTAGGAGTAATATAAAATAACATCCCAATCATAATAAAGATGAGCTTAAAAGAAATTACATAAAAGAATGTACTTAAAAAGAAAGAGAGTTGCAGGATCCCTTACCTCGGGTCCGACTTGACTCGATCATTCTTTAATCTCCTGAATAATAAACTTGAGTTAATTTCTAATTCCTTAAGAACCCTTTTCAAGTTCATTATTACTTTTATACCACTTATTACCTTGTCATAAACATTATGTAATCATTTAAGTTAATAATATTTGTTTTGCCGATATTTGGTTCTTAAGTCGAAAGTGGTCTTCTTACAATTACATGTTGTTCGTGTGGCCAAATGTTTATTATATCCAGAATTGTATTCATTATGTAGATATCATATATTTCATATATATCCAGTACATGCATGCATTTATAACATTACATAATCATTTAGAGGTAAGAAATGAAATGCACCGTTCATGGAGACGGTAAGCCGTACGTACGCATGAACGCTACTTTCATTTCTATTTCGTATTTTATAGAATGGAATAATAATGATATAAAGGTATATTATAATTCCAGTATAATATCATATATAATATCATATTTCCATCCTTTATACATCCCACATATGGTATTTAACGAATCAAATCACTTTGAGGGGGCGGTAGTCCGCACTTCCTTAAATGAAGATATCGCGTATACCCATAATGGAAGCCACAAAGGTAAGACAAAAATGAAAAATACAGAAGCATAAATAAAACATAAACATATTATATATCATATATAAAAATAGTGACATCATAATGGCCACCTTTGAAGGTGTTAAATGAGTATTGAACAATCATCGTTTCGGGAGGCAGAATTTCACCGTCCACGGAAACCGTATGTTCTTTAACCATTTGATGTAGTTGTGTGAGAGTGTAGCTAAAATAAATCTTGTAACAACATCCTAGTATATTGAAGATACTGGTGTTGTTACAAAAGAAGTAAATAAAAAGAGATTATAGGTTTGGAGAAGCAAAATAAAACAAATGAACAAGAGAGAATGAGTTACCTTTAAAAGTGTAATCTCCTTTTGATTTGAGCCTAAAGGCTTCCTTTGAAAGGATTCTGCCCAAAGGGGATCCTCTAGGATGAGGAGAGGGATGTTGAGAGAGTAAATGGGCAGGGGTTGGCCGAGCCAAAGGCTTGAGGGGTGTGGGAAAAGAGGTAGAGGTGGGGGCCTTTTATAAGAGGAGAGGAGGGGCACTTTTGGAAAGCAATGAAATATTACATTATTTGAAAATGCTTTTCGGTTCTAAAGGGTCCCACATTGATAGAATTCGTGGATAAGGTGATAAGGCATCGAAATCCACTCATCCAATTGGTTTTGTCCATGTGTATATTGTAGATTTTTCATTATCTTTCCATTTTAATTAAATTGTCAAATAATGATGTCATCGCTGCATCATTATTATGTCATAAATAATTTAATTTCTTTAATGTCTAAAAATTATAAAAAAAATACTATGATATAGGAAATCTTTTTAGCTTTCCAATGACTATTTATAATCAAAATTTGGACTTGTATAACCCCACTTAAAAATTGTTTTAGTAAAACATACTATGTTAGTGTCATTTTCACTTTAACATTAAATAAAAAGTATTTTATGTTATTTCCCAACAAAAGTGGATCCATGGGGTCCCCAAGTTAGGCCATGGCTTGTCTTGGTCGGCCATGACACAACCAATAGGGTTGTGACATGTGTCTAGGTCATTTAATTTTTTTAAAGTATTATTTATACCTTAAACTACACTGATTATCACTAATCGCGATTAAAAACTTAATAAGTTACTATTCACCAAAAAAATTATTATAATCTCATTGAACCACATTTTACTTCTTAATGACAACCATGTATGTCGGATTTTCAAAATTCAATACACATTAGTGGTAAACTTTCATTTAACTGAAAAATCAGTTTGCTTGATTATCACTTAGTGGTTTCACTATTCATCAAAAATTGAAGTTTTTCAGAAAATTACCAAAAATTCACTCTAAGCTATATTTGATATTCTGAATTCAAAAATGAAGTCCGTTTTACAAAATTCAAAACATATTAGTCACATTAATTAATTTAATAATTAATTCCCGCTGTCAGAGCAAATAGCGTGTTTTTATAAAACAATAAGTATCAAAAGATTGACACCAGTTTAAGTCCGATTTCAAAGTGAAATTAATTCTAACCACCACTATTGGATTAAATGGTAAAAATATTTCCTAATTTCACTTTAAAACCAATTCAAAAGATAATCTAATCATATAAATAAATTAGATTAAAAAGTGGTTTTGAATTAAAATACAACATTTTACACTATTCCTTAAAAAAATGAACTTTATCGGAAAGATACCAAAAATTTACACAAAGTAAATTTTGATGTCCCGATTCTTAATAAGAGTTTTATTTGGTCCAAAAGAATGTTTAAGAGTGAACAAAACTATATTTAATGATGGTTCAACATCAAAAGGTGATAAGTGAACCTTTAGTGAAAACTAGGGCATATACGCCTAAAATTGAATTCTTTCCGTATTTTAAGCCTCTATTCTTTATTGGATAAATGTAAAAACAATTAAAAACATATGAAATCATATTTTAGTTATTTCTATCCATTCCCGCCAATACAACGGCTACATGTTAACTACCATTTAAAATAATATTATTTTATTATTAGAGTGCAACGTAAGATTCCCAAGAAACTCGTTGTTGCGTGTTGGGTACGCCATCGAGCATAGCGTCCCCTTTAAAGTCATTTAAATATTTTATTCACAAATATGGATAAATATGAAATGTCATATTCTTTATTTACCTGGGATGTTACATCCTTCCCCCCTTTTGGGAATTGCGTCCTCGCAATTTTAAAATTGCGCTTGGAAACATCCTTGAAAGTCCCACATCGGAACAAAAGTCGGTAAAACAAACACTTTAAAATAAAGAAAGATAAGTACAAAGGTCACTCGAGTTAACCCATACTAGGATTCCAAGTATGAAAATATGGACATGGAGGAGAAAACATAGGGTCACGTTCTTATGGAGAGTGATAGAAAACATGTTTAGGAGAAAGTTAACAATGAGAAAATCACAAACTTGTGATGGGTTAAACGGTATTCGATTCCCCAGTAGGAAAAGTTAATATACAACATTTTTGTTTTAAGTTACTTTTTATTGAGGAATTTATTCATAAGGAAACATAATCACTTATCATATTGACTTTCAACTTTTATTATATTCCTTTCACAAACTCATATTTTCTCCAAAAGACGAGTATTTAGGAAGACTTGTTCACATTAAGAGTAATATAATCAACTTCTAGAGAATCACCTAATCCACAAAAGAGAACTATGTACATCCTATGTCTTTAGGCTTAAACCAGAGCCAAAACCAAAAAGTTTAGTACAAGATCAGATAATCCAGAAAAGGATAACCCCTTATAAAAAGAAAATCTATTCTTAATCTCCAAAATTTGTCCAACAAAACCCAAAGTTCAACGAGGACCATCCGATAAACAATTTGTCCATAAAATTCTTCAAAGTAAACCTAATATAATATTGAAACCCAAATATTTGAAGGATTTAGTCACACAGTCTTCCATGTTAAATCGTAACATTTATCTCCAAACAACATTAGTTGCTCCTAAAGTCTAGTATTGAAAAGTAATTAACCTAATCACATATCCTCCATGATAGGTTAATCATTTTTATAAATAACCCAAAATCAACTTACTCTTAATTCATAAAATCATATAACCAAAAATAATCAGTCAAACTAACCAGGGACTTCACGTAGTCCAGTGGTAGGCGATAAATACCAGTCGCACTTTGGTTGTGGGTTCGATTCCCGCAGCTTTGTCCGACGCGACGGGATGTCACACGGTCTGCGTGTTGTCCTTTTTCCAAAACTATATAATTCTCAAAACATTCCCCAAAATGAGATAAAATCTTCAAAAATATTCATAACATATTTTAACCTCAAGTTTATCTCATTCCTTTCCTTTTCCATCATATCATAGAGTAACCCATAATTACCTAAAAAGTAAGGATCATATAAACCCTAATGGTTACCTTAATAATTATTACCTGAATTTCCACATCGAGTTGGCCATCTCGTAAATGATGCATTAGAGAACTCACGAAGGTTGAAGTGATTGATCATGGATCCTTGATAGTTGGTTTAGAACAACTATGAGATTCCTCATTGAATCCCCTATCTCATCTAGTATCATAATCAGAGAACCACCACAGTTTCCTTCAAACCCATTGTCACTTTGGTGCCTGCTAGATCCATCCATTCACTAAAAACATAAATGTCAGTGTGAGTATATCAACAAAAACATCATGTACTAATGAGGAAGGTAGACTCTAAGATATACTTACTCATTCACATTATCTAAAATTAGGACTCTTTCTGAAATTCTAACCATTATGGTAATGTCACTTATGCTTAAAGAATACCCTAACCTCTAAAGTTATCTAAACCGACCTCTGATACCAACTATAAGGCCCCAGCCTTAAAACTTACTTAATCTTGAGTTATTACAAGATTACACATTGAGGATCTTTTCAGGTTTAGAGTTTTAGAGAATTAGATCATGAAACTTGCATTACATTCCACATTTAAACAAAGTGGTTACATAAAAGTCAGCATTCATTATTCCCATCAACGGGAACATATTTAAAATATAACACGTATTCTCTCTTAACACATCCTTGACTCTAACGTCTTATCATGTACCTTTCCTCTTGACCTGAAAAACATTTCAGAAACTTGGGATGAGCATAAAAAGCTCAGTAAGAGTTATAAAAATATGGAAAGGAAACATGAGTTCATATATACATAAGAATGAAATCATACTTTACCCATAAAACAAAGGCACTTTAACATACCTCATCAAACCATGAATAAATCATAGAAATCATAAGACATAAAGGTAACTTGAGGCATTCATAACATTCTTATGTAGGGAGTAACCCTCTTGGTTACGTTTGGAATACCCATCACAGTATATTCCCTAAATCTCTTCGGAGAAACCTTAACGTTTCACTCCTTCGCGTTACCCAATGCATTGGAGAGCTATATCGGGCTCACCCGCCCTTAGTTTATCACGGAACCACCCGTTCTTCATAACAATGCCCAAGAACCATAACATAATCGTATCACATAAAACATGAATAAAGGAAACATAACATTTCCACATTTCAATCACAATATAACAGTTTAAGATATTGAAATAATGAATCCATTAAAAACCATTTTCAAAACCATTTAAAACATTTAATAAATAGATTTTTGAATCAAAGTGTCCCATACCACCTTGAAGCTTTTAAAATTTTAAACCATTAATATCCATATAAATAAATCCTTAAAACCACTTTGAAAACATGGATATTAATAAGAACGAATAATTAAAACATTTAAAACGATATTTTGGTTAAAGGGGTTTTACCAAAATTAGAGACACTTGAATACAACAATTGAGGAATAACATTTAGTCAAAACTTTGTAATATCATGGGAATAAAGTAATCCATGATATAATATTCCAAAGGACATTATATACACCATATAAGAGTGAATTGGTGCATAACAACAATGAAGTCTCAATAGGGATGTAAAATGTGATGAAATCCCTTATAAAGAAGGTATCCTTAGATCAAGGACAAATCAATCTCAAAAATATGTGTGACAAATATAAATACACCCAATATGAGTGGATATTAAGTGTAAAACAATAAAAGGTCGTTCACACATATTCAATGGATGACATATTCAATGACTACATGTTCAACCCAAAGAAATCGAAATTGGGTTAAAAAGTTCCCTTGACAGCCTAACGGCGTCACATCAAAATGAGTTGATGAGAGATAAAAAGAGTATCTCATCACTTGGACACAAAATTTACATCATTAAGGATATATGAGAACATATCCCAACATAACAATATGTAAATTAAAAGACCTAATAAAAGAAGTCTTTTAAAAAGAGGAAGGGTGAAAGGTTCCCTTACCGAATTGGGTATCTTTCAAAACATACACCCCATGAAAGAAGGGCAATAAATCATTGATGTAAATACTCATAAACGAAAGTATATTACACAAAGAGTAGAATAATGGGCAGTACATACACCACTCAAAGGAAATTGTGGCAAATGTAGCATAAATCTCACGGGGATAAAAGTGAGATGAAAAATCCCTTACGAAAACTCGGCAGCCTAACGGCGCCACATAACTTCCAAAAGGATTGATGAGAGAGAATAGGGTCTCTCATCACATGAACATAAAAATTACAGTAGGAGTAATATAAAATAACATCCCAATCATAATAAAGATGAGCTTAAAAGAAATTACATAAAAGAATGTACTTAAAAAGAAAGAGAGTTGCAGGATCCCTTACCTCGGGTCCGACTTGACTCGATCATTCTTTAATCTCCTGAATAATAAACTTGAGTTAATTTCTAATTCCTTAAGAACCCTTTTCAAGTTCATTATTACTTTTATACCACTTATTACCTTGTCATAAACATTATGTAATCATTTAAGTTAATAATATTTGTTTTGCCGATATTTGGTTCTTAAGTCGAAAGTGGTCTTCTTACAATTACATGTTGTTCGTGTGACCAAATGTTTATTATATCCAGAATTGTATTCATTATGTAGATATCATATATTTCATATATATCCAGTACATGCATGCATTTATAACATTACATAATCATTTAGAGGTAAGAAATGAAATGCACCGTTCATGGAGACGGTAAGCCGTACGTACGCATGAACGCTACTTTCATTTCTATTTCGTATTTTATAGAATGGAATAATAATGATATAAAGGTATATTATAATTCCAGTATAATATCATATATAATATCATATTTCCATCCTTTATACATCCCACATATGGTATTTAACGAATCAAATCACTTTGAGGGGGCGGTAGTCCGCACTTCCTTAAATGAAGATATCGCGTATACCCATAATGGAAGCCACAAAGGTAAGACAAAAATGAAAAATACAGAAGCATAAATAAAACATAAACATATTATATATCATATATAAAAATAGTGACATCATAATGGCCACCTTTGAAGGTGTTAAATGAGTATTGAACAATCATCGTTTCGGGAGGCAGAATTTCACCGTCCACGGAAACCGTATGTTCTTTAACCATTTGATGTAGTTGTGTGAGAGTGTAGCTAAAATAAATCTTGTAACAACATCCTAGTATATTGAAGATACTGGTGTTGTTACAAAAGAAGTAAATAAAAAGAGATTATAGGTTTGGAGAAGCAAAATAAAACAAATGAACAAGAGAGAATGAGTTACCTTTAAAAGTGTAATCTCCTTTTGATTTGAGCCTAAAGGCTTCCTTTGAAAGGATTATGCCCAAAGGGGATCCTCTAGGATGAGGAGAGGGATGTTGAGAGAGTAAATGGGCAGGGGTTGGCCGAGCCAAAGGCTTGAGGGGTGTGGGAAAAGAGGTAGAGGTGGGGGCCTTTTATAAGAGGAGAGGAGGGGCACTTTTGGAAAGCAATGAAATATTACATTATTTGAAAATGCTTTTCGGTTCTAAAGGGTCCCACATTGATAGAATTCGTGGATAAGGTGATAAGGCATCGAAATCCACTCATCCAATTGGTTTTGTCCATGTGTATATTGTAGATTTTTCATTATCTTTCCATTTTAATTAAATTGTCAAATAATGATGTCATCGCTGCATCATTATTATGTCATAAATAATTTAATTTCTTTAATGTCTAAAAATTATAAAAAAAATACTATGATATAGGAAATCTTTTTATCTTTCCAATGACTATTTATAATCAAAATTTGGACTTGTATAACCCCACTTAAAAATTGTTTTAGTAAAACATACTATGTTAGTGTCATTTTCACTTTAACATTAAATAAAAAGTATTTTATGTTATTTCCCAACAAAAGTGGATCCATGGGGTCCCCAAGTTAGGCCATGGCTTGTCTTGGTCGGCCATGACACAACCAATAGGGTTGTGACATGTGTCTAGGTCATTTAATTTTTTTAAAGTATTATTTATACCTTAAACTACACTAATTATCACTAATCGCGATTAAAAACTTAATAAGTTACTATTCACCAAAAAAATTATTATAATCTCATTGAACCACATTTTACTTCTTAATGACAACCATGTATGTCGGATTTTCAAAATTCAATACACATTAGTGGTAAACTTTCATTTAACTGAAAAATCAGTTTGCTTGATTATCACTTAGTGGTTTCACTATTCATCAAAAATTGAAGTTTTTCAGAAAATTACCAAAAATTCACTCTAAGCTATATTTGATATTCTGAATTCAAAAATGAAGTCCGTTTTACAAAATTCAAAACATATTAGTCACATTAATTAATTTAATAATTAATTCCCGCTGTCAGAGCAAATAGCGTGTTTTTATAAAACAATAAGTATCAAAAGATTGACACCAGTTTAAGTCCGATTTCAAAGTGAAATTAATTCTAACCACCACTATTGGATTAAATGGTAAAAATATTTCCTAATTTCACTTTAAAACCAATTCAAAAGATAATCTAATCATATAAATAAATTAGATTAAAAAGTGGTTTTGAATTAAAATACAACATTTTACACTATTCCTTAAAAAAATGAACTTTATCGGAAAGATACCAAAAATTTACACAAAGTAAATTTTGATGTCCCGATTCTTAATAAGAGTTTTATTTGGTCCAAAAGAATGTTTAAGAGTGAACAAAACTATATTTAATGATGGTTCAACATCAAAAGGTGATAAGTGAACCTTTAGTGAAAACTAGGGCATATACGCCTAAAATTGAATTCTTTCCGTATTTTAAGCCTCTATTCTTTATTGGATAAATGTAAAAACAATTAAAAACATATGAAATCATATTTTAGTTATTTCTATCCATTCCCGCCAATACAACGGCTACATGTTAACTACCATTTAAAATAATATTATTTTATTATTAGAGTGCAACGTAAGATTCCCAAGAAACTCGTTGTTGCGTGTTGGGTACGCCATCGAGCATAGCGTCCCCTTTAAAGTCATTTAAATATTTTATTCACAAATATGGATAAATATGAAATGTCATATTCTTTATTTACCTGGGATGTTACAGTTGGTATCTGAGGATTGGGTTAGACAACCCAATAAAATTAGGACAACATTAAAAAACTTGATTATTCCTTACTAAGAAGAAGTTTTCTTAAAATTTTCAGATGACAGAAGAATCGAGCCTTCAGTCTCTTCCCACAGAAGTATTAGAAACTATAGTTGGAAAATAATGTTTAGAAGGCTATGAGATTTTTGAAAGCCTTCATTTTTAGTGCAAACACCTCTACTTATATCCAATTATCCTTATGTACTCCAACTTCTTAGAGGAGAAGGATTCAACTATTTTCATATGATGAATGCTCAATTCTTGTTCTATGCGCCGCAAGGGAAATATTTTGGGGGTTTATTTAAAGGCCTAACCCTAGGAAGGAATGCTTTATCTCAAGAGGACTTACAAGAGGCTTCCTAAGAGGGTGACCTTCGATAAGCATACCTATGTAAAATATTGACCTACAGTCTCTGTGGAAAAGATATAGACTTTGAAATTTTTGGGGACAAGTCTTTCCATTTTTTTTATCGACAACAAGTTCATACTAATGTTTCTCAACTTGATACATGTCATCCACCTCTCACACAAAATTTTAGATGTCCACATGTGGTTGATCCTATATTCACAAATTGCGTTTGGAACATGGATATTGAGGATTTTGGAACCACCTTAGAGATCCTTTTAACAGGGAATTGTAGAAATTTCCAAAGTTGGGGAAACCAGTGATGTGTCATCTTCGAGGGCGTCAAGAAATCCATACTATTGTTTTGTGATATGTAGTGAGTAGTTATGTAACACCTTGGGTTTTATGAACTTTGTATAATTGGATAATTTTTTGTTTTAATACTTTAACATGCTTTGTTTTCACATGGTTATGTATTACTGAGTAAAACATGTCTCTTAAAATTTTCAGATAGAATACATGACTTCACCAAAAAATATCTTATCACTTCCTACTAAACTATTAGAGATTATAATTTTCAAGACATTCTCAGAAGAATAATATCCATATGGAAACATAACTCTGTCTTGAAAACAACTCCATATGGTGTCGAACCAACCAAACATCCTTCGTCTCTACCAAAGAGACAATTTTTTCTATTACGATATTGAAAATACACATTTTGAATAATATAAGAAAAGGGGAAAGTATCCCAAATTACTTTTTCCATGTTTCACATAGGCTGATAACAACCAAGATGTAGGTATGTTCCTAGAAACTACATTGGAGGGTGACCATCGTGCGACCTACCTATTCCAGGTCTTGATTTTTGGTATGTACAGGGAACTCTATGAAATAAATATTTTCCATGATGATATAGTTCAAGGGATTTATAAGAAATGAGTCCATTCTAAAATATCCTACCTATACACCTCTCATGCCTATCTATGGATGGCTGAGTGCTTTATGCATAGGTTTGACACCAGCTATTCACATTGTATTTGGACCAAGGAAATCGAAAAGCTGAATACTTCTCTAGGAAGCCACCTAAGGTTGTCAGTACCCTACCCTTGGTGGTGGTCCTAGTGAAGGGACCTTGGGAGTAATGTATGTCTAGTATTGCTGGTAGGTGTATATGAGGGATTTATAATTGTGAGGATGCAATTCATTAAAGGGGGAATAATTTGACACCCCAAACTTATTTCTTATCTATTAATAATATTTTTTTGTTTTACTTAATTCCCATGTTTTCAAAAATATTACTTGAAAATATACACAAGACTTTCTTTATTCAATGATCACTGAAATGATTACATTCCTTCAAGGCTAATATAATCAAACTAACCAAAAATACCTTCTAAAAGACCTATTAGAATTATAGAGAGACCACCTAATACAACAAAAAACCTAAGAAGATAGTAAGGGTCTTTCAAATCCTTCACAATAACATTAGTATAGACATAATCACATAAACTGTGCTAAGCGTCAGAGGAATGATGGGAACCATTATTTTGCCTCATCTTTGAAATAGTAACAACCGATTTCATGTTTTTATATGGCCTTAAAGTAAATCTGATCGTTTCCTATTTAGGTGACCATTGAGTCTCTAACGACTACAAGACCCTATAACCATTGTCCATTTTGTTGTTTTAATTTAAAGTGTATTGGTATAATGATTTTTCCATGTTTCTAAAGTATGCATTTAAATTTCAATTACAAACCTGTTTCTAATAATTTTTTATATATTTTATAAAGGGATAATGATTTAAAGTTCAAAATGGGCTTGAAAAAAAAACCCATGTGTTTTAAAATAGATACCAAGAGAAGTATGTACTTGATTCTACTTGGTTTTGGTATAAAGAATCATATTTTTTAGTTTGAAATTGTATTTTGGGAAAATGAAATTAATAACTATTGTTGTATTTTATATTTTATCTATAATTAGCTAATTAAGTATCTAAATATTTTAAATGTCCTGAAATGATTTTATAAATGTTTCATCCTCGATGTATAAAATAAGGTATTAACTAAAAAATTGTTTTATATTTTAAAATAAAATACTAGTATAAAATTTTCTCTATGATGTACTAAAATTTGATTTATAACTTTATATTTTAAAACTCTAGTGTTTTCAAACTAAGGAAAATATTGGTTTTAGGGCTTTTCTTATTCATAACAATGAATTTGTATTCTCTGTTTCAAGACACCTATATATGCATATGAAAAATTATTTTATGTTTAAAAAAATGAACTTTAATTTGCTAAAAAATAGTCCAGTACCCTACCTAGCTGAGGGAAACCTTGTAGGCATCCACTCAAGGCCTTGGTGGGAATCTTACAGAACCCATGGAAAATGGCCTAGGGCTGCACCTTTATGGTGCATGCAACGTCTCAAGTACAAGGTATATACTAAGACCTAAGTGTGCACGGACGTGCATGTGTAAGGTAACTAGAGTGCACCGCCATGCGGGGCGGCACAGCGGTAGGGGTGGGCATAGAGCGTTCCCACAGAGACTAGTACATAGCGGTATAGGGAGGGGGATTGGGATTTCTGATCGAATTATGGGTGCATTGTGCTTACAAATCTAGCTCAAAAACTCTCCCAATTCGATATGGGATGGGAATTTTTAGTCACAACTGAATCTAGGTCATCTAATCATTCATCATGCAACTGGATCCATCTGATCAGTTCAACCCTCTATTTCTAGCAGCCATAGTTTTCCACCGCATTTTTATCAATCGTTCGATATCGATGGATCTAATCTTGGATGTTCAAGTCATTTTAAAATTCCAAGTCGCTCACAGCCATCTGATCAAATTATGATCTAATCCCATCCATTCATCATTATTTTATAATAGTGGATTTATCCTAGACATCTTATCATATCTCACATAATCTGGACCATCCATCTCCATCCCTATTTTCTTCTCTTTGTCACCTTCTTCCCCTCGCATGCATCACACTACTGGCCCTTGTTTTTCTTTTTTTTTCTTTTTTTCCACACCTATGACCTCAGGTGGGGCCTCCATTCACTCATTTTCTACAAGATCAGACACCCAATGTCTTATTTTAAACTTAGGAGCCTCATTTTTCCATGCATGTGGCATTAAAAATTTAATATATATGATTTACATATACACCTTTTTTTCACCGAACCCTACGGTCTTATTCCACTCTAGTGCCTCCATCAATCCTCTTTGGACTTCTTCTCCTTCTTCAAACAAAGGGAGCTAGTTTTTGTTTCCTTGGTTTGGTTTGGATACATACATACATACATACATACATATATATATGTATGTATGTATGTATACACATATACAAATATAAATACTATTGATTATATGACCCCCTGACTTTTTCTATCATGGTGAATTATTGGTTTTAATTGTGTTCTTAAACCTTTACCAAATAAGGGCTTGAGATATTATGTGTTTGATATATATATATATATGTCGATTTACACATAAGCATATATATATATATATATATATGTATATGTTTTGTAAGAAAACCTTTTGTATTTTATGGCACGATTGGAAATTAATGAACCCTTGTTTAACTAATGTTCGTAATATGTCCAAAACATTTACGTGTCATTAAATGATTGTTGTAAGACAGTTATATACACCATGTATATTCAGTTATATTTATATATATGTATATATACACTTTGATCCTAAATCAAATTTATATTTTCCAATGATTTTGGAGAATGAATATCAAATGTTGTTTTTGAAATATTTATGAATTTTAAGGAACAATTTAAAAATATAGTCCTTTATATACACCCTTGGGTATAAACGAATTAAACAACACTAAATCCTAGAAAATTAGGGATTTTTAAAATATTATTTAGATGTAAAATTTGTGTGAATGAATATATACATATGTATGGCTCACTTATTTTAATATTTTTTAAAATGGTATTAGTTAAGGTTGATTTTTATACTTTTCAATTCCTAACATTGTGTGTAAATAATTCAAAGTACCCTTGGGATATGTTATACACAGTCATGAACATAATTAATGTTTATAAAACTATGTGTTTATTACCCCACATGAAATATTTTGTTTACTTTTAAATTAGTTAAGCATCCAATCCATGATGAATTTCCATTAATACATTTTTTTTACTTTTGTAATAAGGTTTTAGGATTTAAGGGTTAAAATTTATGCGACAAAATCCATATTATATGTGTATTAAATATCATTACAAGGTCTATAATATGTCTACCATACTTTTCATTTATTTAAAATTACATTACCATGCAGTTGTTAGTTTTGTTGTTGACACTTAATGAATGACTCACTATGTATATTTAAATGCTAAAAAATGTAATTAAAACTCTTATGACATTTTATGGAGTTAAGAAATAAATTATTCGAAGTGTTATGGGACACTTTGAATAATATGAAATGAGAAATTAAATGTTCAAAGTGTTATGGGACACTTTGAACATACGACCTTACTTAGCATGTGAGTAATGTATTGGACTAAGTATTTAACTACTTGGGGATTGGTTAATGAAATCCCTATGATGCATTGGTAGTTCTCATGTGACAAATTAGGTCAGGGAATTAGGCCTTGACATAGTCCCCCATTTTACATTACCTCATTATGTTTATGAAAATTAATTATCCAATTGGATATTCGACTAGTTGAATATTCGTGGTTTAGAACATGCACTTATGGGCATCAGAAGAATAAAATTATTATGGCGTAATTTTTATTTAGAACACAAGGATTTATCTATGAATTGAAGTTAGTAAGGAATGATTTATTTTTATTAGTTTATGCACAACTTTTATCATGTATTACCCTCAGTTGTAAATTTGGTACCCACACTTTCGCATGCCACACTTATAAAAGTTTGAATGACTCTTAAATTATATATTTCACACCATATATTCTTTATTATCATGCATATTATTGGAATATTTTTCATTGTGACCTTGTTAGTATTCCTTGAAATTATCACTTATAATTCCTAGAAAAATTTTATGTATTGCAGAATTCCTTACGAAAACGTTTTATGGTTAATTTTAAAGGAATGTTTTCAAGAGTTTTTAATTGAAATATTATTTTATTTTCAAACCCCTTACTTGGCATTCTTATGCTCACACTAAATTTTAACTTAAATTTTGTAGGTTTAGTTGATTTAAGATACACTTTTTGGGGGCATCTTTATGGAGATTCTTTTCCCTTCCAGTTCTGAAAAAATTGTAATAATTGTATATGGTTCTCTAGGATCTAAACTAAAATGATCATATTTAGTGGTATATGATGTGTAATAATCATATTTTATTTTTATAAAAAAATTTACACACCATATTTTATGTAAAACTGCACTGACTCTGAGGCAGTCCAGGCCTGGGGTGTGACAACGAGTGAGGAAATGATCAATGAAGTGGTAACATATCTGGGTTTTTGAGAGATAAGGATGATTGTTTTGAAATTAATAGGATGAATCTAAAAAGGCAGAAGTAATCTTGATGAACTAACCATGTGGTGAAACCCTCAACGAATGAAGGATGATTTACGATGGTTGGGGGTCCAGAACTATGATTTTTACTATATCCACCTTTTTCAACCATAGATTTCACCAGATATGAAGTAGAGAGACAACATTTAAAGAATAAAAAGTAGTTATAAATATCTACAAATTCTTGAGAAAACCATACTACACATTGTGTATAAGGAAGAACACACGACATGTATCTCCCTCTAAAATAGTTTCTAAGGTTTCAAAATTGATAAGGATGACATAGAGGGTATCCCTTCAACATGCCATGTACACCTCCCTAGGATAGAAAACCCATGTGATGGATCACATGGGTGAGACACCTTGTGGGATTATTGGGATAGCTACACTATGGTTTCCCCATGTACATGGAGATGACAAGGTCACACGCCCCCCCATCCGTGTGAGCCAATATGCCACGTAAAAAGTACATGAGGTCCTTTAAATAGACATAGTGAGCAGAACATGGTCTAGTCCCTATTATTCGAAACACATAGTGTTGTCCACCTATATAGTGTGTACTACTACATTGGATGGAATTCATGGTCCATTAAGTGACATGGCCAGGTGGTGGGAAGGGAACACACCCCGTGTGGGTCACCACACATGTTGTGTACCCCTTGACCTCTTTTGAGGAAACATCAAGGGTTCGTAACTCCTTCATTTAAACTTAGAATTTTTCCAAGGAGCAGCCTATCCTAACTATTTCTCCATGAAGGAAAAGATGGTTCCTTTAGTTGTTAATTTTTTGATATGTTGTGGAATGTTCTAGGTATAACGTTCATGGAGGTGACATCTGATGATATTAGTCATTTGGAAATATCACCAGAGACTCTTGAGTTGTACCCTCTAGTAGATATGGGCAGCGGAGTCCTTGATCCTTAAAGTGGAGCACCCCCCCAACCATGCGGCATGGGTGACGGTCCATTATGGATTCCTTCTAAGTGGAGTACCCTACCATAAAGGGCATGAGACATCTATGACTAGAGTGGAACACCCATCCTAGTAGGGTGTGGGTCCTTGAGGACCAAAGTGGAACCTTCATACTGTAAAAGGTTGTGGGTCCTAGAATTATGAGTAGAACCCCCTATCATATAGGGTGTAGGTTCTTGATGACCAGAGTGAAACCCCATATTGGTTAGGGTGTGGGTCCTCAACCATTAGATTGAAACTCACCAACTAAATGGGTGCGGGTCCTCAACCATTAGAGTGGAACTCCCTATTGGTGAGGGTGCAGGTCCTCTACCTTATCGAGTAGAAACCCCATCAACATGGGCATAGTTCATCATTCCACTAGAGTGGAACCACCATTAGAATGGGAATAAGTCCTCTATAGATACAATCTGAAGTACCATCTATCAGGGCTTGGCCATGGAGTTCTTCAATTACTATTAGAGTGGAACCCATATTATACCATGGCATGGGTTCCCTACCTAGGGTTTTTGGCCCCTTGAATGTGTGTAATAGTGATGACGTGTGGTTTAACTTGGGTGGTCACTTATTATTAGATGCATGAGATAATGGAAAATTTGTATGGACTTTTGAAACTATTGGATACTCTTCTTCTTGTGCTGAGCTATGATATAGAGAACCCCTTACTCTCTCTTTTGGGGTTCTTTTGACTGGGAAAATATATTCTTATTATATATCTACACATTGGATTTGGTTACTCTCCTTCCATAAGAGTAAAATACTTACAGGGTATGCTACATGATTTCTATGTATAGTTTCTCACTCTTGGATAAGTTCACTATCTTTCTATAGGTGGGGAATACTTGATAGGTAATTCAACTAGTCACTGTGCTTAGTACCTTATGTTTGTAATAGATTATTTTTTCTCTTGGTTTGGGTTGTGTTGTTATTTTAGATTGTATTTTGAATATATTTCCCATCATTTCTTATTGAATATATTTCTACTTCCCCTTTATTTTTTAGGTGTCTTATTAGGTATGTCTATACTCACCCTTAATTGGGATTTTCCCAAACAGGTTGTTTCTTTGGTAGAAAACAGATAGGTCGATCATGACTATAAAGGATCTTAGGGATACTGGTTCCTTGGAAAACGTATACTGGTCATAGCTTGGGATTAATGATATGTTCCCTATCATCTATTTTTTTTATACTTTTATTTGGTTGTATCATATTTTGGGTTGGGAGTGTATTTTTTCCCATTACTTTTCAGTTTTCACTACAATACTTTTGTACCATTTAGAGGTTCATGCATGCTTGGTTTACTCTATAATAGTGTTGCATCATTTATAATTTATCTCCTCACATTTCATCAAGATGGACATGTGTGTGCATACAAGTACTTAGCCAAAGGAGTCCTATAGTAATTTGTTCCTTCAGTACTGGTCACCACCCCTTGGCCTATAGAGGTGGGCTTTGGGTAGTTGTGGCTGAAGCCACAGCTTAGGTTGGTTCGTAATAGGGAAAGTGCCACAATCTTTCAAAAATTTATAATCTATGATTAGAAAAGGAATAATTCCCAATAAATTATAAAACTATGATTAGTTTAATTGATATTTATACATTATATTTTGGTTTATCCCCTTCATTTCCAAATTTTAACCTTAAATATACTAACGACTTTTTCAATTCTAAGGGATTATAAATTTACTTCTAAGGTAAAAATTGAATAAAAAATTGTCAATTGATGAAATTTGAGACTATATCCCATACCAAATTTCATGTTTCATGATATTTAAGACTTTTAATACATTTAATAATATATTATTTGACATAAAATACCATTATTGTAATTTTTGGAAACCTTCATATATTTTGACAACAAATTCATTGAGAAAGGTATAGTATTTGAATATAAAATAATAATAAATATATAATACATTATTATTAACAATAAAATTAATGTGACATAAAAATTAATCCCAAAACAATATTCCATATGATGCTTTTCAAATAATTTTCATTGATTTTTAACTGATTTCACAAGCATCGTGTCTTCATTTTGTAACCATTTAATGTAATTATTCCATCAGAATTTTTTTAGAAAATTGAACATAAAAAATAAATAAAATATGTTAAAAATAAAAATTTATATTCACTCATAACATCTTCTTATACATATATTAACATATAAGATAATTTAAAATCAACAGAGTGGAATTTTGTAATTTTCCATTATCTAAAATAATATAAAGTTCATTGTCAATGAAAAATAACACTAAAGTCCCATATATATGAGTTTATTAAAGGTTTGTTAAATTTAAATAGTTTATTGATATATAAGAATTTTTATATATGACATTGAATTTTTATTCTATAGTTTTAACATTGTTTATCACAACTTAACCTTTTTCAAAGTGATGAATTTCACCATGTTTCTATTCATAATTATTGAAAATAAAAGTGGCATATTTAAAAAATATAGACCTTACTTTTAAAAATATAGAAATAGTTATGAAGGATTAAATTTCTCAACGTTTAAGAGATAATTTTTAATAAAAATCCATAAAATGCAAAAAAATATCATTTTTTAGAGAATTGTGTTTTTGAACATAAAAATAAATGTATAGAAAAATTAAATATAATATTGATTACTATAGAAATATTTTGATTATATTTAATAAAATTTATATTATTTTACATTGAATAAAATTTAGAATGTAATTATAATTCTAAATTACATGATTTAATGATCTATGAGAGTTTTATAAAAACAAAATTTTTCACTATTAAATTAAAAATTAATATTTCTAAAAATAAATAATTTCACCCTAAAAATATTGAAAATATAAATTTAAAAAATAAATTCATTTATTAAAATAAAATTTCTATAAATTTATATATAATTTATATTGTATAAACTTATAATTCAATAAAACCATTTTCTATGGAAACCTATTTTTTATGGAATAAAATGTCTTAATTGAAAATATAGTGATTATTTATTATGAATTAATATATAAATTTACATTATAATAAACCATTATAGATATTTTCAAAATGGGTTTATTCTTTTAAATATAACCATGTTAGCAGCCATGTTATAATATATCATGGTTCATTTTATGCTCCGTGTTGTGTATCAATAAATGTATAGAACTCTAAATATTTTTCTAAAGAGAAATATTTTCAAAAATATCATGGTGTCATAAAACACTACATTGAAAATTTTCCTATTGTTCTTGAAAATTTTGATCTATTTCCTGATCATATTCGTAGTCTTCTCTCAAATCATGAAATTGAGTTTTCTATAGAACTCATACTCAATTCAACACTAACTTAAGACTCCATATCAAATTTCCCCAATTGAGTTGATGGAATTGAATATGGAACTATAGGATAATATTTGTTTCGGATTCAGGAATCATAGTATATCACCAAAGTGTGAAATTATTCTATTTTTAACAATAATAGTTTATCAATGCATAATCACAATGATTTTCTAAAACATAACCAGGTCACAATAAACAAAATGTGTCCTCTAAACCATATTGAGAAATTATTTGATCAACTTTACTGAGATTAATACCACTCAAAGTCTATCCTTCATTCTAGATATCAATAAAATTGGTTCATGGAGTAGGATACACCCTAGAAATTTTTTTGTATAGGGTATACTAATTAGGAATTTATATTAATTCCATTTGTAAATACCAATTATAATGTTATCTTCATTAATTCAATAAATAGAGTATTTAGAGATTAATTAGAAATATTTTTATTTTATTTATAGATAATATTATTATAAATTCAAAGATAAAGAAATATTATGAAGATCACATGAAGATTTTACTAAAGTCCTTTGGAATAATTTTTTTTAAGTAAAATGATGAAATTTTGATGCTGAGGATGTCATTTGATAGAAACCTCATACGTCATTTGCATAAGCGTGAAAAATTTTTATTGATAAATTCATATAAGGGGGTATAATGTAACCCTACAAAATCCTTCCCATCACACATCAGGTTGGTAAATGTTGAAGGTTATACTGACCTTATTTGACACCCCCAAGACACAAATGGATGGAAATAAATGCCATGGGATAAAGGTAACATTGGGAAAAAATATTACTTAAGAACCTAAACAACATGTTAGTAAATACACAACAAAAAAGATGAACTATTCAATACATTTTAATAAAAAAATTACCCAATTAAATACTATTAGAATCATAGTATCATAGTATTGTGGAAAAATATATAATAAAGAATAGATCAGACTCCAAATAAAAACCCATTAACTACAAAGTATCACCATCCCAGACCAAGGTATAGACACTCCCTAACTCTAACTTCAGCAACAAAACCATGATTTCTTAGATCACCACTAGAAAATTATGAAACATGACTCTTACTTGTATCCATATAGATGACATATAGAAATTCACCAAGGTTCCTAACTGGGGTTTGAGTATATTACTAGGTACAATTTCAAAATAAGCTTCCCACACAAGCTACTATGATAAGAACAAGTTACCACACTTTATATAAAATAGAGGATGAAAATACAAATATAGTTTATCAAAACAAATTAGTCAAAGAAATTATTTTAATAAAATCATTAATTCTGATTTATCTTTACATTTTCAATTGTAATACCCATTCCATGATTCATTTCTAGGAACACATGTATCCAAAATGAAAATCCTAACACCGATGAGTATAAATTCATCTTCCACTAAGTCAACAATAGGTGATATTCACTTATACGTTCCAGATGGCACTGAGCAGCAAGTATATTACAATAAGTCCTCATATAATATAATATGAAAACATCTCACCTTGTATGATAATACCAACATACATATCAGATAGTTTTATACACTAAAATTTATTTTGAAAACCAGATTTCGTGAAATCATTTAATAAAAAAATTCCTTAGCATTTTCCACAACATACATTTTTAAATCACATTAAAATGGGTTTTGAAAATAAAATACTCAATATATTCCAAATAAAATAACTATAAATATTTATCCAAATTTATGGAAATCTTTTCTTGAATGCTAGTGTGGGAGTGAAGACACCAGCGTTGATTTCTTTTTTCACAATGGATGTTAAAATATTTCATAGGTCAACCTATTAATCTGGATCATCTATCAAAACCCAAGATGTTTTCACCACTAAAATTACAATCCCAATGATCCAGCTATCACACAACGATTGATTTTTTTGATTAATCCAACATAAATAGATCCAAAATAATAGGGAAGAACTGAACCCTAACCTTTTATTACCATAAATTAATGCTCAATGAAACATTATAATCCGACATTGAATGTTGAATATTGTATTAAATCACCCAAGATAAATTTTTAAATCTTGAGGGAGTAAAAATAGGCCACTTCCGGGTTTACCAGCACTTGGAGCTTCAAATATGGATAGACCAAGACTATTATTCATGTGAATTATGAATTCAGATCATGATTTCCTTGAGATGTCACTTACACATAAAAACCAATTGACTTGGTTTTATTTTCTAAAAAAGCATATCTAAATCATCCACATGTACCACTTTTTGTATTTACTTATCCATACTCCTGAAAAAAATCATGTAAGGGAGGGAGTTCACATAAAATTCCTTGATGATTCACATCATGAAATAATCATTCACGATGTGAATTTTTTCAATAGTAATTTTATATATCTAGATTCAAGGATTTTATCCCCTTTATGCCTTTAATAACATCCCATTAATTATTCCATGAATCTGAAACTAAAAATATTGTATATAATAAGATGGTGTACATCAAACTGAGAGTGCTACATTCTCCCCACTATTGAAATTTCTATCCTTATGAAGTTTGGTATCAATGTTTCCTTTAAAAAAATAACTTCATTATTCCAACATACATTTTTCTTATTCCTATGTTTTGTACATTACCTTTCTTCTAGAGAAATTGTGCCAAGGAAATAGATCTCCCACAAAGGGTATTTTCCAATATTTCTAGAACTCATATTGGCTAATGGATAAAAGTCACATATAATTGAAGTGTAACATGATCCCAACTGATCATATGTCATGGATTGGGATGATACTTCTTCACATTAAAAAAAGTGATGAAATTATGAAAAGAATAGAATCTTAGTGGTAATGATAATCGATACATAATAGTGATAATTTATTATATAACTTATTATGTTCCCACATATCATGGTGCTACATACCATTCATTTACTAGGTTTAAGTGACCAAGTTTTGATGACACATTCAGGAATACCTCGTCCCTAACTCACATCTAAAGATAATGGTTAGTGACGATTATCACCATATGAATTCTCTATATTTTATATCATAGCCATATGTTTTTGGATCATTTGGATTTTCATTGTAGTCTAATTGGATAGACTCAGTCCAATTATAGATTCCACTCTTATTTCTACCCAACATAATGTATAATAATAAGGGGGACTTCAAAAATACTCAAATAGTGGATTTTTTTATTTCCTAATAACTTCTATTATAATAGAATTAGACCAAAGGTCAATGATCCTCCCATGAACCACCGAATTCTATGACACAGGCTCTAAGAATATATTCAAGTGTCTGAATAGCATGTTTTAACTTTAAATATATATATGGATGATAAGTTCTGAATAGATTCAATTGACTTCCATGGGCCTGTTATAATAATTTCTAAAACAGAGATATAGAATGGGGGTCCCTATCAGATACAATAAAAGTTATAAATCCATGTAACCTGAAAATATATTAGATATAAATATTTTCTTTGTCCGATAATATCTTATATATTCTAATTGGGATAAAGTATTTGGATTTAATAAGTCAATCCCTAACAAACCATATAGAATCACGTTTCCCAACATTTCTTTTGTCAACCTATGAAAAAATACATTTTAATTTCTCCCACATATATATAGTTATAGACATGAACTATATTATTCCAAATTGTATTTATTGTTTATCCTTTATCTATTGACATGATATATGATTTATTACATAGTCCTTAGCCTTTAATTTTATAATTTCCCTCTAGAAATGTGGATTCTTCAATCTATACATTTTCAGAGCACCTAGATTTATTTACCATTTTGAATTTTGTCAAATCGAAAGGATATTTTTTTGTATTTATTAAGGAACTGATATTTTTTTTTGAAATCATAAAAATGTGTTTTCATATTCTTTTTAGTCATTATAATTCTCCCTATAAGTTAGGTTTAACTTAATCGTGATATAATTAGGATCCGATGTTGGATATTCTTTTATAAACAAAATTAAGCCCATAAAATATACTAACTAGATAGAAAAATATGTCCACCCCATGTGTATTTCAATCTAAATGCATATCAGTGACCATACTCATCATCTACATTAGTCATGAGCTTTTTGGACTACTTTATAGTTTCATTTAAAACTAAACACATTTTCTAAAAAAATCACTTTACGAGATATGTATTCTAAGTAAAAATAGAAAATATACATATAAAACATCCATCTTAATTTCCTAAAGTTCATATATCGCTAATTTGTATTTCAATATCTTACGATCATTGAAAAATATGATCCTTTTTCTAAATAGTTATTAAATCCATGTCTTGAAGGTGTGGACAACCGCAACTAATACCTGGTCATACATATGATAATTATTCTCAGACATTCAAAAATACCTCAAATTATAGGCCAAAATATGGTCTCCCTAAATGAGGACACAACTAAGAGTGGGCCCAAATACATCAAAATATACCAAATAATTGTTTCCATGTTTTCTGAGATTATGATTAATGCAGAGGTGTGGTGAGTTTTATGTTCCAAAAATCATTTATAAAATTCATCTTTATATATGAATAAAAAACCTTTAGTTTTTAGTGTATTCATGTGATTATCATGAATTTAAAAATTATAAACAAAGAATAGATAATAGAATAATAATAGTTGAAAATAGTGTAAATTAAAAACAATAATTGGTTTCTACAAAGAGATTACTAGTTATATCTTCTTAGGGTCAACTGATATTCCTTCTTTAGAAATGAAAAGATTGAATAATAGTATTCTTGGATCTAGATGTTTTACTTATAATAATAAACAAAATAATGATGTTCCTGTAATATACTCTATTCAATTTAATGTGCTATTCATGTTCATTCCCTTTTCTATATAATTCAATAATATCAAAAAAAAAAATAGAACAAAAAGGGATTCAAGGTACTTGTGTAAGATAAATTCCATCAAATCCAAGAAAACTACTAGTGTATTTGTCTCACCAAAAGGATTGATGACATATTAATAATGATAATGGTGACTCTGAATTGATTTCTTCAGAATATATTCTCTTATTAATATAAATTTATGATATCTTGAGCATAGACTATAGAACCACTATCGACACTTTAATTGGTTAAAAAATCATCTATTCAAGAAATAGGATACCAATTTTTAATATTTATGTGATTCAAAATATGATAATCAACAAATTTGTGGAATGTAATATCATAATTCTCTAAAAATATGACTCATTTATCCTAAGGTGATGTACTAGGTCTGATGAAACCATTATTTCCCAACTCTTAAATTTGGTTCTTCAATTACTGTAACTCACTCGGATCCATTCTGTAAGATGGTAGTGAAATATTTTATATTATTGGGAGTAGTTACATATTAAATTTTAAATCAATTTTTTGTGGTAGCCTATAAAAATAATTAAAAAAAAATATATGTATTGATCTATTATTTCCAGATGAGTCATACTTCTTGTTTCATCAAATTCTCTTAAGGACCTTACTACTAATTGGCAAGATATAGTCCCATAAACTATCACTATATGTCCTTTTTTCTGCATTTATATCCCCATCCCCATCAAGAAGACATAGGATGTTGAGTTGAATTGTGTTTCAACTTTCTCATTGATATTTTTGTTTTAGAAATCACAAATTAATTCTTGTTTTTCATATATGTTGTATTCTAGTCATTCTCACATATATTGTAATCACATATGTTTCTTTCTTATCATAGTCATATATTATTGTTTTACCATCTTAATCACATATATCGTAACCGCATTTGATGTTATGCATCATAACCACATGCATCGTAATCAAGTCGTGTATCCTATTCTTGTTATGCATCATAACCACATGCATTGTAACCAGGCCATGTATTGTAGTCATGTTATGCATCATAACCACATGAATCATAACAATTGTGTGCATCACAATCATATTATGTATCTTAAAAATTCATCCTAACCAGGATATACATTATAATTACATCGTGCATCGTAACCATGTTATATATCATAACTACGATATAAATTGTAACCATGATATACATCTTATCCATATTAAGTGTTGTAACCAAGTTAGGTACCATACTTATGTAATTCATTTTACTCATGCCTTAATCCAATACAATTTACATGTATCTCATACTCATCATTTCATAATTTTTTACTTACTATCTTCGAACCAAAATGATGTCGTGAAGTTAGTTTTATACCAATCAAAACAATGTTGTGTATTTTGTTTGTTTTGACTGTTATAATTCCAGTTTTCCAATCCCATTAATTTTTTTGGAGAAATTTGGCTGCTGGAAGAAATATGATAGTTTGAACCTGAGTCCTATAAATAGGAGGTCATTAAAACAAGAGTACACATCTTTACATATATCAATTTTTAGAGAGAGATAGTCTGACTTATCTCTTTCTTCTCATGAAAGCCTTGAAGATATAAGATGTGAACATCTTGTTCCAAGTTCTTGTATTTCAATATGTTATTTCTTCTTTCTTTGTGCGACTGATAATTGTGATATTGATTGAGGGCTTCTGGAAATAGGAAGAAGGTGGTACTGATCATCGTATCGAGGTATTTCAAGTGTTTGAAAGATAGAGGTTTTGATTACCTTCTTAATCAAGGGCTTCTATTTATAGGAAGAAAGTCATGAAGATTATCGTATCGAGGGATTACTAGGGTGTTGGTAAGATATAAAATTTATCCTAGGTGAATGTATACCTTTTTTTGCGATAAAATAATTTCAATACCTTTACATTTCCGCTGGTATTTGTTATAGGAAAGAAATCATTTTGTTTCATCTTTCTATTCATATTATTTTATATTATAATTTTCTAAATTTTGATTTTTTCATTACATATTGTATTAATATATTATCTATGATGTATGGTAGAATAAATTACATTTGTATTACTCTAATAATTTTATTCAATTAAAATAAAATTATTCTTTCATTACTTGTGGTATTACATCACATCGTATTCATCAGATCATTGACCTGTATGTCCATTTATATTGGTTATGAATTGTATTAGTTTAAGACCTATTAAACTAAGTTCATTTTAAGTGTTTAAATACATTTTTTAAAACATAAATCCCCCCTATTATATTATGCCATATCGTATACATTTATATCTATATTTTGATTAAACAATTGGTATCAGAGCAGGTTTCCACAGAGTTGTTTTATATTATTTGTTTCCTTCTGTAATTCATTTGTATTTCTGTTACAAATCCTTTGTTTATAACTAATTATTACACTAACGTGTGGAGTGGAAAAGTGTTGTTTTATAAGATGACATGAATAAATATTGGATCAATTTACAATCTAAATAAGTACTAGACCACATATTTTTTGTGGGAATGATTATAAGTATTGGAGAGATTTAATAAAGTCTTATGTTATTAATACTGGAGTAGATAATTTTTTAATGCTCACTGGAGATCACAAAATACCAGACAATGAAGTCAAAACCTTCACCAACAAAGAAAAACTAGAATATCAACTGAATTAAAAGGTATAAAATACTTTAATATGTTTTATGATCAGGAATATATATAGTCATATATATTCATACGAAGCATCCCATTGTATCTAGAAGAAATTAGAAGTCACACATTTTGGTACATCTAAAGTAATAGAAACAAGATGATCCATGATCTGAGCTGAATATCATGGTTTTGTTTTTCCCTATAGAGAATCGATATGCAAGATTCAACAAAAATTTATAGAAATTGTAAACAATATTCAATCCATGGGTGAAAAGAGTCTTTATGATGAAGTTATTGTTGACAATATTATTGATATAATTCCAAATGAGTAGAAATAAAAAAGGACTGCTATTGATGAAAATAAGAAAGTTCCTTAAATTTCTCTTGATTAGTTGATTGGTACTCTCTTACAGTAAGAGAAAATAACGAAAATATATTTGGATTTAAATAATAAAATGAATTTTAATGAATTTTTATCTTTTTTTAACATATATAAAGACAAAACACTAGAAAGGGTAACAAGATCCAAAGCTAAGAAAGATGTTGTTATTTTAGAATCCCATGAAAGTGATCATTCAATGAATGAACTATCCATTCTTGGTCAAATCATGAACAAGATTTTTGGCAAGAAATACTTTTATTACATATTAATAAAAATATTGGAAGGACAAGAAAGACATAGAAGTAACATGTTATTAATATAAAAGAGCAGGTCATATTTCACTAGATTTTCCATTTCTTAAAAGAAAATATAGGATGGATAAACATTCTAAAATTAAAATGAAAAAGTATTACAAGTTATAGAAAAATAAATTATTGAATGAAAATGATACTTAGAGTGCAAGTGGTGGTGATTCATCAAACAAATACTTAGAATATGAATATTCTAGTTAGAAGAATGTTGAACTTATATCCCAACTACCTATCAAAAATTATTGTCTCATGGATAAGGTACACAATGAAAAATCTCTTATAAATGGGTCTTTAAATTCCAATTACACTGATGCGAAAATTTTTTACACATCGGATTAAGAATCTTACATAAAAAAGGATAATTTACCTTTTTTTGAATAAGTATACATATTTTCCAATCAACTTGGGAATGAAAATTCAAAACTAAAGAAAAATATTGATTATGAAAATTCTAGAATATTTATCCTTACAAAAGAATTATAGTATCCTTAAAAATATCTTGATAAGAAAACTATTGATTTTGAAAATATTACAAAAAAACCTTCTGGAAGTAAATTTTGATAAGGAAAAAGTCTATGGACATTGATTAACTTTTTTCAAAGAAAAATGTTTTTGGAACAAAAACCAATCCCAAAACCATTTCTTATGAGAATGAAAATTTATTCAATATTCTAAAATCTAAAATTTTTTCTCTTAAGAAACTTTTATCAAAATTCACTACTAAAAGGAACGAATTTTAAAAAATGTATTCTAAAATTCATTCTATAAAGAATAGTTCTGGAATTTTTATACTCATTAAAAACTGATTTGTAGTCATATCTATTTTTTCACCAAAGTGCTCCATTATGCACTAAATGTCAATGTGGTGGACATTGGGAAAGAAATCATTCTCTTAATAAAACACAATCTTTAGGATTTCATAAATCTCACTTTGCAAAACAAATGTGCATCCTAAAATTATTTTATCTAACATTTCCATATCCAAACAAGTTTGGGTTCCGAAAATCTAATTTTTTCTTTTTCAAGAAAAAAAGTGTACCAAAAACAAGAATATTTGGTACATGGATAGTGGTTGTTCTCGATATATGACTGGAAAAAAATATTTCTTTGAAAATATCATTGAAATGAAATGTGGAAGAGTGAACATTGGAGATAATGCTCAAGGAAAGATCATTGGTATATGTAATATTGCTCTTTTAAAAAAAGTCTTAATTTCTAATGTTTTATTTGTTAAAGGACTTAAGCACAACCTTATAAGCATAAGTCAATTATGTGATGAAGGTTAGCATGTGAATTTTATGAATGATAAATGTTAGTTTACAATTCCAAGGATAAATTCATTCTTTTTGCACATAGGCCTAAGAATGTGTTTACAATTAACATATAATACCTTAAGAGACAATAATTACATTGATTAAATGAAATGGAAGACCAATCATGGTTATTGAATAATGTATTAGGACGTTATAACCTTATGAACCTTTGTAAACCCTTAATGAAAAGACTTGTTAAAGATCTACTGGATCTCAAGTATAATTCATCAAACGTTTCTGACCCTTCTCCATATGAAAACAAAGATAAAAAAAGTTTTATGTAACACCCCAAGCTTCTACGGTACGTTTCCCTTCGAATAATGCGATAGCGTGTGTTGTACGCAACCTCGAGTTCTAACACACACCACAACTAATTAAACTAGCCGTTGTGAATAGTAATACCTAATTTTTGAAATCATATATATTTTATATTTTAAAATGGACTTCATTTTTGGATTCGGAATATCGAAATTAGCCTAGGGTGAAATTTTGGTACATTTCGGATAACTTTCATATTTTGATGAATAGTGAAAATTTCTATATTTTAATTAAAAACAACTTTTTTAATCAAAATAATTAATAGTGATAAATTGTGAATTTTAGTGGTTTTAAAGTATATTTAGAGTATATTTTTACCATTTAATATAATGTTGGTCATTGGACATAATTTTACAATTAAACCGAACATAAACAAGTGTCAATCTTTTGATAGTTATTATCTCTTAAAAAACACGCTTTTTGTTTTGACAGCGGGAATTAATTTTAAATTAATTTCTGCCACTTATGTGTTTTGAATTTAGAAAAATGGATTCCATATTTGGAATCAGGATGTTCAAATTATGTAAATAGGTAACTTTTATTTTTATACATTTTGAATAGTTACTGTGGTAAATATTTTATTTACCATGGTTAAAGGGTTAATCCGGTAAATAAGGGTTAAAAAAATAATATTATAATAATACTAAATTACCCTAAAACGTGTCTTAACCCTATTGGTTGATACATGGTCGACCACGGGAATCTTTGGGTCTATTTTGGGACCCCATGGATCCACTTGTAAGTGATAATGACACATTATATTAATAAAGTTAAAATAAAAATAAAAATGGCATAAGCTTACATCTTTTAGAAGAACAATTTTTACATAGGGTTATACATGTTGGAATTTCGATTATAAATATTCATTAGAAAGCTAAAAAGATTTCCTACATAATGATATTTTATTTATAATTTTTAGACATTAAATAATGTATTTTATTTATGACACAATGATGATGCAGTAATTACTATAATAGTGAAAAATTAAAATAATTGATATTATAAATACCCAAATAAATATAATATGAAACTTTTAATGAATTAAACTAATTTTATAGGATAATATGATATATTAGGATTGATGTAATTGACTTTGTTCTAAGTAATCAATCTGTTATGAGTTTCACAAAAATCAACTATTGAATAGTGTCAAAATTGACATAAAAGAGTTCTTAAAACAAATATTATATTATTAATTGATATTAAATTCCTAAAAATCTAAGGTTCGGCCAAGAGACTTATATTATGATAGGTTAATCATTAATGGACCACTTGGGGGTCGCTTGGATGTATATAGTAAGTTTATTAACCATATTATATAAAAATACAAAGAGGCATTGTAAAAGTGAAACTAATTAACTTAGAGTTAATACTTAAAGATAAGGTTAATATAAGTACCCAAACCTGTCTAAATTCTATTGGATGAGTTGTTTTCGACCTATACCCACCTCATCCTTTGAATAGTCAACTTTGGAGCCTTTGGAAACCGAATATGAATTTATTATAAATTAATATTTCTAGCTTTTCCAAAGGTGCCCCTCACCCCTCTTATAAAAGGGCACTCCTCCTTCTCTTTTCCTCACACCTCTCAAGCCACTTGGCTCGTCCAAACTCTGCCCAAATAAGCTCCCCACATCCCTCTCCTCCTCGTTTAAGCTTTCCCTTAGGCAGAAAGCATTTCAAGAAGTCCTTTGGTTCCAACCAAAGTGAGTTACCTAGATTAAAGGTAACGATTTCTCTTAAATTATTTTCATTTATTTTGCTTCTCCAACCCCCAAACTCTTTTTATTTCCTTTCTTTTGTAACAACACCAGTATCCTCAATATACTAGGATGTTTTTATAAGAAGGATTAGAACTACAAATACACACAACTCCATCTAATGGATGATGAACATAATGTTTCTGTGGATGGCAAACTAACGCCTCACGAAATGATGATTGTTCAAATACATCTTACCGCCTCTCATGGTGGCCATTATGATGGAACTGTAATTAAATATGATATTAATTATATATATTTTATATATAAGCTTTTGTAATTCCATTTTATTTCATACCATTATTCGTTTCATGTTGTATATACATACGATAATTTTATTTGAGGAAGTGCGGACTACCGCCCCCTTAAAATGATATGACTCGTTCATACCACACATGGAACGTATAAAGGATGGTGTTAATGAACTTAAGTAACATATATAAAATATTATATTATACTGGAATAGTAATATACCTATTTATCATTTGGATTTGATTCTTTTAAAATGAAAATTAAATGGAAGTAGCGTTCGTGCGTACGTACGGACTACCGTCTCCACGAACGCGATAAGATTCATTCTCCATCATATCCATTCAAGTATTATTCTCATTTTAGGGTTAAAAATAATGTTAATATCATTCTGATTATGAATAAGATATAATATATCCATTACAAACATGTCTTACGTAACCAAACATTTAAGAAGAACGAATCGATTATCACCCGAAACGACGATAATACTAAGATATTATTAATAAAGCAATGTTAAAAGATCATATATGATATCATATTAATGTATATGATTCTTGTATAATTTAATAACAATTATTTCACCATTATACAGGAGGTTAACCTACCCCAACAAAGGAAAAGTACAAGGTAAGGGTTATTTCACAATCTCTTCATTATCCGAGGTTGTTTATACGTAATAATCTACTGGGATCTCTTTATCATCCACATCCATGTTTTCTTAAAAATGTATTTCAAAACATTTTTACTATTTACAAGAATATGGGTTAAAGTCATTTATACCCTTGTTTGACCTTTTTATAAGAGGTTTATAAAGGAATCTTTCCGTCGTTTTCAAAACAATGTCCTTTTTAACCTTTTCGACAGAATTGAGGTAAGAATGTTTTTTTAACTTATACGGCGGGTGTGGTTATTTTCCGCCGTTATAAAATCGTCGAAGCTTTCCATACAATCTTATAAGAATATTTTCAAAGAAAATGTTTTATTTTATATGGATCTTAAATGATTTCAAAATAAAAGGAGATACTTCTTTAAAAAGAATTTTGATTTCATCTATGTCAACATCCTTTGATGGATTTTAAGATTATTTGAAGTTGATTTATTATGATACAAAACTTCTATATTGTATTGAAGGTTTTGTGATATGTTTGACTGTGGATGTGCTATTTTTATACCATTCATAGTTTATGGTGAAATTATTTACATTTCGTATACTAGTTTTAATACGAATGTTTATGTTATGTTTAAACATTTTCATATGGGAATGCATTGGACTTAATAAGTGACGGGTGGAGCCCGCTATAGCTCCTCGATGCATCGGTAGGTATCATGAGACAAACTAGTGTCTTGGCACAAGGCCTTGACAAAATCTTATTTGTAGTCTTGGCACGAGGCCTTGGCTATGTGGTTATGATAGTCTGGCATTATGCATTCCAACATTATGAAAGTGGTTATTGATTTTTGCATGTGATTATTCGATTAGTAGAATATCCATGTGAATAAGTAAATGGCATTATTTCATTTTATTTATGCCATACCATGTTGAAAGTTCATATTTAAAAGGCTTTTGTTTTAGTTATACATTGCCTTAAATGTTTATTCTTATTTATGAAAGTTTCCGCTATATTGTTATCCTTACCGGGCATTTGAGCTCACCCCTTTTCTATGTTTTATTTTTCCCAGGATGTGAAGAAGTAAGTTATGAATGACCTGCAGGGATTTTTATGAGGGGTTAATAGTGTGGATTGTGGAAACATTATGTTGTTGTAGTAGTTTTTCATTTTATGATGTAATGTAAAACTTATGAATATATCTAGTGTTTCCAAGGCTACTAAACCAATCGGTCTTTCGAGATTTGATCTTTCTTGTGATCATGCCAATGTTATGTAATAATGCACCGACTCTGGGTAACTGGGGTCGGGGCGTTACAGTTGGTATCAGAGGAAGTTTAGTACAAACCTTGGAAGCTAGATTTAGATAAACTCTGATTAGAGCACGTAGACCTAAGATGAACTTTGAGGATTAGTATAGAAGAACTTCCTAGAATTTTGGTATTGTAGAGATTTTGTGAGTTTTCCAAGCAATACATCCCTGTCTGGATACGAGCAGGTAGAGGCGGCTCTGGTACAGAGGTACCTAGGGGTAAAACCCGAAAACACCGCTTTGAGCTAGACTCGAACGGGAACTGGTGCACGACAACGGGCCTTGCTGCACTCTTGGTCACGACACTCCTGGGGGATATGCTTAGGATAACTCTCATTTTCTTTACAAATCATTTTGAAGGGATTATGAGTATATACTTCCTCAAAGAAAACATTCTTATGATTATGGATTATATCCATAAATAGTTCAATTTATGTTAAGTGTTTTATAAGTATGAGATTATGTATTTTGATTCATAAACTGATCTAGTTTATGCCATTGTTTAGAAATGGCGCCTAGTGGAAGAAATGGAAACCGTATCAATGCACGCACTCCATGTAGGGATTTCCCTCCTGCTCAAGATAATTATAGTGGGGCTGGTGATGCAACTGGTGCTGATAAGCTAATCACCATACTGGGACAACTTACTCAGGTTATGAATAATAACCTTACCCGTATGGAGCACCCTGATCCGCAGCGTGGAGGATCAATGTTAGATCGATTCATGAGGCAACAACCACCAACGTTCAATGGGGGTACAAATCCCTTAGTAGCTGAGCAATGTATATTTTCCCTAGAGAAAATATTTCAGGCTTTGGGGAGTAGTGAAAGGGAAAAAGTTACCATGGCAGTTTACCGCCTCACTGGAGATGCTGATCAATGGTGGTCATTGATTCAAAACATGAAGGAAGATGATGAAGTATCAAATATGGAATGGAGGGAGTTCAAAGATCTGTTTTTAGAAAAATACTTTCCTCGCGACCATCGAGCAGATATGGAAAGGCAATTTCTGAGTCTGAGACAAAAGGAGGATGAGAATGTCACAAAGTATGAGGCTAACTTTACAAGGTTAGCAAGGTATGCTGGAGATTATATTCGCAACCCAAGAAGTAAGATTGATCGTTTCTTTGATGGGTTAAAACCATTTCTCCGTCGAGCATTAGTCTTACAATCCTTTTCTTCGTACGAAGACATTGTCTCATGTGCTATCAAGACCGAAAAAAAATTCTCTAAGTCTTATGACTTTAAAGCGAAGCAAGAGAAGAAGAGACCTGCTGATCAATCTGGGAATGGAAATAAGGGGAAGAAGGGAAAGGTTGAATATCCATCTTGTGGTAAATGTGGGAAGAAACATCCTGGTGCTTGCCTGAAGGGAATGGGATTCTGTTACAAGTGTGGTGAAAAAGGCCACCAAGCTCATGATTGCAAGGGGAAGAAGGAAGCTACCAACGTTCAGTGCTACAATTGCAGGGAGATGGGGCATTATGCAAATGCATGTCCTAAGCGTCAGGAGAACTTACCTCAGAAAAGGACAAGGGATCAAGGCCAGGCTTATGCTATCACTACTGCTGAGGTAGAAGCTCCGAAAGATGTGGTGGCAGGTAATTTAATGGTTTCCTCAAGTTTAGCAAATGCATTATTTGATTCTGGATCATCGCATTGTTTCATATCTTCCCAGTTTGCTAAGAAAATTAGATATTTCCAATTTGATTTAATAAGGGAGTTGTCAGTTAAAACTCCTAAGGGAAGTATCGTTGCAACAAAGTTTTGTGAATCAGTCCCCATTAGAGCACATAAATTTTCTTTATCTGCTGATCTCATCGTCATACCTATGATTGAGTTTGATATAATCCTCGGTATGGACTGGCTTTCGAACTATGATGCGAAGATTTATTATAAAGAGGTTACGATTCTTGATGATAATGATAAGGAACACCTTATTTTTAGAGCAGAATCGTCACCACCTAATTCTTATTTAGATCCACCCCCAGTAGCTCAACTTAATTCAATTATTGGGGAGGAAGAGAATGAAATAACTGTCGGTGAGGAAAGGAATGTTCAAATAGAGGATGTACCTGTTGTGAAAGAGTTTGTAGATGTATTTCCGGAAGATTTACCTGGACATCCTCCAGAACGAGAAGTAGAGTTTTCCATTGATTTGATTCCTGGATCAAGGCCTATATCGAAGACCCCTTATAGAATGGCTACTGTAGAGTTAGTCGAACTAAAGAAACAACTAGAGGAATTGAGTAATAAGGGATTTATTCGCCCTAGTGTTTCTCCATGGGGAGCCCCTGTTCTTTTTGTTAAAAAGAAAGATGGATCTATGAGGTTATGTATCGACTACAAGGAGATCAATGCTATAACGATAAAGAACAAGTATCCCCTACCTCGTATTGATGATTTATTTGACCAACTGCATGGAGCTCAATACTTTTCAAAGATTGACCTTCGATCTGGATACCATCAGTTGTGTGTGAAGAAGGAATACATTCCGAAAACAGCATTTCGAACCAGGTATGGGCATTACGAGTTTACTGTAATGCCGTTTGGATTGACTAATGCACCATCTGTATTCATGGATCTGATGAATAGAGTTTTCAAGGAGTATCTCGATGAATTTGTGGTGGTATTTATTGATGATATATTGGTATACTCCAAAATCTACGAAGATCATGAAAATCACTTGCGCATTATCTTGAAGACTCTGAGGAGGTATGAATTATATGGGAAGTTTAGCAAGTGTGAATTCTGGCTTCAGGAGATTTCTTTTCTTGGACATATTGTCTCTAAATATGGAATCTCTGTTGATCCTTCTAAGACCAAGGCAATCCAAGAATGGACAGCACCTACGAGTATAACTGAGGTACGTAGTTTTATTGGCTTGGCAGGTTATTATCGACGTTTCGTCTAGAATTTTGCCCGATTGGCTAACCCATTAACGAAGCTCACACGTAAAGGGGTTAAATTTGTTTGGACAAAAGAGTGTGAAGAATGTTTCGAAGAACTGAAGAGAAGATTAGTCAATGCTCCTATATTGAATCTACCATCGGGGAATGATGGGTTAGTTATTTATAGTGATGCATCGAAGAAAGGACTTGGTTGTGTCCTTATGCAGAATGATAGAGTTATTGCCTATGCATCACGACAGTTGAAAATTCATGAACAAAACTATCCTACTCATGATCTTGAGTTAGCAGCTGTGATCTTTGCTTTGAAGATATGGAGGCACTACCTCTATGGTGAAAAATGTGAGATTTATACTGATCACAAGAGTTTGAAGTATATTTTCTCACAAAAAGAACTTAACATGAGGCAAAGGAGATGGCTTGAATTACTCAAGGATTATGATTGCACGATACACTACCACCCGGGGAAAGCAAACAAAGTAGCAGATGCTTTGAGCAGAAAAGACCATGGAGTTTTGAACATGATGAGAATTGAAAGGGATCCAATTTTCATGGATCTAGTGAAGATGGACATGGGAATAACCAGGGAAGGTGAAACATCAATTCTTTTTCAAATGGTGGCCAAACCATCTTTACTAGAAAGGATTAAGAGTTCTCAGACCGATGATGAAGAATTCCAAAAGAAGATTAAAGCTGTGAATGATGGGAGATTGAGAGACTTTGTGTATGAAGATGGAATTTTGAAATTCGGGAAGAGACTTTGTGTTCCTAATATACCTGATCTAAAAAGGGAATTGCTGGATGATGCTCATAGTTCCAATTTCTCTATACACCCTGGGAGCACCAAAATGTATAGAGATTTGAAGGAACATTTTTGGTGGGACAACATGAAGAGGGAGATTGCTGATTTTGTGTCAAGATGTATGGTTTGTCAACAAGTCAAAGCTGGAAGGCAACAGCCTGGAGGAGTCATGCAACCTCTTCCCATACCGGAGTGGAAATGGGACAATGTTACGATGGACTTTGTCATGGGGCTACCAAAGACTCCTAGAAGGAACGATGCAATATGGGTTATTGTTGATCGTCTTACCAAGATATCACATTTTCTTGCTATAAGAGAAGATCTACCCCTGGAACGTCTAGAAAGACTATATATTAATGAAGTTGTGAGACTTCATGGAGTACCCCTATCGATTGTTTCTGATCGTGATCCCCGTTTTACTTTAAGATTCTGGAAAAGTCTTCAGAAATCCCTGGATACTGAACTTCATTTGAGCACTGCTTACCACCCTCAGACAGACGGACAATCAGAACGGACTATTCAAACCTTAGAAGACATGTTGAGATCTTTCTCACTTGACTTTCAAGGTACGTGGGATCAATATTTACCACTGGTAGAATTTTCCTATAACAATAGCTTACATTCGAGTATTCAGATGGCACCATATGAAGCGTTATACGGAAAGAGATGTCGTACACCAACCTGTTGGGATGACGTTGGTGAAAGAAAACTTGTAGGCCCAGAACTGGTGGAGGAAACGGTGGAAAAGGTTAAAGTAATCCAAAATCACATTAAAGCAGCTCAAAGTAGGCAGAAGAGCTATGCCGATAATCGAAGGAAGAATTTGGAATTTCAAGTCGGTGATCATGTTTTCCTGAACGTATCTCCGTGGAAGGGAGTCATACATTTTGGTAAGAAAGGTAAATTGAGTCCCAGGTACATCGGACCTTTGGAAATTCTAGAACGAATTGGGGCTGTAGCTTACCGATTGGCAATGCCGCCAAGTCTCTCCAAAGTTCATGATGTGTTCCACGTATCTCTGTTGAGGAAATACATGCCTGACCCAACACATGTACTCACCTATGAAGATTTAGAACTGGAACCCGATCTGTCTTATTGCGAAGAGCCCATCAAGATTCTTGATACGAGAGAACAAGTGCTGAGAAACCGGACGACTCGTCTGGTAAAAGTTTTGTGGAGAAATCATAAGATGGAAGAGGCAACGTGGGAACCCGAGGAACTTATGATGAAGAACCACCCAAGTCTTTTTATGCAGTAATACCCTAGAAATTGCGAGGACGCAATTATTTGAAGGAGGGGAGAATGTAACACCCCAAGCTTCTAAGGTACATTTCCCTTCGAATAATGCGATAGCGTGTGTTGTACGCAACCTCGAGTTCTAACACACACCACAACTAATTAAACTAGCCGTTGTGAATAGTAATACCTAATTTTTGAAATCATATATATTTTATATTTTAAAATGGACTTCATTTTTGGATTTGGAATATCGAAATTAGCCTAGGGTGAAATTTTGGTACATTTCGGATAACTTTCATATTTTGATGAATAGTGAAAATTTCTAAATTTTAATTAAAAACAACTTTTTTAATCAAAATAATTAATAGTGATAAATTGTGAATTTGAGTGGTTTTAAAGTATATTTAGAGTATATTTTTACCATTTAATATAATGTTGGTCATTGGACATAATTTTACAATTAAACCGAACATAAACAAGTGTCAATCTTTTGATAGTTATTATCTCTTAAAAAAACACGCTTTTTGTTTTGACAGCGGGAATTAATTTTAAATTAATTTCTGCCACTTATGTGTTTTGAATTTAGAAAAATGGATTCCATATTTGGAATCAGGATGTTCAAATTATGTAAATAGGTAACTTTTATTTTTAGACATTTTGAATAGTTACTGTGGTAAATATTTTATTTACCATGGTTAAAGGGTTAATCCGGTAAATAAGGGTTAACAAAATAATATTATAATAATACTAAATTACCCTAAAACGTGTATTAACCCTATTGGTTGATACATGGTCGACCATGGGAATCTTTGGGTTTATTTTGGGACCCCATGGATCCACTTGTAAGTGATAATGACACATTATATTAATAAAGTTAAAATAAAAATAAAAATGGCATAAGCTTACATCTTTTAGAAGAACAATTTTTACATAGGGTTATACATGTTGGAATTTCGATTATAAATATTCATTAGAAATATAAAAAGATTTCCTACATAATGATATTTTATTTATAATTTTTAGACATTAAATAAATTATTTTATTTATGACACAATGATGATGCAGTAATTACTATAATAGTGAAAAATTAAAATAATTGATATTATAAATACCCAAATAAATATAATATGAAACTTTTAATGAATTAAAATAATTTTCTAGGATAATATGATATATTAGGATTGATTTAATTGACTTTGTTCAAAGTAATCAATCTGTTATGAGTTTCACAAAAATCAACTATTGAATAGTGTCAAAATTGACATAAAAGAGTTCTTAAAACAAATATTATATTATTAATTGATATTAAATTCCTAAAAATCTAAGGTTCGGCCAAGAGACTTATATTATGATAGGTTAATCATTAATGGACCACTTGGGGGTCGCTTGGATGTATATAGTAAGTTTATTAACCATATTATATAAAAATACAAAGAGGCATTGTAAAAGTGAAACTAATTAACTTAGAGTTAATAATTAAAGATAAGGTTAATATAAGTACCCAAACCTGTCTAAATTCTATTGGATGAGTTGTTTTCGACCTATCCCCACCTCATCCTTTGAATAGTCAACTTTTGAGCCTTTGGAAACCGAATATGAATTTATTATAAATTAATATTTATAGCTTTTCCAAAGGTGCCCCTCACCCCTCTTATAAAAGGGCACTCCTCCTTCTCTTTTCCTCACACCTCTCAAGCCACTTGGCTCGTCCAAACTCTGCCCAAATAAGCTCCCCACATCCCTCTCCTCCTCCTTGAAGCTTCCCCTTAGGCAGAAAGCATTTCAAGAAGTCCTTTGGTTCCAACCAAAGTGAGTTACCTAGATTAAAGGTAACGATTTCTCTTAAATTATTTTCATTTATTTTGCTTCTCCAACCCCCAAACTATTTTTATTTACTTTCTTTTGTAACAAAACCAGTATCCTCAATATACTAGGATGTTTTTATAAGAAGGATTCGAACTACACATATACACAACTCCATCTAATGGATGATGAACATAATGTTTCTGTGGATGGCAAACTAATGCCTCACGAAACGATGATTGTTCAAATACATCTTACCACCTCTCATGGTGGCCATTATGATGGCACTGTAATTAAATATGATATTAATTATATATATTTTATATATAAGCTTCTGTAATTCCATTTTATTTCATACCATTATTCGTTTCATGTTGTATATACATACGATAATTTCATTTGAGGAAGTGCGGACTACCGCCCACTTAAAATGATATGACTCGTTCATACCACACATGGAACGTATAAAGGATGGTGTTAATGAACTTAAGTAACATATATAAAATATTATATTATACTGTAATAGTAATATACCTATGTATCATTTGGATTTGATTCTTTTAAAATGAAAATTAAATTGAAGTAGCGTTCGTGCGTACGTACGGACTACCGTCTCCACGAACGCGATAAGATTCATTCTCCATCATATCCATTCAAGTATTATTCTCATTTTAGGGTTAAAAATAATGTTAATATAATTCTGATTATGAATAAGATATAATATATCCATTACAAACATGTCTTACGTAACCAAACATTTAAGAAGAACGAATCGATTATCACCCGAAACGACGATAATACTAAGATATTATTAATAAAGCAATGTTAAAAGATCATATATGATATCATATTAATGTATATGATTCTTGTATAATTTAATAACAATTATTTCACCATTATACAGGAGGTTAACCTACCCCAACAAAGGAAAAGTACAAGGTAAGGGTTATTTCACAATCTCTTCATTATCCGAGGTTGTTTATACGTAATAATCTACTGGGATCTCTTTATCATCCACATCCATGTTTTCTTAAAAATGTATTTCAAAACATTTTTACTATTTACAAGAATATGGGTTAAAGTCATTTATACCCTTGTTTGACCTTTTTATAAGAGGTTTATAAAGGAATCTTTCCGTCGTTTTCAAAACAATGTCCTTTTTAACCTTTTCGACAGAATTGAGGTAAGAATGTTTTTTTTAACTTATACGGCGGGTGCGGTTATTTTCCGCCGTTATAAAATCGTCGAAGCTTTCTATACAATCTTATAAGAATATTTTCAAAGAAAATGTTTTATTTTATATGGATCTTAAATGATTTCAAAATAAAAGGAGATACTTCTTTAAAAAGAATTTTGATTTCATCTATGTCAACATCCTTTGATGGATTTTAAGATTATTTGAAGTTGATTTATTATGATACAAAACTTCTATATTGTATTGAAGGTTTTGTGATATGTTTGACTGTGGATGTGCTATTTTTATACCATTCATAGTTTATGGTGAAATTATTTACATTTCGTATACTAGTTTTAATACGAATGTTTATGTTATGTTTAAACCTTTTCATATGGGAATGCATTGGACTTAATAAGTGACGGGTGGAGCCCGCTATAGCTCCTCGATGCATCGGTAGGTCTCATGAGACAAACTAGTGTCTTGGCACAAGGCCTTGACAAAATCTTATTTGTAGTCTTGGCACGAGGCCTTGGCTATGTGGTTATGATAGTCTGGCATTATGCATTCCAACATTATGAAAGTGGTTATTGATTTTTGCATGTGATTATTCGATTAGTAGAATATCCATGTGAATAAGTAAATGGAATTATTTCATTTTATTTATGCCATACCATGTTGAAAGTTCATATTTAAAAGGCTTTTGTTTTAGTTATACATTGCCTTAAATGTTTATTCTTATTTATGAAAGTTTCCGCTATATTGTTATCCTTACTGGGCATTTGAGCTCACCCCTTTTCTATGTTTTATTTTTCCCAGGATGTGAAGAAGTAAGTTATGAATGACCTGCAGGGATTTTTATGAGGGGTTAATAGTGTGGATTGTGGAAACATTATGTTGTTGTAGTAGTTTTTCATTTTATGATGTAATGTAAAACTTATGAATATATCTAGTGTTTCCAAGGCTACTAAACCAATCGGTCTTTCGAGATTTGATCTTTCTTGTGATCATGCCAATGTTATGTAATAATGCACCGACTCTGGGTAACTGGGGTCGGGGCGTTACATTTTAAATCAATTAATGATGTTTCAACATTTAATGAATTATATTTAGTGCACATGGATCTTTTCGGTCCTTCACAAACTGGAAGTGTTGGAGGAAATTAATATGTATTTGTTTTGGTTGATAACAACACCAGATTTACATGGGTCTATTTTCTAACAATGAAATCTAAATCCTTTTTCTATTTCGTAAATTTTATAGACCATGTTAAAATTTAGAAAAACCTATCACTTATTACTATTCGTAGTGATCTTGGTGGAGAATTTAAAAATTCAGATTTTGAAACTTTCTGTAGTAAGAACGATATTACTCACAACTTGTCAAGTCCAAGAACCCCTCAGTAAAACGGTGTTGTTGAAAGAAGAAATTTTATTCTTCAGTAAATGATAATGAAATTTTTGAGTGAATAATAAATTTCTATGTATTTCTGGGATGAAGCTGTAAGTACTGCATATTATACTATAAATCGAGTTTTAACTAGTCATTTTCTTAATAAGACACCATACGAATTGTGGAATGGACAAAAACTTAAATTTTCACACTTCAGATTGTTTGGATGCAAAGTATTTATATTGAATACTAAAGATAATCTAAATAAATTCACACCCAAATATGATGAAGGAATATTTCTAGGTTATTACACTACTTCTAAGTCTTATAGAGTTTTCAATAGATACTCTTATACTGTCGAGGAAACAGTGCATGTTAAATATGATGAAACCTATCCCTTTGTTTTTAAGAGACCCTTCCAACATCAATAGATGTTTTTTCACAAACTGATTATCAACCCTTGATTGAAAACTCTTCTGAGAATGGAAATACTGAATAAAATGTCTCTGAAATATTTACCCGAGAGGAGTTTCTATCTTATATTGAAGAACATGTTTTAAAAAACACAATCAATTGTTTCTTAGGATATATTCTAGTGATAATACCATTGGTGATGTAAATCATTCCAAAAGGACTATAAATTACTTGAGAAATTAAATAGAACATCTTGCTTTTCTATCTCAACTCAAACCTATAACTTCTAATGAGGCCTTAGATGATAAAGATTGGATTAAGGCAATGAAAGATGAACTAAATGAATTTGAAAGGAATAATGTCTGGAACTTGGTTGAAAGACCTAATGAAACAACTGTAATTAGTATAAAATTAGTTTTCAGAAACAAATGTGATTAAAATAGAGTCATTATAAGAAATAAATCAAGACTTATGGTTAATGTCTATATTCAACAAGAGGGAATAGTCTATGAAGAAACATATGCTCTGATATCAAGACTTAAATATTTTCATATTCTATTTGCATTTACAGAAATATTTAATTCCAATCCTTTTCAAATCGATGTAAAATGTGATTTTCTAAATGGTTTTTTACAAGAAGTTTTTGTAGAAAAACCTCCTCGTTTTATAGATTCAAAAAATCTTGATCATGTTTTTAAATATTCCAAATCTTTGTATAGCCTTAAACAAGACCCTAGAGCTTGGTATGATAGACTTATGTGATTTTTTTTACAAACCAACTATGAAAAAGGTACCGTTGATTCAACTATTTTTATAAAACTGAAAAACAAAGACATTTTGATTGTTCAAATCTATGTTGATGACATTATTTTTGGATCAACTTAGCAATCCCTAACTGATTATTTTGAAAATCTAATCAATTATGAGTTTGAAATGAGTATGATGGGTGAGTTAACATTCTTTATAGGATTTCAAATATATCATAAACTAGAGGGAACCAATATATACCAACATAATTATATCAAATATTTACTTATAAAGTATGGATATGACAACAATAAAAGTATAAACACTCAAATAGGTACCTCAAATACACTTGATCTTGATAATTCTAGGAAACTAGTAAATCAAAAATTAATTACAGGTATGATTGGAAGTTTTTTATACTTAAGATCTAGTCATCCAGATATTATATTTTCAGTATGATTATGTGAAATATATCAATCTAATCCAAAGGAATCCAATTTAAAAGCAGTGAAAATAATTTTTTGCTACGTAAAGGGTACTATAGATTTTGGACTATTTTATTCATCTGAAAATGAATTTTTAAAAAATGGTTTTCAGATGATGACTTTTGTGGTTGTTTAATGTATAGAAAAATTGCATCCATAACTCACATTTTCAAAAGAGATTCATTAGTTTCTTGGTCATGCAAGAAGAAACACTCAGTATAACATTCCACTGCTGAAGCTGAATATATAGCAGCTGAAAGATGTTGTGTTCAAGTGGTGTGGATGCAACACACACTCACTAATTATGGCATGAGTTTTTCCAAATCTCAAATACTATGTGATAATACAAGTGTCATTTCTATTAGAAAAAACCTTTCACATCAGTGAAATAAAAAACATAGATATTAGGCATCACTTTCTTAGAGATCACACACAAAAAGGGGATATTATTTTACTATTATTTGGAACTCAAGAACAACTTACTAACATTTTCACAAAAACATTATCATCAAATAGATTTGAATATATTAAATAAAAACTAGAATGATCTTTTTAATGTAATTATTAACATCTATTTCTTATTTATACCATCTTCTTACATTATGTTACTCCATTTAAAAGGGGGTTATACATGCATTTATCAGTTTTAGATGTTTATCTGTTTCAATTTTTAATAATTTTTACTTTTTAAACAGTTTTACATTTTAATTAGTTTCACATTTTATCAGCTTCCCATTTTATCAGTTTCACTTTTTAATCAATTTCACTTTTTATCGGTTTCACTTTTTAATCAGTTTCACCTTTATCGTTATTGGATTATTCTGTTAGTACTAGATTATCAATATTTAATTATCATATCGCTACTATATTATCGGTATTAGAATATTTTATCAGTACCAGATAAATTATTTTATCAGTTTTATATTTCTTTTCAGTCTCATATGCTTTTCAGTATTGTGTGTATTATTATCATAAGAACAATATACAACAACCTATACATCTATCCTGATACTTTGACATTAACAATTTATAAATCATTATTTTGGTTGATCAAATATTTGTTTTTCAATTATTTATTTTAAATCCTAATCGGCTTCATTCTAAATACGATATTATTTTATGTAAAATCTCAAGAGTTTGAAATCATTCTCAACCATTTGATCTTTTAGATCTAATCCGGACGATAAATTTCTTTTTTAAAGAACCCCTCTCTACTTATTCCACATTTATTTCCTATGACTTTATCTCAAGACCTGATTCTCTATATACACTCATTACAATTTGTAATCATAATTTACCTTAGTTTTCGTAATTAGAAAAGACCCGGGCTTTTATAACTAGGAAAACCTCAGGTTTCAAGATAGTCCTTCATGTCTGAGTCAACTATTTCAGATCCAAAGCAAATGTATCCAAAATATTTCTCTTCCATGACTTTTTGAGGTGAAAGGTTAGCCTCTCTAAAATTTTAGGAGATTTTTGATTCATCCTTGAAAAGGATAATAAGTTTCTGAGGGAGGGTATCTAGTTGTGTTGAAAGACCGCATTCAAATCATGATTTTGTATATTATAAGGAAGTTACTCAATTATATATAATAATTGAGATAGAAAATTTTGTCAATATTTCTTTTATGACGTATGAAAAGAATTACACAAATTCATTCAAACAAGTATCCACCTTCCTATGAGTTCTATGTGAGAGAGATTCTCTTTGTCCATCTCATAAACTACTAGAACTTGATGTAACCTTTTATTAGATAAAATCAGAAGAATCTATTTTTGAGATTCATGAAAAAAAGAGAAAGGTAAGTCTTTTATTAATATATAATAGAATCATTTTCCTCTAGATGGAAGGTTTTTTAGTACCTATAAAGGGTGATAAGGAAACATTGAATGTTTCATATGTTTATGTACTTGATTATTTAGCGAACATGAGGAGGTTCGATCTTATGGGATTCATTTTCTTGAAAATCAAGAAACTCAAATCTAGTGACATAAATTTATAGCTGATCATGTTTCCCACCATTATGAGTAATTTTTTGAGATAATTTCTATGTTTGGGAAACGTTTCAATCAAGTTAGATATGAAATATTTCATAAATCCTATAATTAGAAAGGATACAATCATGTTACATAAATTGCATTTCAACCCTGAAACGAATTTTTTTTAGAATGATCTGGAAGGTGAGAAATAAAAGGAAGTAGCTGAAGGTGGTGAAAAACCTTATAATATATTGAATTCATCCTCAAGAAAAATAAAGGTCATTAAGAAAATAAATCCAAAAAAAGTTTGTATCGGATGAGGTTGTTGCTGAATGGAGGAAAAAGGAAAAAGAAAGGAAAGAAGGGGATCCTCAGTTCGGTTTGGATCTAGAAGAAGCCATGGCACTGAATACAAGATCAAAGGAAAAATTAAAATAAGAATAAAGGAATAAGTTAATGAAGAAGATAAAGGTCCAGAATATTGACATAGATAGTCTTCTCAAAATAATTGAGCAAGAGAAAACCAAAAATTGTACTAAGGGAGCCACCTGTTCAGACTCAATCAGATTCATCAGAGAAATGAAAAGAGAAATAGGAATATGAAAAATTGGCTTCAAAGATTCTCATTCATGATTATAAATAAGAATAATAAGAACAAGAAGAACAAGGGGAATAATAATAAGGTCACGAATAAGAAGAAGTGGAAGAGAAAGAGGAGGAAGATAATAGAAATCATTCAGTAGATTCGTCTGAAGTTCCATCCAATGATTTTACTTCTCCTGATCTGTAGGCATAAAAAGAGTTTCTCAAAAGGTTTCTTCAATGAAATTATTTCAAATTTCATATAAAGAATAAAAAGACAAATCTGATAAGAATCGTAATCATCTAGCTCAAATTATTAGCACTAAAACTCATTTCAGGGGTCTATTGGGATACACTGATGATACAGATTCTGAAAGGACAATAAAAATGAAAGGAATTCAATACATCAAACAAGATTCGAATAGATTGGTAAATATGATACTATTCATTACAAAAATTGAAGCTAGGCTTCAAATCATTTAGAATAGTCATAATGAATGAACAGACTCTTCCAACATTTTGATGGACATGTTTTGAAATCTTGATGATGATTTCAAGTTTTTGAAGGAACATACTACTGAGAATATCAAAGCTTGTAACAATGTTGTCAAGTGGTTGTACAAAATTGGTGATTGTCTCAAAAATCATGTGGACAATCTGGTTGAATTGGTAAAGAGGGAAATGATCTCAATTCTATCAATCAAATTTTGGTTGCTAATTAGAATGAAAATCTTGATGTATTTCAAAGATCGGGTACCTCAAAAGGAATAGCCTCTCATGAGCTTGAAAATATTAATACAAATTTGGAAGATGGTTTTAATGTCATTTTTTTCTCTTGAATAGAGTTTTAATTATGGAGGAGGCCTACAAAGTTATATTTGAATATTTCAATTCTTAGGAAGAAAGTATTACAGCTTAGGAAGTAATCAATCAGCTTCTAGAACAATGGCTCTGAAAGTAAGAAAATATTGTTGAGGAAAAGGATTTGAAGTTGAAGGATCAGCAAGAATCTCTTGAATAACAGATGGAGGATAGAAAAAAATTCAATAAGATGATGGTTTCAATGTTAAAACTCTTGGAAAAAGGAAAAGGGAAAATAATTGAATTTTTTAACTCTTGTTGTAATAAAACATTATTTCATTCCATGTAATGTTTATTGTTTCACACTCTATTTATCTAACCCTTTATAGAATAATAATGTCTTCCCTTATTATTTTTTAAAATAAAAAAGTAGAGAATAATTTTTAAAAGAAGAAGTTTCTTTCATAAAATGTAAAAATGGGTTACTACCTTATTAATGGGGATAACTCACAAGTAAAAATAAAGAGAATATGATCCTTAGTGATATTTTTATCCTAGGGTGCATTTAGCTATATTCACCAATACATTCAGAAGAGTTTCTAAACATCGGGGGAGATAATCCTGTTTTTGTGATTTCAAAAGATGGGTAGATTGTTGAGTCAAAATGTGTTTCAACTTTCTGATTGATCTTTTTATTTTGGAAATCACAAATTACATCTTATTTTTCATATATTTTGTATTCTAATCGTAATCACATATATCGTAATAACATATGTTGTTTTCTTATCGTAATAATATACTGTTGTTTAATAATAGTAATCACATCTATCTTAACCACATTAGATGTTATGCATCATAACCACATGCATCATAATTAGGTCATGAATCATATTCACGTTATGCATAGTAACCACTTGCATCGTAACTAGGTCATGTATCATATTCATGTTACACATCGTAACCACTTGCATCATAACCAGGTTATGTATCATAACCATGCATCGTAACCAAGATATAAATTGTAATGACATCATGCATTATAAACATGTTATTGTATCGTAACTATGATATAAATCATTAGCATAATTTGAATCATAACAACAATATTCATATTATCCCTGTTAAGAATTGTAACCAAGTGATGTATTATACTCATGTAATGAATTGTACTCATGTCTTACTCCAATACTATTTATATATTTTTTCATACTTTTATACTTACTATCATCTAACCAAAATGATGTCATGAATTTATTTTTATACCAATCAAAATAATGTCTTGTATTCTATTTGTTTTGACTATTATAATTCTAGGTTTCCAAGTCCCTCCAAATTTTCCTAAGAAATATTACCCTTAGAGGAAATATAACCGTTGGTACCTAAGGCCTATAACAAGGAGGTCCTTTGAACTAAAGTACACAACTCTTGCATCTATCATGTTCTAGAGAGAGATAATGTGGCTTCTCATTTGCTTCGTGTGAAAGCCTTGAAGATACAAGACGTGATTGGATTGTTCCAAGTTTATGTATTTCTATATGTGCTTTGTTTTGGCTTTCTGCAACTGATCAATGGTATAAATATTGAGGGCTTCCAGGGATAGGAATACGGTGGTACCAATCATTGTATCAAGGGATTTTAAGTGCTCGAAAAACATAGGTTCTGATTACCTTCTTAACCGAGGGATTCTAGGGATAGGAAGACATTAATGTTGATCATCGTATCAAGGGCGTACCAGGGTGGTGGTAAGACAAACCTTTAATCCTAGGTAAAAGGATACCCTACTCTTTGGGATAAAATAATTGTAATACATTTAAATTTTCACTCCTATTTGTAATAGAAAGGGAATCATTTTTTTCTTCTTTATATTCATATTATTTTTTGTTGTAATTGTTTCAATTATAATTCATTCATTACATATTGTTTTAAGATATTCTATATGATGTATGGTAGAATCATTTATATTTTTATTACTATGATCACTGTATTTAATTAAAATAAAATAGTTTTCTCATTACTTGTGGTATTACATCAAATCATATTCATCAGATCCAAGACTTGTATGGTAATTTTTATTGGTTGTGAATTATATTAGTTTAAGACCTATTAAACTAATTTCATCCTAAATAATTTAAATACAATGTATTTAAACTTACAATTCTCCCCAGCCCCCTCTTTGTTTTGTGCCATCTCATATTAATTTACTTCTATATTTTGATCCAATAGAGGACTCTATATTTGGATGTAAATTTTACCTTACAGGTTTAACATTCGATATGATATTTATATCCCACCATCCATTCCATTCAAATGAATAAATAAAAATAATCCATCTCTAAGTCTGTAAACTCCCATAGAAATTGCACTACATTAATGGTAATGGAACATACAAGGAATTTGAAACCATTTCAGTCCCACTATCCGAGGGGTGTTTTGAAACTCATGAAATGAGGAATCATTTCAACATGTTTACCAAATTTTTTATCCATATAAAAATTACAAAAATAATGTAGTGTTATAGTATCAAAAAAGACATGTATAAGTGTAGAGTTTATAAAAATGGTGCATCACACCGTAGAGGGACCTAGTTTTTTCTCATAATATGTTTTTATATTCAATATAACTATCACTTAGAATTATTGGGATATCTCTTTATTCCATGTTGGGGTGTCGACTAAATTACTGGGGTGTTTAGGGAAATTTCATTGTCCACCAGTGTCTGTGGAAAAGTAGTAGTCTAAGGGGAATATTCTATAAGAGCATATGAAATATGAGGTTGAGTCTAGATTATTACACATAATAATAATTTAATTTTAATAAAAGATATCTTAATATGGCCTATTTTTCAAAATGGTGGAAATTCCTTGGTTGTTTAGTATATTTATTCTTCTTGTGTGTTAATGAACTTCACTAAAAACAACTTATTCTAGTATAGTGTCTTACAAAAAAAATTAACTAATTATGTATCATGATTATGATGTGAACCACTTATATGAGAGTAGAAATCCATATTTCTCTTATTTCAAGTACTAGAGTTAAAATATGTCACCATATAAACAAATACACAACCTCCTATAGGATTTTAAATAAGATCCCTTTATACAATTGTTACCCTATTAATCATCTCTATAATATATGAAATATGGATAAGAACTAGCTTGGATATAATATTTGTTCACAATCCTAACTCAAATATTTTTTCCCTTAAGGAAGTACTAGTATCTACATCTAGGTAAAGAAAATAATGTTCATAAATGTGGAAGCATACTCTACCAAATAGATTTTTTCTTACATCATGATAAATAAATCTGTTTTTAGGCTATTCTGAATGTGTGGGGGTAGAGTTGTTTCATAAACAGTTCTTGGAAATTATCCAAAAAATATCCATGATTGGATTTAACATAGAAAACAAAATCCCACCATTTTATTACATTATTTTCTAAAATATATTTTTCTAACAAAATCTTCATCTCTATCAGTGTACTATGAAAATTAAAGACAATTCATTTAGCTAAGACATATTTTTTAATTTTTAGGTTCAAAATCAAAATAAAAAATATTTGTATTGTGTTTAAAAAACATTAAAAAAATTATATTCTTGATTCATTTAATATTTTTGATTTCCCATATAAATAGATTGAAATTATTGAACAATTCTATATAGAAGATTTTGGTTGATGTTTAGATCAGGTGAAACCACATTTTGAATAGTTTATTCCTGGTGATTTCTATATCATTTTCCTAGTTCCATTTTCTATAAGAATAAAAATACACTATTTAAGTGATTTATCCCTATGAAATAGAGGCTTGAATAAGTTAGAAACCATTATAAATAGTTTTCACCTTTTTTTGAAACAACCAGGGCATCCATCAATCAAAGAATAAAATTTTTAATAATTTTAATCATATATCAAAAATTATCAAAGAATAAATGAACAATACAGTCCTTGTGGGAATTCTATATACTAATATAGGATATGAAACACTCGTCAGCTAAACCCATGAGGAAGAAATGAAAATACCCCAAGAAGAGTCTTAGAACACTTCTATAATAAGACATCATGATAACCAGAATTTTAGTGTTAAGATGCTTCTTAAAACATTTTCTATTATACATTTCCTATTTTTAAAGTCATATATCCTTGCTACCGACCTAACTGATTGACTAAATGTTTTAATAAAATTTTTAAAATCCCACCCTCACTCATTATCTTGGGAAGAGGAGAAGGTGAGAGTAGCCTAAGGTGGCATCCCCAGGACCATAATGGTTGAAAAGAAATTCCAAGTGATCACTAGAAAAAATGAATTATACCTATAGAAATTTATTGATAGAAAATATATCTGTTGGTAAAAATAAGAAATTCCAACAGATATTATTTTTTAGTGGTATTAATTTTATATACCGACCCTTGTTTTTACCAACAATTATATCTGTTGGTATTGATCATTTAATAACAACAAATATTTTTCCAATAATTAAATCTATTACTTTATCATACAAATACCAAATTTTTTTACCAAGGCTTGAACCTATTATTAACAATTATCATTACCAAAAAATCCTTTATCATCAATAAAAACGGTTACATTAAATCATTCAATGATTATAACCAATCAAGAGAAATCAATTTTTTTATATAGATTATTATTTTTATAACAAAAATCAATATCCAATTTTAGAGATTTTATTAAAAATATCTCATTGATAATGATTATACGTTCTAATTTTTTTTCTTAGAAAACATTAAAAAATATATAAACAATTTAAATCATTATGATATTTAAATTTAACAAACATATTAAATTAAAACTTAAGAATTGATAAAACAATATTCAAAATATATATGTAAACAATAATATTAATTTTTATAAAATTAATAATCAATATTCACATATTCAAAAGTTATAAGTGAAAAAATTAATATTAATTTATAATATGTAATAAAAATAATTGTAAATATATTTAATTTTTATCACTATTCTCATATTCAAAATTTATAAAATATTATAAAAAAATATTATTTTTTATCAAATTTTAATTCCAGTCCCTGACTCTCCCCTCTTCCCCAATTCGTTGTTTCCCCAAATCCCTTCCTCTACGATTCCAAGAATCCCTACCTCTCGATATCCCTACCTTCATTACATTCTATCATGCTCATCACACTCAATACCTCATACTCATGTAGAAATCCCTATTTTCCAAAGGGCTCATCCACGACTCCCCATAGCAAGATGTGATTGATCAGAGAAGAAGTTAATCTTGAGTCCATACCTAGAAATCTTCATGATTTTCTTTTCAGGTACTTTTTTACATTCAACTGTTTTTTAGGAAACTGAAATTGAAAAAGAATATGTATTCACTTTCATGTTTAGAAACTAAGATGAAATAATCCCTACGGAGAAGTAGATTCATTACAATGACATAGCCATAAAACCTGATCTTGATCTAAAATCTCGCAACTTTTCGTCCCTACCCTAACCTCGGTTAATAATTGAAAACTCATGTAATTCATTGGCATCCTTCGATGACTATTTTGATTCAGGGGTAGCAATGACTATTGGATTTTGTAAATCCTTGTTTTTACCTAGTAAAATTACAATCTTATATTTCTGAACAATATGGGCCTTGTAATCATCCCTTGAGCCAATTGTAGAGATCAAAATCTTTTTCTCAATTTTGAATCCTTTTCTCTTCAGTATTTCAGAAAATTATAACTATAGTAGGAATAGCCATCCCCAAATAAGAAAACCAAATGTCATCATACAACTTCATGTATTTCTCAGCGAAAAAAAGAGAAATTTCATTCATGATTACCCAATTTTAGGCTTGACTCTTCATTGAATACCATTACTTTACATTTCATCTCTCATGGATAAAAACATATTTCTACTCATCATAAAAGTGAATAAATGCTTCTATATAGTAGATTTAATACTAATATATTGGTTTTAATGAAAATAAACTTTTTTACACATGAAAATGACTTGTTTCACAATTTCTATGACATTGAATAGAAGTAAGGGTTACATGAAAATGAATGTGTGCTTTATTAAAATCTAGACTAAGAAAACCCCTTTGTAAGTCTAATTCTAGGTAATAATTCTATTTTAAATAAACTAAAATTTTTCCATTCTCTACATTATAATAGAATATACAACCCACATTGAAATTTTACACCTTAAAGTAATGTATATTGAATGTTTATCATATGAGTGCATCCTAAATCATCTAATTATAAGGGTATTCATTCTTACATTTGCAAATAATATTTTTCTATTTTGAATCTGGTTACAATAATTTTTTTGATTTGGTATGAGGAATGGTAAAACATTATTCATTTTCTTTATTAATATATGATTCCATTTCCTTATGATGTTTACTTTGATACATTAATCATTTAGTGTACTATTAAATTTGATATTGAGAGTCTATACATCGAGTATTTTCCACAATTAATGACTTGTGTTCAAAGATTAATTAGTTTGATTGTGTATAATAATTGATATCTATATTGAATTTCATTTATATTTTGAAAATCATAATGATGTATTTATGTTTCCATAAACAAATATTAATTCATGTTAAATAATCATAGTTTATTTTGGTATTTAAAATTAATTTCTTTATATGTTCTTGGAAAGTTATATTCTTTGTTAATATATTGTTATGACTTTTTAGTAATTGATGAGCAATATTATGTTAATAAATTTTAGTTTTAATATTAATTAAGAATTTTTTTGTAGTTTTGCATTAATTTTTTAAGATATGTAAGCCTTCTTATATTTTTTCATATGATTTATTGTTGCTAGAGGACCTCTGAGACCTTCACATAAAAACCAGTTTGGGTTTGCGAATCCCTCTTTCGAATGTTGAGTATTTCACGCACTCTATTTAAGAAAGAACAAAACTATTTCTAGAGATCTTGAATGCTCAATCTATAAGGGATGACTGAGATAGAACACTATTTTCTTTAATTACATTAGAAACATGTTCATAGTGATACATTATCTTGATAATAAGAAATTATATTAGAAATTAGAACATATATAGAGGTAATTATGGGTTTAATATCCTCTTTTAAAATATTTACTCCCCTATTAACTGATATCATTATGGCTATAATGTCTTTATTTATTAACATGTCACTCGATTGGGTCCTGATCTGAAATGAGTGGTGTTATTGTGATTTTTTCATCTTATTATTTCTTTTTGATCTAGTGTCCTATGTTACAGTGTTTTGGATGGTTGTTCTTGTTCTTATCTTCTTTTAAATCTTGGATTGAGTACATGTTGCAACTATTAGATGTGTATGTAGTTTCACATGTGTTCCAGATTGATGTTGTTATCTATTTAATTTGGGTGAGATTTTTTGTTTCTAAAGTTTGGGTTGTGGTTGGATTATATAATTTTTTTGGTGGTTCACTAGACCAACTTTTCATTCCCTAATATTTAGGACTTTCTAGACTGTTTTTTGGTGCATTTTGACTGCTATTTTCTTAGTGACCCGGTGTTCTCATATAGATTTGAGGATTGAAAGTCAAGATTCATTCTATTTGTTGGTTCCAAGATTTTTATATTGTTGTTTTATAACTGAAAATGTTGGGTGTTCTGGTTTTCTATATTTTATTTTATTTTCTTCCATGTGTTGTTGTAGTGTTGTAAATGTGTTTTTATACAAGTGCTAGAAAAAATAATCTTAATATATTATTTTTAAACCTAGTTATTAATTCTTTATTTCTATACAGGTAACATAGTAATATATGAAGATTATAAAGGGTGAGAAATGGTTCTGATTGTTATGTTCACTATAGGTGATTGGAACTAAACAATAGAATATAGATCAACAACCTTTAACTTGTTTCATTAATCTAAACATTTTTAAAAATCACTCTATATGTTTTAAATATCTATGACCCATGAATTTGAAATCTTTTAATTTAATCTTTTGTGGATATAAAAATCTCCAATGAACTATAAGTAAATCCCTTATGCCAACAAAATCATTAAAATTGTTTTTTCACTGTTGGTAAACTTATCTCTAATTTAAAATAAGAAAAAATTATTTTCATGACTATTTTTTATCTAATATATTTCTCATTCAATTGAACATATAAATTACATATATTCTAATAATTTACATTAAATATTCTTTCAATTATCATCATGCTATTTTTATTAGTAAAATTCTAGAGCAATATTTTCATTTGAAATCTAATAACACCCTAAATACTCAAATTTGACTAAAGTTGATTACCCCCAACTACCAAAACATCACGAATGACATAAATTATTATGTTGAATACCTTAACTACATGATCACATCTGATTCATTACATAATATTGGTAGATATTATTTACCATATGAATTGTATCCATCATTTTTGAAAATTTATTCTGATGTGCTGATTATTTGTAGCTATTAGTTTCATTTTTTAATTTTTGTTTCTGAACATTCAGTAAATAATATGTTCAATTTAAGGTATTTCATTAAAATCAGTGGATGTTGTTTTTGTTTTTATTTGGTTATTTAGATTGGATGAAAGAAATATGCATTGGTCCATCAAAATACCCATCCAGAAGTGGTTACTTCATGGAAGATTGGCTAGTGGATTTGGAAATAGGACTACCTGGCATTGCACAAGGCCATTCAAGATTTTTTTTGGAGTCATGAACCTAAAGTCCTCCTTATTTCATTTTTAGAACTTATACCCAGTGAATTGTTTCTGCTTCTTCAATCTATTTATTTATTAATTTGAATCCTTGATAGAGCCCTCTTCCTATGAATAAGAAAGGAATACATTGGAAACTATGTTCAGTATCAATTTTAGATCATAGAACCTTCTTATCTGATGCTCACCATGAACAATCAGCCAAGTAACATGCAACATAAGCTTGATCCTAGTATGTTTGTGTACTTGATTGAGTTTTTTCCCTTCTCGAGGATTGATATGCCAATTTATATTTTCCATTTTTTATGAAACCAATATAATTTCTTAAATTCACAATCTTTGATAACATTATTGAGAGACATTGGATGAAATGAAGTTATTGTTTGAATAACAAAGACTATGAATGAAAAAATATCATTCTATGTAAGTCATTTTTTATATTTTCATTTATTTCTATTTTGGTTTCAATTCATGTAGACATTTTTCACAGATTTATTTGTATTCCCTTTGGTTGGGTTCAGTGTTGATCATGAAGCCGAAGGTTGTGGAATATTAGTGACTTGAAGTTCTTCTATGGTATTGGAGTTGACTTGATTTATTAATATGTCAACAAGGATGATGAATAAAAAATGATCATTCTATGAAAATATTTTTTTTGATTTCACTTTTTTCATTCAATTCATGGATATATTTTTCATTGATTTGTGGGTATGGTTTTTGTTTAGGTGGTGTAGATCTTGGAGATGAAGGGTGAGGAATAACAGAAACTTGAGGTTCCTCATTGGTATTAGAGTTGACTTGGTTTGTAACATCTAATGGTCTACTTGGTGGGTGATGAAAGATCATTGGTGGAATAATTCTTTTACCATGATGCTTGCTAAAGGATTACTGCCCAGAGACTACATGACATTTTTTCATTTTGGGGTGTCGTCAGGGGGGACTGAGGGTGCATATATGGATCATGGGTTTTGTTTTTGTTCATGATCATTTTATGTATCAATCAACTTCATCTATGTATTGATTCATTTTGTATTATACTCCATTATTTATATAAATAATATTTTTCTTTATTTTTTATCATGTGTGAAAATTAACTTCAGTTTGAAAATAAGAACAAGTGTATTGTAAATGATAAATTAATAAATATAATATGAAATTTTACCAAAAATACAAAATATTTTTTTTCAAGTGTAATTTATAAACTGATATTATATGTTGTTAATGTTATTACCAACAGATATATATGTCATATAAATCTGTTTCAAAACACATTGACCAACATATATATTATCTGTTGGTATTATTATAATTGTAACAGAACTATTTTATATGTCGCAATAACATTTAGTGATAGAGTTTTTACTGACAATTTGGTGACAATATGATTTTTTTTGTAAACTAATTTACCAATAGAAAATGCACTTTTACCATCTGATATACCCATGTTGGAAAAAGGTAATTATTTTTTAGCGGATGAAAATTACACTTGGGGATGATTTTCTAAAAGAACCCAAACACCTCTCCATAAAATACATAACAACACAGATAAACTATATGATGTATTGAAATAAACCACATAAACTAATGAAATTATGGTACAATAAAAGTATCATAGTGAAATCAAAAAATAAATAACAGAGAAAGGATCTTACTCCAAATTAAAAAGATAGTATCACCAAAGTGTGGCCATCATATACTATGATGTAGACACTCCCCAATTCCAGCTTCAACAACCAAAATATGACTTCAAGGATCATCAATAGAGAATTATGAATCATGAACCTTATTAGTATCTCTATAGATATCATATAAAAATTATCCAAGCATCCCAAAAAGGGGATGAGTATAACACTCAATATGATTTTCCCAAAAAATCTCACAGATTATACTCATAAAAGAACAAATTGTCACAATTTATATAAAATAGATGGAGAGTATGAAAATAGATTATCAATGGAAAATATTTAAAGAAAGAAATTAAAAAATAATAATAAATTACACATTATCTTCTACTTTTTATTTGGAATACTAAATCCATGTTCCAAATCCACACACACATGTATGACACATGAAAATTCAAACACTCACGAGTAGAAATCTATCTTATACAACATAGTCATCAAGTGATATTTCCTTGTGCCTTTACAGTCAGAACCAAGAACTAAGTATATTTAAAATATTCGTCATACATTGAAATATTTACACAAAATTCCATTTATTTCATGAACACCATCTATATTAAATATATATCTACACTAAAAATTTGTTTAGAAAAACAAATCCACTGAAAAGAGTTACTTAAATAATATCATGAGAATCTATCAAAACTTCCCTTTTAAAATCACATAAAAATAAAAGGATTCCATATTAACTACTCAATATTTTTATAATCAAGAAAAAATAAAATAAATCAAGATTTATTACAAAATTTTATACAATAGTAGAGTGGGATATAATTTATCTACCTTGATTTTTTTCACAATGGATCTTAAATGATATTATAGATCATATTCTTCCTTCTGTTTCTCTATCAAAGTTAAAGAAGTTCTTATAACCAAAAAAACCCCATAGATATGGGTCTAGAAAAGAATATATGGTTCTGATCAAACCAACAAAAATATATCCAAAATTAAAAGGTTGAAGAAAACCCTAACCTTTTATTTCCACTAATTAATTCTCAATAAAAGAAGGGAATCAGTATTCGAATGTTGGTGATCATGAGAAATTTCCTAGGATATCCCGGAATGTTGAGAGGGAGAAAAAAGAAACCAATTCAGAGTTTACCAGTGCTAGACACATTAAATATGGATTGGTCAAGACTATTCACTATGTGAATTGGAAATTCACAATAGGAATTCCTCAAGAGGAAACTTACAATGAAAAACCTATCACATTGGTTTTGTTTTTTGAAAAAACCCCTTTCATGTTTGGAACATGCTTCATGTCATGTATTAACTATTCTATAAACCCATTTATAAATTCATTATATTAATGAATTTCATGAAGTATTCTTCAGAATATTCACATCATGAAACCATCTTTCAAATTGTTAATTTTTCATTCAACATTTTTCTATAGCCATATTTGAGTCTCTTGCCCCCTTTATGTTTCTGAGAACATCCAGTTAAATATTCCATGACTCCAAAAATAAAAACATGGTGTAAATAGATGAAAAAATATAAACTACAGGGATTCAAATACCTTGATAATTTATGATATATATCCCTTAAAAAATTTATTTCTTTGATATATTTATTTACATGAAAACCTGAGTTAAAACGATCCACAATATACTATTAATTTATTATTATTAAGATGTGAACATTATAACCGAGCCATTAAATTAGTTTTATTAAAAGTAATAAAAAATTATAAAAAATATACATTGGTTTTATATAATTCATGTGTATAGATTAATTTATAATTAAGAAATATTCAATTTTTAGTCAATTCAAGTTATTCTTAAAAATATGATTTCTTTGGAAATGTTTTTTTTTTCATTTTTTGAAAAATATATATTTTATAAATGGAAATTAATATAATTTTTTAATTTATAATTTCAAAATTATATTAGGGTGGATTATTGATAATGTTCTGAAAAACCAAATTGATTTTGGGTGAATAGCTGAAAATTTTAATTTTTATTAATACTGCATTTTCATTTTAAGTATTTACAAATTACCATTTTAAAAAATATTTTAAAATTTATTTAGATAATTTTTATTTAAAATAATATAATTATTTTCATTTTGAACCACATTATTAATAATTTCAGAAATAAACATTGTTATACTAAAAATGTAATTTTCTTGAAAACCGATTTTCATCACATTTTGTCTGATTATTTGAAAAGTAATTTATAACACCAATAGGGATTAAATTAGTTAAAATGTATTAAATATTTGTAATTATAATAATTAATATTATATAAATAGTTAAACATAATTTTTTTCATTATAGTAACCGAACTAAAAATTCATTAATACTGAAAATTCTAAAATGGGTCAACAAGTGGTTAAGCTAAATAAAAAAGGTTTTAAATAAATAGAAAACATTTTATATCCTATTTGATGAATGTATTTGGATTATATGTTATAATATATGCTATCTTGTTCCATTTTAGGTAATTTTTCCTTGAGTAAGGTAATAATATAATTTAATCTTTTTGAAAAATCCCAACTGTATCTTTTAACATCCTCATTAAAGGACACCACCACTCCTCTCTTCTCCAAAATCCAGGATCCTCTTAAAATAGAAATTAACTACCAAAATACTTTCTTCAAATTAGTCCCTATATCCTATATATTTTTTGTTATAATAAAATCCTTATAAGGAATAAGGATTATGTCAAATGAGGTTTCTCAACGAATAATTATAACTCTTAATCGAGTAATTTTAATTTTATTTTTTTTAAAACATATATAAACCTATTATATTCAACATAAAATTAATTATAGAGCATCATAAAAATATATATATATTTTTTATTTTTAATTTTTAACCTTTAATAATATCTTTCTCTTTCAAGTGGGAAACTAAAGAATCTTTCACACATACGTGTGAACTATCACCTCACAAAGCAATCAACTTTGTTTTTAATTATAATAATTCATGTTTTGTTATTGTAGTATATTTATGTTTTATATATATTATATATAAAACATAATAATTCTTCTATAATAATAATTTATGACCTTCCTTATTACCTTTCCATCGACTGTTAAATAATAGTGTCACTTTTGAATACTTGTATACATCTACCACCACGAAGAGATGTGATTCATTTTTTTCATCATTACATGGATGATAATGCAGATATTTTTGTTGAACTATTTTGTAATTTTAAATAATATTTACTTTTTAATGATGAATTATTATTTATCTTTATTTTGTTTTATCCATAAAAAAGTAGAAACATCAATTGTGTGTATGAATGGATTATCGTCCCCACTAAGCAGTGTCTTTAATTTTTCATCACTATTTTATTTGAATAATTATAAAATTTTATAAAATTAATAAATATTATACATAATACATGATTAAAATTTTGGATATGATGTAATCAAGATCAATTTACAAGGACTGTAATTGAAAAATCAAAACATGAATGGTAATCAAAACAATTATTAAAGTAAAAAATTATTTTAATAAATAAATATTAATGAATAGATGATAAAATTATAAAAATAATTTCATATGGTCTGGTGTATTTTAGTAATTTCATAAAATATATGTATTAAAAACTATATTTATTATAATGAATTTTATAATGCATATGAATCTGGATGATACTTAAGGTAAGTGTTTATGTTTCAATCTCATTTATTTCTGGGATTATCTTCACTAAATTTATATAGATGAATAATTTACTTATACTATCCAATAATATTGATATATTTTATTATCCTCTTGTTATTCCTTGGATTTTTATATATTATTAATATTTTACACTACTTAATACTTAATTTTTTCATGAATATTTTGGTAAATAAAAATCGGACTTATTTCTTTTTTGGTCGATGATAATTTTTTTACTTTTCAATACACTAAAAAATAGAGTTATATTAGTTTTTAAATATACATTATATTTTTCAAAAATATAATTTATTTCAATTTTACTTTATTTAAAAATTTCATAATGTATTATATTTAATGTGTTTTTGAAATATTCATTTTTACTCTCTGTGTTAGTGTGAATGAAATTTTCACTTTTAAGATATACGACATGAAATTATTTTTCCACCAACATGATCACTCTTTACATTAAAGTTTACATTATAAATTTTTTTGCTTCTTATCAAAAAATTATTTTCTCCATATTTTGGAATTTTTTAGCTAAAGCACATTCAAAAAAATTAATGTTTACATATGTTTTAAAATAAATTTTCAAATTATTCTTTAAAGGTATTTTCATTTATTCCAAAAACCTTTATGCATTGTCATGATTCACTAGAGATATTTTCTTATGATACTAGCCACCTTAAATATCTAGATTGGTTTTAATGATGATTATTTGGGGATAATTCAAAGAAACTGATTTATATCCCGTGAGTTCATAAGGTTATAATGAAACATTCATGAACCTCATTTCTTTCCCATGGATTTTTCTATGATTGTATTAAGAATTTCTTATGAAACCCATTTCCATTACAAGGGTTATAAAGTGATTATATGGCGAATTTTTCTTAATATTATAGAATACATTTTGTAACAACCCAATATTTTAAAAGAATAAAACAATTTTTGATATCCTAATGTGTACGTGAAACTGATTTTATCTTACGATATACAAAATAATGAGTTTCTTTAATAGTTTGTGTTAGATGCAGGCCTGAGTTTTACTGGACAACAATATACTATTAATATCACTATTTAACATGATAGTCATAAAATCATCATTGGAATAGAGAGTTTTTTTAGAAAAGTGAGCGCAGGGGATCTTAAATTGAGAAAGTTAATAAATTATACAAGTCGGAATAAGGGCATTTTACATTTGTCTCTAGTGAGAAGAGGATCCATTTCAGTAGGAAGGGTGTTGCTCTGTATGCTCCCTTCTTCCAACACCCCGTTGTTTGCAAGTCCATCTGCAATGTGATTCAACTCCTAGAATGTGCGTGTGATAATGTAGTTCAGAGAGGAGATCTGGTCAATACAATTTATCCACTTTCCTGCTAGTTTCCATGATAGTCTTATTTGTCTCGTCCTTGTTGCATGAACCACCATTGCTGAGTCACATTCAAACCAAATTTTATTCCAACGTTGTCGGCAAGAAATGTCCACTGCGCTTATGAGTGCCATCATTTCAGCTTCCAAAGCTGTAACATGCCCACAAGGACCATAACTACACATCACAACCTCCCCATATTGATCTCTGAAAATAACCCCGAAACCTGCGGGTCCCAGGTTTCTTTTGGAGGCCCCATTCGTGTTGCATTTTAACCATCTAGTTAAGGGGGCAGTCCAAATCACCTCCATCATGCCTCTTCGCTTGGGATAGTAATCTGCAACCTTTAAGCGCCTGAGAAGCATAAAATCCATAACCAAGTAGTTGCAATTCTCATTAATCAGTGAGTTGGCATTTTTAATAGCCACCATAATACTGCTGATTGCAGTGGCTTCATGGAATCTTGCATGCCTATGAACATAGTTGTTGCGAGCCCTCCAGACAGCATGTAAGAGTTCTGTACAGGCGACCTGTAACATGGAAGTAACTTGTTTAGATTGCTGGAAATTCAGTAGCTGCTGTATAAACTGTATAACAGATTGATTATTGGGGGGTTCAAGCTCAAATATATTCAAAACCATGTTCCACAGGGATGATGCCGTGTTGCCGGACAAAAACAGGTGATCGACATCTACCCTATGTTGTCCATATAGAGCGCATCTCGAGCATAAAGAGATTCCGAGCCTCTGAATGTTCACCTCTACTGGAATTTTATTGAGAAAAAGTCTCCAGATTAATGAAAATCTAGAGGGAAGCATCCATTTTTTGTCCAGTACACCAATCCAACATGTCTCGACCTGCATCATGTGTCTGTAGAAGTTTTTAGAATTCAACATTCCATCCTGGGACCCTTCCCATAGCAATAAGTCCTCATGATTTATAAAGTCAAATTTATCAATAATGGAGGCAATGTCTTCAGATGTGTTTTATATATTGTAATTAAAAATAAATCCAATTTTACACTTAAAAATAGTATTTTTTTTTCTAAAAATAAATTTTTTCGCCTTTTTATGGTGCAATTATTTTAATTTTTTATTTGAAAAAATAAATCTTTTATTAATTTCAATATCTAAATTATCTTCACGTGAGTTTTTGGTATTATTTTGTAAAGTTTTATTTTTTGATGAATAGTGAAAAATACTGAATTTTAATTGAAAACTAACATTTTTCATAAATTATATACAAAGTTAAATTATATTTTGAAATGATTTTGAAGTAAAAATAGTTCAATTATAAGTCTATTAATCAGATATAGGTCATTGGAATAATTTTAACATTAAATTTTGATATAATAACATTGTGAACTTTGTCACTTTATCACATTAAAACTCACTTTCATGTCCTTTCTACAAAATTAATTTTCAATTAAAGTACTAAAATTTTTAAATTTAATATAAGAATATAGATTCAATTTGTTAAATAAGATTAATATATATTATCTAATATGTTAAACTTAAATTTTTACCAAATTTATTAATGAAAATAATTAAAATTAATCATATCGATTAATGTAAAAAACATGATTACTTAAGTGTTAAGATTAAAATATAAGGTATAAAAATGTCCCAAAAAATTACCAGAACACATTTTCTAGACATATTAATACCCTTATTACCTTAGGGTCTAATTTTATGATTTTGGGAGAAATGTTCAATGAAAGTGACCAATATAAATACTTATGTAAACAAAAAGACACAAAATGTACCTTTCCTCCTTTTAATTTCTATAATGCTTTTAGGATAGAGAAAAACTACATATGTTCAGTTAAATATATTATTTTTCAAGATAAATTATTTATTAATACCATAATTATTATCTTCAAATTTTAGAGATGAAATAATTACATTAAATGCTTAATAAACACCAATACATGGATTATTTAGTTAATTATTAAATAAAATAAGTGATACTAAAAAAATTATAAGCGATGTAAATAAAATGAATTATTGTGTGAAATTATTTTTTATTTATATATCATGATAATTAGAAGTGAAAAATATATATTCAAATTAAATAATTTTATTAATTTGTTAAAATTAAATTTAAAGGAATAATTTCAAAATTGATATTAATGTAACTTTATAATAAATAATATTTTATTAAATGATTTCAAATTAATAAAAATATTATCATATGATAAGTGATTTTTAAATTTTAATAAATATAAAATTTGGATCAATAATGGTTCAATTTATCTTTTATAATGAATAAATTCACCCCTAAATTGTAAAATCATTATTGTCATGGTTGTAGTTATATGTGTGTTTTTCTCTTTACATGCTCTTATATTAAAATTAATTTCCAACACCAATGTTATTTTTATTTTATAATGTGGATATCATATTAATAATCATTGTATACAAATATTATGGTATTTTTTTTACTTTAATTTAGTGTTAATGGATAAATTACATGAGTTAGAAAACTAGTTACCGTGGGAAAAAAAATGGTAAATTTGAGTAAACTTAAAGATTAAATAAAAAAATTTAAAATGATTTTATGTTTATGTGATATGAATTTGGATCAAACATAATTACACTCCAATAAATTATCATTAAACTTTGGAAGCATAACAGGTAAGGGAGACCTCCCAGTAATGAATAATTTTTTGTATTTATAAGAATGTCACTCCTCATCCCCTATAAAAAGGAACTCACTCTCACAAATTATTCACAACTGTAAATTATTTTTTATCATAAAATACCTTCCAAAATCACTTATCAACATCCCTAACCTCATCCTATAATTCTTAATTTTGGAAGAAAGATAACCTTTCATGGTTTTAGTGAAAACATAAGGGGGATACCTGAAAAAGAGGCAATGTTCTTTTAAAATTGATTTTATTTTTTTTCCTTCTCCACCTATTTCAAATATTTGAGTAGAGTGATTATATAATAAGTAAATTATCTTATATATATTGATATGTTGTAATTTTAAGTTTAAAATCTACAACCACACACACTTCCATCAAATGGGTTATGAAATCATCTTTCGTGGGTACGCGAGACAACTGCCTCGTGTACCAATATCATTCATATTTTCATTAACACATTTAATGGTAAGGAATAATGTTTTAAATACTCTTTATATATGATATTTAATATATTTATTATGTCATTTTTCTTCTAAAATTATTATATAACACAATACTTCATGAATTCCATTTTTTGGGAATGTGATAACATCGTTCGTGTGTATAGTGGACTACCGCCTCATGAAGAGATGTGATTAAATCAAGATTTATATGGAATGTATTAAGTATGGGATTAATAAACATGTGTGATATAAATAACATAAAAATTATTCATTAATGTTAATATATATATAAGCATTTACACTTTTTTATTTCAATACAACATGCATACAAATGACCTACTATATCCATTAACGGTGTATTTTATTTGATATCACTAAATTATAAAGATTACTAAAAATAAATATATAATGAATATATATGATATTTATATAATGGTTTAAATTATAAAAACTATTAATCAATTATTTATGTAAGAAAATCCAAAATAAAAATTAAAAACTTACACAAAAAAAAAACAATCGTCACCTGAAACATAACTATAATAAGGAATTGTAAATAAAGGGGTAATGAAAGTTCATAATAAAATCATATATGTTATTAAAAATATCATTATGGTTATTTAATAATTTAAAAAAATGTTTAAAATAAAAATACAGGAGGTTAAATCATGTACAACCAAAAGGAAGTGTGAGGTAATGGTTTTTCTGGTCTTACTTTTTTTAATTAGCATTATTTTGTATTCACCACTTATTTTTGATATATGGTTTATATAATAACCATGATATATTTTTATGATTATTATACAAATATTTATATTGATTTACATATCTATTTTATAATCACTATTTTATAAGGTTTTTGGTTTCAATGTTACCAAACTGGTAAGGGATTTCTCTCTGGATTTTCATTCTTTAAGACTTATGTTATACTATACACATATCCCCTTTAATTAGGTGTATATAATACTAATTTGAAAGTTTATATCACTAATATATTTATTTTCATGAAGTTATAAATGATTTTATTTCTTGGATATGGTTATTAAAATTTACGAAAGTGGCAAGAGTCTTTTTTATAGTCATATCATTTATCGAGATTGTGTTTAACTAAGTCTCCGATGTTAGAATATTATAATTCTCTTAACTTATATTCTACTATAATTATTCATTACAGTTTCATGTAATTGTATCATTTTTTCACTCTTTTTTCCTTCATTTTTTTATAAATTAGTTTTTAGAAATTCTAACTAAATTTCTCTCTTCAGTCAAAAATATGTTTACTTTTAAAAACTATAATTTCTAAAAATATTTACAAAAAGGTTTTAATTTTTGTTCAAATTTCAAATAATATTTTCCTAAATATATATTTTTAAATTATTTTTAAAAGTTATATTATATATTTTCAAGGGTTTTAAAATATAAAAGGATTGTCAAAATAAAAATTGTTTTTTGCTCAAAATATTTTTAATAATCATTTAATGGAATATCAATTCATCAATGTAAAAAGACCTTGTTTTTAAATATACTTATATGGGGATATTTTGTATTGATACGATAATAATAATTTCTCTAGAATTATAATGCCTATTTTAAATATACTATTATGAAAATTATTTTTTTTCATAGGTTAATAATGTTTTAAATAAATTATTATGGAACAGATTTTTTTTCAACAAGTTAACTATGTTTTCGAGATATTTTAATGTGAACCAATTATTTTCCATGGGTTTATCATGTTATGAAAATAATAAATTTAATTTCAATTATTTATGTTGAAATTAATTCTATTTATTAATTGTTCATTGTTCATTTATTAGACATTATAAATTATGGATGATCCCAGATAGCATTGGGTGTGTTAATTATAGATTAAATGATTGGTGAACCATTATAGTGATCTAATGAATTGGGTAACGATTCTGTTATCTAGATAGTTGTATTTTATATTGGCCATATAGATATTCCAATTTTTAAGGGTTCTATAATGGTTCTATATAGTTTATATAAGATGATATTCTAAGATACCAATATGTTTTACCTATGCTTTATATAAGTTTATGAGGTATTATTTGATCAAGAATTGTATCAAATGGAATATGATTATTGATTACTCAAAATTATTATTATTTTTATTCTTTATGACATATTTTCATGTTTACTGATATAAATATTTTTTGGTTTGAATATTGGTATATTATACTCATGAAAATTGATTATATCATCAAAATATTACACTCTTCTTATTCCCACTAATGACATGCATTTTTTAATACTTGTGTTTTCCCCTACATATAATTTTAGACTACCCTTATTATGGCTATTTTTACACATGTTATAAATAAAGAGTTTTAATGAATTATTTATAGAATGGATTTCATATGGATGAGGATGAATTCTTAATTTGAAAAAATAAAAGTATGGTTAAGTGGGATAAATTATCATTTAAAATCATTTGAATTGATTATATAAGTGTTTTTACTAATTCCCTATGAGTGTAAACCCAAAAGGTTCTATTGAATGTAAGTGATCTGGTTTATTATTTTTATGTTGAATGGTTTGGAAGGAAAAACGTGGGTCACAATTATCAGAAATGATGATGAAAATTTAATGTTTATTATTTCAACATATGACCAGGCAGTGTGGGTCATGGGCTGTTGTATTTAGCATCAAAGGTTTGGTTAGACAACATTAGATATTACAATGTTTTCATGTGAGGTTATATTAAGAGTTTTGGATACCATAATATGTCTCTATATTTAAGTATAATCCTAAGTTAAAATTCTTATACATCTCATTTTTGGGTTTTAAATATAAAACAATTTTGGGTTTTTAATGACATTTTGGGAGACATTTTTTTAGGTTGGGGTATTTGTTACCCCTAGGATCAACATGATGTGTTTTTAGGGAGGAATATATTTTTTTAGGATTAAAGGAAAAAAGTGTAAAACCTATATTCTAGGTGAAAACATTTCACATCATATAATGTGGTGGGGATTTACCCCATGATCAAAAGAAGATAAGGTTTTTACCCCTACTACTAGCCTTCGAGATGTCTTGGTTAGTATTAAATTTTTACACTTTAAGTTTACGCTTATTTAAAAAACATATAATATTTTATTGATGAATAATGGATTATTTTTATTATAAGAATATTTGATCAAATCTCTCAAATCATAAGGCTTATAACATAGTTAGAAAATTATTGATGAATTTTAAGGTTAGTTATTTTAGGAATAATTCTGTTAGAATAATGGTTATTACTATAGAATTTTGATGATTAGTGTATCATTTGATGGTTTAATCATTTAGGAAATTATCTTACCATGTAGTAACTATTTTCATTTTGGTTAATGTATAAAAATAGTTGTAATATCTTGACTAACCCTCTTATGGTTATGTGGTCTCTTAAAGTTTATTTTTCATCATCATGTATTAAAATTAATCTTGAATAGTCATCATTTGGAGAAATAGATGATATTGTGGTGGAAATTGAATAAAGGATGAAATTAAACTCCTTAAGTAAGTATATTTATTTTTTCTCTTAGTATTGAGGGTATTATAATTTATCAACTCTAGGAAAAGGATCATTGCATAAAATTATTTTCAAATTTCCAATATTTGAGTACAACAATAAAGTAAAAATTATGATGATGAAATATATTAGGGTAGGGGGAGGACGTAACACCCTAATATTTTAAAAGAATAAAATTATTTATTACGGAGAAAATGGTACACAACACTAATTTTATCTTACGATAGAAACAACAATGAGTTTCTTCAATAGGATATGTTAAATGCAAGACCTAGTTTTTCTGAATAACAATATGTTATTAATATTATTATTTAACATGAAAAATATCACCTCACCATTAGAATAGATGGTGTGGACAAGATTAACTAAAATATAATTATAAATTTTAAACATGTATATATAATGAATCTTTTAGTGACCAATTAATTATAAATGAAAATAAGAGTCTTTATAAAATAAAAGTAATTATTATTCTGAAAAACTATTTAAATGCACACAATTATGTTTTCTACCAAAAAAACAAACAAATTACACCTGTTGGATTATATTAATGAAATTAAATTTAAAGTACTAAATCTAAATTTTAATATTAATCTCTTGTGTTTTCTTGAGAATAGATAAAAATAAATCCAATTTTACCCTTAAAATATGTATTTAAAAAAAACATTCTGTTTCCTTTTTATGATGAAATTATTTTAAAACTGTTTTTTAACAATTTATTATTTATTATTTGAAAAAATAGATTTTTTTTTAAAATATTAAAATTATATTAGGGTTATTTTTTTTTTGTAATATTCATAAATGTTTAGTTTCTTTGATGAATAGGGAAATAAACTATATTTTAATTGAAAACTATATATTTTCCTAAAATATTTAAAAAAGATAAATTGTAATTTTAATTGGTTTTAACTTAAAAATATTTAAATTATAAATCTATTAATCCAATACAGGTCATTCAAGTAATTTTCATATTGAATATTGATATAAGAAAACTATAAACTTTTGAAATAATTTCACATTAAAAACTCGCTTTCTTATCATGTATGAGGGATTAATTTTAAATTAATTTCTACCACTTCTATTAATTAACGTTGGAAAATGGATTCCATATTTAGAATTTGAATAATTTATATTAGATAATATTTTGAACTAAATTTTTGACCAATGATGTTATTGAAAAAAATGAATTATAATGATTAAGATAAAGATGAGCTTACATAACAGCTAAACATTGAATAAAAGCCATAAAAATGACCAAAGAGTTGTCCAACACAAATTTTCTAGAAATATTTCTGAAACTATGACCTTATGGTCTAAATTTAAGAGTTCATGGAACATTTTTCCATTTAATTTACCTATATAATAAGTTAGGTAATGAAAAAGGAAAAAGTTTACCTTTCTTCCTTTTATTTTCTATAATGCTTTAGGAATATGGAAAAAATTAAATTTAATTAGTTATAAATATTATTTTGTATTATAAATTTGTTATTGATACCATAATAATTTATATTTAGTTTTAGTTATGATATAATTTCATTAAATTATTAAGAAACTCCCTCTCCTGGATTATTTAGTTAATAATTAAATAAAACAAATGACACTAAAAACATTAAAAGTGAGGTAAATAGAATCAGTTATTATGTTCCATTATTTTTTTAGATATATTTATCATGATAAATATGTGTGACCAAAATATATTCATATTAAATTTTTTAATTTGTCTATTTTTAATTCAATTTAATTAAAAATTATCAAAATAGACATTAATGTTATTTAATAATAAAAAATATTTTATTAAATGTGTTAAAATTAATAAAAATAAAAAATTTTGTGAAGTAATTATTAAATAATATTAAATATAAAAAGTTTTCCATTTATGGACTAATTTTTCTTTTGTAATGAACTTATTGACCCCCAAATTGTAAAATCATCGTTGGTATGGTTAGGGTTGAAGAAGTGTTTTTGCATGTCACAGCACTAATGTTAAAATTAATTTCCAAAAAAGGTTTTCTATTTAATAATTTGGATTTAATGTTTTGAATAAGCATGTATAAATTGTATTTTAATACTCACTTTAATTTAGTCTTAAAGGAAAAATTATCTAGGTTATAAAACTTGTTACCATGGTAAAAACAAAAAAGGAAAACGTTTGAGTAAACTTAAAGGATAAGGACCAAAATAATAAAAATGATTTTATTTTTATGTGGTGTAAGTGAGTATCAAACATAATTACCCCCAACAACTTTATTTTTAAAATTTGGAAGCACATGAGGTAAGGGGGATCTCCAATAGTGAATATTTTTGAGTATTTACAAGAATGACACTCCTCCACTATTAAAAGGCATTCACTCTTTGACCATCTTAACAAATCTAAATAATTTTTATCATATAAAAAGTACAAAAATAACTTCCCAAATTCCCTCCCATAATCCTATAGGCCTTATTTATTTCATAAATAAAATATTTCAATTTCTTCGTGAAAAATTAACGAGGATACCAGGTGAAGAGGTAATGTTCTTATGAATGAAATTTTATTTTTTTCCTTCTCCACCTCCTTAAATTATCTTTATTTAATGATTTTATAAAAACATAAGTATATTATATATACATATATGTTGATATTTTTTGTTTATGACCTACAACCACAAACAATTCCATAAAATTGGTTACGAAATCATCGTTCATGTGTGTGGCATATTATCGCCTCTCAAACTGTTTTCATTAATTTTTTAAAACATTTAATGGTTTAGAATAATGATGTAAATAATTTTTATACATTATATTTATGATATTAATGAATTTATTATTCTTCTAGAATTATTATAAAACACATAACTTTGTTTTTTTAATATTTTTGGAATACGATTATGTCATTCAAGCGTATGATGAACTATCACCTCGTGAAGCGATTTGATTTGTTCAGGAATTATAGGGAATGTATTAAAAATGGTTTTAAAAAATATGTGTTATATATAACATAAAATTATACTACAATGATAATAAAAATTTCATTTAATTTTTTTCCTTTCAATATGACATGAAAATGGAAACAACATTATGCCTACGTACGACCTACCGTATCCATGAACGGTGTATTTAATTTCCCATCTCTAAATTTTATAGATTTATTTAAATAAATATATAATAATTATATGTTATGCGTATATCAAGGTTTAAATTATTGATATTATGAAACAATGATTGAAGTAATCATACCAAAAATGGAAATTCAAAACATATATGAAAAACAATGTGATTGTTACGGGAAACATAACATTAAATAGAAATTCTAATAAATAGTTATTAAAATGTGATAATAAAATAATATATATTATTAAAAATATTAATATGGTTATTTAATATTTTAATGAAATGTTAAAAATCACTATAGAATATTTTACACCACGTTCAACCAAAAGGATGAGTGAGGTAAGGGTTTTCTCGTCGCACTTTCTTCAGTGAGAAATATTATGTATTAACAACTTTTTTCTGGTATATATAATTGAAAGGAATATATTTTATGATAATTGTACTTAATTTATATATATTTATATATCCATTTTAGTATATCTCTTTCTATGGGTTTATGGTTTCAATGTTACCAATGTGGTAAGGGATTTTTGTCTTAATTTTCCTTCTTTGAGACAAATGATATGTTATACACCTATTTTATTTAATGAGGTCTTTATACATACCATTTAATATGTTATATAATTAATATACAAATTTTAATGATAATATAAATTCTTTTATTTCTTGGGGATTGTGATTCAATGTTACTAAAGTGGAAAGGGTTTTTGATAAAATATCATAGTTTTTTGGGATTGTGTATAATTATGTCCCTGTTGTTCAAATATTATAATCATAAAGAGATAAATTATTATATGTTTATTAATTATATTTTTATGAACATTTTTCATTTTCCTCCTCATTGTTAATTAAATTTTTTCATAATTTTTTAATGAATATATGACTACATCTCTCTCTTCGGTTGAAAATCTATTTTCTATCAAAACCATGTATTCCTAAAATGTTTTCAAAAATATATTAAAATAAATTTTTTAGAGTTAAAATTATATTTTCTTAAATAAATGTTGTAAATAATTTTTAAAAAATCCTTTATATTTTTTAAGGTTGTTTTAAAATAAAGGTATTTTCAAAAAGTTTTAGGTTCTAAAAAGTGATATTCAAAATGAAAAGAGTATTTTGTTTAAAATATTTTTAATGTTATTTTAAAGGGTAATACATTCATAGACATCAAAAAATATATTTTTTAATTATCCTATACTAGTTATATTTGGTATTGAAACCATCCTCATTATTTATCTTGATGGAATAATATTGTTTAAAAGAGATTGTTATGAAACATGTTTCTTTTTCATTGGTTAATCATGTTTCAAAAAGATTATTATGGTACCAATTTATTTTAAATTAGTTAAACATGGGTCAAATATGTTTCTATATGACCCATTTCCCTCCCATTGATTAATCATGTCCTGAAAGGAATAAATTTTTCTTCAATGAGTTATGATTAAATGAATTCTCTATGTACTTTGTTCATTATTTGGGTCTATGACATTATAAATGATGGGTCCACCAAGATAGAGTTAGGTGATCCTATTGTATATTAAATGATGGGTGAACCTAGATATTGCTTCAATGAATTGGGTAATGATTATGTTCTCTAGATAACTATATTGAATGTTGGATGTATGATCATTATAAAATTTAAGTGTTTTTAAGGGTTCTATGAGATGATATTCTAGTATACTAATATGTTTTATATATTATAGACATGGGTTTATGATGTTTCATTTGACCATGATTGATATCACATGAAACATGATTATTATTTCTTATGAATTTTTCATTTTTCAATTCCTTATTCCATGTTTTCATGTTTTAGGATCCATTTATTGATGGGAATGAATATTCATTTCTTATACTCATGCACTGTGATTATGTACTCAAACCCTTAGTCTCTTCTTATGATCATTGTTGATAACCAGTATTTAATTATTATGTTTTCCTTTACTAAGAATTTTATATCACCCTTCTTTTTCTTCCTTTCCCATGTGTTATTATAAAAGTATATTAATGGATTTTGTTTTAAAATTTCTATATGTTTTTTTTGAAAATTATTATCCTTTATATAAGCTCACTTGACTCCTTATTTAATATTAATGATTCTGAATTATTAATAGTTTTTCATTTCTTTTATATCAAATCCTTATTCCACGACTCATGATTAATTATATTTAACAAATTAGATGTGGAATTTTCTATGTTATGATCATGTTCTTGTACCCTTATGATCATTAACACCATTGATTTATATCTCCTATGTTTACCACAAATAATTATCTAAGCTCATCCTTTCTTATATTTTTATATTCTCATGTTATAAAGAATGGTTTTAAGTTGGATATTCCTAAATAAAATAAAATTATATAATACCATTCATGGGGATATTGAAAATATTTTATGACGTAAGGTGTTTTTTTCTAGTCTCCAAATATACTATACCACTATAGTCATATAACATGTGTTATTGTAAGTTGTATAGAAAATTTATATATAATGATTTAATATGTATGTATGTTATAATTGGGTTGTTTTAGTGATGTATCTAATGAATATAAGATGATAATAGATATTTAGAAATTAATTTTGATTGGTGTTATTATCTGATAAAAATTAAGAAGTTGACTCTACCTATAGAAACCCTAAATTTCCTTACATTACTGTTACATTATTTTTAGGATATGCAACAAGTTTGTGTTTTAAAACCAATAACCATGGGTTTACTATCATGGTAAAATTAATCTTACACATCAATTGTAAATAATAAAACATTAAAATTTATATAAATTATTCTTCATTATCCTTCTAAAATATATTTTTTCTCCTAAGTACTTATAATCACCATAGTATATGAATCATGGAAAGGGGTGAGCTAAAAGCCTAGTAAGAGGATGAATAAGGTATATGAATCAATTGAACATGGTTGATAATAATTGACATAATCATATCGTAAGAATGAAATCATCATCATAATCATGGGGGAAATAACTAATAAAGGAATGGAATGTGGAATATGCCTAAAAATTAACCATAATTTTATAGTGCTCAAATAACACCAGAGTTGTGAAAAAAGCTAGCATCATGTCCATGCATAATATATGTGAATTAATTATAACATCATAACTGTGAAAAACTCTAGAGTCTTGTTTTGTAAAAATACACATATTATCATGATATATATCACATTACCTAATGAATTAGTAGGCTATATAATTCTGGTTCCACTTGTTACATCATAATATTTACATAATCATTCATTCCACATAGAACGTAAAAATATCATAGTCATGAACTACAATATGTAAAGGAATGTGTTTCGTAAGGATTTAATAAATCATAATCTGATGAATAACCATTTTTATCAAATTAATTAGGGAAAAAAATTTATATACATCGTCATTATTGAGTGAAGATGAAATAACTCGGGATGAGTCAAAGATGCATTTTAGAAAGAAAATTATTTTTTAAAAATCTTGGTATATTGATTAAAAATAAATTTGTAATGATGTATATGACTAAAAATAAATTTATGAATATTTAAATGATATTTAGTTAAAATATTTGTACTATTCATACAAAATATTTCCTGAATATGGGATAACCCAATCGAAAGGAGTTAGGTTCGAGAATCTCTTTACCTTAAATCGCACTTTATTTCGTCGCTTTTAGGCCTCTTAAATAATAACCATTGATTTATTAATGATTTTAAACATAGTTTAATTACCTTAATTTATGTCTTTATATTTTAATTATAATCATTAGATTATATTTCTTAATCTTCTTTTTTCAAGTTGAATCATTTTGATATCATGTTTTCCTTAAAAATTTTCTATTTCACATTGATTTTTCTCCTTTGTTAAATCTAATTTATACATAAGTAGAATAAATTATGTAAGCATAAAATTCATATATTTATCAAAATATATATAATAAATATTTTATTTTAACAATCCATATTGTAGAAGATAATTAAAGAAGTTGGAAATGTCCTCATTGGCAGTTAGCCATCCATTATTGAGAACATTGTCCAAATATAGATAAAGGGAGTTATAAAATATAAATAATTAAAAAAAATTACAACAGGTTAAAATTAGTAATATAATGTTAAAATACTTCCTAATTAGTATTATATTTTTTTTGAAATGGATTGATAAATATAGGATGAGAAGAGGAAAATACAAAGAATAATTTATGAAAACATGCCCTCTTATTCGTGTTCCTTTCTCTGTACAACACTAGAATGAACTGATGATTAGAGTTGGATTACTACATAATACCCCTATGGATTATAAAAGGCTTAAGGAATATATATTGGAAAAAATATTTGGGTTTACAAAGGGTGGGAGGAGTGGTTTTCAATGAGAGGTAGAGGGGTAATTTATACTTGAGGAGAGGGGTATTTTTAGAATAATATGTTGAATAAAATATAATATCTAAGGTAAACCTTGTAATAGTGTTATTTTTTTTCATTATAAACAATTTTTTAATTAATAATGTTTTTAGTACTCTTAATAACTTTATAATTCTTATTCATTAGTTTAATTAAAAGGAATAATGGAAAAAAATGAGAAAATATTATTTTAACAAAAAATATTACATTTTAGAATTTTGAAATTACTTTTTAGGTATGGATATTTAGTTTACTTTATTTTTTAAAAAAATACTGAAATTAAATATGTTTGGGTTGAGCCCAATGTTTTATAAATTATTATTTCATTATTACATTGTGAATGATATAATTTAATATACACCAATTAAGAAAAAAATACATTATTTCTACTATTCACCTGAAAATTGAAGTATTTCTAATAATTACTAATAAATACCCTAGTAAAATTTTAATGTGATGATTTATAAGATGACATTAATTTTACCAAAATAATTATCTATAATTGGTGAATTGTAATTCTTATTAAAAAAATTATTATTTTTATGAAATACCATAATATATATTTTATTAAAAGGTTTTTGTATTTTAATTTTTTATTAAACATGGTATATATTTTTGAATAAAAATATATATATTTACAAAAAATTACAATGATAAATATTAATTATATCAAAAAAAATTATTTTAAGGTAAAATTACTAATTCAATGTTAAGGTTATTATTCCCAACAATTAGGCAATTATTCCCAATGATCAAGTTATTATTCTAATAGTCACATTACTAATAAAATGGTCACATTTATTTTACTATGGTCACATTACTATTAAAATAGAAAAATTAACTCCCATAAATACCACTTGATTTATTCATTAATCATGCACCTCAACTCCTTACATGGTTCTATTTTTCCATTTTTTATAATATCAATTAGTTTACAAATATATTGTTTTCATTATATTGTTTTGGAAATTGGAGAAATGATTCTAATATATTGGGGTGATCCATATTTTCCCACTATACATTTCTTAATTTATATTTTTTGTTTCATAGAGATGTTTTCCATTTTATTGGTTTAGTTACTACTCAATGTTACAATATTTATTAATGAAATATTTTTTTATTAATGTTATGTATATGTATAATAATATATAGTATAATATAAAACACATTTATTTCATGAGTAAAAAATCATTTATAAACTCTAGATTCTTATATAACTCCACCCTTTAGAAATTTAATCTCCAAATTTCCAACTGATATTCTCAGTTGATAATATATGAGGGTACATATTTTTCATTATTTCTTACGGTTCTCATGTATCCTATATTTACTAATCGTTCCTCCAAAACACATTAACATGGTGGGTTATCTTGTTTCAAATAAATTTGTGTCTATGGTCCAATATGTTTATCGGCTTCTACTCATATGAGATTATATTCTCCAGTTGTGCTATCTCTATATTCAGTACATGTGATGGATTTGGTGTGTAATTTTTCTAAAGAGATGTGTGGAACACATCATAAACATGAGCCATTTTTAGTGGAAGTGAAAGCTGATTAGCCACTACATCAACGTGATTAGAGATCTCAAAGGGAAAAATTTACCCAGGGCTAAGTAGCTTTAGTTCTCAAACTTCATTACAACAAGTATGAGTTCCACATTAATTTCTATAGAGATATTTGTATGGATACATTTTAATACTTTAGTGGAAGATGTTTTTCTATTATAACTCAACTAATGGGAGATAATGACCCCATCCTCCAATAATGTTCATCGAATAGGCTCCCAGAATATCCTTGAGTGTCTGAATGGACCTTTCATATTGTCCATCTATTTGGGGGGTGACTAGACATTGTTAAATTCAATTCAGTATTCAATGAATAGAGAATACATATCTGGAATTTAGATGTGAACCTTGGATCATGATCATAGACAATTTATAGTGGAATGTAGCACCACTATTTCATTTACATATATCTTATAATGTTTCTAATGTGAGAAGTATTCTAGAATATGAACAAAGTGGGAGGTCATTGTGAGTCGATCCACTATAAACCATATAATATTGTTTCCTTTAGATGTATTCAAGAGACAACTAACAATAGAAACGGTTATGTTCTCCCATTTCCATGTGGGTGTAGGAAAAGGTTGCATCATCTCCTTGGACTTCTCTCACCTTGCATTAAATTACTAACATACCACGAACCTTGAGATATAACCATAAAATATTCTTTTTAATGTTGTCCCACTATAATTTCTCTCTAAGATCATGGTACATATTCATACTTCCAATATGGAAAGAGATGTATGATCTATCTAGATTATCTAATAACTCATCATTTATCAGGGGTGATTAAGGAACACAAAGCCTAGTTCCAACCAGAATCATGCTATCATCATCGATATGGAATTCATGAATATTATCCTCCTTATGTGATTTATAATAATTTTTATGTTCTATATCAAACCTTTTGTGCTTCTATGATCTTCTCTTGGAAATATGGTTTGGAAATAATTTGGGAATGGTCGGATATTTTTCCAACCATTATGATTTGTGGATCTATCCATTACATATTCAGTAAGATAGGTTCATTATCAATCAGCATCATTGATTGAGTATCGGTTTCATTTATACCAATAGAATCTGATACCTTGTTCTCCATTTTAAATGGTAGTGAATAGTTTAATCATAGTCCTTGATTAGCTTTAACTAGCTTCTTTGATTCATGTTGAGCACCTTCTATGTGAATATATACTCTAGTATTTTTTCCGTATATATATATATATATATCACACTTCATTACATATATGTAGTGCTAACAAATACAAATGGTGAATATTATAGATTCTAACTCGATATCATATGTTTGGTAGTCCACCCCATGGATCTTCAGTAGTAAAAATGCATAGGTTGTCAATATTTAATTCTTTATAAGGACTGAACCCAATCCTTTATTTAAAACATCATTTTATATCATAAAAACTTCTCAAAATATTGGTACTATAAGTACATGTATACTAATTAGCCTCCACTTTATCTCTATAATTATTTCCTCAGTTTATTCTATCTAGACATAATATACCCCGTATCATGTTAACTTATTTAGCGAGTTAGACAATCTTGAAAATTTATTACAAAAAATTGATTGTACTATAATAAGATAGAACATACATATTTCCATGACACTTAAGGCTCTAACACATTCTTAAGTTGACATTTTTGTTGATGTTTCTATATAAATTACCTTACTTGTGATCACGTTCTCCAATGATGTGGAGTATGACATCAAAATTCACAGTTATTGAACTTATCGTGCAATTTTTTCCTCCTTAATACCGCCAACATAAGCTTTAGATGATCTTCAGGTACATAATTTGTCTTTGAATAAATTAGAATATCATTAATAAAAACTAAAACAAATTTTTTGAGGTATACCATAGAGACACATTTCAACTGACCCATAAATATTATTGAGGTATTAGTATATCTCATGACAATCACTATGAAATCATAATGTTCATACTATATATAAAAAGTCATATTATAAATATCTTCCTTCTTCACATTCATTATATGATATCTATAATGAATATCCAATTTTTAGAATTAATGATCTCACCATAGTCGATCAAAAACTAATCAATCCTTGGTAGGGATACTTTTTGTTTATAGTGATCTTTTTGAGATTCCAGTAATTGATACACAACCACATTGATCATACTTTTTTCTTTAAAAAGAGAACTAGTTCACCCCAAGGTGATACACTAGGGTGTATGAATCTGTTGTCAAAATTCTCTTGAAGATACTTATTTAACTCCTTCATTTAAATCAGGGCCATCCAATAGGGGAATTTGGAGATAGGAGTGGCTCTAGGTATAAGGTATATTGAGAACAAAACCTCGTAATATGGGGAACTATGGGTAACTCGTTAAGAATTACATTATTTTTTTCCCAATTAATTAGAATTTATTTAATTTTGATACTTTCCTTTAACTCAAACAGTTGGGAAAGGTGTGCTTCTTCATAGGATATCAACACCCACACCAAAGAGGTATTTTACAAATGAGATCCATTATATTTATTTCATTTTTAAACGAGTATGTGATGGTTCATAATTTAAAAATAGATTTTATTTTCTCTCTAGTGGATGTGTGCTATATATAATGGGATCAAATCCATGCCTAGCGTGGAATCAAATTCAACAAAGGGAATGATAGTGAGACTTTATAAAAGAATATTTCCACATAAGCTAATAGAGAAGATTCCAACACTAGCACTATAATGATACCACCACTAGGTGGTTTTACATATATCTCTACTTTAAGGTTTTTGATATTTGACTTGATAGTTTTAGAAAACATGTAGTATATAAATGATTTTTTATAACAAAATTCAAATAATCTTTCATCCATTATTGAGAGAATAAGAAGTGTACCTTGTAAGAATTTATTTTCACACTCTAATTTAGTAATAGTGATGGAATAATCCTTTCATTAATTTTTTTGGATTTGGTGGTTGCTAACGTGATTACCCTCAAGTACCCTTGGTTTAGTGAATCATATTTCATAGTTCTATTTATACCTATAGATGAATAATTGAATTTTGGTTATTGAATTAGGAGGTTACTTAAACTACTCTATCATTTTGGTTAGATTATACATGTATATTTGATGTTTAGGAGCCTGGTGACCTTCTATCCTACACATGAATCATTTCCTTATCATTTTAAGTAAATCCCCATGATATTTCTTCCCACATTTTTACATGTGGTTGGTTTTATCCTCTTCCCCCCATTTTTAATTTACCGAAAATCTTGAAAATCCATTCTTCTATTCTTTTACCCGTATACAAAAAAATATATTCAATCTCCATATCATCTTTTAGAGCTAATTGAAACACCTATTTATAACTCCTAGAGTATTATATAGAAAGATCCTTTATAAGGTGTTATTTTAAACCACAAAAGTAACAACTTATTTTTATTTCATTGATGATAAAAAACATGAAGTATATCTTTAAATTTTTGTGATGTTTTCCTCAGAAACTATTATAGATTGACCATCCATTTTTTTCAACATTAATAATTATCACTTAATCCTTATTTTAATAGTTTTAGGTATAAACTTATTAATAAATAGTTTATTAAATTCTTACAACTAAATCATTTCCCTTAGATCCTTCAGCTTATTGTTCTTTATAAATGCCCACCATTAATCAGCCTCTCTATCTAAACGATATATGGCTATAACTACCTTCTCATTCTTAGAACATTAGAGAATAGAAAATATCTTCTTCATTGAGTTTACCCACCGTTCATTAATATGTGGATCATAAGAAAAACACAATTTTGGTGTTCATTTCCCCAAAAACGTTTTGGTATTCAATTGATCCTTCCTGGGTGAGGATAGATTTTTAACATGGTTCATGTTATTAATTATATCTTAAGACTATTGGGTAAAAATTATTGTGAATTTTTTTAATATATTTCCTATGGGATTTGGTATATAATTCAAAAAATTATTACATTACCTCCATATGGGTTATTGTATTTTTTTATCTAGGTTCCCAATATTTTCTAAATGAGAAAAATTTTGAAAAAAATTTCAGTCAACATAAAATGAAAAAGTAATTTTGTATATTGCCCAAAAATCTATAAAGACACAACTTTAGGATCCCTAGGTTTATTATTTTTCTAAAATTATTCCTCTAGGATGTTTTACATAAACATATAGTTATAATTATGGGTTTCACTAATGTTTTCTAATCCTAATTCACTAAAACATTAAAATGTTATCTAATAAAAAACTATTGTGGATTTACTTTTCCTTATATACCTATTACATCTTTTTTAATATAAACACTATAAAATCATCATAAAACCAAGATCTAATGGTTTATTTTCTTCCATAGGTTATGATCACATATCAATCACACATAATAAAACATAAAACATTATTTAAATCCTTCATTTTTTTAAGTCTCACATTTTTATTAGTTCATGTAATCACTTGAGGATATACATCAAAGAAATGGGTGATCTAAAAGCCCAATAAGAGGAGGAATAAGGGAAATAAATCAATTGAACATGCGTGAGAATAATCATTGTTATTATATAATAAGAATAGTATTATTATTATATTCTTAGGGGAAATAGTTGATAATAACATGGAATGTGGAATATACATAAAATTGAATCCTCATGTCAAAGTGGTCAAATACCACATGTAGTTCTGTATTAATATATCACCATGTCTACTCATAACATATGTGAATAAATCATAAAATTATAATTGTAAACAAAGATCACATCATGTTCATATTTAATATACATAATATAATTCTATATATCACATTACACAATGCATTAGAGGGATTTATAATTCTAGGACCACCTATCACATCATAATATTTACATAATCATGCATCCCACATAAAATATATAACAATCATAGTCATGAACTAAACCACAGATAAGAATGGTTCTTATAAGGATTTAATAACGCATTCATTCATGATTAAATATTTAGGGTTCCAAAATTAAGAAATGAAAGAATATTTAGAATATAAATCATTATTATTGAGTGAAGAAGAAAGAACTCAAGAGGAGTCAATGATGTGTTTTGAAAAAAAGGGTTTTATAAAATATTTGCAATTGGATTAATAATAAAAGTGTAAACATATATATCCTAAAAATAAAAGGGAAGAGTAATAATATCATCCATTGTAACATGGGTATTACCTATATTAAGTTTATCTAAATTAATGTATAAGGTCCATACCATTCTTTGATACTATCCTACCTCAAACTACCATATCCCAAATACTAAGACAAATCTAAACAAGGCTCTTATACCAATTCAAAAAATCATTTCCCATACTGACCTAAATAACTATGAGAAAAAGGGAACTAGTGGTTATTCAGATGTCCCCCCAATAGGCTATAGGTTACTAAAAATAAATAAGTTTCTATAAATTACATTAGAGATACCATACAATTCAATAGTGATAACTATAAGTAAAAATGGATGAAAAAATAATAACATTAATCATAACTAACTAAATCAATTGATATTACAGCTATAATCCAACCATTAAAAAATAAAATACTACATTCCATATCAAAAATTACAGCTGTAATATTATATGAAACAAATATAAATGAAAATTATTACTTATGGGTTTATCATATAAAATATAAACCCAAATTAAAAAAAATAAGTGAGATAACTACAAAATTATACCTATGTTTTTTATTGGTTCTATATCTTAACAACAATCATGCCAACCTTATCTCTTCATTATACTATAGGGAACATTCCCTTATATGTTTCAGGAACTATAAGGTTTTCAAAGTTACAAATATACCTTTGAAATTTGTGAGTATAACCCAATAGGCTACTAACAATAATCTCCCAAAAAAATCTAGCATATAAAAAATTGCACACATAGTGATATGGAAATAATAATAAGAAGTTATAAAGATTACAATAAATGTCACTCCCTTGAGTTATAAATAATTTACCACATGAGTGACCCTAAAAGTATAGAACTATACTAGAATGTGTCTGGACATAATATTTTAATATCATAAGGTCAGCAGGGCAGTAAATTATTATACCCTTCATGAACATATCCCTGAGGGAATCTCAACCATAGGTTAATGTGGTAATAATAAAATTGGTTATGGATTACCTTATTTATAATAATATAAGATTATTATAATCTTGAACCATTTTTTAAATAAAATAAATACAATAATAATGGTAGATTTTTTCTAAAATGTTTTTATGTAATATGCATCATGATCCCTTCTTGAAATAGAATAATGTCAGTGGAAATAGTGTCCCTTGTCTATAAAAATCTCATCCCATATGTATTATGACCCCTAATTAATATAATACAAATAAAATTGGAATGGTGGATTTTGTATATAATTATCCCATCCCATCGTTTTCTTGACCCCATATGAATATAATATTTAGTCCATGGGAATTATGGAGCATATCAATTACCATATCATCCCATAGGAATATGTCCTCTATATCAAAATAATAAAACAAAAATGGGATTGACACCCCATGTCAACCACATCTTGAAATTATATAATCACAATGGGAATAATGAACCATGTTTATAAAAATAATATCTTATAGTAATATTATCCCATTTATAAAACAATATAAAGATAATGGGATAGTTGTACCATGTCTGTAATTCTCCCATACCGTTGTAATATCTACCCTAGATCACAATAATACTAAAAAAATCGAAATTAAATATGATAACATCAATCAAATCATGGTATAATAAATGACTTAACAAGAATCCATTTTAAATCATTATAAGGTAGGAATAAGGTCCAACATGAATTCAGTTAAATGTATACTTGATTATGACACTCGCAACCCCTAACATACATACCTTAATAATATGGGATCTTTGGATACTAATTTAATTTTTTTGAGTTAAACATCCACAATTGGTCCAACCTTATAATACACATCAATTAGAACCTTTAGAAATTGATGGAAATTTTAGGAACCACAAACCATAACTTAGTAAAATCCCACCCATTATGTATTTATTTAAAAATGGACATCCAAAATAGTATTTCCAATAATCCAATAAAGACATTTAATTTACATATTTTTTTATGAGAAACTATAAAATGATGATAAAGAACAAGAATATATTGATGAGGACTGATAGACATACCACTAGAGATCATTATAGATAGATTGAATATTATTTTGAAAAACAATAAAGGATATCTCCCACTTAGAATATAAAATGGGGGAATGGGAATATGGCCATACAACTTGGAAAATTAAATGAGGAGATATCCCTTTAATATAAACATTCACCGATTAAAACAATTTATTTAATTAAGATAAACCTTATAGAAGAAACAAGGTACCAAGTAACTGATGATTCTCTATTTGTTTGCATGTTTTCTATGATATTGATAATTAATTTAAAGTTAATATGGGGTTATAATAGTGTTTTATTTATTGTAAACTCTATTTGTAACAATTATTTATTTATTTATAAATAAATATCTAGAATTATAGATAACAATGATTGAATGATTTTGTATGTTCGTTGGATGATATGGGTTATAGTGAACAAATCCATTGAGAAGAAGACCAGTAGGGGAGCGTGAGGTTTTTATAATACCATTAGAAAATTTTACAAGATGTTAGTATATCCTAATGATATAAGATTCTAGAAGGGTTTCAGTTTTTCTAGAAGGTTATTTGAAAGTTCCATTAGATGATGTTTGTATAACACATCAATTCATGAACATCACATTCTAGATTACAAAATAATAAAAAAAATATATTTTATATGAACGTTGATAAAATTTAATAGTAATACATGTTCAAGATCTATAAATATTTTTTATATTCATATAGAATATATATAATCATCATGTTTGATTCTTTTTCTTCAACATCTCTCATAAAGTCTTCTCACACTGTACAATTATGAGTCATAACCTAAATTAAAAAAAATTGTAACAGTGGGAAATGAAACATAAAAAAAATCTTATTTAATCAGTGGGGGTAATAAATGGAGATATATGTGAATTATCATGAGTGAGTATAAGATATGTATAAGGTTATAAGATCATCTTCTTAACATTAGAAAAAAATTCAAAATAATATGTAGATCATAAAAATAAATCACAGAATAATTCTTTTGAATTTCTTCTAAAATGAATCATGGGAAAATTAAACACCATGAAATATGAAATTATATCTTTTTAATTATCACATTTCAAAAGGGAGTGAGATTAAAAGTGGCATAATCATAATCATAGAAATATTTTTTTTTAAGATTCTACCATGATATTCCTCACATATTGGCCTTAGGCTGACCAATAGTGTACCCTCTTTGGGATTGTGATAACCTATGATTCTCTCTATTTAAATAATAAAATAAACAAATATATACCCTATGAGGTCAAAAAAATTATACATTAACCAATTAATTTGAGGACTTTAATCGACCAACCTTCCAAATAAATCATAATCCAATATTCTACTATGTCTTTAAAAAGCATATCATTTCATCATTTTGGATCATGTTTAAAAGAAAGTGGGATTCATAAATGTCTCATAATCATAATAAAAACTATCCTATGAATTAATAATTAGGATATTTTTGGATAATATCCCCAGTGAAGCATAATTAACAACCATGGATGTTATCATTGACAAAAATAACATTAAGAGATCACTATCACATTGTTTGCGGAAAATATCCTTTTTTATTTTTAAATTACTTAATTAAAATATAAAAATGTTTTTAATATTAGGAAAAATAATTATTTGAAAATAATAATAAAAACATATAATGGAATCAACAAGGAAAGTAATGGTCATGATGGATGGAAAAACATTTTTTCGTGATAAATGTTAAACAATGACTCTATTCACAACATTGGTAATAAGTACCTCATTAAAAAATGAATTGATGAATCATTATATAGATTTTTTTAAAAATTAAATCATGGTTAAAAATTACTTTTGGAAATCATTTTATAGGATTAAAAATATTTTTGATATAATTTTGATAAATACACTGATATGGAAAGAAAATATTCCCAACTGAAAAGAAAAAAATTGGTTTTCCTTAAAAACACCACTTCATTAATTTGAGTACATAGAGGTAGGATAATGAAAGGAAAATAAAAATAAAAGTTTTTGAAATAACTAGAGGATAATATAATAAAAAATATTTCTGATAGATGGATCATATATTTTCATCAATTAAAATTTAATCATAAACAAACCTGTTGAAATGTGAGATTGTAATATAAAACACTTACTACTTTTATAATTTATGAATCATCACCCCCATGAATGAAATGCTTTCAAATTAAACATTAAATAAAATGAATAAAAATAAATTCATTATATTACATATCAAAGGTGACATATATATACTGAATGAATTAAATATCTGGTAAATATGTAATATGTATCATAGAAGAAAAAGGGTTAAGAAACCCTGACCTCAGTTTCAACATGTTTCACAAGATCTTTCAATTTTCACTATAAAAAATATAGATATATTGTACTTATATAATAGATTTATATTCACACTTATAATACTATATATTTTTTAATTATAACATCTTATCACTCTTTCATTAACAATATTTCATTATCATCATCATTTCATGTGTTAACTATTTTTTATGTATGTTATGATTCAACAGTTATGGTCCTTGTAACATGATCATGGTTCCTTATTATTCTAAGTGTTAGTAATTTCATAATAATAACTGTTATTTATTATTTACATTTTTATAATCATTTATATAAATCATTTATGAATGATTAATTACATATCTTCATGTATATTATAAGATGTATATATGCATGAGTGATGACTTCCCTTTTTAAAACATGAAAAAATGAATGGTAAATAATGATTAAAAATTATATAATAATTATAATTTAATAAATATAAAATATATTCATTTAATATGTCAATATTATGTTCCATGTAAAGTATAATTGAAAAATGAATCACATTTCTTTGTGGATGATGTAGTCCACGCATACACATGATCGATGTTACAATTTTCTGATGAATGGGAAGGTAATAATTGAGATAAGATATTATAAATAAATACGAGAAATTATGTTATTAATATTATATGAAAAACTAAAATATAACAGAATTACTCTCCTGAATGACACTAATGGAAAATTATTCATATCTAAATGGATTAAGTATTCTACACATACTCATGAACAATAATTTCATTTTTAATTAGTTTGAAATGGGGGTGAAATGGTTGTCACAAAATCATAATGAAATCATAGTATAATTATTAATTTGGATTCATTGTTTTTTATGGATAAAATAGATTTATTGGATGTATAAGAATAAATAAACTTTTAAAGTTTTATGTATGACGATTACCTCTTTTTTGAAAGTCCTCTATTTACTTACACCTTAAGAATTAATAGGATAATATTATGGTTAGAAACAAATCACTATAATTAAGTTAAAAAATGTAGAAATATTTTTTAATGATTTTTTATGGTAAATGGATCATATTTTAGGAATAATTTTGGAGAAGGTGTTACCTTTTATATGTAAAGGGAGGGACACACATGGAATTACTTACAAGATTCAAATAATATGATGTCACTTTAAGGTGAAAGTGTAAAATAATGTTCATTTAATCAAATATATAATAATATAATGATAAATTTTCTTAAAAATAAGATTTATAAAAGTTAATGTGTCCTTGGTACCCATATCTCTTAGTTTAACCCCTCATTAAACTCGTTTGAACCCTAACTATAGTAACAGCTTTAGATTATTTTTACAATTCATTATGACCAAAATGGGAGTTTCCTACTTAATTTTTTTTATTTTTAATTCAATATATGGAAACCATTTAACTAAATTAAATTCCTACAATTATAATAAATTTATTTTAAAACAATGCTAATAAATACAATGATAAACCATTTTTAAAAAAAATGCATTTGAAGCATAAAACTGAAATTATTTTCATTAGATTCCAATTAAAAATTATTATATGGATATTAAAATAGCTTATTGAATATATATAATATAAAGTTAATTAAAATAATTAATAAATATTTTTTTATTTAATTTATTATGTAAAAACCTCATGGCACCCACAAAAATAGTTTTCCAAATCATAATTATTTTTACCTAGTAATGATTTTATAATCATTACAAACTAATGGATAACTAATTTGTGAATTATTTTTCATAATATAAAAAACCCTTTTGTTAAAATAAATTTCTAAAAGTTATCAATATATATTTTTTATAAAAAATCATAACACCAAGAGAAATAAAAATAGGTCTTTTAATCTTGAAATAATTTTATTCAAAATTGAGGATTAATTCATAGAAATTAATAAATACATTCTAATTAAGAAAAATATATCGATATAAATTTTATAAATGGGTTAATTCTATTCACACCATTCAATTAAATATATATGTTATAAATTATATAACATATTATGATCTATTTATAGTGGGGGTTGGATTTAAAGCTACCTTTAAAACACTTAAAACTTAGTTCAATGGAATACATATAAAATATCAATGTCTTTAACTATAACCTCTTTAAAGTAAAATTTCCTTCAATTTTTTATCATTTTGATTCCCATAAAGGATTATAATTATTCTTCACCACATATTTGGGTTATAATGTAGAATCTTGATATCTGTTGTTTCATACTAAAACATTACCCATCTGAGTGATCATGGGTTTTAACAATTAATGTATATAATAAATAATATACTATGGTTTTTTATCTTAATAAATATCATTATATAGTGATAAAAACTTTGAGTTCATTAAATTGTATATATTAGGTATGTACCTCCTAAAAATTGATACACCGAATAGATAATGTAGTTGAGAGAGGTTCGGTGGAAGCTCCAAGTGACAATCTAAGGTCCCTTGTCAATTAAGAATATAGAAGGGAACAATATACCGAGGGATAAACATTAACTTCTTTATAAATATCATAAAATACATCTATATAGAAATTCATGGAAATAAATTATCATCAAATTTCAAGTCAAGATCTCAACTCTTCCATTGACTCTAAGAATCCTTGAGGTACTACTGAATGGATCTAAAAATTTCTCCCATTTCCTCATATTAATTAGGTCCCACTAGATTTGGTTCTACAACTTTATCCTATAATTTCAATGTTCTAAAATAATTTCCATAAATTCATTCATAATGTGTCATCTAAATAACAATGTTAAACCTGTTTTATAATATAATTCGATTAGTATAAAGTGTTTATCCCATAAAACATTGAAATATAGAGAATTTTATCATATCATATCCTCCAAGTATTATATGTTTAACTAAATATAACCATATATCTATGGATTATAGTCTATAGTGAAACAAAATATCATATCTAGAACTTGTAGAAGACTTCCCCAAAACATTTGTCTACAAAAAAAAATCTCAATATGATATAAAATAATGTTGTGCATCATGAATCCTTACAAATTACTTAATTTTTCTTTCAAAAATATGACCAAGAGAGTAATATTCATTGATTGAAATGAAATAATCTATATTCATTAGGTGATTGACCACATCCAAAATAGAGGAAGGTTTCTAGAGTAGAATAAACACCCATTTGGCATGTCCAACTTAGAAATTAGTGTTAATTTTTGAATAATATGAGATTCCCATTATGAATTTTTTCATGGAAAATCGATTTGTAAATCACATTACTTGATTAAATGACAAAACCAGGAGAGAATGATCTTTAAATATAATTTATAATTAATTTATAAGATTGTCTATATTTACGTGAACTTGAAATTCATTCTTAATTGATGATGTGAATGAATCGATCTGACTGTACCATCATTTTATTAAAGGATCCAATTGTAGAATACCTATATTAGTGATACACATGTGCACAAAAATTTCTTAATTTTATTGTTGAATTTTTGGGTGTTATCAAGGTCGGTATTTATCGTTTTTGTTGTTTTTGGTGGATCATAGTAGAATTATATTCTAGAATGATGAATTTTTAGCCTTATATAAATTCCCTATTGGAATGGGAGGATTGGGAACATTGTAGATATCTAGAACACTTTATAGGTATTGAGAGAACTTCTCTCTATCTGTTGTAAAAAATTAGTGATTTATAGAAATGGATATATTTTTATATTTAATATGGTAATTTTGTGGTTATCAATTTACACATAAAATATTTACAAATTTAGTAATATATTGTTTCCCCCCATTAATAATATTAATACATATATTATTTTCCATCATTTTAAATGTGAATCTATACATAATATATAAATAAATATAATTTACATCATTTATAACTGGATGATTAATCTCACTCCTCTTATCATACTTGGTATTTAAAAATCCTTAAATAATGACTATTTATTTAACAAATAAATATCATCAAATTATTAATCAATAAATATGATAAATATTATATTCAAAAAACATTGAAAATAAATATTTATTATTGTTTTTAATAAACTAAATTATTATTTCAAATAAATTGTGATTAAATCTTGGTGATTAAATAAACATGAATAATTATTAGAAGAAATATTGAGAATAATATTTATTCTACATTGTTAAATTCAATATTGAATGTAATTAATATTCTGGATACACTTCTCTTAGTTAAGTTTCTGTATATGCCTAAATTTCAATGATTGAATTTAGAAACATATCAAAGAACCTGTAGATAGTGTAATTAATGTTTCAATGGTATGAAAATTACAAAAAATGCTTTCTATGTAATATAATCTCTTTACAATGATATCTCTCATCAAGAAGGTTATATATTAGTGTCATCAATATATGTGATTTATGTATCATTCATTGAACTTATAGAAATTAACATTCCCATGGAAAACCATGTCTATGGACTTATCCAAGTAGTTCCATTCCCATCGAAGGGACTAACATATCAAATATTATATATAGATATAAGAGAGAATCATTCCATCCATTGTACATTAATGAAATATCACTCAGGATTTACTAAACATATCCTACATCAAATTGAGTATACTTTCTCAAGGATTTTATCAATACATCAATGTACACATCTTATAGTAATCATCAATGATAATCATAAAGTATAAGGAAAAATAAAAAAATTATATATAGAAACATCCAGTGAAACATAAAATTTGTATTTCATACTAGAATTTCACATTTTCATAGTCTCATACTCTAGAAATTATCACAGTATCACACCATGAGAGAGTTACTTGATGTCAGATTAGTCTCCAACCCTAATAGACTATATCATTTTTTATTATAAAATGATATCATCTAGATATAGAACATTTCTTATTGAATACTGAAATTCTACCTCCAGGCTATCCTCAGAGGGGAAATACTATGACATATATTTTGAAAACATTATCTCATTAAATATTATTAATAGAAACAAAAATTATGTGATAGGAAAATTCATTAATAATCAAGACAATTAATACATGTATTCATATAGTACATTGATTTTTTTAGGAAATATAAAAGAAAATACTACCTCATGCATTAACGAAAAATCTTAACAACCTTCATCTAATAAGATCTCAAATGATACTAATTCTTATAAAATAATAGTTCCTTCTCAGGAGGTCTACCAAATTTTACTATGTGGATACTCTTCTCATAAAAATTTTACCACATTGAGGAACATCCCAAAATATTTAAAAAATTTAATGTATATTCTTTTTTCCTTTGATGTGACTTTCGATATTTGAAAATAGCCTCACCGAAATGTATGATTGGGTCATGACTAAAAAAAACTACATCATGATCATAAAAAATGTTTCAAATAAAAAAAATAATTCCTTGCTTTCATTGGAAGCATAAATATACTTAGACTCTACTATAAAATCAAGAACTACTGGCTAACATGAACTCCACAATATCACAACATCTCTATTAAGACTAAATACATATCCTCACTATGTATTTATGTAACTATAATATTTCTAAAATATAGCTTCTATATAAACCTGGATGACATGGTCTTTAACTTGTTCATATACCAAGAACATATCCTTAGTTCACCTTGTATATATAAGTATAATATTAAAAAAATTACAATGTTGTTCACCCAGATATCTTGATGTCATCCAACCATGCTCAATATATTGGAAACAACAGGCCTCGTACATAACATTGGTTAAATGATATATCCTATCACATAATAGTATGATACCATACTCAATCTCTCTTTTTATTATGGTGTATGAGGATAAATATTCTTAAATGGATGTATACAGGGTGAAATTGGAACCAGTACACTCTTGGATTGTTCTATATTGAACATCTTCAATTCCATATCACTATATATAAATGACATTGTCCAAGAAGCCTCTTTGGTCTTTCATGTATGATCTTGATCCCAATAATGTAAATTGTTTCACCTATGTCCTTCAAGGTGATGTATTTTCTCAGTCATGACAGAAACACTTGTATGGTTGATATCTTATTTCAAATTAGTAATATTTCATCAACATAGACTACTATAAATATTATTGTGATCACATAAACTAATTGGAAACACATGGATCTCATTAAAACCTAAGGAAACCAGAATAAAATTATATATTGGATAAACGAAATGGTCCATGGATTAAGTTCATTATTTAATCCACAAATGGATCTTTTTAAATTTCATAAAATTTTATCATCACCTGTTTTCAAAAAAAATTATGGTTGTTTTATATAAAAATATTTTTAAAGGTTCCTATTAAGGAATTTTTTTTACATCCATCTTACAAATATCATTTTCATTGAATTATGTTATAAAAACATGAATTCTAATGAAATAAAACATAGAAAATGGATATAATTTTTCTTCATAGTCAATTCCACAAAATTTTGAAAACCATTATCCATTATCCATGATTATATATACTAACACGAACATACATATCTATCATTATCTACAATTATTTAATTTTTCCAATTTGATTCACATATTCCGGTCGGTCTAATAAATCCCAAACAGGGTTTTGGTACATATAATCCATCTCATAATTCATGTATTCTTTCCATTTTGTATCTTCTAAGTTATTATATTCTCTTATTTAGGATTAAGGTTCATTATTTTTCAACCAAAAATGATTCTCTATATTTTTTGACAATAAAAAAATAAATTTTTGTTCATTTAACAAATCTTTTATCCCAATATAGTACATTTGTTTTAGTCATAACATATTTCACCGTTCCCTCTAGAATCAATTCATATACCAACTCTTGTGTTTCGTAAACATGAATTTCTAATAATTTGATCTTTCTCCCACTAACCATATTGAGTATTTATTTCTACTTATGGAATGTAGGTTTTCTAGAAACTATTATACTTTTATTTGATGAATCATATATTTATTATCACCTAATTTCTTTGGGGTTACATAGGAAGATACACTATGTTCCCTGATGTGATATTTTATTTCTTGAGATAGACATAAAAAATTCCTCACACCCAATGCAAGAGTATGTGAAAGGAAATTTTTCCTATGAAAATATTACTCAACGGTAAATCCATTTTTCATTAGTTAGTTCTTGATTTAGTATATATGATGTCATGTGTAATTTATATCCCAAAAATGATAATGGAAGGCTTTAATGACACATAATTGAGTTCACAATGTCAAAAAGGTATAGTTCCTCATTTGAATGAGGCAATTCCATTATGGAACATATTGAGGTTTTAATTGAGGAAAATCCCAAACTCTAATAAAAATTAATAAAATCATGGTTAATATACTCAACACCTTGATTCAATTATTATTTATTTATCATCTTACTAAGCTTATTCTCAGATTCATTCTTTAACTCTTTGAAATTATAAAAGGATTCAATGTTATTATACATAATTTATGAGTAGTGTTAACTAGTCATGTTTTTAGTCAACATCAAAATGTATGAGAATTCACATTTTTCTTCTACAAAAAATGGTCTTTTAGACATTATCATATACCAATTATAGAAGATCTATATCAGATTCACCATGAAAAAAATAGTGGTTTTTTCATCATTTCACATAATCAATAATGAAATATTTTAAGTGGTTTAATATCAAAATAGTCTAACTAATCATATGGACAGTGATTCATAAAACACTTTATGTTTGCATGACCAAAATTGATACCTCATATGGATGTGAATTGTTTCATGATAATTTTATTCGTTACCAATTTCCAATATATGGTTTTCATAATTTAAAATATAATTTCCATTATTCAATTTTACTATACAATAGAATATTCTATCATTATAAAATTAATTAATCTTATTTCCAAACCTGAAAATAAATCTACCCATGTTTGAACAAGAGTCAAAAATATGTTCTTCGTAACACTAGAAACATAATTTTAGTTCTTTAAAAATATAATAATTTTTGTTTTCAAGGTTATGGTTTAGTCTCCAATGAATATAAAATCCATCCTCACTCCTATTACATCCCATGGATCCACATCATTTATAGAAATATTACAAAATCTATATTGACCCAGTATTCAAATACAATTGTGGGAACCACATGAAATATATATTACAAAACATATAGATATGAAAATATTACATCTAATAAGGAATCAACTTGAATATTTTCTTTTCTTCTATGGATGGGTGAGGTTCATCTTCTAGAGTCATCACATCCCACATTCAAAACACACTGCATTTTCTCCTTTTTCAACAGCTGAATCTTCTTATTCTTGGAAGGATGGTTCTTTGGATGTGTGGAGTTAGAATAATTATTAAAACCCATTAAATTTTTATTAATTTTCTTATTCACCACATAAACCAGGGTTTTCCACACACCTTGTCATTATAATTTTTTCTAATAGGAGTAAGATGTTCTAAAAGAGTATTCTCACTATCGATCATTTTATATTCATAATATCATTAGATAATGTTTTAGGAATTGAGGTTAGAAGAATTTATATGTGAAACACATTATATTTTTTAAACCTAATTATTTCTATACATTCTATATACCTAATCATCTTGAATATATGAGGCCCAATGGGAACTAAATCTCCAAACATGCTTGTGTGCTTTGAAGATCTTATATCTCACTTATCTCACATTCTCCTCAAAAATATAAAAAATGTGATAAATGATGTAATATGTATCCATATCCTTTTATTTTATTATAATATCACTATAAATAGAGGACGTCATGAAAAATTGGACACCCATTGTTCTAATTACATGTTTAGGGTAGAGATATACATTTTCCTCACTAGCCACATTTGTATACAACTCAATAAGTGGGGTTTCTAATTTGTATTACTTTTATTCACGTCATAGTATGACACATTAGAAGATATTCCATTCCTATAAATTTTCATGGGTGATAAGGTTTTACTTATCTATTATAGTTCATTGTTATATTTTTAATATCATATAGTTTTAGAATTTTTCAATATTAAGATAATATTATTAATACTCCATTGATTACAAAATCATATTAATGTAATAATTTTTTTTAATATTACACTATCTATTTTAAAACCTAATATCCATAACCATTATTTTTATAATATCATATTAAATGGATTTTATAGTGGAAAGTAATCATATATCCCTTCTATTAACACATTCATGGGTCTGATAAGATTATTGAAGGGATTTTGGAAGGAATTACTTGCCTACTATATTAACTCGTAGATCATTAATGTATTTAGAATAATTTGCAATCCTAAAATATTTAATGGGTGTTTCCTCACTCATTTTATCTTTGTAACCCCATTTACTACATTGTAAATCAATCTTTTATATAAAACATGTTTTTTAAAACCTAAGCATCATGCTAAATGTACCCTGATAAATGAAACCGCCCAAACACGGGCTCATCAAGAACATTAAAAATGGGTTTGACTCTAAATTAAGTAATAACATACTCTAATATGTTAGTTTATGTATTTTTATCCTTATCTAGAGAATAACCATTTTATTTTATCACAATCCGTGTTAATATTACATAAATTATACCTACATCATTAACAATATTTGATAAAATATAAGCATAATAGTATTTATGTTATTCCATCATGTATTCTTGTTAATTCATATGTTAAGTGATTGTGTAACAAATAAAATGGTACATTTATCTATGCAAGTAATATAAATAAAATATAATTTTCATGTTCTTTTTATTCTCTAATGTCTACTTTATCTTGAAGATGGTAAGGAAACCCACGACCCTAAGAGAAAGCATTATGAACTATAACATGGTTTGTATTGTAGTATTCCACCTCAAATCATGTGTGTCACCTAAATTCATTACACCACACATCTTGGAATTATATCACCTCCTATAACATGGAAGATTTATCCTTATATAAGTTTTAATCACATTAAATATACAATATCCAAAGGATTGGATAAGGTGGTTTATATAAAACAAAATGATTTCACATGGGCCCTTAGATAATAAGTAGGAGGGGATGAAACATAATCCGTCATTTTAATTTAATAAATTAAATGAATAAATATCACATGGTTATGTCTATTATAATCTTATTGCAACCTGCACAATATGAAATAAATTATATATTTACAATCTAGATGTAAATTACAAAGATTCATTCCTTAATTAAGATTAAACATCATGAATTAATCCAATTTATACATTTTTTCTTAATTGAAACCATGTATCATTGAATAATAATTATAAATAATTTACAACAAAATAAAGTAGTTTATTTTTAATATTAACAATCTAAACACGTTTACTTGGAGTAAATAACATGTACTTATCAAAAAAACCTTGAATAATCATTGTTTTTATGCATTCTATTAGCATCCAAAACATAATGCACTATATGTAATTACATGGTGGGTACTTTCAAATATATGGAAAATAGAACATGTGTGAATTTTACTTCATGGGATGCACTTTATTTTCATGGAGACTAATTTTTGTAAATACCATACAAAAAATATTGTTATATAATTTTTAATGGAAATTAATTCAATTTATAATTATTAATCCTATTATATGGTGTGTACTACCAAATAAATGACACATGGAACATATATTAATAGGTTTAATTCTTTAATTAATTATTATCTCCTTATAAAATTATTAATAATGTATGTAAGATAATACTTGTTATCTACTAATTTTCATGTCTTGTAGTCGCTTCTCCCAGTGTTCATGACATATTCCCAGGGAATGGGTGTGTTGACTTCAAGTGTTTGATGTACACAACATGTGAACTTCATACATGAAATGTGGCCTCCTAGTTTCAAGGTTTTTCTTTACCCATGTTTTGTATAAGATACATGACATGATTCGACCACAATTTTCTCCATCATGAAGAAAAAAATATGAAATAACATGTATGCAGGTTACATGACAGGTGGTTCTTCAAACTGTATTCTAGCCTAATCTGAATGTTGGTGTTAATTTTCTTTTATCTGGTCATTATTTAAATTTTATCATATTGATCTAATATCATAAAATATACATAAAATTTTAAAAGGTAAAAACGTGTTTTTGGGGGTACACACTATACACTCTTGTATTATCTATATAAAACCTTAGCATCCAAGGATTAAGTTTTTGGTTATCTCTTCATTTTAATTTAAAATTGTTATATGAGTTAAAATTAAGAAAGGGATGATAAAATTTTGTTTCATTTCAAGAATTAATGGATTTGATGTAAAATATTTTACCAAAACATAGAATTAAATAAAATATTAATAAATAAGTATAAATTAACTACTGTGAGAACTTATACAGTGTGAAGATTTTGAAAAACGATAAAGAGACTATTTGGAATGTATATATCAGGACTTAGTGTTAATTTATGTATAATCCATGTAATACATAGTGAATGATTTCATGACCAAAACAAGTCATAGATCACATGACTTGATTTCACACTAGAATTATAAGAGACGAATAAACACATTTAATTTATAATTAATTTATAAATAGATCTTTAAAAAACTAAATATACAATTACTTATTCATTTTTTTCATGTTTATTTGATATAATCATATCATCATTTTTTTAAAGGATCAGTGTACAAAATACATTGAGAATTGATCCACACCTACACAAAAATATCAGAACATTGACGTTGTATCACTAGGGGATATCATAGTTGGTCCTAATCACAATCATCATTTGTGGTTGATCAAAAGATAATTTTCATTGAGGTTGAATAATTCTATGTGTTAACTTAATAGATGGTTTAGGATTATAAATTTTGAAATATATAGTTCTATTTTTTACAGTTACTCCCATTTAAAATATTAAAATTGAAAAATTTATTATTATTCACTTTATATAATAATATCCTAAGATTATATAAATTAATATGATTTACATTATTTCTAACTAGGAAATTATGATAGGCTCACAGATCCTCATCAGTATTTACCAAACTATAAATTCGGAATATTTATTTAAAAAATAATTTCCATTTGATTATTCATTGAAAACTATAATAGATATTATATTCTCCTAACCATAAAATTAAATATTTATTATTATTATTATTTAACTCAATTATTATTTAGACTACATTATTTTAAAATATTGTTGATATAACAATACTAAATAATTATTAGACTATAAAGTATGAATAATATTTATTCTATCATTTAATATTCATCATTGAAATTAATTGGGATTCTAGATACAGTTAATGAGTGAATATCTTGTCCTCTATCTTCATGGAAAGAGGCAGAGATTACTAACATCCAATGTTAACATCTTGCAAGAGACAAAGGATCTCATTGTGAAATATTTTAATTTCATAATGATATAGAACCTCCAATGAATGCTTAATGTGTAATGTAATCCCTCTAACCTACTATCCATCATACAAAATATTTCATACTAGTTTCATAAACCAATGTGATTTAGGTTTCTATAGTTGAATACTATAAAATGAACATGCCATATAACACCATGATAAGGTATTAATCAATGAAGTTTCATTATCACCAATGGTCCTGATATATCAACCTCTATTAATAGACAGAGGGTCTAAATCCTTTCTATAATTATCCATTAACACAATTTCACAAGTGACACAACAAATGTATCATAGTCCATTTAAAGCCTATATCTTCACAATTTTCATAAATAAGTCAAATTATGTGACTTATTTTATTCTTTAATGATAATCATAGTGTTTAAGGATCAACACATGTGTCCACATATTGGAACATCCAATCAAACATAAAATATGGATTTCTTATAGGTGGGTGCCATTCACATAATCTATTGTGCTAAAAGCTACTAAGGGATTGTACCATTAGAAGGAGACTCAAATTCCTACAAGTCTCCATCATTGATAGCATGCATTATTTTTGTACGATCTAATGACATCATTCGACTATGGATCATTTATTCCATAATATTATCAGGATCCCTCTATGTTATAATCACAACAAGGAACTAGTATGAACTTTTAGTGTGGCATGTATTCATAGGACATTGTCGCATACTATTTCATTCCAGAGAATAACTATGATTTGATATTAAAATAAATTAATAATTAACACAATGAATACTTGTAATAATAAAGTACATAGAATTTTATTTTATTTAAATAAATCCAATAATTTCATAATTCCATTTCGATTTATTATGGATTCCTATGATGAAATCAAAATTGATGTTTTACTATTTACATATTGGTATGGAAAATGGTTATAACATCACCTTAGACTTGTTTCTCTCAACCTTAACTTGTTGAAATACGAGTAATTATGAAAAATACACCATAATATATTTTATTTTGTAGTTCCAATGTAAATTCTTCTTAAGGTCTCTATACATCATTGTACACCCATTGTAAATAGATAATGATTAGATATGAGATTCATCCAATACTTCCATAAGTTTTTTATATCAAGGAAACATACCTTGTTCTTATACATTATCATTCCAACAAATCCATTTTGAAATTAAGAAAATTTCACAACTTATTTTATTTCATAGTATCGTACTTATGCGGCTCTTTGGTATTCACAAGGTTACATGGTAAAACACTCATTATATAAAGATAATAATTCTTCCTTTCAATTAAATAGTAATGTTAAATCCTTTAAAATTATTAAATAATGTGACTTTTCCCCATTATAGATAATATAGATTAATCCTTTTGACTCATAAAATCATAAGACTTGTTCACTTTCCCATTTTTGTTATATATTAAGCAGTAGAAATATTTAATCAACTCCAACCATATTATTTAGAGAATATTTGTCTCTTTATATGTAAATATATACTTTAAACCTTTATAATCAGTATATATGTCACAAGTTTTTTTCAATGATATTTCATATATATAGTCATTAAATATTTATAGTTAATGATAACATGTAATGTGTTAGGTAATTTCTCTCATGAGACTTTGATTAATGAGAGGCATAAGTTATCACAATGTTATTTTGAATAAGAGAATAAAACAGAACCATCAGAGATTCATCATAATAAATCAAAACCCATGTTTATTGACTAACTGAAAATTAAATTTTTTATCTTTCAAACACATTAAGTAAAAATGATAACCCATGAAGTACAAATTACAATGAATTAAATACTGTACAAAATAGTTGAACCATTAAAGACTTATTTAATACTATTAGAAACATTATCCCTAAATAATTTAAAATATATATAGTTTACCTCTATAGCCGGATCATCTGTTATAAGATCTTTGAACTAATAAGCCATCTAATCCCTTGTTTGAACGTATACTCCAATCTTTAACTTCCCTGCATTGAATCCTCTTACAATAATATAGTCTGAATTTTTTATCCATGCCATTTTATCTTTTTCGGTTTACACAAGTAATAGTCTCTCTGTTATCTTATCATCATACACTTATGAGGCATTAATTGTGGGAGATTAATCTAGCATTTCTTCCTTGGAAGAGATGATAATATCCCAAGTCTTGATGATATATGGAATCACCTTTCCTGCCTCTCACTACAGGTTTGCAGGTTCACCCTTAGAGAGAATAACTCTATCGGTGGTTTTCTCATTTTATGATATATCCAACACCACTAATGCATCATGTAACTTCTTTTCTTATCCCAGTAAATCACCCTCCTTACATGATATTTGGATACATCATTATTGGTCATTTGATATCCACACAAAGTCTTAACATTCACACTATAGTCTTATTCCTTATCATTGGTTTTTAATTCCATCTCATCGACCTCATATTATTAGTAGACCCTATCTCCATTATCTCAGGTAGGTAGGAATTTTCTTTATTTCCTTGGTTTTTTAGTTTTTTAATTAGAGTATAGCATCATTAATCAATGGTTCTTTTCCCCCCATTATTCATCTTCTTATTTTGAATCCCTCTTCCATGAGGTCCCTCAAAACTGTACTCAAAAAAATAAATAGAGATCTTATCATTTGCATATGCCCTAGAGGAACCATTATCTTCAAAAGATCCCTATACTTAGACTAGTTCTGGTAGTACCAGGAGCGACCCTTCAAAATACAGGATTTCAAAATAGTTTCCCAACTTAATATTTGTCATGAGCTTCATTGAACCTCACCGATTATTTTTAATCTCTAAATCTCTTGTGACCTGAAATTATAGAGTCATATAATCCATTTAAAACCTATCAATTATCTTTAGGGTAACCACATCTTGGAGATAATCCAATCTAGGACACATTTTCCCTATACCTTTCAAACCAACATTTTGTTTATACCCAATTCTAGTTCTCATAGCTTCCACATAAAAATCCACCTTGAATGAAATGTATTGACCTGAGACACAAATATCCTCAGAACCCCCTGAATTAGACTTGGAATTCACTTTTGTGATAGAAAAATCACATTTCAACCTATTATACACATCCCGGACATTAGGATCATCCATTCTTAGACAATACTCCTTCTAGAATGTAATGACTTTTGCTACATCACCCGACCACTATAGGTTAGTGGCCTCTATTATGGAAGAAGATTGTGGTTCCAGGAATTCATCACCATGAATCTCTATCAGACCTATTCAAAACACACAATCAAGGTCATGGACTCTAGTACCTAACCTCTCCTCAACACTCTTCTGTAGTTGATTTGAGATCCCATTCCTACACACAACCATCCTGTGGCCAAGATTATTTCATGAAGATAAATAATCAACCCACTTCTCAAAACAGAACATTTTCTTGTATCTTAATTCTTCTCCAAAAATGATCCACACAAACTCTACTAGAAAATGTGAGACATAGACTTCAATGAAAAACCTTTGAGAAATTGGGTGAAGAGAACCTTTATTTATAATATCAGATCATAAATAATGACCCACTAGATTCCCATGAATATGAATGATTGACGGATTATGATAAAAATGGGGATGTTTAGGAAAAATAATCCAAATATTCATTGTAGGTGAGTCATGGTTCATATAAAAGGCATAGGAACACTAGAATAGAAGGAATCATAAACCATTGTAGACATGAGGATCATTGGACCAAGGTAATATAAGATCCCTCTTAAAAGAAAAAAATCATGATATTCTAATTGTGAAGGAGACCAATAGTATAATGTTCTTTTTAAACCCAATATTCAAATAAGAACATGTCAAAAAAGTCACCAACATACAATAGTTTTTAAATAGAGAAGAAAACATCCAACTTAGAAGTCCTAAGACATTAGTAAACTTTGATGCTGATATATGATACTACGAGAAACAATCAAACAAATCTATAAAATTAGAGAAAAGGGATATTTTAGATAAGAGAGGAAGAAAAATACGGTTGAATTGGGGGGGAGAATGAAAGGGGTTGAACCCCCATGGAGGATGAAAAAGTTCAATCCCACTCCCAATGGGGAGGGACTAGCACAACCAACATCACCTCTAGGACATGAAGTGGGAGGAATTTTGAAGAAAGAGCATCCTATTAACCCCTGTTGATTGTATTATAGTTTTAATATAGATTAAAAACCAACATTTCTATTAGCTACATGAAATATTATTCTCACTACCAAATCTAAAGGAACTGTAATCCATTTTATATTAATATATTGAGTGGAATATATATCCATGTGAAATTAATAAAAATGTATTGTAAAGATTCATCCAATTTAATAAAACATCAGATCTCATCTATAGTGGTTGGTCATGAAAAATGTTCAATAATTTCTATCTTAAAAGATTCTGTTAATATATGATGTCCAGTGACCTCATGCCCCTATAATAATACATTATATTTAAAAAAATAACACACAAATGGTTTTTTTATATTTTCTCCTTCCTCATGGACTTTAATATATTTCTGAATTGATATTCATATTCTTATATCCTTATAGGGTATATAATAATATATTCTATGAGAATACAATAAATTAATAATAGTAATATCTAAATACTCTACTCATTTAAGTATATGAAGATAGTCGGTCCATTAATAAGTTCAAATAGTATCACTATAAATTCATTGTTTCCATACCTTGTATGAAAGGCTATCTTAGGTATGCCTTCGCTTTTGAACTTCAATCGGTAGTATGTAGAACAATAATCATTATTTGGGAGTTATTAATATCCTCATATTTGATAAAATAAATAATCAATAGGGGTAGTTCATAATTATTCTTAATTGTGATCTTTTTATTCTCTTGAAAATTATTCCAAATTCACATTGATCAATTATTTTCCTTAAGAAAAGGATTAGGTGCACCCCATTGGGATGCATGTGGTGGAATGAATGCATTATCAAAATTATCCTGTGTTTTATTTATTAATTCTTGAAACACAGTTGGGGAAAATTCAATATGGATTCTTTGACATAGAATTAAAACTGGATATGAGTTTTATTGAATAATTAACATCATTATTAGATGAAATACTTGAATATTTTTATGTAAATACATCAAAAAATTATTATAAAATATATATATCTTTGATGATGAGTTTCTCCTCAACCGTCTTAGATAAATACCATTTATGAATTTGTAGCAAAACTCATATGTAATGTCAATTACAATTGTATATTTATCCTCACACCTTTATATGATCATATGATGATTCAAAAAGTCAATTTTAATTTCCATGTTATACCAACTTATAAGGTATATTTATATAGAGAGATAATCAATGATCAAAATCACACTTAATTCTACTAATGAAAGAATAATAATATTTTCATTAGGAAAATTATTGAAATATTTAAAATGAGATTTGTAATTTTTGAGTGGAGGATAACTATTCATATTCCATCAAGATTTACATCAAATATTGATAAATTATAGGACCTTATCGGGTCTATAAGGTAGCCATTAGATTATGGAATTGATTCAACTATTTCTCACATACACCACATGTAAAGTATTGAAAAAAAATGTTACCTTAGGTTGCACATTATTTCCCCCATTGAACTACTCATTTTTTCTTGGAAATTAATTTATTTATTCCATTATTTTATACACCTAAATTTTCATCACCTTGAATCAAGACATTTACACGGGTTATTCTATGCACATTCTTGATATATATAAAGAAATATCTTATTTATTCCATGTTCTTAATTAACCTCCATTTTCATATTATTAGATTTGTTTGGAAACCCACACATGTTGAGGTTGTACATATTATATTTAGATAATTAGTTAGGAATAATCACAAGGGTGAACATTTCATCTACCATTTCATCTAGTTTTTGATAGATATGGTTGTTACATTGGTCATCACATTCTTGGTTTAAATGATTCCTTATTTATTCCATACATTTACTAAACCAAAAAACAATAGTGTAAGAAAAAATAATCATAGTGAGTAATTAAATAATCATTAAAAAACCATAAGATAACTAAATCATGACACTATATTCTCAATATATGGCACCAATGGTTTAACCTATGTCATCCACTATCATTTTCTGTTAAAATACATCATAATTATTTATAAAGAAAATGAGAATTAACCTATGAATATCTCCTCGGAGTGTCTATCTAGGTGTTTTAAATTAGGATAAATCATATTACACTAGTAATGGTAGAGTTAATAACAAATTTATCACTTTAATATATATCAACCCAAAGTGAAACTATAGCACAATAGCTTCCACATGACATTATCTTGGTAGGGGTTTATTTTCAATGTAATCCAAAAAATCACTACATTACCAAACCTTTTGGATTTTATCAAATCCCTATATATATCCCTATGTTTTTCGGAAAAAAATCTTATTTTCATCTAAAAAACTAAGTAAACCACCTTTGATACCAACTATGGTGACGAAAGAATCCCAAACATAGATATTAATTTATTATAGATGAATATTAAATACATTTCACAATAATAAAAGTTTTAGAAATTTAATTTTTTAGTATAATTGGATTCTGGATATGTAATCAATTTATTTTTTGAAAGATCAAAAATATATCAAACTCATTCTTCTCATATAGTAAACATCTTAATCATACCGTAAATAAAACAATTCATCACAACCTAGTGAAATAAAACCTAAGAAAGGAAGGCCTTAAATTCCCTATATGGGTAAACATGAGAGATACCATTAAAATATCATAATGGGGAATAATATAAGAATAAGGGTATGAGAAAATAATCCTAACATCATATAATCATATATTAAAATGCATAAATCATAAAGATGAATCAGTGCATAAATCATTGGAAGATCATATGACATGAATAATAAGAGAATCAAAGATAATAATTCATGAGAATATTACATTAGAATAAGAACCTGTCAAAAGAGAGTGTCATAAAATTAAAATAAAAAATAATCAAAGAAATAATTTTTCAAAGATATCTATCAAGAGAATTATAATATGTTTGTCTTGGGATTTCAACCTGTGTGCCCTATTTTGGCTTCGAATAACACCATATATTTCCTATTTTAGGATTGGGAAATCTCCCATATAATTTTTTACCTCATAAAAATTAAACATTACCAAAATAATTATAGGTATTTAATGGATAAAACTATCACATAGTCATAATCCTTTCATATATAAGCTATAATATCATGAAAGAATTTATCATCTAATCATAGATTAACACATGGAATTGAAAATGGGTTTCATAAATATTTTTCATCTCACCATATTTATAAATATCTTAACCTAATTTGATGGATAAATTCATAGGAATAACTTGTCAACAACATTATTTATTAACCACACTAATAATTATTTTCATAAATATTTTATGGAATTTGAGATATACTAATGTTCTACTAAGTGTCCCTAATATTTTTTTTTACATTTCCCCTACTAGCTCATGTCTCAATAGCTTTCAATCACAAACATAATCCTAGTATTTCAAAGGAATGAACTTATTTTTATAAATTTATTCATAAAGTGACATCATAACTCTTTAGTGATATTTTTAGATACAACACATTTTTACAAGAGGGATTTGATGATACCAAGAAAATTTAAAATCTATGTAATATGACATTATAAAAATATATTGGGTTAAATGGTTCTCTTAGATTGAACATATTCTTACGGATGATAGGTTGTATTGAAAAAACTCTATATATAGAGAATAATAATTATTTATGAGAAACATTGAGGTAAAACTCATATCTCTGTCAGATGTAATAGAATATGGGACTCCATAAAACCATACCACTTCCTATATATATATATATAGACAAGTTGATCAATAGATAAATATTCTATTATATAAGTGAAATGTATTTAATTCTTGGGTATATCAACTAAAAATATATATAATTATTCCCATTAGATATATTTAGGATTCCTATGACTAAATATATGGTGTCTTTTTCCCATTTTTAAAGTGTTAAAGGTAATGGTTGTAACATCCCCTTAGATATTTACTACTTTTCATTAACTTGTTCGTATACCAAACACCAAGATACTTACTCCACAACATATCTCTTAATTTTAACCCACCATAAATTCTTGATAACATCTCCATATATTTTTGTACATCCATTATAAATTAAGAATTATGGGATATTACCTTCATCTAACATCTCCATGATCAATTTTTGTATAACAAGGACACGTACTTTGTTCCTACACTTTATCATCCCATAAAAATCAAGGTTCAACTCAGGAATATTTCTCTCCTTCTTTTGAAACTATACATAGTCCTTTTATGAATTTTAATATCTACATGGATTTATGGATTAAAAGTAATTTGAGAAGGATTAAAGTTTTACCTTTCATGATTTCAAGGTTTTCCCTTTTAATATCCATAAATATCTCATCATTTTTTTCCTCATAATATATAAACAAGCAAGATCCTTTTGACTCAAAGCATTAGACACTTTTTTTACCTTTCAATGGTGGTAAGGTATTAGGAAATTATAATAATTAATCCACTTAAACAATCTACTCTATTTCATATTCTACTCTTTTGGGGTGAATATATATTTTTTATCTGTATACATGTCACAACATTCTTAAGAATGATAATTCAACTATAACTATTCTTCAAAAATTACCACTATAAAATCCAACTCATGATTAAGGTATTTTTTCTCAAAAACCATTAAGTGATGTTTGGAATAAGAAACCATCATGACATTTTATATAAGAATAAAACCTTTTACCTTTATTAATGCACCATTATGGGTCCCAAAACTTTTTCTACTGTAGGGTAGTGTTAGTAAAGGTTTTATATCCAACATTCTCTTCAAAACATAGACATTTTTAGGGAATTTATCAATTTAAAGGAACTTGGTTACATTTTATTTTAACATTTAATGTGTAGAATAAAATTCTATGAATTATGTCACAAAGAATTTATAATATTCATCTAATCCCTAAAAATTATAGATCTCAGTCCTATTGGTTTGTCTATGCCATTTCTCAATGCATTTCATCTTACATTTATCTAAAAATATAACATCACAAGTTTTCACATGCCCCATGAATGGTATTTTACTTTACAAGAATTCTTATTTGTTGAAATTTATATATATATTATCCTTCATAAATTTCATCAACACAATTTTAAATTGATCTTAATTCTCATTTTATATCTTTGAATTTATAATAATTTCATTTATAAAGACAATGAAAAATTGTTTTAGGTAATATCTAAAGACTCTATTAATTAAATCCATGAATCTAAAAGTGGGATTAATACATTTAGATTCCATAAATATAAATTCATAGTATCCACATATTTTATTAAGGGATATAAAAGACATATATTCACTATTATCCATCAGTTGATAGTATCTAGATTAAGGGAAAATATTCGATAAGTATTGAGATTCTCACAATTGATTAATCAAATTGTCAATACAAGGAAAGCGATACTTATTCTTGACTGTGATATTTTTAAGTTCCTAATAACCAATTAATATATATTTATCCACCATTATTTTTAAAAAAAATAATATTTTCACCTCATTGTAAAGACTGGAACTATTATAAATAAAATTCAATAATGATTTTATATTTTATTATGTAATATGGTTATAGAAAACACATGAACTTATTTTGTTATAACCATTTTAATTTAAAATACCATTAAGAATCATTATCATTGATAATATTAATGTTAAATATTGATCACATGATTAGTATATATATATATATAAGGATTTAACAAATCCAATTAACTCAAAAAAGGAAGTGATGTCTTCATCCAGAAGGATTGTATCCTATGAATCCCATTTATCAGAGCATTTGAGGGAGGTATAATTTGTAGTATTTTCACTCAACCAAGACCAATATATGATCCAATAACTTAATCATGATAGAAACTATTTATGATAGAATTTAAAGCTCATTGAGATCAAGACTCAAACCATGTTTTCCAAATGAACCCAGGAAAGTCTCACTGTCGCGCACCTTAGTCTTAGGGCATACACTGGTGTGTTAAAGGGGTGTGTATAAAGACCCTATAAAATTTATTATGTAAATTATTTTCTAAATAATAATGAATATATTTTTATTTTGATACTATAAAATGTGGATAGTATTTATGGGTAATATTCAATTAAATTAAAAAATATATTTTGATGGATTCGTGAATTTATAAAATAAATAATATTTTAACTAAATATTATTATTCAATTTTTTATTAAATATAAATAACCATATTCATTTTTATGATGTCAACTATAATGTTTTATATGGTTTAAAAAACAATTATTTCCATAAACCAATCAATTTCAATAAATCATAGTAATTATTTTTTAAAAGTTAAAATGAACATATTTAGAAAATTATTTTTATAAAATTAATATTATTCTTAGAATAAAAAAAATTGAAGTTATCCAATGGTTATTTTTTTATAATTTTCTAAGATAGTCAAATTTTCGAGTAAAATTTAAATACTGTATAAATATACTGTGTTTAATGACACCATAATGACCCAAAAATGATGTAATATATACTATAATTGGTATCCTCAAATAAATATATATTTTTCCATTAAAATTAAAATACTTTAAGATTTTTTTATTAATTTTATAAATGTTTTATTAGTCGTCCAAAACATATAATATATTTGATGATTCTAAATTTATTTCCTTAAAAGTGTGACTCAACTCCATATAAGAAAGATTCATATTTTAATAATTTATAAAAGTTTCCAAATAAAATATTAAAAAACACTATCATTTGGATGAACCCATGGGAAAACCATGGTACATTTTATGGTTTTGAATATTTTACTATATAGAGTCCAAAACCTCTCTTTGTGAAATATTATAGAATTCCCCCCTCTCATTTCCTATATAAACCTACTCAAGTCCAATTTCTCATCACTAAAAATGCATGTATAATTCCTTAATCATACCCATTATCTCTATAATCCTCTTATGGTTCCCCCAAGCTCTTAATAATCCCTTTTCTAGGTTTTGGTGTAACTCTCTTAAGGTAAGGGATCATCTCTTTCTCACTTTTATTCAAGAATATCTTCTATTTTATGCCCTTTTATTTTTAATTAATAACGATGGGGTATGTTTTATCACCTCTCCAACACTTCCATTATGATATATAAATTATTATATACCCATATATCTCTTATTAATCCCTCCCAACTACACCAGTTACCATGCCAAAATTTCATAAGAGCTCTTCCTTCCACTACTTTAATAAAGTTTCTTTATTATCATATACCTTATATTTCCAATTCCTACTGATGGGATATGTATTTACATGAAATTATTACTTAAAAAATGATTTCAAAATTATGATATAACCTTTTCATTCTCATCAACAATTTTATAAATTTTTAAGCGATGTCGTTAGGCTGCCCTAATTTCCCTGTGATTTTCCATTCCAAAGCTTTTATGTAGTGAATTCCATAACAATTTACTATTAATGGTGTTCAGATTTATAAAATTATTTATCATTGTATTGATTTTTGAATTTATTATTCCACACTCCCTTATCGTGGAATAATTTATGATGATGAATGAATCCATGTTCTATGATCTATCTATAAAAAATAAGAATGATATTGAAATGAAAGTGACGGGTGCACCTAAAATTATATAGCACCCCAATGTATTGGGTAATGTTTAGTATCATGATATTTCATGTATGGATAAAGAGTAATACTAATTCCTTTTAGTATTTTTTCAATAATGATTTGTTTGATGTTACCATTGGCATGTGATGCAGTGCTTTATGTTGTTTCCTCAAATATGATGTTGCCGTTATTTTATCATTCTATGTCAGGTCTTATCATTCATGTTTCAGATTCATAATCTTTATATTCCCCTTGATATGCTTATTTTATAACATTTTTTTACCTTATTCCATGTTTATTACCTTACTGGTATTTATAGATCACCCATTTCTTATGTATTTTTTCAGGTTATCCAATGCAATTTTATGTGATAGCATCTCAAATAAGTTTTCAATAAATATATTGTATACCATGTTTTAAGTTGTAATTTAATTTACCTAATTACAAAATAAACTATATTTAAAGATCATTCAGTTTTAATTAAGTGTAATTTTATGTAATAAATCATGTGTTAATGTGTAATAAAGTGAATAAATGTTATAGATGGTATCAAAATAAATGTTTATTTATTTTTGGGATTAGGGTTAGAAAAATATATAGAAAGCCTTAGGTATAATACTAAATATAAGAAAACATCATTAAATTTTTGTAAGTATAGAGTATGTAGTTTATAAAGAAAATTCATCCTTGTCTAGATACTACAATTGGACGTGCTTCTCCCATTGATGTACATAGGGGTAACAACTCTGACAAGGTGTCCCAGGCCAGACCTAGGGTAACTTCGTACATGAAAATGGGCCTTACTATAAACCAAGTTTGACACTACCAAACGATTTGCTTTGGTAAATTCATAAGATCATTACAACCCATTTTTATGGGAGTAAAAAAATATTCCCATAGTAGTATATCTTAGTTAATATATCATGGATGACATAGATGTAAGTATATAAATTCATTAGTTAAAGAAACTCATGTAATTTATATCTTATCCCTTAAATGTTTTTGGATTACCCATTTATGTGTTTAATTTTTAAATATACTCATCCATAATTTTCCTTTTATTCTAGCCAATGACTAGAAATAGTAGGAATCAAGTAAACAATTAATGTGAAAAGAAATGTGATGAGTAAACCAATGAGATGCCCATACTAATGGGGGCAGGAATCACACACTTCATAATTATACTCTCTCACATAACTAAGGTTCTGAATAGAATCTTAGATCTGGTGGAGCATCCAAATCCCCCTAAGATAGAACAAGAATCAATTGAAATATTTATATGAAAAATTCATCTAACTTTTAATGTGTCTTCTAATCTCGTAATTACATAATAGTAGATCAATTTCATTGAAAATATCTTCTTTGTTCTTCAATGTTATACAAAAGAGATGGTTATATTGAATTTTTATCATATGGAAGGTGAAGATAATCAATGGTGGACATTGATAAAGAAATATGAATCTTGTGGTAGATATCAAAGTAATTTGGTTGAAGGATTTATTAAAAATTAATCGATAAATATTTTCCTCACACTCTCTATTATAAAATAGAAATGGATATCCTTTTTCTTAAGCAAAAAAGACAAAAAGTCTATCGGGGTGTATGAGAAAAACATCAAAAAACTTTCATAGTAAGACTTAAACATTTTTATTACCCACGAATACAATATTAACCTATTCAATGGTGTTATAAATCCTAGTCTATGAATATATATATATATATGTATATATATATATATATAGATCTGAGACTTTGATAGCTATGAGAAAATTGTCTGTTCTTCCATAAAGTTAAAATAGTGATCTAAAAATCTTAGTGGTATCACAGGGATAATAAGTAGAAATTGGAGTTTAGTTCTAGCAGTCCAACAGAGAAATATAAGAGTGATACAAAATATCAACACCCCACTTGTCAATGGTGCTAAATGAGGCTACCCAGAAATTTCCAAAAGGAGATGAGGAGATGCTTTAGGTGTGGGAAGGAAGGGAACCTTTCCAATGATTTCTGATAAGATAAACTCACCACTTCAATGGAGAAAATGAATTCTCTAGTCAACCCTTAGCACATTTTTCATTTCTACAACTACAAGTAATAATGGTACATAAAAAACAATGTAGAAAAAAAGGGTTTTTTTGAGAAAACCAAAAACCTTCATGGTAGTATGGGAATTATTTTTCCATCACAACCATTGAGTTAGATCTCAAAAATGAAGTGGTGAAATGTATGCTAGTTACTCATTCATGAATATAGAATGTAAATTTTTATTCTTGTTCAAATCATTCCTTCATATCAAAAAACATTATTATAACTATCCAAAAACAACCACAAATTGTGGAAGTAGAGCTTTTAGTGAAAATGAAAGATGGGGAAATTATTACCGGCCAAGTATATAACTCCTATCTGGCCTATGTTTGTGGGATGAATTTTCCAGAAAACCTTATCATACTTCCTTTACAATAATTGGATGAAATTCTAGGAATTGATTAAATTTCCATCTATAGATCCAATATAAATTATCATGATAAGGAAATCACTCTTCGTATAGAGAATCGACCCCAGTTTCTATAAAAATTATTGGAGGATTGATCTTCTATAGCACCATCATATCAAGCGTGGATATTATTTACCTATAAGAAATCATATCTATCATAAATTATTGATTATACATAAAGGATCGTCTTTGAAGACATTCCTTTTGTGATAGAATATTCTGATGTGTTTCCTGAAGAATTTTCAGGTCTTCCTCCTAGTTGAGAGGTTGAATATTCAATTGATCATATACTTGGGGTGATCCCAATATCCAGGACTCCAAATAGGATGGTTGTTTTGGAAATTGAGTTACTAAAGAAAAAACTATAGAAGAATCTAAAAAAAGGATAATATGCCCAAGTGATTCATCATGGGGTGCACCAGTCCTCTTCATCAAGAAAAATTATAGGTCAATATGCCTTTTCATCGATTATTGTCAGCCCAATAAGATCATGATAATGAATAAGTATCCTCTCTCTCATATTAATGACTTGTTTGTTCAAATTTATATACAAAAATACTTATCCAAGTTGTATCTATAATGAGGATATTACTATGTTAGGGTGGGGAAGGAGGATATCTCCAACACTAATTTTCATACAAGATACAGGCACAATATGTTCATAGTGATGCCTTTTAGATTCACTAATGCCCTAACAATATGTATAGAGTTGATTGAAATAGTCTTTAGATATAACCTTGAATAATTTGTTGTAGTATTTATAGATTATATTATAATATTATCCAAAAGTAAGGAGAAGCATGAGAAGCATTTGAGTATTTTGTTAAGGACCTTACGAAAGGATAATATTTTTCCAGGTATATCATATCAGATTTCTAGTTGAAGGAAGTATATTTCATGGGACATATCATTACAAACAATGTAACAGATACCACATCATTATATAGACCAACATTTTCCTAAGTTGTTGCAAAGTATTTCACTATGTTCGTCTTCTTTTAATTTGGATACTTCCTACTATTTAGATATTTCATTGGGAATGTATTTTGATAATAACCCATATTAACAAATTTAAAACACCTTATAGTTTTCTTATGTTAATTTAACATTCCATTACTAATATATTTTTCATTGCAATATCAGGCCATATATCCAAACTTACTACATGCAAAATACTTCTTAGATTTGTTAAGTAATTCCCTAGGATGATTTTTACCACACTTTACACAAAATAGAAATTGAATTTTATTACCTTCATATTTCTTTTACTAACTATTACCCATTTCTTTCCATCTAGTCCACTTCTTCTGCTTGTTTTCAAAGTATAGGTGATGATTATAAAATTCAATTTCTACCCTCTTACCACATCGAACAAGTTTCTCATAACTTTTTAATTCACAAGAGGACAAATTCATTTGGTATCATGGATTCAATCCTAAGTAAACAAAATTAATTTTACTATCATGATCCTATATAATCTTTAGAGCATACCTTTCCAATCGGGTGAAGTTTTCTTTATTCTCGACCACACAATCTTTTTCCTTTTGTTTCAATTCAGGTAATTACTCTTCCATCCTAACTCAAACCACCATAGGAAAATATTTTTCATGGAAAATATTATTAAATTATACTCATTTCAATGCATCAATCTCCTTAATATCTATGATATTCTATTTTTTTACTACAACTAGTTATATTCTCTGTCAAAATGGTAAATATTAAGACTATGATTTTAATTATATGAACATGCTAAGGTATAAAAAATCTTTTTAAGAGATTTAATCCATCTTCCAACTACTATTGGGTCAGAAGATCCTATCAGTGCCTTCCTAATTCATCTACTTAATGGAAAACCATTATTAATAGAAATATCTTAGATGAATCAACATATTAATATTAAAAATATATATTATTTAAAATTAACCATGGAGTAAAACCCATTTATAGTATTCAATTAAAATCATTTGAACCTTTAAATTTATCTAAATCATGATGTGATACCAACTATAAAGACATTTACTTAAACATAAAAGAACAATAACCATGTTTAAACTACCTTATATGAACATATAATAACAAATTTTCAACCATTTATTAATAATATTTAGTTATTTCAATTGTTTTGAGTGCATTCTTTTCATGGTTTTCATGGTCGGTTCATTATGGATTTCCTTTCCGAATAGAAGAAAAACATCAGAAGTGGAAAGAAATGTTATTAATATGTTTTTATAATTTTAATTGAAACCAAATATCATTTTTTTTATTAATATATAATGAATCATTATATAAAACATTAATGAAAATGGTTTAGTTTATTTTGGAGGTTTTTCCAACCATCCGTAACATATATCATTTTATTTAATATGTAGTTTATTTTTTGCTTACAAAACATTTTAAAACTTATAACATGAATAGTAAAATATGATCTAACTATAATAATGGATTTATGTCTAGCCTTGTAGGTGGTAATGGATAATTAATTTGTATCATTAATGATGGTAGTAAATCAATACAACACGTAAAATGTTCTTTTTTTAGAATAAAAGGGAGAGGAGACATATTTTGATGATGAATTATTCCATAAACATGATAATATTATAATATATATAAGATAATGGAGTTGTTATGCTAGTTTGATAAGGGTATGTGAGGAGAGAAAAAGAAAAGAAAAAGAAATGAAAATAAAAGAAAAGAAAATTAAAGAGGATTTTCCCTCTTGAAATATTCTCCTTGAGAACCTCATTATGGAACTTGGTTTGGGACTTTTGGTGAGACCAGTAGGTCATAGACGTGGGTAAGTGGCCTATGAATGTAATTTAGTAGAGAGGAAACATTCTACAAGGATTTTAGGGGTGAGGATAAGAGGTGGTGAGTGGTGGAATTTCTAGTGGAGGAGATGTGTGTTTTTTGGGTTATTTTATTAATTGGTTTATTATTTTGCCTCAAGAAAATGAATAGTTTGATAATTATAAATAACTATATTTCAATAATGAATTAGTATTGATATTAGGATATTAAATAATTCTTACATCATCCATGAATCAATAATTCATGTATTTAGCATATACTGTAAATCACAGTATTTCACTATTCAACAAAAATTCTAGTATTTTATAAAAATCCCAAAAAGATCAAACTAGTAATTTTTAGATGTGTATAATTCTAAAAAGAACATCATTTTATGAAAATAGTTTTCTAAATATGATTAATTTAATTTTTAATTAAAATCACAATTTATTCTAAAATACTAATTTTAAAACTATAAGTGATTTTTTAACAATTTGAAATATTAATTAAGGACTCATAAAATTATCCTATTATAATAAGACAATAAAATATTAATTTATGAATATATTTTATGAAAGAAAATCATTTAAATAGTTAAATTAATTATATAATTATAAAAAAACATTTATGTATTACAAAAATACCAACACATAATTTATCATTTTAAAAACTTTTATTTACGTATTTTATGATATAAATATATCATATTTTCACTAATAATAAACATAATTTTTATTTATAAATTCTAATGTGAGGATACTATTATATTAGTATATATTCCTTGAATTCTATAAATACCACTTATTTCATTATACATTTATAATTAATCTAACTATTTAATTCCAGAATGGAAACACATTATTTTACAAGTACCAGGGATGTTAAAGAATGAGATCCATGGTTTTCATGGATTAGATTAATATTGATAATGATTTTTAAATAATTTATAAATGAAATATAATTAAATAATTATATTTTCTTGGAAGGTATTCATGTACATTTGGAATATTTAATGTGAAGAAAATTTCAAGGAACTAAAGAGAAGGCCAGTCAGTTTACTTGTGCTCACACTACCCTTTAGTGGATAAGGGTTTTTATATATATTGATTCAAAAAGTAAGGTGTTGTATATATTTATATATACAAAACAAATGTGGATAGATTATTACTCACTTCAATTATTAGTTCAAGAGTATCATTACCCAACTTATTACTTGGAATTAATAGAGGTAATCATTTCATTAAGTATATAGTGGAATTAGCTTTATGGGGAAAGGTTTGCAACATATAATTATTAAAAAATATTAAATTTTATATTCACCTTGAAAGAGTTGAATATATAAATGATAAGGTAGTTGGATTTAATTAATTATTACGACTAATCATCACATTACCACCATGGGATAGGAACATAGTGGATGATGCTTTTGGTGGAAATGTTTTTTCTATCTTTTTTATGATGAAAATTACAAAAAATATCAAATATTTTGTATTAATATAAGAAATAACAATAAATATCAAAGTAAAGGGGGAAATATTATCTTCCCTAGATGAGTGTTTAACTATTTATACACTTCAATATTATAAAGTATCAAAAGGAATATTTATTTATAAAAATGATGATTGAAAATCTTGTTGAATTCCGCCATGATTATGATGGAATGATAGTGTTCAAGAAACAAGTATGTGTCATGTCAATACCAGAAATGAAGAAGGAGCTATTATAAAAATATCATATCTCACCACTCATTATTAATCCTATAATTATGAATATTTATAGATATATTAAATATAATTTTTTATTGGGAAATATGAATATATACATTAAAGAGTATGTATCTCCATGCTTGGTATGTCATAATGTTAAGGATAAGTGACAACAATTCAATGGTATATTACCACCATTTCATATAGTGTAATGGAAGTGGGAAATAATCACAATGGATTTCATCATTAGACTCCCCAAAATATCTAAATGTTATAATTCTGTTATTTATATCATTAAAAACATTATAAAGTTAAAACATTTCATTTCTATGGGAGAATATTTCTCCCTTGATCATCATTCCAGGATATACATTAAAAAATGGCAAGGTTTTCTAGGAAACCATATTCTATTGTATCTAATCAATGTATAAAGATTATATAAATTTTCTTTTAAAGTCTTCACTATTATTGCATATATATTTTTGTTTCAATTTTGTGTTACATCCTTATATTAATGGTTGGTTTGAGAAAACCATTCAAATTCAAGAGGATATGCTAAGATATTTTTCTATAGATTTAAAATGTGTTTGGGATCAACACAATTATCTTGTTGAATTATTTTATAATCATATATTTCACTCTAACATTCAGATAAATCCTTATGAATCCCTATATTAAAGGAAGTTCAAAAAACCAAAATGTTTGGATGAAGTTAAAGAAATAAATATTTTGGTATATGAGCTAGATAGGGAAATGGTAGAGAAGGTTAGAGATTTTAAGTATCACATTAAGGAATCTCATAGTATAGAGAAGAGTAATTATAAAAATATATGATGAGATTTAGAATTAAATGTTGTTGATAAGGTATTCTTGTGTATTTTCCTATTAAATATTTTAGTGGGATTTTTATGGAAGGGAAATTTAATCATATGAAATATCATCCCTTTATGTATTCTTGATTAGATTGGGGAAGCTTCTTATCACTTACGTCTCCGACCGAACCACTCTTATGTTCATGATGTGTTCCATGTATCTATTTTGTGTAATTACAAACCTAATACTTCAAAATTACTAAAATCAAAGGTTTTACAAATGATATGTGATATTTACTATGGATAATAACTTGTAACAATTTTGGATCATAGATATAAATTTTGACGGAATAATACTACAAACCCATTAAATATCTATAGAGGAATACTAAATTTTATGAAAGTAAATTAGAACCTGAGGATGTGATGAACTATAAATATTCATATTTTTTTTATCATTATGATGATGAAATTTCAATGTAGAATTTAAATTTGAGGGTGTATAATTTAACAACCAATATTTTATATGCATTTGAGGTATTCAATAGCTTTCTTTACACACAAACTCGAGACTAAATAATCCCATGATATGGAATACATTTATAAACATTTTGATGGATTCATGGGTATGAATAATATTTACCCCATTATGAAATATATAAATTTATATAATTTTTTTTAAAAAATTAAAATCTATTGATTAAATACTATGAAATTATAATTAAATTTTAATTAAATCATTTCATGATTAAAGGAATTTTTTTAAAACAAATTAAAATTTCATGGAGTTTTTAATTTATAAAATGAAAAATATGTTTATGAATATTAAAATATTATTTTAATGAATTTTATTAGTTATTTATGAATAATTATCTATTTATTAGTTATCTAAACAATTTCAATTAAGGGAAAATCATTTAATGATAAAAATTGTTTTTTTATAAAAATGTTTTTATGTGTGAAATGTGTTTTTGTAATAATAAATAATTATTGATTATTTTTGAATTAAATTAATATATTAAATATTTTAACATTCATTTTACAGTTTTAACAAATCATGTTCAAATTTACTTTTATGCTTAAAAATGAATATGCCTATAATCACATATATATTGCATCTTGTGCGCTTATTTGGAAATAATTTTTTTCCACTTATTAAAATTGAATTTGATAAATTTGATTCCATATATGGAACCAGAATTAAAAAATATTGTAATGAGACAACTTTAATTTTTTGGAAAAAATAAACAGTTAAAACACTATACATTTTTTACAATTGATAAGGTTAAAACACGTTTACTGTGTTTGGGGAGAGGTTAAACTAATAGATAAATGTAATAATGCCACAAAAAATTGTATAATTTTTAGGTCTTGTATATATTGCAACCCATTGTATTATTTCCTTTTATTATTCGACTACATGGTTCCACATGCACAGGAAGATGACATAATATTTTAAAAATCATTAAGTAATTTCCTATGTGTCATCGCCCATACATAAAAAAGAAAACATTCTATCCTCCCTTATTCATAAAGTTTGAGTCTTTCAGATCATCCAACACATTCTTGAAAACCTTATTATCTTCCTTACATTCTACTTATAACCCTTGGTATTCTCCTAAGATTAATCTTTCAAAAAAATAAGTTTCAATTTAATAAGGTCTCTAAAATAAGTGGTATAAATCTCAGCAAAGCTCTTAAAATTTTATTTCATAATCAAAATCATATAAATAAATTGTATTCATCATATAATAATGATCCAAGTATTACAAAAATAATAATATTTTATTAAGAATTTTGGATAACCATTTTCCACCACTTTTCCATCAAATTGGAAGTGTGACTATCGCTCAAGTGTACTTGTAGACTACTACATCCACATAGCAATATGATTATTTTTTAGTAACTTACTTTCCTTGATGGATATAAAGATATATTTAATTAATATATTTTATATTTATGATATAATTATGATCTCTTGAGGGTAAAATATTATTTATATTTCCTTTCATTTATTTATAAATTTATAATGATGTTCATGTGTATATGAAGACTACCACCTACAATAATAGTGTAACTAATTTTTCAATTTATAATTCTGATGAATGGTGTTAAATATAAATAAATAAATAAATATATATAATGAATATACATGATATATATATTATTATGTAAATTTTATAATTGATGGATCGATGATGAATATGCATGTACAATAAAAGAAAAATTGAATCATACCTAAAAAATGAAACAGTTGTCACCGAGAACAGTGAATTTAAAAAAGATTTTTTTTTGAATTGGTGATAAGATATTAGAAGTGAATAATATAAGTTATTATAAGTATGAATATATGTATTCTCAATAATTATTATAAATTAAATTTATTAAATATGAGGATAGAGTTCTTGTGAAGAAAGTCAGACTTGAGGTAGGACATTATATTACAATTATATACCTAGATAGTTCATGCTTAAATTTACAATAATGAAATTATGTGATCTATATATACAAATTATTATTTAATTTTTATACTATATTTATTTCTATAAATTAAAATTTTTATATAATTTTCCTCAATCTATGTACATAAATATCTGAATTAATTTCTTTAAGGATAAATGACATTATTTCTCTCTTTGGTCCGAAATCATTTTCTATCATGTATATATTTTTTAAATGTTTTTTTATTAATGTTTTAATATTCTCTAATGACTGATTAAATTTTGATTTTTCATTTATTATTTTATATAATTTTCTTAAAATAAATCTCCTTGTTATTTTCAGGATGAGGTACTTTGGACTTTTTACTGAAGGTCTGAATAGAAATTTATTTTTAACATATACCACAAAAATGAATTTTCCCAAAATCATGAATTATATTTTCATTAAGGAATCATTTAAAATTTTCCATTTTAATTTTCAAAGGAATTTCTTTCTTTAATATTTTGGAATTTTTTTTAATAAGTTATTTTAAAATGAAAATGGTATTTTTCTAATGTAATATTCTCGTGATCTTTTAAATATAATTTTCATCTAAGATAACATACATTGATGTTAATTTTTCTTCATTAGGAATATAATCCAATGATACCATAATTATTCTTTCTATATTTGTTTACATTTATTATGATGATTTATTAACAAAATAATTTTTTTTATATTTTTAAGCTATGACGAAATGATAAATGTTTTTATTATCTTGTGGAAAAAATATGAATTGATTATGAATATTCAATAGTTTGATCTGTTATTTCCCTCCAATGAATTTTTTAACTATTGATGTTATATTATATCAATGGGTACAAATGAGGTTATCCAAATACCAAAAATAGTATATATGAGGTTTTCCCTAGGCTAAATAAAGTATGGGGGTGGTGATCTTAAGACTAACATGAGATAAATTTATTTTTATGAATTATTTATTAAATATTAATATAATTACTATTATGCCACACATTATTCCAAAATTTTATAACATGTTCTAATACCAATGTTATGCTCTCATAGATTATGTTATTCTATTCCATTATGATTCATTTCTTATGAACTACAAAGAACTATTCCGTGATTTATGATTATGATATATGAATTGATATGTATGATTTTCAAATGTTAAGATCATGTTCTCATGGAATAATTCTCATGTAATGATTTAGATTTGTTATTTACTTATATACCCTTTGATTACCCTTAAATAATACGATATTATACTTTATTATGTTTTATTTTCCCTTGACTATGATGAATATTTTTAAGAATTATATATTTGAAAAGGATTATTGTTGTTAAGAATTTAAGGGGATATTTTGTAAATCTTTAATGTATCAATTGTTTATGTATCCAAGTTCACAAAGCTACTAAACCATTCATTTTCAGGCATGGATGATAAGGATATGTAATGAATATAAATCTACTAATACATAATATTTATGTATGTAATGTTTGTTTTTCCACATTTAAAATAAAAAAATTACTTTATAAATAATAATATAATTGATCATTCAAAGAACCCAATACAATAATCAAATGAATAATATATTAACATCATGTTTTATTTCATCAAGGATTATTTTAATTTTGGGAAAATAAAACTAATTTATATCTTAATAAAGTACCAAATTTCTAATATTTCTGCCAAAGTGATGAAAAGGGAGTGTCTAGACAAATTACAGTTAAAACATCATGCTCAAACTTCTAATCCCACTAAATAGAAGTTATGATAAAATCCTATATTATGCGCCTAATTATATTATCAATGTGGAGAGTTGTATAACTCCTTATCAAAATTTTGAGTATAAAATTTTATATCATCCCAATGTTTGAGGCTCATGTTCATGTAAAGATGTTGAAAGAAAAATAACATGGTTGAATTGATGGGTAGGAAATATAATTAACTTGTAAAAAAATAATATATCATTGAGATATAAAAAACTATTAAAAATAATTCTTTATCTTGTATTTTGGTTTCTATGACTTTATCTTTTATAAAGGATATGATATTATGGATATTAAATATTATTAAGGTGTTAAAAAGATCTATACATATAAAAAAATTCAAAGAGGGATTGATTTTCTCATGGGATTATGAAAGTGTTTTATTTTTTGAAAAAATAATTTGGAACTATATTTTTCTATTAAGGAATAATTTTTTTCATGTATGAATAATAAAATTTAGAATATTTAACTAGTTCACCAAATGGTAAGTTATATAAATTGATTATTCAAATAGATGTTTAGTGGGAGACCATGAGGTCTTTATAAAATCATCACAAAAGAGGGAAAGAGTTTAGGATAATATAAATATAATAGAGGGATAAAGGCTTGAAGTTTTACTAAAGGGTGCTAAAAAATTAGTCAGATGATATTTGTGCTTCCCTATAAATTCATGCTCATCACTTTTGTGTAAGAAAACAAGTTATTCATGATGAGTTGATTATTAGTTATATAGATTAAGGGTTATACTGATCATGATGCATTACTGTAAGATGAAGCTCAAACACAGTATAGATAAAACATATTATGATTACTCGGAACATAATATTCCTGAACGATATTATTGAATTACAAAAATCGGAAAAATATTAAGCTTATTTGAATAAGTGATGGAACTATAATAATAATATATTAAGGTTTATGGATGTGAATTCAATAGAAAATTCAAGAGGGAATCACATTTATGTGAATTAAAATTAATAATTATTATGTCGATCAAGATGTTCATTGTTTTATATTCATCATTGGAAGGTAAATATGAAATACTAATTTTATAGGTGAGTTGAAAATCATTAACACTAATCCTGACAGAAATTATTACTTATTCAGATCCAAAATTCTTCAAAAGATTTTAATGGAAGTATACTAAATAACTAAGGAGGTAATTCCAAAAAAAAATTCCTCCCATTTCTAGTAGGCAAAGTACAATTATATAAAGGGGAGTACATCTCTTAAAAATAGGTTTTTGTGGGAATAGATATTTTTATATAAAGAATTTTATTGAGACCTCAAACTATATTAAAAATAAGTTACACTATTTCAAAGAAGGATCTACCTGATTTAAAGATATTAGATATTGAAGTTCAAGATGATAAAAGTTATAGAAACCTATGTTTTAAAAATCGATGTGTGTGGGTATAAGTTGTATTAAAATTATAAAGGTTTTAAGTAACATCCATATATTATAACTAGTGTGAGAAATTATATTCATCATTTCATGTTAGATAAGCGTGGGTTTAAATTTTGGGTTAATGTAAATCCCTTAAATAACCATTTTAGTTGATAATTTATTATAGTGGACAATCATTGACTCAAACATCCCAAGTGAAACATGGGATAGGTACCCAAGATGTTTCCAAACCTTATAAAAATCCATTTTCATTGATTACCTATTAACTTTATTTTATATGAGTATGAGTGAGTTTTAGTTTATTATTGGATCAATACCCTAACTAGTCTCATAGGTCAACATAAATTTAAAGGTAGTTGTAGAAATGAACAAATTATTCAACCTCCGTTTCATAGTGGTTTACCCATTCATGGGTATCATAATATTATTTTTTTTAAAAGTGTGATCAAATGTTTTAATTTATCATTACTGAAAATACTATGTGAGAAAACGATTTAATTGAATATTTCATTAGTTAATTTAGTATATTCTGGTTTAGTTGGTAAATGGTTGAATGAATTTTCTAGATTTTAGATATAAACATTTTCAGTAATTTTAAATAAACATTTATTATTGAAGAATTTCAAATTTACTTTGGATGTTTTAGAATGTTTTAGATTTGATATTAATTATGAACATTTTTTGGAGTTTGATTTTTTGTTCTAGTTTCTAATATATGGTTGGAGTTTTTTTTGTTATTATATAGTGATTTTTTAATCTTATATAAAGTTAAATACTTAATATTTTCTCTTTTTTTAGTGTCTCATGTAATACAAATATATTTTTTAGATGGGTTATTTAATATTTTATTAAAATACCATATGATTAGTGGTTTATAGTTAATGTGTTATTAATTCAAAACATTTATAAAATTATATTGGTTATAAAAGTCTGCATGTGGGATTAACTCGAACACATAATATTAATTTATAATTAACTCCTCCCTACATAAAATATTAATGAAATTTTATAAGAATAAATAATTTCAAAATAGGTGTCATGAAATTAATCCATCCATCTGTGAAGCTATATAAGATTAACTTTCTACCCATTTATAATTGAACTACAAGGATTTTGATCTATATAAGAATTATAATATATTCATTCTTATGTGGGATAATAACTAAAAATATTTCTACATGATATTAATCCATTAATAATTTGATATTTATGGAATTAATAAAGTATAATAATTACTTATGGTAATTAATTTTTTAAAATAATTAAGTAAAGATTTATTCAGAAAATTAATCTAACCTTATGGTTTACTGATCTCTTTGGTAAATCAATGAGATCTGAATCAACCAGGAATAGTTTTTAAACATTTATCTATTAGTGGGGATTCATGAATTTAATTACATAATTAAACTAAGCTAAAGAAGGTGATAAAAAAATTCAGGGATTAATATATTTTAAATTGGAAATTTAGAGTGGATTTAAAATGGGGTAGATGAAGAACTAATTATAGTGTTTCACCTATGAGTGAAATGGTAGCAAGATACTAGATCATTCATATATAGGATATACTTTAGGATATTTTCCTTTGATCTAGATAATAATGTGTAAATATTTTAAACCTTTATTTCTTCAAATATAAATTTCAATGGATTCCATCTATAATTAATATGTTATCAAAATGATTTTATTTAGTAGAATTATAATTAATCTAAAAATTTTGATTCAATTCATCCTTTTTTATTTATCGTGGAAGTGTGGAATATTTAATAATATATATTTTATTTTTTAGTTGGTTGTGATGAAGAGTTTTTTCAAGAGACATCTGGTGATAGTTCTACTATCATGTTTTCATTAATTTCATTCCATTTCCATTATTTATTTAAATTTATGATTGATTAGATATTATTTAAATATGGTAATGATTTTAATATCTAACATCAAATACATGATAATGTCTCATTATGTTATTGTCTATGGAATATTCATCTTTGAGTTTATTTTTACGAGAGGAGATGATTGAAACTTTGATGGTCTATTAAATTATAAATATGATATTCTTATATTTTCATTAATAATAATTTTTTTATTATCATGAGTGTATTTTCATCTTCAATGAATATAGTGAGTAATTTTTAGAGATGATCAGTTATAGTTTCCTTTTGGGTAAAATTTAACATTTCACTTGAACTGAACTCATTGATATCTATCAATATTTACTTCCAACTATATATCCCAATTTTACTTTTTAAATTCATCCTGAATTACATTTTTTATTCTTTATATTTATATTTATAGTTAATAAATTTAATTAATATAATCATTATCTTGTACACTTCACTATTTATACTTATAAATAATATAAAATAATAAAATAACACATCATTATCTACATATTTTAAAAACTAATTTCCAAATAACAATATTAGAGCGGGTTAGTAATAGTTTTTATTTATCCAGAACTAGATCAAAATTTGAAAACATTTCCAAAGAATAAATTAGGATAATTTGGAGAAATATTTAAAAAAATTATGGATCTAAAAAATATAAAATATATATTAAAAATGGAAAATAAAAAATTTCCCTTCTGTTTTTTAATAGAACATTATTGTTTTTCTAATCAGTATATATTTTAAGCCAATTTATAATACTCCACTTTTTTTATTTATTCTTTGTGGCTGTTTTTTACTATATTTTTTAGTGTTGGTAAAATAAATTTATTTTATATTCAATGAAAATATTAATCAATAAAGTTTCACACTCCCTAGGAAAACACCGACTACTATGTTGAACCAATTTATTCATGAGGATGATAAGAGTGTGGTTCTCTTATAAAGTTAAACATAAAGAAAATGAAAGACATTAAAAATGAGTGTTTTGAATTGAAATTAAAACATTATTCAAATTCATGTGTTTGGGAATGAAAATTTTAAGATATTGAGACTTATAGATTTTGAATTACCCACTATTTTGAAAAAACCATTTTTATAAGGTTTTATCTTAGGTAAAGAGACTATTAAATGAAGTAATTATATCTATTAATATATGGAATTATAATTTTCTACTTAATGAGGAATTCATACACTTCATTATATACTTTTATAATGTTTTTCATCAGTTTCCATTACATTGTTTGACTAAAGAACACTAAAATTGTTGGGTCTCCCATTTTATCATAAGATAAATTCTAGGATATGGTTTCCAAAAATAGATGATAAAGTTTTTGACATAATGGATAATTTCATTAATTATTTTGTGATGAAATTTTATCCTAGTAGAATAACTATAGAGGTGGGTAATTATATCAATGGTTTATATAATGATAGAGGTTGGTTATTTCATGAATTAAGCGATAAATATATGTTTCTTTAATGGTATTTTCCTCATCATCACGGTGTCACCCATTTCTTTATTGATACCACATATAATAGATTTACTCCAAATAACTAACCCTTGTTTCACCAATCATTTATTAGTTATTTTTATAATAAAATAGTTTTTGTGTTAATAAAATCTTTAATACACTTACAAAAAATTTTAAAATTATGTGTTATTAGAAAAAAAATTACAATGGAGTGAATGTAACTCTATTTTTTCTCAATAAACAAATTCATAGGTTGTTGGATTTTATATTAAAAATATTGAAAGGTTATCTAGAGAGAATTTTTCAAAATGTAGAATATATGAGAGTATAAGGGATTCATGTCCCAAATATGATATGCTAGTAAAGTATAATTATTATGACTAGTTTATTTAATTTTAGGGGTTGGTTATAGTATAATAATTTGAAATATTCAAATAAACACAAACTTGTGTATAAAAATCATTCTAATATTTATTTTTAGGGATCATGGAGTTGTCAAAATGCATGATGCCCTAGTTTAATTTAATTTACCTGAACTATAATTTCAAAATATTTCTCAAAATTCATGTTATTAAGGGAATTTAGAGACACTATGCATTAAATATTTAATAAAATTCACTCAAAAGATTTTAAAAACATGGATTTTAAGAAAAATTTAAAAAACTTTTAAATGTACAATAATTGTTTTTATAATTTATTATGTAAAATGGAATGAGATTTAAATAACATGGGAATGATAAAACATCATAATACAACAAATATTATTCTTTCAGAGAATATGATGGTTTTTTCTATAAGAAGTGATTTGAAAACCAAAAACTATAATAAAGTACTTACTAGGACAGGAAAACCTGGGATTTTGAGAGATTAAAAATTTACAAATCTATGAAATTTTAAAATAATAAATACGATTACCATTGTCCAAATAGAACTAAAATTTGACACTCCACATAAAAAAATAAAAAAATTGGTGTGGTATATAATCAAGGTGGATATGATGAAATTTTAGGCTGATGAAAAGGATTGGAATCCAAATGTATTACATAAAATATATTATTATGTGGGATTTTTTAATAAATTTTAAGCCAATAAGAGTAATATGAATTTTTATGCAACTTTAAATTTAATTATGGAATGATGATTTTTTAAAGAATAAAATTAAATAAAAATTATTCTTACAAATAAAATGTTTATAAAAAGATAACTATTTAAATGGGTTAAATGTAAATTTGAACAAACTTCCAATAACAATAAAAAAAGATTACCTCATGATATGAAATTATGAACATTCAAGAAAAAAATTTCAAATTATATCTATTCTCTCAATAAATCATAGAAGTCTATAAAAAATTGATCCATTTATGCAAATCCTGAATTTGATCCTTGATGTAGGAATCCATTATATCAAATTATATAAAGTAATTTTATTCATAGAACTTCCCTTCATAAAAACATTGAAAAAAATGATCATTACTATAGATCTATTATTTTTTGTTCTTTTTGACTTTAAGATGATTATTTTTATTACATATTCTATTAAATTCTTCTTTAAAGGCATTAATTTAGAAATTTATTTCCACTTTCTCCACCTTGGAGTGAAGCAACAAATCCATTAATGGTGAATGTCTAGAATCTTCTTATTACATGAAATTTATACCTCTATTATAAATATAAATTTAATCTTATGTAGAAAAAAAACATATATTGGGATTTTATAACTAGTTTTAATCCTGAATTCATGTTCATTTCTTCATTTTTATTCCCTTTCTGATCCAACTTCACTACCTTACTGCCCATTTTATAATCCTAAAATATAATAATATAGTATTCATTTTTTCCATCTCTAGACACATTTGATTATTCCCCATATTTTGGGGATCTATTAGAATCTCCACATGTAAATTAAAAATATTTCAAAAAGAAAATAATGTTTGATAGCATATATGACATGCAATAATGATCCTAAATGAACCAAAAAATGCTATTATTTAAACATAATCATTATAAACTAGCCATTAAATTTGAATGTATAAATAATATTAACTATATTATGAAATATATATAATGTTACAAATATATATATATGTATTATTAAATTACAATGAAATAAGTACTCAATTTTTAATGAAGACATTTTATTCTTAAAAAAATAAGTTGTCTTCAAAAATGATTTTTAAAGTTTTCTGTTAGAAAATATTAAAATTAATTTCTTGAACATTTATAAATTTTATTTAATAAAATGAATATTATATCTGAAATAATAATATAGAAATTCACTTTGGTTGGAGTTTTTTGTTTTTTATTAAATGTTTTATTTTATAGTGAATAATAAAAATTACTAATTTTTCAATTACTATAATTTCTTTTCATTAAATAAAGTAATTTAGAAGTAACATTAAATTTTGGATTTTTTATTTAAGTTACATATGAAAATTTTTATTCATAATAATATAATTAAATTTTTTTACTCATCAATTTTCCTAATTTTAGTATAAATTGATTTTTATAGATAAAATGAAAAAAATTTACAAACTATTTTTAAGTCCATAAATTTATAAATATTAATTTAATGAAATAACCCATACTAAGAAAATAATTTAGCTAAATTAATATATTTTGTATATATTTATATTAATTTGAATTAATATATTTTTAATTTATACTCATGGAGTAAATATATGATCATTTATAGCTTGAAAATGTTTTTCTTATAAAACAGTTTTTATAGGTTTTGCAGGATTAATTTGAAATTGAAATTTTCCTTCTCTATAATGTGAATTTTATAAAATGGAATCCATATTTGGAATTATAATAATTAATATTAGGTAATATTATCACGTTAATTTTTTTATTAGTTAATAATAGAAAATTAAAAAAAATATTGTACTGAAAAACTAAAATGGTAAAAGTGAGTAACCTTAGTGTTAAGTGGAATATATTAATTAAAAAATGTATAATTTTTAATGTTTTGAGTTTGGATAAACCATATAGAAACTAAAATCCCTTATTATCAATTCTATAGGTACTTGGCTGGACAGTGACTTCCCCTTATTGAATAGTTTTGGGTATTTACAAAATAGCCACTCCCTCTCAAATATAAATGTGAGTCTCCTATCGTTTACATGCATAAAAAAGAATTTTGGATCAGAATATTACATTCTAATATAATTACCCAATTCCTTAAATAATCCCTAGAGGTATTTTTTTTGATCAGAATAAAAGTCTAGGATGGATTTAGGTATATTTATTAATATGAGGTCCAAGGAAGAGGTATTGTTCCTAATCGAGTGTTTTTTGTAATGGTTATTCTTCCACATGATTCCTATACCATTAAAACATGATGATATAAAAAATAAATATCTAAAGTATAAATATATTTTATTATGTTAAAGGAATAACTAGCATCCATATTCAATTCCATCAAATGAGAAACAATACAATTGTTCATGTGTACTGCGTATTATTGCCTCACAAATCGAAATAATTATTTTTCCATCATCAAAACTTATAGAAGTTAGTAATGATGTATTTAGTTTATAAATTTTATATTAATTAAATATTTATAATTATTTAATTTTAATAAATCATATATTTTCTAACCTATCCATTCATAGAAAAATCAAAATGGTTTGTGTGTGTGCATGTTGATTACCACCTACATGAAGTGATGTGATTCATTTTTCATTACAAAATCACATTAAAGGATTATATAAATGTATTTAAAGAAATATAATTATCTTTATGATAAAATTATATTTATTAAATGAAAAAATAACTTATAACTTTTATCTGTAATGATCTTTTAAAATTGGAAATGTTACTCAAACATATGTACAACCTAACGTCTCAATGATTGTGACATGGTTCATTTTTCATAACCATTTTTAATGGTTTGTTTTAAATGTAAAAATTATGTGTGTGTATATATATTATTAGTCTAGATATTATGTAATAAATACCCCTTTGACCATGATCCATACACCAATTTCATTTTGAAATTATGAACTGAGAATTTTCAAAACACTAGATGTGGACAACACTTATTAAGTAATTAAATGTATAATTAAAAAAACTAAGTAAATTGTTTAATTATAAGATATTAAACCAATAAATTTTTCTTATGAAATATTATTATTGATATATTTTTATCATACCAGAGATGAAAAACATACACAACAGGTCTGCAATCGAAGAGAGGTTTTATTTAAAAAAACATTATTTGTTGAGATACATGATGCTTTATACACATAATTTATATTAAAATGAGTATACACTAAAATTTTAGTATTTAAAATCATGTATTATTAATATTCAGTTTATTTTTACTTCAAATTTAATATCTATCTCTCTCTTTGAGGATGTTGTTATTAATATGTTCCTTAAACTATAAGGGAAATCATCTCAATTTATTTACATTTATGAATATTTTAATATTTTGAACCCATTTAATTTATATAGTGTATATAATACACCATTTAAATTTAATATCAATAATAATTCAGGTTACATGGGATATTAGGTTTCAGTTTGAATTTTTATATACAAAGGGAATTGACATGAAAGTTACCAAGTGGTAAAGAATTGTATAACTCAATCTCCTTTCATTAGGATAAATTACTTATTCATTTTATTTGATATGATATGGCTATGTGTGTTATGAGCATTTATTATTTTATTTTTCATATCATACAAATTTATTTTGTCTTAAGTTTGACACCCATAATAAAATCATTGATTAATTCTCACCTCAATTATATAGTCATCATAACAGATTTTGTCTCAATCTGCCTTCATTGAGGCATATTTTATTGTAACTATCATAACATCATTTATATGGTTTGTATACTTACCTTTATAAATATTATTTCATTAATATATTTATATTATTTTCATTTATTATTTCATTTTATGTTATTTATTTTATAGGGCTTATGTATTAGATGTTATGAAAATTCTAAGGGTAAATTTCGTAATATAATTTTAAAAATTATTGTTATGGTTTAATTTCCATTAAATGAAGTTATTTATAAATTATTTAATAAACACTTTTCATTTCTTGATCCTATGTTTATTCTTTATATTTTTAATTAATATTGCATTTTCCTCTCTTTTGTACATAAAATGAATGAGAAAATGTTTTTAATATAATAAAACAATATTTACTTCTTCAATTGGAAAACCTTTATCTATGTATTTATGTTTTCTTTAAATATTTTCTTATTTAAATAAATGAATTTTTACCCATGTGTGAAATTTTTAAAGATTTTTTAAAAGTAATCGTTCTATAGTTTTTGGAACATGTTACTTTTTTGTGAATATAATGTTTTTTTATAACTTATACACTATATATGGAATTTACTAAGATCATTACCACTCAATTAATTTTAGATTACTCTAGAATATTCCATGTTTATTTAGAAGAAAATATTTCCATTATAATTTGAAAATTTTATATTTTACTGAAGTGATTTCAATGTGAAAATTTAATTTACCCCAAGGAATATTCTATGTAATTAATAAATATATTATAATAACTAATAAATTTCATTGATGTTATAAATTAATTCTAAATTCTATATATATATATATCTCAAATATATAACTATATTAATCTCCCATACATTGATTGTGTAATTCATGAATTGTTTTTATCCCAACAGTTCCTTTGTTGTGAAATATCTTTGGATTATTATATGAGGCATGATTATGCAACCCTTTTTATGTATATGTGTAATTATTATGTTTAGGATTATGGTTGATTCCATTTTATGGAACACATTATAATTAAAATTATATGATGGATGAATCGAGATAGTGTACTAATGAATTTGTAAATAATTTTTCTCTTGAGATGTTATGCATGGGATTAGAGAGTAAAACTAATACATTATGGAATATTTTACACCATGTGATATTGTTTAATTAGTTATCCTAGACTCATGTTTATATATCATAATATTGTTTTGATATATTTCCAATGTTTCCATGATCTAATGATACCATTTTATTTATGTTAATTTTCTTCGTGATTACTCATGAACCTTCTCTTTTATGATATCATATTTTAGCTTTGACTAACATGTTCTCTATCCTTAACATGTTTATTTTATTAATGGTATTTTATACCACATCTTAATTTTTTTATTCCCTAGGAAATACTATATAGTTTTAGGAGATCAAATGGATTTAGGATATAAATAGAGAATATAAAATGATTATATCATGATTTAATACCTTTTTAATGCATTATGAACCTAGTCTTCTAAAAAAATTATGCCTCACAATCTTTGGCCCATAATTAATGGATGTTTTTGTTAAAAATCATATAAAATTCCATAAAAGGATTGGGTGACTATATTTTATATCAAATAAAGGTGTAGTTTTTTTATTAGTATAATACATTAGTGAGAACCGAGTGGATAATTCTATGTATGGTAAAATGTACTAAACTTTTAGTAAGGAATGGATTAATTGGTCTATAATCTATAGTATCCAAGTTTAGATACTACAAGTGGATGTGTCTCTATAATATTTGAACCTAAGAGTAATAACATTGAAATAGGATCATTCGGATTTTCATCTATCTTCTCCTAGTGCACAAAAATGGGACTTACTTCACACCTGGTTTGACACTCTCAGGGGATAGGTTTTAGAGATTCATAAAATCCTTATAAACCATCATTAAGGATTTAAATAAACGATAATCATGGATGAACTAGAATAAAACTATAGTTTTATAAATTAAAAATAATGGAAAACAAATTATAGATCCTATACATGAATTATCATGATTGTGATTATTTTTTCTCACACCTTGATTTTTGGTTTTAGTTAATTGATGGAGCCAGGTGGAATGATTTTATTGGTGAATTCCATAGAAAATGTAGTCATTTTGAGAAACCAAATGGAATGATGAATTAAGAGAAATATATTCTAATTATTATAATCAATTATCAAGATATATTATTGTCAACATGTATAATAACCGACTTTTAAAATCCCTTAAGAATATAAGGATAGATGCTTCGATGAGCTCAGCTAGAGAATACCATTAAGGAAATAAGGTTTAATTCCCATCAAGTCAATAATTTTGAAAGATAAACCCAATATAAAGTCTTAAATGAACTGGAAAATTTCTTATGGGTGGAAAATAAGTTCATAGAGAAATGAATTGTTGAGGAAAAATGAGGAGTTAAATAGAGATAAATAAATTTCATCCTAGAGATCTATTTATTTTTTTCTGACTTATGTGTAGAGAACCTAGGTATTATTTGAGTCAATTATATCTATTAAAGATTAACTCATAGAATAATTAAGGACATATTTTATACTAATCATTATGGTTAATTTATTTAAGTATATATATTTTATGATTTTATTATAGAAGTTTTTTTTATCAATTTATTTTTCGTTATATAAATCATGAAACATCTATTGATTATGTTATTTTTTGGAAAAAAATATGATATTAATGTGTATCTATGGTGATTAATGATATGTATAGGATGTATGATCATATTTGATTATGGAATATAATTTCTTATAAAAGACGTTAGGACTGACAATATTTATTTATAGTTAAAAGCTATATTTATCTAGGATGAAAATGTGATAAAATCATTAAAATCATTAGGTTTAAACTTTAGTGAAGAATATTTTGAATAATTTAATTGTTATTTATTTATCAAATTATTTAAATTAATATTTGGGATTTATTTTTGATGATTTAGAGATTAATTTTTTCCCATGGCATAATATATTATTAATTTAGGGAATTATCATATCCTATGACAAATAATTTGGATTTTGTTAATGTCTAAAGATAGGTGTAATATCTTTTTATCTTTTTTTGGAAATATATGATATTTTAGAAGTTTATTTTGGAGATTATAGAATAAAAAATTCATATTGGATATTAATTCTTTGGATTAAGTTGTGAATTGTAAATTGATCGAAACACATTGAAATGATAAAAATATGATTATGAAAAAGAAATGTATCAAGTAAGTATATTTCCTTATTTTCTTAGTCTATATGGTAAAAAATTCCTCAACATTATAGAAAGGTTGTTGAAACAATAATTTTACCCTACTAGAGTAAATTTTTTGGAATTTAATTGACATCATTTTCACTCATCATAGATTACTGGTTTTTTGGTCGTTAACCTTATCTTGATCATTCAATTTATTGTGATCAATGATCTTTGTCACTCTATATCATTATTTCAGAATTAAATTTTTTTATTAGATTTATAATTTCACATCCCAATAATTTTTTCATATTTGGAAACCTATTTATGTGTTATACAGGATGACCTGCATATATTACTTTCTCTTTTATCTAGAGTAAGTTGTATTAACCCTTTATATGATGAGAGTTTTCAACAAAGGAGTTTTTGTATGGAAAAAATAGAAATATGGAGATCATGTTAAAATGTCAATATAGAAATTTATTAAATATAAAGGATTATAAAACCCTATAATATAAAAATAAAACTAATTTGGATAGAAAATATGATACACAACACCGAGCCAAAATAAACCATGAAATATTATTAGTCAAACATGACTGTTAAAACCTAGACCTTAAATTATTAGGTATGAATTATATTAACTAAATTATAAAATATTTTTAGTGAACAAAATAAAAGTTAATTTATTTATAAATCCATAAGAAATAACTTCTAAAATTTTAAGGAAGAATTTTCATTCCTAAAAAAACATATTCTTCCAAAAAAATTATTGTTTTCAGTGAGATAATATTTCAATTAATTTATTGATCTTAAGAAATTATATTTTATAAAATGAACATAATTTTTAAAATCAATATAAAAAAATTTACTTTGGGGTATAATTTTGGATTTTTCTGAAATGGTTTATTTTTCTGTGAATACTGAAAATTATAATTTTTTCAAATAAGACAATTTATTTTCATTAAATAAATTAATTTAAAAGATATATGATATTTTGGATTTCATAATAAAGTTAAATATCAACCATTTAATTTATTATAATATAATTATTTTCTTTTGATTCATCAATTTTCATAATATTTGTATATGTTTATTTTTATGCATTGAAACGTGGATTTATGTAAACTATTTTTGAGTGCATAATGTTTATACATTTTAAATAATAAAAATAACCCCTATCATGGATATATTTAAATCAAATTAATAGATTATGCATCAATTTTTATGAATTTAAATTCATATACTTGTTATTTCTAGTCATATAGTCAGTATAAGATCATATATTTCATGAATAATCCTTTTCTTGAAAAACTATTTTTGACCCTTTTTGAGTTTTCAATATTATATTGAAATATACAACATGTGTGATAAGAATTTGTAAAAATGGATTCAATATTTGGAATAATAAAAACTAATATTATGTAATAATATCAAATTAATTTTTGGTTATAATTAACAGTAAAAATAGAAAAAATATTTACCTTGGTTTAAAACTATAATTCTAAAAGTGAGTAACTATAGAGGTAAATAGAAAAAATATTTAAATCATGTTTCATTTTGACTAGTGGATTTTTGGATCCACTATATCACCTCTATATTTAATTATATATAAATTTTGGAGGTTCTTGGTGTGAGAGTGACTTCCTATTATAGAAAAGATTTGTGTTTTTATGAAAATTCCACTAAATCTTGTTTATAAATGGGCACCACCTCTTCAATCCATTTTTCACTTAAAAAGTATTATTGTTCAAAAAATACCTTCCAAAAATATCTTCCCACATCCAAGATTCCTTTTATTTATCATAAATCCAATCTATGAATTATTTAGGTATACTTTTATTGAGGTGGTCTGAGGAAGAGGTATCGTTCCTAACAGAGCATTGTTGTTTGATTTTTATTCTTCCACAAGATAGAAATATTATTAAATGATTATGATATAATAATTTAATCTAATTAAATATAAATATATTTTATTATATTAATCTAGTATTCTACATTAATCATTTATTTCATAAAATGGGAAATGAAATGATCGTTTGTGTGTACGGTGGACTACCGCCCTACAAAACGATGTAAATTGTTTCCCATCATTGCCTCTAATGGTAGTTTATAATGATGTATTTAATGTGTGTGTATGTATATATATGTGTGTGATAATTATTAAATATTTAAAATTATTTAAAATTATTTAAAATTAATATATAATATATTTTATTACCCTTCCATTCATAGATAAATGGTAACATCATTTGTTCGTACCTGTGGATTACCCCTACATAAAGCGATGTGATTATTTGTTCCTTACTACATCACATGGACAATATATAAATGTGTATTTAATAAAATAAAATTATATTTATGACATATTTATCATTAATTAATGATATATTAACACATAAATTTTTTTCATCATGATATTTGAAAATTGGGAATGTTACGTGAGATTACATACAACCTACAATATTAATATTCATAACATGGTTCATTTTTCATAACCATATTTCATGGGTAGTTTTAAATGAATAATTAATGTATCAAAATGGTAATTATTTAATTATTATTATTTTTTATTTGAGATAACATTTATCCCTTTGAACAAGATCAACACAACTATGATGTTTTGAAATTATGAACTGAGCATCTTTAAAACACCTGATGTGGGAATAACTAATTAAGTAATTAAATATGTGATACAAATAAATAAAGTCAAAAATTGGATTATGTTAAAGATAATATAAAATATTATTATGATAAATAATAATTTATATATGTTTATCATATAGGATATAAATTTTATACATGAACATTCTTGACTAAAGGTAATGGTTCTTATCTCAAAACATCCTTCATTTAGACACATGTTCAATTATACTCATAATATCATTTAAAAGGTGTATATACTAAAAAATGAATATATAATATCATTATTATTATTATTATTAATTGTATATAAACATCATCTTAAATTTCAATCTCTTAAAATAGTATTATATTACGATGTTTTATAAAAAGTATTATACTTCATCTCATTTTCCATTCATTGAGGCATATTTTAATACCACGAACCAATTTAATTTATAATAAGTATATAATTCCAATTTTAAATGTTATGTCATGAATAATTCATACTTAATGATATTTTAATATTCAATTTTAATTATTTCATCCAAGGGTATTTTACTTGAACGTTTCAATTTTGTAAGCAATATTATAACTCAATTTCTTTCACTAGGTAAAATTACTTATTTGTTATAATTCATATGATAATATTATTTTTGTTAATAAATTTGATTATTTTATTTTATATTTTTATATTTTATGATTCCAAATATTAAAAACACATAATTTGGTCAATTATTAATTCTCACCTCAATGGTATAATCTTGGTAACAGATTTCATCCCAATTTTCCTTTATTGAGGCATATTTTTTTATTATGCACCTATTCTATTTTATATGGTGTATATATGGCCTTTTCTACATGCTTAATAATGAATATATTTATATTAATGGAATTTAATGTATCAGTTTAATTTTTTTTAATGTTTCTTGGATTCAAAAGTAAATATAATGGTATGGGTTTATTTCGCAAAACTCATTTTAATTGGGATTATTTATGCTTGAATTTAAATTAAAAGAAATTATGTAGTAACTTTTTAATAAAATTATTTAATTATTTATTATTGGGTTATCCATCATATTCTATTGTAATAAAACCATTTTCCACTCTTTTTTATATAAAATGATTGAGAAAATGTTTTTAAGAAAATCCAAAATTATTTATGTATTTGGTCATAAATCCCTTTTTATCCATATCCATGTTATATAAAAATTATTTCAATAATTTTTTTAGTATTATAATATTTTTTAAATAAATTTTAACCCATTTTTTATCTTTCTGAAAAAAAATTTAAAATAAATCTTCTTTTCATTTTCTTAACAAGGTGTTCTTTGTGAAAGGAATTCATTATATTAACTTATACAGTATATAAATAATGTATGAACAAAATTAATACTAAATTAATTAATATTATTTTCAAAATTATGTGGAGATATTATATAATATTTTTACTAAATTATTATAGAAAATTTTAAATTGTAATCATGTGATTTTAAAGTGAAAAGGTTGTTTTCTAAAAAATATTACATGTAATATTTAAAGGAATTCTCATCAATGACTAAAACCTTTGATGTTATGGATTGATTCTAAATTATGTATATATTTCTCTCACACATATTCCTATATTATTCTCCCTTACATTTATGGGTTAAAATATGCATTATGTTCATCCCTAAAATATTTTAATTTTTAATTTTCCTTTTATCGTGATATGATTCAAAATTATGCAACTTAATTTATTTCCATAGTTAATTATTATATTTATGACTTATGATTGATTTCCTTTTTGGAGCACATAATCATGAACATGTTATTTTTAGTGTTCCTAGATATCACTTTGAATCATTTGGTAAAGTCTATTTATCATGAGACATTATGTACGAGATTAGAGATTAAACCTAATTGAATATTGAACTTTTTTTACCATGTGACATTTATTAGGAAGTTAGCCTTGACTCAAGTTTATGTCAAGTTATACATTGATTCTAAATTTCCTATGTTTACCTGATCTTATAATATAATTATATTCATGATATTTTCCTAATTGACTATACAGGAGCCTTTTATTTTATGATATAATGTTATACCTTTGACTCAAAAGTTTTGTTTACTTATCATGGTTATTTTATTTCTTGGATTTTTATATCAACTAATTCATTTATTTATTACCTAGGTTATCTTATATAGTTTTGGGAGATCGATTCGATTTAGGAGATCATTATAGATAATTAAATAAGTTTATTAGGTTTTATTACTCTTTTGATGCATTAAGTACCTATTATTCCAAATACATTAGGATTCACGATATTTAGGTTGTAATTATTTTTTATTTATATTAAAATTAATATTATAATATGTGTATAAGTTTTGGGTAACTATAGTTTGTGGTAGAGCATGGTATAGTATTTTTTGGATTAGACTATGATAAATAAGTGAGAATCCTAGGTATAGTTCTATGTATATGAAAATATCTTCGAATATTTGTGAATGATATAGCTAGTGGTTTCCAGGAAATTTTATCTCTATATTAAAATTATACATGGATAAGGATCAAGTAAAGTTGTAACTAGGGGTAATAAATATGAAAAGGTAACATTGTAATATTACCCAATTTTCACCTAGTACAAGGAAATGAGCCTTTCTAAAAAAGTTTTACAATCCTAGGGTATATTATTTTAAAATTCAAAAATTCTTCAGGAATCATCATGAAGAATTTGAATATATGGTTATATTGTATGACCTCGGTTAAGCCTAATATGTTATCTATTTAAAATAATGTCTCATGATTTTTAAATATAATAATTGATTTTTCGTTATTATAATTATTATTTTTAACACCATTATTTTTGGTTTTATTCAATGGATAGAACTAAGAAGAATATTTTTAATGCTAAGTGTGATAGAAAATGTATTGATTCAAACAAAACCTAATGGGATCATAATTGGAGATAATTATATTTTGATTATTCCTAATCCGAAATCACAAAATATTATTTAAAATATGTAACTTAACAAACCCTCACACTCAATAATAAAGAGAAGGATTATGTTTACTAAGAGCTCGAGTTGAGGAGACTATAGAGAAAAGAAGGCAAAATTTTCATTATTTCATAAATGTGGGAATGTAAACCTAAGATAATGTCTCAATAGAATAGGAAAATGTTCCATCTTTTGAAAACAATGTCATAAAGAAAATAATTAATGAGGATGAATGTGGATTTTAATTGAGAGAAAAAAATTCATCCTAAATAACTATTTATATTTTGTTGTCTTAATTGTGGGGAACCTGAGAATTATCCAAGCTAATGACCACATTAAAATTTTAACTCATATTATATAGAAGGACAAATGTTTTACCAATAATTTATGTGAAATTATTTACATATGTGTATATTAAAATTATATTGTTGATGTTATTTTATTAATGTTGTTTTGGGTATAATAATCATGAAACATAAATGGGATGTGTTAATATTTAGAAGAATATATGATTTGACAAATCATTTATGGTGATTCGGATCATTTATAGAAATTATTATCATTTATTATTAGAGAATATAAATTTTTTTATGATACATTTATATTGATTTAATTTATTTAAACATAAATATTAAATATATATTAGACGAATATGGGATCAAAACTTTCAAATATTTTAGTTTCAACCTAAGTAAATAATTTTTTAAAAAATAATATTGTTATTAATTTATAAAATAATCTATATTGAACATAAGTTGTTTTTTATGACATATTATATATTTTTTAGTAGTATAAAGATTTATTCATTTTGTAAATTATCATACCGTGTGTGTCACGACCCTTCCTCGGGGCCCGTGCCGTGACTACCCCAAGCCCGCCATCCATAGGCCAGGGGCTGGAGACTAGCACCAAAGGTGTAAATCACGATAAAAAGGGAAGAAATTGCCTTTATACAAGTAAAAAACACAATAGAGTATAAAATATGAAGTAAACACTAAGTAAACTGAGAACAAAGAAAGTGCTGAAAAGTAAAGGGGCCAGAATACAAACCCAACTGAAAGTACAGTACAAATGAAAAGAAAATATAGCAGTAATAAAGTAAATAAGTAGCCACCGAGTCGTCCTTCGGCTATCCCACCAGAAGGGTGGGTACATATTATCTCCTCAGCACCTTGGATCCGGCCGTCCTCTCCGTGTACGTCCTGCCAGATAGTCCACCTCTGGGTACCGTCCCGCTCTACAAGCCCCAACCACGATAAGCGTTGTCTGTTGTCTATAACCAACACAACATAGTGCGGGCATGGCCCGTGTAGGGGTGAGTATACGATACTCAGTAGGGACCCCAAGACCCCGGAAGGTCTCCCAGAATCCACAAAGGATATTACACAAAGGAAGGATACAAACACGAAGTATCAAGCAACTCTACTTAGGTATATGTCCATACATATACCTAAGTCATCAATTCCAGCTCAGCTCCAACACACGATCCCAATTACAACCCAGTCCACACAGGAAATCATAAACCAATCCACATAGGAAAACACAACCCAATCCACACAAGAAAACACAACCCAATCCACATAGGAAAGCATGAAAATCACATCGATGATAATGATTGAAAGTCAAGACTCAACTCACACAGGTATACTACTCACGAAGAGGGGTGAAGATGATTAGATGTAATCTCTGAATCATCTCCCCTGCTAAACCCACGTAGGATCCAAGTATTGAAGTCGTCGTTGCTGAACCCACATAGGATCCATGTACAGTAACCATCGCTGCCGAACCCACGTAGGATCTAAGTAAAATCATCATCACTGCCGAACCCATGGAGGATCCAAGTACCTTTGTCCTCGCTACTAAACCCACTTAGTATCCAAGTACAGTCGTCCTCACTGCCGAACCCACGTAGGATCTAAGTACAGTCATCATCGTCGTTGCGGTCGCATCCAGCTCTAGGGTTCCCACACATAGCATGCTCGATTTCTGGAGGGTCCGCTCCTCGAGTCAAAGATCAATACATCGACTGTCGCGAAGTCCAGAGTTGATGTATCCCCTAGTTCCGTCACATGTCGTAGGGGAAAAACCATGAAAAATGTGCCCAAGTCATAGAGGAAAAGACGACCAAGCCATTTTTCTAAAGTACACAACGTGTAGGTAAGTGATACACACCATGTCATCAGACATCGGGTACTGCCTGTGTGAAACAACCTATGTTGTAGGGCTGGTCATGTAGATATGTAAGTACACTACGTGTGGTATGGTTACAAGCTCTGTTAAAACCTCTAGGGTCGGTTCCATGTGTGCTGGCCATGCCTAGCCGTTTGGTAGAGTACATGCCCGTGTACTGCACCCCGTGTCCGTGTATTTCCGGGATACACACCGAGTCATCACGAAGCTGCTTCTACCATGGTGAAGGAAGTACACGCCGTGCCTCTTGTCCATGTGGTTCTGCCCGTGTCCGTGTATCTCCCAGATTACATGTCCCGCCTCACGAAGCCGCTTCTGCCTTTCAATGAAGTGAATACACGCCGTGTATTGTTGTCTGTGTCTGTGTATTTTACCTGAATACACGCCATGTCCATCGAAGCCTCCTATGAAAAATAGTGTGGAAATTACACGTAGTGTGTATAGGGTCACACACAGTGTGTTACTTTTCTAACATCTGAAACAGAATCCACAATACTCTTTGACTACACGGTGTGTGCTTCTGGAGTATACGTCGTGTATTCTAGAATTTTCCAGAAACGACGCCTTTGGCCAGTATGCCTTCTGAGGTGTCCATTCTTTATTCCGATGATCCAATTTCTATGAAACTTCCAATTCTAGGTCGCCCTGATGCTATGAGGTCATTTTTGATGTTTTTGGGCCTCTGTTCTGCTCTAAAAACATAACTTGATTGACCGCTCATGAACTGTAGGAGAACACCATACAACAACGAGAATGACGGAGGAATCAGACCATGTTAGTTTGTTCTAGTTCTTTCCGCATTATTCCAATATCAAGTGGTTTTATGAGAAACAAAAACATGGAAGGTAAACCAACGTTGCTCAATCAAAACACACCCCTACCCTGATGGAAGTTTGTGGTCATCAAGCGCCACGGACGTTGGCATCGTTTCCATCATTGTCGGCATCTACTCCCTTTTCGTGAAGGAAGAAGAGGATGGAGAAAACCGGAACCGCAGAGTCGACATTCTTCGTCGGAGAATTAGTGTTCTTCGTTGAAGTGGAGACGTTCTTCGTGAGAAGATGAAGTTCTTCAAAAACTAGAGCTCTCTCTCCTCCAATCCCCAACACAATAAGCTAACCAAAATAAAATAAGGTTCTCCTTATTTTATTTAACTTTCCCAAGAATTTCAAAATTTAAAATTTCAAAACACTAGATCAATTAATTGAAGAGGTTTGTTAGCAAGATTAAAGTGGAGAGAGGAGAGAGTTACACAATTAAAGGATACTAATTTAATGGAAAGTTTCCATGTATTTATCGTGGGAGTTCAAAGGGGTTAAGGGTTATGGAATGTGAAAATATGGGGGCTCATGTGGGCCCCACCTCCCTCATAACCACACATGGGAAGTTGGGTGGTAGTGGACCCCACCAACAACTTCCCATGAGAGAGTTTAACTTCCAAGGACAATAAAATAAATTTGTACACAATTTTATTTACTTCTCACTTAAAACCCAAAATCTAACTTCTTCTCCCGAGAAAACGCATCAACGATAAAAGTCATCTTAAGAAAATACCGGCGCTGCGAGTTCATTGGTGCCCTTAGATTTAAATTCTGAGCACTGGTTCAAAAGATAGAAAAATCCACTCGTTTGTTTACTGAACGTACCTGAGCTAAACTTTGGAAATTGATTCTGGGCACACTGGGCCTCAGAATCAGGTGCCGTCAGAAACTGTGTACTCGTAAAATCCCAAATAATTTAAGAAAAAAAGTACTTGAAATTTACGGGTCTTTACATTACTCCCACCTCATGGATTTGCATCCCCATAAAGATACATCAAAACTAGGGAAACAAATGAGGGTACTGTGCACGCATCTGAGCCTCCTACTCTCATGTGCTCTCTGGGAGGTTCCCGTGCTTCCACCTGATGCGCACTAGAGGAATCGACCGTCCATGTAGGACTCACTCCTGTCAATCCTTGATCTCCACTGGGACCTCCACAAATGTTTCCCCGTCATCGATGTCCAGATCTCCATGATCAATGATATGCGTCGGGTCGTGCACGTATCTCTTCAGCTGGGATACGTGGAAGACGTCGTGCACCCGATGCAACTAAGGTGGAAGATCCAGGTGATAGGCCACCTCACTTATCCTGCTGAGAACCTAGATTGGTATGATGAAGCGTAGAGATAACTTGCCGCCCCGACCAAATCTCTGTAATCCACGTCAAGGTGAGACCCGTAAGAAAACGTGGTCACCAGCCTCGAACTCTAGTGGTCTCCGACTCCTATCAGCATAAGACTTCTGTCGGCTTTGAGCAGTCCTCATCTGCCCCTGGATGATCTGTACCTTCTTCATCGTGGCCTGGACCATCTCTGGTCCTACAAGTGCTGACTCCCCAGGGCCTGTCCAGCACATATGTGATCTGCAAGGTCGGTCGTACAATGCCTCGTATGGTGCCATCCCGATGGTGGAGCGGTAGCTCTTGTTGTATGCAAACTCTACCAAGGGTCGGTGATCCTCACAGCTACGACCAAAGTCTAGGACACATGAACAGATCATGTCCTCGAGAGTCTGAATGGTCCTCTCCATCTGGCCATCCGTCTGAGGGTGAAAGATGGTGCTCAGGCGTAGCTGCATCCCAAATGCCTTTTGAAACCCCTTCCAAAGCCGAGAAGTTATGTGAGCGTCTCAATCGGAGACGATGGAGGATGTCACACCATGAAGCCGTACGATCTCCTGAACATAGAGGCATCCCAAGATCTCTACTGAGCCCTGCTCTCTAATGGGTAATAAGTGGGCCAACTTGGTGAGTCGGTCGATAATCACCTAGATGGAGTAGTTTCTTCTGGAAGTACATGGAAATCCCATCACGAAATCCATAGATATCCCATCCCACTTCCACTCCGGGACCTCTAAGGGTTGTACCATGCCTGCTAGTACCTGGTGATCTGCCTTCACCTACTGGCAGGTAAGGCATCGTGAAACGAACTCTGCCACAACCTTCTTCATACCCGGCCACTAGTGTTGTCGCCTGAGATCCTGGTACATCTTCACTACTCCTAAATGTACCACCAATGGGGAAGTGTGAAACTCTCTTAGAACCTCCTCCTGTAATGCAATTGGGACTATGGTACGTCCTCTGAAAAGGATAACGTGCTCTCCACCTTCAGAAAATCCATCAGGTGCCATCCCTGAAGATACCTGAGCGCATCACACATCACACCTCACAGTCAACGTCCACATGAGGTGCCTCTCTGACCTGCTGAAGTAGTGGTGGAGTGACTGTGAGGAACTGTAGGAAGGTTGCCCCATCTCTATCCATGAAGGATATTTGCAACGCGGCTAGCTGCTCTGTCGCCTCTCCAAGTAGCTGAATGCCCAACCTCCTGCTGAGAGAATCCGCTACTATGTTCCCATTCCCATGAGTATAGACTATCTCAAAGTCATATTCTTGGAGGAACTAGAGCCATCACCATTGTATCATGTTTAGGTCCTTCCACGAGAAGATTTACCTGAGACTCTGGTGGTAAGAGTAGACTGTAAAATGCTTTCCCATCAGATAGTGCCACCACATCTTTAAGGAGAACACCGCTGCTGCTAACTCTAGGTCATGGGTAGCATAGTTCTGCTCATGCTGCCTCAACTATCATGAACCATATGCGATCACTACTTGCTCCTGCATTAGGACACACCCTAGTCTGTTCCCTGATGCATCACTGTAAACTACGTACCCTACGCCCTCATCCAGTAGCCTCAAGATGGGTGCACTGGTCAATCTCTGTCTTAGCTCCTGGAAGTTCTGCTGACAACTATATGAACACATGAAGGTTTTCCCCTTCTTTGTCAAATCCGAAAGCGGTGCTGCAACTATGGAGAAGTCTGGCACAAATCTTTGATAGTACCCAGCCAGACCTAGGTATCTCCGCACCTCCGTCACGCTCCTGGGTGGCTCCCAAGCTAGCACTGCCTCGATCTTCGTAGGATCCACCGCAACTCCCGCCTCAGAGATGACGTGTCCCTAGAAGTGGACCTCTCAAATCTAGAACTGACATTTAGAGATCTTACCATAATGCTGGTGTTCTCGGAGTGTATCCAGTATAACCTGCAAGTGGTAAGCGTGCTCCTCCTTAGTAGTCGTGTAAATCAAAATGTCGTCGATGAAGACTACGACAAATAAATCGAGGTAAGGCTGGAATATCCTGTTCATGAGAATCATGAACACTGTTGGTGTGTTGGTTACGCTGAATGACATAACCAAGAACTCATAGTTGTCATACCGACACCTGAAGGTCGTCTTCTGCACATCCTCATCTCGAACTCTGAGATAATGATAACCTGAACTGAGGTCTATCTTCGAGAACCATCGTTCTCCCTTGAGATGATCGAAGAGGTCATAAATCCTCGGAAGTGGATACTTGTTCTTCACAGTCACCTGATTCAGGTGACGGTAGTCGACACACAGTCACAAGATCTCGTCCACCTTCTTGGCGAACAAAATCGGGGAAGCCCAGGGTGAAACACTGGTTCGAATGAATCCATTTCCCTGCAAGTCCTCCAGTTGTACCCATAGATCTCGAAGCTCAGGAGGAGCCATCCGATATGTTGGAGTAGATATTGCGGATGTCTTGGGGTACAAGTCAATATAGATGTCTACCTCTCTGCGAGGAGGTAGTCCTGGAACGTCGTCAGGAAAAACATCCGCATACTGATCCACCAATATAGGAAAACTTGGACTCCGCACATCAACTGCACCTAGGATGAGACTATCCAACTGATGAGTGATCAGTTTTCCTCTCCTATTTTTGAGTCCATCCTATGTTGCAAAGGCTCCCTTATCATTGGTGAAGGTGAACCTGCTCCCATCGGTACAGACTCACCGCACCTTGCACCTAATACAGTTGATCTGAGCATGGACTGTAGATAACCAATCCATGCCCAAGATGACGTCGTAAGGCCTCGGCGCCGCTACAAGAAGATCCCAGCCAAAGCTCTTGCCTCCTAGAGTAATCTCACACTGCCGAAACCAGTGCGTAATCATCCAGTTTACTCCAGTAGGAGTCTCTAGCTGTAAGGATAGAGCCAACGACTGTGTTGGAATCTCCGAGCTCCGAAAAAGGGCAGCGACAGTGAAGGAATGACTCGCTTGATCTGAAGAAAAGGTGGAGTAGACATAGATAGTACCTCAGATCATCTCAGGTGAGTCGTGGTCGTAGGACTCCACATGCCTGAAGCTGAGCCTGCCTCTGACCCCCAGCTCCCTGCGGTTGGGGTGGACCTCCTGGTGGTGGTGGTGGTAGAGCCACAAAGCGTCTCCCACCTCCTGCTGCCCAGCCATCTCCTCTACCTCGTCTGCCTGCTCCCTGCGTACCACCACTGTCAAACCTCTGCCTCTGCCTAGGTGGTCCCTCAACCGTCTTCTGCTCCTTTTCATGGCGGGTCGAGCAGTCACGAGCCATGTGGCCCTGCCCGCCACATGCATAGCACTGTCTGCCTCTCGTTTGACTGGCTCTGCTGCATGTGCCCCGCACCTCCGAACCAGTATCTTGAGGTTGTCCACCTGATGGTCTGGTCCGCTTGGACCTCTGCGATGTCTGTCTACTGCCGGATGTAGAAGACTCCGCTATGTGTCGCCCTACGGTAGGTCTCGCTGCTGGTGTAGGATCAGCAAGAAAGCTCTCCACAAGAAGGGCTCGCTCCAGGGCTCTCTCTCTCCTCCTGAGAGAGATAATCGATTCCCTGATCTCATGCCTCAGTCCCTGCTCGAAGGTCTGGTCCCGGAAGAATGGGTCATATACCATGTCCTTGGAGTAGCATGAGAGATCAATAAATCTCGCCAAGTACTGGGCTACTGTCATGCTGCCCTACCGCAGCTCTAGTAGCTCCTGAATGCGCACCGCACGAAGGGAGTCTGGAAATAATTCCGAGCGAAAAAGGCTCTCGAAGTCCAAACAAAGTAATGATGCCTCATCGTTCACCTGGAGCATTAGGCTCCACCATATACCTACTGCTGCGTGCAGGAGACTCGCCGCAAGGATAACCATGAAGTCAACTGGTGTATCTACTAATCTGAAGACTCGAACAATAATCTCCAGTTAATCCTCAGCTGCCTGAGGTTCCATCTCCCGTGGAACCTGGGCGGTCTTTGACCCCGAAACTCGTGCAGTGCACTTAGGCGACGTGCACTCTCAACTGCTGGGGCTGGTGGCATCGGTGGCTCGGCGGGTAGAGGTACCGCCGGTGCCTCTGCTGTAATGGGGCCCTGCACCGAGTCCTCATCGCTCGGTGGGCTGCCATCTCGCACAAAACTCGGAACCCTAGCTGGCTGCCGTCGTGGGGCCATCCTGAAAAGAAACAGGTGTGCCACGGTTAATACAGTATACCTAGTGAGCTGACACAAAGTAATCAAAAAGAAAAATTTGAAACACACATGCAATCAATGTTTTCGTGCACTGAGTCGGAAATCAGAAGTCAGGGTCCTGGTGTATAGATACGTCGGCCACAACACCAACACTGGACTCCCTGGACTAATAACCACACTCAATACCTTTCACACTATTACTTCACATAGAATAAATTATCAGAGTCCTGTGTTCTGTGGTAGAACCGACTCCTCTGAAACCAATTTGTCACGACCCATCCTCGGGGCTCGTCCCGTGACTACCCCAAGCCCACCTTCCATAGGCCAGGGGATGGCGACTAGCACCAAAGGCATAAATACCGATAAAAAGGGAAGGCATTTCCTTTATAAAAGTAAAGAACACAACAGATTATGCAAGCTGAAGTTAACAATAAGTAAACTGAGAACAAAGAAAGTGCTAAAAAGTAAATAGGTCAGAATACAAATCCAACTGAAAGTACAGTACAACTGAAAAGAAAATACAGTAGTAATAAAGTAAATGACCAACCACCTAGTCTTCCTTCAGCTATCCCAACTGAAGAGTGGGTATAGATGATCTCCTCAGCTCCTCGGGTCCGGTCGTCCGCTCCGTGTACGTCCCGCCTGATAGTCCACCTCCGGGTACCGTCCCGATCTACAAGCCTCAACCATGATTAGCGCTGTTCGTCGTCTGCATCCAACACAATGTAGTGTGGGCATGGCCCATGTAGGGATGAGTATATGATACTCAGTAGGGTCCCCGAGACCCCCGAAGGTCTCCCAGAATCCACAAAGGATATTACACAAAGGAAGGATATAAACACGAAGTATCAACCAACTCTACTTAGGTATATGCCCATACATATACCTAAGTCATCAATTCCAGCTCGACTCCAACACACGAGCCCAAGTACAACCTAGTCCACACAAGAAAGAATAACCCAATACACATCGGAAAACACAACCCAATCCACACAGGAAAGCACAACCCAATGCACACAAAAAAGCATGACAATCACATCGATGATAATGATTGAAAGTCAAGACTCAGTTCACACAGGTATACTACTCACGAAGAGGGGTGGAGATGATTAGATGTAATCTCTGAATCATCTCCCCTGTCGAACCCACGTAGAATCCAAGTATTGAATTCATCACTACCAAACCCACGTAGGATCCAATTATAGTAACCATCGATGTCGAACCCACGTAGGATCCAAGTACAATCTTCATTGTTGCCGAACACACAGAGGATCCAAGTACAGTCGTCCTCACTGCCGAACCCACGTAGGATCCAAGTATAGTCTTCCTCGCTGCAGAACCCACGTAGGATCCAAGTACAGTCTTCATCGTCGTCGCGGTCGCAGATAGCTCTAGTGTTCCCGCACACAGCATGCTCGATTTCCAGAGGGTCCTCTCCTCGATTCAAAGATCGATACATCAACTGCCACGAAGTCCAGATTTGATGTATCTCGTAGTTCTGTCACACGCCGTAGGGTAAAAACCGTGAAAACCGTGCCCAAGTCATGGAGGACAAGATGACCAAGCCATTTCTCTAAAGTACACGGCGTGTAGGTAAGCGATACACGCAGTGTAATTATACACAGGGTACTGCCTGTGTGAAACGGCCCGTGTCGCAGGGCTGGTCGTTTAGAAAAGTAAGTACATGGCGTGTGGTATGGTTACACGTTGTGTACAAACCTCTTGGGTCGGTTCCATGTGTGCTGGCCATGCCTGGCCGTGTGGTGGAGTACATTCCCGTGTTCTCCACCCCATGTCCGTGTATTCCCAGGATGCACACAGAGTCACCATGAAGCCACTTCTGCCATGGTGAAGGAAGTACACACCGTGCCTCTTGGCCGTGTGGTTCTACCCGTGTTCGTGTATCTCCCATATTATATGCCGAGCCTTGTGAAGCCGCTTCTGCCTTTCTATGAAGTGAATACATGCCGTGTTACTTGGTCGTGTATTGCTGTCTGTGTCCGTGTATTTTCCCTGAATACACGCCATGTCCATCAAAGCCTCATTTGACAAACAGTGTGTAAAGTACATGCCGTGTGTATAGAGTCACACGCCGTGTGTTAATTTTCTAATGTCCGAAACAGAAGCCATAGTAGGCTTTTACTAAATGGTGTGTGCTTCTAGAGGACACGCCGTGTATTCTGGAATTTTCCAGAAACGACGCCTCTAGCCAGCACGCCTTCCGAGGTGTCTGTTCTTTGTTCTGCTGATCCGATTTCTATGAAACTTCTTCTTCTAGGTCACCCCAACGCTATGAGGCCATTTATGATGTTTTTGTGCCTCCGTTCGGCTTCAAAAACATAAATTGATTCACCGCTCATGAACGATAGGAGAACACCATACAACAACAAGAACATCGGAGGAATCAGACCATGTTAGTTTGGTCCAGTTCCTTCCGCATTAGTCCGATATCAAGTGGTTTTATGAGAAAAAACAACATGGAAGGTAAACCAATGTTGCTCAATCAAAACACACCCCTACCTAGAAAGAAGTTTGCGGTTATCAAACACTGTAGGCATTCGCATCATTTCCGTCGTCGTCAGTGTCTCCTCCATTGTCATGAAGGAAGAAGAGGATGGAGAAAACCAGAACAACTGAGTCGACGTTCCTCATCGGAGAATTATCATTTTTCATTGAAGTGGAGACGTTATTCATGGGAAGATGAAGTTCTTCAAAAACTATGGCTCTCTCTCCTCCAATCCCCAACACAACAAGCTAACCAAAATAAAATAAGGTTCTCCTTATTTTATTTTACTTTGCCAAGAATTTCAAAATTAAAAATTTCAAAACACTAGATCAATTAATTGAAGAGGTGTGTTGGAAAGATTAAAGATGAGAGAGGGGAGAGTCAAACAATTAAAGGATACCAATTTAATGGGAAGTTTCCATGTATTTATCACGAGAGTTCAAAGAGGTTAAGGGTTATGGAATGTGAAAAGATGGGGGCTCGTGTGGGCCCCACCTCCCTCATAACCACACATGGGAATTTGGGTGGTAGTGGGCCCCACCAACAACTTCCCATGAGAGAGTTTAACTTCCAAGGATAATAAAATAAAATTGTACACAATTTTATGTACTTCTCACTTAAACCCCAAAATGTAACTTCTTCTCCCGAGCAAACACATCAACGTTAAAAGTCATCTTAAGAAAATACCAGTGCTACAAGTTCATCGGTGCCCTCAGATTTCAATTTCGAGAACCGGTTCAAAAGATAGAAAAGCCCTCTCATTCGTTTAGTGAACGTACCCGAGCTAAACTTCAGAAATTCATTCCGGGCACACCGGGCCTCGGAATCAGGTGTCGTTAGAAACTGCGTACTCATAAAATCTCAAAGAATTTAAGAAAAAAAAATTCCTTGAAGTTTATAGGTCTTTATAGTGTGCTAGTGATTTTTATTTTGGTTAATGTCTAAATAGAGGAGGAATATCCTATCATCTCTTTGTGGAATTATGTTATTTATTAGAATTTAATTTTAGTACATTAATAATAAAAAAAATAATATTGGATATTCATTCATTGGATTAAGAGAAGAAGTTGAAATTGATTGAAACATGACCAAAGGGTGAAATTAATCTCATAAATTAGAAAGATATCATAGAAGTATATTTCCTTTTATTATTAATATATATGGTAAAGTAATTAATCAAATCTTGTAAAAAGATCTTAAAACCAAATTTTCATCCTATTAAAATCACTTTTAAGGAATTTATGGTCTTTTCACCCATCATAGATGTATGATTTTTGGGTTTTTATTTTTCTCATGATCATTTAACTTCTTATGATCAATAATCTCAAACACTATACATCATTATTTCGAAATTACTCATCTCTTCCATTTACATATTTTCAAATCTCACTAATGTTTTCCTACTAGGGAATGAAGTTATTTTTTATTCAAGACTACCTTCCAACTACCCTTTCTTTCTTATCAAAATAATGTTTTATTAATCCTTTATACGATTTGGGATTTCAAAAAAAAATATTTTTATATGGAAAAATGATATCTTATTAAGAAAAAGTTCTAATTTATAGGTTTAAATTTATTAAATTGGTGAATAATTTTAAACCCTTTGATTTAAAAAACTATTCTCAATATCATATAGGTTACAAAACTCTAATACAAAAACAACCATTAAATATTATTATTTAAATGTGACCATTATAACCTAGTCATTTAATTGGATAGTATAATAGTATTTAGTACTTGATAAAATAAATTTAATGATAAAAATATATATAAATGTATTGATACATAACATAGAAATAAGTGCTCTGTTTTAAAGAATGATATTTTAATCATCAAAAAATATGTTTTGTTTCAAAAACTATTCGTATTACTTCTTGAGAAAATAATTACAATTAATTTCATGAAAACTTTTAAAATTTATTTTAATACATTGAAAATATATATGAAATATAAAATTAATTTTTACTTAGGATTAAATTTTGTGATTTTTCTAAATTTGATGATATTTTTGTGTGTAGTGAAAATTGTTAGTTTTCAAAATATATTCATTTATTTTCATAAATTAATGTAATTTAAAAGTAAAATTATATTTTTAACTTGATTTTAATATGGAATATAAAAAAATTATTTATAATAAACAAATTTATTTATATTTAATAATCAATTTTCATTATTTTTGTATAATATTATTTTTATGCTTAAAAACACAGCTTTCTACAAACTATTTTTAAGTGTATAATGTTTATCAATTTTAATTAATTAAAATAAGAATTTTAAGGACATATTTTAAGTAAATTAACATTTTATACATATTTTTATATGAATTTAAGTTCATATAATGATTATTTTTGCTCATATAGTTAGTATAAGATGATCTATTGGTTGAAAAATGCATTTCTTGAAAACCAATTTTTTGAAATGTTTTAGAGGTCAGATTTTAAATTGAATAATAATGAATAAGTGATATTAATTAAATAAAATGGATTCCATATTTTTAATAACAACTAATAAGAATAGGTAAATATTTCAACATAAGTTTTTCGTAATTAATTCAAAAAACAATAAAAAACTAGGTATTGTGGTGAAAAACAAAAATGAAAAAGTGAGTAACCTAAGAGATAAAAGGAGTAACATGTTTAAAAAAATAATTCTAAATGAAGGATGTGTTTATGGACTATAAAAACAATTCAATCCATTGTTTTTCAATTTTGGAGGATCTTTTCTGGAGAGTGACTTCCCATTATTAAGTTGTTTGGGGTATTTAGAGAAATTCCACCCCCACTCACTTATAAATGGGAACCTCTTATACATTACTTTTTACACTTAAATAGAATTGAGGCTAGTAAATTCACTAATAAAATACATTCAATACATCCCTACTCACTTTTTAGAGACATTAGTTAGATCAGAAATCCATTTTATGAAATATTTAGTTATAATCCTAAAGAGGTGGTCTGGGGAAGATATATATTTCGTAACCATCCATTTTTGTTTTGTTTCTTCATTCACCTCATTGAAATATTACTAAAAAATGATTATATAATAAAATAAAAATCTACCATTTAATAATTATTTATTATTCTAATTCTATAACCTTCACCCATCTTCTCTTCCATTAAATGGTAAATTAAACCATCGTGTGTACGTATCACGGACTACCGCCTCACAAACCTTTGTAATTTTTTTTACATCATCCTCTCTCATGGATGTTTATAAAGATAAATTTAATATATATACATATATATATGATATTAATTACATACTTATCATTTTTAAAATTTTTATTTATTTTATTTTATTATACTTCCATTCATTTAAAAATGATAATGTTATTCGTGTATTTGTGTTGATTACCACATCTACGAAGAGATGTGATTCAATTTTCCTTATCGCATCTCGTGGATGGTATATATATGTATATTTATAGAATTTTAATGATATATACATTATAAGGGACATTATTTAAATATAAAATAACTCTAAACTTATTTCTATCATTATCTTTGAAAAATTGAAGCATTTCACATATTTATCTATGACATACAATCTCCATGATTGTAATGTGGATCATTTTTCATAACCATATTTCATGGATAGTTTTAAAAGTATAATTAAAGTATAAAAATGATAATAATTTATTGATTATTATTCTTGATATGGTGATATCATGACCCCTTTGAACATAGTAAACACATCAATGTCATTTTGAAATTATAAAATAAGCATCTTAAAAACACCCAACATAGACATAAATAACGAAATAATGAAATATATAATTAAAATAAATAATTCCAAAATTTTTAAGTATAAGGGAATAAACATGAAAAAGGATCCTAAGAAAAAAATTATATAATTTTATCATACAGGAGATAAAATACATACAAAATAGACTACAAAAAAATGCATGTGTAGTGGTGGTTCATTTTATCACAAGGCGGTTTAAACCATCTCTATATGGTCCTGTGATGGTTTTAGAAAATCGCCTCTAAAATTGGTTTCAACAATCAACATGTGATGTTTCCTTCCATTTAGTTGTGGTTTATGAAAATTGTCTTAGAATTCATATTTCCTGATGATTTTTTAGTTCTAGTGGCAGTTTTGTCTTTAAAAAATAACTGAAATCTAGAGTTAGTTAACACGACCTCTAAATTTAGAACCTTTAACCGAAAAAACCACCACTAATATGCATAAAACCACCGCTAAGTCAACTTTTGACATATTTAGTAGTATTTTTAACCACCTCCCTAAAAAATACCATAATATAGCGGTAGTTTAAACCTCCACGAACAAAAAAACTATATCTAGTGGTGGTTTAAACCATCGTTATCATGAATAAAAAGACAAGTTATGGGTTCTGTAGCCCCAGAACCTGCATTCAAAAAAAATTTCAACAGGATATACACTCCTCCTCACTAATGAAATATATTTTATGATATCATGTCAAAATTATATTAAATATATCAATAATTATATAATTATAATTAATTTCACATAGCTTTACCTTATAATAATAAATCAACAAACACAATAACCAAACATGTAGTTTAAGGAGAAAAAATCATTTATAAGGCCTGCCAATACATAACCATCAAGTAAATTGTCATTAATTGAACATATCATTATACCATAATTAAATTAAACATTTCGTAGGAGAACTCATAAAATATTTATATTTAATTTATCATATTTGGAATGAATTACAATACTTGTATCACATTTATTAACATAAAATATTTTTTTTAATTCATCACATAATTACTATATAATTACTTCATGATTCACTTATATACTTCATAAATAAATTTAAAACCTATCATGCATAATAAATAACCTATAAAATTCATGTAATGTTGTAAAAACATTAAAAAATCATGCTGAAAATGGAATAAATAAAATTTAATATATTTCAGCATACTTTCATAATAAATAGAATTAAATATAATAATAGAATTATTTTTAATCAAATGAAGTAATATTGACATATTACTTTGATCTAGCTTTATATTTAAACTTCAGGTCCGAATTAACACATGATATAACATAAGAAATTTTAGAATCCAAATCTTACTACCAGGACATTTTTTTAATATTTCATTTTATCATTAATAAATCATCAATATAATTTTGGGTTGAAAATAATTTTGGGAAATGTATTTTATGTACATTGAAATAATGATCTTATAACATGATTTTATATTAACACAACATTAAGGAATCATATTAACAAACTATTCATAATAATCCAGTGAATGAAATACATTTAATTTATAATATTCTATTTTAAATTTATAGTTTTGTTAATTAACACACTTTAAACATAAATTATAAATCAAAATAAGTAATTTTATATAAATAAAATAAATAATTATATTATGTCATGAATTATTAATAAAATAAGTAAATCTAACATAAATAAATTAGTTAGAATGTATCTATAATTATAAAGAAAATATTATAACAAAGAATACACTATAAATATATTTATTACCATAATAAACACCCAAAAAAATTTAAAATTTTAACTTAAATATAATCCTATGATAATGATGAATTCACGTTTCTTAAAATTTTACCTTGAAATAGGTTTATTTTTACCTAAACATGCTCAATTCACTGTCAATGTCTTTGCGTTGAATCATAGAGGGCCACATAATACATGGTTTCTAACTAGTAAGGAACCATGAAAAAAAAGTGGGAAATAGTAGAATATAATAGTTAGATTAACCTATATGTAAATGAGAGATAATAAAATAAAAAATATATATGATCATAAAGAAATTTCATTCTGCATAGCCAATTGAAACACATCATATAGACACATGGTTATAAAACACATACATACGACACCTGTTGTCCCTATCTAATCTAAAATATAAAAAAAGGTAAAAATAGCCACATTAGATGTAAAGATATATAAGAAAAACCATCTCTACTAATCATTGACCAATAATTAACTCTTCTCATCACCCTCCTCATCTTCATATATACTTCCTGCTACTGGTACATGTTATACAATTATATTGAAAATTAAACAATGTTGGATATTTATATTTAAACTTAATGTTAATAAAATTCTGTGAACTAAGTGATTTTTAAGTTGGGTGATTTACCTTCTCACCACCATTCATTACTTGAAATCCCCATTTTCCTATTAAAGACCTCAGATTGTAATGGTCCCAAACCCATCCCGCACACTCAACCAGGATTCTCTTTACCAAGGACTTTATCTACTTGGTCATTTTAGAGAGAGTGAGTATGAATATATAGGATTGAAATTCCATAGTTCTTTAATTTTTACCTATAAATCAAATACCATACATATTATAATCAATATATACTAATATAGTGACAACTAATAATAAGTTATTATAGTGAAAAATGAATTTATACCCCATCTTCTTTGGCCGGCTCGTTAATAAAACTCACCACAGATATTTTTATGAATATTAAACCAAAATTTTTCTTTTGATGCTCGGTGGCCTAAATTCTATGACTACATTAAACAGCGATAAATAAAAAATTTAATATAATAAACATATATCATTTTATAATAAATATTTAAACTAATTAAAAGATTACCATAGTCGATCAGCTTCTAGAAAAAACTCTTTGACCCCGTAGTGTGAGTATAATGCTTCCTCTTTATAATTATTGTCATTTAATCAAATAAAATTTTGTTTAAAACATATATTTTGAATAATTCATGAAGAAAACAATATAAATGAAAATAGATAAACAGTACTAACAAAAAAATATGTATATCAATGATAATCAATGACTACCCAAATTACAAAAGTGGTTGAAAAATGAATGGATAACTACACATACAATAATTTTATTCTTCAATCATGTTTGTTTCTTGTTCCATCATTACTTCATCTACTTTATCCACTCATGAAAGACTAATATTTTCAACATCATGATGGAAAAATAAGTCTACTTTTTCTATTTATAGTATTCAATGTCATAGGTTAAATCTCCCACTTCATCACCCATTTCATACAAGTCCCTTTGTTTTATGAAAGCAACTACACTACACACTTCATCCAAAACATATTTCACATAATATACCATATTCTCTTGTGATGATAAGATATATGAATCATGTATTTCATAGTCACCATCATCCATCAAGAGAGAGAGGTTCATATAATTTAATTTCAAATAATCTCTTTTGACACCTGTGATAATATATACTCAATTGCATTTGAATAAAACAACTAAGAAAATCTTTTGGTATCTAAAGTCGATAATATTAGTCAGTATTTCTTAGTATTTCAAATTATAAAGCATAATAATGCCACTATTCTATGTTTTCAAACCCTTTTCCCAATCGACTATATGAAAACTAAATCCATTCATGTTATAATCGTCGAACTTTATAGTTTGTTTTAGAGGACCTTGAGTAAGTAACTTAAAATCTTATGGAAATTATGCTTGAGTTTTAGTTTTCATGAACTAAAATAAGTAACATACATTATTATATTTACGAAATATATGTATCAACCTAATATATGTATTGATTGAAATATTTATGAACATACATGTCGTGCAAACCATTCTACATGATCTTTATTAAGAGCTTTTGTAATATCTTTATCATTTTATGTTTTCACCTCATTCATATATTTATTTTTATCCTCAAATATTTAATAAATATATCTTCAATTTCACTGTTTATCAGCACATATCTATGTGCCTATAATAATTCTATTTTTTTCAATATAACATTTGAACTCCTCCCAACGGATCAGCCAATAACATAAATGATTTTTGATTTCCCATTTATTTCAGATTGAGTCTATGTGACATCAACACATCCATCATGATTTAATCATGTCTCAATGTCATAAAAGTATCTATAACAAAATTTGAGACACTCCTCTACTAAATAACCTTCATAAATAGTTCCTTTAGGTTGATCTTTATTTTTCAAGTAAGATTTCAAATTCCCAAGATATATTTGAAGTAAAATAAAAAAACATAATTATGTATTTAATTATGTGCCAAGAATTGTTTTCAAAAATGAAAAACATATTAATAAAGTACCTCCCAATTTGATACATCTATCGATAATGTATGGGACCTATTAATTTTTCTTCTTCAAACAAATTTATAGTTAAATGCATCATGATAGTAAAAAATGATGGAAGAAACATCGTATCAATTACACAAAGTTTCAATAAAAATCTCTCCTGAGAGTTGTCCAACTAAATTTTATATAGATTTTTCTCACATAATTGTTTGAAAAATGTCCAAAAGTAGAGTAAAATAGCAGTAACCTTTTCATGTAATAATTTATGCAATGCCAATGGAAGTAACTTCTTTAACAAAATATGAGAATCATGGATTTTCAATCCATGTAACCTATGATTATTTAATTCAACACACATTGATATGTTACTTGAATACACATAATATATCTTCACATGTTTTAAAAATAAAATGAATGTGTATTTATCCCTATTTATCATTTCAAAAATTGTTGGAGCATACCTTCCATTCTTATCGGGTCATAGATCATGCTTTATGTTCATTTCTTGTAAGACTTTCTAAGAATTGAGATGATCCTTGAACTTTCCATGATTGTTAAGAAATTTGAATATCTAGTTTTAATAAACATTCTTCTCAATATGAATCACGTCAAGATAATGCCACAACAAATTAAATTCCCGATACGAAAGTTTGAAGAACATACTTCTTTTCCTCCTTTGTTGCGTTCTGATTTCACTTGATGATGCACTTTAAACTCATTTCCCACTATCATTTAAATTAATAAACTTTCCAAATTTTGTTTCAACATTTACAAGTTATAACAATATTTCACAACCATTTGACAACTTTGGAGGTGGTCTACAATCAATAAAAACATTGAATTTTGACTTGTTTAGCAAAAATCTTGAAGATGCGTTGAGAAATCATCGATGACACAAGATGAATTTTTTTTACTATGATGTATCCATTCAAGATAAAAAAATTTAAAAATAGGAAAATCCCAACCTATGTAATTATTCCAACCAGATAAATTCCCATGTCCATAGAAGTCACGAATGGTCCACATTAGAGAAGCTTGCATTTTGAACATTGTTCTAGAAGATGCATCATATGTATCAATAATATTTCTCAATAACTCCTGTAATTCTTTAATTAAATGCTATAAGTATACATCAATATCATTTATAGGCATTTTTTCCAAATATAATCATCAAAATGATAAAAGATATTTTTTCATACACATCCATAAAGGCATGTTGTTTGGGATCAAAATAACCGACCAAATTATATAAATGGTACTCAAATACCGAAATGGGTTGAATCCATCGGTAACCAATCCCAATATAACATTCCTAGGATCATAAGAGAAATTTATATTTAATGAATCAAATTTCTTCCACGATTTTAAATCTCATGGGTGTCGCATTAACCCATCGTTGTTATTATATACAGAATACCACTTCATGTTCTCAGTGGTTTTTGATGACATGAATAATATTTGAAAACTAGGATTTAAAGGAAAGGAATGAAAAACCTTTCTAAGGGTTTTCCTTTTATTCTTATTCATCGTAGTATGTTGATTCAGATTTCCAACATCACCTATATACTGTCATCTAGAAGAAGAACATTTTTTTTCAATATTGTCTTCTTGAATCCTCTCCCCAATAAAACATACAGTCATTGTGACACACATGTATTTTTGTATAATTCATACTAATCTTATTAATTTTTTTTCATATCATAAAAGTAATCATGGATCTTTTCTTCATGAAATGCATCATGCAACAATTCCAATATCATGGACGTCGCCTTATTTGTAATTCCTCATAGGCATTTGATATGGTAAAACTTCACCAAAAAGAAAGTTTTGAATATTTCATACATCCAATATAAAACACTTTATTTCCATCATCAACTAAACCATGAAACACAACTTCATTCTTAGTGAATTTTTATTTTACATTAGAATCCACAAAATCAAGAGAAGGATATAATGATATGTTATAATCTGGTTCTGGTTATCATATAGTCTCAAAAGAATCCCTTGTCACGTTTCTATTTGTAGCACCCTCAACTGGTTATTATGATATGTTTCGATGTTGATATTGGTGCCTTGCAATTCTATATGAATAATTTACAAGTTTTTTCATTTCATTTTTCATTATCGATGATGTTGGGAGATCATTACGTGGATTGATATTAGTGCTCAACCTTTCTGTAACATTCGATTCTCCATTCCAAATCTAACACAAATAATGAGAAAGGAATTTCATCAATATCAAGTGTTCATAAACTTCATCTCTCTTCAACCATATTCTAAATTAACATTTCGAACATGGAAATATTATTCTCCCATTAACATATCAATTGGTAATTTAAAAATCTAAAAACTCCTCTAAACCCTTGGCATAGTAAGGTGTGTTCATTAGTAATGTGATCTAACTTTTATCTATATATATCACAATGTGCCTACACATTATGAAAAAAATTTAAAACACATAACTATTACTAAATAGGAAATGAGATTCATATATACTAGTTGAAAAAAAATTATGAATATGTTAAATAACCATACACAATCTTTTAAATGTACATATAACCATCTGTGAAATAAAAATTACAGACACTTCTGAAAAATGATAAAACTATTTGTACAGTTAGAATATGTCAATGAATAAACTAGTTTAGAGTAGTGAACATTTAACCTTCATTAATTCTTATAGAATAAGGATATATAGGGAAAATAGAAATTCCTCAACAAATAAGTATAATGAATCCATGAAGTTCTAAATGTATTTTTTATTTATTATCCTCTTATTTTCTTAGCTTATATTTAGAGGCAAAATAATAAAGGATGACATTTTTTAGAAATCCATTGAATTCTTCTACACATGTGTGTTTTCTAATTCTTCATCATACCTTTAAAAACCAAAAGTTATAAATTAAAATAGAAACATATTACTATTTAAAGTATCACGCTCAAATTAAAAAATACTCAATATTTTTTTCTTGGTATTGTTAAGCAATGACATAGGATTTCTACCATTCAAACAGATGAGAGAAGCTAATAATTAAATATAATAGAAAATGCTTATACCTATATATCCCACATAAGTGTAAAATAATTTATTTCATAGGCTGCATAAGGGTACCTAATAATTTTTAAATATTTTTTAAAGGTAACCTTTAAAATATACAGCTCGCATAAAGATAAAATGAATTTTTCACATGTTATATATAGGTATATTATAATTCTATGTAAGGGTAATAAAAAATTATGATCATTATATAAGAGTGACAAGTAAAGTTGTGTAATGTTAATCATTTTCATAAACTGGTCATGTAAAGTTAATAAGAAAGTTATATAAATTCACTCAAAAGTTACATAAGGGTAATAATCATTTTCTAAAGAACATATAATGGAAAAAATAAATTCCATACACTATTTAAATGTATATAGTTCACTACACATGGGTAACTTACATTTTTTTCATGCCTCTTAAGGGTAGCTTAGCACTTGCAAAGAGGTAAACAATTCTTGTGTAAAGGTAAGAAACACTTGTGTAAAGGTAAGAATAACTTGTGTAATTATAAGAAACACTTATGTAAATGTAATTAGATATTACGTAAGGGTAAAACCAAAGATACAAAGAATTCATAAGGTTAAAATGGTACATACATAAAGGTAACACACAAACTATAAACACTATGTAAGGGTAAGAAAAACGGTTACATAAGGAATATAAAAATACAATATACACAAGAAAGATTTCCTAATGATGAAATCACCAGAAATGATATAATACTGTACTAGATAAAACTCCCCTAAATCACTAAGTAATCATATAATACAATATAAACATGAAAGATTCCATAATAACGAAATCAAGGGAAATGATATAATATAGCACTAGATAAAACTCCCCTAAATCACTAAGTAACCATATAATTGAATGCGTCATGGGATCTACCCTAGGAATACTAATGTGATAAGAATTTAATCATATATGGTCATAACCACCTAAATAATATATCTATCAGCTTATGCTACATATATAACTAAAACCCAAGTTTCCCACACAAGCCTCATGATAAAACCCCCCACCAAGACCTTGTTCCAATAATGACCAGTTTGAGACTAGTGGCATGTGAACCAACTAGATAAATAATTTATGTCATACAATTAGTTCCTAGTTTTCCATGACCAATAGTATAACTGAGGCATAGTGAAAATTAGTCATGTTTAACGCATGAGGAATAACCTTAAATACTCTTAAACCTAACACACAATTATGTAGTTCCCTATACAAATATAAAAAATACTCAAGATATAAGTATCACATTCTCATACATGGTGGGAAACAAGAAAAACATATTTATCAAAAACCCACATAAGTAGTAAACGAGAAAAGGAGGAATCAAGGGTTTTCTTCCAAATACACCATTTAAATCCAATGTTCTAAATAGTATTTTGACACCATAAAATGTATTGGAAGGAAAAAACATTTCCTATTTCATAAAATAATTACCAAACACAATATTGAAAATTATGGAAAACACCAAATCAGTTAAAACATTTCAATTTCACTCTTACACATGTGTTATCTTCATTGAAAAACAAATCATCGCCAATGGCCTTCTATTACCTCAGAAATCACATGAACATAACATGAAATGTTTTAATAGGTCTACAAAAATCAACAATTTATTTTTAAATGTTTCAAATCTACAATTCTACATGGTTCTTTCTCTTTGAACATAAAAACAAGGAAGATGGGACAACCACATCCATAAAACCATTAAAAACAATCCAAAAAGGAATTTTAGAAGTTTCAAAACATGAACACATTTAAAATACCAATTTTAAATATATTAAAACAACCTTTTTGAAATATTTAGAGGTCAACCCCTCAATTCAAAATCCAATTCTATTTAAAACCAAGTTTTCACACAGTAAAAATCATAATCGGGTCAAATGACATTTCAAAACATGATTAAAATTTCAAAAGGAAATTATAGATTTCACAATAATATTAGCATAATAATACAATCCATTTAAAAAATTAAAACATGGTATTAATTTGAAAACCCATTTATACCAACCTTAAAACACCAAAAAAATTCAAAAAACCATTGGTAAATAAAAAATATTCGTAATTTCATAAAAATTTAATTTATAAAGTAAGCACATTCTTATAATTCTAAAATGAAATAATTTCATAGTAACATCTACCTCTAAGAAGTGGAAACTAATTTTAAACACATTAAAATTATCTCCTTCAAAAATGACCACACCAATGGTTGGGTTTGTTAGTGAGGCTTTGTGGGGTTGTGTAGGGATTTTGGGATTCTGACGGGATTGAGGGTGAATCATTGGGGGGAGGGGGCTGAACTGTCATAGAGGTTGATGAAGTTCAGACCAGCGATGATGGACGATAATGGGAAATGATCATTGGGATCAGTGGTGTGGGATAGGATAGGCGGTGGTGAGGGTTCTTAGGGATTTGGGGGGTTGGGGGTGAAGCAACGAGGGGTTAGTGAAGAACATTAAAGTTTTTCAAGAAAATAAAAGATTTAGTATAGGTTTTTAATAAACCATTTCTAAAATATCTAAAAAAGTACTTTCATTTGTATAAAATGTCATGGATTTAAGATTTTTGTGTAGTGACAAGTCTGGACAGGTTCTTAGAGTTTTCTTCTAAAAAACATCCTTCTTTGAGACACTGTTGGCGCCAAAATATTGAACTCAAAGGGAAGAAGGAAAAGAAGCCCGCACGCTGCCTCGCGAATCCATGACGCGGAGCTCCCCCGAGCAATGCGGCCACCGCGAAGAAAAGGAGGTGGTACCGCTCTGCGAACGCCCTGACGTTCGTGAGCCTGCTGCGAAGCCCCTGAGGTGGTAACGCTCTGCGAACCTCGTTGACGTTCGTGACCCGCCGCGAAGCAACCGACACCCCTTCGCGCCGTGTGAGCTCTGCTTCATGGCACCCCTTGCCTATAAATACTGGGCTTCCCCTAAGTCCAAGATAAGGGACTATCTGACCTTTCGGCTTCTCAACTCCCGAATCGCAAAGCACCCTTCACCCTGGGAATCATGAGCTCCACGAGGTATTTTTTCTTCAGGAGATGCCTTCACCTTGTCTTGTTTTGAGCCCCTCTTCCGAGAGGGATGCCCTTTGCAAAGCCTAAGGGCATTCAAGAAGGAAGGGGATTCCCAAGGGAACCCGGGCAGCCACGGAGCGTTTATGCTTTGCGAAACACCCATACTGTACTAGTGATCCACATGCCAAGGTAGGGTCGCAGTACATCGTGAAGCACACAGCTTCACATCACCTTGCTTCGCAAGGCACCTCTTCTTCGTGAGGCAGTGCTCCATGAATACTATTACACATTTCAAAGCACCTCCCATTCATACCCCTGTCCCATGCTAAGGCCAAGGCACTCCACTTCGCGAAGCACACCCCTTTGCTTGGAAATTCTTCTTCTTGTGTGACCCTACAGGTTTTCACGATGTGATTTCAATGTCCCATGGACAACACCACTCGTAGCATTGATTCGCCTAATACTTCTTCGCATAGGCATGATAACAACTATTTCTTCTTCACATATCCACGCTAATGTGGACCCCTCGATGGTTCGCTCTTCAACCCTCCTTAACCGTGGCCTTGCTGGTACCTTCCCTCCCCCAAGGAGCAGAGGGTACTGGTCATGTAAATCTTAGGGGTGTGGAGTAAACCCACCTCATCCGAGCTGTAGGACGTTAAAATGCCAAGCACCTAGTCATCAACATAGGGTGTTAAACTGTGATCCGACCCTGTGCCTCGCATGCAGGGTCCCCCCGGCTCGGACATTCTTTACACCCACTGGTCTGCACGGAGATGGGATCACCCCTCCACAGGGGATGATATCATCCTTATCGGAGTGGCGTATGTCCACGGGAGAAGGGAAACCACCTTGGTGTAAGCCCCCAAGCCTCTCTTGCAGAAGGTAACACCCATGCACCTCCGTACTTCCACACTGCCAAGGCCAGTGGAGGGAACGATAGGGAATGAGGCACCTTCCATCTTTGGTCGCAAATCTCTCTCCCGCTGCACTTTTCCGCACTTTGGGCCTCTATCTTGGAGTAAGTCCCAGCACCATGGGCCGCCTAATGCATAAGCCCCTCTTTGTTTCTCACGGATGCACCCTTCACGACGTGATCGTCAGGTCTCTTCTGCCTCTTGTTTCTCACACCGAGCACGACTCACATGGGCTTAGAGTAAGAATTGTCCATGACAATACCTTGTCCAACATGACGTTAAAATGTATTCCCTCATCCAGAATGACGTTAAACTATGTCCAACATGACGTTAAACTGCACATCCATTTGAACTATGAGGTCTTTGATCCATGTCAAGGAATTGTACATAGGATGCCTTCACGAGGTTCAAGCCCACCGCCCATCATTTCTTCACGTCAGGTTCCACCCTCGTCCATCATGACATTAAACTGCATTCCAGTCCGACGGCTAGCCATTGTGACCAACCCGAACTACAAGGACTTTGATCCATGTTAAGGCACGACACGTAGGAAGCCTTCCTGAGGTTTAATCCCATCTCCCATCGGACCCACGGGTTCACCTCCACGTCGGTTCACTGACGAAAACCACCTGAACTATGAGGTCTTTGATCCATGTCAAAGAATGGTACGTAGGAAGCCTCCATGAGGTTCATGCCCATCACCCGGTCATTCCGAACTCATTCATGTCGGTCCACCCCCATCCTGCATGACGTTAAACTGTATTCCACATCTCATTTGAACTACGAGGACATTGATCTGTGTCAAGGCGTGGTACATAGGAAGCCTTCCTAAGGTTCATGCCCAACAATCATTGGCCCAGACTGTCTCCTTGTCGGTGTGACAAGCCCCTGTTTTCTCCTAAACGACGAGGACTTTGATCCATGTTAAGGCATCGTACGTAGGAAGCCTTCCTGAGGTTCAAGCCCACCACCCGTTGGTCATTCCGACTTCATTCACGTCGGTCCACTAACACCTGGGCATCCTAGTGTGTAATCCCCACACCATCGGACCAAGGTCCACATTCACGTCGGTTCACTAACGACACCCATCAGACCAAGTTCCACATCGACTTTGGTTCGCTGACGATGCCCATTAGACCAAGGTCCACATTCACGTCGGTTCGCTGACAACACCATCGGGTCATGGTCCGCCTTCACGTCGGTTCACCGACACCATCCTGAACTACGCGGACTTTGATTCCTTGACATGGGGATACGTAGGAGGTCTCTTCGAGGCTCAAGACCAACTTCACTGTCCACCTTGCAATGGTTCCATTTAATCCCCCCTCCACTTCATCCATCCTCTATCATCCACCCTGATTCTCACTCGGGCCACCACAACCCGGTGAGATCGTGTCACTCCCCTTCCCTCCACAGCATCCGGGAAGCGGCCCACGGGCTAACCCTGATATCGGCATCCCTTCAAGGGGGATTCCTCAATCTGATCCACTCCATCTAGTGTTCTGATCAGGACGATCCGTCTCTGCTGGACATTAAACCTACAACATACCCTGTGTTAAACATAGGAAGTTGAGGAAAACCTTAGATACATGCCTATGGCATGTGATTCCCCATGCTCTATGTGAGATGCCTCAGGATTCCACACCCTTGAGAAGACCTATAATAAGGGACAGAAGATAGACACACCAATTCCCCAGCGTTCAGACATGTTACTGATGCCTCGACGTGACTACTCCCTCGACTGAAGGTTGTTGCCCTGACCGGACCTTTTGGAATGTCCTGACAGAAGCAATGTAATTAACCGGAGTCCATGGAAACATGGAACTGGGAAGAGTTTCACGAACAACGTATTAAATCTATGAGGGAGACCCGAACTAGGTGACGAGTTCCGAGGAGGAATCCACGGAAGGAAGAACTGACATCCCATCATCGCGGTTTCGATCAAGCAGTAGACTTCCCTGAATAAAGAGCGGATGACACCCACCTTTGAAAAGAGGGAATTCGGGGCAACACAAGAAAGCTGTACCTGTCGTGCCCTGGTGGATGGACACATGCGCCCTGGTGAAAGCATCGGAAACAGAAACGGTGAACCCAACGTGAAATTATTATCCCCAATATAGAGATTAGTAGCATTTGAGACATCAGTAGATTGACGTGTCACCGGATCTGGATATCTGGCGTCGGGTCCGACTAAGCAAATAGCGGACCTGACATGAAACTCACCAGAAGTTGGGGCAGTAGAACGTGGGGAATTCCGTTCTACAACGTGTTGGCGTGGATCCCTCTTATCGACCACGAAGGACGGAATGACGCTGGGGCACTGGTTGTCGATTCTTTTCCTCGCAGTGCTAATGAGTTGATCTCCCTGCTTCCTAGGAACCAGGTTGCTGCTATGGAGACACGAACACCACCCACTCGCCTACGCAGGGGCGGGGGCAACACTAGCACAGCCGCTCCGCGTGGATCCACTATCATCACGACGACCTCTACATCCGTGAATACGAGATGCCCACGTCCCCTCTCCCGGTCAGAGATCATCCAACAAAGGGTGATCAACAACCTTGTACGTAGGTACGAGGAGGAAGGGGTCATCCCAACTCGGGATATGGACCTCCTGGACCAGGAGGCATCTAGGCCCCGCCGTCAACACTTCCCTCAAAGGCCGCACAGGGAGCCCCTGCTCCCCACCCCAATGTTCAATCATTTCGGGAGCCTGTCCCTAGAATGCCTCGACGACTCCTCGCCTTACGCTGATGAGGCGGGTGATGTCCGGCTCAGCCCAGTCAGAGTGCCAATTCAAGCGCTCTAGAGAAGGGACCCCATCTGGCCGCGTCAGCACTGCCATCCGGCTTTACCAGAGGAGCAGGTAGGCTATGCCCCTGAACCACCTGCACCATCTCGTCTGACCTGACGTCAGCGTCGGGCCCGAGCTAAGGACGCTCATCAAGGGGCGTCAACCTCAACAGCTACTGTGGCCCGAGCCACCACCAACATGCATCATGGAGTCCCTTCATACACTGTGCAGGGGAACTCCTTCACCCGACCAGGAATGAGGCCCCAACCGCCCCATGGGCAGGTTGGGTTGGATCTCGGGGTCGCTGGCTTGAGCAGTGATCGCCGCGAACCAATCCGCGGTGATGTCAGCCCGTACATAGGGCCTCCCCGTACCAACATTCCACAGAGCGTGGGCCTTCCCCACTCCTATGATCGTCATGGAGGTATGCCTCGTGCTACCCCCATCCCGAATGAAGACCTGCCCCGTGGCAGTGATACTCGGCGCGGAAGCCTCTCCCGTGCCAACCATACAGGGAACGAAGTTCCACCTCCTTTCCCCTACCGTCAATGTGAAGGTATTGCCCATCCGGTCCCTCTCCAGCGTGGGGGTCCTCCCTACGTCTTCTATGGAACTGGTGAAGGTCCTCCTCGCCCCGAAAACCCAAGGGGTGAAGGTCAGCCTCGCTCCACCCACACCAAGCATGGAGGTCCTCCCCATGCTCCTGCCGGTTCCAACAGAGGTTCCTCCCACATGGGTGCTATCCATGGAGGTCCTCCCCATGTACCCTTTGACATTTTCCTTGGTTCCCCTCGCACCCCAGCTGTCTCAAGAGGGAGTCCTCTCCGCCATGGTGCCAACGCCGCTCTTAGAATACATGTCAAGAATCAACCTTGTCCTGAAGAGCCATCCAGGGGCAGGAGAGCGGGTACTCGCCGCCACAAGAAGAGTCCTAAGAAGGCCCGAGTGGAGTTCAAAACAGCCAGTTTCTCGGACTCTGAAATGGAATACGACTCAATGATGGAACCTTCTCCCTGATCCTCTGTATCAAGGACTGGGGAAGGAATAAGGCACGTCAGCCTCATTCTCCAAGATTGCGAAGTACACCGGATTCCCTCCCCTCTTCGCAGGTAAATCCAGGAGGAAGAAATTGTGGAGATTCCGCAGGTTCCGACCGTGCAATCATCACTATAATCACCAGAAGCGCCCTCTACCTCAACCAGAGATCACAGAGAGCTATTTTGGGGGACCAATGGCAATAGAGCAACGACGTGACCCATCGTCGGTGACCGCAATTCCTGCGCCAAAAGATGTGGCTATTATCCCATCGTATCGTGATATTGTGGTCCGGTCAGCTCACTCTTCAGGGGATGGCCCGGAATTCGGCGGCCATTCATCTCGTTTGCCATATTCTCTACCGCCCAGTTTACTGTCCCAGTAGTCCGCCTCGGTACCGCTACCAGTCCCTCAGCTGCCTCCGGTTGACGAGTGGGGAAATATGGGGCTAGACCCTGAGTCTGATCCCAGGAGCTTCTGGAACATTCTCGCAGTGGATCACTTCCCGGAGAAGTTCTGGCCGACGACAGTGCCGAACTTTTTCATGTCGGAGTCCCTTACCCTAGAGGAAGTAGGGTGCTTCCGCCAAACCCTATGGGAGACACACTTCCTCCTTTGTTATGAGAGGGTAGTGTACCCCAGGAGCTGAGAGCACTTTGAGGAAATCGGCGAGCAATGCCACCTGATCGATTTGGTTGCACTCCCTGTGGCCCAGCGCCCTGAGTTGCCAGGCCACCAGAGCACCGTTCAACGGAAATGCGTTCAGAGTCTCAGAGTACTTCGCAGAGTCATCAGGGAAGCTACCCCCCATGTGCAAGTCTGTGGATGGGGACACTATGCCGCCCTCCTCTTCAGTCCTATTCGATGGCAGCCCGATTCATTATACGACATTGAGGACATGCCCCCGAGAGGGGTCGTGGTCCACATGGCTGACGTAGTGGACAAAGAGGACGAACTTGAATTTCTCGATGGAGACTTACCCCCTAAGGGTGTACCACCACTACTGGACCCATTAGGGAGGGTTACCCGTTAGAAGAGGAGCCTTCTAGGACTCCCTGTACCCACCGAGTCACTAGTACTCAGTCGAAATTCAAGTAACAGTAAGGAGCACGTCAGAACTTTCAAGAACTCCGACCCGTCCGCCTCGGTACATAAGACGGACGAAGATCCTGAGAAGGCCGCGTTGCGCCAACAGCTTGCTAAGCAGAAGAGGCTGGTTGAAGAACTCTTGGCCGAGTGCGATGCAGAGCAGCGACCTGACTATGGTAATCCCAAGATGGGGCAGGAACAATTTCCCCTCGGCAAGATGCCTCCGGGAAACCCTGATTGAGATAATTCCAAAGACAGGGCAGAAGCCAAAACTCACGGCAAGAGGGCGCAATACGTCTCACCAAACCCTCCTGAACGACGGGGAAATATGAGGAATCCATCCCATGTTCCCCCATCCGCCCCACAGGCCGTTCTACCAGTCGCTCCACGAGCTGCTGAAGCCATCTACCGTGTCGAAGAACTCAACAATGCACTTGTGATTAGGGATACCCTTTAAGACAGGGACCCCCACCTGGATGATCTTATAGCGTCACTCATCGCCCGCCTCGAAGCATTGTAAACGCGGAAGGTGGCAATCCCACCGGATGGCAAGCCATATCCCGCGTGGGTGGATGATATGACTGCACCCCCGGATTTTGGGAACCCCACTTTCTTGCCCTTCAATGGGACAGGGGACCCTCCATAGCACTTGGCCCATTTTTCTTCCAGGTGTGGCCCCATGCTGGGGACCCCGGCCTAGCAAGAAGCCTCCAAGCTCTGATGTTTTGTGCAGACATTGGAGGGCCCCACATTCATCTGGTACAACCAGCTACCTATCGGATCAGTGACCAGCTGGGAGGATCTCTTCTAGAAGTTCCTATACCAGTTCAGTTCCACCACGCAAAAAACCAGCATCGCAGAACTCTTCAAGTAAAAACAAAGGCCTGATGAGTGAGTCGCAGATTTCATTGCCCGGTGGAAAGGGCTTACATACTCCCTCGACATGCCACTGACTCAGGAGCAATTACTGACGATGTGTGTAGGGAACGTTAAAACGGAGCTAGTTCCGTCCCTAATCACCCAGAACTACCCTGGAGGGTTCCAAGATTTCTCAGATAAGGCTCAACGCCTCGAGGAGGCTCGGAATCATGCTAGTCAGGCATGTTTGTTTCCCCCTATGATCCCATCCGGGAGGGATTCCAGAGCCAAACCCGCCGCGGTGGCCCAAATAGAAGCCCCCAGGGTGCTAGAATTACTGCCAGCGGCACCGGCCCCCCAACCCCGTAGAGGTCCTCCACCTCAAGCGTAGGATCCTGCCCAGCTGCGACCGCCTCAGAATTGACAGGTTCCCCCACGCAATAATCCACCACCACCTAGGCGAGACAATCAGGAACCGCCTCCTCGGCAGGCCCCTCAGACCCCTCATCAAGGCCAGGCTCCCAGGGCCCCCTATTTGTAAATAAGGCACAAGAATTACTCGTTCAATGAGAATTAGATCCTTGCCTACTTTCGAAGTGCTCTAGAGTAAGGGATTGTGCACTTACCCAAGTGAAAAAGTCCGACAGAGGCGAATCTCACCGATCACCCCAAGTAATGTCCCTATCATCAGATTCTAGGGCACACCCTCAAGAAATGATATGTGTTTAAAGATTGGATTCAAGACCAGGTCGACAACAATATAGTCAAGTTGGGCCCAGCCCCGACACAAGTAGCGGGTGTCTTCGTAAGGTCAGAGAATGGTAGCGACAACGAAGGTGAGTGGCAGCAAGTTCCCAGCCGTGGGTCCCAAAAATATGTCGACTGGATGGCTCGAAAAACCATCTCCTGTGCCCATGGTATCATTTAGGCATGCCTAAATCAGTCGGAGCCTTCGGAGGAAGTAGCTGGTACGTCTGCATCGTCATCACAACCGACCTCTTCCCGAAAGGGCAAGCAGCGACGACGTAAGAAGAAGAAACACGCTCCACCACTACTATCGTCATCCCACACTCTTGGAGACTTTATGCCCCCTGAAATAGGGATCCCTTCCAGAATCTACCCAGTGGTGGATGATTCGTCGAGCGACAGCTAGGGGTACGCTTCGGTCAACACCGTGGAGCTGGTAAAGCCCTATATGGCTCCCGACGAGGGGGAATGCCAGGCGAACCTCCACAACATCCCCAGCTGACGTCAACGTCAGTGGAACCACAACCATACAGGTCATCGGGGCACGTCAGCGGGGGATTTCAGTCAGGCCGTTCATGCTACGGAAACCAGACAGCAGGCTCAGCGCAAAGCTCAGCACGCACAACCTCATCTGATGCCCTCAGATCTACCTCCACCGCCATTTGTGCTACTAGATTAGGCAGAGCTGCTTTGTCCGTATCATGGTCAGTATTGCCCTGCTGTAGGCCAATATCTGTTGTCTGGTCCTAATCCGGCATCTACTCTCCAGGATTCAACTAATAGGCATCGGGATGTACCGAGTACTAGCCAGCCAGTGGTTCCACTGGCAGGACCCGCTATGCCTCCAACTGCCGAACGACCTCCTGTAAGCAGAGGCTCGTGTTTGGCATGAAAGTACGATGTCATGAAGAACCTGGCCGGCATTCCAACAAGGATTTCTATCCTTGAGGCCCTTATCTTATCGTCTGAAATTCGTGAAGCACTTGTTGAGGCCCTTAAGGAGCCCCCTTCAGTTTGAGACGGAGATAACAGCTACAGAAGCCTTCCACAATGAGGCAATTGAGAACGCTGAATGCCTGGCAGTTATCTCATTCTCTGGTGAAGATGAAGACCCTACCATATAGGGGAATATTCGCCCACTGTACATCACTATCCAGTTCAATGGCGTGGAAGTCCGTCGCTGCCTCGTTGACACGGGTTATGGGATCAACCTAATCCCGACTCAGACACTGTGAAATCTGGGTCTGTCTGATGATGATTTAACTCCCTCTGACCTTAGAATCCAGGGACATGATAGGATCGAGTAATCCCCAGTCGGCATGATCCACCTGAAGACCCAGTTCGGTGGCCTAATTGCCAGCACCAAGTTCATGGTTGTCTCCCAGGACACCACCTACAACGCATTGATGGGCAGGACATGACTCCATCTACACGCATCGGTCCCTTCATCGTATCACCAATGACTCAAATACTCCCTCAATGGTCGAGTAGGCGTTCTCCAAGGAGATGTGATTCCTTTCGCCTCTTGTGAAGCCCGCTATCTGGACGTCGACTATTACAAGAGCAAGGGTAAGCAAATCCTAGCAAGTGAGGATGAACCCGCCCCGGTCACAAGTGATCTCTGGGCAGGCCTGGATGATGCCTACATCTTCCTGATCCATCGATTGGAGGCCACGACCCCCAACATAGGGCAGTGTTTTGTTATTTCAGGTATGAAAGGAAGGCATGTTCCCATGTCCAAGCGACGATGGAAAATCACCTCGTACTCCTACACCAACCAGGCTCAGGTGATCCCAGAACCTCCTACCCCTATGTAGTATCGGAATGTCAGGCTTATGAAAATAGAAATATGCCATACGTGTCTCTTCCGCCGGGCTGGAATCAACCGACTCAGGCCGACACGTCACCACTACTTTGATGTCATCAAACATGGACCCTTAGGCCGAAGGACAGATGGGATAGGATTGACTGCCTTCATTGATATGGTCTCAGTGGCACATGGGTCTCTTGATATGATGACCATTGATGCCTAGGCCGACACCAGCTGCCCGTCAGGGTTTGATATCTCAGAAGCAGCTCCCCTTGTGGGAAATCCCTTCACGGGTGGAGAGGAAGATCTGGAGGATGCTACCCCCACCTTTGAGGAAGGCGTCTCTACCACAGTTGATGAACTGGTACAGGTGAACCTTGGTAGTGAGGCAGATCTGAGACCCACATTTATCAGTGCAGCCATGTCCCTCGAGGAGTAGCAGCGGTACGTAGACATTCTCAAACAACACCATGATGTGTTTTCCTAGAGTCACGACGAGATGCTAGTACTAGATCCTCAGGTAGCCATTCACCGCCTGGGCCTCCCGTCAAACCATCGTGGGTTCAAGAAGCCTCCCATAAAGATGCACCCTTCTCACGGTGCCATGGTTGAGGCTGAATTTGACAAGCTTATCAAAGCCAGCTTCGTCAAGGAAGTCTAGTACCCCAAGTGGCTTGCCAACATTGTGCCAGTCAGGAAGAAGAATGGGCAGATCAGAGTCTGCATCGACTTCCACGATCTCAATCGCCACTTCCCAAAGGATGACTTTCACCTCTCGATGACCGAGTTATTGATTGATGCCACAGCCGGGTTCCAAGCCCTCTCTTTCATGGATGGGTATTTCGGGTAAAACCAGATCCGGATGGCCCCCGAGGACGAGAAGTCCACTGCCTTCAGGGCTCCATAAGGTAATTTTTGTTACCATGTTATGCCCTTCGGCCTGAAAAATGTAGGTTCCACTTATCAGTGGGCCATGCATCACATATTCAGGCTGATTCTCAGGACGATGGTGGAATGCTACGTGGATGATATAGTGGTCAAATCTCACAAGCACCAGGACCATCTCAAAGACCTTGAGAAAGTGTTTGGTTTCCTCCATTCCTGCCACCTGAAGATGGACCCGTTAAAGTGTGCCTTCAGGGTCACCTCTGGGAAGTTTCTTGGATTTGTTGTTAGATACCAGGGCATTGAGATCGACCCAAAGAATATCAAGTACATCAACCAAATGCCTCCCCCAAGAAGTATTCGGGAACTTCGGGGTCTCCAAGGAAACATAGCCTATATACGCTGATTCATCACGAATCTGGCTGGCAAGTGTAATCCCTTTTCTCGGCTCATGAAGAAAGTCTCCGCCTACGAATGGGATGAAGAGTGTCAGACCGCCTTCGAGGAAATCAAGCAGTATCTGCTCCATCCTCCAGTTTTGATGCCACCTATCTCCGGAAAGCTGTTGGTTCTTTACATGACCGCCCTAGAAGGGTCCCTCGGCACACTTCTCACCCAGAAGAACAACGAGGGTACGGAGAAAAGTCTCTACTATCTCAGCCGCATGCTTCTCGATACAGATATCAGATACTCCCCTATCGAAAAGAGCTTCCTTGTGCTCGTTTTTTCCATACAAAAGTTGCGGCATTACCTGCAGCACCATGAGGTACATTTGGTCTCTCGGGTAGACCCACTAAAGTATATCCTGAACCTCCCCATGTTTACTGGCTGACTAGAGTGGTGGGCGGTGATCCTCCAGCAGTTTGACATCAGCTTCATGCCTCAGAAGGCCATCAAGGGACATGCATTGGCATAATTTTTAACTACCCATCTGACCTCCGCAGATCAATCCCTAGACCTGGATTTTCTTGATGAGGTGATCCTCTCAGTCGATCATGACGTCTCATGTTGGAAAATGAACTTCGACGGTGCCTCCCGGAGCCCCACCGGTAGGAGTCTCAATGATCCTAAGCTCAACAGAGTGGTTCTGGGTATCGTCTTCATCACCCTAATGCAAGCCGTCCTGCCATACTCATTTTTGTTGTCAGAAGGCTGCACCAACAATGAGGCAGATTACCAGGCTCTCATCACCGGCCTCGAGTTGTCCCTCGAGATCGATGTGCCCCATCTACATGTGAAAGGAGATTCTGAGCTGGTAATCAATCAGGTCAATGGAAACTATGTCGTCAGGATGCCGGAGATTGTGCCATTGCTGGAGTGCACCCTCCATCTAATGGCCTAGTTCTCTTCTCGACCAGAGGCTACCCATGTCTCTTGGTCACAGAACGGTCGAGATGACGCTTTGGCTAGCTTAGCTGCGTCGCTAGCAGAACCCGAGCAAGATGATTTGATCATATATGTGGAACACCGGAGATTCATTTCCCCCATCACCCTAGAGGACAACGACGGCCTGCAGATAAGTCATCTTACCGCCAGAACTTCTACGTCAGGGGTACCAGGTTTGTCAGACATAGCGATTGATGCCACTCCCGACTGGAGGGAACCTTTTGTCTAGTATCTCCAAAATGGTTGCCTGCTGGACAGTTGGGCCTAGAGCGAGCGAATCCAACGCCGCGTGCTGTAATTTACCCTCCAGAGCGGTCCCATTCTTGAGCATATCCTCTATAAGCGGAGCTTCAATGGAGTTCTCCTCTGTTGCATTCAAGGAGTCGAGATTTCTCAGGTTATGCAAGAGGTTCATGCTGGTTCTTGTGGGGCCCACCAAGCTGGGCCAAAGCTATCCCATCAAATCTGGAGTTTGGGGTACTAATGGACCTCTATGATCCATGATTGTATCGAGTTTTCCAAGAGATTCCACGCGTGCCAAGTTCATGCCAACTTCCTGCATCGGCCGCCAGAGCCTCTCCACTCCACCAAGTACTCTTAGCCATTTACTGTGTGGGGTCTTGATGTAGTGGGACCTTATCCACCGGTGATAGCTCACCAGTGTAGGTTCATCCTAACTGCTACAGATTTCTTCTCAAAGTGGGAAGAGGCAGTTCCACTCAAAAAGGTCAAGGCCCGTTCCATCGTCGACTTTGTGAGCTCCAATATCATCCACCAGTTTGGGGTCCCTCACGCTGTCCTCACCGATAATGGCACCAACTTCTGAGAGGCCGAGATGAAGAAATTGTATGCCAAGTACAATATCCGTTCGAACCATACCTCTCGCTATCATGCATATGCAAATGGACAGATTGAGGTGTTCAACAAAACCCTCTCTAACATTCGGCAGAAAGTGGTTGTTCAGAACAAGAAAAGTTGGTCGGGCAAGCTCCCCAACGCCCTCTGGGCTTATCAGACGACGAATCGTAATTCCACCTAGGTGACCCCATATTCCCTGGTGTATGGGGCTAAGGCCATCCTACCCATTGAGATCCAGTTTCCATCATTACGCACTGTAGTCTATGACCAGCAGGTGCCATATAAGGTGGCCGAAATCCGTCTAGATGAATTAGAAGCACTAGATGAGAATGGGATTCGTGCCCTACAAAATATGGAAAGGCATCAGAATAATATAGAAATAGCCTTCAACAAGAAGGTTCACCTTCGCTCTTTTCTGCTGGGCGACCAAGTGTTGGCCCTTCGAGCGCTAATGATCCCCGGTAGGAAACCGCCCAAGCTAGAGATGAAATGGGAAGGACCTTACATAATCCATAAGGTTTACCCCAATGGAGAATACTCCTTGGTGACCATGAATGGTGAGCGCATAACTCCTCCCACCAATGCCAAGTTCTACAATCAGTACTTTGCCTAAACATCTTTGGTCCTGCACGACCTTAAACTATACGGTCCCGCACGACCCTAAATTGCATGTTACGGTCCCACATGACCCTAAACTGCACGTTACGGTCCCGCACAACCCTAAACTGCACGTTATGGTCCCGCTTGACCCTAAAATACACCACCGTCCTGCATGACATTGAAACTGTGATATCTTCCTGCAAGAAGATAAACTGAAAAATGGTCCTTGCTCTATGAACTTAAACTAAGATCTCCCTCGTCCTTACTGTAAGACGTTAAACTGAACGCAAGTAAGGCCTTCCTGACCGAGGCTCAGCCTCAGACCCCTTGACCTCTTCGGGCCCCTGGTCCCTATCCTTACTATAAGATGTTAAACTGCAAGCATGTCAGGCCTCCCTGACCGAGGCTCAGCCTCAGGCCCCTTGGCCTCTTCGGGCCCCTAGCCCCCATACTTACTATAAGATGTTAAACTGCAAGCCGGTCAGGCCTCCCTGACCGAGGCTCAGCCTCAGGCCCCTTGGCCTTCATGGACTCAGGCTCTCTTATGGGATTGTACGGTGTGGTGTGGGATACGTCCTCATTCATGTCGGGTTACCCGCCGTACCATACATATCCCCAAATGAGATGCATCTCTCATCCAGCACGACATTAAACTACGCTTCAAGAACTATGTGTGGCTTGATTCCCATCCTAATGGGATACATAGGAATGATCAGAGGCCTCTTCTTGAGCCCAGCCCTGAGCTCTTCCCTTTCACTATCCCCCCTGGGTATAGTTTCCTTGGAGGATCCTTTCATGATGAGGATTAGGCTTTCTTAACCCCGCTCATACAAGGATTATAAGGGTCTCACCATGTGTCCACTCCCGTTCTTCTATCCTCTCACGTCTTTACCGCACGACATTAAACTACAAGGCCTTCAAGAACTACGTATGGCTTGATTCCCATCCTAATGGGATATGTAGGAACACCCAGACATTTTGTCTGTTGGCCCAGCCCAAAAGAAAAAATCTTCCCCTCGGGTCAAGACATATGGCATGATGCACACTTTTGCTCCAACTCACGTCGAGCAAGCCTCGACCAGGCTGTACGTCGCCCACCCCCAGAGATGTTTTCCTCTTTCGTGGATGGATACAGCTATGGTTCACCCCCTCCTTGACTGGGATTCCATCAATTTACTCACCCGGAGTGACCCCCACGAATGGCCTGGATACCATGCCCAACCTAATGATACGGGCCAATGCCCCTAGGGGTTTCCCAGCAACAAATCGATACAAGCCCCACATTGCGAATTTGTTCAATGGTCGATGCTCATTTGTTTCTCCCATATCAGGTCACCATAGGGACGCTGTGTTTCAAACATGGTCAACAGTGTCCTGGATCTTCGGGTCCACCCCGAGATGTCCCAAACATCGAGTGCAGGGATTCGTTCTGCCCCATCCTGAAGCGACAAACTTCCCTCCGGTTGGTGCCAGGAGTTGGGCCCACAACCCCGATTCTCTTATAAGGGATGTACGACGTGGTGTAGGATTACGTACTCTTTCACATCGAGTTACTTTCCATGCCGTACAAATCCCCAGATGCGATACAGTTATCTATTTCCCCATCCTCATTGCAAGATGTTAAACTGCAAATTGGTCAGGCCACCCTGAACAATGCCCAACCTCAGGCCCCTTGGCCTCTCGAGGCCCACGACCCCCGTCCTTGCTGCAAGACGTTAAACTGCAAGTTAGTCAGGACATCCTGACCAAGGCTCAGCCTTAGGCCTCCCTCACCGAGGCCTACCCTCAGGCCCCTTGGCCTTTTCGGCCCCCCTGGCCCAGGTTCTTTCCTACAGGACTATGCGGTGTGGTGAGGGATTATGTCCACATTCATGTCAGGATACTCGCCGCATCGTACACATCCCCATGAGGGTATCCAGTGACCTGGGTATCTTCTAGAACTACGTGTGGCTTGATTCCCATCTTTATGGGATACGTAGGACCACCAGAATGTCTAAGATTCGGGTCCAGCCCCATCTCTTGAAAATCTATGTCCCACCTTGGCCCCTTGGCCTACCTCTCATAATCCACTTCGTCGACCCTTGTCGGCGGTTCCCCGATATGCCCAAGGGTACTCTGGTTTAAGTTACCTGGAATGTCGGATTCTTCTCGGACACGTCCACACCCGCTTTTCAGGCTTTGTGTCCCCCTTCATCAGGGATTTCATCACCTTTCACACCCAGAGGGACCCCCATGAACGTCCTGGATACCGCGACCAAGGGATCTCCTACCGTTACGTGCCGACGCCCCTGAGGGTTTCGGGCAACAAATTGGCTAACGCGACCAGATGCTGTGTTGTGAACATGGTCAGTAGTGATCCTCCATCGCCACGCCAGCCCATTCAGGCCTTGAATGTTGGTTGCATGATTCACGTTATGTTCCACCCCATCATGTCCAGGTGGAATCTTGACACTCTTGGCGCAATCCCTCAGTGCACCTTTGCACGTCCGGGGGACAAAGCTGCAATACGACATCCTTCGGGGCTCCCACGGACCGAGCTATAAGACCATAAACTAAGATATTTATTAAGGGATATGTGTGGCTCGATCCTCATCCCCACAGGATGCGAAGGATCACTCGGACATCTAGTCTCCGATTCCAGCTCTGGTGGGAGCTAGTCCCTCATGCCCCTTTCCTTCTTGCCCCTATTCGGGCCCCTTGGCCCGAGGTTCCTATCTCGGAATTCCGTACGGGGTGATGTGGGATCATGTCCCCATCCATGTCGGTTGTGTCGCAAAACACCATACACATTCCCCTCCTAGCATCGTCTCTACTATGTCTATGCTGCATGATGTTAAAATGCATGCTTGGTCCTATCACACAACCCTAAACTGTGACATTATCATCCTGTCCGCATGACGAAAAATGGCACTGCATTGTGATGAACCCGTTGTAGAGGACATCACATTGGGTATTGGTCACATGCCATTCCATTTGTCAATGCCTATCACGTCTTGATTCTTGTGGAGACACCAGGGCTTACTACCCTAGGCCTGTCGCTTCACAAAAAAAACCACTCACCTTAAAGGAAAAACAAGATTTATCAAATTTTGATTCTTTTAGTGCAAGGGCCATGCCCATACTACCCTTCTTCCCTGGCACTGGTACCTTACTATGCCACCCTTCAGAACTATGTATGGCTTGATTCCCATCCTCATGGGTTACGTAGGAGTGCCCTGGCAATTCCCCGCGGGCCCAGCCTAACTTTCATGTTCGGTCCTTCGACTCGAGCACTCCCCAGATGGTCTGAATTATACTACCCTAAACTAAGACCTCTCTATTGGAAAGGAATCTGCTCCCTCTATCTAATACACCTAGTTGTCGTGTTCAGTTGCATTTTGACAAAGAGCTCGGAGAGTGGGATTTTCATAGGGATATTCCCCTCGTCCTATGACCAAGCTTCGTGAGCTTGCTATTTGGATCTGCATCCTCTTCCACATCCAAAAGGACCCTCAGACTACATGGATACTAGGCTTAAGGGATCTCCATGAATGCTGGACCTAAGGGCCCTCGGATTGTTTCGGACCAACGTCCCTACGGATCTCTAACAACATTTGTGACATGGTCCTATGTTTCGAACATGGTCAACGGTCGACCCTCATTTGTCTGTCCCCATTCTAGGATAATGTGATATGGATGCTGCATTTCCTCCATGGTTAACAGTTATCCTCTATCATCACACTGCCTTCATTGTGATCCAAATATCAAGCGTCATGATACACACATTTCGACTTCCTCATGTTCAAGTGGAATTACAACATACTCGACTCTATATCTTTGCGCATCTAGGTGCGCCACATGGTCGTGTTAGTATCATGGGGCCAATATTCACCGAGCGTCCCATTACCCTAACCTGCCCCTTTCTGTGTCGAGAATGTCCCACCACTACATCTTGTTTCCCACATCGAGCATGACTCACGTGGGCTTAGTAGTTTTGGCAGGATGTGTACCAACACAACCAGGCTTCTCATCATCCCGCATGACGTTAAAATGATCTTTAAGAACTATGTATGGATTGATTCCCATCCTCATGGGGTATGTAGGAATGCCCGACCAATCTGATTCAGGCCCAGACTAATACTCACTCTTGGTCCCTCGACCTGAAGAGTTTCCTCCGGGGGAACGTGGTGTGATCTGGACTCCAAGTCCTCATTTATGTCAGTTTCATAACTACCACACCCCATACTCCATAGACTCCTCCCTTTCACTCCACATCCTATCATATGATGTTAAACTACAGGAGTCCATATGTCCTCAACGCATGACACTAAACTGCGGTTCTACCCTGAGCAAGTTCAGGATGCCCCGTGTTAATCATGGGATGCACCAGAGCCTCTGCCAGAGAGGATTTCACCTGCTAGTGGTGGTATATGACTACACTGCGCTTCCAGAACTACGTGTGGCATGATCCCCACCCTCATGGGATATGTAGGGACACCCTGGTATTTTGCCTAGGGACCAGCCTATAGGAATCATTAATCCTATTCTTCCCCTTTCTATCCCCCTGGTCGGACCCCTCGTAGAGGACCATGTAACTATGATTCTACCCTGAACAAGTTCATGATGCCCCAAGATCCCATTGGGAAGTGACAGACCCCCTCACCAGAGAGACCCTATCCCAAAGAAGGAACGATCCATAATCATACCGATTCGCCCATCTGGCATACTCCCACCACGGTGGTGTAATTACATGAGTGTTGGATTTTGTTCGGACAAACCATCACTCCATATTCCATGCTTTGCGTACCCCTTATTTGGACCCTCTTCCCCTTTCATGTCTGAAGGGACCCCCTAACGACCTGGTCTCATGCCGCATCAGCTCACCTACTATCCTGGGCCAACGTTCCGGAAGACTGGTCATGTTTAGAAGGACCCCCTAATAGTATGAATGCTCGACCCAGGGTCCGCCTACTATCCTGGGCCAATGCCCCGAAGGATTGATCGACAAAATTTACGACATGGTCCCGTGTTTCGAACATGGTCAACAGTCGACCCTAATTTGTTGTCTCCATTTCAGGCTAACTTAATATGGATGCTGTGTTTCCTCCATGGTCAACAACAATCTTCCATTGTCACACCACCCCCACAACGTTCCGAATCTTGGGTATCATAATTCACACCTCCCATTTCCATCTGTTCGAACTGATTTTAGCACCCCTGGCGTTGCACTGTTCGTGCATAAGAGCACACTGAAGAAATGGTAATTCGGCTGTTCTGAGAACTTCCTTCTCCGGTCAGGTCTCTCCCATCTGTCGGATATCCAGACTGGTTATCCAAACCCCAGACGCCTGAAGCCTGGTTTCCACTCTTATGTTGGGTGGGACGATGAGGCAACTATCTCTTGTTTCTCAAATCGAGCCTGACCCATGTGAGCTTAGGGAATTGTCGCCAGATGTCCTACAAACATGGTTGGGATGTAATGAACCAATGAAAATAGTGGAAATCGTGCATGCTACGACATTCCAAGAGAGAAGAAAGACAAAGCACAAAAGTACCATTAAAAGTTTTGTAATTGTTATAGTACATGGGGGTTGACTCCCCCCATGGACGGATTGACCCCGTAAAAAGAGTGTTGCAGCTTTGCCACCCTTCAACTTGTGGCGTCTAGGAATTACTACCACTGACTCAGCTCCTGATCCTCCTCAGCAGCGGCGGGGCGCAGTTCGTCAGCCTTGGCCCTGACCCTCTCTATGCCAGCCTAAATGGCAGCCATCTTTCCAGAAGCCTGCCTCATATGCTCTTCTGCCTTTTCCAGCTGGGCCTTCAATCGTGAGATCAGCTCAGATTGTGTATTAAGAGAGGTTGAGTGCTAATCTGCCCAGGACTGCAGCTGTTGGACCTCACTTTCAGCCTCCTAGAGCTTCTTGATGTTTGTCTCCTTTCTCCGCTGCCATCCCACGCTAAGCCCGCGATCATACTCCCGGATCTTCTTGGCCATGAGATCTCGGATGAGCACATGAGGACGTTGGGCATCCACTCCCCCATTGCATAGTTCGCACAGCCGCGAGCGATGTCTGTCCATTTCATTCAAGCATAGCACTTGGGGGGTGTCATTGATGAAGAGCGTGATTAACTTCCACGATCGTCAGCAGACTATGCTATTGTATTCTTTGTCAGAGGCTGTTTCGTCCCAGTCTGCGTGATTGGAAGGCTCGTACGCAGGATAAGCCCGAAAGAAGTCCTCAGCAGGATCTGCATCTGGCATTGAATCTGGCACAACATCTGGCGCTGGAGCAGGCGTGACGGGACCTGGGTCGGCCGATTGATCCTCGTCATCAGACTCCACCTCAATAACCTCTGGTATGACCCTGCTGGTGGTCCCGCCAATGATAGTGTGTGTTGCAACTCGGGGAGATGGGGGGACTATCTCCACCATCACTGGCATGCCCCTAGGAGGGATGCCACCAGACATCCCGACCAGCCTTGCCGCAGCAGCCCATGCCAGTCGGAGAACTGTACGACAGAGAGGGACATAACTGTTAGTTGGCACAATCTACATATGACAACAATGAGTCCAGTAGAGGAAACTTACAGAGATCGAACTCCTGGTGCTGCTCTTGAGTCGATGCTGACGGGACCTTGAGGCGTGGCCCTCCGTATACTGTTGGAAGGTCTAGAGATTGTGGAGGAGCCACCTCGGGTGCTCTGGCCCCACCAGATGTAGAACTGAACGCAGCCGTAGGTGTGGGTTCTGAAGGTCCTGCATCATCACCCACCAAGGGGTGAGAGTGAGGCCTACGTACAAGTTCCTCCTACATGGTTCAAACATCGGTAAGAAATCCATGATGTCCTTAGAACGAACCATGAGGAAAGAAGCTCAGAATTCTACCTCGAGAGCCTCTGCGAAATCATCAGAATCTGAGTCTTGATCTCCAACTTCACCCTCCTCCAACGGGATCCCTCCACATGCCTCGTCCTCCCGAGAGGAGTCCTCTGATTCTTCCAGCAGGGGGAAGTGCTCCCTTAGATCAGCGACTGATAGTTGTGGCGGAACCATCTGATCCAACAGTACCCTCACCCGGTCTGTCATTGGGTGTGGGACACCACTGGAGTGAACGTAGTCCTCCAGCTCAACCAAATATTGATCCACATCTACCGGAGACACAGTGAAACCAGCCCGGACTGGGCCTATACCTGGAAGAACCATCCTGTGACGGTTCAGAAGTTCCCACATCTCGGGCAGACTGAGGTGTTGCCGGTTGACATCCCAAATTTTCCAGGCCTCAACATCCTCCGGCATGTCAATATGATGCAGCCGATTCCCTGGAGCCTGAGCGGATATCCTGCGGAATCCCCTTGGTGACCACCCCTCCAGATGGCCCTGCTCTTCTGGAATCACTGGATCCACCACAGCTGCTACACCCTCAGCCGGTGCAGGTATCGCTGCCACGGCAACCCCACCACCGCGAGAGGCCCTTGCTGACCTCTGACCCCGACCTCGGGATAGGGGAGGCCCGCCATTACCAACCCGAATGGTTGGCTACCTCAACATCTCCCCCGGATAAGCGGCCTCATAGGTGATGGCATACTCCCTCACCAATCTGAAAGCGGCGGTGGATGGAGGCGATGCAATTCGCATATTTCTGTCTTCCCGTGTGAACATGAACACAGCTGCATCATCACACATGGGTTCTCCTCGTGACGCACCTCCCAGTAGACCTACGGGGTGAGCCGCTGGAGGCATCAGAACTTCCTCACAAACTGATGTGGGGTGTACGGTTCACAGAGTGGCTCACGATCCACTCGTGCCACCAAAACTCCACCTCGAAAGTCCTGGAGATAAGCCTGGTGCTCTTCTGTTCCCTGCCTGTCATCAGTAAGTACCCCCGTCGGCAATGGAAACGAGTGGAAGTTAAACTCATCCACCCTCCACACCCGGTTCAGCACCATCGGTATAGTTAGTTTGAATGGGAAGCTCCCGACTGCATTCAGAATGAAGGGGGTGTAATTTTGATCCTGGTGGAGAGATAGGGTTTGGATACTCGTAAATCCATCTGATGTGTGCCGCAATCCACCCATACAGAAGGTGGAAGGGCCCGCGTATCCTTGGCGGCTTCTTTCCCTCGCTAACGTGCCGCAGTATTCTGTACAGCTTGGCGAGCATTGGAATCCCCAGATTGACCCACTGCCCCATGGCCAGCATGGACACCATGATGAACGGGCAAGGCCGCACCCCCATGTTGGTATCTCTCACCGGTAGGATCCAACCACAGATAAGGGCCGCGATGAACGCCGCCAGCCGGACTATCAGCTGTTGTTCAGTGATGACACTGAAACCCCAAGTCTTCCATTGGCAGTCCTCCAAGACCCGCTAATACGAGTGCTCCTTGCCCCGTTGAGCCGCCTTCGGACAAGTTCGAGGCCTCGGAGGGAAATCTCGATTCTCTGGGAAGTTCAGGAACCGCTTGAACCACTTCTTAAAGTGGACATCTCTCACTTCCTCCTTGTCCTCTCCACGAACCAGTGCCATCAGTACCGACGCCAGTCGCAGCATCTTCTCTGTATCCTCCCACGCGCTCATGATGGGGAGGAACTCATCATACATGGCCCCCATGATTGGGACCCCCGAAATCTGATGGACATATCACATACTGGCTCCCACCTCCCCATGGTGCAGGTGAAAATTATTGGTCCTAGATGACCATCTGCTCAGCAGCTCCGGCATCAGCTATTTCAGTTGGTAAATGTGGAATTGGGAGGCCCATTCCACCTCATAAAAACCCACTCTCCTCAGCTTGGCCCCAAACTCCTCACATGAGGCACCTACCTAGTAGGCCCATGCCCAATCGTTGGTGAAGTTTCCACCCTAGCGCATGTCCCACTCATCGGACCACCCCTTCTACGAATCCTGCAAAGCTGCCTTCATCATGGTGTGGTACAGAGGAGGGGACGTCTCCGATTGCAGTGGCTTCCTGTCAATATTGTTCACATGGTTGTAGAGATAGTCAGCTGTGATGGGTGTGAAGTCCTCCCGCGCATTACCATCGGCCTCCCTAAACCACTAGCACTGGCATGGAGTGCTCCTGAACCAGTAAGCTGGTTCACCCCTACTCGCCTCAGGGATGAAGACATCATCCCTCAGCCCGAGGCCATACAAGGGTAGATTCTTGCACAGCAGATAGTTTTTATGACTCTCTGATAGCAGTTCTGTCAAAGAATTATGGTCCGAGTGGCTTCGGACCATCTCCCAAACGCCCAGACAGTTAGCCATCTCATCCCTCCGGGCGGCGTCTGCAAGCACCCCCAACACAGCTTCTCGATGGGCCATTTCGGTTTCAGAACTCAAAAAAATTTCGGGTTGGGTCGCGAAGGTTGCCCGCAAAGATCTCTCGCGAAGCTCGGTCGCAAAACCAAGACATGGGGCCTGGCCTAGGCTTGCAAACAGAAGTTCTCTTGGCGCGGTCATGGAGTCAAAGACTCGCGGTTTTCTGCGAAGCTCGATTTGCGGAGAGCAGACACGGAGTACGCGGAGCTTCGTGAAGTCAAGAGCGCAAAAGGGAAAAAGTCTCAAGAGGACAAAAGAGAGGTCATCCCCCTATTTATAGGCGGCGACCTCGTAGCTTCGCAGTGCATCCCGCCCGTGCGGAGCATCACGGTGCGTTCGGACCGCGCGACCGCTGTTAGCCCCGCGCACCCCTTCGCGAGGCCGCATCGCGAACCACCGATAATTTTGGCGATTTTCCCTCAGACTTCGACCCTTGATCCCTCCGTGGCTCCAAGTTTGAGGGGGGGGGGGAATTTGTTGGCACCAAAATATTGAACATAAAGGGAAGAAGGAAAAAATCCCACACGCTGCCTCGCGAAGCCCCGACACGGAGCTCCCCCGAGAAACGCAGCCGCCGCGAAGAAAAGGAGGTGGTACTGCTCCCCGAACGCCCTGACGCTCGCGAGCCCACCACAAAGCCCCTGAGGTGGTAACGCTCCGTGAAGCCCACTAACGTTCGCGACCCGCCGTGAAGCACCCGCCGCCCCTTTGAGCCGCGTGATATCTGCTTCGCTGTGCCCCTTTTTTATAAATAATAGGTTCCCCCTGAGTCCAAGAGAAGGGACAATCCGACCTTTCGACTTCTCACCTCCCGAATCGCGAAGCACCCTTCAACCTGGGAATCATGAGCTCCGCGATGTATTTTTACTTCACGAGATTCCTTCGCCTTGTCTTGTTTTGAGCCCCTCTTATGAGAGGGATGCCCTTCGCGAAGCCTAAGGGCATTCACGAAGGAAGGGGATTCCCAAGGGAACCCGGGTAGCTGCAGAGCGTTTATGCTTTGCGAAACACCCATCCTATTCTAGTGATCCACATGCCAAGGAAGGGTCAATGTACATCACGAAGCACACTACTTCATAGCACCATTCTTCACGAGGAACCTCTGCTTCGTGGGGCAGTGCTCCGTGAATACTATTCCTCTTCGCAAAGCACCTCCAATTCACACCCCTGCCCCATGCTAAGGCCAAGGCACTCTACTTCGCGAAGAACACCCCTTTGCTTGGAAATTCCTCTTCCCGTGCGACCCTCCAGGTTTTCACGATGTGATTTCAAAGTCCCATGGACAACACCACTCATAGCATTTCTTCGCCTAATGCTTCTTCGCATAAGCACGCTAACGACTATTGGTTCTTTGCATAGCCACGCTAACATGGACCCCTCGATGGTTCGCTCTTCGACCCCCTTGACCATGGCCTTGCCGGTACCTTCCCTCCCCCAAGGAGCCGAGGGTACCGGTCATGTAAGTCCTAGGGGTGCGGAGTAATCCCACCTCATCCAAGCTGTAGGACGTTAAACTGCCAGACACCTCATCCTCAACACATGACCTTAAACTGTGATCCAACCCCGTGCCTCGGACGTGATGTCCCCCCGGCTCGGACATTCTTTATGCCCACTGGTCTCCATGGAGATGGGATCACTCCTCCACATGGGATGATATCCTCCTTATCGAAGTGGCGTATGTCCATGGGAGAATGGAAACCACCTTGGTGTAATCCCCCAAGCCTCTCTTGTGGAAGGTATCACCCATGCACCTCCGTACTTCCCCACTGCCAAGGCCAGTGGAGGGCGCGATAGGGAACGAGGCACCTTCCATATTTGGTCCAAAATCCCTCTCCCGCTATGCTTTGCTGTACTTCGGGACTCCATCTTGGAGTAAGTCCCAACACCATGGGCAACCTAACGCGTAAGCCCCTCTTCGTTTCTCACGGACGCACCCTTCACGACGTGATTGTCAGGTCTCTGCTGCCTCTTATTTCTTACACCGAGCACGAATCACGTGGCCTTAGAGTAAGCATTGGCCATGACAATACCTAGTCCAACATGACATTAAACTGTATGCCCTCATCCAGCATGACGTTAAACTGTGTCCAGCTTGATGTTAAACTGCACATCCATTTGAACTATGTGGTCTTTGATCCATGTCAAGGCATGGTACGTAGGAAGACTCCACGAGGTTCCATCCCACCGCCCATCATTTCTTCACGTCAGGTTCCACCGTCGTCCAGCATGACGTTAAACTGCATTCCAGTTTGACGGCAAGCCATTGTGACCAACCCGAACTATGAGGACTTTGATGCATGTCAAGGCACGGTACGTAGGAAGCATCCATGAGGTACAATCCCATCCCCCATCAGACCCACGGGTTCACCTCCATGTCAGTTCGCTGACGAAAACCACCTGAACTACGAGGTATTTGATCCATGTCAAGGCATGGTACGTAGGAAGCCTCCATGAGGTTCAAGCCCATCACCCGGTCGTTCCGACCTCATTCACATTGGTACACCCCCATACCGAATGACGTTTAACTGTATTCAACATCTCATTTGAACTACGAGGACTTTGACCTGTGTCAAGGCTTGGTACGTAGGAATCCTTCCCGAGGTTCAATCCCAACAATCATTGGCCCAGATCGTCTCCTTGTCGGTGTGCCAAGCCCCTGTTTTCTCCTAAACTACGAGGACTGTGATCCATGTTAAGGCATACTATATAGGAATCCTTCCTGAAGTTCAAGCCCAACACCCGTTGGTCATTTCGACTTTATTCACGTAGGTCCACTAACACCTGGGCAGCCTAGTGTGTAATACCCACACCATTGGACCAAGGTCCACATTCATCTCGGTTCGCTGACAACACCCATCGGACCAAGGTCCACATCCAGGTCACTTCGCTGATGACGCCCATTGGACCGAGGTCCACATTCATGTCGGTTCACTGAAAACACCATCGGGCCAAGGTCCACCTTCACGTCAGTTCACCGGCACCATCCCGAACTACGCAGACTTTGATTCTCTCCCACGGGGATACGTAGGAGGTCTCTTTGAGGCTCAAGACCAACTTCACTCTCCCTCTTGCGATGGTTCCATTTCATCCCCCATCCACTTCATTCATCCATCTATCATCTATCCTGATTCTCACCAGGGCCGCCACATCCTGGTGAGATCGTGTCACTCCCCTTCCCTCCACAGCATCCGGGAAGCCGCCCACGGGCTGACCCCGATATCGGAATCCCTTCAAGGGGGATTCCTCAATCTGATCCACTCTAGCTAGTGTTCTGATCAGGCTGATCCATCTCTGCTGGACGTTAAACCTGCGGCATACCCTGTGTTAAACATAAGAAGCTGAGGAGAACCTCAGATACATGCCTATGGCATGTGACTCCCCGCGCTCGATGAGGGATTCCTCGGGCTTCCACGCCCTTGAGAATCCCTACAATAAGGGACTGAAGAGAGACACACGAATTCCCCAGCGTTCAGACATGTTACTGATTCCTCGACATGACTACTCCCCCGAGTGAAGGTTGCTTCCCTGACCAGACCCTTTGGAATGTCCTGACAGAAACAGTGTAATTAACCGGCGTCCATGGAAACATGGCACTGGGAAGAGTTTCACGAACAACGTATTAAATCTATGAGGGAGACCTGGACTAGGTGACGAGTTCCGATGAGGAATCCACAGAAGGAAGAAATGACATTACATCATCCCAGTTTCGATCAAGGAGTTGACGTACCTGAATAAGGAGCAGATGTCGCCCGCCTTTGAAAATCAGGAATGTGGGGAAACACAAGAAAGTTGCGCCTATCGCACCCTGGCGGAAGGACGTGCGCACCCCGGTGAAAGCGTCGGAAACAGACACATTTTATTTTATGCATCTAATTTATTTTCAATGTTTTTTTTCTTAAAATTGAATATTTAATATCATTTTTTATTCATATTCATTATTTTTGAACTTATACAAAAAAATATATCCCCCTTTCAAGTCCTTTTTATTTTGGAATCTATTAAACCATGTCAAAATTCATCTCAATTTCCTTTCATTGTGGTATGTTTTAATAATATGAACAAATTTCTTTTATATGGTTTATATATAGGCCAATCTATATGTAATATAAAATATATTTCATACGTAATTATATTTTACATTTCAATTTTAATTATTTCTTCCAAATGTATTTGACTTGAAATTTGCCAAGTGGTAAAAAAAATTATTACACAATTTATTTTCATTAGGGTAAATTAATTCTTCATTGTTTTTGATAAGATTAGGTTACATATGTAATTACCAATGACTATTTTATATTTTATTTTCTATTATTTTCCTTGGTCTTACATTTGAAACACATATGAACTTCATTGATTAATTTTTACCTTAGTGATCCAACTTGGTAAGGTATTTTGTCTTAATTTTCCATTATTATGGAATATTTAAATATTTTGCACCTAATATCTTTTATATTGTTTTTATATGGACCTATATACATGTTATAAATTAATATATATACTTTCTTGTTGTTTAATGTTTCATTTTATGTTATTTCTTTCTTGGGGCATATGATTCAAAAGTTAACAAAATGGTAAGGCTTTATTTCTCAATCTCATTTTAATTGAAAATGTTTTTTTCTGAAATTACATTGAAAGAAATTATTTAGTAATTATATAATAAAACAATTTAATTTTATTATACTCTATTGGTTTATTATATTTTTAATAAATAGAACCTTTTTCATCAATTTAGATATTAAAATTATTGAGAAAAGGTTTTTGAGAAATGATTACCATATTTATTTCTTTAGTCAGAAAGCCTTTTTATTTTATGCCCATGTTACAAAAAAATGTTTCCAATTTCATTTTCAATATTATTAAAAAAATTTAAAGTCATTACCCCCATGTTTGAATTTTTTAAAAATGGTTGAAAATAATTATTTCATTCATTTTTTGAATAAGGTACTTTCTCTATGAAAATAATTTTTTCTTTTAAATTATACAGAATATATGGAATGTCCCCCCAACATGACCACTCAATTAATTGAAACTTACATTAAAATTTCAAAGTTTATTTAAAATAAAATGTCTTTATAATGTTTATAATTTTTTTTCATGGCCAGACAAACAGGGCTTGAACCACAACTACCATAATCTCACATGACAAGGCTAGGGGTTATACACAAGTGATGATAATAATAACTAATATGGGAAGTATATAAACCCTCAATTTTCATATATTTACATTGCATAAATTTTTTGTAATACTTAATACATTACACAAAAAATTTCCAAAGGCCATACTAGTTTAGTGCACATGGAAACATGGAAATGTAAACACTATTACTTAATAAAGATAAATTATCTCCCACTGGGTTCTCCAAGACTAGAACTCCTCATAGATATATCATATAAGAAATATATCTTCATAACCTGGATAATGAAACATAAAAATGGGTGATCTTAGAAGGTTAGAAAGGGTAAAAAATGGAGACATGTAAGCACAATCATGAGCATAAGGTTATAATAACATTATCATGAAAATATAAGATCATACCCTATATATGAAATATCATAAACTTGAATCATGGAAAAGATCATTTAATTTTATTAGAAATTATTCATAATTAAATAAATAACATAATCTAGGAAAGCATAATATAGGAATAAACCAAGGAAATATAATAGAAACATAATCATATATAATAATTTTCATATTATTCAAGACATTAATACCAATTCTATCTTAGGGAATGAAGTAATTTAATGAATCGGGTTCACAACCACTTCCATCCATGTATTACTAAAACAAGTTCACTCCGCATTCTAGAACAGTAACACGGAATAGAGTTCATTTATCATTCCAACCATATAATACTGAACCAAGTTCATTTAGCATTCCATCCATGTTTATCTCATGAGATATAAATATTTTCCCAATGCATAGGAGGGAGATATAGGTCCCAGTCGTCTCATAATGAAATCATACATACATATTCCATAAAATCAAAAACAATCATATCATAACCCATAAAATCTCAAGGTTATCACAAACATGTAAACATATCATAACCTGTGGAATAAGATATATGTTTTATAATAATTTCACGAAAATAAAATCCCCTGAAAGAGAAATGGATTTCATAAACATATAATCCATGAAGTAGAAGAGGGTTTAATAAATACCATAAAATTAATCATAACCCATTCATAGAAATAATATTAACGGAAGGTTTAGTTCATTTCCCATAAGGGAATGAGTAACATCAAAATATGTTATCTTAGACGGAACATTATTTTAAAATATCTTTCAAAAATGTTCCTTATAAAAATGTCACTTATTATTTTAAAAAGGTTTTTAATACATTAAAACAATTGAAAATCATTCCCTTAGAAGAGAGCTTGAAAAATTATAAAGAAGAATTGAAATCATTTTTAAAATATTTTTCCTTGAAAACTCATAAATTAAGCTTCAAAACCATTAAAAACATTTCCTTTGAAAACACTTTTTAATCAAATTATAAAAATATTGAAAATGTTTTGAAAATCATTTATTTGAAAATAAATTAAAAACCTAGAAAGAAGGATTAAAAATATGTTGAAATAATTTTCCTTGAAAACTTAAAAAATAAGATTGAAAACATTTTTAAAATCATTATTATTAAAACCATATAAAAGGAGATTGAAAATTTTTTGAAAACAATTTCCTTGAAAATAATTTTCAAAACTATAAATAAGGATTGAAATCATTTTGAAAAATTCTTTCCTTGAAAACATATTAAATAGGATAGAATTTTTTTTTATAAAAACTTCCCTTGAAAATATATAAAATAATTTGGAAAAAATTTTGAAAACTATTTCTTAAAAATTAACCATTAAACCTAAAAATAAAACTTCAAAGGGTTGACGACAGATAAATCTCTACAAGTTGTACAAGGTAAAAATAAATCCTTCTACTTGGTAAACAGGTTATAGAATTGCCTTGTTCAGATAGAGACAATATGATTCATTTGAAATAATTTGAAAAGTTAAAATAGGGTAAAATTTTATTTTAATTATAATATGATAATAGTATAATAATCTTGGAAAACCTTTTTAGAAAACATAATTTTAAAGGAACACAAATTTTCAGCTGAATAGAGAGTAAAGTCTGTCTTTTCTAAAAACCCATTTATTGACTATTTTATCTAACAAAGAGTGGAATAAATTGTACCAATATAAGAATAAATCATTAATAAACATTGTATAAAAAAATTCAAGAATTTTCTTGAGGGGTGGATCATAGTATTTCATCAAAGGAGGAATAAACATAAACAATCTTGAAAATCAAAGAGATTGTTTCAATATAATATTATCACTTAGTAACTTGGGATCATACTCTCAAAGTATGGAAATGAAATGAAATTAATATTATAATATAATTAAAATATTTAGATTCATGATATAAAATTTAAAATGGAATTATATATGGCTCAAAACGAATTTAGGTGCATAAACAATATGATTCTACATCTATTTTTCTGATTTGAGAAATTTTGAAACATAAAACCCATGAAATAAAGGCCATCTAATGGATTTGTAAATACCCATAAATTTGAATATAATAATAATTTATTATGTACATGATAAGTTATACACACCACACAAAAGGAGTGGGTGCTGAATAAATCTTGTATCTCACGTAAATAAAAAAGTGAGATGAAATCTCCTTATCTTGTGTCTTGAATATCTTCATACTCGTACAAACATCCTATATAATAAATATAAATTTATTATAAATTTATAGAAGAAAAATATTATTGATTTTAACATCTAATATTTTTTATTATGACTTTATATTATCCTCTTATTAATAATTCGATGTTAAGGTTTCACTTCGGGTAATATTCGCTTTATTCTTTGCATGACTCATAATCTGTTATATGTTCGGTCCTTATAATTATATAATGATTCAAAGATTAAAACCATGATATAAATATCATTTATATTTATTATGTTTGTATTATAATAATATATAGGATATAGAAGTATGAAATACAATACACCGTTAATGAAGACAGTAAGTTGTACGTACGCATGAACATTGTTTCTGTTTTTATTATCATATTGAAAGAAAGAAATAAAAATAAATTTATGTATATATTTATATATTACAATAATATTTTTACAGTTTCATTATAATGTTATATATATCATATTCTTTAACTAAAATCATCCTTAATACATTCTATGTAGTGTGTGAATGAATCACATCACTTTGAGGGGGCGGTAGTTCACACTTCCTCAAACAAAATTATCAAATTTACACCATATGAAATGTAAAAATATATGTTTTATAAAAGGAATATAGAATATTTAATAAATAAAAAATATATGATATGATATATAAAAACATATTTTCCACCATATTTTTCACCATGAGAGGAGGTAAAGGAAAAATGAACAGTCATTGTTTACTAAGGCGTTAGTTTTCCGTACATGTAAATAGTATGTTCATTACCCATTATATGTACATGTGAGTAAGTGTAGGTAAAAACATTAGAATAAAAAATCCTAGTATATTTAAAATATTTGTTTATACAATAATGTAATAAATACTGTGGAGTGGGTGGAAAATGAAAATAAAATATAGGATTTTGAGAGAAAGTGTTGCCTCTTAATCAGGTAACACCTTTTGGTTTGTGCAAAAAGGCTTTCTTGGAAGAATTTATTCCTAAAGGGAGGCTTAAAATAAGAATTTAGGGATTTTGGGAAGTTTATTGGGTAGATATTGGCTGATCCTATGTTTTTTAGAGGTGTGAACAAGGGGGAGAGGTGGTGTCCTTTTATAGGGGAGGAGGGCTATCACTCTTGTAAATATTTGAAGATAGAATTCCACCCATTATTTTCATATTTAAATTGGATCCAAAAATAATAAAAATTATATAAAAGGTAGTATAGAATCTAAATATGTATATAAAATGTATCTTGGAAATGTTTATAAGTTTTTTTGGGTCTTAAATTCAAGGTTTTGTCCTTAGTTAAGTTTAATTTTACCTTAATCGGTGTAATTAATTTTAATCAATTTCACTAATATTTTTTGTCAACAACTTATTTTACCTTATTAAAAATTATAAATTATTATGATTTAAAATATTAAATCCATTTTTCTAAATTCCAATCACATAAGTGGCAGAAATTAATTTCAAATTAATCCCGCAGTCGGTTCGGAAATGTGGGTTTTTAAAGTAAAAACAATCAAAATATTATTATGTTTTTATAACCAATTTAAATGTGAATTAGATTTCAATGACCAAAATTGTATTTATTGATAAAAATATTCCCTAAATAAACTTTTAAACCAGTTTAAAATATAATTTAACATTATTAATAAATTTTATGAAAAAGTATTTTTGAACTAAAATTCTGTATTTTAAACTATCCATTAAAAAAATAAAAACTTTCAGAAAAATAACAAAAAATTGTACTTACCTAATTTTCATGTTTCTATTTCAAATATGAAGTTTATTTTGAAATTTTAATTCTATAAAATTTTCAAAATTGTGATTTAAAATGGGTTCTCCATTAAAAGGCGGTAAAAATACATTTATAAAAATATATGTTTTTATGCATAAAATTGGGTTTGTTATTTATCTTATGTTAATGAAATAAAATTAATTAATATAAAAAATATTTTATGGAATATATAACAAATATATTACATTAATATCACTTAATAATTATATCTAATTTAATTTGTTAGGGTAAAATAGCTTTTGGCCATAAAAATAATAATATTTCTTTTTATATTCAATCTATTTTCATTGAAATTTATAATTAATTAGTAACCTATGAATTCATTTATATTTTTTAAACAATATATTTTTATAAATTAGGTAATATTATTCATAACCTCAAATTTAACATTTTGGTTATATATTATTATATTAAATAAGTATATTTTAATGATATATTATTGTTCAGTAAACCTCAGTCTTTCATGTTACGCAAACCATAGAGGAAAGTCAATAGTGTATATAATGCAGGCTAAAATCATTGTTCCATGTGGTGTAAGAAAACTTTTATATTGCATGTAGTGCATTATTAACTTTCTATTTCATATAATTCAAGCCCAACATAGTAATTTAATATGAAATAAATTATCTTCAGTGTGGTGTAAAATAAAAAAATATTAATGAAGAATAAATTAATTTTAAAATTAATTCAAAAAAACTCAGGGTGTTATATTCTACCACCCATAAAATGAATTTGGCCCTCAAAATATTTCTAGTTTATCAAAGGTTTAATTCTTGAAATTTTAATTCATAGAAACCAACATCGTAAAAAAATGAATACTAAAACACCCATTAAAAGGGAAATTTGAAACCCTACCAGTTACCCAAAGTAACTTATAACTGGGTTTCAACATTGCATAACATAGGTTGGGCATGATAATTGAACATGGATTAAAAGATTAAATATTTATAATGATTGATTGAGGTCATCAATCAAAAATAAGTGAATTACTAAAGAAAAGTTTAGGGCCACAAAGTCGTAAATCTGTGATGATTTAAAAGTCCATAGGTTCAAAAAAATTAAGGTATTAGGTAAAAAAAAGTTCTTTTGATAATTATCCTAACATTTATTAATTATTGTTTTGACCAAGAATATAAGGAAATATACTTGATATATTTATATAAACAGAACTTCATTCTTTAATTGTGATTTTATACATTTTTAATTAATCTATTTCTTCATGCAATGGATGTCCAAACATTAACATTGATTCCTAAAGTGCTAAAATATAATTTTATCATATCATAATTCCTATAAAAGAATAAAAAATTTAACTATTTATCTATAACTATTATAAAAAATCCATAGGGTTAATACAATAATATAAAACATAAAAAAGTAACACTACTATTTCATCATAAGTATTTATTCATAATAAATAATTATACATTAACGAGGACATCACGTAGGTGAGTGGTAGGCGTGAAACCCTTTTCACCCTTCTTTCATGGGTTCAAGACCTACGACCTTGGATAAGTTGATTGGATATTGCCATACGTAAATTATATCCTTCTCTAAAACCACACTAATGTAATTTCCAAAATATGATGGACATCATTGAAATAAGTTTAATCAATAAATAGACTTTTAACCAAGGTTTTCAATACAATATCAAAACATAAATACTTCCTTACAAGTGTAACTTAAATTTTTCATGAATGTTTAACCTTATAAACCTTCTGTAAGATGAAAATCCAAAACATTAGAAAGAAATTCAATAAATTATCTTAACGATTATTCCACAATATATCATAAAGTACCTCTTGGTTATCACAATTCAAACAATTGAATACCCTCATCATATATTCTCTAGAAACATGGTAATAACCTGAATTACCATAAATCCTTACTAAAAACATCCATGATTCCTTATTCAAAGTATATTGGATTTATTCCATTAATCTAAAAAATTTAAAACTTCATCAATGATATCATAAACTGCATGTCAAAGAGTCCTTAATTAGTCCCAAGGTAATCAATACCTCCAAATTTACTTATTCATATCCCACATATATTTATTCAAATGAAAATATAACAACATAAACCACATAATAACGTTTATCATTCCCTTAATCCTATGTTTTCCATGGACATAAAATTTCCATTATGTCCCTTTTCAATTCCATCTGAACCATTCAATGTGTTCTCATAAATCCATAGCAAAAAACATAAAATGAAAAATCCTTATATATTTCACCTTTCATATAACATAATTCTTGAATCCAAATACATAACATCCATTATTAATTCACTATATCCTTATGAAATTAGCAAGGCTACATCATCCTATTATAAAATACCTATTTCCTTTCATATTTCATGTGTAATCTCATCACCATCTATAATGTAACCATTACTCATTCCAACTTGCTAATCTTCATCAAGAGATTTCATCTTGGGACATTGAATTATATAATAACCATTTATTCAACACATAAAACACTCAACCTTAGATTATGTCTTAGGGAGGCTGATTTTCTCATCCATTTAATTAATCAAATTCACCATTTTTCTATTATAGTCACCTGATTTGTGTCCTTCTTTTCGATAGTCAAAAAATATTCTTATTCCTATAATACATTAACTTAGGTGATTATTTCCAGATTATTGACACAAATGAAACCAAATTTTCTTCCCTCCATGGTCAATATTTCCCAAAATCAAAGCGAACTTTTTCTTTCTCTTCCTTGGTGAGTCTGATAGTTAGTTAAGGTACACATTATTAATCATGTTATGTGAAAACTGATTAGGCATGATCACAACATCTTTCACTCTACTGATCATCCCACTTGACTACTCATCAAAAAAATTTCCATCACAATCAACATTAATCTAATTCATTCTAGTCTCCATGATTGACTAAAACCAAAACCATAATGTGATCATTACTTATCATAGATGAAAACCACAAAGTCATGAAAATACTTTTTTTATTGGATGTCTAAATCATGAAACCTTTCTTAACATATGACACCCTAGGGTCATCCTAGGTTATTAATTTCCAACTTATATATAAATCTTTCATGATGGGCCATGAATAGTCTAAAAATTCTAAAAGCATATCCCCCATGAGTGTCAAAATAGGGGTGCAACAAGGTCAGTTCTCATGTACTGGATTACCCAGAGTTAAACCTGGAACATCTTTTCAGGGTTGTTACTCTAAGGTAAATCATTTCCAAAGCCACAACCACTTATATTATCCATACATGGATGAATTTATTGGAAACCAATCACTCTATATTTTACCAAAATTCCAGGACATTTTCCAATGCTTTTACTTATCCTTATACTTATCCTTATACATGTCTTTAGGGTTATCACTAAGTTTTCCCCATCCTATCTTACAAATGTTGACTAAAAATTTTCTATGATATCATCTATATAGACTCTCACTTTTCATACATTAAAATTACATCACTTTTTCAGAATACTTAATACATTGAAATAACGAATCCCTAAAGACAGTATTTGTTTAGTACCTTGGAAAAAATGGAAATGTAAACACTAGCACATTAAAGAGATAAATTATCTCCCACTAGGTTCTACAATACTAGCATCCCTCACAAACATATCATACATTAAATATATCTTCATCACTATGGGAATGAAACATAGAAATGGTTGAGCTCATATGCTTGTTAAGGTTAAACAAGTGATACTTGTATTCATAATCATGATAATAACGGTATGCGAACATCATCAAGAAAATCGAAGATCATACCCTATATATCAAAGATCAAAAAAATGAATCATGGAAGAAAGATTGATAGTTCATAAGATATGAATAATAAGTAAATAAATATCATAATCCATGAAATCATAACATGGGAATAAACTAGGTAATTTTTTTTTAAAATAAGTATATATAATGATTTCCATAGTAGTCAAGGCATTGTTATTGAATCCACCTTAGTGGACAAAGTACTTTGATGAACCTGGATCACACCTTGTTCCACACCTATATTATTGAACCAAGTCCACTCACTGTTTAATCCATGTAATACTAAATCGAGTTCATTTATTTTTCCCTCCATGTAGTACTAAACTAATTTCATTTCTCATTCTAGGAATATTTATCTCATGAACTATAAATCTTTACCCAATACATTGGTGGTAGATATATATCACACCAATCTCATAATGAAATCATACATACATATTCCACAAAATCATAAACAATCTTATCCTAACCCATGCAATTAAATTGGTATCATAAACATGTAAACGTAACAAAACCTATAGAAAAACATACATGTTTCATAATAATTTCATTAAAAGCATAACCTTTGAATGGGAAATTGATTAAAAAATATATAAACTGTGAAATAGAAACATGTGTCATAAATACCATGACATTAAACATAACCCATTCGTAAATTGAATTTGAATTGAACCTTTAGATAATTTCTTATAAGGGATTTATAACATCAATGGATGTCATCTTATATAAGAAATAAATTTTGAAATATCTTTCAAAAACATTTATTGAGGAAAATAACCTTTCTTTTTTGAAAAATTATTTTTAATATATAATACAATTTGAAAATCATTTCTTTAGAAAAAATATTCAAAACTTATAAAGAATACTTAAAATGATTTTGAAAACCTCTTTCCTTGAATACTTATAAAATATACTTCAAAACATTTTAAAACCCTTTTTCTTTAAAAATACTTTGAAAACATATAATAAAATCATAAAAATGATTTGAAAACAATTTCATTTAAAATTATTTTAAAACTTACTAAGATAAATTGAAATCATTTTGAAAAACTCTTTCCTTAAAAACTTATAAAATAATATCGAAAACATTTTGAAAATAATTTTTCTTGAAAAATTATAAAAGGTTCTTAAATAATTTTTGAAAAATATTTTATTGAAAATACTTTACAAACTTATATATGATGCTTGAAATCATTTTGAAAACTATTTTCCTTGAAAATGATAAATGAATCTTGAAAACATTTTGATTACAATTTCCTTTAAATACATTTAAAAGAATCATGAAATTTTTTTGAAAAATATTTCATTGAAAATATATTTTTACAAAATTATTAAAAATTAACCATTATACATGAATAGAAATATTCAAAGAACTGGCAATCGAGAAATATGTTCATGTCATACAAGTTAAAAATAACATTATTTTTGCATAAGAAAAGGTTATAAAAATTCCTTATTGAGAAATTGATAGGAATATTCCTTTGAAAAATTTGAAAAAGGGTAAATGGTCTTTTGAGTATCATAGGATAATAGTATAATATTACTAGAAACCCTTTTTAGAAAAAATTATCTTAAAAAAATATATATTTTTGACCATAGAGAGGGTAAAGTTAGGATTTCCTAGAAACACTTTCATAACTATTTTTATACCACAGATCGGAAGAAGTTGTACCAATATATGAATAAATCATTAATAAATAGAGGGGAAGAAAATTCAAGAATTTTCTTGAGAGTTGGATCATAATATTTCATAAAATTAAGCACACACATAAATAATTTTGAAAAGCAATGATATTGTTTTAATAAAATATTCTCACTTGGTAACTTGGGATATTAAAAAAAATATAAGAAAATTAAACTAAATGAATCTTATAATTTCATTAAAAGATTTAGATTCATTATATATGATGTTAAATGGAAGTATTTACCCCTCAAAAATAATTTAGGTTCAAAACCAAACATGGCTCTAAATATTTGTTTTCCAATTTGATAAATTTTGAAACACAATCCCTATGAAAAAAGGTTATTTAATGGATATATAAATAACAATTAATTTATCTATTATAATTAGTATTACATCCATGGGTATTTATACACACCACACAAAGGAGTGGGTTGTGAATAAATCATGTATCTCACGAAAAAAAAGTGAGATGAAATATCCTTACCTTTTATCTTGACTCTCTTGTACAAAACTCTTATATAATCAATAAAAATTTATTATCAATCAATCATAGAACAATATTATTACTTATAATATGATATATGGTTTTATTATGAAATTAAATTGTCTTCGTATTAACAATTTTATGTTAAGGTTTCACTTTGGGTAACATTCGCTTTGTTCTTTGCATGAATATTAATTTGTTATAATGTTATTAATTTTACTTATATCATTATTAAAGAATGTAAACAATGATAAAAATATCATTTATATTCATTATATGTGTATTATAATAATCTATAGAATATAAAATTATGAAATCGAATACACCGTTCATAGAGATGGTAAGCCGTACGTACTAATGAACGTTGTTTCTCTTTTTATTATTGTATTGAAAGAAATAAAGAAAATGAAATATATGTATATATTTATATAATATAATTAAAGTAGAATTATTATTATATATATAATATAATTTAACTAAACCCATACTTAATACATTCCATGTAGTGTGTGAACGAGTCACATTGCTTTGAGGGGGAGATAGTCCATACTTCCTCAAACAAAATTATCATATTTACACCAAATGGATAGTAAACAATATGTGTGCTGTAAAAGAAATAATAAATATTAGATACATAATAAATATAATATATGAAATATATAAGCATATTTTTCTATCATAATGTCAACCATGAGTTTCGGTAAAGGGAAAATGAACAATCATCATTTTGTGATGTGGTAGTTCAATGTACACGTAAACAGTATATTCATTACCCATTAGATCGGGGTGTGTCTAAGTGTATTTATAATAATTAGACTAAAAATATCCTAATATATTTAGGATAATATTTTTTTTAACTCAAAAAATGAATAAATATATTTGAGGGGGTGGAGAAGAAAATAAAAGAAATGAGATTGAAAGAAGATGGTACCTCTTAATTGATAACTCCTTTTGGTTTATGCCAAAAGGATTCCCTGTAAGACTTTATTCCAAAATATATGTTTAATTGAGGAATTTAGTGATGTTTGGAAGTTTATTGGGTATATGTTTTTTAAGCCTAGGTGTTCTGAGATGTGTGAAGAATAGGGAGAAGTGGTGGCCTTTTATAGGGAAAGAGGAGTGGCACTGTTGTAAATATTTGAAGAGAGAATTCCACCAACATTTTTCATGTTCAAATTGGATCCAATAATGCTAAAACGTTGATCAAAATTAGAGATATGGTCGATATATGTACATCCAATGGATTTTTCACAAGTTTATAGGTAATTTTGGGTCAATAATTTATGGTTTAGTATTAATTTAAGCTTAATTTTACCTTAATCTATGTAATTATTTTTAATTACTTTCACAAATAGTTTTGGTCAAAAACTATGTTGAACATATTAGAAATTATAAATTATGATGATTCCAAATATATTATTTATTTTTCAAAATTAAAATCACAAAATTGGTTGAAATTAATTTGAAATTAATCTCATAGTTGGTTCGACAATACGAGTTTTTAACGTAAAAACATTAAAACGTTTGCTACGTTTTATAACCAATTTTAATATAAATTTTATATCAATGTTATAAATTATATTAACATATAAAAAATATTTTCTAATTAAAATTCTTAACAAAATTAAAATATAATTTAACCTTAGAAGTAAATTATATTAAAAATTAGTTTTGAACTAAAATTTTGTATTTTTAGTTATTTATAAAAAAATGAAACAGTTCACAGAAATAAAAAAAATCATTACCTATTTTTCATGTTTCTATTTCAAATATGAAGTTTATTTTTATATATTTAGGCTTTAAAATTTCTAAATTTGGGATTTAAAATGGGTTCTTCATTAAAAGGTGGTAAAACTACATTTATAAAAAAATATAAGATTTTAAGCATAAAATTGGGTTTGTTCTTTATCTTATGCCTATAAAATATATTGAATGAATATAAAAAATATTTAATTTAATATATATCATATATATTACATTAATATCACTTACTAATTTTATTTAATTTAATTTATTAGGATAAAAAAACTTTGTGGCCATAAAAATAATAATATTTCTTTTTATATTCAATCAATTTTCATATACATTTATAAATAATTGGTAACCTATGAATTATTATTATATTTTGTAAACCATATATTTTCATAAATTCATTAATACTATTCATAAAATCTAATTTATCATCTAGTTTATATCTTATTATATAAAGTAATCACGTTTTAATAATATATTATTGTTCCGTAAACCACGATCTTGCGTCTTATAGAACCCATCGAGGAAAGTCATTGTTGCGTATAACACAAGATAACCATGGTGTTTTGTGTAGAGTAAGATCATGTTTATATTGGTTTTAGTGCAATATTAACTTGTTTTTTCATATAACACAATCCAAACATAGTACTTTAATATGATATAAACTATCTTCAGTGTTGCGTGAAATGAAAAACGATAAAAAGGATAAATTAATTATAATAATAATAATTCAAAAAATCTCATGGTATTACCAGAGGATTTTTTCTAATTTACCTTTACACACACAACCAACCATCCCCATGAATATGTGAAGATGAATAATAAAAAAATTCAATTTCTTGAGAAAACTATATATGTGAAACCCCAGTGCACACCTGGTGGCTAGCACTAAGTCACACACCATGTGGGGGTCCCACATGGCTTGTGATATTTAACTCACCCAGAAACCCTAGTTGTCATAGCCATGGGTTTATATGTTGTGTTTTCATTAAACTACACTCTTTGTAGTTGATTTTTCAGCAAAATCCCATATCTGATCCATATGAACCAGATCCTTCTTCTTCACTAATGTTTCCCCCTGATTCTCACCAGAAATCAATACAAAAGACTATTTTTCATCAATTCTTACCTAGCGGTGGCTGTAAATTGGAGTCTCTCGATCTATGGTGGTCCTCTAGACACCTCTCCTTCATCCCATAATCGATGTTTGGTCTTGAATACTAAAACCACAGTAATCATCACCCACATCCTAAAACACATCCCAAATATATCCCCAAATCATTGATTCATTCATCACATGTGAATATACCATGAATTGTGGGGTTCGGTCACACACGATCCCACCTAACAATAGTCGAATCCTGAACCCATGGTCCAATGAAGAAAGAGAATAATGGTGGGGGAAAATCATAATAAATAGATATTCAAAAATTATTGGAAAATTTTTCTTGACTAATGAATTAAAATTAGGTATATTTTGGGTGAAAACATGGATCAATAGGGAATAATTGAATAAATAAATTAAATTTGATTTGAGGTAACATTTAAAAGAAGAATATTGATATGGATATAAAAAATATTAATATTAATTCTAAATCATTTATTAATAATGGTTTTAATATAAAAACGAAGATTATTACCTTTATTATATTCATTCATTGTTGAAGAAAAAATTCTTCAATGAATGAGAAAGATACATTGCAATCATTGCATCTCGATTCATCTTGATCTAGAGGTTCTTCATCATCTAATCTTGATCAGCCCATGAAGAAAAAATAATTATACTCTCAATGGTTATAGGGTTATCTAGATAACCCTATAGATTATCCATAATGGAATAATTATAGATGGAATTATGTTTAGGTTATTTAATAAATTAATTAAAATAATTAATTATTTAATCCACCGAATGCACCTGCTAATAGTCGTTTTATCAAAAAATCCCACCGAGAACATAGGGCCATGGAATCGTGCACTGTCTCAGTACTTGGCTAAAAAAATATAGATATTTTTCAAAGTTTTACAAATAAAGAAAATAGTGTCTCTAAAATATTCTCTACTTCAATCTATTCATCCTAGAAATGAAAAACTAAACAAAAATTTCAGGATATTAATCTTGAATTAGGCTATCTAGCTCCCATGATCTCTCTTCCATGAACCCATTATGACACATCACATGAACCAAGGGGATGATCTATCCATAAAGTATCATGTCATACCAATCCTTGATCACCATGTGGTGCTCCATGAAGGTGTCTCCATCCTCAATGTATAACTCACCCCAGTCACTAACATGTCTGGGATCTTGCACATATCTCCTCAGCTGTGAAAAATGAAATACATCATGCATCTGCTCAAATTGTGGTGGTAGGTAGAGGGGATAGGAAAACTCAAAAATGATTTGATAGATCTTGGATGGACCAATTAACCTTGGTGATAGATTTTGTTCCTAGAAAAAACCTCCATAGTCCTCATTATAGTGATACTCTCCAGAAAACATGGTCACCCTGCTCGAACTCCAATGACACATGAGGTCGACCTATATAATACATCATAATTATATGAGATATCCTCATCTTCTCATGGATCACCAAAACCTTCTTCATTATTTCCTTCACCATATATATATTTCCGAATAAGAGATGCCTCAATGATCTCTGTTTAGAATAAGTGTAACATGTCGGGCCTCCCTGTACAGGGCCTTGAAGGGATTCGTGCCAATAGTAGAGTGGTAGATATTATTATACACAGAATCTACTTATAGAAAGTGATTCTCCTAGCTCTATCCAATGTCTAACATGAAATCACTCAGAATATCCTCTAGAAATTGGATAGTATTCTTAGTCTGCCCATATTTCTGGGGGTGTAGGTTGTACTCATCATCATCTATGTCTGAAATTCCTCCTACAGGTATCTACCCAACCATAATGTAAACTAAACATAATGATCAAAGATAATCATCGAGGTAACCCCGTGAATGAGGATAATATACTACACATACAACTTCCCAAAAATCCTTATCAAAATCTACTCCCTTATATCAAGGGAGTGCACTAAATTGGAAACTTATTCAACTATAATCCTAATGAAATCATGACCTCTTGCTATCCATGGAATCCCCATCAAGAATTCAATAGACATGTCATCCCATTTCCACTTTGGGATCTCAAGAGGCTCCAAAAAACCCTCCAAAACTAGGTTCTCATCATTCACTTGCTAATAAGTGAGACACTGAGAGAAAAACTCATCCAATATTCATCTCATGCATTCCCACCAAAGCATCTACTAATGGTCTTTTTTATATCTTTCCTGCACTATAATGTATATTCAATGAATATGTGTGATACTCTCATCACCTCTCCCAACATCAAAACTGGGACCATCGTATATCCCTAGAAAAAGATGACTTGATTGCCTCCTTCAAAAAACCCATATGGTGAATCTATTGAGGTTATATGGTCATGTAAGACCTCATAGTTTATGTATCCCAATTAGGACCCTATCACATAATAGAGAATTGTATGAGTCAACACCATTGACATAAGAAATGATGCACTATCCAATTCTACCATGGTCAGTTTCAAGGAATCCAACTACTCTGACACATCTTCATCCAAAAAAGCCTTGGAATTATTACTAAGGGCATATTCCACTATGCCCCCCATCTCAGTATGATAGAATATATCAAATTAATAGTTCTAAATGAGTTTCAACATGAACCACTGTCTAAGGTCCAAATATCTCTATGTAAAGACATACTTGAGACTCTGATGGTATGAGTAAAAAACAAACTGATCTCCGGGAAGATTGTATATCCATATCCTCAGAGATAAGACCATTTTTTCCAACACTAGGTCATGAGTCACATTGTTCGTCTTGTGGGGTCTCAACATCCTTGACCCAAATGTGATCACAACCAGTCTCTACGTCAAAACACATCCTATCCTGGCTCCAGAGGTATCAAAATACACAGCTTAATCCATGACATCCATCGATAGTATCAAAATAGGATCCCTCATTATCCTCATCTTGAACCCCTTGAAGGGTCTCTCAGACAACTTAGTCTAGGAAAAAGGTTTCCTTTTATATGTCAGGGTGGTTAAGATGGTTTCAATCCTAGATAAGTCTACTACAAACCTCCTATAGTACCCCACAAAACCAAGGTAACATTACACCTCTAGAATGCTATTGGGTGGACAAAAAATCATGGCATAAATATTCACCAGGTATATATCTAATCTATTCTCAGAAATTAAGTTCTCCACGAGGGGAGCCTTGTGGATTTGGAACTAGAACTTCAAGAGATTACCATAAATTATAAACCCCAAAGAAAATCTGGGAAAATGATCATGTTCTTTGCATGCTCCTACTTTGATGTAGAGTAAATGAGTATGTAATTAAGAAATATAATTAAAAATCTATCCAAGTATCGATGAAATTTCTAGTTCATAAAATCCATAAATACAATGGGGGAATTCATCACACCAAAGGGTATCAACATGAATTCATAGTGTTCATAGTGACATTGGAATACCAACTTCGGAATATCGGCCGCAAGAACTCTTAAAAAGTGGTAGTAAAACTTAAGATTTATCTTCTGGAACCATATCACACATCATTACTGATCAAATAGGACATATATCCTTATAAATGGGAACTTTTTTTTATCATGGCCTGATTCTAGTGATGATAATCTAAGAAAACTTACAATCTCTCATTTAACTTTTTCATAAATAACACCAGAGTTTCCCCAGGGGACACAAGGTGTCCAATAAAATAATTATCTTAAAGGTCCTACATCTAAAACAATATCTCTTGAAGATCGGTGGGTTCCATATGATAAGTAGTATAATATATAAGAGTGGTCCCAGGGTGTAAGTTGATTCAAAACTCCACCATCCGCCTTAGAGGTATTCCATGAATGTCCTCGGGAATGATGTCTCTAAAATTATTCATGAATGAAAGAATTCAGCTGCATGAAGATCCTGCTTCACCAAGGGATTCACTATCCAACCAATTTATTATGAGATATATCCTCTTACTCCCAAAACCCACTCATCCGTCCATGAGATATCTCACTCTCTCCCAAAAAGAAAAATCTCGTCCCATCATTGTGAAGGCATCTGAATCAACTGTGATGATAGTAAATCTGGGCTCGAACCATTTAAAATTAGTCTATACCCAAGATTTCATCATAAGTTCTCATCATGATGACTAAATATACCCATTAGAAACTCTCCCCACCATGCGATAGATCACACTACCAACGAATAAAGGATATCAAAGAAACTTTCCCCATAAAAACCTAAAAAGAAATATGATGGGATAAAGCCTAAAATGGGTTCTTAAACTATTGAATCAGGGGTAATGTGATGAAATTATTACTCGCACCTATGTATAATAATACAAAATAAATATTATAATAAACACAAATCATACCTCTGATCATCTAGTGATCTTCTATGTCATATGAATCAATTACCTATAGCTTTCAATGGCTCAGACCACCAGCTCAATGAGCCTGACATGGGCCTCTTGGTGGTGGTGGTAAAAGGAGATCATAATGTCATCAACCACTCATAGATCCTTCTTACTGAAGACTCACTTTCTCCTCTTCCAACTTTACCCCCCTAGGGACCACACTTCCCACTCTAGGGAGATCTATGATCATGGCACTACCTCTATCATGGAGGCCAAATCTCTATATATCTACCCTCCTAATCATGTCAGGTTGGGAAATCACATACGATGTGACCTATTACATAACTCCTCAGGCTTATATGGTACACTTCCTTCTAAATAATTCAATAGCTTGTGTTACATGCAATATCGAGTTCGAGCGCACTATTACACTTCAAACTAGTTGTTTAAAAAGCAATTGTGATTTTTATTAAACAAATTATGAAATTTATAAATTTTATTTTTCAAAATAGACTTCATTTTTTAATTTTTAATATCCAAATTATCTTAGGGTGAAATTTTGGTAATTTTCATTTTTTTTTAATTTTTGATGAATAGTGAAAAATACTGCATTATTGTTGAAAACTGGCTTTTTCAATTAAATAATTATTTTGTATTAAATTTATTCCAATGTCATAATAGATACATTATAAATATATTAGTCCAACTTAGTTTATTGGAATAAATTTTAAAATATATTTAAATATAAAAATTTATTAAACTTTTGAAAGTCTCATTTACACACCTTCTATCCACATCTACAGGATTTTCATTAAACATAATTTTACCACTTCTATTAATTTAATTTTGAAAAACATACATAAATGGTTTTAGTCATTATGAAAAATTTGGTCTCATAAGATAAAAATAATTGGTGAATAGTGTCTTTCAGATTTTATTTGTGATGGTTAAAGGTGAATATGGTAATTAAATGTAATATTAATATAATAATAATATAATATTACCCTAACACTTATCCTAATTTAATTGTATAAGTTTTTTTCGACTAAAATAAACCTTAGGTAAAAATTATGATCCTTTTCAAGCCAATTTTGTTAGATTAAAACATTTATTATATTTTATTTAAGGAAGAGTTAAAAATGACTTATTCAATTTTTAATAACTAAACTATTTTTAATATATGATTATAAATAAGATAATTTTGACTATAAATAGTCATTATAAATATAAAATAATTATATACAAAATGGTATTTTTCATAATATTATGAAATAAATAATTAAATTAAATTGTGACACTGTAATGATGTAGTGATTGAATTATTAAGGGAAGAATCAATTAAAAAATGTTTAAAATATTTAAAAAATTAATTTGAATTATTTAGTGAGTTAAAATAATTTTATAGATAACATAGAGAAGTTAGTTACATATTATAAGTATTGGTTATAAGTTATAATGTTGTTTTTATATTTTTAAAAATGTAAATTTTGAATTGTATAAAAATTGAAATAAATGATACTTTAAAATAAATAATATTTGATTAAATAATATAAAATTCATAAAAATATCATATTCTTAAAACTAACTAGTATAGTGTTAAATAGGTCATAAATGTCCATTTTTTGTTCTTTTGGAATTTTAAAGTTACTAAATTAAGCCTATAGTATAAATGTACAAGAATACACGGTAAGAGTTAAATAGTTTAACAAAGGGTTAATCCCAAAAGATAAAGTTAATTTCAGGACCTATACTTTTCTAAAAATAATTGGATGACTGTATTTATGCCCATCCTAATCTTATACTATAAATAAATCACTTTGTATCTTGTTTAAACTAAAAATAAATTTATAATAAATTAGTATTTTAAGATCTTCCAAAAGTACTCATGTTATCCCTTGTAAAAGGGCACTTCTCCTTGTCTTTAATTCACACCTCTAAATATATTTTTCTCATCCACAATCTGAACACTTCTTCTCCGAACTTCACTCACTTAATTTTAGAGTCCACACTTTGGGAACAAATTCATTCTATGGAGTCCTTTTGTGCAAACCAAAAGTAGACACCTAAAAAAGAGGTCATTGTTTTATCACCTCTTTCAATGTTCTTTTTTTCTTCCTCTTCCTATTTATATGTTTTTTCCATATAAAAATAATAACTCTAGTGTCATACGTATACTAAGATGATATTATAATCATGTAAAAACCATATTACTCATTTTTTTCCATCATATGAACAAAAATATCATCATTAGTGTGTATGTACGACTTACCGTCTCCACATCGTGGTGCAATTTATTATTCAACACTACATTATTTGGATGGGTATAATGATGAGTATAATTTATATAAATAATGAATATAACATGATAATTGTTCTATATAATTAATATACCATCCAATTCCATACAATTTAACCATTAAGAGAATGATACCCTTGCTCGTGCGTACGTATGGCCTACCATTTCCACGACACGATGATATTAATTATCCATGTTAACCATTAAGAAATGATTATATAAGTTATATTATGAGTAAAAATAATTATTATAAACTTAATTTAATTTTGGATATAAATAAAATATATCTTATTCATAACCAAAATTACTTATATGAAAAAATAGGAATGCGAAAACGAATCTTTTATCACCCGAAACAACAGTAATACTAAGATAGTATTTCCAAAATGATATAATAGGATAATATATGATATTATAAATATGGATATGGTCCTGGTGTAATTTAGTACAATGTTTTAACAATTACACTAGAGTTTAACTCACACTCTACTAAAGGAAAATATAATGTAAGGTTCAATTTCACAATCTCTTTATTATCCGAGATTGCTTATATGTAAGTATCTACTGGAAAATATTTACTATCCATTCCCATGTTTCTTAAAATGTAATTCAAAATATTATTGATAATTGATTAAATTAATTTCTACCTATGTTTAAATTTTTAAAAAACTTTTTTAAGGAATATTTCTATCATTTTCTAAATAAGGTACGTTATATCCTTTTCGACAAATTTATGGAAAAATGTTTTTCTAACTTATAAGTAACATGTTGTTATTTTCCACCCTTAAGATGTGTTAATATTTTGTATCTTTTCATAAAATATTATAAGGTTATTTTTAAAAGAAATTTTATCTTTTATAATTGTGTGGTTTCTAAATTAGTAAGTAAAAAATAGATATTTTTCTTAAAGAGTTTTAATTAAATTATTAAATTATTTTCATCTATGTAAACATACTTTGTTGGATATTACGCTTACTTGAGGTTGAATTATTGTGACGAAATATTCCATATTTTATTTAAGGTTTTATTATATATTTTATTGTGGATGTTCTTGGTTTATACCATCCATGGTTTATGGTTAAAATATTAACATTTTTTATGCTAGTTTTAATAAGAATGTTTATGTTTTATTTCACCCTTTTCATAAGAGGAATGCATTGGACTTAGTAAGTGATGGGTGGGGTCCTCTATAGACCCTCGATGCATTGGTAAGACTCATGAGACAAACTAGTGTATTGGCATGAGGCATTGACGGTGTGGTAATAATCTTTTTATGAGGCCCTAATGGTATGGTCATGATGTACAACATTATAGAGATTATGTGGGTATTCCTATAAAATACATTCATTTCTAGATACTAAAAGTGGACATGGTTCTGGCACAGAAGTATATAGGTGTGAAAAATCTGACAAGGTGCTTCAATCTTTACTTAAGGTAACCTAGTAAATGACAACATGCCTTACTACGCACCTGGTTTGACACTCCTATGGGATATTCTTAGGATAATTCATATTTTCTTTACAAACCATATGATATGATTTATGATTAAATACATACTCAAAGATACACTTTTATTATTATGTATTGAATATGCATAAATTTTTCAATTTATGTTATATATTTTACTAGTTTGGATTTAGGCATTATGATTCATAACATAATCTAGTGTGTGCAAATGTTTAGAATTGGCACCTAGGGGAAGAAATGAAAATTGTATCAATTCATGTAATACATGTAGGTATTTCCCTCCTATGGAAGGTACTGATTGTGGAGATAGTGATAAAACTGTTGTTGAATAGCTTATGGCCATACTGAGAAAGTTGACTCATGTTATGAATAATAAACTTACCCATATGAAGCACCCTGATCCATAACATGAAGGATCAATGTTAGACCGATTCATGAGACAACAACATCAAACATTAAATGGGACAATAAACCCATTTGTAGTTGAGAAATGTATAAGTTCCATAGAGAAAATATTTCTTGGCTTGGGGAGTAACGAGATGAAAAAGGTTGTCATATCATATTATCACCTCTTAAGAAATTCAGATCAATGGTGTTCATTAATACCAAACATGAATGAGGATGAAAAGTTAGAAAATATAGAATGGAGGGAGTTTAAAGAACTTTTCCTAGAAATATATTTTCCTCATGAACAATGAGCAGATATGGAAAATCAATTTCTGAGTTTGATGAAAAAATTAGTTAAGAATGTTTCAAAGTTTGAGGCTAACATCATAAGGTTAGAAATGAATTCTATAGACTACATATGTAACCTAGTGGAAGAATAGAAATCTTCAAAATAGAACATGGGACCATGAGACACAGATGCGTGCTCGGTACCCACATCTATTTGTGTAGTCTTATGTTTATATTTTAAGGATGTAAATCTCCAAAGTGAGGATAATGTAATAAATCTATTTTTACATTTATATCTTGTGGATATTATATGGATTATTTTTGGAAATAGGTGTTGATACTTTGTGAGATTATGAGGTTTGGTGTACCTGGAAATAACTTTTGAGGTATATTACATATATTAAATATCACACATGAAACTTTTTCCTAAAAAGGGTAATAAATTCTAAAAAGATATTTGGATTAGATATCAAAGGCCTCCATTGATTTCAATTTTTGGGTTTTACCACAGGTGAGACTAATCCTAGAGTGAGTCCGATGCTCATGTTGGGATTGGTTGTGGGAAAATGTTTAAATAGATCAATTATGTAAAATAATTTCTTTAATTAATTTTTTGATTACCAATTTCTACCTAGAAATAAATGGTTATAAGGAAAAAATATGGTTATCCATATAAACCTAGACCATTAGAGAGAGAAAATTAGAAGATCATTCCCAGTCAAACGACATTGGATCATGGATCATCGATCAGTTTGGAATGATATATGAGCATCTCACTAATGAAAAATATGCATGATCATTATTCATTATTGATCGATCAATATTGAGTTTGTAAAAAAATTGGATTTATCCCTATTTTGTTATCATAATATGAATGGAAATAAATCAACCAACTCATTGATTTTTATTTTGATCGTATTTCAGGTGTATGATTTTTTTAGAGGGATAATTGGGAGAAATTGTCTTTTTAATATGGCTATTCATTATTCATTATAATATAAACAAATTTATTCCAACCCAATCGTAGGATATTTTTATTACTATTTTTTTGTGTTTCTTTATTTTCTCACACCTTATTTCATTCATTCATCACATACATTCATTTTAAAAGGCAGTTTGATAAATATTGGATAAACAATCATTGTACACCTGTTTCTTGGTAAAATAGATTTTTACCATAGATCTGGGTTCAGTTGATGATGTGGTCAATCTGTTATGATGGTGATGATGAATTAGGACTAGAAAAATGTTCCTCATGCAGTTTTTAACATGCAGCTCTCAGGTGATGTGATTGATTGTTTTCCTATATAGTTTGGAAGCTAGATTATAGTGAGAGATGAAGGTAAGGCTGAGATAGACTAGATCCATACTCTCTAGTGTGATTAATTTCTAGATCAGAGGCTGGAAGTGTGGATAAACATATATTAAAAATATCCCTAGATTTATTGAAATTCTAGGTTACACGGTATGTCATCTAGGATCACACACCATGTGGACCCCCCTTGTGCACCACTAGGGTTCCATAGAAAAAAGAAATATTACATGTCATGTGACTATTTTCACACGGAGTGTGTCATTTAACTAGATTCTATTCATTTACCTTTTAATGTTCATGGAAACTTCAATGATTACACAAGCTTGGACATGTTTTGTACGCATGCAGAGACACAACCAATCAGGTACGGGCACGATAAAGTGTATACGGGCTCAGACATGGAATGTACTCAGACACTGACATGGTCACAGGTTGTGATACATGGGTAGGAACTAGTGTTGAAGTTAGATTTCATGTAATAAATATACATGAAATTTACCAGTTCAAATGTAGATTGGATCCATTTTCCTCTTCAACTTTTAATATTTTCATTAAGGTGTGTTCTTGGGGTTTTTTAGGGTTTTGTATTGAGACACCACCTATAAATTGGACAGTGATAGCCTCTAAGGAACTTTATCACTGGATGGAGTTGTTGGAATCCTTATTTGAATCCTAGATTTAGATCATCTATAATCATCATTCCCCAAAGTGGGGTTCTTGGTATCGTCAGGACCAGCATTATGCAGGTGTTGATCCCTTACATAGCAAGTTAATCCATATTTTTTTGTTGGTATTCCCCATTACCATGGTTGTGATGCACATCTTTTCATAATTCTATTTATACTTCTAGTACTTACTTCTTATATACATACCATGTGAGCATGAAATCATGGATGTAAACCATTTGTGCTATCTGAATCATATAGTGTATTCTTATGGATAAGTTCTATGTGGAAGCTTCGAGCAAGAATCCTAGGTTGGCATTAAAGTTGTGAATTTACCTTGATATTATGTTTATATGTTTATTATATCTATATATTTGTGTTATATTTCATATTGACATATACCTATGATTATATGATTTTTTTTCTTAATGTTATAAGCTTAGTGATTTCTGGGTGTCCTACTGGATATTTTTATGCTCACCCCTACATGGGATTTTCCCGCATGAGTAATTTCTTATGTAGCTGAACAACCTTTTGATGGTGTTCTATAGGGACCATTACTAGGTTTAGCTTAGTGATCTAGATATACCCAAGTGCGTTCCTACAAAAATAGTGATAACTGTCATCACCCTCTTTACATGTCAGACATGTTTTCAGTTACATTGTGGTGGGCTTGTATTTTTTCAATTTAATTTCTTGTACTTGTTTTCATTATATGTCAGTGGGATTTTGTAAGTATTCATGAAATGATATTATTTTTATTTCATTTTAGAATTTTATTTCTTGGAGATGTGTGTTCATTTACAGGAACATTAAAAATAAGCCTCCCATGAGAGTGATATGACTACTTGGTGTTGGTATCTATCCCTGACCTATTTTATTCATGCAATTATGTTATATGTTTCACATTTTAGATCTCAATATAGGGAATACAGTGTTAGTGTGGAATCCAACATATCTATACACTAGTACTTTGATAACCTATTTGATGACTCAATAAATGTAGACACGGGTTTCAAGGAAAACATTATTACATGCATCATATAGATTTGGGTTGCGTATTCTATGTCCTTTTTGAGATAGATCCCCATATATAATACTTGGATATAGTACATATTATTTATTTCAGTATGCCTCCATGAAATTTTACATCTAGGATTCAACAGTGGGATCATAAGAATAATCCCTTAAGTGATGAGGATTTGATACATTGACCTATTTAGGAGGATCTACCTCAATGTTTTAAACTAGTCATAGCACCACATATTGAGCAATAAATGGTACCAAGAGTACCGGCATATGATGTATAAAGTCTAATCTTGATTAATGAGTTTCAATGATAGTGAACCCTAGTATTTTGAGGTGATAAAGTCCCATATATTGGTAAGGACTTTCTTGAGGAAGTGACGAGATTCTATTATCATGTCAGGACACTGACATATCATATAGTGGTACTGGAATCGATACTTCTACATGGATCTATAAGATAATAGTGGGGCTTAGTGACTTAGTCGTATGATGAGGTGACTCTTTCATGTTCTTATTTACAGCTCCTTTTCATAGTGGAGTTTTATCGAGCTATGTTGAGGGTTTTTCTCATCAAGGAGCTTCTACAACATCAGTAGGATAGTATGACTGTGCATAGTATTCATTGAGGTTCACCAAAATCTTGAGATAAATGATGGATATGGTATGTAATTAGTTGTTTTAGGATCATTTATTTGAGAGAGTATTGGACATATAAATCTAATACAGTGGGATAAATCTATAAATTATAATCTATTTTAGGGTACTATATTGTGATTTTGTGGTCAATAGTATCCTAGATAAACAGACACATATAGTGGATGGCTAGATATGAATTTTAGGATTTTATCCCAGGTCATAAGTTTTTTGGTTCAGGGATTACAAGATAGATCTAGTTATCCTTAGGGGAGGTGGTTCTACTCTTGTGACAGAAGTGGACTTCTAAAGAGATATTGTTTTTTCCACCATTCGAATGACAGATAGATAATGAATGGCTATATTGGAAGATTTAGTGATAAGAGAAAAAAGGTCCATAGGGTGGAGGATATGTCAGAGGGGCTAGGGGAGAGGCTTTAGGTGGAGGATGCTATGACTTGTTTTCAACACCAACCTAGGTGGTCCCAGCCAATATTAAGGAACTTGTGGTTAGGGCTGAGGGCAACTGTAGGAGGTCTAGGCTTATATCCCATAGGCTTTAGGGATGATATAAGTTATGTTATATGTTTATTTTCATTAGATACAGTACTAATAAACACATGTGTGATTAATTCCTTTATTTACACATTTTTAGTTTAAGACTTAGAGATTCTGGTTGAGCCCTTAGATAAACCCCTATGCTTGGAAACACTCACTCGTGGAGACTCAGTGATCACACACTTCTTCCAATTGTGTGACCTAACATTTGGAAGCATCAGTTTCATTTTTGTATCTCTTGGTAGTAGTGATGAGTCCTTATGAATTTATCTTATGTATGGAGTAGCTATCAATAGTTCATTCCTTGATAAACTATTATAAGAGGAGGATGTGGTGTGTCCATAGTGATGGGATGAGGTTTTACTTGGTGGGTGAAAAGGAAACCTAGGTAGAGTATGATAGACTCATTAATATGAAGGTTTGTTCTATTACTCACCAGTTGGACAACATAACCCTTAGTGCAATTGATTCTATGAGTTTTTAGTTTCTTATAGTGGTTATGGAGTATGAGGAAGTCTTTCATGAGAATATTTTAGGCTTACCTACTTAAAGGGAGATAGAAATATACATCAATATACACCCTAGGATGATCCTAATTTCTATGCCACCATATTAGGTGGCTCCAACAGAGCTTTATGAGCTGAGGGTGTATCTGGAGGACTTGTAAAGGAAGGGATTTTCTAGGCCTAGTGTTTCACCCTAGTCATCTCGTGTATTGTTCAACAATAAATATGAAGAGATATTGGGGTTGTGTGTGTATTACAATCACAAAAACTAGGTGGTGGTAAAAAAATAAGTATCCACGATTGAGGATCTATGACCTCTTTGGTCAGTTGATAGGGGTGTGATGGTTCTCAAAGATTGACCTTAGATAACGTTATCCCCAGTTGTGAGTATGAGAAAATGATATATCGAAGATAGATTTAATATTTCATTCTAGTCACTATATATAATTGATCATTCTATTCAGTGGGAATAATGTACTATAATTTTTCATTGAACTCGCGAATCAGATCATTCATCCTTTCTTAGACAAATTTGTGATTTTATTCATTGATGATATCCTAGTTTGATCGATGACTAAGTAGGAGAACATGAGACACTTGAGGACGGTTCTAGAAATACTCTGAGAGTAGTATATTTATGGAACTCCCTCAAAGTTTTATTTCTAGATTTAGGAGGTCCACTTTCTCAGACATGTTTACTTAGAATATTTTTTAGAAGTGTACCCAATGAAGGCTGAGGTAGTGTTACCTTGGAAGTCACCTCAGAGTGATATGGTCTTATGAATATTCCATGGGTTTTAAGGATACTATAAAGAATTCCAATAATATTTCTCTAGGATATCAGCTCCATTAAAATCTTTGACAAAAAGGGGCATCCATTCATACAGGCAGAGAGGTTCTAGAAAGATCTCCAAGAGTTCATGTAGAGAATGATGAGTGCTCCCATATTGATATTTTCAGAGGAGGGTGTTGATTACATAATTTTATGTTATGCATCAAGGAACATCATTTTTGTGATATAATTTATATTAAGTCAATGATTTACTATGTTTCATGTCAGTTTAGAACATATGATATGAACTATGCGGCCCACAATATTAAGTTAGTCGTGGTAGTCTTTTCACTAATGATGTGTTGACACTACTTTATGGGTGAGTCGTTTATCATATATTTTGACCACAAGAGTTTCAATTCTACTTTCAACCAAAATTATATTTACTTGAGATATAGGTTATGGATATAGTTCCTCAATGATTATGACTTTGTGATTTTCTACACTTTCGAGAAGGGGAACATAGTAGAAAAACCCCTCAGTAGAAGATCTTGTTCCTAGTTTCACAGTTATGTGTCCGAGTAGTAGTCATATTTTTAGTTATACTTTCTAGATAGGTATGGATAATATTACCTACATTTTATGGTTTTTACCCCTCTACTTTTATAGTGATTTAAAAAGGCACAACTTTGGGATATCGATTTTGAGACCCTATGTACTCAGATATTTAATAGACATTATCTTGATTGATTTTCTAAAGGTGGGGATAAATTTGTTCAATTCATTGGAAACCTTATGGTACTAGTGATGTTTAGGTAGGGGATTGTGATGGATTTTCATACTTATCCCTTATAGGTACATCTAGGTGTGTTGAATATGTAACGGGGCCTCTGACATCATTTTTGTGGCTAGGGATGAAGAAGGGTTTTGTAGAGTTTGTCTCTCGTGGCCTTAAATGTTTTCAAGTGAACACTAAGGCCGAGGTTCTATTAGGTTTAGCTCTACCCATATATTTTCTATATTATAAGTGGGTAGGTATTTCTAGGGATATAAATATGTGGTTACCATGTACATCAATAGGACACAATTCTATCTGGGTGATCATACACCAACTCACCAAGTTGGCCCACTTCCTAGATATTTGAGAGAATAGTTCAGTATAAGGATTGGGACATCTCTATATGCATGTGATAGTATAATTCCATGGTGTTCCCTTGAATATTGTTTCTTAATGAGATTCAAACTTCACATATAGGTTATGGAAGGAATTTTAGGGGGCCTTTGGGTCTCAGTTGCATTTGAGTACTGTGTTTCACCCCCAGACTGGTGGCTAGAATTAGTGGACCATTCAGGTATTAAAGGATATTCTATGGGCTTAAATGTTAGACTTTGGTCATAGTTGGAAGGATCAAATACCATTAGTGGTGATTGTGTACAACAAAAACTACCATTTAACCATTACTATTGTGTTGTGTGAGGACTTTTATAGTTGACCCTACAGGCCATCGCTATATTGGGATGACCTAGGAGAGTTAGAACTTATGGGCCAGAGTTGGTATAGGCCACTATAGAGAATGTTAAAATCATCCAGGAATGGATGAGGACTACATAGAGTTGTCAGAAGTCCTATGTGGACTAATGATGGAGGCCTTCATAGTTCAAGGATATAGACCTTGTGTTTCTGAGAATCTCACCTCAATGTGGATTGTGAATATTTTTCCAAGGCTGTAAGTTGTCTCTTAGATTCATTGGAATATTCCAGATACTGTGTAGATATAGAAAGGTGGATTACTACGCATCTCTACAACTATAGTTAGACTGAGGACATGACCTATTGTTCCTAACCCATCGCATGTTATCAATGGGGTGAGATGGACATTGATTATAAATCAACCTTTTTGAGTATTCAGTTGAGATTGATGACCAATATGAGATGATCCTCTGTGGGTGATTGATACCTTTAGTTATTGTCTAGTGACAACATGATAATATTCAATAGAGCACCTGGGAGTGGGATACCCACTTGCATGCTTTGTACCCATATCTCATTATTTAGTCTATTGATTATCTTATTGAGACATTAAGTTGAAATGTGGAAAGAATTTAAAGACTCAGATTTTTTCATGTATTTCTTTGGGATATTATATGGATTATTTTTCAAGTGAGGTGCTGAGACAACATCAAATTCTAAATCCCATTGTTCATGGAATTAATTTTAAAAATATATTAAATATAACACATGCACATTTTTCATAAAAAATAGAATATATTATAAATGTAGTCTTTGAGTAGAAATTTGAGGCTTTTATTCTGTTCAGAGCACAGGTTTTACCATAGGCACGATATAACAATTGATCACATCAGATGCTCAAAATGGGTGTGGTCATGGGAGAATGGTTAAATAAATAAATAAATTAATATAATAAATTTAATTAATGTTTCCTTGGATTATTCTTGGTTATAAATATATGGATATGAATAAATACCAAGGTTATTAACATAACCATGGATCTATTAGAGAGAGATTTGGAGGATCATTATTTTGAAAACAACATCAAATCGTGGACCTTCAGTCAATGTGCAATGTGATTATAAGATCTCACCAATGACAATGATAAAGGTTCATTCTTTATAAGTGATAAATCCATCATGATATAGTATGTTTTTATTTTAGGGATTTATTCTTGTTTTCTTAACCTTTGATGAATAAAAATCAATTGTCCAACAGATTTATTCATAGCCTAATCGTATTGCGGGTGAAAGATTATTTTTAAGGTATTATTGGGAGAAAAAATATATTTTCCTATGGATATTCATTTATCATTTTAACTTAAACAAATAGAGGCTGACCCAAACATGGCTGAGATTAATTTCCCTTTTCACTTGGTTTTCTCTCACCATTATTCATTCATTAATCACTGGTATTTGTTTTGGCTAGTGATTCGACAAATCTATGATAAATAATCATTTCACAGCCGTTTCTTGGAATAATGGATTATTATCAAATATATGGGTTAATATTGATGATGGGATAAATATGCGATGATAGTGATGAAGGATCAGAAATTTATTAGAGTACCTCAATCATTTTTTAATGTGTGGTGATTAAGAGACATGATAGATGGTTTTTCCATAATATTTTATTGCTGGATTCCGGTGGGCAATGATGGTGAGGATCAGATGGACCATATGCATACTCATTGATGTAATTCATGGTCATATCATAGGTTGTAAGAGAATACATCATTTAATGAATACGATTCATGGGTTTTTGGAATTTTTGGGTTACATGTCATGTCTTCTAGGATCATACGTTGTGTGGGACCTCCAGTGTGGTGTTAGGGTTCCATGGAGAAGATAAATGGAACACGACGTGTCATAGTTGACACATGGTGTAAGAACCTTACCTAGAGCCTCAATACATAGACATTGAAAGAGTACATAGAGTCAGAATTTCCTTATACTCAGTAATAAATAGGCTAGTCAGACACATGCATGGTCATAAGTACACCGGATCATACATTCCATGCACTCGAACATGGAAATGGGCACATTATGTGATACTAGGGTAGGAAAAACATTTATTGGGACATGATGTGTACTTCCATTACATGATGTGTAGCCCTTTAGATATATCTTTGAGCATTTTTTCTCTTTTATTAAACATGTATTGTTATAATTTGTTCCCTTGATATTTTCTATAAGGGTATTGTATAGAGTCACATCATATTCATAAAGTGGTGATCCCCTTGGAGGAACTTCAGTATTGGATAGTGTTTTTGGAATCCTTCTATGAGGTGGATAGTGAGAAATTTTATCATCATCATTTCTCAATGTGGGGTCTATTGTATCATAATGACTAACATTTCGTGGGCATTAATACCCTACTTAGCTAACTAATCCAGATTGGGTTTTTGGTATGCCCCATGTCCTGGGGTGTGATCCCCTTCTATGTATAATTCTCTTCAAACATCTAGTGTGTACTTATTATGGAGAGACCTGAAAATAATGGAATCTCAGAGGCACACCATCAGTGCTATTTGACTTGTCGAGTGTGGTCTCCCAGACAAGTACTATGTGGAACCTTTGAGTAGAAATCCTTTGTTGGAATTATAGTTAAAAATATACCTTGAGAGTGTGTGTATATATAATGAATATTTCTACATATTCATATTATTTGTGTTGTTAAAATGTTCCTATTATGATATGAATATTATTCTTGATGTTATATGTTTACTGATTTCTGGGTGTCTTGCTGGGTATTGTAATAATTACCCTTAATGGTATTTTCTTACACATATTGTGTATTATGCAAACAACCGACCATTTAAATGAGTCCTAGAGGGAAAAGGACTAGTTGGAGCTTAGTGTGATAGATATACCAATGTTTTTCTAGTGATAAATTAATAGCAGTGCTCACCAACTTCATAGGTGAGACTTGTTTTTAGTTACTTTTTAGAGGTCTTGTGTTTATCCCTTTTACATTCCAGTACTTCTTTTCATACTCTGCAGATGAAATTTCAGATGTATGCATGAATTATTGTTATTATTTTACATTTCTGGGTTTTAAGGGCTTGAAGATGTGTGTGTGTGTGTAAATGTACCTTAGGATAAGGCCTCCCATGTGAGTTATATGCCTAATCAACACCAGCTTCCATCCCCTTGCCTATTGGAGGTGGTATTAGGATAGTCTCGGTTCAAGACCTATAGGGTGGAGTTATGACATTCCATTTAATAAATAACATAAGAATAATGAATATTATGGTGTGAGTAATTGAATACAAAATGATTCTATATAAATAATTACATCAACGATAAACTTATCCATTGATATTATTAGAAACAATCACTTGGACATTAATAAAAAATTTCATAATGATGGAATGCATAATACTAGATATATAAAATGTATCTTTGAGTCCATATTCTAAAAAAAGATAAACTATGGGTTGGTATAAACCAAAAAAACTGTTAAATATTTCTATCTAAATCAATTCTATGACGAGTCTTACTGATACATCATGGGTATATTTAATTTCCTACCCCTGAAATTATATAAAAATTTTAATGTATCAATCATATAAAAAAATAAAACATAATCAATATTCCTTAAATTCAATAACTATCTATATTAGAAGAATAAGAAGAGGGTATTTCAATACATTACTAAACAAAAAAACATAAAACATCCATAAAAATATGGTGGATGGTATCATTGAAGTTTATCCTCTATAAATAATAAGATTTAATATTTTTTTTGACATATATGAGAATAATTTTAAATTATATCTAGAAATTTTTTTGATTAAAATACATATATTCACTTTGAAATAACCTATTTAAAATTTTAAAAAAATAAAAAACATTAAGAGAAAAATTTCCTTTGAGAGGAATTTTGTAATCATTTTTCAGAATCCATAAAAAATTTAGTGGTCAAGATGGAAGTAAATACTATTAATTTCCAATAAGTTAAAAACATTCCTTTCACACATTCTTAAGAAAAGTTAAAAAGTACATTATTCAGAAAATGATTGGAATATTATTTTTAAATTATTTTGTAAAATACAAACTTGTGAAAAAATATATTTACTAAATACATGGATAATTGTAAAAATATTGTAAAAATATTTTAAATAAAATATAGATATTTGAGAAAAATACTTCTGAAATAGTAGAAAAACAAAGTCGGTTTTCCATATAAACATGATTTTACTATCTTGAGTTCTTAAAGAGTGTAAAATTAAAGTAAATCATGTAATTTATATAAATTACTATAGCGTAATAAAATATATATATTTTAATATTTAAAGATCAAATAATTTCCCCAGTGGAGACTTTAACATAAATATCCTTAAATAATGATGAGATTTGAAATAAACTCTTACCCCAGGTCCAACTTCTTTTGAATATTCTCAAACATACTATATAATAAATATAATTTTTTTAAATTTTATAAAGATAGATAATGATATATATCATGCCATATATTTTTTAGTTATAATCATTTATCATACATTTATTAACAATTATTTATTAACATCATTATTACTGTTGATAACTACATCATTTTTCGTGTATAATATTGTTTGATTGTTTTTCCATTAACATTTGTCATGGTTCCATAATCTCTATAATATTAATAATGATATAAATATTATATATATATATATATATTATGATTCATTTTTAATATGTATATATAAAAATATGAATTACACCCTTTATTAAGATGGTAGGTCATATGTATGCATGAATGTTGTTTTCACATTTCTATGGATGGAATGTAAAATATGGTACACAATAATTCACCATTACAAGGTACTTTTTATATCATATATATATATATTATTTATAAAATTTTTCCTTATTACTATCAATATAAAATAAAAATGATAAATCGATCACATTAATTCGTTGAGGTGGTAGTCTATACATATGCATGAGTGAGGATATAATTTTCTAACAGATTGGAATATAAGAAGGTATGTATGATAAAAAAATTATCATATAACAACTAGTACAAAATTATCAAACATACAAATTAATCCTATCAAAATATCCATCCATAAATTATAGTGATGAAAAACGAATTGTACTGTTATGTGGTGACGGTAAGTTGTATGTATACACGAGTGACACTTTCACATCACATTTGATAGAAAATTAAGTGGATTAATGTGGATTAATTATCATAATAAATTTATGTGTAATTTGGATATTGAATTTATTATTTTATAAAAAATAACATATATTTTTTGGATATAAAATAAAAATTTAGAAAAGAATGTGATCGGAAATGGGATTACCTCTTGTTTGAAATAACTCATCTAAAATGTCCTCTTAAAGACCCCATGTATGGTTTTTTAGGATACCCATCATCTATTGATCTTGGAAAAGAATTATTATAAGATTAATTTGTATCTTTTAATTGAGTAAATAGGCTTTTGGTTGTGTATATAAGAGAGTAATGGTGGTTCCTTTTATAGTGAATGAAAGTAAAAAGTAGGAATTAATTAAATTATTTTTATAAAATAAGTTGAATTTTATGTGAAAGTGGAACAATTTTTCCCTGATTTTGAATAAAATATAGAATATTCTTAAAATAAATTCAATAAATAAAATTTTTACAGGTTTATGTGGTATTTTAAACCATATCTTTTGGTTTAACCATTATGTTAATCTATTTTATCCTTAACTATGTTAACTCATTTTTTAGTCTTAAAGGGTTATAAATTTAATTTTAAGGAATAAATTGAACCATTAATGGAAAATTGATTCCATTATCAACCATATCTTATCCTTCTTGTCCCACATTAAATTTTTTAATATTTTTAGTAAATTTAAAAATGTAGTATTTTTCATAAAATGTCAATAATGTAATTTTTGACTTTATTCATTTAATTTGAATTTAAATTCTTTAATAAATATATTTAATTTGAATATATATTATTGAAAGAATTAAAATATTTCATATATACCTATTAAATTTAGGTTTCTCTATAAATCACTCAGAAAATATTAATTTTATAGTTTTAAAAATAATTGGTTTTATTCTTTTATTAAATTAATAAATAATAAATTGTCATTGTGTAAGAATTTCTGGTAACTATTTAATAAATAAAAATTATAAATTAATTGACTTGATACAAAAATTCGTTTATCCTTGAAATAAATATTTATAATCAAAATTTCCCTGATTATATCCTTATAATAAAAATTCAAAGTTATTAATGTCGAGAGATTGACATTTGGTATTTATTCTTTAATAAAATTAATTTAAATGTAATAATAAAATAAATAATGAATAAATTAGATATATAGTTGATATTTTTATAGAAATTGATTATATACTCCTGTCCAATATGTTAAATAAAAATTTTTGGTGGATTTTGAGCCTTTATCTCTCAGTTTTATCCAAACATTACTCATTTTACCTTTATCGAGGTGATATAAATATACCATTGTTATTATATGTAATGACTGAAAATGAAATTGATCTATTTACCAAATTAGGACCACCTCATTCCAAATACATATTATATTATTTCCTTTTTCAATTTATATTTTTGATAGAAATTAAAATAATATAAAATCACAAATGGAAACCAAAAAAAGTTTTTCAAAAAAAAGTTACTTTTAATATATAAAAGATATTCTTAACCCAATTCAGAAATAAAAATAATTACAATTAATTAATTAGATTATATAAAATATATGATAACTAATTTTTCTCCTAATCCTTATCAAATCAAAATATATATTTGAAAATTCTAAAAAAACCAATAAAAAAAGTATTTCTCACTATTCACTAGAGGATAAATCTTAATAGAAAATCCAAAAAAGCAATTTGACATAATTTTGAAATGATTAAAATAAAAATTATTTTATCATTATCGATTAATGTTTTTAGAATATTGATAAATTCATTATAATATTTGATTGCAAAAATAAATAGAAATAATTTTTGAATAAATAATATATTTAAAGAGAAAATGTCTTTACATAAAATTTAAATCTTATGTATGAGTATTAATCAATAAATTTTTAATAAATATATCCTTTATATTTATTTTATAATGTGGGAAATCATATTCACACCTTCCAATTCAATGACTGGTTTATATTGGTCATATTTAAATAATAATATTTTTTTGTTCATTTAAACTAAATGTGGCTTGTTGTATATGATATTGAACATAGTGTTATTTTAAAATCTAGAGGGCTCACATGATTCCCTTTGTTAATAAATTATTCCATGAAAATTTAAAATTTGGATCAATAATCCAAGTTTTTATTTTTTAAAATTCTATTATATAAATCTCTTATCATAAAAAGTCTTAATAATACTTCACAGTAAATTAGGGGAAAGGGAAATATGAATTTCATCTAGAATAAAAAAAATAGTTTTCCAAATATGAGAACTTTTGTGGGAAGTTAAAATATCAACATGGATGAAAAATCTAACACTAACAAATTGATAAATAATGATATTTAAAATGGTCATGAGAATGCAATAGACTAAAAAACCATAAATATACAATGTGTAAAAATACCATTGATTCATCAAATACAATTATAATAGTGTTGAATTTTTGTTTCAAAATCCTTTTTCAAGAGTTCAAGAATTCATTTAACATATTCACTAAAATAATATAGAAATATACTTACTTGATAAGTATAATTTCATCATTTAATATATTTTCACCACCATATATTCCTTTCACCAAATGATGATTTTTCAAGATGAATATATCATGCCTGAAGCACTAAATATCTAAGATTTATAATCCATCCTATGATGAAGTAATACATTTTACTTCAAAGTATCTATAATAAAACCAATGTATCAACATATATTATTCCAAAAATAAATAAACCTGCATGTTAATTGACCTCAATAACATGAACATTAGATCATTTTTTAACCTCAATAGTGATCTTATAACTTTTAACATTAACTCATAACATCTGATTTCATTCTTATAAAATTAAATTTCATGTTAAATTACATATTAATCCTTAAGGTTATATATACTTCAACTTAATGAAGAATCCCAAAATTATAATTAACCACCATGGAAAATCACAATATAATATTATAACATAGTGAAGATCACTGGATTATCTTGAATAAAATTTAGAAACTAATGTGAATGGTAATCCCTAGGATGACCATAAATATTACGGATAATATCAACTTGAAAAATGAATCAATTTTTTAACCATCACGATTATCTATATCTCATTATCAAATAGACCATAATAAATTATATATTATCCCAAGGGTTATTTAATCCTTAATAGAGTATTCTTCCTATAACCCTGAAAAAGATACAAATAACCTCAAAATATCATCACCTTAAAATGAAAAATTGGTTTTTATGACTTTTAAATTATGGAAACCATACACATATAAACCCATAATGATATCTAAAATACTTATGTAAAACCAACATGAAAACATATATGCTTCCAAAAATTTGAAAAAATTATTTATTCCTAAAATAAAATAATAGACTATTTCGACAAATCAAAAAATGTAATAAACATTTTAATATATGACCTAAATAATATTTTCATCAAATAACTAACCAATTTCAATGTGACTGATACAATCTCATTTACATTATCATTATAAACTATCTCTTTTTTCAAATACATAATCACTTCAACCCTTACACTTCAAATATTTACCAATCATGTGTCATTATTTAGTCTATGATTTAACCCTTAAATTATGGAATTGACCTTGATATTTCTTTTATTAACCACACATAATACAATTAACTATAAATATTACTTTTGGATCAACTTCATATCCCTAAATAAAATTATTCATCTTTTCCCCAACAATTCATTGATTTTTCCCTTATTTTCTACAGAAAAACATTTCCCACTCCTTAGATACATTATCTATGATATCTCTTTCCTCATTTATAACATGGTGGATATTTATCTTTCTTTTATCCATGGTATACATTACCCAGGATCTTAGAAATATCTATTTCTCTCTACATTGTTTCTTCCAAGAGTCTATTAAGGTGTATATTAGTAATTATATATTGGGATAATAGATTAGTAATAAAAACATATCTTTTACTCCACTCATACTCCAACTTGGTTTCTCATAATCATCACATTTTCCATCAGATTTAGTACTAACGTAATTTCTCTTAGTTTTGGTGAATGAAAAAAAAACCAAAAATCATTAAATGATAAAAAAATCATGGTGGAAAACCACATAATCTCCACCTTACCAGAATTTTATGATATTATCCAATAATTATACTTATCCTCAAAGTCACTCATATGGTTTTGTTTCTAAATATATGTTTCGATTAATCTAATTCCAAAGGTTTCTACTAAAATTCTTCTGATTCCAACAATAATGACCTTGACTCTAGTATCTTAGATCCAGTGGATAATTTATTAGATTTTCACTAGATACATGGAACATATCCTCAAGGAATGAATAGTTTAATAGTTTTCATAAACTATAAGAATACTTAAATATCACATTACATTTAAAAACATAAAAGTACAAAAAATGGTTAATGTAATTATTCTTTATATATGAACTCATTCAAAGATCATTTCTTTATATCCTGGTAAGTGAAATGATATAATAGTGATTTCATATGCTCGGTAAGGGTTATGTACTATAGAATCCTTGATGATTAAATATGTATTAACTATTATGAAATTGTTAATAACAGAAAACACAATCCATTTAATCAATAAATATAACATGATGAATGATATGGTTGAATTAAATGAAGATAAAATGATTCCACATCAATAATCATGAGAATATAAAAATTATCAAGGGAGATTATTCTAAATAATCTCATGTACATTGACATCTGATTTCATAATGATGGAATTAATAATTTTAGACATCTAAAACTTACCATTGAAGAATTTTGTAGAGGCAGTTTAAACTATAGATAAATATAGAAAATAAACCCATATAATAAGGGTATCCAACTAGTTTTTTTTCATGAGACCTACCAATTCATCTAGGGTGTTTGTAATTCTATTCCCGACTAATCACTTGATATTTATAATTAATTCATCATATGAATAATGAAAATAAATTACTCTATAAGGCTTAAAAATTAACCACATAGAGTTTTGAAAAAATGTCTATATGGAAATCCAGTACATTTATTAGAAAACTGAACATAAAACATCCATTAAAAATTTTGGTTGGTATATTTGGAGTATATCCTTTGTAGATAATAATATTAAACAATTTATATTAGAATATATGATAATTATTGAAAAATACCACTGGATTATTTTTTGAGGAAAATACGTCGTTTCAATTTGAAATCACATATTAAAATTTTTAAAATTTCTCAAAAATTATGATTTTTTTAAAATAATCTTTTGAGATTATAATAGATTAATCAAAACACTTATTGGTCATGATGGTGGGAAATTTTTTTAATGTCATCAAAGATAATAAAAATCCATTAAAACTTTGTTAAGAAAAGTCAAAAAGTACATCATTTGTAAAATGATTGGTTGATTTCTTTTGACACATTTTTTAATGAAAAAAATGTGTAAAAATATATTATATATTTTAGTGTATAAGAATAAATATATTATTTATATAATTTTAATGAATATAAGGTTATGGAATAAAAATATGTCGACCTCATATAAAAAAAGAATGTTTTACTTCAATGCCAAATTTAGTTATCTTGAGTACATAATGTAACACCAAAAAACTCTAAAAAATAACATAATATTTGATATATTATGTGATATGAAACATCAAGTTTAAAAATACCATGAAACATATTTCATAAAATTTAGTCTCTTCGATTTCTTATGCAACACACAACCCCGAGTCGAAATGAATAGTAATATTGTATACCATTATAGCCTAGCCATAAAATTATAGGGTATCAATTGTAATAAATAAATTTTTATTATTATGTTTATATATTAACAATATATAAAATAATGATAATTTAAAATAAAAAAATTGGGAAAAACTTTATTTTTTCAAAAAGATTGTTTAGCCGCGCTTTAAATATATAAATTTAAAAAAATTCATTCTACAAAATTTTCCTAATTTTTAAATTATAAAATCAAAATTACCTTAGGGTGAATTTTTTAGATTTTTTTTTAAATATTTAATTTTTCAATGAATAGTGAAAAATACAAAATTTTAATTGAAAACTTATTTCTCAATTAAATTATTTATACTAAAAAATTATTTTTTTAATTAGTTTTAATGTAACATTAGTTAAATAATATATCAACTAATCCAATTTAATTTATTGGAATTGTTTTCATATTTTATTTTGATATAAAAACATTATAAACTTTTGAACATTTTCTATTTGAAAACCCACTTTCTCGTCATGTCTCTTAGATTAATATTAAATTAGATTTTGACTCTTATTTGAAGTTAATTTGTAAAAATGTATTTAATATTCATATTCATAAAAAATATATATATTATAATTTTTTTATCTTAATTTTTGACCAAAATTAATGGGGAAAACATAAAAAATTAATTACCACTGTTAAGGTAACAAAAGATTTACTAGGGGTTAAAATAAAATGATAAGGGTTAGAATAACCTAAAATGTTATCTATAATAAATTTTATAGAAATATTTAGACCTATAATGTATAATTTTTAATAATAATACATTTTTACCATTTTTCTTTTGAAAAACATGTTCATACATTTTTTCTTTTTAAAAATTACAAGTGTTCTACTCAACTCTCTTATAAAATTCCACCCACTCTATTATCTTAATCATACCATAGAACCATTTTTTTTGTCCAAGACCTACCAAAATCACTCCCAAAAATCCTTGATATCATTTTATAAGCCTTGTGTTTTTGAATAAATCTAACCTGTGAAGGCTTTTGATGCAAACCTAAGGAGAATACCCAAAAAAGATATAATGTTCTTCAATGAAGAAATTTATTTTATTTCTTCCACCACATTTTCAATAATTATTAAAGAATTATGATAAAATAATATAATTATTATAAATATATTAATATGATTTTATATTAACTTATTGCCTAAACCATGTCCACTTCCATCAATGGGTTACAAAATTATCATTCGTGTGTACCGCAAACTTCTGCATCATGAACTACTGTTATTTATTCTTCCATTACCTCCTCTCAAGGCTCGGTATGATGATGGATAAAAATTATATTAATATGGATAATATTTTTATAATTTTTAATATTTATTTAAATTATTTAATCCCTCATATTTTATTAATTTGAGCAGTTTTGAATCATTTTTTGATTTTTGGTGTGTTTTGCGCTAACATGTGAAAAATGCTTAATTCAATAATTTTAACATATTTTTATCACATTGGTATTTTTGGAATAATATTTAAAATATTAATCCAATTTTTTTTCTTATTTTTTTCTTTCTTTGTGGGATCAAACATCTTATTTTGTGTAACACCCCAAAATTCCAAAGTAATAACATTGTATTTGATAGCATCTATGACACGCAAGACCAAGCACGTAATGGAATATAAGGTCTTGGGAAAATATAATACATTTAATATTTTAATAAAATTAAACCATGATATAGATTTTAATTCATTTGATACTGAGTTAGTGTGAGTCACACACAACAACAACTTTCTTTGATGACTTTTGTTACACACAAGACCAAGTTTTATTAAACAACAATATATTAATAAAAAATTATTATTTAGTATAATAAGATATAACATATCTGTTAAATTAGTTTTTATTAATAATGTTATCTAACTCCTAAAAATATATGGTTTAAAAAATATAAAACTAATTAATTAGTTACAAATTAATTACAAATGAATATAAGAACCAGATGAATATAAAGGGAATGTTTTTATGTGAAACTATTTTTATTCCCACAAAGATTTTTTACAATAATAAATTAAATTATTTATAATAATTGATTTATATTAATGTAATATATATTATATATTTAAAAAATATTTTTTATATTCATCCAACCTCTTTGATAGGCATGAGATAAGAACAATCCTAGTTTTATTCCTAAAAAACTATATTTTTATAAAGGTAGTTTTACCACCTTTTAATGAAGAACCTATTTTAAATCCAATTTTTTGAAATTTTATTTATATTATATGTGATAATAAACTTAAAATTTTAAATATTAACATATAAATTATCTTAGGGTAATTTTTTTTAATTATTCTTTAACGTTTCATTTTTTGATGAATAGTGAAAATTACTAAATTTTAATTCAAAAATGATGTTTGTATAATTTATTTATACGGTTAACTTATATTTTTATTTTTTTTAATGATTAATTAGATAAATTTAATATATATTAATCCAATTTATGTCATTGTAATTAATTTCAATTTGAAATTGAATATTAAAACATAGCAAACTTTTGAACATTTTTACTTTAAAACCCTACTTTGTCATACCATTTATGGGATTGAATTTAAATTAATTTCTACCACTTATTTTATTTAAATTTTAAAAAATTTATTCCATATTTTTAATCATAATAATTTATAATATCTAATAATTTCAACTTATCTTTTATGAAAAATATTTGTGAAAGTGATTGAATTTAATTACAGCATTTAGGAGATAAATTAGCTTAACCAGGGACTAACTTTAATATTAAGAGAAAAAATGAACTAGAAACTTATCCAAATTTAATTTTATATAAATATCTAGACACTATCCTCCATTTTATATTTCCCCCCTAATTGGAGCCAATTTTCATAGAAAAAATGTGGGTGCAATTCCTTTTTCAAAAATTTACCAGAATACCTCTCCCCCTCCACTATAAAAAGGCACTCACCCATCCCACTTAATCACACCTTAAAATACACTATGTATTGACTAATATCTACCCAAATAGTTCCTTAAAATACCTACCATAAATCTAGTTTCCTCCCTTTGTTCATCAATCCAACCATGGAAGCCCTTTGATTAAAACCAAAAGGAGTTCCCCAAAGTAGAGGAAACATCCTTCGAGAGACTCTTTTATTTTATTTTCATTATACATCTCTAAAATATTCTTATTCCATGATTATATAATACCTCATTTTCCTCAATAAACTAATATATTTTCATTCTAATTTTTCATCATTCACTTACCCAAATTTCCATCTAATGGGTGAAAAACCTATCATTCATGTATATGGAGAACTATCACTTCACGAAACAATGATTGTCTGTTCTTCATTTACCACCTCTCATAATGGGAATTATAATGGACATGATATTTAATTTTTATATATATGATATTTATAATGACTTTATTCTTATTTAATATTTATATAACGCATAACCTTATGATTTTCATTTTTTGTAAATACGATAACATCGTTTGTGGAAGTACAAAATACCACCCCCTCAAAGCGATGTGATCATTCACAATATGCATGGAACGTATAAAGGATGGTTTTATTAAGCATATGTGACATATATGAAATAAATATAATACTGGAAATATAATATACATACATGCATATATATATATATATATATATCTGTTTATTAAATATTTTTTAGCATGAAATGGTTTTTCTCATTGGGATACCATTGTCACAATTTACCAAAAACACTCAATGGTTCCACCATATATAGCAGGGTATTTACCTACTTTCCAAATTATAGTGGTCATTTAGGTTTTCAGGCCCAAAAAATAATGCTGACTCACATTGGTCAAGAGTATAGGAGGTCAGGCTCATCACACCAATTTAGAAGAAATTATTTCCTACTCCAGAACTCTCTTATATATTTAAGATATGTTTTTGGATCCCTTCCTAGTCCCAATATAGGACTAATTACCTGAAATTTTTTTTTTGTCGATTAATTCTCACATTATAAGAATAAAGGGACTCTCATCAATGAATCCATTTTTTTATCCGAGGTTCTTCATCCATTTTTCTTTGTGATGAATAATTAATTTATGTGATAAACCCATTTGAAAAAATATTTCGGAACGTGATACCATATGATGAGGTAGGTAATATTATAAGGATGTAATATTGACATTATGAGGCTCCCTACAGATCCTGTAAATTGGAGGAATAAAAATCAACATAGTTTTTTGATACTCTTGGTACTGGGCCCAAGGTATATTCCCATATATGAGGGGTATTCATTCAAGGGGAATAATGAGGAGTTTACTTAGATCTCTTTAAGATCATGTGAGATATGATTGTTGTGAGAAATAAGGGGAATATACGATCATACCCATAGTTTATATGTATGAGACTTAAATATTTGGACATTCCTTAGTGTCGTTTCTATGATCCTTCGGCCATGAGAAGGAATCCTAATTATCTTGAGTATGGAAGGAATCCGAGTCGTCGTAGTTAAATTATCTGTTAAATTACTGATAAGCTTAGGTGGATGTTCATATTTATAGGAATTATGGTCATCTTCAAGATTTTAGGAATTCTTGGGCTTATACCCAGATAGAGGCCCTTGTAGTCTTGGGGTTTATAGTACAAATGACATGACCAATGCAATTTTCAATGCTCGATGTTCATTTTCCGAAACAAGGTTAAGAAAGTTATCCATGCCATTTCTTTGATCAAGGGACTCAAATGTTGGTCCCTCCATGTATGATCAATATGCATATCAATCCATGAGGAGAGGTGGCCTATATATCCTGAATATGGTAGGAATCATAATCATCGTAGTTCCCTTAATGTCAAGTCTTACACATTGATGTTTCCATCTACAATTGTGGGAGGTTATAATGCATATTATATGATCGTTGAAACTCATAATCCAACATGATCCATTTTAGTTTCTAAGAAACAAGGGATATGAATTAATCAATCTCATTTCTATGAATAAGGGACTTATATGTCGGTACCTCCATGATGATCAATATAGAGCTCAAACCATAGAGAGAGTTATCCTATGCATCCTAAATATGGTAGGAATTAGATTCATCATAGTTCCCTTTATATCGGGGCTTAGACACTGAGGTTTCTCTATACTGTGCTCCTCTAATCTGGAGGACATCGTATGACCCATCTTACATGTCATGGGAGACATCGTGTGACCAGTCCTGATAGATATGGAGGGTATCACATGACCCAATAGGAATGTCATGGGAGCCATCACATGATATTGCTAACTCATATTTGGGGTGTTGTAAGAGATTGTGTGACACAATCTGAAGGATGTCATGTATCATGGCTGACACTTCTGGGATACATTGTGAGGATAGAATGACATGTCTGGAAGAAGTTGTGAGTCTTAGTTGTCTTTCTCAGAGGATTTTATGAGATCCTGGTTTTCATGGTCAAAGGCTATCTTCAGACTCGGCTGACATGAGTTAATGTTGTTGTATGAGTCTTGTGGTGTGTCTAAAAGACATCTCAAGTCCTGGGTGATAGACTCATAGGGTTCAGAAGATCCTGGTGGTGTCTGTAGGGGAACCATGTGACTTTTTCTGACATATCAGGAGTATTTCACTGATCTAGATGACATGTAGAAGTAGTGTCATCAGAACTGGGTGACGTGTCTCGGTGTGGGAACATGTCTTCTAATGACACACACAAAGTGCATGAGATGTGGATAACATGTATTTCTCTTAAGCCTTATATCTTTGATTTTGGTTTTAACCATTGTATTGTGAATTTTTTGGTTTTCTTCAATGTCGGTTTTTCTTGAGTCTTGCATGGTCTAATAGGCTTGTGGGTTTTTCTTCACATAACCTACCAGAGGTCCTTCATGTGATCTATGAATGATCATGTGAAGTTATTTATTCCTAGCGCATGACTACTCTGGATACTCACCCATGTATTACCTGATGGGAGGTTTTTCGGTCATGTGATATGTTTCTCCGAGAAATATGCTTTGATCTTTGAGACTTTGCTGCTCGAGAGTTCCCTTTTTGTAGTAGTCAGTGCATTTTTTGTGCTGAGTTGGGGTATTTATAGGCCTTTCCACACTAGATAATCACCATTTTATGCAGTGTATCTAGCACGAGTGCAGGCTAGAGTCAGCGAAGGGCCCTAGTTCCATGAAGTTTTACGAGTCTCCACTATGGACTGCTTCGATCGCGTCACCTAATTTTCAGAGATCCCAAGTTTCTACCTTTAGTGGATTGTTACTAATTATTAAAGACTTGTTTGATCATGTAGGTGTGTCGAAGGACTTCCATTTAGACATGTTGACATGTCAAAAAACGTTCACAAGACCCATGTTCTTATTGGGAGTCATCTATAAGATGCTTGATGACTTGTCTTAGTGTCTTGCAAGACAAGGATGGTCTGCCTATGGGTCTCATTGGGATCGTGTTGTGGGTGTGCTGGGCAAGTTTCATGCCTTTTAGTGACCACTAGTACCTCCCTCTTCCTCCATTTGTATCTCCCTTGTTTTATGTGACAATGTTTGGGATTCATGCGAGATTTCATGAATGTTATTGAGGATATTTCCTCTATTTTTCATTGATGTGTCACATGAACAATAAGAGTTGCATGGTGCTACCTGAGCATTTTGTTTGAAAAATCTGTTTTTTTATCCTTAGGGCACCGTGGAGTTTTCTAGTTATTCTTGAGGACTCTCATGTGGTAAGGCTGACAATCCAAAGTACTTTCAAAAGAGAATACGAACATGTCATCAAGGTCTCACGGTGTCTATGGATCATTGGGGTTATGTTGCAGATCCTTCTTTGAATGTGAACCCTTCTCTCCTCCTCCCCTTTATCTCCTCTATTTTATGTGACAATGGTTTGGGAAGTTATGCGAGTTTTCATGAGAAATGGTTAGGATTTTTATATGATTTGTTGATAATATCTCACTTGACCAATATGTATCAAATGGGGTGTGTGTAAGTATGGAGTGGACAGGTCTATCTGTCTATCTTCTAAGTGTCGAAGGGATTATCTGGACATACCCAAGTACCTCCATGCGATGAAGCTGAGAAGCCATAGGTATTCTTCAAGGCGAGGTGGGCGAGTTACTGAACACTCGTGGTGTCTTGAAGGGGGCGTCTCATGTCCTTCATAGACCATGAACACCTCTCACCTCCTCCTCTTTATCTCCATCGTTTTATTCCACAATGGTTCAAGGTTCATGCGTGTTTTCATAAATATCACTAAGGGATTTTATTATTACCAATGATGATTTGGTGCATGATATTTTTGACCACTGGGGATATTTATCTTTTGAAGGTCATTATATTTATTTTAAAAGGATTTCGTATGGTTTTTCGGAAACTTTCCAATGAAAAAACAAGTGGCCCGGGGGTTCTCATTTGACTAAAAACATGTGGCCACTATTTTCCTAGAGAACCTCCACATGGGAAGAAGGACTCGTTGAATAGGGCTCCATGGGACACGCCACAATTTATACACTATGCATGGAGGATTTATGTGACCTTGAAATGGTCACGCGATCAAGATTCCTTTAGTGGCTCAGGAGATTCAGGACTCTTCAACCATCCCCTTCTTTATTTACTTCTGTAGGGAAAATAATATCCATATTCATGCATTTATTCCTTTTGTATTTTTCTGGTTTTCATTTAGCAGGCAACAAAAATCCCCCCCCCACATTAGGAGTGATGTACTAGCGGACAAGGTCTCAATTATGAGGAAAACTAATACCCACTAGAATCATTGATTGTGTCATGAACCAGTGCTTCCAGCCACGTTTGTGTACAAGGAAATATTTGGTATTCCACAGAATTCCCAATATATAGAAATACATAAAGGATGATTTATTCCACTATCCACATACTCTCCAGAGAACTCATGTTTTTTCTCCCATTACAAGAACTCACCACAAACCCTAATCATGAACCCATTATATAAGCCTTTACTACAAGTACATTCTGCTAAAGCTCTAGAATGAGGCAACTTTCTACTCAGGCACTTTTCTTCCTCAATCATGAACTTGATTTCATTATCCTTTCAGATTTCAGGTATGATTTATATGTTTTTTTTAAGAACTTGTGAGATCTGATGTCCTAATAATTTAATAATTTGTGATTATAATGAACATGTTCAGGTCACATGATCATGATTCCCCAAGAAGGGGGGTAATTAGGTTCGCATGATTCCTTATAGGGTTTATACACCTCATATGTCCTCTGAAGATCAGGTGATCCACGAATTCTTTACATGGTTTGTGAATCACGTGGAATTCTTGATGCTGATGGATCGAGTTATTCTTATATTTTGTTTTCAATATTTTGTGTTCTCTTTGTATGACATGTTCCACTTACTTATTCTCAGATGGATTCCATTTCCCACTGAAATTCATAAGCTACAGCCAACCAAAGGTCCATGATTTCCAAGAATTGCAAGGCCAATCCCTGATACCGCATGTGTTCTGATCACGAGGTCATGAAGAGTATCCATTCATTGGGTATTCATAATTTTACCTTATCTGATCAACATACACTGTATATATATTTTTTGGATTATGCCACCATACATCCCCCATATTTTGATATACCATTTTACTAGGTATCTAGATCCCCTGGCAGCGTTCATGAAACAATTACTGAGGATAGTCAGCTGGTATCATCCCAACCTCGTGGCTTGTATAATCTGTTAAGAAATTCTTCCCTGAGACTGAATAGACATTATCATGTTCAATATCCTATTGCTCAAAAATATTTAAGAATATTTTCTTTTTCTCTAGGAACTTTCAGTAGAGGATGGTATTGATAATGTAATCATTGTCCTAGTGGTAATTTATCTCATGAATGGACATTACCATTTTGGGTGAGGTAGAGTTGTTTGTAGTTTGATAATGATCTATACAGGTTTAGTCTCTAGAAAACTATGTGGATCTTTCAATTCATCATTTACCACCAACCTGGCCTTTTCAAGGAAATGATTATTCATTCGTGTATGGGGACCAATACATTCCATCTTATAAAAATGGAGATTTTGTTATAATCTTATGGGATATCCATCAATTGGGAGGTATTCCCTCCCTTGGAGAGATGTATGATGAATTCCTTCATGTTACTAACATTTGGAATGATTCTCTACAGACTCTAGATTTTGAGAGGGAGATGTTAGTTATTGTGAATAATAAATTGGGGAGAGATCTCATAGTGTGCTTGGTCATTTCTTTCACAGACTATATCAGTATTTTTCTATGTGGAAGTGGGGTTTAACCAAATTTTATTCACCCTCATCTATGCTCTTCCCATCAAGTCTGCGATAGTGCTGGCTCATGTTGGGACATTTTGGAAGTTGGGGACTACACCTCGTGGGGATATCGAGTGAACCCAGATGTTTTCTCAAATCTTAGGATGGTAGGTTTCCTTACTATGTTCATGAATGGGTGGCTCTTTCTGGCTAGGGATATATGCTCAGGAATATGTTTCAACACATTATAGGTGGAAGCGTGACTTGAAGAATGGTATCATCTTAACTTAACAGTACTAGTCAATGCACACCTCTTCCAAATTTTGGGTCATATCCTACAAGGTAACACTCCCTGTAGGATCAGTGTTACTCTCTAGTTTATGTTTGGATGGATAGGGGACCTATTTCATTTTTATAATCACTACAATTTCTCTTGGATCCTATACCCCACATCTCACCAAATATTTCTAAATATTTATGGAGTTGAGACTATGTCTATGTTACCTACTGAGGTCAAAGGTGTGCAGTGCCAGGTGTTTAGTTTCAACTTTTCTACCTTCCATGCAATAGGTGGTTTGAATAAAAATGCTGGATGTTTCTCTCTCAATGAAAGGTCTTATATGATCTCCCTTCAATATGGGGTTCTCACAGCCAGGTTGGATCATTTGATTGTCTGCGAACCATACACATCATATCGATTTACTTGAAAATTTGGTTTTTAGAGGGTTTATCCCATATCATTATTCAGAGCTCTAGGCGAAAAATATCCTAGAATAATTCACAAATCCTCAAAGATATTGTCTCATGAAGTCACCAGATATAAGATCATACTAAAACCTTCCAATTCACTTGTTTTCCCTACCCAAGATTATGCCCAGGCTTGGGTGACAGATTATCCTAATGTTGTGTTAGGGACATCTCTTATTTCAAGCGGATAGGACTCATGTGTTAGCAAGTCCTTTATCTATGGTGTCGGTGGTGTTAATTGCGGACTTAGATGAGGCATCTAGGAAGTAACCACACCACTATGATAGTCATTCAGATAGTGGGTTAGAATCTTTTTAAGAGATTAGTCCTTTAATATAAGCCACGAGAAATATGCCTATCAAGAGGGAGTGGAATATGGGGATTCTTCTCTTATTTTGGATATGATCCATCTATTTGGTCATCCTTCCATTGTGCCCACTACACTCATTACCAAGGCTCGGTCACATCATAAGATGATATTGGGACACATTATTTTATTGATTAATGATACCCCCATGGAAGTATTTCTCTACCAAGGAAGCACCTTTTCCAGATATTTCATGACTTAAGGGCTATCAGTTTCGATCATTATTATTTGTATGAGATTATAAAGCATGCCATTTTACTCGAAGAGACTTTGCTATGAATGAAAAAGATATGCATGAATTTGTGAATGAATATCCCCTTGCTAAACAAATGAGGGAGGAAGAGGAGGCACTAGAGCTGGGTCGTCAGTTGTTATTTGAACTACACGCCTAGATGATTTCTTACATGATTCCAATATGGAGGCATGAAGAGTTGATTTCTCATCTGAGGTCCAATCTTTCAACTTCAACCTCATTGGCCACTTCTCATAGGAGGTTTGAAGAGTTTACTAATCTGGTCAAATTTCTCCATCCTAAAGAAAAAGTGGAAGATGTGGGAAGAGCGTCACTCCAACACTCAATCAATACTTACTATCAGAATCTTTCTAATCTTTCCAGCACTTTCGACAATCTTTTTTCATGACTTAACTTTTGTACTACACCCCATTTTTTATGACAAGACTTTGGGGAGACTCCAAACTGTGGATATTCTTCCCTCTTTTTCATACGATGAATGAATGAGTTTTCTAAATGTTATATAATACCATCTTATTTTCCTCCCTTGATAGTGTGTATTGCTTTTAATTTCATTGATATTTTAAAATTTTCCAATGATTCCCATCCTTCCTTTAAATTTAATGAACTTGAATGTATATAATTTAATGTTTAAATTCTAAAAAATCTTCTTTTATAGATTCTCATGAATGGCCACTGACATGAGACTCGTTATTAATAACTTTTTCCAGCAATCTTGATATCAAATGACATGTAGAGGGGCCAATGTGTAGAATATATTCCTTGAAGTAAGAGTAATTTATATTTTCCTAAGTCAATCATATTGGTGGGTATAGATTGATTTCTCTAAGACCATATGAAGAGACTTAAAAAATTCCACATAATAGACTGGTGTCATGCTTTAGTTTATGGTCTTTTAGCTAAGACCTGATATTGATTTAGTTTAGGGTCTTCTATCTCAGAACTTTTATCGCATTAGTTTAGTTTAAGGACTTTTATCTCTTATATTCTGTCACACTAGTTTAGGTTCTTTTAGATTACACCTTCTATCGCTTTATTTTAGGGTCTTTTAGCTTGTACATTCTATAACTTTAGTTTATAGTCTTTTATCTCAGACATTCTATCACTTTAGTATAGGTTCTTTTATCTCAAACCTTTTGTCAACTAAGTTTAGGGTATTTTATCTTTGTCCATCTATTTCTTTAGTTAATTTTTTGGTATTTTAGCTTGGACCTTATGCACAATCATATTATGTGGTGTAGACATTCCTGGAGTGACCCAAAACACTCTGAGGTGTTGGGTTCTATTGTGGTGTGGTTGAGGCTCCTGAGGATCAGAATTCCCCTTTTTTGAGTGATGCATTTTGTTAAAGGAATAGTTGCATACATAGGATCTATAAGCATGCCAGAATAATCAGTAAAAGAGTTTCTTGAAGCCAAGTATCATTCCCAAGGGCTATGAAAGATTTATAGAAATAATATTGGTGGAGATAAAGTACTAGGGATACTAGGTTCAGTTAGATTGTTGGCCTATGAATATTGTAAATGACAATCCAAAAGATTGATTCCATGAATATGAGAAGGTGTACACATTCCGGGTATGTCCCATGACATTCTAAGATTTTAAGTTTTGTTGTGGTGTCTCTAAGGTTCACAAGGACTGAATATCCTTTCTAGAAATTAGAATATACGTTTGGTTAGAGGGTTAAGGCCCTTATGTAATGGTATCATGCCATGAAAATGATGATATCCACTTCATTCTGAGGTATATAGAATATAGGTGAAGACTTTGTTGTCTGAATGAGGAATTTGGGTAAGGGAATAAGGCTATCCGAGAAGGGTTCTGGCACCTGCGAAATTGGCTCTTACATTATAAATCTCAATCCCTACACCCTTTGGTTTCAAATCACACTGTGTGGTCTACGAAAGGTTCGAGAATGGAGTGCTGCATTATGGATTTGGGAAAAGGTACAAAACATGGTGATGTAATGTTGAAGATATCGAATCTTCTTAGGTGGTTTGGTACTAGGATTGTAAATCATGACTTGGAGTGCTCGAGTTAGGGGGATGATATGGCATAGTCATAGAGAGTATTTAGGATATGATGAGGTGTTTTTTTCTACTACAATGATGTTAGGACTCACAGGAAGTAGAACGTATTTTTTCAGAGTGGTGCATTTGGTTGATGACCATAGGCGCATATGCAAGAGACATAGGCATACATGAATAGTCAAAAAAAGAGTCCTTGAAGCTAGATATATTTTCCAAGGGCCAAGGAAGATTATGGTGATTCAATACATATCAAATCATGAAGTGTTATATTTGGAGAGTATAAAATTCAGGGTGGGTTTGAGTACCCTAAAAGTTGTTCCACCTCCGAACAAACATATTCCCATGGAGAGGATATGTGACAAATCATTTGTCTAATTTTTAACTAGACCAGGGGTCTAGTGAGAATATATTTTCATTTACTATGGTTACTGGATGTATCCCATGATCTTTATGCCCTATTTATTTATGCTGTTATTTTTTTCTAAAGTCTAAAGATGAAGAAATTAATGGGATAAGACTTGAATCCTGATATCCTTTCCATGGTCCATAGAATATTTTGGTGATATGAGACACCCCAACCATGAATAGTGTCTTCTAGATTGGGGGCGCATTAGAAGATTGTGGAAGCACACTATTTTCTAGTTCATTGAGGTAAGGCTCGTGTGGTCCTTTGATAAGGAGTTATGATGATTGATGGTTTCCCTGAAATACTGTCATGTAGCAGGGATGCGCCTCTGTGCAGTTTAACATCAATTGGTAAGGAGATACTTATTTTCAATTTAACGTCATGTTGTAGGGATGTAATTTCATTGATTTTAATGTCATGCAGTAAGGATTTACTTTCATGCAGTTTAACATCATGCAGTAAGGATGTGCATCCATACAATTTAACATCATAAAGTAAGGACATGCTTCCATACAGTTTAACATCATATGGTAATCACGTGGGAGAACTGACGTGAATGTAGTAGGATGTTGGATATGGGATCAAATATGGGTACTTGTACATCAATACATATCTCTTGAGGATGATAATCAAGTCACATGTAGTTCTTGATGAAATCTCTTTCACAGGACAAACCCATACACAAAGAGGAAATTTTTATATTTGTTTTTTGTAATTGGGATCGGGATTGGTAATTCGAGTGTCACTATGTATCTCATAAGGATGATAATCAACTCACGCATACTTTTTATAGTGGAAATATTCTACACAGGTTTTCCCCATATGTATAGGTGGGCATTATTTCCATTAATAGTAGCAGCTGGGTCCAGGATTGGAGATCCAGGCATTACTATATATCCTAAGATGTCAAGAATCAAGCTGCACGTGTTACTTGGAGTTCGATGGAGTTTAAAATCATGTGGTGAGGATGAAGGCAGACTTACGGGTATTGGTGGGAACATCACGATTTGTCTCAAGGATGGAAGACTAGGCAACATTATGTATCCCGTAAGGATGAGAATCAAACCAAACATAGTTCTTGGAAAAAAGTGTAGTTTAATTTCATGCGGTAAGGATGAGAGACTTCTATGATTGATACACCTTGTTCATGTGGGGAATCCTTCTTCGTGAATACCGATCCCACATGATCCATTATCGGTGTCAGAAACAAGGAATGACAAGGTCCCTAAGCAGAACATGGGTATCATGCATCGTGTAGTGGATGGACCAAGATATAGAATTGATTCATCCTTACGTATCTCATTGGAAATGAAAATCAAGCCATAAATAGTTTAGGAAATTTCGGGCAGTTTAATAAAATTTGGTAAGGATGTGGAAGACTCGACGTTAATGGATATGGGTATCATAGATTTGTGAAGTTTTATATCATGCGGTTAGAACATTGACCGTGAAATTTAATGTCGTGTTGTGAGGACTAATGGGATTCCTTTTACGATATTATAATCAGTGCCATGATAGACTTTTTTGTACCTATGTAGCTTTCTTATGAGGGTGAGCCCTTCCACGATTCCAATGCTCACCCGAGCTATGATCAGTGTGAGAAACATAGAACAAAACAGGTTTCCCTACAATAAAGATATAGTAGAGGGTATAATAAGGGAATTATATATCATGTAGTGGATAGACCAAGATTTTGGGTCTAGGAATCCCTAAGTATCTCATGAGTATGATAAGACATCCGTACATAGTTCCAAAAGAACATTGCAGTTTAACATCATGTAGAAAGGACGTTGACCATGCAGTTTAACATTATTTGGCGAGGATGATGGATTATCAAACATGAAGGGGAACAATTTATCCATGAAGTATTATGTCATGCGTTAAAGAAAAAGGTGATGTAATGTTTAATTTCTTATTTTTAGGAAGAACACCATATAGTTTTACATCATGTGGTCTGGATGAGATTGTATAGTTTAGTGTCATGTATTTAGGATGATCCTGTATAGTTTAACATCATGTAGTTAGGAAGATTGATGGGGCTTACTCTGATGTGGATTCCCTTATGCTTCCATCTATGAAAATTATTTCTTAATAAATCTCACATTTGTGGGTAGTGTGACATGCTCTCAATCCATGGTGGCCAATGAATAGGATCCATTATGATACACCTTATGTATTACATAGGGTCCTTCTCACTTGAGATCTAACTTAAAGGGTTTCTTTCTTAGTATCATTGGGTTTTTGTGTGCCAACACCAACTCTAGCTAAAGGAATGAATGGAGGAGGAACTTTTTATTGAATTCTCATGATATCAGATTCTGATGATCTCCATATTGTGTAGTGAATTCAATCTTTTCTCATTTAATAATTCCATATCATCCAACTAATTTTGTGATTGTTCATAATCTAATAACGATGTACAGATCTCTATCCAGAGTGAGAGAAACTTGACCCTTATGGGTAACACTGCCTCAGTCTTGTACACCAGTGAATATGGTGTTTCTTATGTAGCAGTATGTGTGGTGGTACGGTAGGACCATAAATAATGGAGGATTTTATATGGCCTTGAATTCTTATCCTTATTCACTATCTTTTAGAGTATGTTTTATATAGTCTTATTGAAGGCCTCTATCTATTCATTTGTTGTTGCATGATATCAAGTCATGAGATTGGAATCGATGTTCTACTCCTGGTAAAGCTTCTTCAACCCTATGGAATAGAATTTGGTGTTATTGTCTATCAATATTGTGTGAGGGAATATGAACCTAGTGATGATATGGGACTTTTTGAAGTTTATGATATTCTTAATCCTAGATTCCTTGATGGGTATTGCCTCATACCATTTTGAAAATAAGTCAGTAGTAGTAATGATGTACTTAAACTGCATGGTTGTGGCCGGGGGATATAGCCCCACAACATCTATCCCCAAATAGAAAAATCCTAGGATTGATTAGTTATATGAAGCAATTATGGGGGCTGGGGGATGATGCTTTCATGGATCTCTAATTAAGGAAATTTCCTAGTGAATTCAACACAATCTTGTATCATGGTTTTCTGTTAATACCCCAAACTCTTGATCTTGTGAGAGTGTCGATCCTAGATTGATGGGAGTTGAAGTAGACTACATGGAATTCCTCCATGACTGTTAGAACTTCTTCTTCGGTTATTCACCTAAGGATAATTCTATCAAAGCCTCACTTGTATACCACTTGAGAATTTTTATGCCTGATACTTAATCTATTCCCTTGTAGCATGATCTGTAGGGAGAGTTTCATCTCGAAGATAATTGATTATAGGATTCATCTATCTTGGAGTGGTCATCAGTTCATCATGCTCTTGGGTGGTGAAAACCTATTTGATCTCTTCCATATCACATACAATGATTTATGATACCATTATTGGATACGTAATATGGATGGTTGATTCCCCCAGATCAGGGTTGCCTAGGACAACAGTTGTATTAGCCAGCATATCTGCACAAGCATTCTATGATCGAGGAACATAATACAGTGTGGGATCAAAGGATAATTCTTCCATAAATCCCCTAGTGTAGCTAGTGAGGGGAGTCGATTCCTCCTTTTTGATGGAATATTCTCCATTGACCTACTTTATCACTAACTCAGAATCCCCTTTCATTTTAAGGTAGGCTATTTGAACATGTAGGGCTAGTTTCAAGCCAACGATGAGAGCATGGTATTCTACCTCGCTATTTTTGCATCATCTGAATAGTTAGAAGGATTTGGGTAGGATGGCCTTGTCTAAAGAGATGAATACCATCCCCAGACCAACCTGATTGAGCTTCAGGTTCTCCATTGTTATGTCAAAGAGACTCCAGGAGGTTCCATCAAAGTACATATTTCATGTATGGGGAGTTTCATGGGCATATAATACCTCTTTTTACAATATTTCATATTATTCTAGTGTATTTTCTAGGTTCATATATGTTATGGGGAAATCAGCTAGAGATTTACTTTTTACTGACTTTTATGACTTGAACTAGATTTTTTATTGCTCAAGAATGACCCCCGATTGGGACAAGTGTTGAGTCAACATCAGATGAAAAAGGATTTACTTGAGCAGATCAACACATGAGGCTAATTTGACGTCATGATTTTATAAGTAATGACTTATATTTTTCACTATGAAAATGAGAGTGAGGCAGTTCTTGTCAACATTAGAGTATCAATTTTCAAAACCTAGAATCATCCAACTAATATAATAGAGACTATTATTATTTTTCACATCATTCTTTTGTGTGAGGAGGGTGCCCAATGAGAATTACAGGGTAGCCACATATAAAATGAGTGGTCTCCCTTCCAATAGGGGCATCAGGACAAGTGTTGTAATGGGTATTCATTGAAATTTTCTAAGGCTTTTGGAAATCATCATCCCATTGGTAGGTAATTCCCTTCTTCATTAGCCAAGTAATAGGGAGATATTTTTTGGCCAGTTTGGTACAGATCATAGAATGTAGGTGAGTTGACCTTGGATTCCCATCAGTTATTTGCGATTTTTGGGGGGTTCCATTGCTAAGATAACACTGATCATTTCTAGGTTGACCTCAATGTCATGGTAGCATACCACAAAGACAAGTATGTTTCCTGATTTTACCCCAAAAGTGCATTTTAGCATATTCATCTTCAGACTGTGTTGTCACAACTTGTTGGAAATGTCTGAAGGTTCGTGAAGTGATCACCTCATTGTTGAGATTTACCTACCAGGTCATTGAAATATCATTCAACTATCTTTCCCAATAATTTATTAAAGAAATCATGTATCTCATATTGATATGTAGAGCTATAATTATTCAATCTAAAGGGAATGACCTGATAACAAAATATCCTCTAAGGTGCTCTGAAGGAAATGAGTTCTTCATCTTAGGGGTATATCTTTATCTGATTGTACCCCGATTACCCATCGTGAATGAAAAGAACTAAAATCAATTATTTTCATCTATCATGAGTTCTGTGATCGTCAATGGGAATTCATCCTTTGGTAAATGTCATTTGATGACTCTAAAATTAATGTACACCCTAATTTTCCCATTATTCATCTAAACAGGGATGATGTTGGCAAGCCATATTGGGTATTTCACTTCTCGGACAAAGTTTTCATTAATCAACTTATCAAATTATACCTCTATATTGGTGGCCTGAGATGGGTGTGTCTTCTTGGCTGCCTACTTGAAGCCTTGATTCTCTTCTAGTAGCCCAATATGGTGTGTAGCCACATCTAGATTTAGTACATGCATTTCTATGTAGTTCCATGCAAACACATATCGACGTTTCTTTAGAAATGTGATGTACATATCTTTCTATTAGAGGGGCATGGAGGCACTAATTAGTTTAGGCCTTAAATATTCCTCTATTCCTAGGTTTATCATCCTGAGTTCATTGATGGTAGTGGAGACACCTTCCTCGAATTCTGGAAGCGAATTCCTGGGGTCAACCTCATCATCATCTTTATTTGAGCCTGTGGATTCATTCTCGAATCAAGATAGAAATATGGGGGCTTCACTATAATTATCAGAATGATAGAGGTCCCGAGGAGAGACATTATAATCCCCATTTTAATGAGTTGGTGTAGAGATATGTTAGGGTTGATGGCCTTCGATTCCATCAATGGGGATAGAAAGTGTTTGGAGGTCTAAGATTATACTTATGACCTTGACCAGATTGACGGGGAGCACATAGTCACCATAGAGCATATTCTAGGGATTCACAGGGGTGGTCCCCAGGACATTGGGAGTGGAAAGCTGTATATCATCATCCATTATTGGTTTTTTGGATCCCTTGTTATAAAACTATGCTTCATTTTATTTGGACCCACAAGTATCAAAGGATAAATTTCACCATGTAGTATATTAACCTTTACCTTAATGGGATACTTCAAACACTGAAAGAATGTTGAAGGTATCACCAGGTGGCTATGAAGTTGGGGCCTTCTGAGTAGGACATTATATGTGGTGTCCTACTACATTACCATAAATTTATCATTTGATATATGATCTCAAGATATGGTTGTTAGATTTATTTTCCCGAGAGGTATTTGATCATGTTTATCATACCCTTGGATGGTTATCTTAGTGGTAGATGGATCCCATTCACTATATTCCAAATTTTGTAGGGTTTGAACTGGTATAAGATTAATCTGATTGCCATTATCAATCAGGGCCCTCTGAACACTAACATTATTGGGTCTTCTTAAGGATTATAGGGGCCTTTTTCCCCAAAAGAGCCTCTTCATAATCTTGATCATTGAATGAGATGGTGAAATTACATTATAGTGTCATGGTCTCCACCCTATAGACCTCAGTTGTAGTGAATTTTTTCTTGAACTCTTGTGGGCTCTTAAGGGATTTAACAAGTGACTCCCTGGGTTCTATTGAAATATGGAGCACATTGAGAATTGATAACTTAGTTGGGATAGCCACTAGCTATTTTAGAATGACATACTTTTGTTCCAAAGGTTAGCACCTCCCAATATGGGTTTTCTCCTGGGATTACGGATGACCAGCCGAGGTGCTCAGGGAGGAAGAACCTGGTTCTTGTGAAGAGGTTATGGGAGCATTGGCTATTGGTAACGTGGGTCTTCTTGACTTTAAAATTTTTATGGAATGATCCGGTTGACCTCCTTCTAAGTGGTCATGCAAGAGAATCGGGTATGAATAGCTACTGGAGGGTTCTAAGAAACCTCTCTTACCCTATCGGGCTTGCTGGAAATCCTTCCCCTGAGTCTCAAATGTATATGTATCTTCCATAGGGGTGTGATCTGAATATTGATTTTGTCGGTGTATTTAGTGTCCTCTATATCCTTGACTTCAGCACATGTGGCCACCCATTCCCTAGTTATGCGTGAGAAACTCATGATCTGGGGAAAACTCCTCATTGGATAAGGTTTCTATAAAGTTTATAGCATTGATAGAACCAAATATGAGTTCTTCATCTGACGAGGATTCTATTTGGTGGGGTGGTTCTCATGCTGCTGATGTCATAGGGAATAAATGAATGAGAGTTAACACGTTGTTTGGAGGAGAATATGACTTGTCTTATTCTATTTCATCCATCCACTAGTTGTCATTCCTTCCTTTGGGAGGTACATCTGACACATCTCCCTTGGGTGGTGGAGATACTAATGGTTTCTACAACTGTGTTCTTAGAGTGGTGTGGACTTGATCAAATAACTTCCAAACCATCCAGTTGTCAAATTTTTGTACACTTCTTGAAGGGACCTTTTTCAAATCAACCTCTTCTTTTGATTAGACCATGGTTATGCAAGACACATGCTCTAGGAAATTATCTAGCACCACTTTTCTAGAATCAATAATTCCTTTAAGGACGTCTTTTAATATGATATAGTTCTGGAAATTATGACCTAACATTCCATGGAAAGAGAAGTAGTCGGGCCGATCAGTGAGGATGACCTCATCAAGATTCCTAGGTTTTAGAAGTGTGAGTAGGTTATTATCCATGGATACCAAGAAATAACCAGGGACCTATTCATTCCAAAATCAGTACATCTTATTCATTGGTTCTTCAAATCACAAATTACCCTAATTTATTTTTGATTCTAGCCAAGGGTGATTTGGTGGTTGTAGTAGCTTGATAGGAGGTGCATAGTGGTTTGGGGCATGCATGAGAATTTGGACAACTATCACATCTATCATGAGAGTGATAGTTGCAGCGTTCACTCTAGATTGTCTTTTTCCCTATGATATAGGCATGAATCAATATTTGGATCGGGTCCACTGAATTACCTCCTCCAAAAATTGGGTTGTTTTAGAAAATTCGTGGAATACACCTGAATAAATTATTTGAATTAGGGGAATATACAACTCAATTCTATGATTTTAAGAATATAGTTTCAGTAGCTTCTCTCGTGAGATAGGGATACTGAGTGAGTAGTTCAAACCCTTCCAACTTTATATAAAATCATGCAACCACTCATTTTCACGTTTTTTGTAGTTGGTCAGGTCAAAATTCATTGTATTACTCAATGTAGAACTGAATTAGTAAAGTAATCAATGAAACATTTCTTCCCATTCTAACATAGATCCTACTGGTAGACTACTCAGTTGGGTTTTGTACAAAAGACCTCATTTTGGTTACCTCATGTTGATCTTGAGGGCCTATCATCGGTCTGCATAAGGACATGAAGTGTGTGAGATATTGTTTGGGTTCACCCGTGCCATCAATGGTAGAGAAGGTATGGTTGCCAAAGTTGGTTATAGGTGGAGTATCATCAACCCATTTGGGATATAGATTCCTTTATGGCTAAACAAGTATGTGTCTCCCTTCCATGGATTCCATTTGAGTATCAATGGACTCGATGACGTTAAGGAGATATAGTGGTACTGCTTATTGAGCCATCTCCCATCTGTGGGGAGCTAGGAGAGGTTGACGTAGTGTTCTTGCATTATTATCTATATTATTTCTGATCTGTCCCAGGACTGAAAGGTTATCAATATGGAGGAGGGGTTGTTGTCATAATAGACAGAAGTCATGATCATTTTCAACTTCCATGTGTATATGGATCAAATTCCTAGACTATGAGCCAATTTTATATTCAGAAGACACCCTTTCTGATGGATTAGCTATGGGAGGGAGAACATTTGTCTCTTCTTAAAGCTGATACCTGATGGGAATGTTCTCCATGAGTAGCCACCCATTAATTTGATTAAGAGCTTGTATTTAACTCTCATACTATGATAATTGGTACTATTTGGAATAAAAATAAGTTCTAATGGGAGGTTATTAAGATTTTTTTATACCCTTCCCCTTGTATTAATCCATCATGGATTCAAAAACTGGATATTCAGGATTGCCAGGTTTTTGAGCCATCTCTAGTTTCGGGTGCATGCAGCCTCATTTAGTGCATTCGAGTCACCCCCCTCCCATGTTATTTTTTCCATGTCATGATCCTCTTTATTGTAATTGTGATTAATATATTCCATGTTGATAGTAATGACATTCAAAAAAGCATATTAGGAAATGGTGGTCATGAAATTTTTTTCGACGCAATAGGATGATTCTGCATTATCTTCTATTAGGTTATTATTCAAACCCTTCGCCACAATGGTCTATTCTGTCTTTCTACCCCAGTGGGGTATGACTATCATTTACATACATTCCTATTATTTTGTTTTATCAATCAGTTTATTTATGGAGTTTCAGGTCGGGGTTTCCAAACAAACCCTGACTAACAAGGTTTTGTATTACAGTGAGACGAGTTGATGGAATTTCGACTGTTGGTCGATTCCTCCCTACCTGGAGAAGACTGATTCTCTATGTGGTGGTGATGATGATGAAGATTCAATCAACCCTGTATGGTGGGGTTTTAAATGCTGTAGTTGGAATTGATTGGTCTAATCATTGAGGATCTAATGGCTCTTGTTATGAATTTAATGTCTCCCAGGATGGATATGTAGGTACAAATGCCCCCATACTAGTGGGGTGGGTTTGTTCAAGGATCACCTATTATGTCTCCGGGTCCATATTAGGGGACGATGAACATGTTCATGGTGATTGAGATATAAATTCCCCCCAGCCTAGTGGGATGGGTATCACTTGCAGTTTCAATCGTTGTGTCCCAAATCCATCCAGGAATTGATGATCTAAGAGGTTGAGGTGGAGGTAGATATTCTCCCAGCCCGATGGGCCAGGTCTTCTCCTAGATGGAAGAAAGTACAACTGAAATCATGGCATGTTTGATGGGCCATAGTTTTTCTTATGTAGGAACTGGGAGCAATGTCGACCCGTGATGAGAATGGTTTCTCATGTGAAGTTTTCTGGGTGATTGTAACTTCATTTTCTATGTTTGAAATGTATTAATATTTTTTTGAGGGTCCCAATTTGAAGTTATATTGGCTATCCTTCCTCTATTTCTGTAATGTATGGGCACTATTTGAGTGGGGTAATTTCATTGTAGTGACCAATTGGCCTGAGCGTTTCCGAGTCCCTTAATCTAACTAGAGGCTATAACATTGCAGGATGTCACTCTTGAGGGGTTCTATTGTTCCAAGGGAGAAGAAAAGTGTAACATGCCATAATAACCCCATCCTATAATATAGATTCTTGACGTGGATTTAGAGACCAAAATCTGAAGATTCATGATGCAATGGAGGCAAGCATGTTGCATATTTGCGATGTGATTTTGTAGTTTTAGTTCTGGGACCACGGAGACAGCAGCCAAGTCTAACTGACAACAACTTATATTGATCGTTTGAAGGTGACACTCATAACCTGAATAATCGATCCTTCAAATAATTATTTGTAGAAAACATATTTTGTTATAGATAATGAATGTACTCTTTCTCTAGATCATCTAGGAACTCATGGTCAGCTATAGCGAGGGGCCAGAACATGATGGGGTGGTTGTTTCTGCCTAACTCTCTCTATATGTCCATATAGTCTTCCAAATCATTATAATTATATGCCTCCATCTAGTCAAAGCCTAGAAGATGGTTTTGATGGTCACTTTTTGACAGGAGTGGGGTTCTTCTAGATGTTTATGGGGAACCATATACAATTGACCCTGATGATTCGATCACCTCTCTTTACAAAGGTGTCAGATTTTGGAAGACCTAACCATATGGAGGTTTTTGGCCAAGGGGAGGATTTCCTTTTCCATGGGAGATATCTTCATGGGTAATTTTACCATGGTGGATTTCAGGAATGGAGTCCATGAGATTCGTCTCCACACTACCTCAAGGAGGACTATCATGGTAATGAACACCTAGTGATTTTGCTTTAATAGATGAGTTAACAGACCCTTGTGGTGTTCAGAATGTGTCTCAAACATACTCAAGGACACTGAAATTGAGTAGATTAGAAATATGGTCCATGTTCTGTGTCTTGGTCTGAATATGTCAACCGTCCTTTTGTAGTTATGCAGGGTTATGTGCCTATTGTGTGATGGTAACCTGAACTTTTATATAATAGTATAATCCCGTAGGGATATGAGACTACTACTAAGAAGCTATTGTAATATGCCGATGAGCTATCTCATTACTGACCGGAAGGTGATCCTTTCCTGAGGTGTGTTCTATTCTCACTTTGTGAGCCTCGTTCAAGAATAGAATAGGAGCCAAATGCTAGGACATAGTAATATTCTGTCGGTCTTTCTTGGTAGGAATAAGAGCCTTCTTGAAGTTGTGGGTCACTCTCACTTGCTTGGCCCTGGTTGGATCATGAATATGGGCATGGTCCAAATAGGCATTCCCCATCAAAATATTCCGACTAAACTCCGGAATGGGAGTTGAAATATGATACTCCTCATATATTTCCTTAGAATGATGTTGGAGCAGTCGTTCGTTGCTAGAATTCAGATTATGCACCTTGATTTTATAATCCACTTGAGTATGTCGGGTAGAGTCATTGACAGGAATATGATCTTGTCCTAAGGCTTGTGAAATTCTAAATTTTTTATCCTTGGTTAGAAAGAGGATATATTCTCGATCCTGGGCCTTTGAAGTATGTCATCAGACTTATACGACATAAATGTTCCCCTATCTAGAGGAGTGTGCCGCTCTCACCTAGTGAGCCTAGTTGGAACAGGGATATGAGCCCGATCTAATGCATCACCCTTCATTAGAGGACGCTAATAATAATCCCGAGTAGGAGAAAGAGTGTGTGATTACTCTGGTACAACCATGTGTTGACGATGATTAGAGTGTTGTGATGTGCTGGCTATAGGGATAGGAGTATGCGCCTATCCCTTAATCTGTAATAGTTTCAGAATATATCAGTGGAGTTATTAAGTTGTTTCTAAAATGTACTGGAATTTTAAAAAAGTGTGTGAATGGCTATGAGCCTGCGCATTTTCTTTCTCCATGATGAACTGGAATATTTCTTCTATTGACATGGGGATATTCACCTTCTTTTTTCCTCCTTATTCCACTAGAGTATGTCGATGAGCTTCATATATAGGGACTAGCATATGAGCCACCCCCATGCTTACTATTGTAATATGACCAGAGACTCTTTTAGAGTGAGCAGGGATATGATATTTCTAGTTGGTGCCTAGCTAATTATGCAGGTAGTCATCATTGGTAGGATTCAGAATATGCACCCCCTATTGGATATTTGATGCTTTTTCCCTCTAATGAGTCTTCCTTGCAAGTCATTCATGGGCTTCAGAGGAGGATGTGTGTCAAATGGTACCCTCAGCAGGCAATTGAGGGGTACCAGAAGGATGGTGTCAGTGATGGAATCTAACAGGAGCCCTCATGGGTAGCTCATAAACCTAAAGGGAGTCATGTATATTTTCCTTGTCCACCTTCAATAGATATGGATGGTGGTAGTTATTGTGCTCCTGGGATAATCTCTTAAAGCTATTGGTCATGGAAACGAGAGCCACATGTTTAGTAGTAGCCTTCCCCGAGAAACATGGATTCATCCATTGTCATTTATGGAGAACTTCATGAGAAGCCTCCATGGCCGGGATGGTACCATATCGATGGTACTCTCAAACCATCGTATTCTCCACCTTCTTTTGGAGATGACGTGTAGGTAAAATTGTTTTTTGAGATGAAAAAGATGTATTTGTAGATGATTTTCCAAAATTAATGTTTGATGATGAATACATCATCTTGAATCAGGCTATCGAAGTGGTATATGAAATTACATAGACAACAGAGAACAAGGTCACCGATTAGTGTAGTATCAAAGGAATAATATGCTCAATTAGATATGCATGGTTAACTCATTTGTTCTTTTATTCCCAATTCATCCATTCCACTCATTTGGAAATATCAAAATGAGGTTGGACATATGAGAACCCTAGTTATAGAGAATTATTTATAAGATTATGTTGGTCTTATTTCATTGTTTGTATAGGTTTTGAAAAACAATGTGGCCTGATGCATTATTAAACAATCGTTCTATCATTATAGAGATTCACGTCGATTTAATAATTTTGTTTTCATATATGGGAAAAAATATATCGACGGTTAATAACTGATCGTTTTTTCATTGAAGAGATTCATGTGAGGTTCACCATTTTTTTGTTAGGATTTTTTGGTGTGAAATGATTTTTCTCATCATGCTACCATTGTCACTTTTTCTCAGAAACTACCAATGTTTCCCCTATCAATAGTTGTGTATCGAATAGATTTCCAAAGGCTATCAGTCATTTGGGTTTTAAAACCCAGTGACTCTAGGAAAATTGTATTGGTCTCGAGGATGGGATTTTAGGCTCATCAAACCCTTTTAGGGGGACTTATTTCCTACTCCGGGACTCTCTTATATATTTAATATATGTTCATGGATCACATCCTATTCTTTATATGAAATCAGTTACACTAAAAAATATTTTATCAGTTAATTATCTAATTAGATGAATAAATGGAGTCTCTTTAATAGAACCATATGTATATATCTGAGGTTCTTCATCCATTTTTCAATGTGATGGATAGATGCTTTATGTACAAAGCTGTGTGACCAAATACTTCAGAACATGATACCATACAAGGAGGTAGCTAATATTTTTTGGATGGGATTAAACCATTATAAGGTGTATTGCATATCCTATATATTGCAGGAATCAAAACCCATGTAGTTCATTGATACTCTTTGGACTGGAACCAAGTTATATGCCCTTATATGTAGGTAATTCATTCATGGTGCCTAATGAGGTGTCCATTCACATCTTTCAATGCCCATGTGAGTTATTCTAATTTTTAGAAACAAGGGTAATATATGATCACCCCCATGATGTGTATGTACATGGCTTTTGTACTAGGATAGACTTTGGGGTGTTTTGTAAGAATATTTTCCCTTAATAAGGTGTCCTATGTTTCCAGATTATGGAAGAAATCAGAGTCTTCATAGTTTGGTTATCTATTTACATGCTGATAGGCTAAGATGTATGATCATATTTAGAGAAATTATGGTTTTCTTTTGGGTTTTAGGAATTCTTGGGCTTATATAAAGATAGAGGCCCTCATAGTCTTGGGATGTATTGTTCAGATGAAATGACAAGTGAAATTTTCTAATCCCAAATGAGTGATAATCATTATAAGAAACATGGTTCAGTGAGTGATCCATGTTATCAATTTGAAGAAGAGACTAATATTTTGATCTCTTTATGGATGATAAATATAGATCTCAAACCTCAGGGAGAGGTAGCTTACGTGTCCTAAATATAGAAGGAATTAGAGTCTTCATAATCCCCTTTATGTTGGGGATCACACATTGAGCCTGCCATGTACCATTGTGGCAGTTTATAGTGAAGATGATATGATTAGTGCATGCCCTAATACCATGTGATCCATACTCAATTTTTATAAACAATAGATAGAAAGTAATCATTGTCATTTATATGAATAAAGAACTCATATGTCAGTCCCTCCATGGATGATCAATATGGAGCTCCAACCTTGGGGAGAGGTGGCCTACGTATCCTGAATAAGGCATGAATCGGATTTTGTGTAGTTCCCTTTATGTTGGGTATTACACACTAAGGTTGTCATGTACCATGGTTCACCTGTCTGGAGGGTGTCGCATGACCTAACTATCATGTAATGGGATCTATCATGTGACTTGGCCTGACACATATGGAGTGTGTCGCATCACCCAGTTGGCATGTCATGGGATCCATTGCATGATATTTTTAACATATATGTAGGGTTCCTCAAGATCCAGTGCCGCATAGTCCGAAGGATGTCACATATCTTGGATGATACTTCCAGGAGACATTGTGATGCTAGGCCAACATATCTGGATGATGTCATGAGTCTTAACGGCTTGTTGAGAGGGTTATGTGAGAGCCTTACTTTCAAGACCATGGTATTTCATGAGAATCAAATGACATGAGTGAATTATTTTAAATGAGTCAGGTGATGTGTTCGGAGGATGTTGATTGTCCTCGCTGATGGACCAAAAGGGTTCACAAGAAAAAGTTGGCTTTTGTGGGGGAACCGTGTGACCTATTATGACATGTCTGGAGTATTTCACTTGATCCATATGACATGATAAAGGAGTTTTATAAGATCTAGGTGATTTTTCCGAGTGTTGTCATATTTCCTGGATGAAGTTGGTGAAGGGGAATGGGGCCACACAGTTTCGCGAGTTTCCATCATGGACCACTCCGACTGCTTCTCTAGATTTTCATCCATTATGAGTATATTCCATTATCAGATTTTTTTAGATTAATGAGGAATTATTTTATAATGTGGAGGTGTCAAATTACTACCATGTTGTCATGTTGACATGCTGAAAAAACTTTTCAAGATCCATGTTCCTATTGGGAGGCATCAGATATATGATCGATGACATGTATTGGATTCTTTCAAGATAAGGATGGTCTGCCTGGGGGTCTTGTGGGGACTTTTCTATAGGTTTACTGGGCACGTTTCATTATTTTTAGTGACCAAGGGTACCTCTCTCCTCCTACCTTCATATATAATTTATTTATTGTGACAATATTATAGAGTCATGTTGGATTGCATGAGTTTTATTGAGGATATTTATTCTATTTTCTGATGATGTGTCGTGTAACCAAAAAGGGTCTCATGGTGATACGTGATCATTTCTATGGAAAAATCATTCCATTTATCCTTAGGGTTCCATGTATTTATCTGGATATTCTTGAGGACTCTTGTGTAGATAGGCTGAAAATCCAAAAGAATTTCACAAGATGAAGTGGACATGTTCTTGAGGAATCATGGTGTCTTGTGGATCACTGGGGGTTTGTCACACATCCTTCGGTAACCGTGAACCCTTCTTTCCTACTCCCCTTTATCTCCTCCAGTTTTTGTTACAAAGTTTTGTGAGGTCTTTCAATTTTTAACAAGAAATGTTTTGGATTTTTACTCGCTTTTTTCATGATATCTCACATGGCCAATATGGGTTATATGGGGTGTGTCTAAGCATGTAGAGGACATGTTTATATTTTTATCATCAAACAACCAAAGGGGATACCTAGACATACCCAAGGACTTCCGTGTAGTGAATATGACAAGACAAAGGGCTTCTATAAGGTGATTTGGGTGATTTACTGAAGACTCACGGTGTCTTTCATGTCATGTCACATGTCCTTCATCAACTGCAAAGACCTCACACCTCCTCCTATTTAACTTCTTCATTTTATCCGACAATGGTTTGGGGGTCATGAGAGTTTTCCAAGATATCAAAAATATATTTTATTCTTCCCAATGATTATTTTGCACATAATATTTGAAACCACTAGGGGTATCCATCTTTAGAATGACATTATTTTTATTTTCAAAGGATTTCGGAGTGTTTTTCAAGAACATTCCAATGACAAAGGGTGCGACCTATGGGTGCTCATTCGAGTGTCACCATGTGGCCACTAGTTGTCTGGAATGCCATCACATGGGCAGAAGGAATCATTAAAGGGGTTCTATAAGACATGATAATGTTTATTCACTATGTATCGAGACTTCATGTGACCTTGAAATGGTCATTCAATCACGATTCTTTTAGAGTCTCATGTGATCTGTGAGTCTTCGAACATCTAATTTTTCTTATGAATCCATGGAAAAAATGATATCCATAATTTGGAATTTATTCCTTTTCTATTTTACTAGTGATTATTTGGAAGGAATCAACAATATAAGTTACTTTTTATTTATTATATATGATAAATAAATTAAAGTAGCATTCATGCATAATTGTACAGTCACCATGAATAGTTTATTTGATTTCATATCTCCAAATACTATGGATTATTATAAATACATATATAATGAGTATATATGATAATTAAATTATGGTTTAAATTATTGATATGATTAAATAATCATATAATTAATAGGAACAACAAGTATCAAGTCCAAACATACTCGAACAACTAATAAATTAACACTCAAAATAGTGAAAATAATGAATGTTAACTAAAAAATGGGTATTAATATATTCTAAGAATAACATATATGATATCATAAATATTAATATGGTTATATAAAAATTTATTAACACGTTTTAAATCATTATAAATTAAGTTAAATTATGTTCACCCTAAAAGTAAAAACAAGGTAAGGTATTTTCATCTAACTTTTTACATCTGTGAGATAAAATTCATATTCACCACTTACTTCTTGATTGTGGTGTAACTACTACCAATTTTATATATTATATATTGAATTTATTTATATTTATATTATTTTGAGTTTTAATTTGAATTATCTCTTCTAGTGGTATATTAATTATAAGTTACCCTCTGGTAAATAATTTCATAACTTTATTCCTTTTTATTGGGTTATATTACTTCCTCATTGCCTTTAATATTCAAAGATTACATGTGAAATCACTTTTTACTATGTATTTTAATATTTCCACTTTATTTATGTAGATTTAAATTTTAACCACATAATTTATTTATTTATTTATTATCACATAAACATAATGTTCTTTTTAAGGTTTTACTTCACAATCTCATTTTGGTCAATATTTTTTATACTTTGAATTCCATAAAAATAAATTATTGTATAATTATTAACTAAACCCATTTATTTTCTTATCCTCTAGTTATTAGTCACCTTTATCAAGTAATAGTACCATTTTTCTACTCATTGATACTCAAATGTTTTAGAAAATGTTTTTATAAAATCTTGACTTCATTTCTATCTTTAGTCGGAGAACTTATTTTCTTTTAAAAAAATTATTTTCTAAAAGTTTTCAACATTATTTTTAACCTTTTTGAAATTATTTATCATTTTTATTTTCACCCTTTACAAAATGTTTTATGTTTTTAATATTTATTTTCAATGAAAAGGTTTTTTAAATTATTTTTAAAAACAAAAGGATATTTTTCTCAAAAATTATTTAAAAGTTATTATTTTATTTCATGAATGAAAACAAACCTTCTTCTTACAACACTTGGGATATGTGTATTGATACCATAATTATTCTTTCTCTATATGGTTAATGATTTTTTTGACCAAGGATACTATTTAAATTCACTAACTTGATTCATTTTAGTCCCTTCGAAATATTCAATTTCCTTTGAACATTTGAGATTTAATTTCCCCTAATTATCTATATCATTTAACATTGATTTTTTTATTACCTAAACCATATATCATTTTTATATATAATGTTTAAATTTACATGTTATATCATAAATATTATTGTTCTCATGATAAATTTTTTTATTTAATTAATGGGGAATTATGATTGAAATGTTTCAAAGTGGTATTGGAAACTTTTGAGGGTTTGAATATTATTTTCTTCAGGAATATATTAATGGTTTTTAAATGGTATATCCATTCATAAACGTCAAAAACCCTTATTGTAAGTTATCCTCCACTGTGTAAATATTAAAAAATATATATCTTCTACTCTAAATTGATATTTGATATGGTGAACTATTAAATTTATTATTTGATATATGGGGAATTATTTTGAAATGTATTACATGGGTGGGGCCTGGTTATAGATTTTACCTTGATGCATCAAGTGTCTCATGGGATGAGTTAGTTGGATAGCCTTAGATAGGTTTTTACCTGATATCGTAATTCTCTTAGGAAATTTCTTAATAGTAATTGTATCATGTACCTATGTAACATGTTGTCAAATAATTAATCATTTCTCTCATTTATATTCAGTTATTATTTATCAATGATAGTTTTCATCAACATATCTAATGATGCATTTCATTCTTAGTTCACTGATTAAATTAAATGAATTTCATTTAATTGTCTTCCAACATTGATTATTCCTTATAAAGTTATTTTAATGGAATTAATTTTCAATTTTTTAACTTTATATCTTCTTTATCCACTTCTTGTGCAGTTTATTAATTACATAGAATGTGTCTTTAGTTAGTACCTTTCCACATTGACTATTCTCATCGATTCATTATTTCTTCCATTATACTTTACCCTTATGGATCATTTGGATCACTTTTATTTTATTTACTTTCCATAGGAATCCAACAATTTTACTAAGAAATATATTCAAGGGTATATTATATGGAATAAATATATTACCCAAGAAAAGAAAAAATTATGTTGTAATTAGTGTATTTTTTGTAATATAAGACTCATGTGTGTATCTGATTTACCATGACTAATGAACTCTTTGGTCCTTCAATATTTGATTTATTTTAATAATTTTAATGTAATGGTATTAGTCACAGGATCTTGGCTACTGGGGTCGAGGTACTACATTTGGTATCAAAGTATGTTTAGTAGGAACCTTGGGAGCTAGATTTAGGAAAACCTATTAGAGAACATATCCCTATGTTTGAATTTGAGGATAACTATATAATAACATCCTAGAAATTTGGTAAGGTAGATATTATGTGGGTATTCATATTAATACATCCTTTGTTTAGATACTATAAGAGTACATGGTACTGGAACATATGTACCAAGGGGTAACAACTCGAACAAGGTGCGTCAGTCCTGACTTTGTGTAACCTGGTACACAATAATGAGACTTACTGTGCACCTAGTTTGACACTATTAGGGGATATGATTAAGGAAATTCACTTTTTATTTAAAACCATTACTATGTATTTGAATATTTAATGATAATGGATTATTTATGTTAAACATGAGGTCTCTTAGATTTAAAAAATTGTGTCAATATTTAGAAATCATAAAATTGATTATATTATTTTTCCATTATGATAATTATTGCTCACAATATGGTTTTATTATGAAATTACCTCTTCTAAAGGATGAACTCTAGACTAAGGAAGGGAATATGTTGAAATAAATTGATGAAATACTTATGTATTAGGGTTTTATTGAGAACCTTAGTTGAAATGATATTTAGTGATTATCCTTATTTAAAATATTTCCATCATATTATCTTAGAAATTATATTAATATGGTTTTAGAAAAGGAAAAACTATATACTAGGTGATAACCCATCATGTTCTTCATAGTCATGGGACTTGAACCCTTGACTGAAGGATGATAAGGTTTTTGAGCCAGCCGAAGACATACGCAATTTCCTTGCTAAAATGTCATTGTTTTTAGTTAAACAAAAATGATTAATAAATGTTAACGATAGACTAGTAGTGTTAATTTTAGGTTTATATATTATTGTGTGAACCATATTGGATTTTTAGAGTAGTTAGAGACAAATATAATGCCTTGTTTTGTAATATGCTAAAAATATTATTGTTAAAAAATGGGGTTCATTATAGTATATCTATTTCATGGAGTAAGGGTTGAATTATAATTTGATCAAAGAACAACCAAAATATGAAATTGTTCTTATGAAATTGAAAGGTTCCAAGAAAGTGTATTTTCTTATTTTCTTAGGAAGTAAAATAATTTCTCATCATTGGAAAATGATCCAATTTTTTTCCAAATACATTAATTTTCTTTTGAAATGATTTTATTTTAAATAATCACATATTTATTCCTTTGAGGCCCTCAACTATCCAATGCTCATTAACTTGTTTTTCAATGATGACCACAATCACTGCCTATAATTTTTTTTTCTTTTCATCCATGTATATATCTATAATTTCCATTAAAATTATCCTACTTAGAGAACTAATTATATGTTTATCCACATGACCTTTGTACTTCCCATAATCTCTTTGATAGAGGGTGTTTTACGAACCCTTATCACGATGTGGGATTTAAACATAAGAAATATCAAAAAACAAATATTACCAAGGTCAATTTTAAATTTTGCGAATCCAATTTAATTAATTCAGAGAGAGTGTATCAACCCAAAATTCTAAAGTAATAATGTTCTATTTGATAGCATGTATGACCCACAACACCAAGCATGTAAGGGAATATAATATCCTGATAAATTATAATATATTTAATATTTTAAAAAAATTAACCCATTTTATATCTTTCAATTCATTTGATAATGATTTAGCATGAATCACATGAATAAAAACATTCTTCAAAGACTTGTGTTACACACAAGACTAAGTTTTACCAAACAATACTATATTAATAAAACATAATTATTTAGTATAATAAGATTAAACATAGCGATTAAATTAGTGGTTATTAATAGTATTAACTAAATTATGAAAATATATGATTTACAAAAATATAAAACAAATTCATTATTTAAAAATTAATTATAAATGGATATAATATCAAATTTAATATAAAGGGATTTTTTTTTATAGAAAACTATTTTTATTTGCCCAAATATTATTTACCCTAATAAATTTAATTAATTATAATTAGTGAGTAATATTAATATAAAGTGTGTATATATATATATATTCAATGAAATATTATATATATATATAATAGATACGATAGGTATAAGATAAGAACAAATACAATTTCATTCATAGAAACCTATGTTTTTTAAAAGGTAGTTTTGCCACCTTTTAATGGTGAACCTATTTTAAATCCAAATTTTTGAAAATTTATTTATTTGTATTTCAAATTAAACTTAATATTTAAAATAATAACGTAAAAGTCATGTTAGGGTAATTTTTTTTTATTTTTATGTGAAGTTTCATTTTTGAATGAATTTTCAAAATTATAAAATTTTAATTTAAAATTATTTTTTCATCTAATATATTTATAAGGATAAAATATATTTTTGATTGTTTTAAAATTTTAATTAGATAAATTTATATTAATTAATCCATTTTATTCCATTATAATAATTTTTACATTGAAATTGAACATAAAATCTTAGCAAACTTTTTAACATTTTAACTTTAAAAACCCGCTTTGTCACCTCATCTATGGGATTAAATTTAAATTAATTTTTCACACTTATGTGATTTTTATTCTAAAAACTGGTTTCAATATTTGGAATCATATTAATTTATAATTTCTAATAATTTAATCTATTTTTGAAAAAAAATAAATGGGAGTGATTAAATTTAATTGATTATGAGAAAATTAATTCAAGAGGGAACTAAACCTTAAAGTTAAAGGGAAAATGACATAGAAACTTGTCCAAAATCTATTTTCTAGAAATATTTATACCCTATCCAACATTTTCTCAAATTTAGTCCATTATTGGATCCACATGTATTAGGAAAAACGTTGGTGGAATCCTACATTCAAAAAATTACAAGAATGACACTCCTCCTCTACAATAAAATGGTAAACACCCATGCCACTTCTTCACACATCTCCCAAAATGTGGGATTGATCAATATATTCCCAAATAGATCCTTAAAATCTCTACCCAAAATCTTAGAATCCTAATTTTGAGAATAAATCCATCCAAGGATTCCATTTTGTGGAAACTAAAAGGAGTTACCCAAAGAAGAGGTAACATCCTTCCTCAGACAGTTTTATTTTATTTTCATTCTCTACCCACTCAACTCTAATTATTCAATTATTATATAAAAACATTAGTATCCTAAATATACAATGATATTTTAATTGTAATATTTCAACCTAAAATTATACACATTTCTATCTAATGGGTGATGAACCTATCATTTATGTGTTCGGTGAACTACCGCCTCATGAAACAATGATTGTTTATTATTTGTTTACCACCTATCATAGTGAGAATTTTGATGGAAATGATTTTTAAATAAGATATAAAAGATATTAATAAATTATTTGTTCTTATTTTTTTTAAAATATACCCTTGTTATTTCCATTTTCTGTAAATACAATTATAGCGTTTGTGAAAGTGAACACTATTGTCGCCTCAAAGTGATGTGATATGTTCACACTATACACATAATGTATAAAGGATAGTTTGATAAAACCTATGAGAAATATATGACAAAAATATAACAATATAATTATAATATACTTATATATCATTTAATTTTCATTATTTTAATATGATAAATACATTAAAGTAGCGTTCATCCGTGCATACAGACTACCGTCTCCATGAATGGTGAATTTCATTTCTTATCTCCAAATATTATGGATTATTATAAATACATATGTACAGAATATATATGATAATTAAATCATGGATTATATTTTGGAGATGATTAAATCAGTGTCTATGTGATATAAATAATAAGTAACATGTAAAAACATACTTGATGAACTGGGAAATTGACACCCAAAATAGTGAAAATAATGAAATTTCACTAACAAAAAGGATACAATATATTATAATAAGATCATATATGATATAATAAATATTAATATAGTTATTTAATAATTTATTAACATTTTTATAAACCATTATACATGTATTTAAGGAATTTTCATCAGAAAAGGAACAACAAGGTAAGGGATTTTGATCTCGCTTTTTTACATCCATGAGATAAAATGTCATATTCACCACTTAATTCATTGGGTTATATTACATCCTCATTGTCATTAATATTATATGATTACATGTGTAATCACTTTTTACTATATATTTTTTATTTAAACTTATTTTATGTGCACTTACATTTGAAACACATAATCTATTTATTGATTGATTCATTCATCAACATTATGGTCTTATCAAGGGTTTACTACACAATATCATTTTTTAGAGATATGTTTTTACTTGGATTTCTATCAGAGTAAATTATTAAATAATTTTTCAACAAAACCTTTAATTTTCTTCTCATTTGGTTATTCATGACCTTTATCTTGTAATAGTATTATTTTTAAACTCTTTTTTTCTCAAAATGTTTTATAATTTTTTTAAATAAAACTCAATGCGATGTCTCACTTTAGTCAAAGAACCTATTTTCATAAAAAAACCATGTTTTCATAAAATGTTTCCAAAACTGTTTTAAAACTTTTTAAAATTATTTATCAAATGAATTTTCACCCTTTCCAAAAAAAATTATGTCTTTTAAAGTGACTTTTAAATAAATGAATTTTCAAAACAAAAGGAATATTTTCCTCACGAACACTTTTAATGTTATTTTTATATTTCATCAGTGAAAAAAACATTATTATTACACCAAATAGGATATTTTATATTTATACCATCCTTATCATTTATATGTATGGTTTTTGATTTATTTGACCAAGGATATTATTGACATTAATTACCTTGATTCCTTTTAGTCCATTTGAAATATTCAATTTCCTATGATCATTTGAAATTGAATTTCCCCTAATTGTCCATATCATTTATCATGGATGTGTTTATTTACTATACCATATATATTTTTTTACATATTTTGTTTACATTGACATGTCATATCTTGAATCTATTGATTCTAATTATATTCTAAGATTCATTTAATTCATGGTTAAGTATGATTCAAATGTTTCAAAGTGGTATGGGAAACTTTGAAAAGTTTAAAGATTATTTTATGAAAGAATATATTAATGATATTTCAATGTTATCTCAATTAATCAATTTCAACAACCGATGTTGTTAGTTATTCTCCACTGAGGAAATATTAATAAATTTTAATCTTTTACTCTATATGGAAATTTGATAAGGCACAATGTTAAATTGATTATTCGATATATGATGAATTATTTTGATTGGTATGACATGGGTGGGGCCTGATTATATATATACCCTCGATGCATCAGTAGTCTCATGGGATGACTCAGTTAGCAAGCCTTATATTCGTTTTTACCCAATATGCAAAACTGCCTTGTGAAAGGTCTTGATGATAAATGTACCACTTACCTAGGAAACATATAATATAATAATTATTAATTTACCACATTTTTATTTAGTTATTATTTATCCATGAGATTTTTCATCCATGTATCTATGGATTCATTTCATTCTTAGTTCATTGATAAAATGGTCTGTGTTTTAGTTATTTGACTTTACATGTTTATTATTCCTTATCTATTTATTTTAATGTCTTGTGGTTTCAATTATTTTCCTTTATATGTTGTTTATTCACTTCTTTCTTAGTTTATTAATTACATGGAATGTGTATTCAGTTATTACCTTCCAATATTGACTATTATGATTGGTTCATTATTCCCTCCATTGTACTATACCCTTAATGATTATTTGATCTTTCCCTTATTTTATTTCTTAACCCTAATAATCCATGAAGTGTACCAAGGAAGATATATAAGCATACACTATTTAGAATAAATTTATTACCAATGAAAAATAAAATAATATGTTGTAATTTGTGTATTTATTTATAATACATGACTCTTGTATGTATCTGGTTTACCAAGAATAAAAAATTATTTGGTTTTTTGGGATTTGATTCATTTTAATAATACCAATGTAATGGTATAATTCACTAACATCGGCATACTAGGTTCTGGGTGAAGCATTCTGGACCCAGAGTTAATTCCAACATCCAAAGGCCAGAAAACAATCAATCATATTGAGAAATATTTCTAGCCAACACAATTGACCTCAACAGAGTAAATTAGGAATCACTCAGTCTAAACACCTCCAATTGAGGTGATTCCATACATGTTTTAAATATAAATAAAATTCTAATTTTACTATTAAATATCATGGAATTTTTCTCTCATTAATGTAGACATTATGCGATCCAAAATAGAGGAAGATTTAGTGAATCCTTGGACAGAAAAAGTGTGGCTTATTAATTATGTCATAAATTTTATTACGTGTTTCCAAATAATTTTATATTTTAGGGGAAGAGAGAAAATTCAATTTATAACATCTTATAAGAAGTAAACCAGACGATATTCATCCATATAGTGGGAATAACATGTGTCAACTTTTGGAGGAAATATTCTAGAGGGGATGATTCTACACCCATTTCTTTTATTATTTGATTTTATTTATTATTTTTAGGAATGTATTATTATAAATTTCATTTTAATTTAGTTTCTTTTAAATAATATCTAATTAATACATGTATTTTATTTCTGTTTCTACTTCCAAAAAAACTTTATTTTTCTCCATCTTCTTCTGTTTATTTTATTTTATTTTTATTTTTTTATTTAATGTGTTTTTTTTTCTTCTTCATTACCTATCATCGTTATTTTTATTTTTATTCCTTTCAATATTTATACTATTATTTATCATATTTCCATAGTGAAATATTACAAAAAATGGGGGGATAACCTGAGGCTTGACATGAGGGAGGTATGTATTGTTTGTTCGAACCATGGTCTTCTATGCATGAATTAGTGTATTGTTTGTGTTTGTTGATAATCCTCAGTGGAAGTTCAGAATGTGAACCAGCAAAGTGATCATATAGTTCGAGCAGACAAGAGTATTGAAGGTGGCACTGTTTCCCAGTGTTTGCCAAATTTTTGGGCCTCAAAATCGGAAAATGAAGACATGGATTGTAGGTAAAATGAGGTGCGCGCAAAGAGGAAGTGGTGTGCAAAATATAAGGGTTGTGCGCGAAAGATTTGAGTTGGGCACGGAAAAGAGAGGGATTCGTGAAATAGAGGATCGAGGTTTTTCACGCAAACATTGTTTCAGAATCAGAACGTCAAAAAATGGCAAAGGCATGGGCTGCAAAAAATATCTGATGATGTGCGCGAAAAATGATATCGGCGCGAAAGATTACGCGCCAGATGATAGGTTTTATGCGCCACAGAGGATTTTACGTGTGAGGGTCTGAGACGCCTATAAATATGAGGTGAACCCCTTCATTCCAGATGGCTGAAGACTTAGAGAAGATTCGAGGTCTGATGCGCGAAAAAGGATCGCGTAATGGGATTGCGCGAAATATTTTGGATAGCACGGAAAATTCCGGGATGTGCGAAAATGGAAGAGCTATGCGTAAATATTTGGGTTGCGCCTAAAGATTCCATTGCGTGAAAATGGGTGTTAGGGAGCGAAATATTTTTCCACAAGAAAAAGGAAATTTTTCACGCAATAGGAAGGTTTTGCACGCAAAGGGTTGGTTTTGCGCGCAATAGGAAGGTTTTGTGCGCAAAGGGTTGGTGTTGCGCGCAATTGTCAGTGAAGCTTGTCTGCACGTTCTGGTTATCCGCTTCAGTGGTTCTATGCATTCTTGTGCATCATTTTCAGACTTGGATGCAAGTAGAGTCTCGTGCTAAGTAGAGACAAAGACTTCAATGAAAATCTATTGAAGAGACCTTTACGTCAATAAACTGAGTGGGACTTAACCAAAGACAATGAGCCAGGGCGAGTCAACGGGAGTGACCCGAGGGATGCAGTGAGCCATCCCTGAACTTTTTTAAAGGCAGTGAGCCTGGGACAGAGTGACTGTGCCTGAACCTTAGTAATCTATAGCTAGTGAAGCATAGTGGATTTTGGTACGATCGACAACCTGTCGGCATATGTTCCTTGGACGTAGCCCTTAGTGGTAAACCAAGTAAAAAGTGTTGTGTCATCTTTCTGCATGTGAATGTTTCCTTTCTGATCCTTTTCATCATACTGGTTTAACCAGTTCTTACCAATGTGGGAACAAGATCCTTCACTTCAAAAGAAAAAGTTGTCACCCTGATTCACCCCTCCCCTCTCAGGGTGTCCTGGGGTCCTACAAGAGGTATCAAAGGGAGGTTGCTGGTGTTAGATCTGTCCTTTGTCGTCATGGAGAACACAGTCAACGCTAGGTAAATACCTCTCTTCGATGGAAGTAATTTTCAGATTTGGAAGAACAGAATGAAATCTCATTTAAGATCCCTTGGAATGGAAGTCCTCTTTTCTACTGTGCAAGGAATACAGGTTACTAATCCAACAGGGCTTGCTATGACTGATACAGACAGGAAAGTTCTTGATGCAGATGCTAAATCTCAGAATGCTATCACTGCAGCTCTTTAAGATCAGATTTATCTAAAGGTGATGAGTTCCACCTCAGCAAAGTCTATGTGGGATAAACATGAAAACATTTATGAAGGAGACAACAAATTAAAGGAGGAAAAACTTCAGGTTTTACACAAGAGGTTTGACGAACTAAAAATGAATCCTAATGAGAATGCAGATTCACTATTCAATCAAATTACTACAGTAGTGGGAGCAAGTCGAGGTCTTGGATAATAAATCAAAGACATTGATATCATAAAGAAAATCTTGAGAAGACTTCCTCCCATGTACAATGAAAAGGTGTCAGCCCTTGAAGAAAGAGATCTTTCTAAATTATCTCTTGATGATCTGTTAAGTAGTTTAGTGGCATATGAGATGAGAGTCAAACCCGAAGATGCCACGACTCGCGTGAGCAAGGAAATGGCATTCAAAGCCATGGTCAAACTGAAAATTTCAGAAGGCAGTGGTGGTGAAGATGATGAGGAAAAATAAATTCTTTCTCTCATCGCCACAAAGCTAAAGAAGGGAAAAGGTAAATTTAGAGGTAAGCTACCTCTTGCATGTTTTCGTTGTGGAAGAGTTGGGCACATTGCCTCTCAGTGCCAAAGAAAGGTTGATGATTATGAGAGCGAAGATGAAGACATCGATAAGACTCATAAAAGGTTTTTCAAAAAGTTTGACTTCAAATCTGGAAAGAAAATACAGAAGAAGAGTTTTTCTTGTGAAGAAGATGATGATGATATTGAATTTTGTGAGGAAGAAGAACCAGAATTTAAAACCAGAAACCATGCTTCCATGATGGCTACCACTGAAATATCTGAAACCTCAATCAATAAAGGAAAATATAATCAGATTACTGCTATTGGTGATACAAAGATTCAAATTAAGGATGCTTTCTCCAATCTTGATAATAAATGTAAGAGATGTAATAAGTGGAAGGAAATGTTGGAAGAATCATCAGAATATGTTGATGAACTTGAAGCTGAAATTGAATGACTGGAAGAATTTGTGAAAGTACAGTCTAAAATCCTTGAAATCAATGATGATGTAGTAGATCTAAATCTGAGAATTGAAGAGTAGGGAAAGGTCATCAATGACCTCACATCCAGACTAGAAGAAAAGTCCAAGACTGCTGAGGGTCTTGAGGAGAAAGTTGTTACTCTTAGGAGTAAAATTGATACTGAATCAATTTCAAAAGAATCACGGAAAAAAATACAGTTTGGAAGATTCTCAAATGCAGAATTACTGGCAAGAGCCAAGTGTGGTTCAGATCGGGTTAGAAAAATCTTGAGTGATCAAAGACCTGCTTTCATGGGAAAGAGTGGAATTGGCTGTGAAGCTGAGACATCAACTGCTGGAAATAAAGAGAGCCAAAAGAAATACAAAACGAAGGTTTTCCATGCTGAAACATTTCCTGAAGTGCTGAAAAAGAAACCCCCAATCCAAACTAAAAGGGGAACTGACAATTATCCTCAAACATTCATAAATGACAGGTACTTCAACTATTCTCCCAAGGATGATGGTATGAGGAGAAATTCAAGTGAGAAGACATTTCCTCTCATGAAGTGTCAGTTCTGTAGCTATCTGGGGCATACCATGTCATATTGCGAAGAGGCAAGGAGCTACTCGAATGGGGAAGATTTGGGACGTCAACAAAGGATACTGAATTCATATCCTCCATCTTATAGAAGAAATAGTTTCTATGGATACTATTTTCATTGTTCTATCTTTGGCCATAAATATATGTATTGTAGGCAGAGTTTCGATAAAATAGATTCATACAACTCTCAGAAATGGGTCATTATTAATCCTCCTGATGGTGTTGATCTCACAAACAGGTTTTCTCTTCTAGAAGAAGATTATGGGTATGACGAATCTAACTATGTGGAAGAAATCAATAAAAGGCTGTCAATGTCTTACACTCAATCCAATATCTCTTGGAAAGAAAAAAGGAATATCAAGAAATCCAATCTTGCAGAATTTGCCTTCAAAGCCACAAAGATCAGCAGCACCTAGATTATTGATAGTGGATGCTCTTCACATATGACAGGAAATGCTGACATCTTGAAGAACATTGAAAAGAAGGTTGATGGAACAGTACGGTTTGTAAATGATGGTGCTTTGAAGATTAAAGGTCGTGGGAATACTGCTCTCACCAATGGGGAGCTGAAGAAGACTGGAGTTCTGTATGTGGACGGTCTATGCCATAATCTCCTCAGTGTAATTCAACTCTGTGACTCAGGGCTCATAGTAACCTTTAACCAAAAATCCTGCACTATAAAAAGAAAAACAAGGAATTCTCTTATGAAAGGCTGTAGAACAGATGGAAACTTATATCAGGTTGATAGCAAAGTGAACTCCTACTATTTTTCTGTTGAAGAAGAAAACAATTTGTGGCATCAATGGATAGGGAACATTAACCAACAATACATGGAAATGATATCTAATATGAAGATAGTCATGGATATTCCCATTCTAAAACGTGAATGGGAAAAGTCTTGTGATGCTTGTATTCGTGGGAAGCTGGTCCGTAGTTCATATCGGCCAAAGAAGAAAAGGGCATCACATCTTCTTGATCTCATTCATACAGACGTATGTGGCCTAATAAATGTTGCTGAAACCCATGGAGAAATGTACTTAGTCCTTTTCATTCATGATTATAGTAGAATGTCTTGTGTAATGGTGATTCACAGGAAGCGACAAGTACTTGATTGCATGAAAACTTATCGCTGGATTGCCGAGAATGATACTGAACGAACAATAAAAGTCCTGTGATCTGACAATGGAGGGGAATACAAGTCCATTTAATTTGAAAATTACCTAGAAAAACATGGAATACAGCATGAGGTAGCTACTGTGATAACTCCACAACAAAATGGAGTTGTTGAGCGTCAGAATCGACAGGTCAACAACATGGCCAGAACTATGTTGATTGAGAGTGATATCTCTCACCATTACTGGAAGGAGGTTGTTGAAGCTGCAGGGCACATTCAGAATTGAACAGGGCTCTATATGGGAGAAATGAAGACACCATACGAATTGTGGCATAGAAGGAATCCTTCGTTGAAATACTTTCATGTTTTCGGAAACAGATGTTTCATCTGGAATAAATAAGGAAACCAAGAAAAGTTTGGTGACAATGCTGATGAAGGAATATTTCTTGGATATCCAATGAACAGAAAAGCCTACAAGTGTTTCAATAAACGCTTGGGGAGGATTTTGGAAAGCAATGATGTTAAGATCATTGAAGGAAAAACCCCAAATGCTTCAAATAGTACCTATACCGATGAGATTGAAGATGAGAATGAATGTGAACATGGAATAAATATAAATACAGAAATACAGGAAGGTGTACAAAACACTCAGGGTCACATCATGATGTTGACTCAGATGAAGATTCTGAAGAGGAAATCTTGGATGGTGAGAATGCGACTGAACCTCATAGGAGAAATTGAAGAGAATAGATTGATCCTTCTAACATAATTGGAGATAGGAATGCACCCACACAAACAAGGAGGATGAGGAATAACACACCATCTGCATTTCTATCTGTGGTGGAACCATCCTCATTTGAAGAAGCTGCAAAGGATGAATCCTGGGTGAAATCTATGAATGAAGAGTTAGATCAGATTGACAAGAATCATACATGGGATCTTGTACAGAGACTGAAAGGTCACAATGTGATTGGAACAAAATGGATATTCAAGAACAAGTTTGATGAACATGGAAGTGTTATCAGAAACAAGGCTCAACTGGTTTGTAAAGGGTATTCTTAGATTGAAGGTGTTTATGTTGAAGAAACCTTTTCTCCAGTGGCTAGACTGGAGTCAATCAGGTTTTTCATTGCCATGGCTCTACGAAGAGGATATAAAGTATATCAAATGGATGTCAAGATAGCATTCTTAAATGGTGTACTTGAAGAAGAAGTCTACATTGAACAACAAGTGGGTTTTCTTCTTGGTGCTGACGAATCAAAGGTTTGCAAGCTAAATAAAGACCTTTATGGCTTGATACAGGCACCATGGGCGTGGTACTCCAGACTAGATTCTTTCCTCAAGAAACTGGAATTCAAAAGAGGAGGATTATATCACAATCTTTATGTGAATAATTCTCCGAAAGATCAGTTTATGGTTCTAGTTTATGTCAATGACATTATATTTGGTTGCAGCAGGCATCAATCAATGGATGAATTTTCCAATCATATGAAATCAGAATTTGAAATGTCAATGATTGGGGAGCTCACATATTTCGTGGGAGTGTAGGTGACTCAAAGGAAAGACTACACTTTTATCTCTCAGGAAAAGTATGCAAGAGAGCTGCTGAAGAAGTTTAATATGCAAGACTCCAAACCAATGTCAACTCCGATTTAAATTGGAACCAAACTTGGAAAGAATGAAGATGGGACATCTGTAGATCCCACCATGTACATGAGGATCATTGTGAGTCTACTGTACCTGACAGCGACACGACCAGATATTGTTTTTGCCATATGTCTCGCAGCCTGCTTTCAGAGTAATCCAAAGGAGGAATATATGGCATAAGTAAAAAGAATCATGAGGTATACTCAAGGTACTCACAATTGTGGATTATACTTTTCTGCAGGAAGGGACAGTGAATTATCAGCATTTTCTGATGCTGACTGGGCTGGTGATGTTGTGGACAGAAAGTCCACCAGTGGTGAAGCATTCTTTATTGAGAATAACTGTGTTGGATGGTTGAGTAAGAAAAAATAAAGTACTTCTCTTAGTACTGCTGAAGCTGAGTATATATCCGCTACAAAGGCATGCACTCAACTGCTATGGATGAAGCAACAATTAACAGATATTGGTGATAAGGTAAAGTAACTAATGGTGATTTACTGTGATAACAAGAGTGCAATTGATCTTACAAAGAATGCTGTTCAGAATTCTTGTACAAAACATATTGAAATCAGGTATCACTTTATCAATGAAAAAGTTGATCAAGGGGTGATTAGAATGGATCACGTGGGAACTGATGAGCAAGTAGCTGATATCCGGATGAAGCCACTGTCAGCAGCTGTGTTTGAAAAGCATCGATTGAACCTCAGTGTTCAACCACCTCCTACTATATAAGGAGGTTCCGAAATTCCCCTCTCCCCGATTATGGTAACTGTTTCTATCTATTTATGGATGTCATGCAGGTTTATGGGGGAGATACTATCCAGGGGGAGTATGGTTTGAGCTGAATATTGAATAAATTACCGGTCTTTGGGTTTATTGTCAATGGGGGAGAAAGGAATAAATTCAGGCATGTTCAGTCATGTAACGAATTCAGTGTCAGTGATAGGATGAGATGGATGAGAAGGAATTCATCAGTCATGTCATGCTTCTTGGGTTTCATTGAGAATTCAAAAACACTAGAACCCAATTCAAGCTTCCCCACTTGTTTTCTACACCGAGCATTTCTCACGTAGACTTAGAGTGTTGGTTGAGTTTATTCTTGCGTTTTTGGTTTGCACATGGATGGGATCTATTGAATTAATTTTCTGATTGCCAACAAAACCAAAGTGGGATATTGTTGGAACCATGGTCTTCTACGCATGAATTGGAGTATGGTTTGTGTTTGTTGAAAATTCTTAGTGGTAGTTCAGAATGTGAACCAGTAAAGTGATAATACAGTTCAAGCAGACAACAGTATTGAAGTTGGTGCCGTTTCCCAGTGTTTGCCAAATTTTTGGGCCTCAAAATCAGAAAATGAAGACATGGATTGTTGGTAGAATGAGGTGCGTGCAAAGTGGAAGTGGTGCACAAAAAATAAGGGTTGTGCGCGAAAGATTTGAGTTGGGCGCAGAAAAGAGCGGGATTCACGAAAAAGAGGATCGAGGTTTTTCGCGCAAACAGTGTTTCAGAATCAGAACGTCAAAAAATGGCAAAGGCATCGGCTGCGCGAAATATCTGATGATGTGCGTGAAAAATGATATTGGCGCGAAAGATTACACGCCAGATGAGAGGTTTTATGTTCCACAGATGATTTTGTGCGCGAGGGTCTCAGACGCCTATAAATATTGTGTGACCCCCTTCATTCCGGATAGTTGAAGACTTAAATAAGATTCGAGGACAGATGCGCAAAAAAGGATCGCATCAAGGTCTTGCGCGAAATATTCTGGATTGCGTGGAAAAATCTGGGATGTGCAAAAAAGGAAGAGTTGCGCGTAAATATTTTGGTTGCGCATAAAGATTCAGTTGCGCGAAAACGAGAGTTGTGGCACAAAATATTTTTCCGCGCAAAAAAGTAAATTTTGCGCGTAATAGGAAGGTTTTGCACGCAAAGGGTTGGTGTTGCGCGCAATAGGAAGGTTTTCCGCGCAAAGGGTTGGTGTTGTGCGCAATTGTCACTGAAGCTTGTCTGCACGTTTTGGTTATCCGCTTCAGTGGTTCTGTGCTTTCTTGTGCATCATTTTCAAACTTGGATGAAAGAAAAGTCTCATGCTAAGTAGAGACAAAGACTTCATTGCAAATCTATTGAAGATACCTTCACGTAAATAAACTGAGTGGGACATAACCAAAGGTAGTGATCTAGGGGGAGTCAACGGGAGTGACCCGAGGGATGCAGTGATCCATCTATAAACTTTTGTAAAGGCAGTGAGCCTGGGACAGAGTGACTATGCCCGAACCTTAGTAATCTACAGCTAGTGAAGCATAGTGGATTTTGGTACAACTGAAAACCTGTCGGCCTATGCTCCTTGGACGTAGCCCTTAATGGTGAACCAAGTAAAAAGTGTTGTGTCATCTTTCTCCATGTGAATTTTTGCTTTCTGATCCTTTTCATCATACAGGTTTAACCAGTTCTTACCAACGTGGGAACTAGATCCTTCACTTTAAAAGAAAGAGTTGTCACCCTAATTCACCCCTCCCCTCTCAGGGTGTCCTGGGGTCCTACATTGTTTTGATTCATTATGCGCTTCAATTCATATTTTTTTATTTATATATGTGATGATTAAGAGTGAAGTTCATGGGTGTGGATATTGTAAACCATAATAATAAACTCAAAAAAATTTTCTATTGTTTTTTTAAATATTTCCTTCCCTTCTATTGGATATAATATCTTCCAATGATGTATTTGATTAATTCAGTGAGTGAAATGGAATACAACGTACCCAGGTCCTAGAAGATATCAAACTCTCAATTGAGGTATTCCATCAACATTTATTGGAGGGGATGTGCAATTAAGATTACTATAGTAATTCAGGATTTCACACCGCTAAATAAAATAATAATAATTATTGAATTAGATCTTATAATTGACTAATAAAACTAAATTTAATCACAAATATAGAGAATGATAGAATCAGTATACCAACCCACAAAGGAAAAGTTCATTCTTTACAAATCACATTCTATCATTTCATGCTAGTTTACTTTTTAAAATTTCATTTTTCTTCTCAAATTTAATTTATTTTATATAATTAGTAAATAAATATAAAAAATAAGTAGTTTAAGTGAATTTGATTATTTAGGTGATCAACTAAGAAATCTCCTCAAGTGAGATGACCCTGGTCCTCCTTTATACTGCATTAGAAAAAATAGTATTTCTTTTCCATGCCCTAGAATAGGTGTGAGTCATATATATATATATATATGATATTTATAACATAATTAGAACTCTTGATTCATTATATAATATATTCCCTTTTTTTCCTTTCCATCCTATAGGGGATTCAATAACATCGCTAGTGTGTTCGATGGACTACCACCTATTAAAGCGATGTGATTCATTTTTCATTTAATTTATACATGTAAGGTCATGAGGATAAAAATGAATTTACGTGATATAAATGAAATAATTATTATATCCATGGATTATATATCATTCTAAAACGAAATATATCATTTTCTTTATTATAATAAAAAATGATAACATCATTCATGTATGTGTGGACTACTACCTTTACAAAAGAATGTGATTCTATTTTCATAAAAATTCCACATGGATGATATATATGTGTGTATATAAAGAAATGATATGATATTTATTATAGTATTATCCTTATATAATTATAAAATATTACATTCCTTCTTTTTATAATGATAATTGAAAAATAGAAACGTCACACATGCTTATGTATGGCCTACCATCTTAATAATTTTAATGTACTTCATTTCTCAAAACCATCATTCATTATTGGGATGAGCACAAAAAATCTCAGTAAGGGATATAAAAACAAAGAAAACAATTATTTGATTGAAAACATTAAAACCCTTGAAATCTTTACCTTTATATCAATGTTCCTTAAGAAAAATAAATAAATTAATTTTAAATAAAAAATACAGACACATTTTTTCTAGTGAAAATAATTATATATCATAGAAATCATAGATAAATATTATTGTTATCTTGGGCCATAATTATCCATATCACTCTTAGAAATGGAATAACTATATGGTTAACTTCCATACCTAGTTCATTATAGGGATATCATAGACCCACCTATCCTTGGTTTATAATAAAAACACCAGTACTTGGTTTATAACATAATCAATCATCCTTATTTTATAACAAAACCACACTTCAATATAAATAATTTCCAAAAATCATAATATAATCATAACACATAAAACTTTTCATTTTTCAACATGTCACTCATAAAGTATTATCTTCACCCCTAAGAAAAAAATTTCTAATATTAAAATATCTATCCCTTAAAAAAAAAATTTTCAATACCAAAATAACCAAAAAAGTTTATGAGGGGTTTTTTAATTAAAAAATGGAATATTTTAAAGCAAGAGAAACTTCAGAAAAAGGTTACAGTGTCAAAAAAATATATTGTCACCATATATGTTAAAATAGAATAGTCTTTTTTTCATTTGTAAATAAAGTTGAACATTCAATATAATGATTCCATTTTTTTAATAAAATATAAAATAATCACATAATTTTCTTTTATAAAACTATAATTTCCATAATATAATAATTTTATAAACATGCACATGGAAGAAAAAGGGATAAAGAAAACATTAAAAGGTAAATATTTTTTTAAAGAAAATTCACTTTATCACTTTGGAAACATTTCAATCATATGAACCATGAAAGAATTAAAATAAAAAAATTGTAAAAACCATTATAATAGATAAATCAATGATATAATGAGTCAAAGGAACTCTTTATACCACTCATAAAAGAATATAGGTTCCTAACATCAAAATATAACCCAATAAAAGGATATTGAGATGAATTTCCTTACCCGAAGCATGATACATCATGTTCATTATTTATATTCATTAATAATAAATTTATATAAATTATTTAATTTCACTATAAAATTTTTTAAATTTATTATTATATTTATATCACTTAACACCATGTCATATAAAATTAATTAATTAAATAAATTTATTTTGGGTGTTTTGATGGTATTCTGTTTATATGTGAAAATTGATAATGGTAGGTTGAGAATTGGTCCAATAGGTAATTATTCAACATATATAGATTAATAATAAGGAAATAATTATAAATTTAATACATTGATATAATTTTAAAACCAATCATGAATGATGTTAATGAAAAATAAACTACATTATAATCATGGAGTTGGTTGGACATACGTTTGGGTGAGTAATGTTTCCATTTATCGGTGATTATTATGAAATGAATGTAGGTATTATAATATCATTATATAAATATCATTATATAATAAATAATATATCATTTCTCTAAAAATAATTATATATATCATCCATTTGGTGTGGTTATGAAAAGAGAGTCATATCACTTCATGAAGGCAGTAGTCCACACCTTCATGAACGATGATATCATTTTTTAGTGAGTGAAAATATAAGATATAAAATTATATTTTATCTTCTAAGAATCAAAAACATGTTATAAATATATAATTATTTCATATAAATCAAAAATATTCATTAAAATTATCTTTATTACCTTCAAGGTAAATCTTTAGTGAAAGACGAATCACAGTGCTTCACGAGGTATTAGTTTGTTGTACACATGAGTAATGTTATGGTATCACCTAAAGAATATTAATTAAAAGGTATATTTGATATAATCAATAAATAGCTATAATTATTTTATAAATAAAATATATATACTTTATATCCAAAATCATACTGAACCATGATATGTGTTGATGGAAAATGTGTTACATCAGTTCACATGGCTGTAGCTTGTCGTACACACGAGCGACGTTATCATTTCCCATTTGAGGGAAGAGGATAGAGATATTGGTCATTCCATTAATATAAAAACAACTAAGAATATTTATTATACTATTTTTATTATATTATAATTATTTAATAATAATTGAAGGATGAGGAGGAAGAAATAAAATAAAAATGCTCGTTGTAAAACTTACTTCTTCTTTATGTAACATACATATGTTTGCACACAATGGCTTCTTAGAATATATTTGTGATAAAAATATGGGATTTAGGTTGTAGTGAGATAATTAAGGAAGATATTTGGGAAGGTATTTTCTAATCAAATAGGTATTTAAAATTTTATGATTAGGGGATAGGGGTGGCCTTTTATAAGTTGGTTGAGTGAAAAAGTCATAAATTTTTGAAAAGCAAATTTTGTAGCCATGTTTTCTACATGCCAAAAGGGTAAAAAATGAATACGTACAATGTATAATATATTATATATTTGATATATTTATATGAAATATACTTTATAAAAGTTTTTAGGTCATTTTAGCCCCTATATTTTTAGTTTAACCCCCGGGGAAATCCATTTTTACCTCAATCGTGATAATTAATTTTTACTGTTTTCACTATTCATTATGGTAAAAAATAAAGTTCATGTTATTAGAAAATATAAACTATTATGATTCCAAATATGAAATATATTTTAACAAATTCAATTCAAATATGTGTAAAAATATAATTTTGAACAGCATCTACAAGCACGAAAAAACAACAAGTTTCCAAGAAGTGTATTTTCAAGAAAAATATGAGTTTATATTAACTCTATAACTAATTATAATAATTTTATAAACATAATTTAATATTTATTGATATATAATATATAAAATTCCATTAATAAATCCCTCATTATATATTTTATTAAATTATTATAATGGAGAAACATTATGCCTTTAAAAACAGTTTTTAGAAAAAAACTAGTTTTAAACCCAAAAACAAACTAATATTAAAATCCAATATAATATACATTTAAAATTAATTATATGGATTAAATAAAAATAAAAAATAATAAGGTTACATAAAATTATATTAAAAACAGAATGGGTATTTTAATGTACTTAAATTATTAAAAATAAATGACATTTCTACAAAAACAAATATTCACTATTCATTAAAAAATCAATATTTTCTGAAAAGTATTAAAATCTAACCTTAAGATAATTTTTATATGCTAATTTAAAAATGATAATAATTTTAGAAATTAAAATTATATGTATTATAAATTATTATTAGTAAATTAAATATTTATATAAAAGAGTTTAGTTTAGACTATTTCATTCTTTATTTATAAATTACTTAATATTTTTATAATGAAAAAAACCCTAAAAGTGATTTATTTTATCATCATCTATGTAAATAAATTATTAATCCTTCTTAAAATTGAATCGTTAAAATTTCATTAATATATTAAACTACTTGGGATATCTTTACCTTATATAATTTTAATATTCCCATGTTCCTCTTCAACCATATGGTTTTTCTATAAAACCCTAACTGGATAAACACATTATTCTGATATAATTTCTTATTATGATCAAGAACATAATTTGGATATTCATCAGAAAAAATATTCTCTTATAACTAAACTACTTCAAACTCAAAACATGAGATAAATCTGGCACATATTTCATTAACATTGAAACAAGAAATTTTATGTGTACTTGGGATAAACTTGGAAGTGAGGCCACTTCATAGGAAACTAACCCAACATCCTCTAAGATATCATATGGTAAAATATTCCATGGACTTAGCTTCTTATTATTAACAATAATCATAAAAAAATTCTGTGGATAAAATTTTAGAAATACATGATCATCTACAACAAAATAAATATATTTTCTCTAGTTTTCTGTATAAAATTTTTATCGGGTCTAAGACATCCTCATATGATGTTGAATCAACTACAAAATATCATATTTTCTTTTACTAACTCTATATCCATCAAAAATACTTTCTCCTACTTCATCTTAAAAGTATGGTGTTCAAAATTTCTTTTTATATAATTCCAAAAATAGTGAAATATGTATACTTTAATGAAAACTATTCTTATAAGAAAACTCATCTAAAGAAAGACGATTATCACAATTTCTTAAGTAATCCATTGAACAAGAAACTAAAATATTTTCCATTTTCTGAATAGTCCTCTCAAGATATTTGTTATATTTAGGAGTAAAAGTTATAAATAAAATTAATTTATCACCCAATGGTTCACGCCCAAATTTACCCAAGAGAAGAAGGTAAGACAATCCTTGTAGTTTAGCTTGGGTTATCGAATCCACAAAGACCTAAGAAGAAACCTATAGACACGTACATTCTATGGAATGTTTTTGGATATGAAGTGGCCAAATTGGATTGATTCTTGATGGGTTTTAAAGATATATAATAGATTTAAGTTAATTCAATTAAAAGAATGAGTTGATCCTAGGTTATCGCTCGAGGTGGATTGGACGTATTTTCTTTTTAATGATTTCAATTTCTTAAATTTGAGATGGTTTCATTTAAGGAGATAAAACAACATCATCACTTACTATTTTAATGCCTACACCCTTTAATGCTAATCAACTATACACTTGATGGATCAAATTTTTGAGCACTTCAATGTAAAGGTTTGTATTAGTACTTGAAGTGTGTGGCCTTAAATTCAACAAGGACGATGGAGTTTAAAAATCATCAAATAAAAATCCCAATTAAAGAAGTGATTATACATTAATTAGGTGATAAATAACATCCAATCCATCCCATTTCTACTCCCTTGGATCAACCCATAAGTGGTTTATCCCTCCATTGATCCCATGGTTTCAATGGAAGCGGAAGGTAGACTCATGAGGGAGGAAATGGAGAAGTAAAGAAAACAACAAAAATAAAATGATCACTCCACCGTTGTGTGAATAATATCACAAGGGTTGGTGTGAATAAATTCACACCTTGATCCAACGGTATCAAAGTGATATTAAGAACAACATAATAAGAGTATAATAAGAACTTTTATTAAGAAACTAAAGTGAATTGAACAACTTACATGTGAAAGACAAATTTGAGGCAACAAAAATGCAGCATAACATTACAATTGAACAAAGCATCCAAGATCCTCAACTCCTTCACCAACACTGCCTTAAATAGGCATTTTGGGAGCCTTGGGTCAAGCCTCAAACAGTACAAAGTATCTCAATTAATTTTGGTAGGCCATAGGTGGTGGAAAGCTTGTGGAATTTGAACTTTTCCACATTTGACCCGAGGTGGCAGCCAGCTTTCCTTCGCCGAACAGACGCGTCTGGAAGACCTTCTAGACTGCCGAATCAGAGTGGGCCATAGACTATGAAAATGGAGCTCCAGATTTATTCTAACCGCCTGTAAACTTTGGGCCCATTTTTAGTTACGGATTCTGAGATATGATAAAATTAGTGGACTGTTTTTCTGGGCCACAGAATCTGGACCAGAATTGTATCTCTAACTTGGGACGCTTTAATGATCACCATAGAGGCCTAATTAGCATTGTCTAATGAAAAGTTATTTGTTACTCTAAATGGCTTCTATCATCCCACAAAATTTGGGATTAATTGGGTCTGTATGTTGGGCCCCACAGTCTCATCAGTGGGCTGGTGTCCAATCTGCCTTCTCTAGACTTGCTTCATTTCATTGCCAAATATCTCCATCACCCTCCATGAATTCTCCATTGATCCCTGAATGAAACATGTTCATATTGGAGTTTATATCAATTATCAAATTGAAATATGTATAATCAGATGAATCATTTGGTACTTTAAATGATGTTAAAAAATGTACCACATAATAGTGCATTTAAAGAAGGTATTACAATCATAATAGGAAATGATGTTCAAAGTGTAAAATGCACTAAAATGGTGTTTATGAATAATAAAGAACATGAATATTATATATATTACCAATGAATATTAGCCTCATTTAGTGGCTAATCACACCCCCCAACTTGAGTTTTGCTAGTCCCGAGAAAAATATATCTCAACAAAATGAAATTCGAATTCCCTTTTCCAAAAAAAATTTAATACACAATGATCCCCAAAAAACCTTATACCAAACAATCATGAAACCCATCAAAATATTTTAATACGAGATAGTTTCATAAGCAGATCCCATTCCAAAGCCCATTCCTTTGTTCAAATTCATTTCCATATTTCATCCAATATCAATTAAGTATGAGGATGTGTTGTGCATCACAATAGACATGGGGGTTCATCTTTATTCAAGGGGGAAATTACAGAAGCGCTAGGTGGAATCTCATTTCAATATTAAGATGAGTATTAACTTTTTTTTTTGTAATTTTTTGGTGTTTTTTTTGCAATTTTTCCATGGTAATTGAAGTTGCACTCAAAAGAGTCAACCCCTGTAGTGAGACTTTGCCGATGACTCCCAGGCTCAAAGACCTTAGGGAACCAAGTGAAGCCCACATACTCGGGCATCATATCGAGTTAACTCAGTCAAAAACAAATTCAAATTACCAAAAATAGAGATAAAATTACTAACTCTGGGCCAGAAAACTATGGAGTCACGATCCCCAAGTGCCGAAAGCCACGCATTAGGTCATTTCATTGCTCTACGCAAAATTTTTTATTTTTATTTTTTTTGAATACTCATATTAAACTAAAATGATCACCAAAACTATGCTATTTATTTAGGGGACCCCATGAACTTAAACTAATACCCCACTATCCAAAGGACATGCATTGTGATTTTTTTATTTGGATGAAAATATAAACGATGAAATATCACATTGGACAGCCACACTTTCCAAAATCTATGCTCATGAAATTATACAAGGATTAAAATTAGAATCGGGGTATACTAAATTATTTGATATTCAGTTTCAAAGTGTGCAATGTGTATTACCATGTTTAAAGTTAATGGAAATTTTCCTTCCATTTAATTTTTTTTTCAAATCATTCATTTTTTTGACACAAAATCTTTTTTATTTTATCTCCCCCCCAACTTAAAATAACACTGTCCCTAGTGATTAAAGAAAAGAAAATTTATAAGGGGATAGAGGAATAAAAGGGAAGTTCAATAAGGAAATTGAAATATTAGGATCATGGAATGAAGTCACCTGGTGGTTGAAGTTTGAAGTTCTTGCTCCTCCAATTTAGTCCTTTGATATCCATGTCACTTGCAGAGTTCCCTAGTGAAAAAAAACAAACAATACAAAAGAGTATATATATATATAAGTAAAATATAAGTATATATATAAAATAAAATAAACTGATGATACATTGTCTTCTTTTTAAATTTTTGGGTAAGGTATTACTCAAAGATCACACCACGTGACACGGATGAATATGGTGCTCCCCTTTCATACCCATCCATACTCATAATAGAAGAACAGGTCAACAATCTATTTTTTTTAAATATAAAAATGATTAATTAAAATAAAAATTTTATTAAAACAACAAAATGATAAGAAACTTGAAAACCATGGGTTGACTCCCATGCAGCGCTTTATTTAACGTCGTTAGCCCGACATGAACCCCCCAACTTATCCAATACCAACTTTCAATATTTTAAGGAACACATGTTTCACCAATTCTACTAGGTTGGGATTGATTCTATGTTTATAATTTGTTTCATTCACAATCCTATGTTCTACAAAGAGTAGGAAAATCCAAGGAATGTTTGAAGTGGTTGATCCAGTTTCCACTATAGCTTTTCCAAAGACATCAATGGTAATTCCAACTAAATGTTCATGGTTATATCCTATGAAGGGATAGTTGATCATGGAAGGAAGGAAAATAATTTTGAGCTCAGGTTGGATAGTACATTCAAACACAGGTTGAGATTTTGAATCCAAACCAGTTTCATTTTCCAAATTTCTCAAAAAAATTGGTTCCTTTTTAATAGAATATTCAACCAAAAATTTGGAAATATCGGTGTTTGTAATGGATATGGACTTAAATTTTATGATTTCTCCCAATGGTTCAAAGGTTGGTGTTTTTGAAAATTCATCAATGGAGTTATACTTAGGAGACTCAATCCATGATGTCAAATTCTCTTCTTTTGAATCCAAAAAGTTAATTTCCTCCTGATTTAAAGTCCCTTCAAAATTTCCTTGATCCTCTTAATCTATCCCAAATCCAAAGGTTGGTTCTTCAATAAATTCATGTGGGGTTTGTGTGAAACTAGACACTTCACATAAGGTTATGGAAGGGACAGTTTGTGTAGGGATGGGTTCCTCACACGTTTTAATGCTTTGTAGTTCGAACCTCATTGATGAAACCTCAAAATTCATTATCTCCATTTTTTGACACAGTTTTTCAAGTAATGGTTGTGGATCATGATGGTCAAGGGGTTGAGACAGATGTTCTATTCCAGGAGGATAACTATGTTGTTGGAATTCCATAGGAGGATGTTCAGATTGGCCTTGTTGGGATTGGAACTCATAATATGTTGGAATGTATTGTGGATCATATGAATAAAAACATTGTGGTTTAGTAGGTTATTGATGATCCCACAAGTAGGAATTAGGATGGTCATTGTACATCGTACATGGGGTTGAGTGATCAAAGTAGGGATAAGTTTCCCATGTTTGGACTTGTTCAAAATTGACTTCCATAGGAGTGAGGAGTGAGAAAAGAGAAGTAGAATGAAAAAAAAGGATGATAGTGTCTAAGACAACTTACTTAGGTCCCCAGAAACGGCGCCAAAATTTGGTTCACGCCCAAATTTACCCAAGAGAAGAAGGTAAGACGGTCCTTGTAGTTTAGCTTGGGTTATCGAATCCACAGAGACCTAAGAAGAAACCTATAGACACGTACATTCTATGGACTATTTTTGGCTATGAAGTGGCCAACTTGGATTTATTTTTGATGGGTTTTAAATATATCTAATAGATTTAAGTGAATTCAATTTAAAATAATGAGTTGATCCTAGGTTATTGCTTGAGGTGGATTGGACGTATTTTCTTTTTAATGATTTCAATTTCTTAAATTTGAGATGGTTTCATTTAAGGAGATAAAACAACATCATCACTTACTGTTTTAATGCCTACACCCTTTAATACTAATCAACTATACACTTGAAGTATCAAAGTTTTGAGCACTTCAAGGTAAAGGTTTGTAATAGTACTTGAAGTGTGTGGTCTTAAATTCAACAAGGACGATGGAGTTTAAAAATCATCAAATAAAAATACCAATTAAAAAGTGATTATACATTAATTAGGTGATAAATAACATCCAATCCAGCCCCTTTCTACTCCCTTGGATCAACCCATAAGTGGGTTATCCCTCCATTGATCCCATGGTTTCAATGGAAGCGGAAAGTAGACTCATGAGGGAGGAAATGGAGAAGTAAAGAAAACAACAAAAATAAAATGATCACTCCACCGTTGTGTGAATAATTTCACAAGGGTTGGTGTGGATAAATTCACACCTTGATCCAAAGGTATCAAAGTGATATGAAGAACAACAGAATAAGAGTAGAAGAAGAACTTTTATTAAGAAACTAAAGTGAATTGAACAACTTACATGTGAAAGACAAATTTGAGGCAACAAAAATGCAGCATAACAATACAATTGAACAAAGCATCCAAGATCCTCAACTCCTTCACCAACAGTGCCTTAAATAGGTATTTTGGGAGACTTGGGTCGAGCCTCAAACAGTACAAATAATCTCAATTAATTTTGGTAGGCCATAGGTGGTGGAAAGTTCGTGGAATTTGAACTTTTCCACATTTGACCCGAGGTGGCAGCCAGCTTTCCTTCACCGAACAGACGCGTCCGGAAGACCTTCTAGACTGCCGAATCAGAGTGGGCCATAGACTAAGAAAATGGTTCTCCTGATATATTCTAACCGCCTGTAAAATATGGGCCCATTTGGAGTTACGGATTCCGAGATATGATAAAATTAGTGGACTGTTTTTCTGGGCCGCAGAATCTGGCCCAGAATTGTATCTCTAACTTGGGACGCTTTAATGATCACCATAGACGCCTAATTAGCATTGTCTCATGAAAATTTATTTGTTCCTCTAAATGGCTTCTATCATACCACAAAATTTGGGATTCATTTGGCCTGTATGTTGGTCCCCACAGTCTCATCAGTGGGCTGGTGTCCAATCTGCCTTCTCTAGACTTGCTTCATTTCATTGCCAAATATCTCCATCACCCTCCATGAATTCTCCATTGATCCCTAAATGAAACATGTTCATATTGGAGTGTATATAAATTATCAAATTGAAATATGTATAATCAGATGAATCATTTGGTACTTTAAATGATGTTCAAAAATGTACCACATAATAGTGCATTTTAAGAAGGTATTACAATCATAATGTGAAATGATGTTCAAAGTGTAAAATGCACTAAAATGGTGTTTATGAATAATAAAGAACATGAATATTATATATATTACCAATGAATATTAGACTCATTTAGTGGCTAATCACCCAACGACTTCTGATGTCCTTTATAGAAATTAAAAGTAAATCAAGGATTTGAATTAGAGATGATGGAGAGTGTAACTCCATGTTTCCTGACTATATACTTCAGAGAAATTTGAGAAGGCTGGTATAAAAACATTTTATCTTGAATAAGAAGGAAAAGTGAAGATTTAGTTAATTGATCAAAAATAAACCAAATCACATTATTACATTGTGGTGTCTTTCGTAATACCATCATGACTCCATTGATATATTTTTACCATTTCGATTTTTTCACTACAAAAGGATGAATAATTACCTTTGTTAATTTTCATTCTAAATTAACCTACTAACAAGTCAAACAATTCATAGTAAATTAAGTAATATCACTTTTTTATTTCATCACACCAGTAATTATTCTAAAGGTATCTTTACTTCTTACTGCAATCCAAATAAATGTAAAATAGTGAACTATATGCTTCACACGAAAACTATTTCTTCAAATCGGAATCAAAGCTACACATTACATTTTTCAAATTAGATAAACCCATTTTATCAATATTAAATACATGATACTTACCCTTTATAAATTATTCTACTATTACATACAAATATTGAACACCCTTTTAATCTTTCATAGTTATTTATAAAAAATCCAATTGAACTAAAACCTAAAACAAAATAGAGGATGTACATCTATCCACATCTTCTAGGATAAAATTTATAAAATCATTATCAAAAGTTCCATGTTTCTATCGTAACATGGTTAATGTTTCATTATTTTTAGAACTCAAAGAATCATCCACATTGTTTTATTTTTTAGGATGGTAATGATAAATGAAATCATAATCCTTGATTAGTTCCATCCATCTTATCTATATCCTTTTAAATTAATTCTAAGTAAATATTTACAATAAATATTTTTTATTAGTATATATTTCACAAATTATTACATAAAAATGATGCCTCCAAATTTTTTAATGACAATCCCACAGTATCTAATTCTAAATAACATATAGGGTAATTTAACTCATGAGGTTTCTGTTGACAAGAAGGAAAAAAATTTACCAATAATTATTCATCAATTCACAACCAATTCTATTATTAAGAATCACTTTATATGAAGAATTCTCAATTTCCAAAAATAATAAACAAAACTAGACCATTCATAAATCTCATTTTTAGTTCCTGAAAAGAATCACCACATTCCTTTTTTTCATATGAATTTGACTTCTTTTTTAGTTCACTTAGTTAGTGGGATAGAAAATTGAGAAATTCATTCAAAAAACTATTGGTAGTAAGCTTCTAATTGAAAAAAAACACAAATCTATGTGATATTTTTGGTTTTTGGCGATTCATCCACAAAATTTGTTTTAGTGGGATTTATAGTTATGTAATATTTATAAACAATGTGTCTAAAGAAATAAATTTACATCAATTAAAGTTAAAACTTTCAAAATTTACCTAATATTTTTTGTTATTTTATGTTTTTAAAAACAATCCTTTAGCGTCTTTCATGTTCCTCTTGAACTTTATAATATACGAAAATTTCCTTAATAAACACAGAAAAACATTATCCTAGAATTCATGGAAAACTCTATTAATAATATATATAAATATAGTAGGTTCAATATAAAAACTATAGGGAATAACTAAAAACTCAAAATGCCTAAATATAGTAAAAAATGCAGTCTTAAAAATATCATCCCCACTCACATTCATCTGAGGGTATCCATCCCTTACGTCATCCTTTAAAAAATTATGATCTTACATGACCTCATAAAATAAATCATTGATATCTAGAGAAGGATACTTGTTCTCATTAGTGATTTATTCAAGGATATATAATCAATTAAAAGTCTTATGGAACAGTAATTATCTTTAACAGACCAAATAGGATCACCCCATATTGAAGTACTAGGATGAATGAATCCTTTATCTAATAACTCTGGTAATTTCTTTTTCAATTCAAGATGTTCCACTTCATCTATTCAATAAGGGGTTTAGAAATAGTCTTAGTATCAGGTACGAAGTAAAAAAGTATACTCATCCTACCATTCATGAATATCACTATTAAATTCATGCTGAAATAAATCCATTTATTCCCATACTACTAGGACATCACTACTTTGAACAAATTCTTTATTTTCAACAAAATGTTATAGGTATCATTCACTTCCACCACTAGTCAATATCTATGTTTCTTGGTAAGTTATCAGAGGAATGAAATGAATTAATATAACTTTATTGTCTATAAAATATATCTTATCATGATAAAATGAAAATAAATGAATACTAATAATGATATAAAATAATTTTATGGTTAGTTCAATAAGATTTGTAGGAAATAATATCCCATTTATAAAAATAGGAAGATTTCTATAAATATTTTGTTCTTTAATTTCTCCATAGGGAGTTTTCTCCAAAAGTTCTATCTTCATTTCATATGGTGATATTCCCATTTTTATTTCAAAATTATAAGGAAAAAAAATAATGTGATGATCCAGAGTCAAATACAATATTGACATAATTTAAATTAACTAGTAACATACCTATCACCACCTAATTTGAAATCCCAACAACAATCATAGTAGTAGAAAAATATTTTAACAAACCACATTTCTTTGGATCATGCTTATTAACTCCCTGATTAACCAAATTGGGACACACATTGGTATGATTCCCTAACTCGTTGTAATTAAAACATCATACCATTGGATTTCCATTGCTTTTTAGATCATTATCCTTGTATTCATGTACAAAATTACCAAGTATAACACATCGTAGGAACTTCCAAAATTTGTTAATAAATTCTCCAATATTATTTTTTTCATACTTATCATTTCTACCTTCTCAGCACATATAAAAATATTTTTATTGTGTTTGAATTCATGAGAATTTAGTTCCCTTCAATATATTTCCTTCAATCCTAAGTAAAAAATATTAATAATATTATTAAGATCTCATATAAAATCTGGGATGCACCTTGCCAATTGAGTGAAGTTTTATTCATATAATGATACTTAATAATTTTAATTTTTTCTCAATTACAATAATATTTTACCATACTATATCAAATATCCTTAGGAAAATATTTCCTATGTAAAATATTATTAAATTTATCCCATTTCAATCTATTAATATCTTCTCATTCTCTAATATTTTTAATCAATGATCACCAATGGTTAGCTCACCTTGAAAACATTAAATAGAAGACTTAGTTTTTTATGATTTGAACTTTACATGAAAACAGGTATAATTTTTAAGGATTTATTATATCCTTTCATGGGGTCATCTGATTTAATTAATGAGGGGGTAATCATATCATAAAATGATCCACTATTGACATGTTTCACTGTGGCACAACTGGATACTTTCTGGAATGGATTCCGCCACCATTTATAACCATTTTCAAATCATCTTTCCCTATAACAAATTGTTATCTTAAAATTACAACCACCTCAGGGTTCTAATTTGTAAGGATATTTTCTTCTTTGTTCCTTCCAACTATATCTTCCATGTTTCCCATACGAAAAAACATTCTAAAATACAAAGTTTTAATGAATTATCATTGTAATAATTAAATGATATATCATTTCAACTTAACCATAATGTGAAGTCTTTTGAGGGTATACTAGTGTTAATATCATAAACATTAATTTTATCTAAACCTATCTTTGATACCAATTATAAGAACCCAACCTTTAACATTACATAATAATTAGTGTTATGGAAAGTATTGATTATCTCTAATTTTAGGATCTTTTCATATTTGTTGTTTTAGATAATTATTATATAACTCATAGTTATCATAACCATATAATACAAAGTGGACACATCTCATCATACATTTTTTCACAATATGAAACTTTTAAAATAAAAAAAATTAATTATTTTTATGAAAAATATTCCTGAATTTAATCATAAATTCTTCATTTCCCTTACCACCCATAAACCCTATGATTTTTTTTGAATATTTGGGATGATCACAAAATTATCAATGAGGTATATAAAAAGAAATAAAATAGTTATTCCAGTTAAGACATGGAAACCCAAAAAATAATTATCTTTATATCAATGTTCTTTGAGAAAAATAAATAAATCATTTTAACATCAAAAATGAAAAAACTTTTTACTCAAATAAAATCATTAAATCCAAATAATTCATTGGTAAATTATATAGGTATCTTAGGATATCATTATCTATACAACTCCTACAAATGGAATAACCAAATGGTCAACTTCCATACCCAATGCATTGAATAAATATCACAAACCCACTCATCCATGGTTTATAAGGTGGACATGCATCCTTGGTTTATAAAATGACCTCCCATCTTTGATATATATTATAACCAACCATTAGCATATATAATTTCTCTAGACCATAATAGAATCATAAAATATAAAATCCTTCTATTTTCAACATCTAACTCATAAACTATTCTCTTCACCCAAAAATAGACATTTTTTCAATACTAAAATATCCACCCCTTTTAAAAGAACCCTATTTAAATACCAAAATACCCAAAAAATGTAAATAGTGTTTTTATTTCAAAAAAATAAAGCTTATAAAGGAATATAAAATGAAAATAACGGTTACGATTACATAAAATTTGTTTTCACTATAAAAATTAAAATAAACATTCATTTTGTCATTTTTAAATAAAGTCACAGATTCCATTACAATATTTCCTATAAAAAAACTTTGAAATAAAGAAAAAAATGAACTGTATAAAACTCTCATGTCTGTAATAAAATCATTTTAAAAAAAATGCACATGGGATAAAAAATAGTAAGAAAACATTAAAATATAATTTTTTAAAGAAAGTCACTTATCACTTTGGAAACATTTGAAACATAATACCCATGAAGTAATAACTTTAAAAAACACTAAATACCATTAAAATATATAAATTTATTGTATAATATTTCAATGGTACTATATATACACATCATAAAACAAGATAGGGTCATTGCATCAAAATATGCCTCAATGGAAGGAGGTTGATACGAGGTTCATTACCTCATGTTCATTTCATTACATTCGTTATTTATCTTCCTACATAATAAAATTATGATAATTTTTTAATTGTTTTTGAAACATTTTAAAGTTAATTTTTCTTTTTATTTTAATTATTACCATTTCATATATTATTACTTAATTAATTAAGTTTACTATGGATGTCTTGATGGTATTCAGCGTATATGTCAAGAATTTTATGGTAGGTTGCGTAGTTTTCAAAGTGATAAATATTAAAAATATCCATAATAATAGTCATAAAAATATATCCTTTAAATATATTAATATAGTTTTTAATACAAATCATTAATGATGGTTAAGAAAAATTAACTATGTTATAATCATTGAGATGGTAGTTTGTACGTATGTATGAGTAAAATTTCCATTTTTTTAGGATCATACTAAAAGGAAGATAATTATTATTCTATCTTCAAATAATGGTAATTATATAATAAATAACATATTATTTCTTTACAAAAACTATTATATATTGTTCATGTGGTATGGTGGTGAAAATAAAGTCACCTCGCTTTGTGAAAATTGTTGTGCACACTTAGTACAAATGGCATTTTTATTTATTTAGTGAGTGAAAAGGTAAGAAAGAAAATTATATATTATATTTTAATAATGATAAATAATTCATTAATGTCATAATAATTTCATATATATCACATATATTCATTTATCTGACCCTTATTAAGCATCCATGTAAATCATTAGTGAAGAATGAATGGCATCGCTTTGCAAGGCGGTAGTCTTGCATGTACAAGAGCAACATTATCGTATCCCCTATGACATTGAATATAAAAAGATATATTTAGTATAAGGAATATAGAGGCATAATTATGTTATAAATATCATATATATACTTTATATCCATCATTATACCTGACTGTGAAGGTGTTGATGGAAAATGTGTCACATCAGTTCGTGAGGCAGTAGTCCACCGTACACACGAGCGACATTATCATTTCCCATTTTGGGGAATAAAATATTGATATAGGTAATTAAATTAACAAAAAAACATCTTATTATATGGAAGATATTGAGGTTATTATATTAAACTGTTTTAATTTGAATTTTCGGAGGTGAAGAAAGAAATAAAATTAATATTCTCATTGAAGGATGTTACCTTTTCTTTTTGAAACCTCCATAGGTTTTCACACAATGAATTTTTAGGATTGATTTATGATAAAAATAAGGGATCTCGTATGTGGGGAGGAATATATTAGGGAAGTTATTTTCTAATAAAATTGGATTTGGATGTGTGAAGAGTATGGGATAGGATGTGGCCTTTTATAAGATACTTGAGGGGGACACTTGTAATTTTTTTGAAAATAAAAGTTTATCCATGTTTTTATATGAAATAAGGTTCTAAATGAAGTATTTAATATACTTAGAAATGATAAAGTCGAAATATGGCCATATAATATAATTTAGATAATTTTTACGTTGTTTTTACCTTATTTGACTAAATATTATATTTTTTTAAAAAAACCACCCATTTAATGGAAGAGGGGGAACCAATATGAAATCATAGACTTAAAAGATATAATTATACCCCAACAGTCCAGAAGCCCGAGGTCATAATTAAATCAGTTCAATCAAGAAATAAAATCCCCTCCTTGACATCAATAATGTTAATTCTAGCTTCCACTAACCCAGGGTTGTTCAGCAAGTTGTCCCAATCATAGCTACACGGGCCTAGTATCGATGGCTATCTCCATACCCTCTAGAAAATCCAAATATGATAGAAATGTTTTGGTAAAAACTCACTACTCTGAACCTCATATGAAGCATACCCCTATAGAGGTCTGGTTGTAGAATCCCTTAAACTGTGGACTTCATAAGACACAAAGTAGAAACACACCACCACAAAATCCATTACAAAAAGTTAAAAAAATCAACACCATCGACCGTTAGAAAACCAACACAAACACTAGAACCATAGCTGGAAGATATCCTCACCACAATCCAAAAGACTCTTTTCAACACCACAGTTACATAACGAAGAGGTGGATTCTTTAATATGTGCAAATCCAAGCCAACGACACCCAGGGATAGATAACACAACAACCACAACAATGAAGTGTCGCTGATAAGGTGGTCCAAACTGATATTAACCAGAAGTTCTATTTTGGGCATGAATCTGGGAAGATATGAGACATGGAAGAACCTATACTAGAGGCTGAATCGATAAAACCATGAGAGTGGAAGAGAACCAGCGAGGACTAGGGGTAGGGCCACTCATCAATCTCAACAAAACACTGCTTCTCCTTTGACAGATGATCATCCTCAGTGAAACTCAAGACTCGAACAAATTTATTGAAGTTAATATCAATAAATGATGACTCCAATTAAACCAATTAAATTATGATCGTCTTCTTCGATGTAACACCCCAATATCCCAAGGTATGTTTCCCTTTGAATAATGCAGTATCTTGTGTTGTACGCAACTTGGAGTTTTAACACACCATGACCAATCAAACTAGCCATTATGAATAGTAATTCCAATTTTTTTGAAATATTATAAATTTTTTATTTTAAAATGGACTTCATTTTTGGATTCTAAATATCAAAATTATCTTAGGGTGAATTTTTGGTATTTTTCTGAAAACTCTCAATTTTTGATGAATAGGGAAAAACACTGCGTTATTGTTTAAAACCGACTTTTTATTCAAGTAATTAGTTATTTTATTTTAATTTATTTTAGGTAAAAAGAGATACATAATACCTATATATGTTCAATTTTATTCATTTGAGTCATTTTATAACAACTTTAAATATATAACATTTTATTGAACGTTTTACCGTCTTTTACCCACCTTCTAGGAGAATTTACAAATTTTCATAAAACATAATTTTTCCACTTCTATGATTTGAATATCAAAAATACAAGAGATATGGTGGAAATAAGTAGGTAAAATGTAGTTCAATAAATTGAAAATAATTTGGTGAATAGTAACTTTTGGCTTTTATTTACCATAGTTTAAAGTAAATAGGGTAATTAAGGGTACAAATGATATTATAATTACCCTAAAACATGTCATAATTCTATTAGATAAGTGTAATTATACCAAAAACAACCTTATGAATAAAATATGATCATTTTATCCACTTTTATTAGATTAGGACATTTATTATTATTTTATTTAAGGAAGAGATGAAAGTGTTAAATTCAAAGTTTAATAACTAAGCCATTTTAATATAGTGTTATACATAAGATAAATTAGACTATAAATATTAATTATAAAGATAAAAATATTTCATACATAATGTTATTTTATTTATAATTTTTATACATTAAATAATTAAATATATTTTTGACACAATGACGATGCAGTAATTACCTTATTAATGAAATATTAAAATTATTGATATTATAAATATCAAAATAAATGTAATTTGAGAATTTTGATGAATTAAACTAATTTTCTAGGTTAATAAGACAAACTAGGGTTGATTAAATAATTTTATTTCTACGTAATCATGTTGTCGGGATTTTCACAAAAACCAAATAATAAATAGTGTCAAAATTGACATAATTGAGTTTTTAAAACAAATACAATATTATTAATTGATATAATATTTTTTAAATATCTAAGGTTCAGGAAAAGGGCTTAAATAAGGTTATATATATTAATAATTAACTACTTGTTGTTCTCTTGGCTTGTTATAGTAATTTTATTAACCATATAATATAAAAATAAAAAGAGACATGGTAAATGTCAAACTATTTAACTAAGAGTTAAATCTAAAATATAAGGTTAATATGGTGACTTAAACCTATCTAAAACCTATTGGTTGAGTGTTTTTCAACCCATACCCACCTTATCCACAAAATAAATCATTTTGGAACCATCAAAAACCTAAAATGATTTTATTATAAAATAATATTTCAAGATTTTCCTAAAGTGACCCTCACCTCTCTTATAAAAGGGTACTTCCCTTTCTCTTAAATTCACATATCACAATCCATTTTTCTCAGCCAAACCCTACCCAAATATCCTCTCAACTATACTCCCTTATACCTAGAGAGATTAATTTGATCAGAAAGCCAACCTAAGGATACATTTTGATCAAATCAAAAGGAAGAACCCAAATAAGGGGTAAATATTTCATCACCAATTTCAAGTTCTTTTCTTCTTCTAAATCCACTTTATTTGTTGTTTCTATTATAAAATAATATCTACAGTATCTTATATAAACTATGATTTTATTATAAAAATGATACAAAAATATTCAGTATTCTATCCATCATATGAATGAAAAAGTCACCATACGTGCGTACATACGGCTTACTGTCTCCACGATGTGGTGTAGTTTGTTATTCAAACACTTCATTATTTGGATGGGTATAATAATGATTATAACTAATGTAAATAATAAATATATCATGTTAATTATTCTTTATATATGATATACCATCCAATCATGTAACACCCCAAGCTTCCATGATACGCTTCTCATTCAATAATGCAATAGTTTGCATTGTATGCAACTTTGAGTTCTAACACATCGCAACTAATCAAAGTAGCCGTCTTGAATAGTAATACCCACTTTTTGAAATTATATAAATTTTATATTTCAAAATGGACTTCATTTTTGTATTCGTAATATCGAAATTATCCAAAGTTGATTTTTTTTTTGTAATTTTCCGAGAACTTCCAATTTTTTATGAATAGTGAAAAATAATTAAAAACAATTTTTTAATCAAAATAATTAATAGTGATAAATTAAACTATTGAGTGGTTTTAAATTATAATTAGAATATATTTTTACCATTTTATCCAATGGTGGTCATTAGAATTAATTTCACTTTGAAATTGGACATAAACAATTGTCAATCTTTTGATATATATTGTTTCTTAAAAACACGCTATTTGTTGTGACAACGAGAATTAATTATGAAATTAATTAATGCAACTTATATGTTTGGAATTTTGTAAAATAGATATCATTTTTCAATTCGGAATATCAATTATAGCTTAGGGTAAAATTTTGGCACTATTCTGGAAAACTTCAATTTTTGATGAATAGTGAAACCACTAAGTGGTAGTTAAATAATTGATTTTTTTCATTTAAATGAAATATTACTACTTCTGTGATTTGATTTTAAAAAATCCGACACACATGGTTGTCATTAGAAAGTAAAATGTGGTTCAATGGGATTAACACAATTTTTTGGTGAATAGTAACTTTTAAGTTTAATTAATCACGATTAAAGGTAATTAGTGAAATTTAAGGTAAAAATGATATTATAAAAATATGAAATGACCTTGACACTTGTCCTACCCCTATTGGATGTGTCATGGCCGACCAAGACAATCCATGGGTAAACTTGGGGACCCCATGGAGCCACTTTTCTAGGAAAATGACATAAATTACTTTTATTTAAAGTTAAAATGAAAATGTCAAAAACATAAGTTGTTTTACTAAAACAATCTTTAAATGGGGTTATACAAGTCATATTCTTGACTATAAATATTCATTAGAAAGATAAAACGATTTCATACATCATGATAATTTTTTTATAATTTTTAGACATTAAATAAATTAAATTATTTATGACACCATGATGATGCATCGATTACCTCATTAATAAACAATTTTAATAAAATGGAAGGATAATGTAAAATATAAGAATTACACTTGTCCAAAGACTATTGTATGAGTATATTTCAAACTCTTATCACCTAAGCTTCGAATTATATAAGTGTGGGACCATTAGAATCCGAAAAGCATTGTATAATAAAGTAACATTTCATTACATTCCAAGAGTTCTCCTCCTCTCCACTTATAAAAGGCCCCCACCACTACCACCTTATTCACACATTGAAGCCATTTGGCTCGGCCAAAATCTTCCCTAATACTCTCCCAACTTCCCTCCCTTACTCCTAGAAGCATCACTTTGGGCAGAAGTCTTCCCAAGGAAGCCGTTCGCTCAAATCAAAAAGAGTTACCCGATTTTAAGCTAATGTCTTCTCTAATGTTGTTTTGTTTAATTTTGCTTCTCCAACCCCTTGAACTATATTTATTCATTTATTTTGTAACAAAAACAGTATCTACAATATACTAAGATGTTTTTATGATAAGTATTTGGTTTAAACTTACACACACCTTCGTCTAATGGTTAAAGAACATACTATTTATGTGGGTGGCGAAATACTGCCTCACGAAATGATGATTGCTCAATATTCTTTTAACACCTCTAATGGTGGCAATTTTGATGAAAATATTTTCACATATGATATATATATTATGTTTATGTTTTCATTATGCTTATTTATTTCTCATTTATGGCATACTTTATGATTTCCATTATGGGTAAACGCGATAATTTCATTTTAGGAAGTGCGGACTACCGCCCCCTCAAAGTGATTTGAATTGTTAATACCATATGTGGGATGTATAAAGGATGGAGTAAATAATATTATATATGATATTATACTGGAATTATAATATACCTTTATATCATTATGATTTCAATAAATTCGAAATAGAAATGAATGTAGCGTTCATGCGTACGTATGGCTTACCGTCTCCATGAACGGTGCATTTCATTTCTTACCTCTAAACGTTATGGAATATTATGAATGCATGTATATACTGGATATATATGAGATATATGATATCTATATCATGAATATAATTTTGGATATAATGGATATATCACCACATGAACAACTTGTAATTATAAGAATTTTATTTTTGACTCAAGTACCAAAGATCGAAAAAACGACTGTTATTAACTTAAATAATTACATAATGTTCATAACATGGTAATAAGTGATATAAAAGGATTAAAAAACTTGAAAAAGGTTCTTAAGAAATTATAAATTATCTCTAGTTTATTATTCCAGAGGTTAAAGAACGGTCAAGTCAAGACATGACACTAGGTAAGGGAACTTCTTAACCCAATTTCCATTCTTTGGGTTAATCTCCTACTTTCAAATTAAGTCATGATATTATTATGTCCTATCTTGTATTTTTACTTTCTTTATGTGTAATTATAGTGAATAAACATAATAGATCTATTTTATTTAAAAAAATGACCTTTTTATGGGACTTCGTCTCAGTCTCCTTTCATTGAGGCATATTTCGTTTTATACACAACTTTCTTTTATACGGTGTATAAACCCCTTTGACTTTTACGTTTATTCAAAAAGAACCTTTTTTATATGAAGTGTTTACTAAATGACAAAAGGGAATGTTTTTGTCATACGTATGCGACGACAATAACTTCTCCACCGCCGTGACCATTATTTGTGTTTCGGCTTCCTTTACAAGCCATACCTTTTTTAAAAGAAAAATAAATACCATGTTTTAATTTTCTTTTATTTTTGTATTGAAAATGGTTTCGAAAGTGTTTTTATTATATCAATGTGTTTTATTGATATCTTGTGATTGGAATGTGGGAATGTTATGTTTCCTTTATGCATGTTTTATGTGATATGATTATGTTATGGTTTATGATATGTTTAAACCTGTTCATATGAGGAATGCATTGGACTTAATAAGTGACGGGTGGAGCCCGCTATAGCTCCTCGATGCATCGACAAGTCTCATGAGACAAACTAGTGTCTTGGCATGAGGCCTTGACAAAATCTTATTTGTAGTCTTGGCACGAGGCCTTGGCTACGTGGTTATGATAGTCTGGAATTATGCATTCCATCATTATGAAAGCGGTTACTGATATTGCATGTGATTATTCGACCAGTTGAATATCCATGTGAAGAAGAAAATGGAATTATTTCATTTTACTTTTGCCATATTATGTTGAAGTTCAAGTTTAAAAGGCTTTTGTTTTAGTTATACATTGCCTTAAATGTTTATTTTTATTTATGAAAGCTTCCGTTATATGGTTATCCTTACTGAGCATCTGAGCTCACCCCTTTCAATGTTTTATTTTTCCCAGGATGTGAAGAAATATTTTATGACTGACCTACAGGGACAGTCTGAAGGGGATAAAAGTGTGGACTATAGAGACTATGTTATTGTGATTTTTCACTTTATGATGTAATGTAACATTTATGAATGTATCTAGTGTTTCCAAGGCTACTAAACTAATCGGTCTTTCAGGACTTTATCTTTGTGATCATGCCAATGTTACTAAGTAATGCACTGACTCTGGGTAGCTGGGGTCGGGGCGTTACAGTTGGTATCAGAGGCGGTTTAGTACTAACCTTGGAAGGTAGATTTAGATAAACTCTGATTAGAGCAAATAGCCCAAAGATATACTTTGAGGATTAGTATAGAAGAACTTCCTAGAATTTTGGTATTATAGAGATTTGGTGAGTTTTCCGAGCAATACATATCTGTTTGGATACAAGCAGGTAGAGGTGGATCTGGCACAGATGTACCTAGGGTTAAAACCTGAAAACACTGCTTTGAGCTAGACTCGAACGAGAACTGGTGCATGACACCGGGCCTTATTGCACTCTTGGTTACGACACTCCCAGGGGATATGCTTAGGATAATTCTCATTTTATTTACAAACCACTATGAAGGGTTATGAGTATATACTTCCTCAAAGAAAACATTTCTTTTTATGATTATGGATTATATCCATAAATAGTTCAATTTATGTAAAGTGTTTTACAAGTATGGAATTATGTATTTTTATTCTTAAACTAATCTAGTTTATGCCATTGTTTAGAAATGGCGCCTATTGGAAGGAATGGAAACCGTATCAATGCACGCACTCCATGTATGGATTGCCCTCCTACTCAAGATAATTATTGTGGAGTTGGAGATACAACTGGTGCTGATTAACTTATTACCATACTGGGACAACTCACTCAGGTTATGAATAATAACCTTACTTGTATGGAGCACCCTGATCCGCAACTTGGAGGATCAATGTTAGACCGCTTCATGAGGAAACAACCAACAACATTTAATGGGGGTACAAATCCATTAGTAGCTGAGCAATGGATAAACTCCTTAGAGAAAATATTCCACACCTTGGGGAGTAGCGAAAGGGAGAAGGTTGTCATGGCAGTCTACCGCCTCACTGGAGATTCTGATCAATGGTGGCCGCTGATTCAAAACACAAAGGAAGATGAAGAAGTATCAAGTATGGAATGGAGGGAGTTTAAGGAAATTTTCTTAGAAAAATAATTTCCGCATGACCATCGTGCAGATATGGAAAAGAAATTTCTGAGTTTGAGGTAGAAGGAGGATGAGAATGTTGCAATGTATGAGGCTAACTTTACAAGGTTAGCGAGGCATGCTGCAGATTATATACGTAACCCAAGAAGTAAGATTGGTCGTTTCTTTGATGGGTTAAAACCATTTCTCCGTCGAGCTTTAGTATCACAATCTTTCTCAACATACGAAGATATAGTCTCGTGTGCTATCAAGACAGAAAAGGAATTCTCTAAGTCTTATGACAATAAAGTAAAGCAAGAGAATAAGAGAACGGTGGAACAAGAGACGGATAAAGCGAAAAAGGGAAAGAAGGATTTTCCATTATGTGATAATTGTGGGAAGAATCACCCTGGTACGTGCTTAAAAGGAATGGGAGTTTGTTATAAATGTGGATAAAAAGGTCAACAGGTGTGTGATTGCAAGGGAAAGAAAGAGGCTATCAATGTTGAATGCTACAATTGTAGAGAATTGGGGCATTATTCAAATGAATGTCCTAAGCGTCAGGGAAACGTATCTCAAAAAATGCCAAGGGATCAAGGCCAATCTTATGCTGTGACCAAAGTTGAAGCGGAATAATTAATGTATTGGTGCTTTTGGACTCATGGATTATATTCTGGTTATTATAATAATGTGATATATATATCAGGATTGTACTGCAGTACATGTTGATTTCATTAAGGTTTTAATATGATGAAGGTAATCATATTTTTGTATGTGACAATAAGAGAAACTTTACCTTGTTTGAGTAATCTGATGATATAATTGATTTTGGAATTTGGAAACCTTTTAGAGAAAGTCTGGACGGAGGTATTTTGGATAACTATAAAGGTTGGAATGGATTAAGATGACCTTTGGGTGGTATTGTTTAAGGTTAAAACATTTATGAAGATTATTTTTGGAATATTATAATACTATAGTTTTAGGAAAAGGACAACTTGCAGGGTGGGGCATAACCCGTCGCGTCGGACAAAGCTGCAGGAATCGAACCCACAACCATAGTGCGACAGGCCTTTATTACCTACCACTAGCCTACATGAAGTCCCTGGTTATTACAAAATATTTTTCCTAATCTAAATGGTATGTGGTAATATTTAGAACCTTATATAATTAGGATAAATAGAATATTTTTGAGTTCTATTACCTTTTAGAGTGAAAGATGGGTTTTTGGTAAAAATTTATTAAAGAATGAAAGTCTACATAACAAGTATGTATATTCCCTTACGTTCTTAGTAAATCTCCTAAATAAATTCATCAACTTTATAAAAGGTAACTTAAGACAAAAATGTTGCCGGTTAACTTTTCCAACCGGGGATTCAATAACTATTTAACCAATCATAGGTTTGTGATTTTCTTATGGTTAACTTTATCCTAATCAAGTTTTCTACGACTCTCCATCAGACATTGATGGTTTGTTTTTCTTCCATATCCATATTTTCATAGAATCCTAGTATGGGCTATCTCGGGTGACCTTTGTACTTATCTTTCTATCTTTTAATGTTATATTTTTATTAACCTTATTTCCGATGTGGGTTTTCCAAAAAGGAATTTTCTATTTTCAACCTTTTATTTTCAAATAAAAATTTAAAATTGCGAGGATGCAATTTATTGAAGGAGGGGAGAATGTAACACCCCAAGCTTTCATGATACACTTCTCCTTCAATAATGCAATAGCTTGCATTTTACGCAACTTCAAGTTCTAACACACCGCAACTAATCAAAGTAGCCATCATGAATAGTAATACCCACTTTTTGAAATTATATAAATTTTATATTTCAAAATGGACTTCATTTTTGTATTCTTAATATCAAAATTATCTAAAGTTGAATTTTTTTGTACATTTTTGAGAACTTCCAATTTTTTATGAATAGTGAAAAATACTTAAAAACAAATTTTTTAATAAAAATAATTAATAGTGATAAATTATACTATTGAGTGGTTTTAAAGTATAATTAGAATATATTTTTACCATTTTATCCAATGGTGGTCATTAGAATTAATTTCACTTCGAAATTGGACATAAACAATTGTCAATCTTTTGATATATATTGTTTCTTAAAAACACGCTATTTGTTGTGACAACGGGAATTAATTATGAAATTAATTAATGAAAATGATATGTTTTGAATTTTGTAAAATATATATCATTTTTGAATTCGGAATATCAATTATATATTAGGGTAAAATTTTGGCACTATTCTGAAAAACATCAATTTTTGATGAATAGTGAAACCACTAAGTGGTAGTTAAATAACTAATTTTTTTCATTAAAATGAAATATTACTACTTCTGTGATTTGATTTTCAAAAATCCGACATACATGGTTGTCATTAGAAAGTAAAATTTGGTTCAATGGGATTAAATGAATTTTTTGGTGAATAGTAATGTTCAAGTTTAATTAATCGCGATTAAAGGTAATTAGTGAAATTTAAGGTAAAAATGATATTATAAAAATATGAAATGACCTTGAAACTTGTCCTACCCATATTGGATGTGTCATGGCCGACCCAGACAATCCATGGGTCAACTTGGGGACCCCATGGAGCCACTTTTCTAGGAAAATGACATAAATAACTTTTATTTATAGTTAAAATGAAAATGTCAAAAACATAAGTTGTTTTACTAAAACTATTTTTCAATGGGGTTATACAAGTTATATTCTTGACTATAAATATTCATTAGAAATATAAAAAGATTTCCTAGATCATGATAATTTTTTTATAATTTTTAGACATTAAATGAATTAAATTATTTATGACACCATGATGATGGAGCGATTACCTCATTAATTAACAATTTTAATAAAATGGAATGATAATGTAAAATCTAAGAATTAAAATTGTCCAAATCCTATAAGATGAGTAGATTTTGAATCCTTATCACCTTATCCTGTAATTATATAAGTGTGGGACCTTTAGATTCCGAAAAGGATTGTATAATAAAGTAACATTTCATTACATTCAAAGAGTTCCCCTCCTCTCCACTTATAAAAGGCCCCCACCACTACCACCTTATTCACACTTTGAAGCCATTTGGATCAGCTAAAATCTGCCCATATACTCTCCCAACTTCCCTCCCTTACTCCTAGAAGCCTCTCTTTGGGAAGAAGTCTTCCCAAGGAAGCCTTTGGCTCAAATCAAAAAGAGTTACCCGATTTTAAGGTAATGTCTTCTCTAATGTGGTTTTGTTTTATTTTTCTTCTCCAACCCCTTAAACTCTTTTTATTCCTTTATTTTGTAACAAAACAAGTATCTAAAATATACTAGGATGTTGTTATGAAAAGGATTTGGTTTACACTTACACACACCTTCGTCTAATGGTTAAAGAACATACTGTTTCTGTGGGTTGCGAAATACTGCCTCACGAAATGATGATTGTTCAACATTATTTTAACACCTCTAATGGTGACCATTTTTATGAAACTATTTTCATATATGATAAATATATTATGTTTATGTTTTCCTTATGCTTCTGTATTTCTCATTTATGGAATACTTTATGATTTCCATTATGGGTAAACGCGATAATTTCATTTTAGGAAGTGCAGACTACCGCCCCCTCAAAGTGATTTGAATCGTTAATACCATATGTGGGATGTATAAAGGATGGAGTAAATAATATTATATATGATATTATACTGGAATTATAATATACCTTTATATCATTATGATTTCATTAAATACGAAATAGAAATGAAAGTAGCGTTCATGCGTACGTACTGCTTACCGTCTCCATGAATGGTGCATTTCATTTCTTACCTCTAAACGTTATGGAATATTATGAATGCATGTATATACTAGATATATATGAGATATATGATATCTATATCATGAATATAATTCTGGATATAATGGATATATCACCACATGAACAACTTGTAATTATAATAATTTTATTTTTGACTCAAGTACCAAAGATCGACAAAACGACCGTTGTTAACTTAAATAATTACATAATGTTCATAAAATGGTAATAAGTGATATAAAAGGAATAAAAAACTTGAAAAATGTTCTTATGAAATTATAAATTAACTCTAGTTTATTATTCAGGAGGTTAAAGAACGGTCGAGTCAAGACAGGAGGCAAGGTAAGGGAACTTCTTAACCCAATTTCCATTCTTTGGGTTAATCTCCTACTTTCAAATTAAGTCATGATATTATTATGTCATATCTTGTATTTGTAATTTCTTTATGTGTAATTATAGTGAATACACATAATAGATCTATTTTATTTAAAAAAATGACCTTTGTATGGGGCTTCGTCTCAGTCTCCTTTCATTGAGGCATATTTCGTTTTATACACAACTTTCTTTTATACTGTGTATAAACCCCTTTGACTTTTATGTTTATTCAAAAGGAATATTTTTTATACGAAGCGTTTAATAAATGACAAAAGGGAATTTTTTTGTCGTACAAATGCAGCGACAACGACTTCTCCACCGCCATGACCATTATTTGAGTTTCGGCTTCCTCTACAAGCCATACCTTTTTTTAAAAGAAAAATAAATACCATGTTTTAATTTTCTTTTATTTTGGTATTGAAAATGGTTTTGAAAGTGTTTTTATTATATCAATATGTTGTATTGATATATTGTGATTGGAATGTGGGAATGTTATGTTTCCTTTATGCATGTTTTATGTGATATGATTATGTTATGGTTTATGATATGTTTAAACCTATTCATATAAGGAATGCATTGGACTTAATAAGTGACGGGTGGAGCCCGCTATAGCTCCTCGACGCATCAGCATGTCTCATGAGACAAACTAGTGTCTTGGAACGAGGCCTTGACAAAATCTTATTTGTAGTCTTGGCACGAGGCCTTGGCTACGTGGTTATGATAGTCTGTCAGTATGCATTACATCATTATGAAAGTGGTTATTGATATTGCATGTGATTATTTGACCAGTAGAGTATCCATGTGGAGAAGTAACTAACATTATTTCATTTTACTTTTTCCATATTATGTTTAAGTTCAAGTTTAAAAGGATTTTGTTTTAGTTATACATTGCCTTAAATGTTTATGTTTATTTATGAAAGCTTCCACTATATGGTTATCCTTACTGAGCATCTGAGCTCACCCCTTTCAATGTTTTATTTTTCCCAGGATGTGAAGAAATATTTTATGACTGACCTACAGGGACAGTCTGAAGGGGATAGAAGTGTGGACTATGGAGACTATGTTATTGTGATTTTTCACTTTATGTTGTAATGTAACATTTATGAATGTATCTAGTGTTTCCATGGCTACTAAACTAATCGGTCTTTCGAGACATGATCTTTGTGATCATGCCAATGTTACGAAGTAATGCACCGACTCTGGGTAGCTGGGGTCGGGACGTTATAGTTGGTATCAGAGGCAGTTTAGTACTAACCTTGGAAGCTAGATTTAGATAAACTCTGATTAGATCACATAGACCAAAGATAGACTTTGAGGATTAGTATAGAAGAACTTCCTAGAATTTTGGTATTATAGAGATTTTGTGAGTTTTCTGAGAAATACATCCCTGTCTGGATACGAGCAGGTAGAGGTGGCTCTAGCACAAATGTACCTAGGGTTAAAACTAGAAAACACCACTTTGAGATAGACTCGAACGAGAACTGGTGCATGACAATGGGCCTTGATGCACTCTTGGTTACGACACTCCCGGGGGATATGCTTAGGATAATTATCATTTTCTTTACAAACCACTATGAAGGGTTATGAGTATATACTTCCTCAAAGAAAACATTTCTTTTTATGATTATGGATTATATCCCTAAATAGTTCAATTTATGTAAAGTGTTTTACAAGTATGGAATTATGTATTTTAATTCATAAACTAATCTAGTTTATGCCATGGTTTAGAAATGGTGCCTATTGGAAGGAATGGAAACCATATCAATGCGCGCACTCCATGTAGGGATTACCCTTCTACTCAAGATAATTATTGTGGAGTTGGAGATACAACTGGTGCTGATCAACTTATTACAATACTGGGACAACTCACTCAGGTTATGAATAATAACCTTACTTGTATGGAGCACCCTGATCCGCAACGTGGAGGATCAATGTTAGACCGCTTCATGAGGCAAAAACTGACAACATTTAATGGGGATACAAATCCATTAGTAGCTGAGCAATGGATAAACTCCTTAGATAAAATATTCCACGCCTTGGGGAGTAGCGAAAGAGAGAAGGTTGTCATGGCAGTTTACCGCCTCACTGGAGATGCCGATCAATGGTGGTCGCTGATTCAAAACACAAAGGAAGATGAAGAAGTATCAAGTATGGAATGGAGGGAGTTTAAGGAAATTTTCTTAGAAAAATACTTTCCGCATGACCATCATGCAGATATGGAAAAGCAATTTATGAGTCTGAGGCAGAAGGAGGATGAGAATGTCGCAAAGTATGAGGCTAACTTTACAAGGTTAGCGAGACATGCTGTAGATTATATACATAACCCAAGAAGTAAGATTGATCGTTTCTTTGATGGGTTAAAACCATTTATCCGTCGAGCTTTAGTATCACAATTTTTCTCAATATACGAAGATATAGTCTCATGTGCTATCAAGACAGAAAAGGAATTCTCTAAGTCTTATGACAATAAAGTAAAGCAAGAGAAGAAGAGAACGGTGGAACAAGAGACGGATAAAGGGAAAAAGGGAAAGAAGGATTTTCCATTATATGATAATTGTGGGAAGAATCACCCTGGTACATGCTTAAAAGGAATGAGAGTTTGTTATAAATGTGGAGAAAAAGGTCACCATGCGCGTGATTGCAAGGGAAAGAAAAAGGATATCAATGTTGAATGCTACAATTGTAGAGAATTGGGGCATTATTCAAATGAATGCCCTAAGCGTCAGGGAAACTTATCTCAAAAAGGCCAAGGGATAAAGGCCAATATTATGTTGTGACTACAGTTGAAGTGGAATAATTAATGTATTGGTGCTTTTGGACTCATGGATTATATTCTGGTTATTAGAATAATGTGATATATATATAAGGATTGTACTGCAGTACATGTTGATTTCAGTATGGTTTTAATATGATGAAGGTAATCATATTTTTGTATGTGACAATAAGAGAAACTTTACCTTGTTTGAGGAATCTGATGATACAATTGATTATGGAATTTAGAAACCTTTTAGAGAAATTCTGGACGAAGGTATTTTGGATAACTATAAAGGTTGGAATGGATTAAGATGAACTTTGGATGGTATTGTTTAAGGTTAAAACATTTATTAAGATTATTTTTGGAATATTATAATACTATATTTTTAGGAAAAGGAAAACCTGTAGGGTGGGGCATAACCCGTCGCGTCAGATAAAGCTGCAGGAATCGAACCCACAACCATAGTGCGACAGGCCTTTATTATCTACCACTAGCCTACAGGAAGTCCCTGGTTATTAAAAAATATTTTTCCTAATCTAAATGGTATGTGGTAATATTTAAAACCTTATACAATTAGGATAAATAGAATATTTTTGAGTTCTATTACCTTTTAGAGTGAAAGATGGCTTTTTGGTAAATATTTATTAAAGAATGAAAGTCTACATAACAGGTATGTAAATTCCCTTACGTTCTTAGTAAATCTATTAAATAAATTCCTCAACATTATAAAAGGTAACTTAAGACAAAAATGTTTCCGGTTAACTTTTCCAACTGGGGATTCAATGACTATTTAACCAATCAAAAGTTTGTGATTTTCTTATGGTTAACTTTCTCCTAATCCAGTTTTCTACGACTCTCCATCAGACCTTGATGGTTTTTTTTCTTCCATATCCATATTTTCATAGAATCCTAGTATGGGCTATCTCGGGTGACCTTTGTACTTATCTTTCTATCTTTTAATGTTATTTTTTATTAACCTTATTTCCGATGTGGGTTTTCCAAAAAAGTATTTTCTATTTTCAACCTTTTATTTTCAAAGAAAAATTTCAAATTTCGAGGACACAATTTATTGAAGGAGGGGAGAATGTAACACCCCAAGCTTCTATGATACGCTTCTCATTCAATAATTCAATAGCTTGCATTGTACGCAACTTCGAGTTCTAACATACCGCAACTAATCAAAGTAGCCATCATGAATAATAATACCCACTTTTTGAAATTATATAAATTTTATATTTCAAAATGGACTTCATTTTTGTATTCGTAATATCGGAATTATCCAAAGTTGAATTTTTTGTAATTTTCTGAGAACTTCCAATTTTTATGAATAATGAAAAATACTTAAAAACAACTTTTTAAATCAAAACAATTAATAGTGATAAATTATACTATTGAGTGGTTTTAAAGTATAATTAGAATATATTTTTACCATTTTATCCAATGGTGGTCATTATAATGAATTTCACTTTGAAATTGGACATAAACAATTGTCAATCTTTTGATATATATTGTTCCTTAAAAACACGCTATTTGTTGTGACAGCGGGAATTAATTATGAAATTAATTAATGAAACTTATATGTTTGGAATTTTGTAAAATAGATATCATTTTTGAATTCGGAATACCAATTATATCTTAGGGTGAAATTTTGGCTCTATTCTGAAAAACTTCAATTTATGATGAATAGTGAAACCACTAAGTGGTAGTTAAATAACTGATTTTTTTCATTTAAATGAAATATTACTACTTCTGTGATTTGATTTTCAAAAATCTGACATACATGGTTGTCATTATAAAGTAAAATGTGGTTCAATGGGATTAAAATAATTTTTTGGCGAATAGTAACTTTTAAGTTTAATTAATCGCGATTAAAGTTAATTAGTGAAATTTAAGGTAAAAATGATATTATAAAAATATGAAATGACCTTTAAACTTGTCTTACCCCTATTGGATGTGTCATGGACGACCGAGACAATACATGGGTCAACTTGGGGACCCCATGGAGCCACTTTTCTAGGAAAATGACATAAATAACTTTTATTTAAAGTTGAAATGAAAATGTCAAAAACATAAGTTGTTTTACTAAAACAATTTTTAAATGGGGTTATACAAGTCATATTATTGACTATAAATATTCATTAGAAATCTAAAAAGATTTACTACAGCATGATAATTTGTTTATAATTTTAGACATTAAATAAATTAAATTATTCATGACACCATGATGATGCAGCGATTACCTCATTAATTAACGATTTTAATAAAATGAAAGGATAATGTAAAATCTAAGCATTACACTTGTCCAAATCCTATTGTATGAGTGGATTCCGAACCCTTATCACCTTATCCTAGAATTAGAAATGTTTGGGACCTTTAGAATCCGAAAATCATTGTATAATAACGTAACATTTCATTACTTTCCAAGAGTTCCCCTCCTCTCCACTTATAAAAGGCCCCCACCACTACCACCTTATTCACACATTGAAGACATTTGGCTCGGCCAAACTCTTCCCAAATACTCTCCCAACTTCCCTACCTTACTCCTAGAAGCCTCACTTTGGGAATAAGTCTTCCCAAGGAATCCTTTGTCTCAAATCAAAAAGAGTTACCCGATTTTAAAGTAATGTCTTCTCTAATGTTGTTTTGTTTTATTTTGCTTCTACAACCCCTTAAACTCTTTTTATTCCTTTATTTTGTAACAACACCAATATCTAAAATATACTAGGATGTTTTTATGATAATTATTTTGTTTACACTTACACACACCTTCGTCTAATGGTTAAAGAACATACTGTTTCTGTGGGTGGCGAAATACTGCCTCACGAAACGATGATTGTTCAATATTCTTTTAGCACCTCTAATGGTGGCCATTTTTATGACACTATTTTCATATATGATATATATATTATGTTTATGTTTTCCTTATGCTTATTTATTTCTAATTTATGGCATACTTTATGATTTCCATTATGGGTAAACGCGATAATTTCATTTTAGGAAGTGCGGACTACCGCCCCCTCAAAGTGATTTGAATCGTTAATACCATATGTGGGATGTATAAAGGATGGAGTAAATAATATTATATATAATATTATACTGTAATTATAATATAACTTTATATAATTATGATTTCATTAAATACTAACTAGAAATGAAAGTAGCGTTCATGCGTACGTACGGCTTACCGTATCCATGAACGGTGCATTTCATTTCTTACCTCTAAACGTTATGGAATATTGTGAATGCATGTATATACTGGATATATATAAGATATATGATATCTATATCATGAATATAATTCTGGATATAATGGATATATCACCACATGAACAACTTTTAATTATAAGAATTTTATTTTTGACTCAAGTACCAAAGATCGACAAAACGACCGTTATTAACTTAAATAATTACATAATGTTCATAACATGGTAATAAGTGATATAAAAGGAATAAAAAACTTGAAAAAGGTTCTTAAGAAATTATAAATTAACTCTAGTTTATTATTCAGAAGGTTAAAGAACGGTCGAGTCAAGACAGAACACAAGGTAAGGGAACTTCTTAACCCAATTTCCATTCTTTGGGTTAATCTCCTACTTTCAAATTAAGTCAGGATATTATTATGTCCTATCTTGTATTTGTACTTTCTTTATGTGTAATTATAGTGAATACACATAATAGATCTATTTTATTTAAAAAAATGACCTTTGTATGGGACTACATCTCAGTCTCCTTTCATTGAGGCATATTTCGTTTTATACACAACTTTTTTTATACGGTGTATAAACCCCTTTGACTTTTACGTTTATTTAAAATGAATATTTTTTATACGAAGCGTTTACTAAACGAAAAATGGAATGTTTTTGTCGTACGTATGCGGTGACAACGAATTCTCCGCCGCCGTGACCATTATTTGAGTTTCGGCTTCCTCTACAAGCCATACCTTTTTTTAAAAGAAAAATAAATACCATGTTTTAATTTTCTTTTATTTTGGTATTGAAAATGGTTTTGAAAGTGTTTTTATTATATCAATGTGTTGTATTGATATCTTGTGATTGGAATGTGGGAATGTTATGTTTACTTTATGCATGTTTTATGTGATATGATTATGTTATGGTTTATGATATGTTTAAACCTGTTCATATGAGGAATGCATTGGACTTAATAAGTGACGGGTGGAGCCCACTATAGCTCCTCAATGCATCAGCAGGTCTCATGAGACAAACTAGTGTCTTGGCACGAGGCCTTGACAAAATCTTATTTGTAGTCTTGGCACGAGGCCTTGGCTACATGGTTTTGATAGTCTGGCATTATGCATTTCATCATTATGAAATTGGTAATTGATATTGCATGTGATTATTAGACCAGTAGAATATCCATGTGAAGAAGTAAATGGAATTATTTCATTTTACTTTTTCCATATTATGTTGAAGTTAAAGTTTAAAAGGCTTTTGTTTTAGTTATACATTGCCTTAAATGTTTATGTTTATTTATGAAAGCTTCCGCTATATGGTTATCCTTACTGAGCATCTGATCTCACCACTTTCAATGTTTTATTTTTCCCAGGATGTGAAGAAATATTTTATGACTGACCTACAGGGATAGTCTGAAGGGGATAGAAGTGTAGACTATGGAGACTATGTTATTTTGATTTTTCACTTTATTATGTAATGTAACATTTATGAATGTATCTAGTGTTTCCAAGGCTACTAAACTAATCGGTCATTCGAGACTTGATCTTTGTGGTCATGCCAATGTTACGAAGTAATGCACTGACTCTGGGTAGCTGGGGTCGGGGCGTTACAAATCACATACGATATCACCTTAAATATAGTGATATTGTTGCTCGTGCGTACGTACAGATTACATTCTCCATGAACGCTATGAGATTCATTACCCATCATAATCATTCAAGAATAATTTTCATTTTATGATTAAAAATAATGTTTATGAACATAATATCATTCTTTATATGAATCAAATACATCCTACCCATAACAAACATGGCTTACGTAACCAAGCATATAAAGGAAAACGAATCAGTTAACACCCGAAATGATGATACTACTAAAATATTATTAACAAAACAATATTAGAGGATCATATATGACATTATATTTATGTATATAGTTATTTTATAATTTTATAACAATTTTTTAACTATTATAAAGTAGGTTAACATACCATCGACTAATGAAAAGTACCAGGTAAGGGTTAATTCCATAATCCCTTTATTATCTGAGGTTGTTTTTTCATAAGTATCTACTGGGACCTATTTATCATCCCCATCCATATTTCTTAAAAAATTATTTCAAAACATTTTTACTATTTACTATATTATGGTTTAAGGTCATTTATACAATTTTTTGACTTTTTATAAAATGGTTTGAAAGGATTCTTTCCTTCATTTTCCAAATAAGGTACTTTATGACCTTTTCGACAAAATTAAGGTAAGAATGTATTTTTTAAACTTATACGGTGTGTGTGAATACTTTCCACCATTATGTAATCTTCGAAGAATACCATAAAATCTTATAAGAATATTTTTAAAATAAAAGTTCACTTTTATAATTATGTGACTTTTAAATGATTTCAAAATAGAAAGAGGTATTTATTTCAAATATTTTTCATTTAATCTATGTCATCATCCTTTGATGTATTTTAAATTTTTTTGAAGTTTATTTATTATGATACAAATCTTCCATATTATATTGATGGTTTTCTGATATGTTTCACTATTTATGTGTTATTTTTACACCATTCATGGTTTATTGATAAAGTATTGACATTTTGTATGCTAGTTTTAATACGAATGTTTATGTTATGTTTAAAACTTTTTATATGAGGAATTAATTGGACTGAGTAAGTTACAGGTAGAGCCCACTATAGATCCTAAATTCATCGGTAGAAACCATGAGACAAACTAGTGTCTTGGCACAATTCATTGAGAAAATATTATTTGTAGTCTTGGCACAAGGCTTTGACTATGTGGTTATGAAGTCAGGAAATGTGCATTCCATCATTATGAAAGTGGTTATTGATATTGAATGTGATTATTCGACTAGTAGAATATCCATTTGAATAAGTAAATAGAATTATTGGATTTTATATTTTCCATATTATGATATTGTTTAAGATTAAAAGGATTTTTTTAGTCTTATACATTGACTTAAATGTTTATGCTTATTTATGAAAGTTTTCGCTATATTGTTATCCTTACTGAGCATATGAACTCACCCCTTTCTATGTTTTATTTTTTCCCAGGATATGAAGAAGTAATTTATGGTTAACCTGTAGGGATAGTCTTAGGATATAAGTGCGTTCAAAATGGGACAAAATGTGGTTGATGTTTTTATTTCATGATGTAATGTAAAACTTATGAATGTATCTAGTACTTCCAAGGATAATAAATTGATCGGTCTTTTGGGACAGGATTCCTTATATCATGACAATGTTATGTAATAATTCACTGAATCTGTGTAACTGGGGTCGAGGCATTACAGTTGGTATCAGAAGAAGTTTAGTACAAACCTTGGAAACTAGATTTAAAAATTTCTGATTAGAGAACACTACCCTAAGATAGACTTTGAGTATTAGTATAGAAGAACTTCTTATAATTTTGGTACTGTAGATATTATGTGAGTTTTATAAGAAATAAATCCCTGTCTAAATACAAGCAGGTATAAGTATCTCTGGCATAGTTGTACCTAGGGGTTAAACTCAAAAATAACGCTTTGAGCTAGACTCGAACGGGAATTGGTGCATGACAACGGGCCTTGCTGCACTCTTAGTTACAAAACTAATGGTGGATATGATTAGGATAATTCTATTTTTTTACAAACCATTATGATGGTTTTATGATTATATACATCATAAAATAAAACATTTTTATGATTATGTATTAAATCCATAAATTTTTCAAATTATGTTAACTGCTTTCATGTTTAGAATTCTGTATTGTGATTCATAAACTAATCTAATGTATGCCATTATTTTAAAATGGAACCTAGTAAAAGGTATGTAAACTGTATTAACCTAAGTAATACATGTATGGATTTCTCTCCTACTCAAGATAATTATAGTGGAGATGGTGATGCAACTGGTGTTGATCAGCTTATCACCATACTGGGACAACTCACTTAGGTTATGAATAATAATCTTACCCGTATGGAGCACCATGATCCACAACGCAGAGAATCAATGTTAGACCACTTCATTAGGAAACAACCACCAAAATTCAATGAGAGTACATGTCCAATATTAGTTTACCAATGGATAAATTATTTAGAGAAAATATTTCGTGCTTTGGGGAGTAGAAAAAGGGAAAAAAATTTATGGTCGTTTATCACCTCACAGGAGATGCAGATCAGTGCTGGTCATTAATCCAAAACAAAAAGTAAGATAAAGAATTATATAACATGTAATGGAGGGATTTTAATGAGATTTTCATAGAAAAATACTTTCCTCATGACCATCGATCGGATATGGAATGAAAATTTCTGAGTCTGATGAAAAAGGAGGATAAGAATGTAGCAAAGTATGAGGTTAACTTTACAAGTTTAGCAAGGCATGTAGCATATTATATATGTGACCTAATGAGTAAGATTGATCGATTATTTGATGGGTTAAAACCATTTATTCTTTGAGCATTAGTCTCACAATCCCTCTCATTATTTGAACATATTGTCTCATGTGTTATTAAGACAAAAAAATAATTCTATAAGTCTTATGACTTTAAAGCAAAGAAATAGAAGAAGAGATCTGTTGAACACTATGGAAATGGAAATAAGGGGAATAAAGGAAAAGTGGAATATCCATCATGTGGTAAATATATGAAGAAACACCATGGTAGTTACCTAAATTGAATGGGAGTCGGTTACAAGTGTGTTAAAAAAGGTCACCACGCTCGTGATTGAAAGGGGAAGAAAGAGGCTGTCAATGTTGAATGATATAATTCTAGAGAAGAGGGTCATTATGAAAATGAATGTTCTAAGAACCAAAGAAAACTGACCCAAGAAAATTCAAAGGGAGAAAGGCCAAGCTTATATGATCACTACTGTTGAGGTTGAAGCTCTGAAAGAAGTCATGGTAGGTAATTTAATGGTTTCTCAAGTTTAGAAAATTATTTATTTGATTTTGGATCATCACATTGTTTCATATCATCCTAGTTTTCTAAAAAAATTAGATATTTTCAATTTGACATAACAAGGGAGTTTTCAGTCAAAACACCTAAGGGAAGTATCATTGTAAAAAAGTTTTCTGAATCGGTTCCCATTATGGTGTATAAATGTTATTTATCTACTGATCTCATTGTTATACCCATGATTGAATTTGATATAATCCTCAAAATGGATTGGCTTACATAACATGATTTTAAAATTTATTATAAAAAGAAGGAGGTTACAATTTTCTATTATGATAAGGAGTACCTTATCTTTAGAGTAGAAATGTCACCACCTGATTCTTATCTAGATTCACCCCCATTAGATATACTAAATTTAATTATTGGGGAAGAAGAGAATGAAATAACTATGGGTGAGGAAAATCATGTTCAAATAGAGGATGTACCTATTGTGCAAAAATATGTTGATGTGTTTCCAGAGGATTTACCTAGACATCCTCTAGAATGAGAAATTGAGTTTTCCATTGATTTAATTCCTAGTTCAAGGCCCATATCAAAGACCCATTATAGAATGGAAACTGTGGAATTAGTGTAACTAAAGAAAAAACTGTAGGAATTGAGTGATAAGAGATTTATTTTCCCAAGTGTTTCTCTATGGGGATCCCCTATTCTTTTTGTTAAGAAGAAAAATGAATCTATGAGGTTGTGCATTGACAACAGGGAGATCAATGCTATAACAATATAGAACAAGTATCCCCTACCACACATTGATGATTTATTTGACCAACTTCATAGAGCTCAATTTTTTTCAAATATTTTCATTCGATATGGATATCATCAGTTGTGTGTGAAGAAGGAAGACACCCTGACAACCACATTTTGAACCAAGTACGGTCATTACAAGTTTATAGTAATTCCTTTTGGATTGACTAATGCACCCTCTGTCTTCATGGATTTAATGAATATAGTTTTCAAGGAATACATTTTTGACTTTTTAGTGGTATTTATTGATGATATTTTGGTATACTCAAAAAGCTAAAAATATTATGAAAATAACTTGTGCATTATCTGAAGGACTCTTAGAAGAAATGAATTATATACAAATTTTAGAAAGTATGAATTCTAGATTCAAGATATTTCTTTTCTTAGTCATATTGTCTCTAAATATGGTATCTATGTTGATCCTTAAAAGATCAAGGTAATACAATAATGGACAACAACGATGAGTATAACAATGGTACGCAGTTTTATTGGTTTAGTAGGTTATTATCAGTGTTTTGTCCAGAATTTTGTCCAATTGGATTACCCATTAACCAAGATCACATGTAAAGGGGTTAAATTTGTTTGTAAAAAAGAGTGTGAATAATATTTTGAAGAACTGAAGAGAATATTAGTTAATTATCTAATCTTGACTCTACCATTGGGGAATGATGGGTTTGTTATTTATAATGATTCTACAAAGAACAGACTTGGTTGTGTCCTTATGCAGAATGATAGAGTTATTGCCTATGCATCACGGTAGCTAAAAATTCATGAAAAAAACTATCCCACTCCTGATCTTGAATTAGCAGTTGTAATCTTTTCTCTGAAAATATAGAGACACTATCACTATGGTGAAAATGTGATATTTATACTGATCACAAGAGTTTGAAGTATATTTTATCACAAAAAAACTCAACATGAGGCAAAGTTGATGGCTTTAACTACTCAAGGATTATGATTTCACTATACACTAACACCCAGTGAAGAAAAATAAGGTGGAAGATGGTTTGAGTAGAAAGGATCATGATGATTTGAACAAGATGATATTGAAAAGGATCCTATATACATGGATCTAGTAAATATGGATATTGGAATAACCTTGGAAGGTGAAACCTCAATTATTTTTCAAATGGTTGAAAAACCATATTTACTATAAAGGATAAAAAGTTCTCAGAATGGTGATGAGTAATTTCAAAAGAAAATTAAATCTGTGAATGATGAGAGATTGATCGACTTCGTACATGAAGATGGAATTTTGAAATTTCCGAAGAGACATTGTGTTCCCGATATACCTAATCTAAAAATAGAATTATTGGATGATGCTCATAACAATAATTTCTATATACACCCTAGTAGCAATAAGTTGTATAGATATTTGAAAGAACATTTTTGGTGGGACAACGTGAAGAGGGAGATTTCTGATTTTGTGTTAATATGTATGGTTTGTCAACAAGTGAAATCTAGAAGGCAACATCCTGGAGGAGTCATGCAACATCTTCCCATAACTGAGTGGAAATGGGATAATATTATGATGGAATTTTCCTTGGGGCTATGAAACACTCCTAAAAGGAATGATGCAATATGGGTCATTATTGATCATCTTACCAAGTTAGCACATTTTCTTGCTATAAGAGAAGATTTACCACTTGAACGTATGGAAAGACAATATATTAACGAAGTTTTAAGACTTCATGGAGTACCCCTATCGATTGTTTCAGATCGTGATACCCATTTTAAATCAATATTTTAGAAAAGTCTTTCGAAGGCCCTAGATACTAAACTTTTTTGAGCACTAACTACCACCCACAAACTGATGTACAATTAGAACAGACTATTCAAACCTTAGAAGACATGTTGAGATCTTGCTCACTTGACTTTAAATGTATGTGGGATCAGTTTTTACCTCTGGTAGAATTTTTATATAACAATAGCTTCCATTAAAGTATTGAGATAGCACCATATGAAGCATTATATGGAAAGAGATGTCTCACACCAACATGTTAGGATGATATTAGTGAGGGAAAACTCGTAGGTCCAGAACTTGTTGAGGAAATAATGGAAAAGTTTAAGATTATCCAAACCCACATCAAAGTATCCCAAAGTAAGAAAAATATCTAAGCTGATAATCAGAGGAAGGATTTGGAATTTCTAGTAGGAGATCATGTTTTCTTGAAGGTATATCCAAGTAAAGGTGTTATACGATTCGGTAAGAAGGTTAAATTGAGTCCTAGGTACATCGAACCTTTAAAAATTCTAGAATGAATTGGAGTTGTAGCTTATCATTCGGTAATGACTCTAAGTATCTCCAAAGTTCATGATGTGTTCCACGTATCACTATTGAGAAAATACATTCCTGAACCAACGCATGTACTCAGCTATGAGAAAATTGAACTGGAACTTGATCTGTCTTATTGTGAAGAGCCTGTCAGAATTCTTGATACCAGAGAACATGTACTGAGAAACTGGATGACTCATCTGTTAAAAGTTCTATATGGAGAAACCATAAGATGGAAAAGGTAATGTAGGAACCTGAGGGACATATGAGGAAGAACCACCTGAATCATTTTATGCAGTAATGTTCTAGAAATTTCTAGGATGAAATTATTTTAAGGAGGAGAGAATGTAACACCCCAAGCTCCCACGGTACGTTTCCCGTTGAATAATGTAGTAGTTTGCGTTGTATGCAACTTGGAGTTTTAACACACCACGACCAATCAAACTAGCCGTTATGAATAGTAATACCCACTTTTTAAAATTTTATAAATTTTATTTTTCAAAATTGACTTCATTTTTGGATTCGGAATATCAAAATTAGCTTAGGGTGAATTTTTGTTATTTTTCTGAAAACACTCAATTTTTTATGAATAATGAAAAGCATTGTGTTATTGTTTAAAACCAAATTTTTATTTAAGTAATTAGTTATTTTATTTTAATTTATTTTTGGTCAAAATAGATACATAATACCTATATATGTTCAATTTAATTTTTTGGAGTCATTTTATAATAAGTTTAAATATATAAAATTTTATTGAACTTTCTACCGTCTTTTACCCACCTTCTAGGAGCATTTACAAATTTTCATGAAAATTAATTTTACCTCTATTGTGAGTTGAATTTAAAAAATCCTAGAGATACAGTTGACATCAGTAAGTAAAATGTGGTTCAATAAAATGAAAATAATTTTTGGTGAATGGTAACATTTAGCTTTTATTTTCCATGATTAAAAGTAAGTAGGGTAATTAAGGGTAAATATGATATTATAATAACCCTAAAACATGTAATAATTCTATTGGATAACTGGAATTCGAAAAAACAAAACCATAGGAATAAAATATGATCCTTTTGGTCCACTTGGATTAGATTAGGATATTTATTATTATTTTATTTAAAGAACAGATAAAAGTGTTAAATTCAATGTTTAATAACAAAACCATTTTTAATATAAGGTTATACATAATATAAATTCTTTTTAAAATATTAATTATAAAGAAAATAATATTTCCTACATAATTGTATTTTATTTATAATTTTTAGACATTAAATATTTTACTTTATTTATGACACAATGATGATTCAGTAATTACCTTATTAATGAAAGTTTAAAATATTTGATATTATAAATATCCAAATAAATGTAATTTAAGACTTTTGATGAATTAAACTAATTTTATATGTTAATATGACATGTTAGGGTTGATTAAATAATTTTCTTTCTAATTAATCATGATATTATTATTTTCACAAAAACCAAATAATAATTAGTGTCAAAATTGACATAATTGAGTTTTTTAAAATAAATACTATATTAATCATTGATATAATATACCTAAAAATATAAGGTTTCGAAAAAGGACCTAAATTGGGTTTTACATATTAATAATTAACCACTTGGGGTTCTCTTGACTTGTTATAGTAAGTTTATTAACCATATAATACAAAAATACAAAGAGACATGGTAAATGTCAAAAAATTTAACTAAGAGTTAAATCTAAACGATATGGTTAATATGGTGGCCTAAACCTATCTAAAACCTATTTTTTGAGAGGTTTTAGACTCATACCCACTTTATCCTAGAAATAAATCATTTTTGAGCCATTAGAAACCGAAAATTATTTTATTATAAAATAATATTTGAAGCTTTTCCTAAAGTGACCCTCACCTCTCTTATAAAAGGGTACTTCCCTTTCTCCTAAATTCACACCTCCAAAGCCATTTGGCTTAGACAAACCCTTCCCAAATATCCTATCAACTATCCTCCCTTCAACCTAGTGTCCTTACTTTGATCAAAAAGTCAATCTAAGGATCCCTTTTGATCAAATCAAAAGAAGAACCTGAAGAAGGGGAAAATATTTCATCACCTCTTCCAAGTTCTTTTCCTCTTCCACTTCTTATTTCTTTGTTGTTTCAATTATAAAATATTAATTCCAGTATCTTCTATATACTGTGATGTTATTATAAATATGGTACAACCATATTCATTATTCTATCCATCATATGAATGAAAAAGTCACCATACATGCGTACGTACGGCTTACCGTCACCACGTCGTGGTGTAGTTTGTTATTCAAACACTTAATTATTTGGATGGGTATAATAATGAGTATAAATGATGTAAATAATAAATATAACATGTTAATGATTATTTATATATGATATACCATCCAATTACATATTATTTCACCATCAATATAATGATATTTTCGCTTGTGCGTACGTACGTATTACCGTCTCCACGAATGCGATGAGATTCATTCCCCATCGTATTCATTCAAGAATAATTTTCATTTTATGATTAAAAATAACGATTTTGAACATAATATAATTATGTATATGAATAAAATACATCCCATCCATAATAATAATGGATAATGTAACCAAGAATATAAAGGAAAACAAATCAGTTAACACCCGAAACGATGATACTACTAAAATATTATTAACAAACCAATATTAGAGGATCATATATGATATCATATTTATGTATATAGTTCTTTTAAAATTTAATAACATTTTTTTAACTATTATATAGGAGGTTAACATACCATCTACTAAATAAATTACAATTTAAGGGTTAATTTGAGAATCTTTTTACTATCTGAGGTTGTTTTTACGTAAGTATCTACTGGGACCTCTTTATCATCTATATCCATGTTTCTTAAAAAAGTATTTCAAAACATTTTTACTATTTAATAGAATATGGGTTAAATTCATTTTTACAGTTGTTTTAATTTTTATAAAATGGTTTGAAAGGAATATATTAGTCGTTTTCCAAACAAGGACTTTATGACCTTTTCGACAAAATTAAGGTTAGAATGTCTTTTTTTAACTTATATGGAAGTTGTGACTATTTTACGATGTTATATCATCATCGAAGATTCCTATACAAGATTATAATAATATTTTTAAAATAAATGTTTTCTTTTATAGTTATGTGACTTATAAATGATTTCAAAATAGAAAGAGGTATTTATTTCAAATAGTTCTCATTTTATCCATGTCAACATCCTTTGATGGATTTTAAACTTGTATTAAGTTGATTTATTATGATACAAATATTCCATATTATATTGAAGTTTTTTGATATGTTTTACTATGGATGTGTTGTTTTTACATCATTCGTGGTTTATGAATAAAGTATTGACATTTCGTATGCTAGTTTTAATACGAATGTCTATGTTATGTTTAAACCTTTTCATATGAGGAATGCATTGGATTTAATAAGTGAATGGTGAAGCCCGCTATTGCTCCTAGATGAATCCGTAGGTCTCATGGGACAAAATAGTGTCTTAGTACAAGGCATTGAAAAAATATTATTTGTAGTCTTTGCACAAGGCCTTGACTGTGTTGTTATAAAGTCTGGCATTATCCATTTCATCATTATGAAAGTGGCTGTTGATATTTCATGTAATTATTCAACTAGTAAAATATCCATGTGAATGAGTAAATGGAATTATTTGATTTTATATTTTACATATTATACTGATGTTTAACCTTAAAGGGATTTTGTTGTAGTCTTATACAGTGCCTTAAATATTTATGCTTATTTATGAAAGTTTCCGCTATATTGTTATCCTTACGAAGCATCTAAGATCACCCCTTTCTATGTTTTATTTTTTACCAGGATGTGAAGAAATAATTTATGGTTGACATGTAGGGATATTCTAAGGATATATGTGTGTTCAAAAGGAGACAAAATTTTGTTGATGTTTTTATTCCCTGATGCATCGTAAAACTTATAAATGTATCTAGTACTTCCAAGGATACTAAAATGATCGGTATTTCGAGACATGATTCCTTGTATCATTACAATGTTATGTAATAATGCACTGACTATGGGTAACTTGGGTTGGGGAGTTACAGTTGGTTTCAGAGAAAGTTTAGTACAAATCTTGGAAACTAGATTTAGAATAACTCTGATTAGAGAACACTACCCTAAGATAGACTTTGAGTATTAGTGTAGAAGAACATCCTAGAATTTTGGTACTATAGATATTTTATGAGTTTTCTAATAAATACATCCCTATATTGATATGATCAGGTAGATGTGGCTCTGGAACAGTTATACTTAAAGGTAAAACCCAAAAACATCGCTTTAAGCAAGACTCGAATGGGAATTGGTGCACGACAATAGGCCTTGTTGCACTCTTGGTTACGACACTCTTGGGGGATATTCTTAGGATAATTCTCATTTTATTTACAAACCATTATGAAGGGTTTATGAGTATATAATTCCTAAAAGAAAACATTTTTATGATTATGGATTATATCCATAAATTTTTCAATTTATGTTAACTATTTTACAAGTTTGGAATTATTTGTTGTGATTCATAAACTAATCTAGTGTATTCCATTGCTTAGAAATGGCTCATAGTGGAAATAATGGAAACTGTATCAACCCACGTAATCTATGTAGGTATTTCCCTCTTACTCAAGATAATTATAGTGGAGCTAGTGATGCAACTGGTGTTGATCAGCTTATCACCATGCTGGGACAACTCACTCAAGATATGAATAATAACCTTACATGTATGGAGCACCCTAATCCACAAAATAGAGGATCATTGTTAGAAAAATTCATGAGAAAACAACCACCAACATTCAATGGGAGTAAAATTCCAATATTAGCTGAGAAATGGATAAATTCCTTAGAGAAAATATTTCATGCTTTGGGAAGAAGCAAAAGGGAAATATTTTCCATAGAAGTTTATCATATCACGGGATATGCAGATCAATTGTGGTTATTAATCCAAAACTAAAAGGAATATTAAGAAGTATCAAACATGAAATGGAGTGAGTTTAAAGATATTTTCTTAGAAAAATTCGTTCCTCGTGACCATCGAGCAGATATGGAAAGACAATTTCTGAGTCTGAGGAAAAAGTAGATTGAGAATATAGTAAAGTATGAGGCTAAATTTACAAGGTTAGAAAGTCATGTAGTAGGTTATATACATAACTCAAGGAGTAGGATTGATTGATTCTTTGAGGGATTAAAACCATTTCTTTGTTGATCATTAGTCTCATAATCCTTTTCATCATATGAAGATATTGTCTCATGTGATATCAATACAGAAAAGGAATTCTCTAAGTCTTGCGACTTTAAAGAAAAGAAAGAGAATAAAAGATCTTCTGAACACTCTAAAAATGGAAATAAGAGGAAGATAGAAAATTTTGAATATCCATCCTGTGGTAAATGTGGGAAGAAACACCCTGTTACTTTCCTGAATGGAATGGGAGTTTGTTAAAAGTTTGGTGAAAATCCCACCTAGCTCGTTATTATAAGGGGAAGAAAGAAGCTGTCAATGCTGAATTTTACAATTATAGAGAAAATGGGAATTATGCAAATGAATGCCCTAATTTCCAAGGAAACATACCCCAAAAAATTCCAAGGGAGCAAGCCCAAGCTTATGTGATCACTATTGCTGAGGTTGAAGCTCCAAAAGACGTGGTGGAAGGTAATTTAATGGTTTCCTCAAGTTTTTCCAATGATTTATTTGATTCTGGATCATAAAATTGTTTCATATCTCCCCAGTTTGCTATGAAAATTAGATATTTACAATTTTACTTAATAAGGGAGTTGTTAGTAAAAACACCTAAGGGAAGTATCATTACAATAGAGTTTTGTGAATCCGTTCCCATTAGGTAATATAAATGTTCTTTATCTGTTGATCTCATTGTCATAACCATGATTGAATTTGATATAATCCTCGTAATGTATTAGCTTTCGGACCATGATGTGAAAAAAAATTAAGAAGAAGGAGGTTAAATTTTTTGATGATGATTATAAGTACCTTATCTTTAGAGATGAAACGTCACCACATGATTATTATCTAGATCCACCACCAATAGCTCTACTAAATTCAGTTATTTTGGAAGAATATAATTAAATAAATATGGGTGAGGGAAATAATGTTTTAATAGAGTACATGCATATTTTTAAAGAATATGTAGATGTGTTTCCATATGATTTACCTGGACATCCTTCATAATGAGAAATTGAGTTTTCCATTAATTTAATTACCGGTTCAGGGCTCATATCAAAGACCCCTTATAGAATGTCCACTATGGAATTAGAGGAACTAAAGAAACAAATATAATAATTTAGTAATAAGGAATTTATTCACCCAAGTTTTTCTCTATGGGGATCCCAAATTCTTTTTGTTAAGAAGAATGATGGATCTATGAGGTTTTCCATTGAACACAAGGAGATAAATTATATAACAATAAAGAAAAAATATACCCTACCTCACATTGATAATTTATTCGACCAACTTCATGGAGCTCAATATTTTTTAAATATTGAACTTCGATCTGGATATCATCAGTTGTGTGTGAAGAAGGAATACATTCCTAAAATAGTATTTCGAACTAGGTATGTGCATTACAAGTTTACAATAATGCCTTTTGGATTGACTAATGCACCCTCTGTCTTCATGGATCTAATGAATATAGTTTTCAAGGAATATCTTGATGACTTTGTAGTGGTATTTATTGATGATATTTTGGTATAAAAAAATCTATGATGACCATGAAAATTACTTGTGTATTATCCTAAGGACTCTTAGAAGAAATGAATTATATGGGAAGTTTAGAAAGTGTGAATTCTGGCTTCAAGAGATTTATTTTCTTGACCATATTGTCTCTAAAGATGGAAGCTCTATTGATCCTTCAAAGACCAAGGTAATCCATGAATTTCCAGCACCAACGAGTATAATTAAGGTACGCCATTTTATTGGTTTAGCAGGTTATTATTGGAATTTTTTCCAGAATTTTGCTCGATTGGCTAACCCATTAACCAAGATCACATGTAAAGGGGATAAATTTGTTTGGAAAAAATATTGGGAAGAATTTTTTGAAGAAATTAGGAGAATATTAGTTAATACTTATATATTGAATCTACCATCAGGGAATGATGAGTTTGTTATTTATAGTGATGCTTAAAAGAAAAGACATGGTTGTGTCCTTATCAAGAATGATAGATTTATTACCTATGCATCACGGTAGCTAAAGATTCATGAACAAAACTATCCCACTCATGATCATGAGTTAGAAGCTTTTATATTTGCTCTAAGAATATAGAGACACTATCTCTATGGTAAAAATGTGAGATTTATACTGATAAAAATAGTTTGAAGTATATTTTCTCACAAAAAGAACTCAACATGAGGCAAAGGCTATGGCTTGAAATATTCAAGTATTATGATTTTACTAAACACTACCACCTAGAGAAGGAAAATAAGGTGACAGATGCTTTGAGCAGAAAGGATGATAGAGTTTTGAACAAGATGAGAGTTGAAAAGGATCATATATAAATATATATAGTAAATATGGATATAGTAATAACCATGGAAGGTGAAACATCAATTATTTTTCAAATGGTTTCCAAACCATCTTTACTAGAAAGGATTAAAATTTCTCAGACCGATGATGAGGAATTTCAAAAGAAAATTAAAGCTACGAACAATGGGAGATTGATCGAATTCATATATGAAGATTGAATTTTTATATTTGGGAAGAGAATTTGTGTTCCTGATTTACCTGATCTAAAAAGGGGATTTCTGGATGATTCCCATAGATCCAATTTCTCTATACACCCTGGTAGCACTAAGATTTATAAAGATTTGAAAGAACATTTTTGGTGGGACGACATGAAGAGGGAGACTCCTGATTTTGTGTCAAGATGTATGGTTATTCAACAAGTTAATGCTGGAAGGTCATAGCCTAGACAAGTCATGCAACCCCTTCCCATACCTGAGTAAAAATGGGATAATATTACGATGGAGTTTTTCATGGGGCTACCAAAAACTCCTAGAAGGAATGATGCAATATGGGACATTGTTGATCATCTTACCATGTCAGCACATTTTCATGATATAAGAGAAGATTTACCACCTAAACGTATGGAAAGACTATATATTAATGAACTTGTAAGACTTCATGGAGTACCCCTATCGATTTTTTCTGATCGTGATCCCTATTTTACATCAAGATTTTGGAAGTCTTCAAAAGGAAATGGATATTAAACTTTGTTTGAGCACTGCCTACCACCATCAAACTGATGGACAATAAGAACGGGATATTCAAACCTTAGAAGTCATGTTGAGATCTTTATCACTTCACTTTCAAGGTATGTGGGATTAGTATTTAACTATGTCAGAATTTTTCTATAAGATTAGCTTCCATTAAATTATTCAGATGGCACTATATGAAGCATTATATGGAAACAGATGTTGCACACCAACTTATCGAGATGATGTTGGTGAAAGAAAACTCATAGGCCCAGAACTTGTTGAGGAAAAAATGGAAAAGTTTAATATTATTTAAACCCACATCAAAGCATCCCAAAGTAGGCAAAAGAGTTATGCCAATAATTGAAGGAAGGATTTAGAATTTCAAGTAAGAAATAATGTTTTATTGAAGGTATCTCTATGGAAGGGTGTTATATGATTTGGAAAGAAGGGTAAATTGAGTCCCATGTACATTGGACCCTTCGAAATTCTAGAACAAATTAGAGCTGTAGCTTATCACTTTGAAATGTCTCCAAGTATCTTCAAAGTTCAGGATGTGTTCCATGTATCACTATTGAGAAAATACATGCCTGACCCAGTCCATGTACTCACCTATGAGGAAATTGAATTGTAACCTAATCTATCTTATTATGAAGAGCCTGTCAAAATTCTTGATTCTAGAGAACAACTGCTGAGAAACCAAACAACTTGTCTGGTTAAAGTTCTATGGAGAAACCATAAGATGGAAGATGCAACATGGGAACCTGAGAACTTATGATGAAGAACCACCCAAATATTTTTATGCAGTAATGTTCTAAAAAGTTTGAGGATGAAATTATTTTAAGGTGGGGAGAATGTAACACCCCAAGCTCCCATGATAAGTTTTCCTTTGAATAATGCAGTAGCTTGCGTTGTATGCAACTTAGATTTTTAAGACACCACGACCAATCAAACTTTCCGTTCTGAATAGTAATACCCACTTTTTAAAATTTTATAAATTTTATTCTTAAAAATGGACTTCATTTTTGGATTCAGAATATCAAAATTATTTTAGGGTGAATTTTTGGTATTTTTCTGTAAACTCTCAAATTTTTATGAATAGTGAAAAACAATGTGTTATTGTTTAAAAATGAATTTTTATTTAAGTAATTAGTTATTTTATTTTAATTTATTTTAGGTCAAAATATATACATAATACCTATAAATGTTCAATATAATTCATTTGAGTCATTTTATAATAAATCTGTAAATATATAAAATTTTATTGGACTTTTTACCGACTTTTACCCACCTTCTAGAAGCATTTAAAAATTTGCATAAAACAGAATTTTACCTTTTCTGTGAGTTTAATTTCTAAAATCCAAGAGATATAGTTGAAATCAGTAAGTAAAATGTGGTTCAATAAAATGAAAATAATTTTTGGCGAATAGTAACTTTTGGCTTTTATTTACCACGGTTAAAAGTAAATAGAGTAATTAAGGGTAAAAATGATATTATAATTACCCTAACACATGTACTACTTCTATTGGATAAGTTTAATTCGACCGAAAACAACCTTAGTAACAAAATATGATTCTTTTGGTCCACATAGATTAGATTAGAACATTTATTATAATATTATTTAAAGAAGATATAAAAGTGTTATATTTAATGTTTAATAACTAAACCATTTTTAATATAGTGTTATACATAAGATAAATTCGATTATAAATATTAATTATAAAGATAAAAAGATTTCCTACATAATGGTATTTTATTTATAATTTTTAGAGATTAAAAATTTTAATTTATTTATTACACAATGATGATGCAATAATTATATTATTAATGAAATATTAAAATAATTGATATTATCAATATTTAATAAATGTAATTTGAGAATTTTGAGGAATAACACTAATTTTCTAGGTTAATATGACATTTTAGGGTTGATTAAACAAATTTTTTTGTAGTAATCATGATGTTATGATTTTTACAAAAAACCAAATACTAAATAGTGTCAGCATTGACAAAAATGAGTTTTTAAAACAAATACTTTATTATTAATTGATATAATATTATTAAAAATATAATGTTAGGCCAAAGAGCATACATAAAGTTATATATATTAATAATTAACCACTGGGGGTTCTCTTGTCTTGTTATAGTAAGTTTATTAACCATATAATATAAAAATACAAAGAGACATGGTAAATGTCAAATTATTTCACTAAGAGTTAAATCTAAAAGATAAGGTTAATATGGTTACATAAACCTGTATAAAACCTTTTAGTTTATAGTTTTTCAACCCATACCCACCTTATACTATAAATAAATCATTTTGGCGCCATTAAAAACTAAAAATGATTTTATTATAAAATAATATTTGAAGCTTTTCTTAAAGTGATCCTCACCTGTCTTATAATAGGGTACTTCCCTTTCTCTTAAATTCACACCTCCAAAGCCATTTTTCTTATCCAAACCCTACCCAAACATCCTCTCAACTATACCCCCTTCTACATAGATGCCTTAATTTGATCATAAATTCAACCTAAGGATCCCTTTTGATAAAATCAAAACAAGGAACCCAAAGAAGAGGTAAATATTCCATCACCTCTTTCAAGTTATTTTCTTCATTCACTTCCCCTTTCTTTGTAGTTTCCATTATAAATTAATAAATATACTATATTCTATATATTGTGATGTTATTATAAAAATTTTACAACCATATTCATTATTCTATCCATCATATTAATGACAAAGTCATCATACGCGCGTAGGTACGGCTTACCGTCTCCACGTCATGGTGTAGTTTGTCATTCAAACACTTAGTTATTTGGATGGGTATGTAAATAATAAATATAACATATTAATAATTATTTATATATTATATACCATCCAATTACATACAATTTCACCATCAATATAATGATATTGTCGCTCGTGTGTACATACGGATTACCGTCTCTACGAACATGATGAGATTCATTCCCCATCATAATAATTCAAGAATAATTTTCATTTTATGATTAAAAATAATTTTTATGAACATAATATAATTATTTATTTGAATCAAATACATCCTATCTATAATAAACATGGCTTACCTAACCAAGAATATAAATGATAACAAATCAGTTAACACTCGAAACAATGATACTACTAAAATATTATTAACCAAGAAATATTAGAGGATCATATATGTTTCCATATTTATTTATATAGTTGTTGTATAATTTAATAACAATGTTTTAACTATTATACAGGAGGATAACATACCATCGTCTAAGGAAAGGTACAAGGTAAGGGTTAATTTCATGATCTCTTTATTATCCGAGGCTGTTTTTACGCAAGTATCTATTAGGACATCTTTATCATCCCCATCCATGTTTCTTAAAAAAGTTTTTCAAAACATTTGTACTCTTTACTAGACTATGGGTTAAATTAATTTATATCCTTGTTTTAATTTTTATAAAATGGTTTTAAAGGAATCATTCCGTCGTTTTCCCAACAAGGTACTTTATGACCTTTTCGAAAAAATTAAGGTAAGAATGCCTTTTTTTAACTTATAGGATGGGTGTGGATATTTTCCACCATTATATAATCATAGAAGCTTCCCATAAAATATTATAAAAATATTTTCAAAATAAATTTTTTCATTTATAATTATGTGAATTTTAAATGATTTTAAAATAGAAAGAGTTATTTATTTCAAATAGTTTTTATTTCATATATGTCAATATCCTTTGATGGATTTTAAACTTGTTTGAAGTTAATTTATTATGATACAAATCTTCCATATTGTATTGAAGGTTTTGTGATATGTCTTACTATGGATGTGTTATTTTTACACCATTCATGGTTTATGGATAAAGTATTGAGATTTCATATGCTAGTTTTAATACGAATATTTATGTTATGTTTAAAACTTTTCATATGAGGGATGAATTGGACATAGTAGGTGATGGGTGGAGCCCGCTATAGCTCATTGATGCATCGGTAGGCCTCATGAGACAAATTAGTGTCTTGGCACAAATCCTTTACAGAATCTTATATGTAGTCTTTTCACAAGGCCTTAACTATGTGGTTATGAAGTCTGGCATTATGCATTCCATAATTATGAAAGTGGATATTGATATTTCATGTGATTATTTGAAAAGTAGAATATCCATGTGAATAAGTAAATGGAATTAATTTATTTTATCTTTTCCATGTTATGGTGAAGTTTAATTTTAAAAGGATTTTGTTTTATTCTTATACATTACCTTAAATGTTTATACTTATTTATAAAAGTTTCTGCTATATTGTTATCTTTAGTGGGAATCTGAGCTCACCCCTTTCTATGTTTTATTTTTTCCCAGGATGTGAAGAATTACTTTATGGTTGACCTATAGGGATAGGCTAAGTATATAAGTGTGTTCAAAAGGAGACAAAATGTCGTTGACGTTTTTATTTCATGATGTAATGTAAAACTTATGAATATATCTAGTACTTACAAGGATATTAAACTAATCGGTATTTCAGGAAATGAATCCTTGTATCATTACAATGTTATGTAACAACACACCGACTCTGGGTAACTGGGGTCGGGGTGGTACATTTGAGATTAACTAGATCCAAAAATTGAACATCTTCAATGATTAGAAGAAATTTAAAATAGACTCGCCTGATTTCAGAATTCTTTCTAAAACGTCACTAATATATTTAATTAGATAACATACTTTACACCACCATTAAATTAAAATTCCTTTCCTGAAGTTGAGTCGATTGGAATGCTGATGATGAAGACTATTTGAAGGTGCCGCCTCCGACGCCACTGCGAAGAAGCTGAGATCTATCCAGAAACTCAAAAGTTGTTGGCGCTGCAAGACTATGAACAAGGAGTCCCCGTCAGGAGCACTCGAGGAGGAGAACTACATGCCAAGAAGGATGAAGCATGCCGAAACCCTACGCAGCAGCATTTCTAACCCTTATCTTTTAAGTTTAACCCCTAGGGAAATCCATTTTTACCTTAACCGTAGAAATTAAATTTTTTCACTATTAATTAAGGTAAAAATTTAAGATTAAATTATTATATAGCATAAGTTATTATGATAACAAATATGTAATATAGATTAATCAATTTCATTCATATATTTGGAAAAATCATATTTAAAATAAAACCATAAGCGCAATAAAAAAGGGTTTTTAGGAAATTAAATTTTCAAGAAAAAATGATTTTATATTAACTACAAGGATAATAAAAATCAATGTATGAATATCAATTAATATTTATTGATATATAATATATAAATTTCATTTTAAAATTTTATCATTAATAAATATTTTAATTAATTAAAATGGAGAAACAATATTCATTTTAAAACGGTTTTTAGAAAAATCATGTTTTTAAACCCAAAACAAAGTTATATTAAAATCCAATATAAATTTGATTATAAATTAATTATGTTGATGAAATATAAATAAATTATTATTATTTTAATTTTATTTATATTAACAACATAATGGGCCTTTTAAATTACTGAAATTATAGGAAAGAAATGTTTTTTTACAAAAAACGGCATTATCACTATTCGCTGAAAAATTAATATTTTACAAAAAAATAACAAAATTTAACCCTATGTTAATTTTGATATGATGATTTTAAAAAAAATAATTTTTTTACATTAAAATTATAAACATTATAAATTATTATTTTTATATTATAACCTTATATAAAATAGTTCGGTTAAAAGTATTTTCTTTTTTATTTAAAAATAACATTAAATTTTAATAATGAATAAAAACATGGAAGTGAGTTATTATATCATTGACAAGTTTTTTGTGTTCTTACCCATTTTAAAAAATCATCCTCAAAATTTTATCAACTTATTACAAATATAGGTATATCTTTCCTTCCTAGAATTTTCAGATTCTCATGTTGCCTCTTCAGCTATATGGTTTTTCTATAAAACCATAACCAAGTGAATCACGTTATTTTGAAACAATAGATCTTTATGGTAAAGAATATTATCTATAAATTACTCATAATAAATATTATATTCCAATATAACTAATTTAGGGCACAAAATATGAGATAAATCTTGAACATATACATTTAATATTGAAACATGAAATATATTGTGTACCTAAGACAAACCAGAATGGTAAGGCCATGTAGTTGGAAACTAATTTAACTTTCTCCGAGATTTCATATGGTACAATTAACAATATACATATATTATCCTTATTAAAAAAATAAGTACACATTCCCATTAAGAAACATTGACAAATACACGATGACATATAACGAAAGAAATATTTTTCTCCAGTTATATGCATAAATTTTCTTCCTAATCTGAGTCATCCCCCTTTTTTGTTGATTAAATTACACCTTATAATCAATTTTATATACCAATTCTTATCCAATAATCATCCTTATCCTAATTCATCGAAAAAAATATTATTTTTTAAACCAAATTCTATATAATGCTTCGAATGCTGTCATATGTATACTGGATTGAAAACTATTATCGTAAGAAAAATCACCCAAAAAAATATGTTTATCCCAAATTCCCTAATAATAAATTTAACAATAATAAATAATATTCTCCATGTTCTAAATAATCCACTCATATATTCCATTATATTGAGTAATGAATGTTGTATATAAATTAAATTCTGAACCCAATGACTTTTTATGTCCTTTCTTGGAATTAGAATTAATTATGTGATCACATTTAGAGATAATAGAGAGTAAAAATACTTGTAACCAGAATATATACTATAGATAAAGTAAATAAAGTTTATATAATTAAATTCTATCTTGAATGGTAAGGAAAATTATAGTTTTATCTAATCAATCAATAATTACCCAAATCGTTTTGTTATGTCAGGATGTATTGTGTATTCCCACCATAAAACCCATTGATATATTTTTCCCATTTCCACTCCCCCATTGGAAAAGCTTGAAGCATTACCTTTAGTAATTTTCATTATTATTTAACCAAATAATAATTAAAAAACTTCATGGAAAATTAATTAATATATCATTTTACTCTATCCCACCAATAATACTTATATAAGTCTTCGTACATATTAGTGCTTCCATGATTAATGGAAAATAGAGAACTCTAAGATTCGAAAAAAACAATTTCTTAAAATAGGAATCACAATCCACCCATAATATTTTTCAAAATCATAAAAAACATTATTCATAAATATCAAAATCAGTAAAAACATGTCATTGTTAATAGATTCTACCTTTTTCTACAAATATTAATCTTCTTTTTGATCTTGATTATTTATTTCTGACAATATTTATTACACTTAAACCTAAAAACAATATGGGATAACCCTATATCCATAAATTCTATGATAATATTTATAAAATCATTAAATAAAGGGTCAGTTTACAAATGTAATATGGTTAATGTATCATTATTTTTTCTTCTCAAAGTCTTTGGAACTTTGTTTTTTTCAAGATGGTAATGAATAGTGAAATCATTATCCTCGATGAGTTCTATCCACAATCTTTGTCTCATGTTCAATTATTTTTTAGTGAACGTACAGTTCAAAAAAATATTGGAATATATTTAAAAATTTCTTCCATATAAATGATACCTAAATTTTTTTAAAGAAAAAACTATAGCAGCTTATTCAAAATCAGGTGTAGTGTAATTTAACTCATGAGGTTTATACTAATGTGAATCATAAAAACATACCTAATCCTTATTTATCAAGATAAAAATAATTAGTTTTAATGAATAATCACATTAGATGATGAATTATCCATTTTTAGAAGTCATAGACAATACTAAAGCAATCACCAATCTTATTTTTAGTTCTTGAAAAATAATTATCACATGATTTGGTTGGGATTAATTTAACTCCTTTTTTGAGTTAACATATTCAATGATTTATATAACCAAATAATGTTTTCAAAAAAATTTCAATAGTAACCTACTAATCCAATAAAACTACAAATATCTGTGATATGTGACTTTTCATGATTCTTCAAAAACATCTGTTTTAGAATGGTCAATAGTTATGTCATATTCATCAATGATGTGTCTAAGGAAATAAGGTTTTTGTATATAAAGTTCACACATTCTAAATTTCCAAAATAGTTTCTTTTGTTTTATGGTTTGAAAAAAACCCATTTGTGTCTTTTATTTTCTTATTGACTTTTAGAATATACTAAAATTACATCAATAAATAAAACTAGAAACTTATCCTTGAATCCATGGAAAACGTTAATCATAAGGTCCATAAATACAATAGGTTTATTAGAAAACCCAAATAACTTTAATAAAACTCATAATGTCAGTGTCTAGTCAAAAATGAAGTTTTATAATTTCATCATCTTTCAACTTCTTCTAATGGTATCCATACTTATGTCCAGTGTTTGAAAAATATTAATCTCCCTAGAGTTGATCAAACAAATCATCAATAGAATGAAAATGATACTTATTCTTAACAGTGATGTTATTCAAGTATCTATAATCAATGAAAAGTCTCATAGAAACATATTTTTGTTTAACTAAAACAATAAGATCACCCCATGGGTAATCTCTAGGGTGAATGCTAACTTTATCTAAAAAATCATCCAATATATTTTTCAATTCAAAAATATCCCCCTGATTTATTTGACATATTATTTTAGAAATAGTCTTAGCATATGGAACTAAGTCTACAATAAACTCCTCCTCCTCATCAGCAATGAAAAAAAGAAAAATCATTAAAATAGTACATCCACGTATTAACATACTACAAGAACATCAATACTTTGAACAATTTTATTATTTTATATAATTTTCTCATGGTAACATTCACTTTAAACTTTAATCAAATTATTAGATTCTTGGTATGTTATTAAAATCATAAAATCAATCAATATAACTTTATTAGCTCTGTGATATATTTTAGCATGATAAAATAAAAATCTAATCCATAACATGAATGATATAAAAGTCTATTATGATAATTTTGAAATGTTTTATAGAAATGACCATCCCACTGAGAACAAAAGAAATATTTCTATAAATCTTTGTTTTTCTAATATTTCCACCAGAAGTTTCCACCAAAAGTATTATCTTATTTTAATTTTATAATATACCCATTTTACATGAAAATTTATCAAAAATGAATGAATTTGATGATCTATAATCAAATAGTATATTTTCATAATTCTAATAAACTAGAAACATACCTTTCACCACTTAATTTGATGGACCAACCTCAATCGTTATATTATAATAATAATTTTCCACTCCCATTTTCTCTAGATCTTGCATATTCTCACTCTCAATAACTAACTTTGGACACATGTTGGAATAATTCCCCAACTCATTCCAATTAAAAAATACTATCATCATATTTTTATTGGGATTTTGGTCATTTTACTTATATTCATTACAATATGACTAAACATGCCACACCAAAAACACTTAATTGACTTTATAATATACTCTACAAGATTATTTTGACCTTGCTTCTCATAACATGAGATTATGGTCTTCTTGCCTCCGAACATGTTTGATTAATGCTTCCCCATTGCTTTCTAATTGGACCTCTTCCTCTTGTTGATTTCATTGATTACATGATCATCCATAAATTCCATTTCTTCTTTATTAGAACACCAAATTAGTTTCTTAGATATTTTTAACTCACAAGAATCCAATAACATTTTATATCTTGGATTCAATCCAAATTAAAACTGATTAATAATATTATCATAATCCCAAATTAAATTTGTGACATAAATTACTAATAGGGTGATGTTTTCTTCATATAAAACTAATGAATCTTCCTCATTTTATAGAAATTTATGATTATATTCCATCCAATGTCAAACAACATTCTAAAAATATTTACCAAGTAAAATATTATTAAAGTCATCTCATTACAAAGAATTAATATCTTCTATTTATCTGATTTCATTAATCATTGATCATCGTCGGTCAGATTCACCATAAAACTGGTTGATAAAAATACTTTCCTTTTGACGACCTGAATAGCCCATTAAAACAAATATATTTTCTATGTATTTAAACAATCCTCAATCTATTATGGGTTCTGATGATCCATTGAATGATGGGGGATGTTTTACTATTAAATTATCCAACATTGAAATGTTCCAATTTGGTAGATTCAGCTACTCCCTATTATGAATGACACCGCTATTTATAGCATATTTCAACTCATCCATCACTACAAAAAATTATTTTCTTCCAATTCAGGCCACCTATAGATGATGATTTGGAAGGATATTTTCCTCTTTATCTTCCCACAACATATTACTTATTTTTTGCATAAAATAATTTCAAATATACAATGTTTAGATGAATCAGGATGGTAATTTTGAAATTATATATCATTTCAACATAACCAAAAAGTAAAAATATTCAACGTTATTATATTATTAGTGTACTCAACACTAAAGTTGTCTAAATAGACCATTAATACCTACTATATATACCTCGACTCAAATATTACATAATAATTATTTCTAATGAAATAATTCATTCACATACAATTGAGGATCTTTTCAGGTTTTTATTTTTATAGAATTTGGCTATAAATCATACATAATAAAACCAAATAATAAAAATTAGACACTTATAACTAGTATCCATTTTTTCAAAATATTAAGCTTTTAAAATAAACCATGATTTATTTTTTGGAAAAAACTTCATGAATTTCAACTTAACTTCTTTATTTTCTATAACCGTCCATAATCAATATGAAAAAATAATTAAAAATATGTGCTGAGAATAAAATTCTCAGCAAGGGTTACAAAAATAATGAAAACAATTATGCCAATGAACACATGAAAACCCATGAAATTTTTTACACTTATATAAATTTTCATTAAGAGAAATAAATAAATAATATTAATAAAAAAACCCAAACATTTTACTCAATGAAAATCATTAAATCCCATAGAAATAATATATAAAAAATAAAGGTATCTTAGGAAAATAGTATCCATGTCACTTTTATAAATATAGTAACTATATGGTTAACTTCTTTACCCAATACATTATAGGTTTATCACAAACCCACCCTTATATGGTTTATAATGTAACCATAAATCCTTGGTTTATAACATACCCTCCATCCTTAGATTATAATGTAACTAACCGTAAACATATATAATTTTAAATAACCAAAATATAATCATAACACATAAAATATTTCAATTTTGAACATCAAACTCATAAAATATTCTCTTCATCCATTAGAAAACATTTTCTGATATTATAATATAAAATACTTTTAAAACCCCAATTTTCAATACCAAAATCCCTAAAAAAGTGAAAGATAGGTTTTCTTTAAAGAAAAAATAAAATTTTATTAAGGAAGATAAGCATCAAATAATATTTATGATGGCATAAAAATACTTGTCAATGTATATGTTAAAATAAAATATTCCTTTTGTCATTTTTAAATAAAGTCACAAGTTCCTTAAAAAGATTCCCATTTTTTAAAAATAATCGAACAAAAGGTTTAAATTACCCTAATAAAACACTCATTTTGGTAATAAAATCATTTTATAAACATATACATGGAAGAAAAATTAATTTATAAGGAAAACATTAAGTAGTTTTTTAAAAATTAGTCACTTATCACTTTTGAAACATTTGAATAAAGTCCCTATTAAGGAATAACTTTAAATAAAAATATAAATACCATAAGAAATAATAAATTCATGATATAACATTTCCATGTGGCTATATATACACATAACAAATTAAGATAGGTGGATAACATCAAAATATGTCATAATGAAAGGATATTGAGATGAAGTCCCTTAACCCGGGTTTGATTCATCACGTTCATTCTTTATCTTCCTAAATAAATAAATTATCATAATCATTTAATTTATAAATAAAAAAAATTCATGTTTATTATTTCTATTATTTCACTTAATATCATGTCATATATAGTTACATAATTAATTAAATTTATATAGGGTGGTTTGATGATATTCAACTTATATGTAAAAAATTACTATGGTAAGTTGAGTATTGGTAATATTGGTCAAAATTAAATATCTATAGAATAAAACTCTTTCCATATATATCCCTATAATAAATAAATTATACTTTTAAATCCAATCATGAAATATGGTTATGATAAATGAACTTCATTTCAATAATGGAGATGATAGGTTGAATGTACGCATGAGTGACATTTCCATTTTTCAATGATCATTATTGAAATATGGTAAACCTTATCATATATTTAAATAATGGTCATTATATCATAAACAACATATTATTTTATTGAAAATACTTATATAAATTATCAGGGGGGTGTGGTGATGAAAAGAGAGTCAGATCGTTTTGTGAAGGCGATAGTCATGAATGATGTTATCATTTCTTTAGTGAGTGAAAAGGTATGAATGAAAATGATATATTATATATATTTTCAATTATAAATATTTCATTAATTTCATAAATATTTCATAAATATCACATATATTTATTAAATTTATCCTTATTACTTTCCATGTAAAGTGTTAGTGAAAAATGAATCACATCAGTTTGTGAGGCGGTAGTCTATGGTACACACGAGCGACATTATCATATCCCCTGCAGAATTTAAAGTAAAAACTATATATGATATAATAAATCATGATGTATAAATATCAAATATAAAATTTATATTCATCATCATACCTAACCATTATAGGTTTTTATGGAAAACGTGTCACATCTATTTGTGAGGTGGTAGTCCACCGTATACACGAACAACATTACTGTTTACTATTTTAGGGGAGATGAGATGAATATATGTAATGAAAATAACATAAAAACATGAAAATATATGTAAGATACTAATTTTATTATATTATCATGGTTCAATTGTAATTTAAGTAGGGTGAGGAATAAATAAAATAAAAATTATCGAGGAAGAACGTTACCTCTTCATCGGGTATCCTTCTTAGGTTTGAAGAAAAAAGAATCATATGATAGAGTTATGATCAGAAAAATGGATCTATGTAATGGGAGGAACTATAAGAAGATATATTTTTATTTATTTACCAAGAAAAATGGATTTTAAGGTTTGAATAAGAGAAGAGGGGGTGGCCATTTATAAGTGAGGTGAGTGAAACACTTGTAATTATTTTTGAAAATAAAGAAGATGTAACCACATTTATCACCTATAAAATGGGTCCAAAATGGATAAGTATCAATACATAGAAATTTTATGGTCTGGATATTCCAATAAAATTGATTTTAGATAAGTTTTTATTCATTTTTACCCTTATCATTTTAGTTTAACCACATAAAATCAATTTATACCTTAACACCATTAATTAATTTTTAATATTTTCACTATTCATTATGGTCAGAAATAAACTTCACATAATTAGATAATATAAATTATTTTTTCCCTAATATGGAATCCATATTACTGAATTCAATTCATAGTAGTATAAAAATAAAATTTAAGACAAAACTTGTAGACGAGATGAAAAAACCATTTTCCAATAAGTCTATTTTCATGAAAAAAAAAGATTTTATATTAACTCTATGACTGATAATAATAATTATATGAATATAAATTAATATTTACTGATATATAATATATAAATTTAATTTAAAACATTAATTATTATTGGTTATTTTTTTAATTCAAATGGAGAAACATTTTTCATTTTAAAACTATTTTTAGAAAATTCATATTTTTAAACCCAAAAAAACATACACTAAAATCCAATATAAATTTAGATCAAAATAAATTAAGTGAATTAAATATAACTAAATAATTATTATTTTTGTGAAATTATATTAAAAACGTAATTTTTCATTTAAATCAATTAAATTATTAAAAATAAATGAATTTTTAACATAAATATGTATTTTTCGATAATCGTCGAAAAAGAAAATTTTTCAGAAAAAATAAAAATAAAAATATAATTTAATTTCTATATTTTTATTACCAAAATTATATTCATTTTTTTAAATACAAATTCCTAATATTTATAAATTATTATTTTTAAATAAAAACCTTGAAATAAAAGAGTTTACTTAAAATTATTTTCTTTTTATTTAAAAATTAATTAATATTTTTATGATGAATATAAACACAAAACTATGTTTATTATATAATTAAATGGGTTTTTATAAAATAAATATAATATAATATAATCATATAATAGAGTAAACCCATCTTTTAAACCCATAGTCAAAGAATAATATTTATAACTCAAGAAAAGAAGTTGATTCAAAACAACACCTTACAGATTGGGTAATAATTAAATCAAAATGATTGGATGGATGGTTTCATTAATGTAATTTTAAATCCTTAAAAACCTCACTAAAAAGAAATGTGTATCTATTTTGAATTAAATACGCCATATAAAATAACAACAGGTGTAAAATATTAAATCATTTCACAATGAGGTGAATTAATTTGAGAATCCATAAAAATAAAATATTTTCCTATAAAGAATAATTTTAACGGATTTTATATGATATAAAATTAAATATATTGAATAAAATTGGTGATATATCATAATTAATTCATATGGTAGAATATACCCATCATATCATAACAAATTTCAAGAAGAATCATAGTAACTCTTTAAAAGGATACTGAGTAAAGAAACACCATTACCTTTTATTCAAATTTAGTCAAACATGATATAAATACCTATTGTATAAACATAAATATTTTAATAAATTATTTCTTTAACTTAATAATATATACTACTTTTTATGTACTTTATTTTAATAACTTATTATAAAAATATTTTTCATTTATAGTTTATTTTTACCGTCTAGTTATAGGAATCATAAATGTTTCGCACACACGTTGTATTTTTGATATCCATTATACATAATTTAAAAAAATCATTCATAGATTAAAAAAGTTAATATAATAGTTGTTTAATAAGGATTTATAGAGTTATAATTTAATTTCACAAGTTTATTCTTTATGATTTGCAAAGAAGAAATTTGAGACAAGCTTGTTTTATTATTTTTAGTAAAGGGTCATATGGTAATAATTTGAAATATATTTATATAAACATTAAATATCTTAAAAAAATATTTCATCATTTATTTACAATAATAAAATAATTTATGTTTCCATAGTTTCTCATGATTTAAATTTATTTCATTGTTCATGTAGGTGGTTAAACATACCCAAACAGGAACATATTATAATTGATTGGTGAGTATGGTTAATAATATGACTATTTTGGAATAATATAATTATTTCCTATGAATAATGATATTATTTATATGTCTTTAAGTAGGTAAGTTATCTTTTAAGAAAATTATATAAATAAATAAATATTGGAGATAAGGAAAATGAAATGTTTCATTTCATGGAAGCGATAGTTCTTACATACATATGGATGATATTTTCATTTTATATAGAATGGGAAAATGGAATAATTTTATAACATATCTAGAATAATAAAACAATTTATATATTATATTTCTTCATTAAATACCCTTTTGAATAATAAATTTAATATGGTTATGAAAAAATAATAAACATTTCTTCTTAGAGGTAGTATTTTTCACATATGCATGAATGATGTTCTCATTTTTATAAGGGGGTGGTAGATAATTGTAATATAATTACCGTTATAAAATTTTATTATATTAAAAATACAGATTTATTTATATTATAAGGGGTAAAATAATTTTATATGAGAAACATAGAGATGAAAATGTGTTAAAAAGTGATTAGTACTCATGCTGAGAGTTGGAACCTTCTCTTGGAGTACCTCATTGAAATAGAGGATTTTTGGATTTCATATGGATCAAGGTGTTTCCTAATATGGGATAGGTATCTTGAATAATTAATTCATTCAGTTTTTTTAAAGTAATTATAATTTTTTAGTTCCCTTGGAGGGTTTTTGTAAAGTCCAATTTATAATTGTTGGCAATGACATTTTTGTAAATCTCACATATAAATTTTAATGGATCACATATTTCACATTGAAATTAGAAAATAAGTGTAAAATAGTTGATACAAGTTAAGTTTTAGTTTATGAATATCTTAAAAACTCAATTATATTTATGTTTTAATCATGTTTATATTCTTTTACCTTTATATTTACACTTTTATAATTTTTTGTATTTATAGCGGTAAATAATTTTTCACGGATAATTTATTTTTTATGCCTAATAATAAAAATGATATAATTACGTTACTTGTTCCTAAATATTCCAAATATGAAATACATTATTTAAATTAGATTTTATATTTGTTATAAAAAATATATTAATAATATCACACGTAATGTGAAACAATAATTTGTACAAAAAATGTATTGATAAGAATAAATATTCTGTTTGAGATAAAATTATGAAGGTTTCTTACTTCAATGAAATGATTTGGTTAATTTTTTAAAAAATAATTTTAATTTTTCTTTTAATGTAAGCTAAAACTAATTTCACCATGATAATATTTAATAAAAGAAAACTTCAAAAACACTGTTCATTAAAATAGAATATTACTTTAGTTTTAAAATATAAAATGTGAGTTTTATAAATCCCGGTTTTTATATTTAAATAAATAATATTATTACATAAATACATAATTAATCAAATAAAAAATTTATAGGCCTGTTTATCTTTCTTATAAAATGAAAAAAATTAAAAGCTATAGTTTTTGTAATAATTATATTTTTAATTATTCACCTAAATATAAAAAAATCAAAAAATCATATATAAATAATATTATTATAATGAATCCAATAATTAAGGTCATTTTTTATAATTAATATTATTATATTTAGGAATTTTTATTTTTAATAGCATTAAAAAAATAAAGAAAACTATTTTTATATAAAAATTAATTTTCAAATATTAATTATTCTTACACTTATTTATTATAAATTTTTAATTTAAAATAGTGTTAGTAAGAGAAATTTATCAACAATATATTTTGAAAATAATATATATTGTTTTAAAAAATAAATAACATAAAAAACATTTTAAAAAATACATTAAAATGAACTTATTAATTACTAGTTGAATTTCTATAGTACATTATTATTAAAAATGGACTTTTTTTTATTATAATTACGAATGTGAAATGTATAAAGTACTATGATATATAAATAAATATTTCACATTAATTATTACAATTTTATATAATCATAATTTATACATACATAACCTCTCAATATCTCTACATAAGACCTAAGGATAAGATTAGCTCTGGTGGTGGTCATGGATTGTAGTTCAACTAGCAAGGACCTCATATCAAATTTCATAACCTTGAACTTCTCCTGTAAACAATTTCACTCATAAAAAATTGGTTCAATTTTGGTTTCATATTAGTCTAGTGGAAACCCTAGAGAAACTACCACCTTTACATGTTTAGAAAAATTATCCTAACAAGGGACAAATATTTTATATGATTCCATTTAATATCTTTTTCTACTTCCGTTTCATAAAGTGGTGGTTGTTAAATTTACCTATCAATTTAATGGATATATTATTAATAAATGTTTTATTAATTTTATATTAAAGTATCATAGTTTTTTAGTATAATGATTTATGAGAATAAATATATTAATCATTGTTTTTATTTTAAATATTATTTAATACTAAAATTTTAGGGTGTTACAAGAAGTCCCTTTGGATTTTATAGGCAAACAACCAATAAAGAAAAAAATGATGATGGTTCCAAAATTTAAGGAATAATAAACCTCAAATATGAAGTTATGGATAATAGTGAGGAAATTTAATTTTTGAGTTCCAATATGAAAAAAGATAATGCAGTTATACATGAATCAAAACTCTATATGGAGTATAAATACGAGGAGAAGTCTCATTTGTAAACTAATACTATGTGGATAAAATATAGAAATTATATAATTCCATGAATTTAAATTCAAATAAATTTCAGAAGTTAATAGGATACTCAGCTGATTCATGGACAAACAAAATTTCTTAATGATCAGGTCACAAGAATCAAAGAACTCGAATGCGAAGTCATGACATTGTGGTAGGATATTAATGATCAAGAAAGACTCTTAACCCCCCGACATGACATTGGGAAGTTCAATTAGGGAATGCACTAATATAGATAGTGTAGTACATGAGGTATCAATTAGAAAAGTGTTTACCTATCCAAAGGTTTTATTTTGAATATATAATGGAAAAATATTTTTGGTGATTTATTATAAGAATAAATCAATGGTGGTTGACGAGAAAATATAAGTGACCACTCCATAAATGAAGAGTTTTTTAGTGACATGAAAAAAAATAAAAAACAACAGGTGGTGAAATTATATCACACAATAATATACCACAAATCGAATGTTGTTATTATTACAATATTGGGAACCCAAATTATATGTGTCCCATAAAGAGGACGAAATTTGTTATCTGAGTGAAGTAAAAATTGTTGATAAGAATTTCTTACTCTCAGTATATTTTTAATTATTGTTGTGGTAATGGTTTTAGAAACAAATCAATGAATTGGTCATCATGGGTATAATGAAATATTTCAATAGTGACCCAAATATAGAAAACATGTGAGATGGATTCATTATCAAGAAATATAAATACTCTTAATAGATACATAAATTTGTAAAATAGCAATGAATCTATGGTTCTTGAGGAGGAAAAATATGATATACCACCACTGGAAGTGATGTGACGAATTTGGATCAATAATGGATATTCTAAGATATCCAACATCACTAAAATTGGTTTGAGAGTAACTAAGATATCCTAAAAAGGATTTTGAACAATAGGTATACATTTGATAAGATGGGTAATAAAGATCTTATCATGGGTATATGTTACAAAAAATATGGTCCCATTTGATTTAGAAATGATTATGGGTGGAAGATCATTGTATTTGGAAAGTCCCAGATATAAGGAAGGGAATAAAGGTGCATATACATCATGTCTATTGAAATAGTATATAATAAATTACTATGTGTATGAAATTTTTGTAATGTAAGTCATGATTTGAAGTTCAATAAGATTTCATGCACAATTAATGGAAAATATAGAAGCAGATCTTTTCAAGATTTTCACATGGAATGAAATGTGTATCACAATAATATAGAATATGTGGGATATTTTATATCTGATGAAAAATAAAATTATTTTTCAAACAAATATCTTGTCCATATGAGCCAAAATATTTAGATGACATGGTAAAAAATAATAGAGATTGATACATCTGTAACTCTCATGTGATCTCACTCATATGTTTGATAGTTGTCAAAGTGGAAATATAATTCAGAATTTATACAATATAATAGAGAATAAATAAAAAATGGTTCATAAGTTGGTGGATGACAATGTTTCTGGTCTTATGTCTGGTTATTCTTACCTTGTTAAAGTATTAATGATCAAAAAACACTGTTTAAATTTCCCAGTTATTTCATTAAAGTTATTAAAAATTAGAATCAAGATCAAATATTGTTAGAATAATTTAATATTCTTTAGAGATGTATTCAAATTCTTGTTAAATACTTGGAGTGAATTTAATGAAACTTTTATATGTATCTTTAAGTCCAATGAGGTGTTTATGCACTATTAGATAACATTGCCTAGTTGGTGCACTGCCACTATCCATCTGGTGATAAATAAAGTTACCACCCATAATATTAAATGTAGCAACCCTGACCTAAGTAGCCCTAAACCAATGTTCACATTATTTCATTTCTATATCATTCAATGAATCAAATATAAAAGGGCCATATAGTTTAGTAGTTTTTTAACCTAGATACGTACATGATTCCTATATTCGATTTGAAATTAAAAATTACACCATAAATTTTTAGAATATCATTATTACCTCTATTATAACCTTAGATGTCATTTTTTACACATATTTGATTCCTATTAAAGGCAAAAAATAAGGGTGAGTTAAAATGTTCGATAGGGGTTAACTATATTAGAAGCTATCATGAATAATTTAGCATAAATAATATGTAAAGGTAAATAAATGAACACACATGCTATTTAAATAATTTTCCTATTTTGATTAAATAAGACATAATCAATATGGAAAGATAAATAACTAAACACTCATTCCATTTAAAGAATTTTACTATCATTATTAAAAAGGGAACAATCACATTAGCATGGTAAATTGATTAACACACATTCCATTTAAATAATTTTACTCTCACGATTAGATAAGGCATAATCAATATGAAAATGTAAATAACTAAAAAACATTACATTTCATAAATAAAATAAGAACAAAAGGAATCTATAGATAATATCATTGTGAAAATATTATGGATAAAAATAAATTAATTCTTGAATAATTAAGAGCTTTATTATTATACATCATGATCTCGGACATCATGATATATCTACTGTAATGACTATCCACAATATAATTTAAAACAGATGGGGTATTCACTAGAAATCCATTTAACTAGGGCTAGGAAACTGATTAAACATTTAAAACTACCTATGAATTTAGGGTTTATCTTTTATAGAGTCCCACCCATATCTTTATATTTAAATATTTCTTTATATATTTAATAATGAATTTAATTTATAGAAATGCGCATTATCAAAAAAATTATGTATTGATTAAGGAATAAAAATCATTAATACTTTCCATAGTTAATCATATAACTTTAAAATTAAAAACCCATACATATAAATTCAATATTTTTTATGTATTTATTTTATCCATAATAAATAAAATGGATATTTAGGTGAAATTTAATGTCTAATGATGATAATAAAGTAAATATTTCAACAGAGTTTTAATGAATACAAAAATTAATCAAGAAAGACAATTTCAATATTTTCCTTAGTTAAACTAATCATAAACAATTTAGATAAATAATAATTATGGTATCAATACAACATATCCCCATAGATCATAAGATCCATACAAGGTTAAGGTCAACGATGGATAGAAATAACATAAAAACTTAACTAAAAAATTATTGAGGAAAATTACATTTTAACTATGAAAGTGTTTTTGAAACTAAACGTTCAAACAATATTTTTCTAGTACATTTATTTTAAACATATAATTTTATTATTAAAACATTGGTTGGTCATTATAATAGTAAACTTCAGACATGTTTTACATGTTAAAAGAATGTTTATTTTAACATTTTTAGTAAAATTCAATTAATAATTTTTCAAAAACAATGTGAAGATTACTTTCAAAAAAATAAGATAAAATGGATTATATTTCTTCAATAAATCATTTAGATCATTTCAAAAAAAATTAAATGTTTTCGGAAAACATGGTTTTGGAAGAAAAGTTATTTTCAACCAGAGAGAGAAATGATGTCTCATTTTGTTGAAAACATTGTCTCACTAATTTTAAGTACCAAAAAAAGGAATATGATGATATTACATTAAATAATCATGAATAATATTAGGGGAATGAAATTAATTGATTTTATCAAAAAATGATCAAATAATTTTCCTAATTTAAATTTAATCACAAACAATCCTAATGAAAATGGGATTGTGAAATAAAATTTCACAAATATCGTAATGTTGAAGTGATAGTTAACCAATGAATAGATTATGTATAATAAATGTAAATACAAATAAAAAAATTATAAACTCACATAATATAATTAATATTAAATACATGAATATAATTATATATCAAATACAAGGAATAAGTAATATACCCTAATGAAGTGAAATTAAGTTACAGAATTCTTTACCACTTGGTAATTTTCAATTCAAATAAACAAGGATGAAATAATTCCAATTAAAAGTTATAATACCATAAATTATTAATTAATAATTATAATACATGTAAATGAGTCAGTATGTACACTATATAAAATAAATTAGGTACATAAAATTATAATATGCCTCAATGAAGAAAAATTGGGATAAAATCCCTAACCCTAAGAATTCTTTTGGTTGAACATTATTTATCGTGATGTATAATTTTTTTAATAGTGTTATTAATTTATTATAGAATCATATTAATGTTTATAAGATCATATGTTATCCTTTTCTAACATAATTCCATATTTTTATTAACAGTCATTCATTATTTTCATTATTTTTTGTGTTAATTTTCATGTTTTCTTACATGTGTTTTCCAAGAAAGTTGTGGTTATTGGGTTCAGGATATATATCTATAGTCTATATAATCATATTAATGTTAAAAATATCATATTTAATCATTATAAAAAAATTATATTCATTCATGATGTTTGGACAAGGAAAATTAATCACATTACTCTGTGTATATAGTTGTTTGTATGTACGCATGAGTGATGATATCATTCAATTACAGAGTGAAAGAGAAAGGAAGTGGGTGAAATATTTGTATTAAAAAATCAATATCATTTCATATATATCATATATATATATATATTAAATTTAACTTCATTATATTACATGTAGAGCGTAAATGAAAAATGAATCACACCGCTTCCTGAGGCGGTGGTCTGTCATACACACGAGCGACGTTGTCATATTTCAAATGGAAGTAAATGTAAGAATTTATATGAGGTATTATAATTTAAGAATTATAATAATATTATAAATATTATATAAATATGTTAAATCAATCATTATTTCCACTCTTTAAAGGTGGTGATGGAAAAAAATTATATCTTTTCGTGGGATGGTAGTCTATCATACACACGATCAATGGTTTTATTTCCCATTTGATAAAAGAGGATATTGATATAGGTAATTAAGTTAACATAATAACATGTAATTATATATAATATTTTTTTTATATAAAAAAACTTTAACTAATTTTTTTTGAGTTGTAAGAAGAAACAAAATAAAAATGTTCTCTTAAGAACGTTACCTCTTCTTCGGACAACTTCTTTATGTTTGAACCAAAATGCTTCCTTGGTTGTATTTATGATCAAAAAATGGACTCTATGAGTTTTTTTATTGGATTAAATAAGGTATTTTTTAAGTTCTTGGACAAACCAAATGGATATGGATATATGAAGAGGGGAGGAGAGTGGGTGTCCTTCTACAAGTGGGGGAGAGGACACATATGGAATTTTTAAAAACAATCAATTACACCAAAATTTTTATCATGAACAAAATCCTACAAAATGGGGAATTATAGATACTTATAGGTTAAAAGTTCTAAATATTTCTTGAAAAATGTTTTTTTAATAGTTGGTATGTAATTTTAACCCTTATCATTTATATAATTTTTAGAATCCAATTTAAAATTATACCCGCATACATGATAAGAAAGTGAGTTTTTAAAGAGAAAATCCTGGAAATTATAGAAGGTTTTAATATCAATATTAAATAGTAAATTTATTTAAATGGAATAAATTAGTTAAATTCTAATATAATATTACTAACATTGATTAAAAACAATTTAAATTATAATTTAACCTTGTAAATTATTTAAAATAAAAAGTGATTTTATTAATAAATAGTATACTTCATTATTCATCTAAAAATGAACCATTTTAGAAAAATAATAAAAATAATCACTAATATAAGTTTTATATTTTGATTTTAGAAATAAGTTTAATTTTATAAAATATATTTTTTATAATTGATAAAAAATAATTTTAAATTATGTGTGAAAAGAAAGACTAAACTGTCTATTAGAGAAATACAGTTTTTAGAAAGAAAATTTCTTTTTCACTCAAATGATTCTTATTTTATTTCTAAAAAATATATAACCTATGAATTTAATTTTATATAACTAATTCAAAAAAATATCATAATTATTTATTACTATTGATACCATCCAATTTAAAATATAGGTTATAGGGGTATTCTATATTAAGATTCATTTAGATTTGGGGTTTCATGTTCTACAAGCTATCAAAAAGATAAAATTTATCATAAATTCCGATAATGATTAATTCACATATAATCCTAGTTTTTTATGTCTTATATGTTATCAATACTAACATTATTTCTTTGAAATATTTGGGTTTTACATTTTCCTCACCTTCAATAAATTGATTCCTCATAATTTATACTTTCTCTAGGAAATCAAGGGTTTGGAATTTGTAAATATCACTATTGATAACCCATCATCGTAAAAGGGTTGATAACGAATCCTATTGATAATATAGAAAGGGGAATAATAATTTTATTATCAATAAAACCTTACTAGGTTTTCATTCAGGAGAGAATATGTGTGATGGGAAGATATAGACATGGAAAAAAGTGTAAAATAATATATGGAGTGATAAACATCATTAATCCAAAAAAATTGAATGATTAATAAAAAGTTAATAACCTAAAAACCTTAAATATTTGGGTATTTAAATGACCATTTTATTCATCATATATGAATAATGGGATAAATATTTTGGTTACATATCCATTTCCTGAAGATGAGGAGTTCTTTCCCATCTAAGAAAATAAAAAAATATATTTATTTTATACATTTATATTTCATAAGAACAATTTCATCATTTTTTTATTCTTTGATAAATCTCAAATTTATCTCTCAATCTAATAAATGGTTATAAAAATGATTCTTTATCTCATAACCACTGAAGTTAGTTTTTAACAAAATATAAGATACATAAAACAATGAATAATATTTAATCTTATTTCTATGTATTTTTCAAATCAAGTATGTTTATAATAAGTTTATAATCTCTAATACTCAATAATAAAACCACTAGTTCATCATTCATATTTATTCAGAAAATCATTTATGTAAAAAATTGTATTAATTTGAATATCATGTAATACAGTGGTAGGGGTTATACACTTACTATTAGTTAGTTGTGGATTCAATCCCTATAATGTTTTAAATATGAAACATGTTTTCACCTAATATGTGGGTTATCCTTTTTAAAATACTGTATTAATATAAATCCTTTAATGTTCTAAAATTTTTATGACCCATAATTACTACAACATCAAAGATAATAAAAAACTTAAAGGTTACCAATACCTTTAATATTAAGCACAAAAAAATTAAAGGAATTATTTTTCAAATTAATTTTTTATATACTAAACTAATGGGTTTTATTCAGATAAATGTTTTTGAAAAATATCCTTAATCAAGTTATATTTCTAAATCACAGATTTTTAATGGAGTTGTTTGTGAGTTTGATTTTGTGATCAACTATAAACTTATAAACCCATGAGGGTATCCATAACTCTTAAGTTGATGAAGACATATATTCATATAAAATTTAACAAAATAATTATATGTTTCAAAATTCTTATAACCAAAATACCATTGGTAAAAATACTTCTACAACATGATTTTTGAATACCAATTTATAAATACTTCATCCTTTTTCTTTCCACATATGTTCTTATTTGGTCTATAGGTTAACCTTTAGAAGAGGTAACTAACTCATATAATTCCTAGGTTCCCCATATTTAAGAAAAATATCTATAATTGGACCCCTAGGATGGAATTTATTTCCATCCATTATACTCTTCATTTTTCCTCACATATTCATTGATTTATTCCATTCATTTTCACACATAAAAAAGTTTCCTTTTCCTTAGAGAGACATTCATAGGTGTCTCTTTATAAATTTCTTACATTAATGAAATTGAGACTGCTTTCCCCTATGGTCTACACCAATCGATATATTAGTAAACTTTTTCCTTCAATTTGTTGGTCAGTTTGAGAGTTGGTCTTGGTATTGTCTATAAATCATATTTATGGATAACAGATTAGGAGTAATTATAATATCTTTAACTATAGTCATCATCTCACCTAGATTCTCAAAGTATCCATATTTTATTTCATGTTCAATGTTAAATTCACTCATTAATGTTATATCCATTGAGTCAAACCAAAAATCATAGTGCGAGTAACAATAATCGTAGTGTGAATACCTCGTAAACATATATAGTATATATAAATCATGAAAATTTATTTTCAATATAAGGCACCTTCTGTATAACCTCCGTTATTCATTGTAATTTTCTATTCAAATACTTCATAATATTTTTCAAAGGAAATGAAAATTATCAAAAAAAAATCACAGAGTATTAAATTAGTTGCACAGTAATTCCCATTTTCAAGTATCAGGTAATGCTTCAATCAATCCCAATGTGACTTTTTTAGTGTTATTACACCTAGGTACATCTTTTCTAGAACCACATCCACTTTTAGTATCCAAAATGGGATGTATTAGTAGGAAAAACCACATAATATATACCTTACCAAAACATTAGGATGTTCTCATATACATATCCTCAAAGTCTATTATATGGTTGTGTTCACTAATATATATTTTCCAATTTATAGTTACCATGGTTCCTGCTAAAATTCATCTAATGCTAATTGTATTGACCCCAACCCCAGTAGCCTAGATCCGGTGTCAAATTGTTTATATTAGAATTAGATATATTAAATTGCATCTTTATGGATAATATTGTTTAGTAGTCATCATAAAATATATACATACATGATTCAAATATTATATTTAAAAACAAAAATTTCAACTTTTTATAATATCATTATTCCTACTAGAATATCCCTACATATCATTATTATTACATATCTTGGATTCCTAAATAAGGAAGAATATGTTTAAGATCAAATGCGCAATAAGGGTTAATTACAATGCACAATATCTTGAATAAATGAGCATAATCAACATAGAAATTTAAATAATTGGACACCCAATCCATTAAAAAAATTACTATCATGATTAGATAATACTTACTCAATATAGAAAGTTATATAACAGAAAATACATTACATTTAAATAATTTTACTATAATCATTAGATAAGTCATAATAAATATGTAATGTTAAATAAATAAACACACATGTCATTTATATAATTTTAATATCATGATTAGATAAGTAAAAAAAATGAATATGGCAATGTAAATAACTAAAAACACATTCCATCTAATTAATAAAATAGAAATGAAATACTTTAGAGATAATATTAATAAAAAATCTCATGGATATTAAAAAATGAGTTCATAGTGAAGTAAATGATTAATTATTTGATTTTATGATCTCATGTATCATGATACCTCTATTCTCAAGACCTTTTAGAAGAAAGTTTAAAATTGATGGGTAGTTATACACCAAAAACCCATTTAACTCTGGTTAGACAAATGATCACCTCATGAGACTAACTATTCATCAAGGGGAAATACATAATTAGGCCCCACAAATATCTTCATGTCCAAATATTTCCTCATAAATTGAATTTTTTATTTAATTCATAAATAATGATCCTTATCAACAAATTTCTGTATCGAGTAAGGAATAAAAAATAACATTAATTTATTTATTTAATCATATATATTTTAATTTAAAATAACATATTAATGAATTATACAATGTTTAGTTAATAAGTATGTTCATGATAAAAAATATTGATATTTAGGTGAAATTTGATGTCTAATGTGGATAAGAAAATAAATAATTCAAGGGATGGTTAATTATTATACTAATTAATAAAGAAAGATAATTATAATACATTCCCTAGATAAAATAATCATTACTCATCCATAGAAATAATAAGGATGGTATCAATATAAGATAACCTTATATTGATCATAATTATTAAAATAAATGGTTGATGTTGTTGATGAATAGAAATACCATAAAAATTTCATCAAAACATTCTTGAGGTAAATAACCTTTTCTTTTGGAAAATATTTTTAAAACTAAAAGTTTAGAAAATATTTTTAAAATAATTATCATTGAAAATAAAATTTGAAACTCGTAATGTATTATTTAAATCATTTAGTGTTCATGATGGATGGAAATTCCATACATGTATAATATGTTAAAATAACTATTCTTTACATATTTTTAGTAAAATCTAAACATGCCTTTTTTGGAAAAAAACATTAATATTAATTTTGAAAATAAATTCAAAATTTAATAATTGGTTAAAATTAATTTAATAAATCAGTTGGAGAATTTTAATAACATATTTAATTTTTGTTTATAAATCTATGTTTTGGAAGAAAAATTATTTTTGACTGAAGAGAGAAATTATGTCTAATTGTATTAAAAAAATTTCAACAATAATTTTAAATACTAAAGAGAGTAATATGGTTTTATTACATGAAATCATCATCAGTAAATTAAGGTGAATATAATTAAATGGTGTTATTATATAGTGATCCAATAATTTTCTTCATTTGAAATTCAAGCTTAGATAATCTCGATTGAAATGAAATTGTGAAATAACCCTAATAAAGATCATAATGTTAAATTAAGAATTAATATATGAATAAATTATGTGCATCAAAAGTAAATCCACATAAATATTTTATATAAATCATAATATAATAAAATTTCGTTACACACTATATAATAGAATATCAAAGATAATGACAATGTAATATAACCCCATAAAAATAAATTGAGTTATAAAATACTTTACACTTGGTAAATTACAAGTCAAATACCCCTAGATGAAATAATTTCAATTAAAACATAAAATTAAATTAATAATTAACTAATCATGATATTTAATTTCATATTGGTCGTATATACACCATATAAAGAAAAATAGGTGTATAACATTAAAATATCCCTCAATAAAGGAAAATTGAGATGAAGTCCATTACTTCAAGCTCCCTTTTAGTTGAAAATGCTTTAAATTATTTTAAAATGGTTTTATGAATTTTATTAATTTATTATAAAGTCATATTAATATTTATAATATCATAATCGATCCTATTATAACATCTTAACACCCATTAATTAATAATATATCAGTATTTTCAATATTTCTAGTGTAAATTTCCTTGTTTTGTTATGTCTGTTTTATCCCGAATGTTTTAGTTATTGGGTGTAGGATATAGATACATCATCACCCAAATTATATTAATTTTCTTAATATAATATTTAATTACTATATAAACTGATTGAATCGTTCTTGAATTTTGTACATGGAAAATTAACTAAATCACTTAGTGGAGACAGTATGTCGTATGTACGCACAAGTGATGGTATCATCCCATTAACGAGTGAAAGAAAAAGGAATTGGGTGATATATAAATATTAGGAAACAAATATCATGTCATATATATCACATATATTAATTAAATTTATCCTCATCACTTTCCATGTAAAGAGTAAGGGAAAAACTAATCACACTACTTCATGTGGCAGTAGTCTGTCATACGCACGAGCGACATTACTGGATTTTAAAAATAATGGAAAGTAAAAAAGGTATATTTTATTTTATAATTTCATGATTATAATAATATTATAAATTCATTTAATTTTTTTAAATAAATCATTATATTTATCATTAAAAGATGATGATGGAAAACAAATTTCATCAGCTCGTGAGAAGGTAATATGTTGTATATATGATCGATGGTTTCGTTTCCAATTTTATGAAATATGGGATAAATATAAGTAATTATAATAAAATAATAAAATATAATTATATGTAATATATTTCTTTTATTATATAATAATTGATTAATAATATTTTATGGATGTAGAAGAAGAAAAAAAATAAAAATTCTCATTTAAGAACGTTATCTCATCTTCAAACTACTTCATTAAGTTTTCACTAAAATTCTAACCATGTTATAATTATGATCAAACCAATGGTAATAGGATGATTTTATAGTATTAAGTGTGGTATTTTTTAGGTATTGGTCTAACCAAATGGCTATGGATGTTTGACGAGTGGAGGATATGTGGTGGCTTTTTATAAGTGGTGGAGAGGACACACAATGAATTCTTGAAATTAATCAATTACACCCATGTTTTTTACATTAATAATAATAAATAATGGGTCATTATTAATATTTGGAAATGATAAAGTCAATATATGTCTAAAAAATGGGTTTTTACAAGTTTTTAGGTCATCTTAACCCTTATTATTTTAATTTTACCCCCTGGGAAATCAATTCTTACCTTATCCTTGGTAATTAATTTTTTACTAATTTTACTATTCATATTGATAAAAAAATTATGTTTGAAATATCAGATAATATAAATTGATTATTCAAAATATGGAATAAATTTTTCTAAATTCAATTAAAAAAATTGGTATAATCCAATTTAAAATTATACTCAAATACGTGGCAAAAAATATGGGTTTCAAAAGAAAAATTGTTGTATGTATTGATGGTTTAATATAAAACTTAAAAATTAAATTTATTTTACTGAAATAAATTAGTTAAATATTATTATAAATGATCTACTTATAACATAAAACTAATTTAATATATACTTTAACATTGTAAATTATAAAAATGATAAGGAAGTTTTCATTAATAATCAGTATTTTTCACTGGTCATCAAAAACATGAAACATTTCTAAAATATCAAAAACATTTCACCATAATATTGTTTTTATATTATAATTCCAAAAAATGAATATCATTTTGTCAAATTAATTTTCTAAATATGTTGAAAATTATTTTAATTTATTTTGGTAATTGGGTACTAAATCATCTTTTAGAAAAACATAGTTTTTCAGAATAAAAAATTTCTTTAAAATAGTTCTTATTTTATTTCTAATAAATAGAAATTTAATTTATTTGTTTATAAATGTGTGCAAAAATATATTTTCATAATTTATTTATTATTATTCAGACCCACCAATTTAATATCTAGGTTATAATGATATACTATATTATAAATCATTTACACTTGGGGTTTCTTGTTCTACAAGCTAACAAAGATATAGAATTTATTTGAAAATAAATAAATCATAACATATATGGGTGTTACATTATCATATAAGCTCATTTTTTCTATTCATATGATATATTTAACCCACATTTATTCTTTTAAAATAACAGGGTGTTACCTTGAAATTTCATAATCAAACTTGTAGAGGAGAATCACCCAACTGGTGTAGATAACCCAGAAAGTCCGATCCAAGCAAGCTTGGACCACCAAATTTATTAATAAAATAAAAGTGCAGAAACAGGAGAAGTAAGAGAGAGAGATTACAAGTCAAAACATTCATAGTCACCACCCCCATACCCAATCGTGTCATCAGCATCAGCTGATTCCCTTTCTGATTGGGTCTCGTATTGTTTAAGAAGCTTCTTATAGAACTTCCGTTTGTCCAGCTGCTCCTTCGATAGCTTCTCAATCTCCTTCTTGGAAGATGCCCTAGTGGTCACGTTCCTCGGAACTGCAGAGTAGTCCTTTGTTTCCTTGAAACAGGGGCAGATCTGACACCCTCATTGTCAGAGCCTCTTTTCTCACCAACCAAAAACATTGAGATCATTTCCCATATGGCGGGTTCATTATATTCTTAGATAGTATAGGCACACACATAAGTTATTCGGTGCTGTCTACTAGGTATCTGGGCATGTCGAGATAGTAGGTCTGAAACTATATTTAATGGTGGTCAAAATAACATTAAAATTATCATCTTCCCCTTCAATACCCCTGATGAATTTCAAAATGTAGTAAATGATTTTTTAGGTTATTAATAGACCATTTTCCCCTTAAAAATCTGCATCTAAAATACTCTCTAGAACCAATGTGCTACAATCATCAAACTTGTCTCAAATTCTCTCATTTTCATTCTTATCTCTCTTCTTTTAAATATTCTTGTCTTATTGTAAAATTATTCTCTCTTATATATCTTTCAAATTATATCATTGTGATTCATATTTATTTTATACAATTTAGATCTTGCATAAACATTATTGCTTCTAAAAATCCGCTCCTCTTCCTATTTCGTCTATTTTAAATTCTCAATACCGTTATAGTGTGGGAATCATGTTTCAATCCAAAACTACTAAATAGAAAGTGATTACTTCTATTTTCGGTTTCTAGCTGCAACTATTAAAAATATAGGTTTATCTATATGTTGTTTTGATTCTATAATCAAATAATTAATTATTTTTTAGAACATTTTTTACTGTTAAATCTCATAGACCAATACATTAAATCCTAAATCCACTATGGTGGGATACGTTGGGGTACTTATTGATCTTTTATTAACTTCATGAAAACAAATTTGGCCTTATTTACTTTAAAAATAATTATTTATTATAATATTTCAGTGAATTTTTTAATCCATAGTTTAATCCATCAATTCAATTAATCACTTTATTTACGCTTTCCTAATTGTTTTGTTCTTCAAATTTTATAATTATATTTTTTTAATCCACTACACTTTCTCTTTTGTTTTACTTGTTTCATTTTTTTAAGTCGTTAATCCATTTAAATTTTTTTCAAACTCTAAAACATGTTTTAATTATATAATAATATTATAATTTATTTTTATTTTGATGGATAATTCATTCCACACTTTCAATTTTATCCTTCTCTATCATGAAATTGGTTTTAGAGGGTTCGTGAATGATGTTAAACTCTTTTAAATATATTGTTTTTCAAAATCATTAAAATATTCATCATGAATTCTTCATTTTCTGAATGGATTTTTCAAACACCCATGGTTCTCTAGAAGTAAAATATATTTGTTATTCTCCATTTTATGATGGGTAAAATTATTGTTATTTTAATAATCATATTTCTACACTTACTAGATGTATTTTTTATCCTATATGGAAGATATTTACACATGGTTATACTCCATTAACTAAAAAAGAAGGAAATTGGAATACCCATGTTATGTATACATTTGGATTATAGGTTAAAGAAAATAATTATATGAATTTTGGTTTAGATAGAAATAAAATTAATAAAATTCAAAAAAAAATATCATGAAAAATGGAAAATATTATAATTAACTCTCAATGGAATGAACAAAGTCATAGATACTAGATTATTTGTGATTAGAGAAAACATTAAGATATTTTCTAGACATCCTAATGAATATGTTACTGGAATTCTTAAAATATTCACTGAATTTTTTAATGGTCATAAGCCTCTTGGTGATACTATTTCAATAGAAACATTAGTCAAAAAAACCTTCTTTTTATACAAAGAAATTAGAAACAAAATATAAATTAAATTCATGAAGATAAAGGCATAAATAACCTAGATGTTATAGAACACATTGAATATATTATGAAATAATAGTGAACTATAATAATATGATGTAATATTTTTTAAAGAAGCTAAAAATGAAATTTCTTTCAAGTAAATCAATGATGAAAGTTAAAAAATAAAAATCAATTTTTATTATATTTTCAAGATGACGAACAAGTATGTAAAAAAGAAAAAATAATCTTCATTCCCTAAAATGAAGAATCATGAAATGGATGTTACTAGGTTTTATTGAAAATAAAATGGTCGCACAATTCAAGATTTTCCTATAAATAATAAGAACACTAAAAACAATAATAAAAGTAATAAATCACTAAAATATTCAACTTTTATTATTATAGAGGATTATATTTTTACATATAAATCATTTGATCAAATTCATAAATTCCGTGAGGAATATTTTAGAGAAGGTGATGAGGTTAGTTATCCCATTTCTCAATCACATTCTTATTATTTTTCATTATCTTAAACATCTTAAACCTCTTATTTTTGTTATGAATTTATTCTATATGCTAGATATTGAAATAAAAATGGATTTATTTTAAATTGTTTCGGGGTTTAAAGTTAGAAAAATGAAATAAAATATGGTTGTTCTTTTAAATAACAAATTTTATAAGAAAATGATGATTTAATTTAAAAATTAAATGAAAAGACACATGTTGATAATTTGGAATCTCAAATTAATGATCATAAAAACAAATTGATTATTTCACCCTTGGTGATCAATATCTAAATATAATTTTGGGATCTCAATGTGTCATTAAATGTAATTCTATATTTGGTTTTTCTAAATAATATGGGTTTCCTAAAAATTATAGTAATATTACTTTTGTAAAGGGAACATCTAAAAAATAAAATTATAAAAATTATGATATATGAGTATAATTTTTATTAATGAAAAAAATAAAATACTTGTAATAGAATAATAAATATTATTCATTTATCATCTATTGTTTCAAATAGAATAACCTGTTCCATAAACTTTTGGATTCCATATACTCTATTACAAATCTTATATGGACCCAAAATATGGTTGGGAAAAGAATTACTCTCTTGATATTTTGTAAGAAAATGGTCTCATGAGAAAAACCTAAGAATATACATTTAATATGTGTAGTGGGTTCTTGAGGCATATTTTTTGGGATCCTCTCTAATTCAATCATCATGAATAATTTGATAGAGGAAATTTTACATTTTGAGATAATTCAAAATGAAAAATCACTGGTATAGGTATGCTTCTTTTCTCCAATTATACATTAATAAATGATTTTTTTAAATTTTTAATGTATTTATGTGTAATTTGAAACATTATTTTCAACTATGTGATATTGTTTTTAAATTTCTTTTTGAAAATTATATTTTTAATGTTTTTAATTCTAAAGGAAAATATTTTTTTACCAAATCTCTGATTAAAAATGTGTATATAATAGATCTAAAATTTATTTCATGTCAAAATCTTAAGTGTCTAAGTGCATGATATAATGAATCTATAATTTTTAATCTTCAACTAGGTCATTAATACATTCACTATCTTTTTATGCATGATTGTAATCAACTAGTATGATATTAACCAAAATTGTATTTCAAAGAAAACTCAATTCATGAACCAAGAAAACATAGAAATCAAAAAAAAATATTATATAAAATATAAAAAGTTTGGTTCTTCATATAAATCTCTAAAACTAGTTCAACATGTTATTTTTCTCCCAACACTAGTTTCAAGTATTAAAGATAAATTCAACACCATTTTAATTTTTATTAGTATACTATATTTTTATCAGTTTTCTTATGAGATCATAAAATGAGTCTTGTAATGTAATTAACAAATTTACATTGAATGTTGAAAATGAAAAAAACTAAAAAAATCCATTACAATTAAACATTGTGAAAATTTAGATATAAAATATGTCAATGAGTTTTTTGTTTCTTAAGGTTATCACCATTCCTTATCAATTCCTATAACACCTCAAAAAAATTGGTTTTCTAAAATATATAAAAGGAATTTCCAAAAAAATATAGAATATATTGAATTTTTATAGTCTTAACCAATTATTTTTCTATGAGAAAGTCACTACCACTTTAATTATCCTTATTCATATTCTAATATAATTTATTTTTTTGAATACTTCATATGATCTTTAGAATGGAAAAATTCTCAAATTTTTCTTCTTTAATGTTTTGGGTTGCAAATGTTTTACCCTTAAAACTAAGGAAAATATAGAAAATTTTAACCCAAAATATGATAAAGGTTTAATTCATGTGTACTTAATATCATGTAAATCATATCAAGTATTTAATAAGAAGAACAATACCATAGAAGAGTAAATTCACTTCAAATTTGATGAGAATAATCAAAATCTATATCCTTGAAATATTAAGGATGTTGACCAGAATGGTTTTACCTTACATAAACTATAGTCATAAAAAGTAATTAAAGATGTTATAGAACCCCCTTATAATCTTTTACACATGGAATGGGATAAATCTAAACATTATCCCCATGATAATTTTATTGGTGAATTACAATCCAAAACTATTAATTTATGGTCTGTCTTAAATGAGATTAAACACAATGCATTTTTCTCTCACCTTCAATGTCAATCCCTTGATGATATTCTTAATGATTGTGTCGGGTACATTATATAGATGTGTATTTTAAATAATTTCAAATAAAAAATGTTTGTACTCTCTTGGAATGACCCGGTAATAATCCTATATTTGGAAGAAAGTGGACTTCTCAAAAAAAACATAAATAGTGTATTTCATCGTTAAGAAGTCATGACCTGCTACTAAATGCTTTGATATTGAATAAGGTATTGATTATGGAAAATCATTGAAACTATTTTAGGTATATAATCCATTAAAATAATTTGGTCATTTTACACTAATTTTTATCATAAAGTTTTTCTAATGGATGTTAAAAGTTATTTTTTAAAAGATTTTATCTCTAGAAATTTTTTTATGGAACAACCAAATGATTTTTATAAATATTAATTTACAGATCATGTTTTTATGTTAAATAAATGTATTTATGGTTTAAAAAATCCCCTCATTCTTGGTATGAAATGTTTGTAAAATTTCTTTTTGAAATTATTGATTATTTATTCAAATTAAAGGCCAAATATTTTATTTTTTTCTCAACAAAAGAGTCTCTTAGTAATGATTTTTTTTAAATTAATAATGATTTTGTAATTAGTTTTTTTATTGAACATAAATTCTACCATTCACATAACATTTCCTAAAATCTTAATTGAACTTTTCTATATATAAGGAAATACACAACTAAACATTTAATTTTTTTTGGTGTTGATCATGTTAATGAAATTAGGACACCCATGAGTAAAACTTGTAAGATAATGTTGTATGAATCCAATAAAATTCTTGACAATAGGATTTATAGAAATAATATTATAAATCAACTTTAAAATATATTAAACTTTCCATGAATCATGTTTCTATATTCCTTTGTTCTTATTTTCTATCACACCCAATGGAATCTCATATTAATGTTATAAAAATATTTTTTTTTTATTTGAATGGAACTAAAAAAATTCCTTTTATCCAAAGGAAAAATATTTACATATTAATTTTTTAAATATTATCTTGAATTTTTCTAACTGGATATGAAAATTACTATTTGGAAGCTTCATCTACTTACAAAATTCCTTGTCTCATTGAGTAGTAAGAATAAAAAATGTGTTTCTCTTTCTATAATGAATGATGGATATATAGCCACAAGGAGTCACTATACCCAATTATATCGATGAAAAAAACCTCTTAGAAATTAGGGTAACATATGTTTATGTCCCTATATAATGTAATGATACTAGAGTGAGTTATATCCGGAAAAAGTATTTTCAAAATTCTCCCACTAAGAACACTGATGTGAGTAACCATTTTCTTTGAGATCACATTCAAAAAGGTAAAATCATTTAAGACATTATTTGCAACAACATTCATCTTGAAGATATATTCAATAAACACCTTCATCATAATCACTTTAACTTTATTAAATATGATTTTTAATGTGTTTCTTGTGATATTTATGACTAAACCTTGGAAATATTTTGAATATGTTAAAAAAATTCAAAATAGAATATTTTCATTCACTTTAAAAAATGGTTTCAATGTTTAAAAAAAAATTGTAAAGTTTATTGATTTTGGTAATCCAATAAAAAATTAATATGTAGATACAAAAAGTTTTATATTGGTCTAATGAATATGAACCTAGATTTTATTACATTAAAAGGGTTTTGATATATTTTTAATCCGACATTTACCTTGGGCATGAGTATTAGGGCATCAATACACACACAGTTTGACGGTTTTAAGTAATTTTCGATGGTTTATTAACAAAATATTTTCTAAAAATTAATCATGGAATGAATATTATTTAATTATTACAATTCATTTTTATGTTTATTTAATGGATCCTCATATTAATAATTTATTATTTAAGGTAGGTCTAATAAAGTTAATTATGAAATGATCCAAGAAGATAATTTTTTACAAAAATTATATTACAGATCTTTTTAAAAAAAATTTATTTATATCTTAAGATATATTTTTAAATAATTTTTTTATTAACTATTACTTTTTTTGAAAATATGTCTTTCAAAAATTTTAGACTATCAAATTTATTAAACATTATTTTTCTCTCTCTCAAAGGATCATTAATGATGATAAAGGTAGTTTTAAATTGTATTTAATCTAACCATGTCTATAAATAATTTTTTATAATCTTAACAGGGAAGAGATCTTGGTATTGGGAGAAATATTGGTAATTATAAAAATATATGGAATTTTGTTTTTATCTATAATTATGTTTGATATTGAAAATAAATGTTCTGGTGGGAAAATACTGTTGTTAAAATTTTTATATAATTATTTTATTATCATTATAGTAAAAGATTTTTATAATCATAAAAAGGGGGATATTGTTGTACTTATCCCCTTATTAAGGTTTTAATGATCACAAAACACTCATTAAAGTGTCAAATGATTTCCTTTAAGTAGTTGGAAGTTAGAATCTTGTTAACATCTTGTATGAATAATTGAAGAATCTTTGAATAATTCTTTATAGTATTATTGAGGTCTTGGAGTTATTTTCTCTTATCATTTGAAACCATCTTAATGGTCGTGGTGGTTTTTAGACACCAATAGGTAGAACTAGATAGCTAGTGCATAACCACATTCTATCTAGGATTGAAGTTAGTATCCACTCCAAGAAGTAAAAATTCCACCAAAAAACAAGTAGAGGAGAACATGGAAGCCAATGTAGATATAAATAAGACCCCCATGATGTTTTTTACACTAAATAGCCCTTAAGATCTCACCAGTCATTAGAAGGGTTCTACAGTTTCTTATAAACTATCATAACCACACTGAATATCAACTAGAGACAATAGTATATCTGGTTCCATCGAAATATAAAATCCAAGACTACATTTAACTATGGTAAAATATCATTAAATTGGTATTACTCAATTCAATTCCCAAGTCTTATTATTGAATATTACAAGATATTTTTTAGGCTATAAATAGTCCTTTTGGTGTGATTAGAAACTTACATTATCATAAATTTTATAATGCTAAAATTATATGATCATAAAATTTATCTTCATTGTTATCATTTTATAAGTTATATATCTTCCTTTAAAGTGTTTAAGCCTATTTAAAAATTATTCTAACTTCAATTTCATTATCATTCTCTACTTATGATTTATCATTTTTTATGGATTCGAGACTATGACTAAAATTGGTTCTTTTAGTAATACTCTCTTCTTACTCATTCAAATTTTATTAGTTCTTAGTACATTTAAAGTGGGGTACTTGAGTTTCCTACTAAAACCACTAAAAGTTAAGTATCACTTCTCTCTAAGGTGTCTACCCACTACCATTAAAAAACAAGTGTTGAATATATTCTAGTTTCTTACTACAACCTAAAAAGAAATGGATATTTTTTATCATGGGTACTGTTAAATCCGTGGGAATAATAAATTAAATCCTTAACACGTTGATGTGGTATATTTTGTGTCTCTTATTGAAATATTGTTGAATTTATATTATATATTATGTTCTTCATTTACTTTCCATTTCTTTATTTAATATTTACTTTCATCCATTTAATTAATCAATATTTTAATCCATCTATTCTAAAAATGATTTGATATATAATTTGATCATTATTTTATAAGTCCTATATTGCAAACATATTTAAAAAACTTGTTTCACTTTATATTTTATTTTAATTTTATCAATTTTTATGTCCTCAAAACATTTAAATTATCTCCAAACTCTAAAATATGGGTTTTATTCATTATGAATTTTTCCACTATTTTCAAAAAGGGAAATTCACACCTTGTTTAAATTTTATCCTACTCTGACCTAAAAAATGACACCTAAATCCATATATACAAAGAGGTATTATATTAATTAATTATATGATTATATTATGTTTTTTCTTTATTACTAATTGTCATAAAACTAATAGTTTTAATTGAATTGACCATTATAAATTGTTAGAAAATTGTAGTCTTTGGAAAAAATCAAAAATCAAAATATAATAATGTAAATAAATTCCATAATAATCTAGTGTAATTATATCTCTATATTCATGGTATTTGACATTAATATTCAGTAGTGTGGAAGCCTCTATCAAATTGAGTCTTTGAGAAGAGGAACAAATTAACTAATAATATGGTTGTCAAAATTAGCATTGAAAATATTCATACTAATAATTATTTGAAGGAGGAAGTTATTACATCATTATACATCTCAAATAGATATTGTTTATGTCAAATTGAATATAATAACTTTTATAATATTTGGTATGTAAAGAAGCTAAAATTGACATACTTTTCAGTTTTAAAAAGTGTTTTATTATGAAAATATAGATTAAAAATGTTTTAAACACATGAGGATAAAGGTATTTTCTATTAATATTCATCTATATTAATGGAATAGAAAATAAAAAATAAAATTGTTAAATATGTAATTCAAATAAACGATATAACATTTTATGAAAATGAAGATATTTTGAAAACTAGGGGGTATATTTTTCGAAAGTGTAGTTATGAAATGTCTGAAGAAAGTTATGTTGTGGTGAGTAGTTCCAAGTGAAATCATGGGGCTAATTATGACTCATAATAATAAACTGGTTATGAGAAAAAAATTTGTGTTTTATTCTTTATAAAGGATATAATAAAAAATTGAAATTAAAGATAACAATATTTTCCTAATTTAAAAATTTTAGTTTAAACATAAATGACGAAGGATAAAAAACTAATTTATATCTAAATTAGATCCTAATAATTTTAAATAGGCTACTAAGTATTATATTTTTTTTTCAATTTTATGCAATAATAACATGAAAAATTATAAAATAAGCAAACAATGGAAATTTTTCCAAGGCTAGAATACATGATTATTATAAAATCAAAGTGGTTGTCATGGAATAAACTCAATAAAGATATAGCGATGATAAGAAACATATAATATTTTTCCTATAATGAGGTGTTCTCAAAATAAACTCATTTATTAGGATAATAAGTTTTCACTAGTGCCCTTGTTGGAAGCTATATGATTGCTTTGGGCCATGGTTGTTCAAAGGGGCTTCAAAGTGTATTAAATGATTGAAAATTTGATATTAGTAAATGGAGTTCATAAATTGGATTTATAAATCATTCTATTATATGTAATTATTAGGGATTAATTTGGGTGAATGATATGTCAGTTGAAGAATTATTTTTATAGAGTAAAGTATGAAGTATTGGATTGGTACTCTCTTGTTGAGAAATATTTTAGAGGAATTTGGTTCCCAAAATGATAATTTGATTGAAGTAAATTTATAAAAAAGGAACAATATAAAAGGATGTTTATGATAATTTATATTGATGAAATAATTTTTGGAGGCTCATCTATTTCCAAATAAATGTTGTTTACATATTACATGAAGTGTGAATTTTAAAGGCCCATGGATAGTATACTAAAATATCTCCTTATCATATGGGCTATTCAAGAAATGAATTTCTAATTTATTTATCAATATAAAATATTCCAAATAATTTATTTAAAGGTATATAATTAAATATTCTTGAACAATGGAAACTTTGGTTTTTACCCAAATGAAATAACCAAAAGACAATATTTAAAACGCGGTTAACGTTATAGAATATAAGAAATTTACTAGGATTCACCTACATCAAATAGCAATAGAACATGATATAGTGTTTTACACATTTCAAAATGAAAGATACTAATGGTTTCCCAAGGAAAGTAATGTTCTGGAATTGGAGAGGATATTAAATTATATGTATAATGGGGTTGAATTTGGGTAGTTTCATTTTAGAACATCACAATATGAATTAAATGTTTATATGGTGTTAAATTGGGAAGGTCTTCTAATGAATGGAATTAAACAATTGGTGGTTCTTTTTATATTAGATTTTATTTCATTTATTTTTTTATTATGATGAAATAATTTCTCTTGAATAGTACTTTAGAGGTTGAATATGTTGACTCTACCCAGTTTGTACTCAAATTCTATGGATGAAACAAAAACATGCGGATATATGAGATAATTTTAAACCTCCTATTTATTTTAGAATGTTGGTATCTTGATGAATGAACCAACTAAAAATGAATTTGAAATAAATCCATTATCTCTTTGATTCCAATCAACCCACAAAAACTAGATGGGTTGGACAACAGACCCCTAATCCCCCATGGTATTTTTAGTTTATAGAAATCAATGGAAATACATCTTGATTTTTTTTTTATATTTATATCCCTTACTTATTCAAATTTATAGAAGTACTATTTTAGTACATTTAAAACGGTGAGAAGTTTTTCATGTTTAAATGTGGAGAAATTATCAAAAACTGCACTTTAAAATGATGTGGTGTAGAAGAGTACATTTATTTTGATGAAGTGAGAGAGATTTGATTCTTGTGAATTGAATATGTGGAGAGTATTTATATATTTAAATAGGGGAATCATCTTTTTGGAGGTGTTAAAGATTATAAAGACTAAATAAGTGTTTTAATGAGTGTATTTTCATTCAAATGTTATTTTTTTATACTTATCATGACTCAAGTGAGCTTCAAATTAGTTTTATGTGAATAATTGATACAATATATGAATTAAAGGGATTATAATTGTGTATTTGATCAGTTCATGTTATTCTCTATGTCTTTTAATAAAGAAGTGGATTATCTATTCATTGTTTTTAACAAACACAAAGGGGTTTATTCTTTGAAAAATAACCTAAGGAGTAATTTGAATTTGTTTTTTTAAAGAAATTTGTGATGGAATTTAGAAAATAGGTGTTCATGTAGTGGAGAAATATTGACATAATGACTAAAGGTGTGTTGGGTTTATTCTGTAGTGCCTGAGTTAAATTTTTAGTTGTATACGGTTTTCAATTTTAGATGAGTCTAAATTGTAAGATAAATCATTAATTTATTATGTTTGATCAAAAGATTATTATTTTTTTGAGAATCCATAATGTTTATTTTTTGGAAATAGAGATATTTATAAGGATATATTGAAAACAAAATCAGGTTCATTAAGTGTTGTTAATATTCATATATAAACATTGAAATGTTCGTAAGGAGTTTGTATAAATAATTTAGAGTTATTAAGGATAATAATAAGTTTTATATTAAGGTTAACCATTTTTATAAGTTTAAAATAAGACTTTAGAAGGTTAATTATATTTTTGAGTCATTTCATAAGATTCTTCATATGGTTGAGGAATTTTATAAGGTTCATCACACGGTTGAAGCATTTATTAATGTTCATTAAAATTATGAAAATTATAAATCTATAGAAAGTTTAATGGAATATTCATAAGGATAATTAAAATCATATTTATCAACAAAGAATCTCCCAGAGTTGTAGAAAATAATTTTATTAATCAAAAATCTAGATTAATAACTGAGTCAATTATATTAAAAAAACAATATTTAAGTGAGATTAGGTTGTGATATTATTAAAATTTTAAATGGATAATATATTCATATTTTATAGATCTTAGGTAATTAAAAAAGCGATGAGATCTCACAATTAATATAAATATTCGTGGTAATATTCCAAATCATGTATTTCAATTAATATATTTTTCAAATATAAAGAAACAATCTTAATGATATTGGGAATAATTGATTACTAATAGTTATGAGAGTTTAAAAAAACCAAGTAAATGATATCATAGGAGGTGTAAATATTAAAAATATAGAATAATATTTCATTTTAATATTTCATGAAAATATAATAATAGTTAAAAGGAAAAGGTTATAGTTAATATCATTAAAATATCAAAAAAATGGGAGATATTATTTTAATTCAAAATAAGTGAATAAAAATTCTAGTATCACACAAGATTATTCAAAATGCATAAGTAATTCATATACTTTACAAGTAATGAAAAATAATTCTAGGGTTACACTAGAATGTTTAAAATAAAGAGAGAGGCATTTTGGTTATTCAACTTGCTCAAATTCGTGACACCATTCCTGGTGTAACTCTCTTTCAATGTTCATAAATAATAAAGTGATTATAGAGAGAGGAGTGAGTTATATAATATATGAGTAATAATGATTTCTTCATGTATTTTTGAAGGTGGAAATATTGGAGGGTTAGTTCAGACACTCCAAAATTACATCCAATGTAGTGAGATTGTAATTTTAGGTGCATATTCGTATTTCCTTGCATCCTCGTAGAATTATCCCATTTGGGGAACCAAGTAAAAATGGTAGAGTTTCTATTTTTTATTATACAATAAAATTATATATAAGATAGAAATAGTAGTTCCTATATAATATTTTCCATGATTTTTTACAACTAATAAATTAAAATTTTAGAAAACCTAATTCACTCACCTTTCTTTGTATTAAACTTGTTTGAGACCAATGTATATCATGAAACCAAATGATCTATTTCCTATTGGGAATGATAAAAATACAATCCCTATTATTCTTATTCTCTTTAAAAATATTTCAAATCTTATATGTAATAACCACCAACACATTCCTCTATGGAAATTTAGAACTAACTAATACTTACTAAATTCAAGTCAAAATGTCTTATATAAAAGTGATTAAATTATCTTTTACTATACAAAAATCACACTTGACCCATTCTAACTTGATTCAAATAATTTTATCCCATAATACACAAGAATAAGATTCTTGGATAATCATCCAAACCATCTTAATAGATTCACACCCCAATAGATATTATAAGGATCCATTTATGCTTCCATTCCCTTACGCACCAAGGTCACCTCATATTCCTTAGTCCAATATATCATTGGTTTATAATACATTGATGAATCCCAAAACTATATAAATCCACACCCCAGTCCTGAAATTCTATTATTACTCCATACCTTATATATTAAATCCCTACATTTAGCTATAACAATTCTATAAATTTCATTTTTATATATTTTGGTGTTTTCATTTCACCACCCAAAAATTCCATTACTATTAAATTTTATTTTAAAAATAATCATTCTATGAAATTTTTCAAAATAAACTAAAAAAAATTCCCCTAAAAAACTTTTTTTAAAATCTTTTTCTTATTATAAACTATTATACACATTTCATGTGAACCTATATATGAATTTTGATTTTTTCAAAAATGCTCACATTTCATTCTTGGAAAATAATAGTTAATTTAAAGATAAAATAATAATTTAATAAAAAAATCTACCTTAATATAAAACCAATAAAATCATTACGCAATACCCTAGAAACTCAAAAATCACTTGTGATTGCATTATCCAAGAACACACATAGCTTCCATATTGAGTCTCGATCATCTATCTCCATTTACCAGCTCTAAACTTATAAAAGGACAAAAAAAATTATTTGATACTATTTTATTATTTGGTACTAGGTTTTTATAACCTAATATTGAGTGTTAAATGACTATAGGTGTGCCACCCTATAATCTAGAGGCTGAAAACTTGTGGAAATGTTATTGAAGAATCATTAGAGAGACTATACGCATAATATAATAACCAAAAGATTAAAATAAATATATATGATAAAAATTAAAAAACATCAAAACAATCTTGTGAAATTATCATATAAATATTACTTTATACTATAATATAAAACATATATTGAAAAATTAACCCCATTATATATATATATAATATAATAATGATCATCATAGTGGAAAAATCATAAATAATAAAGGATGGAAAATAAATAAATAAATAATTTTTAAAATCCACAATCACTAGGTCCTCATTCTATCCTCATAACCAATACTCAACCTTAGTTAAACACTATGTGTCCATCCCATTACAATTATACATTTTCTTAACGTGTGAACAATGTATTAGGTTTTCACACATTTTTAGGTGTATATATGGGGTTTGAGTCTAAAAATATATATGACACCTTCAATGAGACCCCTAAAATATACAATCATTCATATATGTAGCTTCATGAACAATATCACATATAAGGTCATAAAACATATCATAAAAGTTTAGATGAGTCTATGTGTACTAAAAAGAGAATTATGATTTATGAACCATCATATTTTGAATAATGTTGATGAAAAAACATTAATTTAAAGAGATCAGGGTATGGTGGTACAATTATTTATAAGACATCCGCCCAAAAAAATATTATATGATTAATGGGTGGGATGTAATATAGATAACTCCCTCAAGGGGTGTTTCTAGTTCCTTTTGATGGGCGTAACATAGCTATGTCTCTATTAATAAAAAACAGTAAAGGTACATTGACTAACCTATAGATCCTTAAAATTTAAAAATGGTCATCAAGGATAATCATATCTAATAAAAATGCATCTAAATTAGGGGTTATAAAATAGTCAACTCCCTCAAGATTACACATCATACATAAACAGTCATGACCCGTCCTCAAGGTCTGTGTCGTGACTACACCAAGCCCACCTTTCGTAGGCTAGGGGCTGGCGACTAGCACCAAAGGAGAATACCTGAAAAAAATGGAAGGCATTGCCTTTTAACCTGTAACTCATGTAGTCTGAACACAACCAGCAGAAGTAAGAAGTAGTAAAATAGAAAATAAATGTTTGCTGAATGTAAGTGGTCCAGAATACAAACCCAATGGAACAACAAGTACTAGTACAAGTAAAAAGGGAAAACATCTCCCGGATCATCCATAGGGGAATCCTACCTGAAGGGTAGGTACAGAAATCGATCAGCTCATCCCTGAGATATGTCTCATCTAGTCCATCTTTGAGTAGCCTCCTGTCTGTCACCCTCCGCATCGATCATTGATGTCTGTCATCTCCACAGTACACAACAAGGTGCGGGTGAAGCCTGTGCAGGGGTGAGTATAACAATACTCAGTAGGGGACCCCGAGACCCTTGAAGGTCTCCCAGAATCCACTAAGGATAAACCAATCACAAAGATATAATCACAACGTATCAACCAACCCTACTTAGGTATATTCCCATACATATACCGGAGTTACTAGTCACAGTCCAGCTCCAACTCTAGAGCCCAAGCATAAACCAGTCCACAAAGGAAGTAAAGTCTATCACCTCGGTTATTTAAAGACAAGACACAACTCACACAGGTATACAACACATGAAGAGGGGTAGAGATAATTAGATGTAGCCTCTAAATCATCTCCTCTGTCAAACCCATGTAGGATCCTGGAACAGTATAAGCACTGTCAAACCCACATAGGATCCCGGTACAAAAGTCACTACTATTGAACCCACGGAGGATCCCGGTACATAAGTCATCATTGTTGAACCCACGGAGGATCCTGGTATAGAATTCATCCCTATCAAACCCACGTAGGATCCTGGTATAGTAGTCATCACTGTTGAACTCACGTAGGATCCTAGTAGAGTAGTCATCACTGTCGAACCCACGTAGGATCCTGGTACAGTAGTCATCACTGTTGAAGCCATGTAGGATCCTGGTACAGAAGTCATCACTGTCAAACCCACGTAGGATCCTGGTATAGTAGTCATCACTTTCGAACCCACATAGGATCCTAGTACAATATCATCACTGTCGAACCCACGGAGGATATTGTCATCTCAGTCGCAGCCAGCCCTAGGGTTCCCGCACACAGCACGCTCAATTCTGGGAGGGTTTGCTCCTCGATCCTAGTGTCGATACATGAACTACCAAAAAATATTGAGTTTATGTATCACGTAGTTCCTTCACATCAAAAGGAACCCAAAATGACAGACGGCGCGTCAATCGGACGCCCGGTCTGTGAGTTATTGGCATTTCTATTCCAGGGGCCCGGTTGGTTTTTAGGATCAAACCAACCCGACCGTACCCCAACTGCATCTGAACCTCAAGTGGAGTATGCCAAAAGAATCGTCTTACTCAATGAATTCCATCTTCACAGATAGTTCGTCAATCAGACACATGTAGCTCAAGATGTGGGAAAAAAGGTGTAAATGGCCATTGCGAGTCCGGGTCCGATCTGACCCAGTCGACCGACCCGGCCCGACCTAGTCTGAACTGAGGTCTGGCCTAGTTCATGGATGTGTCCTACTCGAGTGGTCGGCCCAGCCCGAGTGGGCAGCCTGAACCAAGGGAGCGGCCCGACCCATGGAAGGCTGGCCGAGGGGCGGCCCAACTGGCCATACCTGGGAGAGGGGGGGGGGGGGGGGGTGCCCCCCTCGGTTTGTCGAACGGAACCGGTGCTTTGCACTAGTTCGGGAGCAGCGGGACCCGACTGGTTCCGCTCATCCGGCTCCACGGTTGTCGGCCCGACCAGCTGCCTCTACACCTCCACCGCGGCGTGATGGTGCCGTGGTCCTGATGCCCTCCACGTGGTGCGACGGCGTCGCGCCACCACCGCCACGGCCCGACCTAGTCGCGGCCTTCGGCTCCACCGCGCAGAATGACGGCGCTGTGCTTCTCCCTCCGTCGTGGCCCTCCCGGTCGCGGTTCCTCTCCAGTGTAGTGCGACAGCACCACACCCCTTCAGCACCATCGGGGTCGCCTGGCCGCGGCTTGGTTCCTCTGCACGGCATGGCGGTGTTGCACCCTTGCGGCGACCCGGTGGACTTGTACCACCAGCTCCTTTTTGATGTCCACCACCATTGTCATCAAACGGAAACAAACAAAGGGGGGAGGGTCGGGTCATGTTCATGCAGTCCGAACCCTCCTTGTCATGTAATATCATTTGTCTTACCAAACCAGAAATTTTTATGACAAATAATGGAGTTTTAATCTCATATTTAAAAATAATTCAAATCCCTCTACCTTGTAATTGTTGATCGCTTGACGGATTCACAGGAAGGCGGCATTGTTCCGTGCATGTCGGGAAGAGATAACGTCGTCTATGGTGACATTATTCGTGGGCGGTGTCTTCCCTTTCTTGCTCCGGTTTGAGAGGGAGAAGATGGTGTTGTCGTTCCTCAGTGGATACGGGCGTTCTTCATTGAGAGAATATTGTTCTTTGTTGGATAGGATGTCGTTCTCCAAGAATCCCCCAAGTCCTCTCAAAGTTCTCCCCCAAAATGAAAGCTTCCAACCAACAAAATAAAATAATGGTCTTTGTCTATTATTTTGTTTTTGGAAATAATTTTAAAAGATTCCAAATAGGTTAATTAATTGAGGCATTAATTAATCTTTAGGTGTGTTGGCACCATTATGAGGGAAGGTGGAAGGTTCAAAATTAAATTGGGAGTTCCAAGGGTTAAAGGGGGGTTAAGGGGGGTTTGATGCCCATGTGAGCCCCACCTTATAACATCCTCCCAAGGGAGGTTATGTGTAGTTGGGACCCTCCACTAACCTCCCCTTGGAAGTTATAACTACCACCACAAATAAAAATAGGTCTAACACATATTTTTATTCCGTTTAATTAAAAACCACCAAAAACTAACTTCTAATCTTGATAAAAAGAAACTGAAGTAAAGGTCTCCTTAAGCAAATACTGGTGTCACGAGTTCAACGATACCGTCAGATTTTAATTCCAATCATCGGTTCAAAAGTTATAAAATGCCGCTCGTGCATTTACTGAATGTACCCAAAAAAAAGTTGAGAAAATTATTATCAGTCACCCTCGACCTACGTCGGTCAAGGTTATACTCTGCCTAAGTGAAACACACCCTAAATAACCCAATGGTACCCTTGGGTTTTCAATCTGAGTTACCATTTAGAAGTTATGAATTTTACAATAAAATAATTGTCACTTAATTATTTTATTTGCGGCCAAAAAATGAACTTTGTTTGGTGGCCCGTGCCAGCCAAAGTTAGTATCTACTTAAATAAATCAAGCCCTCACAAGTTCAGCAGTGGTATCAGATTTTTAATTCGAGCTACCTTTTGTGAGTTATAAGAATTTGAAAAATAAAATAATTTATTTTATTATTTTATTTACGGTTATGCCATTTTGGGATTTCTCACAGGATACCCGCGCCAACCAAACTTAAGTCGTGTATAACGTAAACCCGCCATCCTGAGTGCAGCAGTGCCCTCGTATTTCGGATTCGAGTAACCATTTAAGAGTTATTCCACTTTTTCAGTAAAACTGCTTAGGTGCGTTAATTTATGCTTAACAAAACTTCGACGAATCATTCTGGGCACTCCGGTCCTTGGAATCACGCGTAGTCAGATTTCACGGACTCATAAAATTTCCATGTGTTTAAGAAAAAAAATTCCACAGAATTTCTGAGTCTTTACATTCTCCCACCTCAGGGCTTTGCGCCCCTGTAAGCTACAAGTCACACTAAGGGAACAAATGGGAGTACTGAGCATGCATCTGAGCCTCCCGCTCCCATGTGCTCTTCTAGAGGTTTATGTGCTGACAACGAACGCGCACCAGAGGTATCGACTGTCCATGTGGGACCCGCTGTTGTCAATCCTCAATCTCTACTAAACCCTCCTTGAAATTCGCCCCATCGTAAATGTCCAGCTCGCCATGGCCGATGATGTGGAAGGGTCGTGCACATATCTCCTCACCAGGGATACGTGGAAGATGTCTTTCACCCGGTGCAACTGAGGTGGATGATCTAAGTAGTAAGACACCTCACCTACTCTTTTGAGGACCTGGAAAGGTCTGATGAACCTCAGAGATAACCTTCTGCCTTGACCAAAACTCTGTAGACCTCGTCGAGGTGAGACCCGTAGGAAGACGTGGTCTCCATCCTCAAACTCCAAAGGTATTCGTCTCCTGAATGTACGTGGAAGACTCGTCACGAAGTCCATGGATATATGATACTACTTCCACTCTTAGACCTCCAAAGGCTGAACCAAACCTGCTGGTACCTGTTGTTCTGCCTTAACTTGATGACAAGTAAGGCATCATGAGAGAAACTATTCCACTGCTTTCTTCATTCCCAGCCACCAGTGCTGTCGTCGAAGGTCCTGGTACATCTTCTACACTCATAGATGTACCGCTAAAGGAGATGTGTGGAACTCACACAACACTTCATCCTAAAGTGAAACTGGTACCATGGCACGTCCTATAAAGAGAATGACGTGTTACCCACCTTCAGAAAATCCATCAGGTGCATGCCCTGTAGATATCTGAGCATGTCACGTCTCACAGTCAACATCCCCATGCTATGCCTCCCTGACTCACTGAACAAGTGGAGGACTAACTGTGAGAGATTGTAGAAATGCTGATCCATCTCAATCCACAAAGGATATCTGCAACGCGACCAACTTCTCGGTCACCTATCCTAGTAGAAGAATGCCTGATCTCATACGGAGAGCATCAACTACAACATTCTCCTTCCTAGGACTATATACTATCTCGAGGTCATAGTCCTGGAGGAACTCAAGCCATCATCATTGTCTTAGGTTCAGGTCCTTCTGAGAGAAGATATACCTGATAATCTGGTGGTCAGAGTAGACTATAAAGTGTTCGCCCATAAGATAGTACGACCACATATTCAAGGAGAAAACCACTACTGCTAACTCCAAGTCAGGTCTAGCATAGTTTTTCTCATGCTGTCTCAACTACCGAGAACCATAAACGATCACTGCTCGCTCCTACATCAGAACACACCCAAGTCCGGTCCCTGATGCATCATAATAGAATACGTACCCAACACCCTCCTCTAGTAGCCTCAAGATTGGCGCACTAGTTTTCCTCTAACTCAGCTCCTGAAATCTCTATTGGCATATCTCTAACCACACAAAAGGTTTCCCATTATTTGTCAAGGATGATAGTGGTGCTGCAAATCTAGAGAATTCCGGAATGATCTCTCAGTAGTATCCAGCCAAAGCAGACGTACCCCCCCTTTGGGAAATAATCCTAGAAACATCTTTTGAAAATATGTCCCCATGTATTTTAACTCCTATTTGGAACTGAAAACTCAGAGTTCCTGCTACCATGAGGGTAAGCCTGGCCGATTCAAGAGTAATCAGCTACACCCTCCTATGCATGAGTTTAACATGTACTTCCTAGGTTTCATTTTTTGTGAAAAAAGGAAAAATTCATCCCAACATTGTAGATAAACCACATATTTTTTTCCTAATATAGTCAGTTTGTATATGAACTATGGTTGTCCAGTCCATACCCAAACTAACGTCGTAAGGCCTTGACGCTACCACCAAGAGGTTCCAACCAAAACTCTTGCCTCAAGGGTCAAATCACTCCATCAGCGTATGTGTGATTATCGAGTCTCCTCCCAAAGGTATCTCCAGACGTGAAGGTCAAGTCAACAGTTTAACCAGAAACTCTAGGTCTGGGACAAGATTCATGGAAGGAAGAAATGATTGGTACCTATGTCTATTGATACGTCAGCTAGTAGTAGACACAAACCATACCTCAAATCATTCCTAGAGCTCTTGGGTCACACTCCTTGACCGCATGTATCTATTATCTTCCCCCACCCTTCAGCTCCCTGGGCCTAGCAGGGACTACAAAGGCGGGTGGTTGTAACATGTCGAAATGTTCACCACCTCATACTACTCTCCTAGCTCTGCTTCCATGTCTACTGCCCTAAATATTCATCTGTCCTTAACACTTTTTCTTCTCGAATCATTCAATGCTCTCAAGTCTATGAGACTGGCGCCGGTTTCATGCTTTCCAACTACTAACATTCACTGGCTGTATCTGCTCAGCTAATGAACATTCAACCATAAAGGTTCTCTCTAGCATCCTTACATAAGTAGGAATGCATAGAAGAAAAAGTTCTGGCTAGGATATCCTTAAACATACCTCGCTCAGAGGTCCAAGCTCTAAAGCACTGATCGTATCATATTCATCGAGTACCATGAAATATTGGTATGCCTCGATGAATACTCAGCTACCGAAACATCATCCTGCCGAAGCTGTATAAGCTCTAGAAAACTCTCAGCCACCTCCTCAAGTGAGTCCCCAGCCACCTGTGGGTCGGGCTCACCTCAGAACTTGAGGGATATCTGGTGCTGAAACACATATAAGGCACTAAGCCTACAAGTGTCCTCTATCGGTACCACTGGTAGTGTCTGCAGACCAATAGGCAGTGATATAGTCGGAACACTACCTGAAGGTACCATCTCAGAAAATGGTCCAAGTACCGAAGCCTCATCACTGTGCAGACCTTCCTCATGGTCACTCGCTAAAAAAGATTAGCATCTAAGATCAACATCTTCTCTTCTAGTGTCTCAACTAGGAGAAAAACTCCAGCAATCACCTCCATCCAGTCCTCTACTTCCTGGGAATCTGTCTCACCTCGAAACCTCAAAGGCCTCTGCCGCTGGAACTTGTGAAATGTACTCAGTCGGCGTGAAACTTCCTCCAATGCGGCTGGTGGCATCTGCTTCCCAATGGGTGGTGGTTCTGTTGGTACACCACCCGAAGGTGCCAACATAATAAGAGGGCCCTAAACCAGAGCCTCGTCACTCGGTGGGCCGTCATCGTGTACTCTCTTGGAAACTCTAGATGGCTATCTACGCAGTGTCATACTAATAATAAATAGATGCACCATAGTCAATAAGTTATACCTGGTGGGCTGACTCAAAGAGTTCACAAGAAGACTCTTGAAAACACACTCACAATCAGTGTTTTCGTGCACTGAGTTGGAAATCAAAAGTCAGGGTCATGGTGTATGGATAGGTCGGCCGCTGCACCAACACTGGACTCCCTTATCTTAAAACCACACTCAATAATCTTAACACCATTGCTTCACAGTAAGACAGATCAGAGTCCTAAGTTTTGCGGTAGAACCGACTCCTTTGATACCAATTTTTCATGACCTGTCCTCGGGGCGCATTCCGTGACTACCCCAAGCCTTCCTTCCATAGGCCAGGGGTTGGAATTATCACTAAAGGAGAATCCCTTATAAAAAGGGAAGGAATTACCTTCTAAACTATAACTCATGAAGTCTGAATACAAGCATTAGAAGCAACAAGTACTAGTACAAGTAAAAAGGGAAAACAACTCATGGATCGTCCATCGTGGAATCCTACCTGAAGGGAAGGTACAAAACTCGATCAACTCATCCCTGAGATATGTCCCGTCTAGTCCAGCTCTGAGAAGCCTCCTGTCCGTCACCCTCCATCTCGATCACTACTATCTGTCATCTGTATAGTACACAACAAGGTGCGGGCGAAGCCTATGCAGGGGTGAGTATAACAATACTCAGTAGGGGACCCCCAACCCCCCAAAGGTTTCCCATAATCCTCTAAGGATAAACCAAGTAGAAATATACAATCACAAAGTATCAACCATCCCTACATAGGTATATTCCCATACATGTACCTGAGTTACCAGTCACAGTCTGGCTCCAACTCTCGAGCCCAAGCACACCCTAGTCCATAAAGGAAGTAAAGTCAATCACCTCAATGATTGAAAGACAAGACTCAGCTCACATATGTATACAACACATAAAGAGTGGTAGAAATTATTAGATGTAGCCTCTGAATCATCTCCTCTATCGAACCCACGTAGGATCCAAGAACAGTATTAGCGCTGTCGAACCCACATAGGATCCCAGTACAGAAGTCACTGCTGTCGAACCCACGGAGGATCCCGGTACATAAGTCATCACTATCGAACCCATGGAGGATCCTGGTATAGAATTCATCACTATCGAACCTACGCAGGATCCTGGTACAGTAGTCATCACTGTCGAACCCACGTAGGATCCTGGTACAGTAGTCATCACTGTCGAACCCACGTAGGATTCTGGTACAGTAGTCATCACTGTAGAACCAATGTAGTATCCTTGTACAGTAGTCATCACTGTCAAACCCACATAGGATTCTGGTACAGTAGTCATCACTGCCGAACACATGTAGGATCCTGGTACAGTATCATTGCTGTCAACCCACAAATGATATTGTCATCTCAGTCGTAGCTAGACTTAGGGTTCTCGCACACACCACGCTGGATTCCGGGAGGTTCCACTCCTAAATCCAAGTTTCTATACATTAAATACCATGAATTCTTGATTTTATGTATCCCATAGTTTTGTCTCATCAAAAGGAACCCAATTAGAAAGACGGCGCGTCAATCGGACGTCCGGTCTGTGAGTTATAGACATTTCTATTCTAGGGGCTCGGTTGGTTTTTAGGCTCAAACCAACCCGACCATACCCCAACTACATCTGAACCTCAAGTAGAGTATTCCAAAAGAATCGTCTCACTCCAAGAATTCCATCATCGTAGACGTTTCTTCGATCAGACACCTGTAGCCCAAGATGTGGGCAAAAGGTGTAAATGGCCATAACGGGTCCGGGTCCGGTCCGACCCAGTCGGCTGACCCGACCTGACCAAGTCCGAACCGGGGTCTGGCCCGGTTCGCGGATGTGGCCCGACCCGAGTGGGTGGGACGAACGAAGGGAGCTGCACGACCCTAAGGGGAGGTTTGACCTGAAGGCGTGGCCCGACTCGAAGGCGCGGCCCGACCCAAAGGGGCAGCCCTCTACGTGGAGGCCCGGTCGAGGGGCGGCCCATCTGAGGGGCGGCCCGACCATGGCGGCCTGGCCAGCCACGCATGGGAGGGGGTTCCCCCCGGTTTGGTGAATGAAACCGGCGCTTTGCGCCGGTTCGGGAGCCGTAGGTTCCGGGTGGTCCCATTTGTCTGACTCCACGGCGATCGACCCGACCGGCCACCTCTGCACCTCCACCGTGGCGCGATGGCGCCATGGTCCTGCTGCCCTCTTCACGGCGTGACAGTGCCGCGCCACCACCACTGCAGCCCAACCTGGCTGCGGCTTTCGGCTCCACCGTGCGGCGTGATGACCCCGCGATTCTCCATTCGCCACGGCCCTCCCAACAGCGGTTCCTCTCCGGCGTGATGCGACGGCACTACGCCCCTTCGACATAGGCGCGGCCCGCCGGGCCGCGGCTTGGTTCCTCTGCGAAGCATGGCGGTGTTGCACCCTTTCGGCGGCCCGGTGGCCTTGCGGAACCAGCTCCTTTTTGCGGTCTACCTCCGTCGTCATCAAACATAAAAAAACAAAGGGGGAGGGTCGGGCCATGTTCTTGATGTCTGAACCCTCCTCATCATGCGATATCATTTGGCTTACCAAACCAGAAATTTGTACAATGAAGAACGGAGGTTTAATCTCATATTTAAAAATAATTCAAATCCCCATACCTTGTAATCAGTGATCGCTTTACGGAGTCGCGGGAAGGTGGCGTCGTTCTGTTGACATCAGGGGGAGATGATGTCGTCTATGGCGAAGTTCTTCATGGGAAACATCTTCCCTTTCTTACCCCGATTGGAGAGGGAGAAGACAGTGTTTTCGTTCCTCGGTGGAGACGCGTGTTCTTCGTTGAGAGAATATCATTCTTTGTTAGAGAGGATGTCGTTCTCCAAGAATCTCCCAAGTCCTCTCAATGTTCTCCCCAAAAATGAAAGTTTCCAGACAACAAAATAAAATAATAGGCTTTGTCTATTATTTTATTATTGGAAAGAATTTCAAAAGATTTCAAATAGATTAATTAATTGAGGCATTAATTAATCTTTAGGTGTGTTGGCACCATTATGAGGAAAGGTGGAAGGTTCAAAATTAAATTGGGAGTTCCAAGGGTTAAAGGGGGTTAAGGTGGTTTAATACTTTTGTGGGCCCCACCTTATAACATCCTCCCAAGGGAGGTTATCTGCGGGTGGACCCCTCCACTAATCTCCCCTTGGAGGTTCTAACTACCACCACAAATAAAAATATGGATAACACAAATTTTTATTCAGTTTAATTAAAAATCCCCAAAAAATAACTTCCAATATTGATAAAATGCAACTTCAGTAAAGGTCTCTTTAAGTTAATACCGGTGCCACGAGTTCAACGGTGCCCTCAGATTTCAATTTTGAGCACCGGTTCAAATGTAATAAAACATCGCTCGTGCATTTACTGAACATACCTGAAAAAAATTTCGGAAAAATATTATCAGTCACCCTCGACCCGTGCCGGTTGAGGTTAGGCTCCGCCTTAGTGAAACACGCCCCAATGAACCCAACAATACTCTCAAGATTTAAATCAGAGGTACCATTTATAAGTTATGAATTTTACAATAAAATAATTGTCACTTAATTATTTTATTTTTGGCCATAAACTAACTTTTTCTGGTGGCCCACAATAGACAAATTTAGTATCTTCTTAAATAAAGAAATCCCTCATGAGTTCAGCGGTGGTCTCAGATTTTTAATCCGAGCTACAGTTGGGGAGTTATAAGTATTTGAAAAATAAAATAATATATTTAATTATTTTATTTACTGTTATGTCATTTTTGGGATTTCTCATAGGAGGCCCGCACCGACAAAACTTAAGTCGTGCCTAGGGTAAACCTGCCATCCTGAGCGCAACGGTACCCTCAGATTTATGATCTGAGTAACCATTTAAGAGTTATTCCAATTTTTTAGTAAAACTCTTTACGAGTGTTAATTTATGCTTAACAAAACTTCGACGGGTCATTCCGGGCACTTCGGGCCTCAGAATCGTGCGCCGTCAGATTTCAAGGACTCATAAAATTCCCGTGTTTTAAGAAAAAAAATTCCATGGAATTTCCGAGTCTTTACATAAACCTCTATCTAACACCCAATAAGTGGTAAACATATAACGTTTATATGAAATGAAACACAGTGGGGGGGAATTCAAAATAAATAGACCCTTTAATTTGAAAAACTATTGGATAAATACGAAACAACCCAAGGCATCACACCACCAATGTTATGGGCCTCAATTTAATACCAATAGCTCAATTACATAATGTTTTCTAAAGTAAAATAAATAGGATAATGTTAAATTCCTCTACATAGCATATGCCTTACTATCATACCAGTCACACTATCATTATCTCTATTACGAATCACTCATCTTGAAATAACCATTATCTCTTTCATCACTACATTTTCTAGAGGCCATTACCCATCATTTTCTTCCCTTAAATCTAATTTAAAACTATTATGAATGATAAGTTCTTGTTTTTTAATTCCACATAGTCCCTTTAATACAAAAATAAATTTTTATATCATCCCATCATTCATTAAAAATGATATCCTCAATCCCTTAACCCCATTTTCATTCCTTATACATATTTTCCCCTTGTAAAACCATTTATTGGTAATTAACCCCATGTTTAACTCTTAGTGAATTAATTATCATGTTTGATACATGCACTGGTAAACCCATTAGATTATTCCCATAACTCACATATAGTCTTATTGGGATTCTCAAAATTTATCCAATTTTAGGATTGTAAAATAAAGATATTTTTACTCCATAAGGTCTTAAGATAGTTCTTCACTTTCATTAGAGATGATATCTTAAAAGGTAAACCCATACCTAAACAAAAGATCAGAATATGTTATTATAGACAAACATTTTATAAATATCATAGGAGACTATCATAGGTCTCTCACATCAAAAATATTTGGATGACTACTATAAAACATTAAGTGTTTACAAAACAAATTAATATAATTTTGTAACAACCCAAGAAGTGCACTTCCTGATCTGATGTTAAAATATAATGTATAATTGTTTAAGAAAAGAAACCATAAAATATATTGTTCTATACATACTCGAGGATCTATTTTGGTATAGGTTTTGGAAAATTATAAAAAATCCATTTCAATAAATCATAGTTTATAAAAATTATAATTAAAACTTCTATTTGGATTTCTTATTACTATATTCTAAAATAAAATCAAACACATTTTGAATTTATAAATATCTAGTGAAAATCATTTTAAAATCATAGGGTGAGAATAAAGTTACACAGTAAGGGGTTTTAACACAATTTAAGAATCCTTTTATAAAAAACTATTTCAAAACTTTTTAAAACATTTTATATCAAATATATTTTTGATATAGTAAATAAATTTCAAAAATATAATAATTCAGTTTTGAATACCTATAAAAAACAATTCACAATCCTTTGAAGATACAAATAATTTTTCAAACCCCATTTAATTTCAAAATAAAATACCTTGAAATATTAATTAGATTTTTCTATTAATATATTTTGAAATTAAAAAATTTTATGCATTAAAATGATACTTATAAAAACTTAAGAAAACCATGATGCCACTAGTATTATCACTTTTAGGATAATATTCTCTTGAGGTCATGGGATCACCTCATTCCTCATCAACTCATTTGATTCCCTATTGTTGAATTTTTTTATGAAAAAACAATTATTAATTCATCCTTTATCATTTATAATCCATTGATACCTTCCCAAAACATTGATAAATTATTTAATAAGTAAAAAATAATTATATATCATATAAATTTTTTTTTAAAAAAATTTTAGATGTACTATATGGTTTAATAGAAATCCAAAAATTTAGAAGAAATTAAAAAATTCAAAGGAAGTATATATAAATAGTTTGGATATTGAATTTTAAATAATTTCCTTTAGTAATATGCATGTAATACCAATGATAATTATAGTATATTAACATAATAATTTGTATGGACAACTTATATTGAAATAAATTTACTTTTTATAGATATAATGAAATAATTTATCAACTAAAGATCATAATAGAAATATAAACACACAACGTTTATAAAAAGTATTTTTATAAACATGAATATAAATATTTTTAATGGGAATTGATGAAAAATTAATATTATTATATATAGAGGTTTTTGTACAAACATATCTACCTTAAAATGTGATTTTTAAATAGAAGCATAAAAATAATGAATCATAGTATTCTTTTAAATAAAAACACATGGAAGCACAAATTTGATAAAAAAAATTCTATAAAATAGTAGTTTTAAATTTAAAATTGCATACAAAGGTTTTTGTACAAATAATAATTTTTCTTCATGAAATAATTTAAAAAAAACACCCTTACATGAATATAAATTTTGAAAATATAATTCCATTATAAAAAAAATTTCTAAATATAATTGGAAATATGGAACCATATTTCTTTTAAATCGACCTTAAACAAAAATATTTATTTTCAGAGCTTGAAAAATAAATTCACATAAATTAATTCATAAAAGGTATTATTTTTCAAATTAATTCCTATCAATCTATCCCTCTCTCTCTCTCTCTCTCTTATTTCCACACCCGCTTTTAATATGGAATTCATATAAAGAAAAACTCTTTTAAGTTGAAACAAAACTATTAATATATATATATATATATTATAATAATGGGATAATCCAGTATAAATATTTTCATTTTAATTCATATATATACATATATATATTAGGATTTGGTTTTAAGAAGTTTTTTTTAGTTTACACCATGGTTACAGGGTGTATCTTATGAGGTACGAGTTTATATATGAAAAATTCAATTTGGTGTTTAAACTGAATAAACAGTGGATTTTTTATCCACTATATGCATACATAAATTATATATATATGTATATATATTCACATGGTCACTGCTTCTGGTGTGTGAAAAGGGAATACAATGAAGGGAATGACACCTTCTGGAAATCTTCTACTAATTGTATTAAATTTTCCATTATTTGAGGATGATATTATTGCAATCCCACACCTAAAAACGAAAGGCCAAAACATTATATATATATGTGTGTGTGTATATATTACTACTCAATTAAAAATTATTTGGAGAACATGAAGACACTCATTTTCTAAATTTGAACATCAAGCTAGGCCATAGCTCGTTGAGGATAGTACCAATCATTGGAGAATGAAGAAAAATAATGTCAAGGGTTCGGTTGGTGCAGCTCAAGGTTGAAGATAACATAAGAGATGATCAAACTATCGAGATAATCTTGATCAAATTTTCTATGTTATAATACGAGTATTTAAGTCATGTAAATAGTTATTAGATATTTGTGTCCACCATTAGACTTTATAAAGGTTTTTATGTGATTATTAATTATTCACCATCCATCATCCTCTTGGCCATATCACAAGGAATGGATCATGTACACACCTCACAGACTCAACCCTCATTAGGGGAATGTCAACATACTGGCCCAAATAAGGCACCCTATGATCATGTTATGTGTTCACCATGTTCATGTTTTGTGTAAACCCATAAGCACTATTCACTTACCCAGTGATATACCATACTTCTATGAAGTTATCCATATGATTCTCTCTGACATGGTCGACACTATAGGTCCAAAATGTTTTTGGGGCTGTCCTAGATGGATTCATAATTGTCCTAATTTTATACTAATATATCTAAATTTAAATTATCTAACATAATTAAAATAAAAACTAAGAAAATTTTTATTAATATTTTATTAAAATTTAGTTATTTAGCGTTCAACTTTTTTATTTTAATTATATTTTTTATACCTCATTTATAAAAAATATTTAATATAACATTATTAATTTTATTTAATGTTACAATTTTCATATGTCATAGTAATATTTTACTTTTCAACATATAAAATATTCTTACAAAAAATTATATTAAAATTATCATATTCAAATGTAATTATATTATAATATTTTGAAAACTATATATTTTTATATTAAAATAAATTTCATTTTAAAAAAATTAATATAGTTATATTTTTATACAAAGTAAGTATTTTTAAAGTATTTTAAGTTCATTTAACAACAAATGTACACATTTAATTTTTTATTTTAAAATATTATTTACTTATATTAAAAATATATTACATATTAATTTTTTACACAAATTTTATTCAGTATTTATTTATAATAATATATTAAAAATTTACAACATTAAAACATGAGGTGCAAAAAACTATAAAAATACTTTAAAATAATGAACCACATCTTTTTATATTTATTATTTTTTAAATGTTACAAACACATATTTTTATTAATGTTCAAAAAAATTCTATAAATACTCACACCTTAGAAAATATTTCTTTTAGAATTCAAAGTTCAACAGATTCAATCCTTTTATCTTTCCAGAGTGGTTATCATTTTTCAAATTCTATGTATCATTACTCTCATCCTTTTTTGTGTGTTTCTACTTATGGAGGATCTTAGATATTACATATATTATTTTGGAGTTTTCTTTTTCACATATGTTTTCTTCTTATATTTTTTATGATCATTGCATGTTTAAAAATCTAGGCTCCCTAAAAGCAGCATGCTTTCATACTGTAATTTGTTTATTTTTTGAATAAAATTTTTCTTTCACGCGTTTTAAATTTATAAGTCTTATTTAATTTTTAGCACTAACAATTATATTAAAATTCTACGATTTTACATTCTACAACCCCTCCACCCTCTTTAATATAATTTAGAATGAAAATTATTTTGAACATAAACTCTAATTTTGACTTCCAAGATTTGGTCTCAAAACATAACATTCCTACAAAAATAACTTCACTATTATCACCAATCACTAATTTTTTATTTCATATATTTTATTAAAATAATGTATAACTTTATCAAAGCCTCTCATTTTGGAACCTCTCTTGGAAATAAATGGTCCTTCCATTCAAACTAGACCTTAAGATGTTTTTAAATTATTATATATATCATTCCCATATGAAACTTATGAAATTTGGTTTAAATCAATTTAAACATAGATAAGAAAGAGAAAAATAGTTATTATGTGTATATATTTTATGAAAATCTGTTTGAATCTAATTTCAATAAAGTAGTCTTATTGAATTGTCTTCTAAAATTTCAAAATCATCTTTGATACCTCTATAAAGACTAAATATTATAATCAGATGCATATAGTCTATGTGTTGGTCTCCCCCTTATATATCATAATGAAAATCATTATGTGTTTCATATTCATTAGACCAGGTGAAGAATCTGAAAAGTTCCTCAAGGTACTTTCTTCATTGCATGTAGTAAGAATGTTAAGCATGCACAGTTTTCTTATAAACAAAACCTAACCCTTGAAATAATCAAGGTATGGTAACTGTGTTAGATACCTCCTAAAAGGTCACAAAGTCATTTGGTAATGAATTTAGAAGAATCATTGTAAGTAGCTCATCTATAAGGGATAAAATATTTTTCGATGTTCTTTCTCCTCTTTTTTTAGAGATGAAAATAGAATAAAATAAATATTTTACTAAAAATTAGGTACACATAACTTATAAAAAGGTCATAATCTCTAGATCCACGAAAACTATTCCTTTGATACCAATTATAACAGCCTAAGAACCACACTTCCAGATCCATTGTTAAAACATGAGTATATTTTTTTATAAAAATTAACTACAAAATATATAGTCCTTTATATAATCAAGGATATTTTCTGATCTAGTTTTCAAAGGATTATGAAAAATTCCATAGAATGAATTAATGTTTCCAAGAATTATAAATAAAATATATATTTTTATTCACTCACACTATCTATTTAAATTAAATGAAACACCTTTCTAATTTCTATTAATCCAATAAAAATAATTTTAAAAATGTATGGTGAGTTTAAAATTTATCATCAAGGGGTTTGAAAATAAGTGAAGAATCCTAAACTATTTTAAAACTATTTTAAAACATTTTATATGAAAAATATATATATTTTTATATTGTAAATACTTTTCAAAAATATCATATTAGCTTTTAAAAAATATAGGAAATATTTTTTAAAATCCATTGAAAATACACATTATTATCTAAAACCCATATAATTTAAAAATCAATTACATTAAAATAAGCTTTGGATTTCACTTTTATAATAATTTTGAAATAATAACTTTTAAGGATTAAACTGATACCTGGAAAACATTATGAAAATCATACGGCCACTTGGAGTACAAAATATAGGACAGTTTCCCCATGAGGTTATGGAATCACCCTATTCTTCATCAAATCATTTGATACCCAAGGGAAAATGTTTATTTTAAGAAAATATTTTTATCAGGTCTTCCTTTATCATTTATAATCCATTAAAAACATTCAAAAAATAATAAATTATTTTCTATATATAAAATACTGTTATATCTTATAAAATATATAAAAAATTTATATCTTTCGTAAGAAACGTAAGGGTTAGGAGAAATCTATAAATTTTGAATAAAATCATAAATTCAAAGGAAATATAAATAAACATAGTGGAAATTGAATTTAAAACAATTTATCTTGATAATATTTATAAAATTTCAATGATAATTATATTATATGGTCATTAATATTATTATAAATTATTTTTATTGAAATAAATAAAATTTTTACACATATAATGATATCCTTTGATTTAAAAATCAGTAATGAAATAGAAAACACGCTTCTTTTTTAAAAAGGAATTTGTTAAAAATTTTAAAAAAAAATATAAATAGAATTGATAGTAAAATCATATTCCTCATTATGAATGTTTTTGTAAAATATAATTTCCCTTAAAACATAGTTTTGAAATAGAATCTTACAAATAATGAATCATAATATGATTATTTTTAAAAACACATTGAAGCATAAAATTTTTAAAACATATTTTCCATAAAATAGTAATTCTAAAATAAAATTTATTTATAATGTTTTTTCTAAAAATATAAATGGATCTTTGAAATGAAATTTTAGAAAAAAACAATTCTTACATAAAAATATGTTTTTAAAATATCATTCCCTTATAGGAATGTTTTTATGAAGACAATTAGAAATGTGGATACATATTTTTTTAAATCAACCTTAAATATAATGTTATAATTTTGGGAGTTTGAAAAATAAATTCTCATACCATAAATCACAAAAGGCCTTATTCTTCATATGACTTCATCTCTCTCTATCACACTCTCTCTCTCAATTATTTTCACACCATCTTCTTATATGAATTCATATAGTGGGAGGCTCCTTATATAGATGACTCCCTATTATTAATGTATATATATACATAATATTGACAAAAGAATCAAGTGAATCAATTTTTTTGTTGACCCATACATATATATATGTACATATATCTTTTTTGATTCCTTTTTTAAGTGGTTTTAGTCTATTTTTGAACATGGTAATATGGTGTATATATAAGATAGTTGGGTATATATGTGATTAATTTATTTTCATGTTTAAACTAAATAAGGCATGGATTTTTTAACCACTGTACACATAAAAAGATGGAATATATAAATATATATTCCCTTGGTCGCTGATTCTAAACCAAGAAGAGAAGAAGAAGATTAAGGGAATGAGATATTCAATAAATCATAGTCAAACTATATTAAATGTATCAATATTTGATGATAATATTTTTGAAATATAATACCCAAAAATGGATTTCCAACTTATTATATATATATAATAACTCATTTAAAATGGATTTGAAGAACAAAATGGAACTTTTTTGGTAAATTTATAATTTGATTTAGGCCATATCTCATTGAGGACAAAACCAATCATTGATGAAGTAAGAAAAATAATATTGAGGGATTGGTTAGTGTGACTCAAGGTTAAAGATATTGTAAGAGATGATCGAATGGCTGAGATCATATTGATCAGAACACCTATGTAATAAGAGGAATTTTTAAGCCAGGTGAATAGTGACCAATGATCCATGTCCCAAATAATTCTTTCTTTAATTTTTGATACTCTAAATATGTATTTTTGTGCCATCAAGTTATCGACCATGACACCAAGGTTAGCTTTCAAACACACCTCAAACACCCGCTGCTCACTAATCATGCCTCCACATGTCGTCCCACATAAGGAACCCTATGAGTGTGTTACGTGTGCACCATGTGCATGTTGTGCAAGATCCTGCTGGAACTATGTACCTACCTAGTGAGATTACCTATCTCCATGAAACTCTCTAGTTGATTGTCTCTTATATGGTTGGCCCAACAAGACTCACATGTGGTTGAGGGTTTCTAGGATGGCTGTATATTTTGCCTACTTTTATACTAATATCACTTTATTTAAATTATTTAATATAAATATAAAACTAAAATTAAATTTTTATTATTTTTTTAATTACATATATGTATTAATGTTTTAACATTTAATATTTGAATTAGGTTACTTATACTTTTTTTAAAATTTTGACATAGTATTAGCAATTATATTTAATGTCACTATTTACAAATGTCATAGTAATATGTTATTTCACATATTATAAAATATTATTGCTAATAATTATATTATATTTATATTATTAAAAATTAATAATGTATTAATATTTTGAAAATTTTAAATTTTCATATTAAAATAAATTTTCTTTTAAACAACTAGTAAACACGTTTATTTTTATACATAGTATGATTTTTTTAAAAGAATTTTTTTTACTTATGAGAAAATATAAAAATTTAGTATTTTTGTTTAAAAATAATATTCAATTATATTTATACTATATTACTTAATAATTTTTTAACATAAATAGTATTAATTACTTATTTATAATATCATATTCAAAAGTGAAAACATTGTAACATGGGGAGCTAAAAACTATGAAAGTACATTTAAATAACAAAACATATATTTTTTATTTACTTATATAAAGAAAGGTTACAAATAATATTTTATTAATATTTAATTAAAAAACCTATAAATACCCCATCTTTAAGAATAATTTCGTTTAGAATCCAAATATCAACACTTTTAGGCCTTTTCTCTTTCCAAGATTGTTCTCATTTTTCCAAATCCAGGCATCCTTACTCTCATCCTTTTTGGTGTGTTTCTACTAATGGGTTATCCTAAATATTAATTCAACGATTTTGGAGTTATCATGTCCCAAATGTTTTCCTATTTTTTTGTTTACTATTTAAAGATTAATATTCTAGGCTCCCAGAAAAAAGGCAAGCTTCCTTATTATATTTAGTGTATTTTTTTGAATAAAAGTATTTTCCATATTTATTTAAATTTATAAGACTTATTTATTTTTATCACTTAAAAATAAATTAAAAATATTTTATTTTATAAAATACAATTTCTTTGATATCATACATTACACGCAATACCAAATTTTAAACAAACCATAATGTTTTATTATTATAATTTTTTAAATAAGATAGTTATGACCTAGGTGTTAAACATGGAGATATGAATAAGAATAATGTTCTTAATATTAGGTATAATGTTAATATATAAATAAATTATATTAATAAATAAGGATAAACTATTCGGTAAAGTCTTTATATGCTTCGAAAATTTCTTTTTCTCAAAAAATGATTTATTGCTTTCTGTAAAAAAATAATAAATATAATTTTTTCACTTATATAAAATTTATTTGAATAAATTAACATCATTTTTTCTAATAAATATGTAATCAATATCTCAGGTTAAATTTTTTATATTTTTCTAAAAATATTGTGTTTTTAATAAATAGTGAAAATACTAGTTTTTATTGAAAACTTCTTTTTCATTTAAATACACTATAAGGCTAAATTTTTTTAAAATGGTTTTAAAATTAAATTAGATAAATTATATTATAACTAATTAAGTATATGATATTTTAATCAATTTCTTATTAATTTTTTATATAAATATTTTCAAAAAAATTGAATATTTTCCCTTTGGAAAACTGCTTTTTCATTGTGTCTAAGAGTTTAATTTTTCAATTATATTTTTAAACATCTAGGATGAGAACTAGGAAAAATGGATAACATATTTTTAATCATAATAATAAATATTCTATTGTAATACCAACATAATTTTTGGTCAAAATAAATAATGGACATAGTAAAAAATAATTATTGTGTTTAAGGTTACAACAGGTTTAATTGGGGTTAAACTAAAATGAGAAATGGTAAAATGACATAGAAAGATTCCCAAAACCCATTTTATATTTATATATAAACCTTATCACCAATAAAACTGTATAATTAACCATTTATAGCTTTTTTAAATTTAAAAAATGTGGGTATAATTTATTTATTTTAAAAATTTCCATGTGTGTCCTCTCACTCACTAATAAAAAGACATGCCCTATCCTCTCTTATTAAACCTTAAAAAACCCATTGGATCAGACATTAACTACCCAAATATATTCATTAATTCCATCCCCACAACATAGAGGCTTTATTTTGATTATTAATCTATCCCATGAAGGTTTTAGTTATGATCCTTAAGATACTTTCTGTAGAAGAGATAAAAACCATAAACATGTGTTTTTACTTTATTTCTTCTTCCACATCATTCTGATTTTATTCAAATATGATAATATAATAACACCATGATCTACCATATAATTATATTTTATTATTTTAATGGAATTACCTACATATATACCCTCTTCCACCATGTGAGGAAAGAAATTGTTTGATCGTGTGTATGGTGGACTACAACTTTGCAAGTCGATGTTTGTTGTTTTCCATCACCACCTTTAAAAACTAGATATAATGATGGATTAAATGTTTATATATGATATTTAAGATATTATTATAATTCATTATTTATAAAATCACATATAACTTCTTACTTTCCATTTTTTTTAAATATGATAATGACACTCTTGTGTACGGCAAACTACTTCCTCATAAAGCGATGTGATTCATTTTTCACATATGCTTTACATGGATGGAAAATTTGATAAATTTAATTAAAATATGGAATATATATGAATTAATATTGAATTTTTTAAATTTTTTATATTTTTTTATCTTTCTATCATTCCATCTATTTAGAAGTTGGAAATAGCGTTCATACATACATACGGTCTACTATCTCTAGGAATAGTGTATTTCACTTTTTATTTCTAAATTTTATAGATTACTCTAATTAATTATATACCTAATATATAGGATATTTCTATCATGTTTAAAATTATATAAGTGATTTAACCCTGAAAAACTAAAATTATAAAAAATATAAAACTAAAACAAACATGAATAACTAAGCAGTTTTTACCTGAAACCTAATTTTAACTAGAATTGTTAATAAAAGGGTAATAAACATTCATAAGTAAATCATATGTGGTATGATACATATGAATATGGTTCTATAGTATATTTATAATAAACCTATATTTATTATACTATGGGATGAAATGTGTATGAAGGAAGTCGAGACATTTGGTATGTGATATTTGTCTCATTTTGTCTTGTTTGGGATGTACATTATGTTATGCACCAATCTTATTTTATTAGGATTATATATATCCACATAAATATTTAATATAATCAATTTATTTTTTATCATGATATTTTATGTCTCAATTAATGTTATTATTTCATGGGGCTTATGATTTAATGTTACCAAAGTGGTTGGGGTGTTATGATACAATCACAATATTTATCGAGATTGTTTATATTGATTATTTCGATGGAGATATATTTTGATCTTTGTCTCAAGAAACTCATGTATATTCTTCTTCTCTAGTTGAAAATTCCTTGAATCTAGTGTCTTATTTCTAGTATATTACTTTATTACATTGGCATATATACAAGGGATCAAATCTTGAAGGATCAAATAGTTTTCTAGTCTTGTAAAACAGATACATACATAATACCCATTTTTCATTAAAAATAGAAAATATAACATAATACAAAAAAATTAAATGATATTAATCCTAGAAAAATCATTGAAAGATCTATTCATCACATATTGGTGAATGGAAATAAAATAATGGCGATCTTAAATACTCAGTAAGGGTTATGTATACAATATAAGATATCATTAATCAATAAGTATAATCAATAATGGATTTTAAATTAATAAACACACATTGAATTTAATCTGTAACTTGGATATCATAATTAGATAGGAAATAATCAATATGGAAAGGTAAGTAACTAAATACACTTTCTATTTAATCAATAATCTGGTAATGAAATTTATCCATATATAATATAATTGTAAAAAATATCATGTATAATAATAATAACTGAATTATCATTAATCAAAATTTTCAATTATTAGACTCCATGATCTAATAAATCATGATACTTATACTTTCAATACCTATTAAGACTATTGATAGAAACCCATTAAATTTGGCCAAATTATATCTCTCATCTGACCTACAGATGCATCAATAGGATATATTATACCAGGTTCCACCCATCAATATAATTCAAAATCATTCCTAAAATATCAAATAATTAATTCAATTCATGAATTAATATTCCTTATCATTAAATATCTATATCGAGAAAATAATAGAAATTTGTCAATATATCCCCATTTAATCAAATAAATTTCAAATTAAACACCGTATGTAAAAATTGTATAAAGTTTAGTAAATAATTATATTCATCATAAAAAATATGTATGTCTAATTTATAATTAATTACTAATGAAAATTAGTATAAGAAGATGATTGTTTCAATAAAAAGTTAACAATCACAAAAGAAATAGAGATTATACACTAAGTTTTTCCACCTAGTAGTTTTCATGCCAAATATCCTTAGATAAAATGATTTAAAATGAATTATAAAATATCATGAAGTATGAATGAATTATGATATTATATGTTAATGAGGGTATTATATAAACCACAAAAAAGTGAATTATTTTATAATAACAAATAATTCTCAATGGAATGTAAATTGGGACAAAATACCTTACCTTACACTTTCCTTTAAGTGATCTTTATTTAAACATCAATATAATGATTTTATGAATGTTATTAATTTATAACAGATCCATAATCATAGTTTTAATATCATATTTCATCCTATTATAATATTTTACTACCATTTTTTTAAGAATAATTCATTATTTTTATTGTTTCAGGTGTTAATCTTCTTATTTTCTCATTCATGAAAGATCAGGTTCTTGTGCATATTATATAGTTCCATAACCTAGATAATAATATTCATGAAGTAATTATCATAAATAAAAATCAATTATAATTTTAATACTAATCATGAATGATGGTTTTTAGAAATGAAGTACATTACAACCATAGAGATGGTAGGACAAACGTACGAATGAATAACATTTCCATTTTCCAAAGATCACTATGAAATTAAGTTAAGTATTATATTATATTTAAATAATGATAATAATATAATATATGAAATATTTTTTCTTTAAATATACTTATAGATATCATCCATGTGGCGTGGTGATGAAGAGAGAGTAACACCATTTCATGAAGGGGATTTTCCAGATGCACATAAACACCATTATCATCATTCATTTAGTGAAAGGGTATGAAATAAAATGATATATATTATATTTTTATAAGGATAAATATGTCATTAATATCATAATTATTTAATTTATATCACTTATAATAATTAAAATTATCTTTATCACCTTCCATGTAATGCATTAGTGAAAGACGAATCACATCACTTTGCGAGGCGGTAGTCCACCATACACACGAGGGACACAATCATATCTCATACATAATAGAAAGTAAAAAAATTATATATGGTATAATAAATACATAGGTAAAATTATATCATAGATATCATATATTGAATTTATATCCATCATCATACACAACCATGAGATATGTTAATGGTAAAACGAATGACATCGACTCATGAGATGGCAGTCTACCGTACACCCGAATGATGATTTGGTAACCCATTTTATAGAAGTGGATGTGGTTTTAGGTCATGAAATTAACATAAAGACATATTGGTATATTTAATATACTAATTTTATTATATCATTATTATTTATCTATCATTATATAAGGTGGGGGAAGAAATAAAAATTCTCATTGAAGAGAACTATCTCTTCTTTAGGTATCATCTTTAGGTTTGAACCAAAGGATTTATTGGTTGGATTTACACAAGAAATAATTCTAGGATGAGATCAGGGAATTTTTTATGTGATTTTGGAAGGTTGTGGATGAAATAAAATGGTTTTATGTGGTAAATAAGAGATGAGTTTGGGTGACCTTTATTGGTAAGGTGTGTGGAACACTTATAATTTTTCAAAAGAATGGATTATGCCCACATTTTGTTCATGTCATAAGGAAAAAATAATGGAAAAATATTTTTATTTTAAGCCAAAATGTATAAATATAGATATATATTTGATTTTATATATGTTTTTAGATAATTTTAACCCTTATAATTTTAGTTTAACCCCTTATAAATCAATTTTTACCTTAACTAGGGTAATTACTTTTCACTTTCTTCACTATTTATTTTGGTAAAAACTTATGTTGACCTTATTATAATATTTTAAAGAATTATAATCCCAAAAACATGATCCTTTTTTCAAATTTAATTTACAAAAGCAGAAAATTTTAATTAAAAAGTAATCTTGCAGACATGATGAAAAAATAGTTTTTTTAAAGATAAAATGTTCAAAAGTTTATAATATTTTTTAAATAAATATTCAATATGAAAATTTTAAAAATTACCTAAATTAGATTAATTGGTTTAAAATTTAAAAAATATTACTTTAAAAAAAATTAAAAATATAATTAATTATTTTAAATTATTTAAATGAAATGTCACTTTTCAACTAAAATTCATTATTTTTCAATATTCATCAAAAAATGAAACTATTTAGAAAAATATAAAAAAATCATCCTATGATAATTTTGATATTATTTTTTCAAAAATGAAGTTAAATTTAACAAATAATTTTTTTGATTGGTTAAAAAATTCATTTTAATTTTTTTATTAAGCGTAACAAAACTTTCTTTTAAAAAATACAGTTTTTCAGAAAACATTTCATTATCATTTAAATAATTTGAATTTTATTTGTAATAAATAAATATTCATTTTATTTATTTTATACATATTTAAAACTTATAATTTTAATAATTTTTTTTAGCAATGTTCATACCTTTCAATTTAACTGCTAGGTTATAATGGTAATGTTTAAATAATAACATTTTAATTTAGTATCGTCTTTCATTCTGACATGGTCATGCATGCATTGCATGATATCTAAGAGAATGAATTTATTTAAAAATAAATATAATTTAATGTATTAGGGTGTTATATTCCCATATAATCTTGGTGTTTTTATTATACATTCTATCGAATATGATGTTCATATTTTGAAATATTAGGTCATTACATTCTCCCCACCATAAATAAATCGTGTCATCACAATTTGAACATGATCTCAGTAATCAATGGTTTTATATTTGAAAATTATTTTCTTTAAAACCTATATCATAAATTGATTTAATAAAAAATCCTCTTAATAAGATAGAAATGTAACTACAAAGGTCATATTGAATAACACATACTATGTTTTAAGTAAGAAAACATAGGTCGAAAGGGCATACATAGACATAGAAGACAAAAATATCACCCAGTTACATATGGAGAAATATATAGAAAATTATTAGGTGGAAATTAATAAAAAAACTCCATAAAATATATGTGTGAAAAAATTCATCGATATCATAAAAAATGATGGTGATAATAAAAAAACTACTTCAATATCATTTTCCTAAATTTGAGGAATAATTTTACTATCAAATAATATAAGGAAATATATTTACTTGATATTTTTCTATTTAATAAGAATTATTTTATACTTCAATTATGATTCAATAAATTCCCACTTCATATCTTACGCTGAGAAATAAATTTTCAAGAATGATTTTTTTTATTCTTGGAGCACTGAAGTAAAATTTCAAGAGATGGTAAGATCCATAATAAAATTATAATTCAATCATTATATATCTAGTAAATATTAGATAAAAAATATCACATTTTATCCAATATGAATGACTCTCTATATAGTGAAGCAATACATTAATCTCTGAAACCTCATCCAAATTTAAACTAAAACCATTTCATAAATGGTTAATTTTAAAGTCCTTAAAAAAGATTAATATTTAATCCTTTAGAAAGAATTTCACTAATTTCTAAAATAAACTTATCATTAATTTTCCAAACAATATAAAGAATCTATTAATCATCACATATCAAACATGGGAATACCATAATTATTTATTATCTTGAAACATGGTAAAACTTTAATTACTATAAAAAATATTTAAAACGTTTATGATTCTATATTTCATAAATAAAAAATATGTTTTTGGATATATTCCTTAAATAAAAAAAATGTTACTGTCTTTGTCAATGATTTCAAAAACAATTTTGTAAACAAATAATTATTTAGTTCCAAAGTATTTGGTACTATCAAATTTAATTTATCTATATCATTCATCTCTTTATCCCAACATCATTGTCTCAACATCAAGAACATATTAATGTTTATTTTTCACTTAATATTGTTTTTCCAAGAATTTCAACTTTCTACCGAATTATTCTTCATGGTCATAAGTACCATTCAAAATATGGTTTCATATCCTTAATTAGAAAGTACTATAGTACAATACTTATATATTTCATGATTTTTATAATGATAATATCATTAATAAAATACTTTTGCAGTATATTTTTTAGATCTAAATACACAATAACATTAATCATTCCACTTTATTTATATCAATATCATAGGCTTTTCCTTGACCCCTTAACTTCTTCTGAGGTATATTACATTGACACTTGGGAATTCATTTGTATAGTTCCCTATCTTCTTAGAGTGGATTTATTTCACATTGGAAATTTATTTCATTCACTTGGAATCACATGTATGTTCTCCTTTCTCTCTATACATGTAAAAAACTCCCATTCCATTAAAGAGAGTACCTGGGTGTTTCATTCCAAAATTATCACATGTGGGTAAATCCTCTTTAACTTATTCCCATTATTTTTTCTTCTTACATCCACTTTACCACTTACATCCCTTCAAATCTATAACACGTTGACAATTATTTCTTTATCTTGATGGAATATAAAAATATTTTATTATGGGAAGAAAAAGGTTGAGAGATCAATTCCCTTAATATAATTGGATAAATACCTTTAATGAAATGTTCAATATTGAAATCCATGTTGTGTATGTAATATGTATCATACCTAGATAAATTTTTAAATGTCACTTTATAATCCACTGCACTTTCTTCATCCTTTTACATTAAGATAAGTAACTTTCTCTTCATCTCTGTTTTTTATCACAAGGGAAATATTTTTCAAATAATTAAACCTTAAAATCTTTCCCTTCCATTAATTGTATTTCCTCTTCCTCCCAATTATTCTAAATCAAAGACAACCATTGATTAGTATCACCTTTTAAGAAATAAACTGCAAGTGTAACATTTTTCACTTCACCAAATCCCAAGTACAAAAACATATTCTCCAAATAATTAATCCATTTGTCTACTTCCATTGGATTATTTTCCCACAAAATGATAGGTGATTTCATCCTATAAAGAGATCGAACATTTGGAAAATCACACTATATAATAGGTTTCTCCATCTAAAAAAGATTATTTTTTATAACCATATTAAGCTTCCCTTATATATCCATAACTTTATCAATTCCAATATCAGTTATATTAGCTTCCTTAGTAAGGAAATATTTATATTGATGATGAGTAGTGATAACCTACATCCTTCCATGTTCTATTTCAAAATTATGGAATACACTTGATTACGTATATAATTATGAATCATATTGTATAATCCAAAAACTTGTGAAAAACTTAACATAAATTGGAATGTTTATATATTGTTAATCTCATAATCATAAACAATATTTCTTTATGGGTATCTATATATACTTGATAATGGATTCTAAAGGAAATTTTAATTATCCTAAGAATATCCCCATAGAGTATTAAACTAGTTATGCAGTAAGTCCCATTATCATACAGTAGGTGGTGATCAGTTATAGACTAATGCACCCTTTTTGGAGTTATTACCCCTCAATACCTCTATACTATACCCATTTCTACCTACAGTATCTAGACATGAATATATTTTTAGTAAAACCCAAAAGATCTCTTCCTTCCCAAAAACATTAGTATGTTTATATATATTATCCAGAATTTCTATTGTAGGGTTATGTTCTATAATATATGATTTTTGTAATCTATTTCCCAAGGTTTCTAAAAATAAATTCTCCAATACCAACTATAATATCCCTGAATCAAGTAGCCCATAGCCAATGTCATACTTTTTTACATTGTCATGGATACAAGGAATTAAATACCGAAGGACCAAATAGTTTAGTATTCTTGTAAATAAGATACATACATTATACCCATTTTATATAGGGAATAGAAAACAATAAATAATATATAACAAAATAAAATAATATAAATACTATAAAACTCATTCAAATATCTATTCTTCATATCACGGTTAAAGGAAACAAAATTAGAGTGATCTCAAATGCTCAGTAAGGGTTAGGTACAACAGAAGATATAATGAATAAATAAGTATAATAAATATGGAATGGTAAATAACTAAACACACATTCCTTTTAATCAATTACTTGTATATCATAATTATATATGGAATAAACAATATGGAAAGGTTAATACATGAATACGTGTTCTATTTAACCTATAATCCAAGAATAGAATTTTTCAATAGATAATATCATTATGAAAATGTAATTGTTAATAACAATAAATAAATTCTAAATAATTGAAATTATTATTCATTAGACTCCATGATCTTAGACATAATTATACCTCTACAATAAAGACCTTTAATAATATAATTTAAAATAAAAGGTTAAAACCCATTAAATATGGACAAAATATTTGTCTCATTAGACCTAGCGATGCATCAAAAGCTATATTATACAAGGAACCACTCATTAATTTATTTCCAAATCATTACTTATGTTTCAAATAATAAATTTAATTCATGAATCAATATTCCTTAATATCAAATATTCACATTGAGTTAAAGATACATATTTATCCATATTTCCCCAGTTAATCAAATATCAATAAAATAAAAAACTGTATGTAAAATGGTACATGGATTAAGAAATAATCATATCCATACTAAAAAAATTATATTGAAGATAAATGTAATTTATAATTAAAAATGATTACAAGAATGTAATTTTTTCAATATAAAGTTAACAATCACAAAAAAAAGTGATATTGTAAAATAACTTTTACCACTTAGTGATTTTAAATTAAATCCCCTGGATGAAAAGATTCAAATTTAAATATAAAATACCATGATTTATTAATGAATAATTATGTTACATGTAAAATAGGAATTAAATAAACCACATAATGTGAATTAGATTATAATAATAAATAAGTCTCAATGGAATGTTAATTCAGATGAAATCCCTTACCTTACACTTTTATTTAGTTAAAAATTATTTAACCTCATGTAATATGGTTTTTATAATGTTATTAATTTATAATATAAACATACTCATACTTATAATATCATATATGATCCTATTATACCATTTTATCACTCATTTGTTAATAACATTTCATTATTTTCATTATTTCAAGTGTTAATCTCCTTGTTTTCACATTCATGATTGTTATAATAATTGTGAATATTATATATTTCCATCATCTACAGAATAATAATAATGAAATAATTATCATAATTATATATAAATTATAATTTTAATACCAATTCCTTTTTTTATAAATATAGGACGTTATGATCATGGAGACGGTAGGTTGTGCGTACACATGGGTAATGTTTCAATTTTCTAATGATCATTATAGAAAGAAGGTAAGTAATATATTATATTTACATAATTATTATTATATAATATCTAAAATATTATTTATTTAAATATAATTATATATATCATCCATTTGTTGTGTTGATGAAAATAGTCGCATTGATTCATGAAGGCGGTAGTTCACACATACATGAACAACGTTTTCATCTTTCATTATGTGAAAAGGTAAGAAAGCTAATGATATATATTATATTTTAATAAGGATAAATATTTCATGAATATCATAACTATTTCATTTATATCACATAAAATCTATAAATTTATCCTTATCACCTTATGTTTAATGCATTAGTGAAAGACGGATCACATCGCTTCATGAGGTGGTAGTTCATCGTACACACGAGAAATGTTATTGTATCTACTAAGGAATGGAAAGTTAAAAGTTATATGTGATATAATGGATCAATATTTTAAATCGTTTTATAAAAATATTATATATACTTTATATCCATAATCATACCCAATCGTGATAGGTGGTGATGGAAAAATGATGACATCTGTTTATGAGGTAGTAGTCTTCCGCACACATGAATGAGGAAATTGTAACCCATTTGTTGGAAGTGGGGATTATTATAGGTAATTACCTTAACCTAAATACATATAATTATAATTAATATTAATATTATTATTTTATTATGTAATAATGGTTTAAAAATAATCATATTAGGTGGAGGAATACATATAATAAAAACACTTATTGAAGAACATTACCTATTCTTCAAGGATCTTCATTAAGTTTTCACTGAAGCCTTCCTAGGTTGGTTTTTTGACAAAAATATGGATTCTGCGATGTGATAAGGGAATTTAGGATGTTATTTTTTAGGTATTGGTAGAACCAAAATGGTTTTAAGTTGTGAATAGCAACCGATAATGGGTGGCCTCATATAGGTGAGGTGAGCGTCACAGTTATACTTTCTGAAAAGGTTGAATTCTACCCACATTTTTTCATGAAAAAAGCCTCTATTAATGAACAATTATAGATTATATAATATATAAGTTTAATATATGTCCATAAAAGATATTATATACTCTTTTTATGTAATTTTAACCATTATATTTTTAGATTAACTTCTTGAAAATTATATTTTAACCTTAAACGCATTAAATAATTTTTAGTTTTCACTATTCATTTTGGCGAAAAACAAATTTTAACTTATCATAAAATATAAATTATGATTATTCATAAAATTGAATATATTTTTAGAAATATAATTTACAAAAATGGATATTTTCAATTTAAAATTAATCCCATAGATGGGTTGGGAAAGTGGGTTTTTAAAGAGAAATGTTCAAAAGTTTACAAAGTTTTTATATCAAAAATCAATATAAAAATGATTAAAACTACCTAAATTGGATTAATTGATTTAAAATTGAACAAATTATACTTTAAAAAATTAAAAATAAAATAAAATATATAAGTTATTTAAATGAAAATTTTATTTTCAATTAAAATTTAGTATTTATCACTATTCATCAAAAAAAGACATTTTTCAGAAAAATACAAAAAAAGAACCCTAAGATAATTTTGATATTATGATTTAAAACATAAAGTTTATTTTATCAAATATATTCTCTACGATGGGTACAAAAAAATTAATTTTAAATTTTATGTGCAATGTGTGACTAAACTGTCTTTTAGAAAGAATACAGTTTTTCATAAAACATTTCTTTTTCTTTTAAATGATTATAATTTTATATCTAGTAAATATATAACCGTTTAATTTTTTTATAAATTTTCAAACCATATAATTTTCATAATTTAGTTATTATTATTCGTACACACCAATTTAATAGTTAGTTTATAATATTAATGTTTAAATAATAATATTTTAATAGAGTATTGTATTTCGTTCAAACCCGATGTTGTATAAATTGAAAGATATTAAAGAGATTGAATTTATTTACAAATATATTTATCATAGTGTATTAGAATTTTATTTTCCCATCTATGTTTGGTGTTTCATTCTATAAAAACTATTTAATATGATGTTCATATTTTATAAACTTGGGGTTTTATACTGGTTGTGTCATGAAAATAAAAGTTTTCCTTTCATTTTCCTATATTTATGAACTCACAATTTCCAAAGTATATTTTTAGAAAAAACTAAAATTATTTATCACTTCATTCAAAAAAAAAATTCCATATAAATGTTTTTTTTAAAAAAGAATTTTTGTAAAACTCCACATTAATGTTAAAAGAAAATTTTACCCCAAGTTTATATTTTAAAAAATGTTTTAAAAGGAATATTCAAGTGATTTTAAAAAAAATTCATCTAAATTCCTATTTTAACAAGTATTGATGAATAGAGTTTCTACCTTTATTAACACATAATGTTTTAAATATTCCTTTATCTATTTTAAGGGTTATATTCAAATAATTTATTTTAAAAACGTTATTTGTTTTAAACAAAGTTATTTTCAAAGTTAAGTGGTTATTTTTATCAAAAAATATTCCAAGTGATCATTCAAAATTATTTTTTATCTAATATGACATCCTTTTATATTAATTAATATTTTATAGGGATATTATCCAATGGCACCATCCTTGTTCTTTCTCTGGATGGTTCATGTCTATGATCACAGTATGTTTATGAGACTAATTTCTTTTATACGGGTTATGATAAGATTCAATGTTTATGAAACCCATTTCTTTTCATGGGATATTATAATATGAATATTATATTGTCTTTTGGAACAGAAATGTATGTATTATGTGATACGTAGAACTTATATCTCCCTCTAATGCATTCAGTAGTGATTAATGTTATATGTACTTAAAGGTTACATGAGATGTAATCACAATACTAAAACATTGTATATGGGAGGTTATCATAATACTAAATTAGTGTACATGGGTGTTTATCTAAAGCCTAAAATAGGGACACATGTGGTTATATCAATACTAACATGATATTTATGTCTTGGTGTGTAGCCTTGATGTTAATTTTTCAATGCTTATGTATATTCCACAACTCTATGTCTTATGATTATGTTATTCTATCACGCATTATATACATTGATTCCTTTTGGATTTGTGTCTTAATAACTACCAAGATTTATTCCATGATTCATTTATATGATCTATTATATTCAGGGTATGTTTTTTTAAATGTTAACCGCAAGTTATAAAACCATTATGCTCATATTATTATAATATGATCATTGATATATCCACTTTTTCCCCTTACTGATCATATAATATCACACTTTTTATGTTTTCTACCCCAAGTTATAAAGAATGGTTTAATATATGATAAGTCTGTGAAGGGATCTAGATATGAAGAGGCTAATGGGAGAAGATAGAGTTCTCTAATAAACCATTTTTTTATGTTTCCATGTTTCCAATGTCACTAGACCTAAATGATTATAGTGTGGATTGTTATGTTATGTAATAAATATTCATTAATTAAGATGTAATATTGAGGCGTGATATTTTTGGGTTTTATATTTTCTATCAGAGAAAGGATTTTTTTAATCCTTTTGAAACTATGATGAGAAATTATAGTTAGATCTATAAGGATAAATCTATGTATAAGAAAATGTATGGGGATTTTGTTTATAGATAGATTGAGTTGTTTTTGAGAACCTAAAATACTATTTGGATACTATGAGTGGATTTGGCTCTGAAAGAGTTGTATCTAGGGCTAATAATAGTGAAAAGGTATCATTGATCTAGACCCAATCATCACTCGGTGCATGATAGTGGACCTTGTTGCACACCTGGTTTGACACTATTGGGGGGTATGTTTTGGAAATTCAAAAAATATATATGAAAAATAATGAAGGAATTAAATAATGACCAAGAGTGACCTATGTTAAGCCTAAGGGGACATATATTGAAAATAATGTGTCATGATTTAAACATCATATAATTTTTTTTCATGATTATGTAGTTCCTATGTAGTATTATTATCACTTACACTATGTTTTTTAAATTTAGTGAATAGACGGAACTTAGAAGAATGACCGCATTGTCGTGACACATCAAATTGATTATATTTTTAATGTTGATTTATAGTCTAGGTAAAACCCTAGGTCGTCTCTCAAGGAGCATTAGTAGGTTTAGAGTGTGTATTTTTAATAAAAATGACTAAGAGAGGGGGTGGTTTTGAAAATAGTTTAAAACAATGACTTAGTTTAAATAGCTTAAAAGATGAGTTACCAAGTGGATTTTGAGAAATATGAGACAAAAGGTTTGATGTGATTTCACTACACACATATCAAGTTCATTGTTCATAGAGATTCATCTTAGGTTTAGAGTAGTTCTTTGGTTGGAGTTAATTGGAATCCCGATAAATTCCTAAGCTTTTATTTCAATGCTTTAAGGACCCAACCCTGATGTAACAATTGTATTGTCAAGGTCCAGTACTTTTGCATGGAATAAGAGCTTCCAAATCATATTTAAATCTCAATGTGGTGGGTATGAAAAGTATTCTTGTGATGTCCAATCAGAACAACACAAGTCACGCACTCAAAACCTCACACCGATCGGTTAGAAATTTAGAGCATAACACTCACATGCATCAAATCTAGCATTCAAATCTGAAATAAAATAAGATACATGGAATGAAATGTTTAAACACCCAAATTAATCCAAACGAGTAGCTAGTGTACGAATCGGAACTCCCTTGACATGTGTGTAGCTCCCTCACAATGAACACCCAACTTTTAGCTCGACATCGGGAGGAGGAGGAAGCTCGGGTTGAACTCATTCATCGTTGTTGACCCCCCTATGAGGATAGGGGACTCCAGAACCTCAAATGTGATTAGGAGACTCCTCTAGGACTCAAAATTGGCAGCACTCCACTCCTTGGCCGAACTTGCAAATGAGGTTCCGTTGGTGCCCTTTTATAGGAAAATTGGAAGGTGGTTTTAGGCACACAGATTTCATCAATCAACTTACACAACACATTTCGGCCTTCCGATAGTCTTATCTCGCTTTGGAGAAAATAGAAATGTTTTATCCCTAACTCTTGAATGTCTCCACCGAATGTTTGGCACCGTTTGAACAACTACAGCTGAAGATACTGATAAAATACAGAACAACACATTTGACTTGGTCCAAATTCGGTGGCTTGGACAGATAAGTTCGGATGATCCCCATAAAAGCCGAATCAGGATTGGATTCCTTAATCTGAAATGTATCCTATTAAATTTTGGACAATCCCACATAATTTCAGCCCATTTGGATGCATGTATTGCATGTACTATGAAAGAAAGTGGATAGATTTCGATGGATCCATGCAATTTGGGCCCATTTTTCTTTCACTTTATCAAGGGCCCTCCAAATCACCTCCACTTACATTGAAAAAATAAAAACAAGTAACATTTACCATTATAATATTGGTTAAAATTAATTGATTGATTCAAAAAATGTTAAAATTATTAATATATTTGGAATATTCATTACAAAAGTAGTTTAGAACTACGGTGTAAGGGTGGAATAAAACAGTGAATCGTGGTATGATCACACCCCCACACCTAAACATTTGCACTCCTGGTAAAAGTCACATATCCAAATACAATGATGCATATATATATATATATTTCCAACATCCTGAAGATTTATCATTTGAGTAAATTTTATTTAAAGTAAAGTGATCAATGCATGAACCACACCAAGGAGTTCTTCCCAGTGAAAATGGAAAAAGATGTCTCATAAATCATATCACAATAAAATTTAAAGAGATTTATGACACCAATATGAGAAAGGAATTCAAAGGTCATCCATTACACTAACTCTCCATGTGTGTGTGTGAAAACCATTCCATGCTATTCTTTCCACTTTCTATCAAATAAATATAGGTTATTTTAACATTATTCGGCATTAAATGATTTTTCACCGAACCTGTCATACATCCTTTGCAATCATATTTCAAGACCCACTCATTTAAGCATTCCCAAAAGTCAAACCATAAGCTCCCGAACTAGATATCCCCATATGTTGCACATTTCATCACTCCCCTCATTTATTATATTTTATTTGAAGTTGCAATTGGAACAAATCTCACACTCATCTCTCAACCCTTTGTTTGATCTCCTCACGACACTAATTTCAATAGGTATAACAAGATCAAAGGTTGAGGAGGAGTGGTTTTTGACCTGCCCAAGACACAACAATTTTTTTTGAGGGTGTACAACAGTCGGACATTAGGTACACATGCATAGATCAATCTGGTACAGTAATGAAACATATCGGATAAGGAACGAACCTATGGAAATATCATTTAAAGATAAAAAATATTAACCCAACATATATTTACCTTATATTAAGTAAGAAATAATCACACTTTGTGGTTTGGTGCAAATTGTTTTGGAGATATTAGTGACACAGTTTTCCCAAAAACTACTCACACAATGGGCATCAATCATCTCAAAGGTTTCACATAGATACGACCATTTATATCATTGACAGAAAACCAATTCACTAAAAATCACCTGCTGATGTTAAATTCATACAAATAATCTTTTTATCCTTTATTATGGTATTTTTACTTTCCCCACATTATGGTCCCCAAATCATGGAACATCGAAATTGTTTATGGGGAAAAATGAAAATACCATAAATAAGGACAAAAAGAGAAAACAAAAGGAGAAAACAATGGAAATTACTAACTATCCAAGTAATGTATCAACCCCCCCCCCCACACCTAGAGTATGTAGTGTCCTCACTATAGTAAAAGAGAATGTGGGAAGGAAGGATAAAACCTGATGGATGTCATTCATAGTGTGCTTATTGAACTTAGAGTTCCTCCATCGGGGACTCCATAACGGGTTTATGAAAGTGCTTCAGCCGCTGCCCATTGATAGTGAAGGTTTGCTTGGTTTCTTCATTTTGAACCTGAACAACACCAAATGGAGAGACATTAGTAACAATGTATGGTCCAAACCAGCGGGAATGAAGCTTACCAGGATGTAACTTCAGCCTTGCATTATAAAGGAGGACCTTCTGCCCAATATGGAACTGACGATGAAGGATAAGACGGTCATGGGAAGCCTTGGTTCTCTCTTTATAAATCCTGGAGTTTTCATATTCATCTCTTCTCATTTCCTCTGGCTCCTGAATCTTCAACTTCCTTTGAGAACCTACACCAGAATGATTATAATTGCATTGTTTGATGGCCTATTAGGCCCGATGCTCAATCTCAACAGGGAGGTGACAACTATTTCCAAACACAAGACGATAGGGTGACATTCCAATGGGAGTTTTGAAAGCAGTACGGTAGGCCCACAATGAATCATCAAGTCTAAGACTCCAATCTTTCCTATTGGGTTGAACCATTTTCACGAATTTGTTTTACCTCTCTATTTGACACCTCAGCTTGACCATTGGTCTGTGGATGATATGCAGTAGAAACTCGATGACCGAACCCATACCGACGCAAAAGTGATTGTATTGTTCGGTTGCTGAAATGAGAAACCTGGTCACTAACAATGAACCTAGGTAATCCAAACCTACAAAAGATCTGAGTTCTCAAAAATTCTACAACTGTTTTGGAATCATATGTCCTTGTGGCATGTGCCTCTATGAATTTTGATACATAATCAACAACCAAAAGAATGTACAAGTTGCCAAAAGAATTGGGAAATGGACCCATAAAGACAATGCCCCAAACATCAAAAATGTCATGAAAGAGCAAGGCTTGTTGTGGAATTTCATTCCTTTTAGAGACATTTCCCATTCTTTGACAATGAGGACAAGATTTACAAAATTCATGGGAATCCTGAAAATGTGTTGGCCAAAAGAGACTAGAATCAAGAACTTTGCGAGCAGTCCATTGGGGACCAAAGTGGCCCCCACAGGAAAGAGTGTGGCAGAATCTAAGGACAGACTAAAACTCGCTATTGGGAACACAACGCCTAAGGACCTGATCGCTACATGTGCGCCAAAGGTAGGGGTCATCCCAAATGTACCAACGAGACTCATGTTTTAGATGACTGGCTTGGTTTTTGTTGAAATCAGTAGGAATGCAAGATGCTACCAAATAATTTACAATTTCAACATACCAGGGAATAGAATCTTTCACTATGTACAATTTCTCATCAGGAAACATGTCATTAATGGGAATAAAGGGGGATGAGACAATGTCTGAGGATGGGGGGATCCTATTGATATGGTCTGCCACCACATTCTCTGCTCCTTTTTTATCTCTAATTTCTAGATTGAATTCCTGAAGGAGGAGTATCCAATGAATGAGACGTGGTTTGGCTTCCGGTTTCTTTAGGAGATACCGGAGGGCTGTATGGTCTGAGAACACAATGAATTTTGACCCTAAAAGGTATGACCTGACTTTATCCAAGGAAAACACAATGGAAAGAAATTATTTTTCAGTGGTGGTGTAGTTTTCTTAGGCAGGGTCCAAAGTACGTGAGACATCGACAATGACATGTGGAGCTCGATCGACCCTTTGTGATAAGACTGCCCCAACTGCATAGTTAGAGGTGTCACACATGAGCTCAAATGGTAAATCCCACCGAGGTGGTTGGATTACCGGGGGTGATGTGAGTCTCCATTTTAATTTATTAAAAGCTTCTTCACATTCTATATCAAAAAAAATCTTTTTCTTTTTGGAGTAAGTGGGAGAGGGGAAGTGCAATCTTTCTAAAATCAAGAATGAAACGACGTTAAAATCCAGCATGACCTAGAAAAGACCGCACATCACTTACATTTTTAGGGAATGGTAGGGAATAAATGACATCCACTTTCTATTTATCTACTTAGATACCATCCCCATAAATGAAATGTCCTAAAACTATACCTTGTCGCACCATGAAATGACATTTCTCATAATTTAATATAAGATTCTTTTCAATACAACGACGTAAGATTGAACCAAGACTACTTAAACATTCATCAAAAGAGGATCCATAAATAGTAAAATCATCCATGAAAACTTCCATGAAATTCTCCAGGTAATCCAAAAAAATACTAACCATACATCGTTGGAAAGTACCCAGAGCATTGCACAACCCAAATGGAATCCTTCTATAGGGAAATGTGCTAAAGGGGCAAGTGACGGTTGTCTTTTCCAAATCCTCGGGGGCAATATGGATCTGAAAGTATCCAGAATACCCATCAAGAAAACAGTAATGGGACTTCCCCGCTAGCCTCTCTAGAATTTGGTCAATGAATGGAAATGGGAAATGTTCCTTCCTTGTGTGTTGGTTTAGTTGGCGATTATCTATACAGACACGCCAACTATTCTGCACACGAGTTGGAACCAATTCATTGTTTTCATTTTTAATTACCATTAGGCCAGTTTTTTTAGGAACTACTTGAACGGGACTGACCCATTGGCTTTCAGAGATGGGTTAAATGATTCCAGCAACCAATAATTTTCTTACTTCCTTTTTAACTACTTCTAAGAGGTTTGGGTTCAGTCGACATTGTGCCTGCCTCACTAGTTTAGCCTCATCATTTAATAAAATATGATGTGTACAAATTGATGGGCTAATACCAAGAATGTCTGCAAGTGTCCATCCCAATGCTTGTTTATGCTCCCTCAAAAGATCAAGTAGTCGCAATTCATGCTCAGGAGGGAGTGAACTAGCAATGATGACGGGCAACTTGTTTGCATTCTAAAGATATGAATATTTTGAATCTTGAGGCAGTTTCTTTAGTTCCAATTTAGGTGGATTTTGGATTGATGGGAGTGTGTGTGAAAGTGAGAGGTCACTAATCTCATCTAACTGCTCAATGGTTTCATCCTCAGATGAGGAATTAGCTTTTACAAGCATAACAATATCATCGATGGTCATGTGATCCTCCGTGTTCAAGAAATAATCAATTAATAAACATGCATGACACTATTCTAGACCACTACAATAATCAACACATGATTCATTTCCAATAATTTCAATCAAAGATGAAAATTCAGAAAGGGGATCAGGGGAAAAAATGAAGTGATTTTAGGGGAAGGGAGTATATCAATTTAATTTACCGAGAGAGAGGAATTTTCTTCTGAGGGGTGCTTCATGCCATCAAGGATGTTGAAATGGACTATTTCACCACCAAATTTCGAAGATAATTTACCATTATGGACAATAATTATGGCTTTGGTAGTTTTCAAGAAAGGTCTCCCCAATATAATTGGGGCATGCCCATTCATCCTATCATCTTCCATTTTTAGCACATAAAAATCAGCAGGAAATATTAAATTTTGAACCCTCACATGAACATACTCTAACACACCATAAGGTTGTGTCGTACTCCTATTTTCTAGCTGAACAATATTCCTGTGGGCTTTAGTTCACCGACCTGCAAAGAAGAGTATATGGAGTGAGGAATCACATTAATAGAAGCACCCAAATCAAGCATAACATTGGAGAAAGAATACTCCCCTATAGTGCATGGAATCGAGAATGTTCTAGGATCGTTGCACTTGGTGGGAAGTGATGGTTGTATCAATGCTGAGACATTCCTCCCCAAGCTCACCTTCTCATCACCTCTAAGTCGCCTTCAGTGGGTTCACATCTCCTTCAGAAACTTTTCATATCTTGGAATTTGCTTGACATCATCAATCAATGGAATGTTAACCTGCACTTTTTTGAATGTCTCCAAGATTTCTTTATGAAGTTCAGTTTCATTTTGTTTCCTTGGTTGTGTGGCTCTTTGGGGAAATGGAAGAGGAATTCTTGGGCTTGGTAACTCATCAATAGACACACTCTTTCCTTTGGTAGGACTTCTCTCAAGACAAGGTTCCATCTCATTTGAACCTTTTTCAGTGGTTGGGATGGTGGTTTCCTTAGGATAGGATGACTCTAATGGAGGGTTTATTTGGATTTTAAGTTGAGTTCCACTCCTAAGTGTGATGGCACTAACATTTCCCTTATCCCTAGGGTTGACAAGTGGTTGAGAGGGTAGTTTACCAGACCCATGGCTTTGGATCTCACCCACCGAGTTAGCTAGTTGGCCTAATTGGGTTTTGAGGTCTTGTATGGCTGCTTGGGTGGTTTGTTGGAACTGGAGATTATTTTCAGCCATTTGTTTCATCATATCTTCTAGGCTAGGCTCAGGTTTTGGAGGGGGTTGTTGGAAAGGCCTTTGGGGTGGTTAAACATTTCTGGGTGGTGGTGGTTGATGACTACTTTTCCCTGGTTGGTTCCATGGTTGATGAGGCTAGTTTGAATACCCCCATTTCCTATAGGCTTGGTTTTCTTTCCACCCAGGGTTGGATGGATAGTAAGGTTCTTGCCTAATGGGTTGGTTATGGGGGCATCCTGGGAATATTTCCTCACAACTCTCAGAATTTTCTATTAATTGGGGGAATTATTCAGAATAGTGGGTATCAGAAGAGCATATACCACTATTTATGGGAGGAGGATATTGGAATTTCCCTTGGGAGAGAGCAAGTTGTCGTAGAAGGGTACTCACCTCTTCAAACTTTGTATCCACCTTCTTCTTGAATTCATTACTTTTCACCTCATGGACACCTCGAATGGGTACACTGGACCCTGAACTAAATTGTTTAGTGTTCTATGCCATTGTCTCAATTAGGGTCCTTGCAGTGATTGGGGTTTTATCCACTAGTGCACCACATGCAGCAGCATCAATCATGTTATGATCTATTGGAATTAAACCCTCATAAAAATATTGTATTAAAAGTTGATCGCTTATTTGGTGGTGTGGACAACTTGAACATAATATTTTAAAGCGTTCCCAATATTAATGAAGGGTTTCTCCTTGATATTGTCTTAACCCACATATTTCATTCCTTATTGTTGCAGTTCGAGAGGCTGGGAAGTATTTTTCAAGAAAAAGTTGTTTCATGTCAGCCCAACCTCTAATAGGTGAATTAACATAATACAACCAATCTTTAGCCATGTATTATAATGAAAATGGAAATGACCTAAGTTTTACTTGTTCTTTATTCACATTAGTAGGTTTTAATGTTGAACACACTGTTTGAAATTCTTTAAAATTCTTATGTGGATCTTCTCTAGGTAGTCCATGAAATCTTGGTAATAAATGAATTAAACCAGATTTTAGTTCAAAATTGGGTGCCTCGCCTTGTAATTGAATGTATGTGGGTATGATATCAACATCTGGTGAGGTTAGGTCTTTTAATTTTCTATTATTTTCATCCATGATATACATGTTATGTTTGGTTTTAAATTTTTTTTCAGATGAAGAAGAAGGATCAAGAAGAATTTTAAGATGTGATGTCTCCTCCTTCAATGTGTTGTCTTGTGTGTCTCGGTTTCGTTGATGTAGCATCCTCTCCCGTTCGGGTTCAAAAGTTTGTAGGTCTCCCGAAGTAGAATTCGTCATACACAGAACTTACACAATAAATAAATTAGAACACAAAAATAAGTGCAAAGCGAGATGATAAAATAAACAAATATTCACAAAAATTACAAAAAAGTTATCAAAAACACGCACAAAAACCCAAAGCGCTCCCTGGAAACGGTGCCAAAACATGACTGCGTTTTCATGACACGTCAAATTGATTATATTTTTAAGGTTGATTTATAGTCTAGGGAAGACCCTAGGTCATCTCTCAGGGAGAGTTGGTAGGTTTAGAGTGTGTATTTTTAATAAAAATGACTAAGATAGTGGGTGGTTTTGAAAACAGTTTAAAACAATGACATAGTAGAAATAGCTTAAAAGATGAGTGACCAAGTGGATTTTGAGAAATATAAGATAAAAGGGTATATGTGATTTCACTACACACATATCGAGTTAATTTTTCATAGAGATTCATCTTAGGTTTAGAGTAGTTATTTGGTTGGAGTTAATTGGAATCCCGATTAATTCCTTAGCTTTTATTTCAATGCTTTAAGGACCCAACCATGACGTAACAATTGTATTGCCATGGTCCAGTACTTCTGCATGGAATAAGAGCTTCCAAGGAATATTTAAATCTCAATAAGGTGGGTATGAAAAGGATTCTTGTGATTTCCAATCAGAACAACACAAGTCACGCACTCAAAACCTCACACCGATCAGTTAGAAATTAAGAGCATAATACTCACATGCATCAAATCAAGAATTCAAATATGAAATAAAATAAGATACATGGAATGAAATGTTTAAACACCCAAATTACTCCAAACCAGTAGCTAGTGTATGCATCGGAACTCCCTTGACATGTGTGTAGCTCCCTCACAACGAACACCTAACTTTTAGCTCGACATCGGGAGGAGGAGGAAGCTCGGGTTAAACTCCTTCTTCATTGTTGATCCCCCTATGAGGATAGGGGCCTCCAGAACCTCCAATGTGATTAGGATACTTCTATAGGACTCCAAAGTAGTATCACTTCACTCCTTGTCCGAACTTGCAAATGAGGTTCCCTTGGTTCCCTTTTATAGGAAAATTGGAAGGTGGTTTTAGGCACACAGATTTCATCAATCCACTTGCACAATGCGTTTCGGCCTTCAAACAGTCTTATCTTGCTTTGTAGAAAATTTAAAAGTTGTAGCACTACAGTTTGGATATCTCCATCGAAAGTTTGGCACCGTTTGAACCACTACAGCTCAAGATATTGATAAAATACATAACACCGCATTTGACTTGGTCCAAATTCGGTGGCTTGGACAGATCAGTTCGGATGGGCCCCATAAAATCCGAATCAGGATTTGGTTCCTTAATATGAAATGTATCCCATTAAATTATGGACAGGCCGAAAAAATTTCAGCACATTTAGATGCACTTATTTCATGTAATATGAGAAATAGTGGATAGATGTCCATGGATCCATGCAATTTTGGCCCATTTTTCTTTTACTTCATCAAGGGCCCTCCAAATCACATCCACCTACATTGAAACAATAAAAACAAGTAACATTGCCCATTATAATATTTATTAAAATTAATTGATTGATTCCAAAATAAAGTGAAATTTATTATTATATTTGGAATATTCATTACAAAACTAGTTTAAAACTGCGGTGTAAGGGTGGAATAAAATAGTGAATCGTGGTTCGATCAAGGAACCGTGCTAATTTTGAATGTTCTAGAAAATAAAATTATTTTCCTCCTAAAAAACCAAATTTTATGGGTTAAGGAATATAAAATCTTGTTATTATTCTTGCAAAATATTCCCAGGATAAGAAACATGTTGAACATTCAAAAAAGAAAAGTATGGGAAAATATTTTATTGTGCCCTTTTTGAGTCAACATCCACCTTTTTTAGTGTTTATAATGATCCACTAGTTCTCTATAAATGGATAAGTTCCAATTAAAATATATTTTTCATTCCACAATTCATAGAGAATGAAAAGTTAATTTTAGTCATCTAGTTATGGAAGGTGAAGTAGATCAATGGAAGTTTCTTATCAAAAATATGATGCTACAATAAAAAATTGTCTCTATTGAGTGGGATAAGAAAAAGATATTATTTTTTATTAAGTAATTTCCTCATATTCTTCTTATGAAAATTGATAAGTAATTACTTGAGTTAAAACAGCTAAATTATGAATCTGTTGGTACCTATGAGGAATTATTTAGAAGACTTGGGGTATACTCTTCTAGTATAATCATCTAACATGAAAGTAATATCTATTTATTATTCAATAGATTAAAACCAATTCCCTTAAAGGAATTATACATAAGAGAATTTAGTGCCTGTGATGAACTTTTTGATTGTGCTATGAAGGTGTAAATGGATATTAGAGTTACCCATCAATCCCATGGGTTTGATAAGAAAAGAAATATGGAATTGAAAGGAAACTCTAGGTACCATGCAGAGAAGAAGATAATATTTCCTTCATGCTTTAATTTTGTAAATAAAAATTGAATAAATTAACTTAAAGTGATTATAAAATGTTTTATCTGATTAAAGGAAGTTCATTGAGTGGTTGAATTCCAATGTGATGGGAAGACGTTAACCAACAATATATATAAAGATAATTCTCCACAATATTTACCCCCCCCCCACTTTATTGTTTCAAATTTAAGTATTTTGTTCACTATTATATTAAGTTCTAAAATTAAATGGTTAATGATGATGATCTATGAAAGAAACCTGTTATGAAAAAAGATACGGAGAAATTTTAAGATATCACTATTTCTGGTGAGAGGAATGATAAAAACCTTGTGGAAGGTACATTTACCATCCAATATATAACTAAAAATGTCCTATTTGATTCTAGATCTACCCACTAATTTATATCTAAAGAATTTTATAAGGGTATTAAAATTCCACCTCAATGATTAGATGTTGAATTTGCAGTGATAATATCTAATGGTTTGAATATGACATCTCATTTCTATGATTATTATATAGTTGATGTTTTTAGGAATATGCTTCTTAAAAACCACATTATTATACCTTTTTTTGAATCTGATAATATATTAGGCATGGAATGGATTAATATAATTAAATCCCATAATAATTTACAAGGAAGGTAAGTCAAATTTGATATTCCAAACCAACTTATGATTGTCTATCAGTATGATCATTAATATAAACTTCTCATTGATATCACATCCATTGTATAGGTTAATATTCTAATACAAAATGGGTGTTTATCTAATATGGTTGGGGAGAAAATAAACAACGGTGATATGTCTATTATGTAAGATTTTTTTTAATTTCATTCTGGAATAGTTTTCTTGTCTACCACTAAAAAGAGATGTTGAGTTCTCAATGTAATGCATACTTAGTTCTAAACCTATTTAAAATACTCTCTAGAGAATATACCTAATTTAATTGAAGTAATTGAAGTATAAAATCCTTTCTAACCTTGAAAAGGGACTCATTCTTCCAATTATGGCACCTTGTGGTGCAAGGTTCATTTTGTAAAGATGGATGATGGATCAATGTGACTCTGCATTGATTATCAGGATCTTAACAAGATCACAATCAAGAACATGTATCATATAAAACATATTGATGGATTTTTTGATCAACTATGTGTATCTCAATACTTTTCCAAGACTGACCTTCATTCTAGATATTATAAATTTAGGGTCAATAAGGATGATATATCAAAAACAAAATTCCGTACAATTTGTTTTAAAATATGAGTATATAATCATTCCATTTGGTCTTATAAATACCCCCTCTATCTTGATGGATTTAATGGATAAACTATTTATAGATTACCTTGATTAGTTTTTGGTATTACTTACTAGTTATATCCATATATATTTAAAGGGAAATAAGATAATGAATATTATTTGAGTATTGTGGTTAAGACCCTATAGAATGATAATTTTAAAAAAAAATTAATATGTGTAAATTTTGGATACAAAAGGTCTCGTTTTTTTTCATATAATCTCAATCTAGGGTATTTTAGTAGATACATAAAATTATAAATCTATTGAATATTGGCCTTGACCAACCACTAAAACTATAGTCCAAATTTTTCATGGTTTTGTCAGGATATTATCAATGGTTTGTGGATAATTTCTCATGACTATCTAATCCACTCAACAAGTTAACTCGGAAGGGAGGCAAGTTCCTCTAAACAGATGAATGTAAGGGAAATTTCTAGGAACATAATAAAATATTATTTGGGGAATATATGATTACATTTCCATAAAGTGAGGAAGGTTTTTTAATCTATAGTGATACATCTAAGTAGGGATTTGGATGTGTTCTCATAAATAATGATAAGGTTATAACTTATACATCACAATATTAGATGGTTCATGATAAAAATTACCCAATTCTTAATTTAGTGATTTATTTGGTATTTTTTTCATTAAAGATGTAGAGTAATTATCATTATGGAGAAAATTGTGATCTATATACTGATCAAAAAAAATTAAGTATATATTAACATGGAAGGAGTAGAAAATGCTCTAGATAAGATGGTTAGAGTTGATTAAACATTATGATTGATCAATACGTTACCACCATATGAAGTCAATAAAAGTGGTCGATTCTATGAGTCGAATGGATTAAGCTATCATATCCATGATGAGGATGAAATATCCAATATTTATTGATTTTAAAATGATGGATCTTGAAATATTTAAGGAATAAGAGAAATAATATTTTTTTCAAATAAGTATTCATCCATCTATCCAAATACAGATTAAAGAGGCACATAAAGAAGACATGGAGATGTAGAATAAATTGATAAATTTTCCTATATTTATTCCTTATTACGATGTAATGTTAAGGTTCATGAATCGTTTATGTGTTCCATTCAAACCCAGTTTGAAGAAGGATATGTTAGAAGATGTGCATAGTTCTTTATTCTCTATTCATCCACGATGAACAAAGATATATAGAGATTTTAAAGAGTATTTGTATTATGATATAATGAAGGGACATATTGAGGAGTTTTTATATTATTTTCAGGTATATAATCAAGTTAAGTCTAAGATCCAAAATTCAAATGGGATATTTTAACCATTACCCATTCCATAATAGAAATGGGAAAACATCACCATGGATTTTGTCACTACACTCCCCAAAACATATAAATGGTATAATGTTATATGGGTTGTAGTAAATTTTCTTATAAAGTAAAGAAACTTCAATAATATTAGTTAATATTCCTCTCTCGTTCATATTAATTGGATAAAAACTTATGAAGTGGTCAGGTTGTGTAGAGTACCACATTCCATTGTATCTGATTGGTATCTGAAGTTTACCTTGATTTCGTGTAGAATTATTTAATAATATCTTGATACATAATTATTTTTTATCAATATTCATTATCCTTATACATATGGTTAGTCTGAGAAAAAAATTATAACCCTAGAGGATATGCTAAGATCTTGTTTTACGGATTTTAGTGGTAGTTGGGATCAACACCTTCCACTATGTTTGTTTTATTACAATAATATCTTTCACATTTAAATTTAGATGTATCCTTATGAATGTATTTATAAAAAGAAGTGTAGAAATAAAATTTAAAAGGATAAATTTTGATAAATAAAATTATTTTGACCTGATATAGCTAAAGAAATTGAAGAGAATGTTAGAGAAACTCATCAACACATAAGTGAATAAAAGTGTCAATGAAAAATTTATGATGAAGATTACCATTGTGATATTGAATTTGATGTCAGTGGAAATGTATTTCTATAAATTTTTCTATAGAATAAGGTAATTATGTTTAAAATAATTGAAAACTTTTCCCATGGTATATCATGCCATTAGAAATTCTTGATCATATTAGAACTATAGCTTATCATTTGGCACTTCTACCAAACCTCTCTCAGGTTCATGATGTGTTCTATATGTCTTTCTTAATGAATTTAATACATGATCCATCACATATTATAAAATTATATATCATACAAATTTAACATAATTTTATTATGAGGATAAACTACTGGATATTTAGGATTGTTGAGAGAGTGCTATAAAATAAGGTCACTCACTTTGTCATAGTTTTGTGGTGAAACCACCAGCTTGAAGAAACTACATGGGAACCTGATGATGTGTTGAGGTACAAGAATCCTTATTTTTTAAATCAATTTGATTAATTTATAGGGATAAATTCATTTTAGGGGGGGGGGGTTATAATTTAACACTCAGAGTTTTATGATATATATTTTTGAGTAAATTTAATCTATCTGATAGCTTGCATAACACGTAATACAGAAGTTGTAATTAAATACGATATACTATTAATATTATTAGTTAAACATGACTTTTATAAATTATAAGTTGAAATTAATGGTATGAATATAAACAAAAAATGAAAATTAAGAATAAAAATTATATATAAATAAAAATAATGAATAAAAAGTACATTTTTTAAAGTCATTATATGCTTCAAAACTAACTTTATCATTAACAATGATTTTTATTAGTTGTTGTGAAAAAATAATAAAAATAATTGTTTCAATTTTATAAAATTTATTTTAAAAAATATACTTTATTTTTTGAATCATCATTGCAAAATTATATTTGGGTGAATTTTTTTTGGAAAAGATTTATTTTTTGATAAATAGTGAAAATATTGTTTTTTATTGAAAAATACCTTTTAAATTTAAAGTATTTATAAGGTTATATTTTGATATAAATTTATTTAAAAAGAATAATAATTTAAATAATAATATTATTAATCTAATATAGGTCATTAAAATCAATTTCATATTGAAATTTGATATAAAAAATATTTAAACTTTTGAAACTTTTCTCTTTTGAAAAACACATTTTCCTCACATCTACAAGTTTCATTTAAAATTAGATTTTTCACTTTTGTTAATTTAATTTGGAAAATTTGATTTTAAATTTTTTATTTATTATAATTCATATTATATAATAGGTTCAAAATAATTTTTTTTTTCAAAATGAATAGAAAAAATAATAATTACAATTGTTATTGTAAAAAGGGGATACTGGGGGTTAAAGATAAATGATAAGGGGTATAATGACCTATAAGTTTTCCAACACCCTTTTTATGTCCATATTTAAACCTTTTAGCCTATTATATTTAATAATTTTCCTATTCTGGATCCTTTATTAAAATGAAAAACATTAGTACACAATATTATTTTCAAAAATTTCATGTGTGTCCTCTCCCATTCTAATATAATTCCACCAACTATTTTACCCACTTTACACTTCCAAAAACATTTGGTTCATCCAATAACTAAAAAAATATGTTCCTTAATTCCTACCCCACATCTTAGAGCCCTAGGTTTTTTTACGAATACCTCATAATAAGGATTTAGGTATGAACCAATTGAGGCCCTCCAAAGAGGAGGTACAATTTTTAATCTTGTGTTTTTGTTTTATTTATTCTTCCACCTCCATAAAATATTTTAACCTATGATAATATAAGAAAACCAATATATATCTTATTATTATATTTTATTATGTTAATATTTTGATCTACATATACCTCCTCTTCCATCGTATGGGAAACAAAAATATTGATCATGTGTATGGTGGACTACGGCCTTGCGAACCGATATTTTTCATTTTTCATCACCACCTATCATGGATGGAAGTAATGATAGATTTAATTATTTTATATTTTATTTATGATATTATTATACTTAAATAATTATAATATCAAATATACCTGCTAACTCTCCATTTCTTGGTAATACACCATTATCACTAGTGTATATGGAAAACTATCGCCTCGCAGAGCGATGTGATTATTTTTTCACTAATAATTTATAAAGAAGTTAATGATGGTGAATTTAATGAATATATGTTATATATTTGAAATAATCATTTATATTTAAATTTTATATATTATTTATCTTACTTTTATTTCATCCATCGAGAAAAAAGAAACAGCGCACAAGTGTATATACGGTTTACCATCTCTACGAATGGTGTATTTCATTTTTAATCTCTAAAATTTAAATATTTATATAAATAATTATATACTAAGTACATGTGATATTTATATCATATTAAAAATTATATATATTATTTAAATATGATTAATGAAAAAGTATCAAAAATATCAAACCAAAACATACATGAAAAGCAAAAACTGTTATAACCTGAAACATGATTTTGGATAGGTATTATTAATAAAATGGTAATATAAGTTCATAAGTAAATCATATATGGTATGATACATATTAATATGGTTATTTAATAGATTTATGATAAACCTATATTTATTATAATGGAGTTTAGAATTTGTATGATGTAATTTTAGGCTTAAGATAAGATATTGTTTACTCAATTTATCTTCTTTGGGATATATATTATTTTATGTACTTATCCTCTTTTATGAGATTTATATACATACCCTTTGACATGAAATATCATAGATTTTTTTATAATCATGATATTTTATTTTTCATTTAATTTTATTCTTCCCTAGATTTTACAATTTAATGTTACAAATGTGTTAAGGGTTTTATGATACAATCTCATCCTTTGTCGAGATTGTTTATGTTTATGCTTCTAATAAGGAAATATTATGATATATCTCTCATGAAACTCTATAATCTTATTATCCTCTATTTATGTCATTAAAATACATGTGTTCCTTTAATTTTACTATATTTATGTACTCAAGAGTTCAAAAGATTGTTTTTAAGATAAATTGAATTTACTTCCCCTTTCAGTTGAAATTCTATTTTCATACCGATCCATATTTCAAAAAAATGTTTTAAATAAATTTTTTACTACTCTCCAATTATTTTCTAAAAGAAATTTTTACCCCCATTTGACTTTTAGAAAAACTAAAAGAAATCATTATTTATTTTTTTAAACATGGTCTGTTTTTATTTTACCAAAAATGCGAAAGAAATATTTGTTTTTACACATATGTAATGAATAGAGTTTCTATATTAATGACCAAACAATGTTCTAAATCATACTTTACTTTCTTCATGTTTTATTTTCAATTAAAATTATTTTGAAAATGTTTTAGTTTTTTAAAAAAGTTATTTTTATTTTGAAGTGTTTATTTTCCTCAATAAATGTTTTATGTGATCTTTCATAATCATTTTCCATCTATGATGACATACTTATATTTCACCTAATATTTATAAAGGATATGATCCAATTGTACCATCATATTTCTTTTAATGGATTTTTTATATCTACGATAATAATATATTTATGAAACCAATTTATTTTCCATAGGTTATTCTACGATAAATTTTTTATTAAACCCATTTATTTTCAAGGGTTATTATATGATGAATAGTATATAATCTTAATGAAGAAAAAATGTAATGATTATGTGATGGGTGGGGACTATATCACCCTCCAATGAATTGGGTAATTATTAATGTTATATTAGCTTAAAGGGTAAATGAGAGAGTATCCCATTCCCAAAAAGAGTCAACGGGATGTAATCCCAATCCCAAAAGAGGGTATATGGGAGTTTATCCAAGACTCGAAGCAGGTACATGGGTGGTTATACTAAGGAAAACATGTTATGAATTTATTAGTGGTAAACTTGATATAAGGTTTTTTATTATTATTTGTATGCCAAAACTCTATTTATTATGAAAATTTTATGTCTTGTGGATTATATATTTTTATTTCCTTATAATTTCTATCTTTTTAACTTCCATGATTTATTCCATGACTCATGTTTATGATCTATGATATACACGGTTTGGTTTTAAAATGTTAAGCTCATGTTCTCATACCCTTATGCTCTTGTTATTCTTATGTGCCCATTTATATCTACCTTGTTTAACCATACTAAGAATTTGAGGTCACCCTTTATTGTTTCTACTTCCCCATGTCATGAATAAAAGTTTTATCATGATAAATATATAAATTTTTCACTATATGAATAAATTATTCTAAGAATATATAGTCCACCAATGAATTATTCTCTTATGTTTCCAAGTTTGCAAAGGCATTATACATAAATTATTCTAGAATGGATAGTTATGTTATGTAATTAACATTCATATATATTGATGTAAAATTTATTTATGAGAAGTTTGAGACATTACAACTACTACTTGGGGTTCAGCATAAGGAGAGATTCCCAATATAACAAGGATAGAATATCATTTTAAAATCCCAAACTAATCTCATCATGATAAAAATATTTTTCTTAATTTGAATACAATCTACCATTTTATCATTCAGACATAACAATCTAATTCCCTTATTAGGTCTCATCAAGATGATTACCCATGATCTTAGAAGACATACCATGTAAATTATATATAAAAATTTCCCAATAATTTAGGTACTACCCACCTATTTAATAGTGATAACCCTTAAAAGACAACTAGTTTATTCCATTCCAAGACCACACTAATCATCCCAGAGTAAATAATACTTATTATTATTCAAATAGGTATAATAATTAATTTATAATTAATTATAATTAATGATAAAATTTAATTTTATAGTGAATAATTTATAAAAGCTCACTAAATGAAACTAACTAGCTGAACCTAAAATAAAAGTCTTTCGAGTGACCCATGGAATGCTCCAAAGTTTCCATTGACCCATTATTCCAAGATATTAAAATAAATCAGGATATATTTTTAATATGTTTTTATAAAAACAAAAAAAACATTCATTGATATACCATTACCAAAATGGATGACAATTATGTTCATTCCACATTCTAAATCTCCATATAGACATATCACATGAATGGTCCTTCAATACAATGTGATTTCACCCTAATCAAATGAAACCATGCCCAAAAATATATAAGAGATAAAAATATTATAATATACTGAATATGAAGGAGGAAATGATGGGGTTAGAGGATAGAAAACCTCATCGTAGTGGGACAAACTCGTCCCTTATCACAACTCATCAGGGAAGAAGAAATAGAGGAAGATGAGAGATGGGGTATATACTAAAAATAAAAGAATAAGGGATTTGATAATAGGGAGGTAGTTATAATAAAATTTAACCAAAGTTACCTCTATAAAATACTATGGGTGTATCTACTAAGTAACTCTTAATTTACCCTCATTGGAATTACAATAAACTATAAGATTTCTAGTTAATTTCCATCAAACTTCTGGTGATCCCCCATATAAGTTTTAAAGGGATTAGTTGGAACATAAGAAATTCATTTTTATTTTTACCCCACCAAAAATATATTTGGGTATCTTCCACCCACTTTTAAACCTACTAAACACCTACATTGACTTTTTTAAACACGAAAATAACCACTTCCCTCCAATCTAAATTCCAGAAATTAAAATCTACCCAGATATAGTTCCATTGATACTCTACCCTTATATGACACCAAAAACATGTTAAATATTATGTTATTATAGTGACTTTATGAATAAACATGTATTTTAACATCTATTTTTAATATAGTAAAATAAGGATTCATAACATAACTTTATAATTTCAACCACATGAATAAAAATAATTTCTTATAGGATTTAGTACCATATTAGAATAATCAACATGTGTATTTATTCAATAAATAATAGTAATAATATTGTTCCTCAAATCATTAGTATATATTGAAACTTTTATTCTCCATATAATATAATTGAATTTCATTATTTATGTTTTAGTGACTATTTGATATAAAAATTCTCCAATGTTTAAATATTAGACTCAATAGATCCCATTTTAATTTATGACCACCATTATATACTCGAATTTCACTTATGTTAAGGTATATAATAATTTTTTATTTCATTTTATTTTTTAAAATATTTCTATAATCTGTATTAATGGTCATTTAACTTCATAGAAATCTATAAAATTATTTAAAACAATTATGATCACAAGATATATGAACTACATATGTCTTCACTCTTTTTTCAAAATCCCATGTGTCCTTCTTCAAGGTCTCTTTTTACAATATTTAGCTAGAATTTTTTTCAAAGGGAATATTTATTTCAATGTTATATGCATTCAAGCTATAAGGACCCAACCATGAACATTGCATATTTTAGTGATATTAAACTATAATTTTATTATCACATTACCAAGAATAATTTAATTTTAGATTATTAGATAATTATGAAATAAATTATACATAACATATTTAATATTTGAAAGTATACACTTCTACTTAGTATCTATTTTTTCACTAAAGGAAACCCTTTTAAAATAAAACATGGTTTTTTTCATGCTCAATATTTACAATTCTCATCTTTTCCACATCCTCTTCCATAATTATCCTTTAACCAATAAAAAATATTTTCAAATTTGGGATGATCATAAAGTACCATTAAAGAACATAAATGAAATGAAACCATCATTATAGTGAAAATATATAAAAACATTTTTATAAAAATGTACCTTTTATTCAGAAAATGGAATAACTTTTTCAAAAAGATCAATATCTTGCCTTTTCAAAATAAATCAATTTTCATGAAACCCTATAATAAAGAATAAAAAAAATTAGTAGGTATATTGGTAAATAATCATCCATATCACTATTACAAACATTATATCTCTCTCGACTACAAATAGAGTAACCATCTTTTTTAAATTTGGAATAATCACCGCAGAATTATTCCTATAATATCTTAGGAGAAACCTAACAGGTTAACTATGTCTGATTACCCATCACATTGTAGAGATATTACAAGATAACCCATCCTTATTTTACCATCTAGACACCCATCCTCATAAAAAATTACCAATAATTGTAATAGAATCCTAACACATAAATCTTTCATAAAATAACGTTCTTGGGGACAATAACTTTACCATTTTGAAATAACATATATTTTTTCAAAAATTTACGCACTCATAAATGAAAACATGTTGTTTGAAAATAAAATTGAAAATTTTTAAAAGAATATTAAAAAATTTAAAGAGACATTACGATGTGAAAATAAAATCATTCCATATACGTTAAAAAACATTCCTTCGATATTTTTTTCAGAAATGTTATAATGAACCGTCTTTTAGAAAATAACAAAAATAATACTTTAAAAAAAATTTTAAAAAATTAAAACATGAGTATAAATGAATTTAAAAAATCATATAAGAATAGAAAAATCATTTTTTTAAATAAATTAGAAAACATGGATATGGAAGAAAAAGGAATTTTTAAGGATAATTTTTAAAATAAAATCCCTTATAAAGAACATATTATTGAGGTGGGAATTAATAAAATGAATAAATCAGTTTTATAAAATAAAAATAAAAATAAAACAAGTTGAAATAAAATATAAGATATTCCAAATTTAGTTCACACATAATTCTAGTTGGACATAATCAAGAAGTAAAAGTTTAACCCAAAGAATGGAAATTTGATTATGAAGTCCCCTTACCTGACATTCGAATTCCTTAAAAAATGTTAAAACTTATTATATACTGGTTTAAAACATGTTATTAACTCATTATAATACTATATTAATATTTATAATACATTATTTGATGATTTTATAACATCTTGTGATCAATTAATTAATAATATTTCTTTATTTTTATGGTTTTAAGTGTTTTCATTTCATCGTTTCATGGCCGGTTTTACTTGTATAAAATTATGGACGTTCTTGAAAAATGGGAATACACCTCCAGATATTGAATAGAATATTACTAATGAACTTATATAACTATTAATGGTCCCATATATTATTTTTATTTCTTACATGAGGATTATTCATTAGATAAAACGTTAATGATAAATGTTTAGTATATTTTAGCGTTCTTTTTCAAACATCATGAACTTGTTAAATTTTATTTAATATTATGTGTATATATTAGATAAAAAACATAAAATAGGTTATAATATAACTATTTTATACTTATTTAACCCGAATAAAACTTTTATGACCATCCATTAATGCAGTGAATCAAAACAAAAAAATCATTATTCGTGAAGATGGTAAACCGACATAATTATAACAATATTATCATTTATTTTAATAAGAGGGGATGAGAAATGAAATGGATATGAGATATTAAATTAGAAACATAAAATTATAGTATATAAATTATTATGGATTTATAATTAAATTATGGATGAACTGGGTGAGGATAAATTAGAAAAACAAAAGAAATTAAGAGATGTACTTTGAGAAAGTTACTTCTTGTATATCACCTCCTTAAGAGACCCTTAACAAACTTGGATTTGTTCTTTTGGTTAGAGCAGCAGCACTGGGTTACGTATATAGTTAGGATTAAAGGATTTGGAATATATGTGATTATCTTCAAGGATTTTTTTTTTGGAAATGGGATGGTGAGGGGTGGTATTATAATTGAGGAGATATGGGTTTAAGTGATTAGAATAATTATTATTTTATATTTGAATCCAACCACGTTGAGGTAGAATTGATTTTAATTAATTATATTATTAATTAATGTAATGTAGGATGGTTAGGTTCTAAAAATACCTCAAACAACCCTTAAATTTTGTAATTTTTAGGTATGTTAATCTTTTACCTTTTAACATTAACCCTTGTCGTTATTTTACTTATACTATGATAAATAATTTTTTACCATGGAAATTATTTTATAATTAAAAATGTAATTAAAATCACAAAATAATTTAGAACCTATCATTAAAAATATGGGATCCATTTTAAAAAATTCAATTCACTAAATTTGAAATTTTGTATTAAATATAAATCCCACAAACACAACGAAAAAGTGAGTTTTTAAAGTTAAAATTTAAAATGCTTGAAATGTTTTTATATCCAATTTAAATGTGAAATTGATTAAAATGTCCTAAATTAATTTTATTGATGTATAAATAGACTAATTATATTTTAAAACTAATTTTAAATATAATTTATCTATGTAAATAACTTAGATGAAAAAGTAGTTTTCAAATAAAATGAATTGTTTTCCACTATTCACCACAAAATGAAACTTATCAAAAAATTACCAAAAATTAAACCTATGATAATTTTGATATTATTATCTCAAAAATAAATTTTATTTATTCATATAAAAATTATAAATGTATCAAAATTTATACTTAAAATAGGTGCACTATCAAAAGGTGGCAAAATTGACTTTTTTGAAAGATATAGCTTTTATGCTCAAAATTGAATTTATTCTTATCTTAAGCATATGAAGCCTATTATATTAATTTAAAAAAATTATTTTATATGAAAAATATAAATTTTATTAATTTATTTTACTAATATTTATTAATTTAATTTATTAAGATAAATGTAATTATGGACATAAAATATTGCTTTCTATAAAAACACACACTTTATATTCAATTAGTTTTTATTTTTATTTCCAATTAATTAGTAGAAATTGAATTAATTTTATAAAAATGTATAAACTATATTTTAAAATTTTAGTTAATCTCATTCATTTCTATTATTCTAGTATTTATGTGATAATAGTTGCATTTAAATAAAAATATTACGTCATTTTTTTAAGGTCAATGTGGTGTATATTTTATGAAATTGAGCATAGTGTTTCATTTTATATTCTCAGGGTTTTAAATTCTCCCCAATTTAATAAATTACATCCTCAAAATTTGAACATGGGAACTAAATACTAGCTATTTTACTTTTCAAAATACCATTTTTGAAATACCACATCAGAATAAGGGTCAATATAACTTCCACTTAATAAGAGAGAAAATAAAGTATAAAGATAACCTGAGATAAGACAAACTAGGATTCCATATAGGAAAACATGAATATATAAGATAACAAAACTATCATGTTATTTTAGAGTTTGATAGATAACATGGTTGTGAGAAAGTTAGCAATCACAAAACCATACTTTTGTGATAGATTGGAATTCCATTAATTTCTTGGTATGAAAAGTAATTTAGATGACATTTTTTAAAATAAATTTTCTTGAGTTAGGGAATTATTTTATGACATAGTCTAAGAACATAATAAAATATAATTACTTGACATGGCGAATTTCATCTTCAACTTGTCTCTAAATGATGAGTAGTTAAGATGAATTTTCATACTAAAGCATCAAAATTAACTTCTAAGGATCACAAAATCCATATAAGTATAATTATATATTTCTAGTATATTTATTAATTAACCAAAAAATGGTTAGTATAAGATAATATAGTTATTTATAACATAATAAAAATGTATATAACAAAAACTACTTATATCTAAAAAATTCAATAGTAGTTCCCAAAGTTCAATATAGATAATTCAAAAAATAACGAAACCTCAAAAATTCCTTGGAATATTACATACTAAAACTGATACCCAAAAATTATAAGGAATCAATCGCATAGTCTTCCAAGATAAATTCAACATTCATCTCTAAATAATATCAATCACTATTAATGTTGCGTACCAAAATTTAATCCACCTAAAAACATAATCTTCAAGACATACTAATCATTTCCATAAATAACGTTAATCATCATCAATCATATATTTTTCCAAAATATAAAACACCCTTTATTTATCGAATAAAATCCCATTGTATTTTTTTACCTTAATTATATAAGGTTCCTAGAATAGTCAAAATATTATAAAATAACATTAATAACTGAATCACCAAATAATTTCCTAATCTTTTTTTAACAATACGATAAAAATATGTTCCTAAAATGAATATAACCTTTATCCATCAGATGGTTTAAAGGAAAAAATCATACTAACCAAGATAACACGTAGGCTAGTGGTATGTGATGTATCCTTGTCTCCATTCAATTTTGGGTTCAATCCCTACAACCTTTCTAGATGTGATGGGCTGTCACCCAGTCCTTTTTCTAAAAATATATTAATATATTCCATATAAAATTTAATAAATGTCAAAAAAATCCACAAAATAAACTTAATATATTCTAACCTTAATGGTTATCTCGTGCCTTTAATTTTTTATCCCAAAAATTAAGAACCCATAATTACCTCAAATTCAGAGATATTATAAACTATAAATATTGAAAATACCTTTAAACTTATGTGCACCAAAATTAAAGGAATTTTTACTCAAATAACCTTTTTAATACCATAAAATTAATGGTTAAATGTACCTTAAAAATTATCATATTTTTACCACTTTTTTAAGGTATTGATTCCATCTAACATATGTTTCCAATCTTATGAAAAAAACCTAATATATAAATATCCTTAGGAATTCCATGATTCTTATAATATTTACAAAAATAAACTATATCATAAATTTTAAAACATAATACATAAACACATCATTCATTAAAATTTCTTCTTAAACCACTAACCTTGATTCATCTTCTTATTCCTTCATACATTATTCCTAAGATCATATATATGAATTATATCCTTTTATTCATCAATATCCACACCAAAATGATGCATAAATATGTTATAATAAAATAATTTGTATAATAAATCTATATTTCAGGATCTTATTGATGTTCCCTTTATCTTTTGGAATGTTCTCCTTCTTTCAAAAAGTAATTTTTCAGACCACTTCTTGTATTTCACTTTTGGGTAGTGTTAGAAGATTATATATCTTAAAATAAAATGAATAAGATACCATGAACCATAAAAAATATTATAAATTAATAGTTGTTGGATAACTAAAATAGTTTCTTACAGGTTATTTGAATATTTAAGAAGTTTTCAAAATTCTTTGAATAAGCTTTGCCCATAATAGGGAGATCAAATCATCAGGGAGGGATAAGAAGGTTGAGAAATTTCTATTTCCTTCCATATTAATAAATTATCCATAATCTATTGAAAATAACATAACTTAAACATAAAATGAATAATTGAAGGAAAAAAATACTCTATACAGTAAATATAATAAAATAAAAAATTTATAATTCTCTAATTCATTAACCCATTATATCCTAATTGATTTAGGTTTCTATCTAATCCACCTAAATTACCATAAAACCCCAAAATTATCCATATGATAAAAACCATTGTGATCGTAGATGGTATTTAACTTTTCCTAAAATATCATCCTAACCTCTAAATTAATATAAACCTTGACATGATACCAACTATAAGAACTCACCTTTAAACATCACATATTATAGTTATTTTAAACTAGAATACTATTATTACATTCCCAATTATCTTTTTGGTTTAGAGTTTTAGATAGTTAGAACATAAATCATACATAAAAACATGAATATTTCAAAGTATACACTTCTACTTAGTATCCATTTTTTCACCAAAGTAAACCCTTTTAAAATAAAACATGGTTTCTTTCCATGATCAATCTTCACAATTTTCAACTTTTCTTCATCCTCATCACTAATTTTCATTTACCCAGTGAAAGAAAAATTTAAAAATTGGTATGAGAAAAAAATATTATTAATGGGTATAAAGGAAAGAAGATATTAGTATAGTGAAAATCCATAAAACCATTTTCATAAAAATGTACCTTTTATTTGGGAAAAGAAGAATCACTTTTTCAAAAAGATCAATATATTACTTGTGAAAAAATTGATTTTCAAGATAAAAGAAAATAAATAATAAAAAAAATATATGTATGTAACTTACGAAATCATCTTCTATATCACTCTAACAAACATTTTATCTCTCTTGATTACATAGGGAGTAACCATGATATTTATAATTAGAATTATCACCACAGAATTATTCCTATAATATCTTAGGAGATACCTAACTGTTTAACTCTTTACCATTACCCAATTAGTTGGTGATATATACTAAGATCACCCACCCTCATTTTATCCAGTAACCACCCTTCCCCAAAAAAAATTCCTATGAATCATAACATGATAATAACACATAAATCTTGCAAAAAAGAAACATTATTGAGGAAAATAAATTTTCCAATTTGAAATCACTTTTAATTTTTCACAAATACACACCATCATAAATGAAAAAAATATTATTTGAAAATAAAATTGTAAAATTTTAAAGGAAGATTCAAAAAATTAAAGACACATTATGTCGGGAAAAAACCACTCATGTCGTATAAGTTAAAAAACATTGCTTCCGTATTTTTTTCAAAAAAAGTCACAAAGAACCTTTTTTATAAAATGAGAAAAATAATAATTTAAAAAAATTTCAAACATGATTATAATTGACTTGCAAAAAAATAATTGTATGATATTAAAAAAATTGGAAATAATTTATAAAACATATAAATGGAAGAAAAATATATTTTAAAGGATAATTTTAAAAATATAATTTTTAAAAGTAAATTCCTTACAAATAGCATATTATTGAAGTGGGAATTAATTAAGTAAATAAAACATGTGTATAAAATATAAATACAAATATAATAAGTGTAAAAAAATATAATATATTTAAAATTCATTTCACACAAAATCTTAGTTGTACATAATTAAGAATTAGAAGTTTAACCCAAGGAATAGAAATTAGGTTAAGAAAACCCCTTAACTCATATTAAACTTCCTTAAAACATGCTAAAACCTCTTGTATAATGGTATAAATAATATATTTAACTCATTATAGAAATATATTAATATTTAAAATACCTTATGTTATGATTTTATAACATATTATGACCCATTAATTAATAATATTTCAGTATTTTCATGGTTTTGGATGTTTTCATTTCATCGTTTCATGGTCGTTTTACTTATATAGAACTATAGATGTTCCTATAAAATGAGAATACAAATATTAAATTTTAATTAAATATTAAATTTTATAATTATTAATGGTCGTAAATATATTTTTTATTGCTTAAATGAAGAAGATTTATTAAATAAAATGTTAATGATAAATGTTTAGTATATTTTTGCATTTTTTTTTCAAACATCACAAACTAGTTTCATTTTATTTTATTTTTTATGTATTTATATTAGTTCAAGAATTTAAAATAGGTTATAATATACCTATTTAAATCTTATTTAACTATAATTTCACTTTAATTACTATCCATAATGTTGATAAATGAAAAAGAAAAATCATTATTCACAAAGATGGTAAACAGACATAATTCGGACAACAGTTTCATTTCTTTTAATAAGAGAATATGAGAAATGAGATTTATATGTGATATTCCATTTGAAACATAAAATTTTATTATATACATGTTTATCAGATTTTCATGAATTTATGGATGATGGATGTGATGATAATGTTCAAAAATAAAAGTAATTAAGAGAGGTGCTTTGAAAAAATTACCTCCTGAATATCACCTCCTTGAGAGAGACTTGAGGACCTTGGATTTAGTATTTTGGTAATACCAGAAGCACTAGGACGTGGGGACAGTGTTGAGGTGATATTTTTGTAGATATTTTAGGATATTTGAGGCTTTTTGGGTTGAAATGGGGTGGTTAGTGTGGTATTTATACTTGAGGAGAGGTGGGTTTAAGTGATTAAAATAATACTTATTTTATATTTAAAGCCAACCACACTAAGGTGGAATAAATTTTAATAAATTATATTTTTAATTAATATTGTGGATGATGGTTAGGGTCTATAAATATATTATCCTAACCTTAAATGTTTTAATTGTTAGGTATGTTAATCTTTTGCCGTTTAACTTTAACCCTTGTCATTATTTTACTTATACTAAGATAAATATTTTTTTTACCATGATTAATTTTTTTCAAAATAAAAATAGAATTTACCTAAAATAATAATTTTAAACTTATTATTAACAATACTGAATCCATTTAACCAAATTCAATTCACAAAATTTAAAAACATATATTTAAAATTAATCTTGTATACACAATGAAAAAGCGGGCTTTTAAAGTGAAAAGATCAAAAGTTTGAAATGTTTTTATATCCGATTTCAATGTGAAATTGTTTCCAATTTTCTAAATTGGTTTTATTGATTTATAATCAAACTAATTATACTTTAAAACTAATTTAAAATATAATTTAACTATATAAATAAATTAGATGAAAAGGAAATTTTCAAATAAGATAAAGTATTTTCCACTATTCACTAAAAAATAAAACTTATCATAAAAATACCAAAAATTAACCATAAGATAATTTATAAATTAATTTTTAAAAATGAAGTTTATTTTTACATATAAAAATAATAAAAATGTCAAATTTTGAATTAAAAATATTTGTGTCATCAAAATGTGGTAAAATTGTCTTTTAGAGAAATATAGCTTTTTTATACTCAAAATTGAATTTATTATTATATTAATCCAATAAAACCAATTGGATAAATTTAAAAATATTTTATTGGAAATAAAACATATAAATCATCTTAATTTATTTTAATAATACTGATTAATTTAATTTATTAAGATAAAATGTCATTATGGGCATAAAATAGTTTTTTCAAAAAATACACACTTTCTATTCAACTGGTTTTTATTTTTTTTATAATTGATTGGTAGCCAATGAATTAATTTTAGAAAAAATGTTAATCTATATTTTAATAATTTAGTTAATCTCATTCATTCCCACCATTCCAACAACTAAGTGATAATAGTCATATTTAAATAGTAGTATTTAATCATCTGTTTAAGCTCGGTGTGGTGTATCTTGTCTAAATTTTAGCATAGTATTTCCTTTTAATATATGAGGGTGTTACACAAAAATTTATTAAATTTTATAAAAAACAAATTTAATATAATTAAATCTTTTATAAAAAGTAAATACATTAAAATCATAATAAATATTAATAGTGATTATTAAAAAAAAGAATAATTGGATTATATCTGATAATATCCCCCATTTTCTTGATAAATATTTATGATAATTTTACATTATATTTAAAAATTAAATTAATACTATCAATGTACTATAGAAATATATTAATTAGTCATCATATAAAAAAATAAAATGCTCAAATATAATTCATAATAAATGTCTATGACTTTCTCATCCTTTTCAAAACATTAAATAGATATGCCATTAGATACAGTTAACATAAGAGTAAAAAAATATGTAGTATTAGATAGTAAAAATAACACGTATTTGAGCTAGATGAAGTGTATCAAATCATAAATGTATCTAAAAATTTTTATTTATAACATAATGTACCATAAAATTTATAAAATATATAAAATTTTTATAATGTGTATTATATAAATAAAAATAATATAAATATCTAATAATGTTTAAAAAATTAAGTTTACAGAGAAAAATAATTATAAGTGGTACTATAGATATTTCAAAATAAGTTTTAGAGGTAAAAAACATGAATTTTTTAGCATATAAAAAATATTGGATGCATAGAATATGTTTTTATAATGTATAAAACATATTTCATTAGTAATGTAGTATGTGATACGCATAAAAAACCCATAACATTAAACACATATAATTTTGTCTACAAAACATAAATTATTAATTATAAATCATAATTCTGGGAGAAAAATATAATGTGTAGATCACTTTACTTTTATATTGAGTTTAAAACAATAAATATGTCACATCAATCAAGTAATATTCCTCATAAAATATTATAGGTATAGTATTTAACATAAATTATTGATCATGTAAAATGTCTGGATGAACATGTTTTACAACATCGCATAGGTTAGAATATGATATAATGACCCAAACATAAACATTTAAGTATATGAAATATTAAATATTTCAGATTCACAAATTAATATATCACAGTTAATGTGATATTTAGAAATAAAATTAATTTCTAAGTGCATGACTTAATATATCATGAATAATAATATATTAATGGAAAAATGATAATCTTATGAAAGGATTACAAATACATAGAAACATTAAATAATTTTTCTGAGTAATATGATGTGTCAAATAAAATAAAAACAACAGAGACATATTAGCTCTAGATAAATGAGGATAACAATATTCATTAAATTTTCTAAAGGTGCTTACATCAATATCAATATAAATCATAAAGAAAAAAAATTCCCTAAGCATAGTTAAAATCATTAATAACACTATCACTATATAAAATAAAATAAGATAGTTAAAATCATCAATTTTATATTTACCATTCATAATTGAATACGAATATTTAGATATAGTAATTAAACCAGGAATATGAGAGGATTAAAGAATAGTGAAACATGTATTAAGTGACATTATCAAAGAATGTATTGTAAATTTTTCTCTCTTTAAGATCTCTGGTAAGAGTAGAGTTATAATTTATGTTTATTTCTATATAATTATCATTACATTATACATCATTCTATCAAAATTATATTTTATTTAGATTGAATTTTCAATTTTTTTTATGATATCATCTATCATATAAAAATGATCCTTAAAATAAAATGTACCATTAGGAATGCTAAATTCTTATAGTTTTTTAATGGATTAAATATATATTTATCAACGGAAATTTTTTTCTAAATATATTTTATTTCTATGATCATATATTAATTATTTTGGGATGATTAGTAAATATTATATCAATTTTCTTGATATTGTTCTCCATAAACTAGTGAAAACCAATTGTGGGATTTATTAAAGTTCAATTTAAATAATTTATAATTAATTACTTGATTTAATGTAAGTATTCCATAAAAAATACTATCAATAAATATATGTTCTCCAACATAGCTAGTATAATTAGTAATGATTTATAAAAAATTATTCTAACACATCTATGTATAATGTTAGTTATTTTATAGGAGGATGTATAAGAGATTTGGTGACCTATAGTAAAAGGAAATTCATTAAGAAGTTATTTTTAATTTAAATATGGAGAATTGTTTGAAAATGGAATAACCATGACTGATTTTTTTTGATTTGGAATATAGGTTATCTTTTATTTTTTATAGTTTGGGGTTGATTAGGAGGGGTTTGCACTTATAGTATAGAACTAATGCTGACATTGGGTACATGGTGGGGTATTACCAAGGACCCATTGATATCGAGACAGTTTTGGGGTGTCCTGGAAGTGGCACTAGATACCTGGTGACCCCACACTAGATACCTTCTAGTATCAGGTCTAATTATGTTTAATCAGGGGATTTTTATAATGTCCCTTAAAACACTATTATCTCTTTCCATACCTTCCTTGAATTCATTCTCCACCAGCTAATCAAGATCCACTACTAGGGATCTACTTTATTTTCTTCCCCCCCTCTATTTTTAACTTGAATCAAGGTTTATTCATGTTAGTTTTCCCTAAAAATGTAATTTTACTCTTTGTATACTCCTTCAAACCAAATCTATTATTTTCTTTTAATTTATCATCTATAAACTTAGGTATTGAGATTAAATTTGATCTATCATAGTGGAATTCATTCAATTAGATTGAACTTCTTCTTATATTATATAAGGAAAGTATGAATGGGTTATTTTCATATTTTTATAATTTTTTTGATATGACGTAATTGAGGTTTTATTTATTCATGGGTTTCATGTTTTTTGGATAAAATTGGAAGATGATTACTATAAAGACCCAGAAAATTCCGTGTAATTTTTTTTAATTATTTGGGATTATTATCAGTTTGAAAAAATTTACGATAGGTGATTTTGAGTCACGGTGTTCCTGAAATGATTTTTTGAACTTTTTTATGTATGTTCAGTAAATGCATGGGTGGAATTTTCTATCTTTTGAACCGGTGCTCGGAATTGAAATCCAAGAGTGTCGTTGAATCCGTAGTATAGAGATTCATTTAAGGGAAGCTTCACTTCGACTGTATTTGGTTAGGAGAAAAAGATAGTTTTTGGATATTTTAATGAATAATAAAATAACATGTGATTGTTATTATATTTTCTTTTTCTCCAATGGATGAGTGGCGGTGGCGAGACTGGTGACTTGTCAATCCATTTAATGGTTTGACTCATCAAATACATAATTCCACCGTAGTGAATTAAAAGAGGTTCATTAATTCATTTAATGAGCCTCATTAATTCTTCAATGCGTTAATCACCTTTCCCCCTCCTATTTAAATAGAGATTGGGTGGGGTTTTGGTAGAGCTTCTTCAAGTGAGGAAACTCTTGTGAAGTTTTGCAGCAACATCCACTAACAAAGTATGAAAGCTCAGGCGGCAACAATTCGGGATCAACAAACACCGACAACTCCATCCAACGTGGATGCTCCTCCCACTAAAATCGTGACACCTAAAACGGATCTCGATGTAGGGGTTTATGTTTGGTTTTGGTTTAAAATTATTGAAATGATTTTATTTAATCTTTAATGTTAGATTAATATTCTCCCACTTGTTATCATGTTAATGCGGAGGACATGAGCCGAAAGAACAAAACTCATACCCTCTATATCTTCGTTCATGTGACGTTCATCAGGGACGACTTTCCTTAGTTTTTATGGCAATGAAAGACAGAGGGTAACTCTATGATGGTAGTAGTCAGGGAGACTCGTAGGCACAGATGTCACCAAGAACGGACCACTAGAGCATGTCTGGTGGCTCGCGGAAAGAACCGTTGGCGCGCCATGCCCGCGGTGGCCGGAGGAGGTCCACGACAACTAGCTGTGGTCAGTGGGAAGTTGGCACGCCACAGTCGCAATAGGCGGCCCGCCCAAGATGGCCACGCGAGAGAAGGGTGGTGCCCGCAGGCATCGCGGATGGAAGAATCTGGGTCAGCAGGCCGCGATAGGAGGGGGTGTTGCGGCCACGCACCGCGCCGCATCAGCTAAAGACTGGTCTACCCCACTGGCCGATCCTTGCACATAGTGGGGAAGTGCCCCACCGACTGGATCAAACGGTCCCCTGTTTGCGGGGCAAGCTGTAGATAGTGGTCCACCTTAAGGCGGATCGGGCCGAACACAGGCCAGCCGAACGGACCGGACTCGCCCAGCAGGCCAGCGAGGGTGGGCCGAGCCCCACCCGGCGGGCTAGGACAACCGCAGCTAAGGCCCGTGAACTAGTAGGTCTGAACCCGATAGGTCAGACCTAGTGAATCGGGACAACCCTTAACAGGCTGGACCCAGGTGGGGTCAGGAAGAACCCAGGACCCGTTACGTCGAGCCAGCTTGACCGAGTCAGACCGGGCCCAGACCCAATCGGCCCCTGAATAAAGAAACACCTATAACTGAAAAACCAACTATCTATTTGACACACCGTCAATGGTTTGGGACCCCTTTTGGGAAGAGGTCCCTTTGGGCATATTCCGGCAGGCCCGACCGAGCCGAGCCGGACTGAGGTGTGATTACCCCCATTTCACGGAAAGCGGTGTAACTAACAGACCATGCATCCAATCAATGTGTCGTCTGTGGCATAAAGAACCTTGTGACACATCAGTAATTTGGAGATACTCTTAGTGAGTTTTGATGGAGTTTGTGTGTGACCATGGTTGGATCAGACTTGAATCAAACTAGGCCCTTTTTACCAAAGTACCCATATCTCCTAGACCGGGCGTCTGATCGACGCGTCGTCTGTCACATTAGGACCCCTATTATGGGGAGGTACCTTGGGTATACATTTTTTAGGACTTAGTAATGGTTTAAATATGACCAATGGACTGAGGTTCAGAATCTTCTAGAGATCAGGTGTGATTCATGCAGGAATCCAGTGACAGGCTGTGACATGAAGAAGAATAGTGGCCAATATAGGTCACCATAAAAAACTCTAGAGTGGGATGATCAAGCTGTAAGACTAACCATAACTACCTCTGTAACATTGACTAATACGGGTCAGCACCAGTGACTAATATGGGTTAGCACCAGTGACCAATATGGGTCATCACTAGTGACCAATACAGGTCAGCACCAGCGACCAATACGGTTTTGCATTTAGCGACCAATACGAGTCAGCATACAGTGACCTACACATGTCAGCTTTAAAGTTACTATAGATAGTATGATCTATATTTATGACTAGTCATACCTATCCCAGTAACATTGAAGTTATACCATTAGAGTGATCTGTCTCTTTCGCTTTGTGATTCATGATTTAGATCATGCTGGTGATATTATCTTTGTGGTATTTCTTATGATGTTTTCCTTTTCGGATTACTTAGAGACCATCAGGGGTCTCAGGGTCCCCTAATGAGTTGTTATACCCACCCCTACACAAGCTTCACCCGCACATGTGTGTCTGGTGCAGACTATTGACGCTTCGAGGAAGAATTTGGATGTTCGGGACGTAGTAGAGCTTGGAGCAATGGGATCAGTCGAGATCCTCTTATTCAATATCAGACTTACAGCTACTAACCTCTAGGTAGATATCCATGGAAGAATTGAAATTTGTTTTCTTTATTTTTATTTTCTAGGGCTTGTATTCCGGCCCACTATTTTCAGTTTATAGTTGTACTTGTGGTTGTACATTACTCTCGTGGTTATACCTTACTTTTGTTAGTTTTTTTATTTAGTTTCCCTTTTTGAGTGAGTACAGATCTCTAAAGAAATTCCTTACGTATTCAGGAAAACCCTTTAGGTGCTAGTCACCAACCCCTGGCCTATGGAAGGCGAGCTTGGGGTAGTCACATCTAGGCCCCGAAGGACAGGTCGTGACAAAGTGGTATCTGAGGGAGTTCGGTTCTACCAGAATAACTAAGAATCTAATTTTAATGAGGAAATGTTGTAAAGTATATTGTGTTCAGTTATTAATATAGTGATTCTAGTGTTGGTATGGTGACCGACGTATCCATACATCTGGATCCTAAATTCTATTTTTTGACTCGGTACATGATAACAATGGTTTCTAGTGTTTTGAAAAGTTTTCTTGATCTTATTGAGTCAGCTCACCAAGTATAACTTTTTGACCATGGTGCATCTATTTCTTACAGGATGACTCCACGAAGATAGCCAACCATGATTCTGGTTAGAGATCGTGACAGTGGCCCACTGAGTGACGAGTATTTCTTACATGGACCACTCACAGTGATGGAACCTTTGGGTGGTGTACCAGTAGAACCACCACCCATTGAGCAGTATATACTAACATAGGATCATGAACGTTAACTAAGCATGTTGCATGAGTTCTAGAGATAGATTCCCTTGAGTTTTCGAGGCCAGACAGACCCCCATGTAGTAGAGGACTGGCTTGAGGTGGTTTCGTGGGTCATTATCTTTTTATAGACATCCGCCAAGAAGTTGGAGATCATGGCCACTAGCCTTCTTCAGGGATCAGCAGAACGATGGTGGAGCTCAACACTTGAGGTTCATGAGGATACAACCCTCACTTGGCTGAACATTGAGAGCCTTTTCAAGGAGAATTTCATGCCAGTGACACTACTCTATGTACATATTCATAAGCTGATGCATCTGCAGTAGGGTAGCCAGACTATGGCTCAGTACTCAGGGATATTTACTGAACTCTCCTGATACTCCACTGACATGGTATGAGACCCTTAATTCAGGGACCAAACCTTTGGGCAGGGTATTCGATGAGAGATCAGATCTTTGATAGTTTCTCTCAGCATCCTGACGTAGGTTGGGGTGCTAGAGAGATATTTTCTGATAGAGAGATTCATTTCTGTGTAGGCACCGTTAGTGAGAGCCCCTACCAGATGACGGGTAGAAGAGTCATATGCAGCTGGCAGTAGACAGGCAACGTAGAAGCCCATGTGGGATAGACCTTCCAGAGGGTGACCCGGGGATGGAGGGTCAGAGGTTCAAGGCTCAATAGGTTGAGGGATCCACCAGCAAGGTATGATCTATTTTTCCTATGGGGTACCGGGTCACATAGCTTGTGATTGTCTGACTCCCTGCGCGGATGATCGGTAGACAGTGGAGGGGCCACCGAGGCAGCAGCAGTGGTAGGAGCATGAGCGTCAGCCAGGCAGCGGATGAGGTAGTGGAGTAAGATGTGCAGTGGGAGGTGGTTGGGGTCACTAGTCACTACCACCACCACCCCCAAGCGGTCCACCCTGAGCTCATGTAGAAAGTGGATGGGGATAGGCCCAACTACAGGCAGTAGAGTTTCACAATCCCGATGTCCCTGATATGATACGAGGTACGATATGTATCTTCTCTACTTTATCAGAAATGCTTATCGACACAAGTGCTAGAAATTATTTCTTTACCAGAGACTTTGTTCGGGACTCTCATATTCCAACTGAGCTTTTAGCTTGACCTTTATGTTTGGATAATCCTACGAGATTAGATTCAGTGGTCAATGACTGGAGCTGATAGTTTTATCTTAATCTCAGAGGAGAGAGTTTCAGATGGGATCTTCTAGTAGCAGTGTTGAAGCCCTACGATTTCATTCTAGGCATGGACTGGCTATCAGTAGTTCACGCACAGATTGATTCCTTGAGACGTACAATGCAATGTACGCGTAGTGATGGAGGCCGGTTTTCCTTTGTTGGTGAGAATGAAAATAGAGAAGCATGAGATGGACTTGTGCTCAGGAGGGTGTAGTTGATTACATATCAGCTGGATTTCATGACCTCTGACATAGTGGATGAGGTTAGTCCACAGTTTCTAGTGGTGGTGGATGAGAAAGAGTATGTATTTTCAAAAGATGTCCCAAGACTACCTCTTCATAGATAGGTAGACATCTTCATTGAATTGTACCCAAGAACAGCACTGATATCTACACCAGCATATCAGACAGCCCTTGTAGAGCTCCAGGAGATGAGGGTACAGTTGGAGGACTTACTGAGGAAGGGATTCATAAGGCCCAGTGTTTCTCCATGGGCATCCCCGGTGTTGTTTTCCAAGAAGGCAGATGGAATTTTGAGGCTATGCGTAGACTTTCGACGCCTAAACCAGGTGATAGTGAAGAAAAAGTATCCTCTTCCAAGGATTGGGGATCTGTTTGACCAGTTGAAAAGAGTGAAGTGGTTCTCAAAGATATACCTCAGATGAGGCTGTCACTAGATCAGGGTACTGGACAAGGACGTACTAAAGATAGACATCAGATGTCAGTATGTCCATTAAGTGTTCTTGGTGATGACTTTCGGTATAACCAATGCTCCAACAGTGTTCATGGGGCTCATGAATAGGATATTTCATCCATACCTTGATTGCTTTGTGGTGGTCTTCATCGACGACATCTTGGTGTACTCAGTGTCTGAGGAAAATCTTGATATACTCTTCAAGATAGTTCTGGACACACTCTAGGAGCACCAGTTATATGGGAAGCTCTCGAAGTGTGAGTTCTGAATACAAAAGGTCCACTTATTGGGACATGTCGTCTCAGAGGATGGAGTTACAGTGGATCCAATGAAGGTCAAGGTAGTAATTTCTTGGGATCCACTCGGGAATGTTATTGAGGTGTGGAGTTTCCATGGATTAGCAGGCTACTATTGGAGGTTTGTACCTTATTTATCTAGAGTAGCAGCACCTATGAATACCTTGATGAAGAAGGGGGAACCCTTCCTCTGGTCAGAGACATGCCAGTAGAGATTTCAACAGCTGAATCAAATCTTGACCGACGCTCCCTTTCAAAGGTTGCTGGAGTAGGGCACTAACTACGTGGTTTACTGTGATGCATCAAGGAATGGACTTGGTTTCATCTTAATGTCAGGTGATGCAGTGATTTCTTATGGATCACTATAGTTGAGGCCTCATGGGCATAATTATGTGACTCATGACTTAGAGTTGGCAGTAGTAGTCGTCACACTAAAGATGTGGAAAAAATACTTGATGGGTGAGTGGTTAATTGTTTACTTAAACCACAGGAGTCTCAAATATATCTTCACATAGAAATATCTGAATTTGATAGAGCGACATTGGTTAGAGTTCCTCCAGGACCGTGACTCTGAGATAGTCTATACTCTTGGGAAGGGGAACATAGTGTCATATGCACTTAGCTGTAGATTGAGTTCACAGCTACTGAATGAGGCTTCAGAACAGTTAGCCTGGCTTTAAATATCTTAAGTGGATAGAGATGAGAGATTCTACCTCCATTCAATGGTAGTTTCTCCTCCACTCCTTTAGTGATTTAGGGAGGTGCAACTTAGAGAAAGTAGTTGCGAGACTACACGTGCTCATATATCCTCAGGCCATGCACCTTATCAATATTTTGAAGGTGGGGAGCACGTTATCCTTTTCAGAGGATGTACAGTTGTACCAGTGGAACTATGATAGGAGTTATTGATGGAGTTCCATACACCCCCCTTGGAATTACATCCAGGCGTGATTAAGATGTATCAGGACCTCTAGAATTAGTATCAGTGGCCAGGGATGAAGAATGATGTGGCAGAGTTTTTTTTCTAGATGCCTCACTTGCCAACAAGTGAAGGTCGAGCACTAGGTAGCAATAGGCTTGACCCAACCCTTCGATATACCAAAGTGGAAGTGGGAAGGGATATCGATGGACTTAGTTACGTGGTTACCATGTACATCCAGAGGACATGAAACCATCTGGGTGATCATTGACCAAGTCACCAAATCATCCCACTTTATTTCTATTCGAGAGAAGGGTTTGGTAGAGATATTATGACATCTTTATGTTCAAGAGATCGTATGACTACATTGGGTTCCTTAGATGATAGTCTCAGACCAAGACATATGCTCCACATTCCAGTTATGGAAAGGATTGCAGGAGGCTTCTGGACTCAACTTCTCTTGAGCACAACTTTTAACCTACAGACAGATGGTCAGACTAAGCGGACCATCCAGAGCATGGAGGACATGCTTCGTGCATGTGTTTTATATTTTGGTCACAGTTGGAAGGACCACCTACCCTTGGTGGATTTTGTGTACAATAAAAAATATCACTCAACCATTGGTATGGTCTCTTTTAAGGTGTTATACGAACGACCATGCAGATCACCCTTGTGCAGGACAGATCCAGAAGTGCCAGCAATCATGGGACCATAGATGGTACAAGCTACCACAGAAAAGGTGCAGGTCATCCAAGAGTAGATGAAGACTACAGAGAGTTGATATAAGTCTTATTTTTATAGGTGATGGAGACCACTAGATTTCCGGTAGGGGGACCACGTAATCTTGCGAGTCTCCCCTTGATGAGTACTATGGATATTTAGCCGAGGCGGTAAACTCTTACTGAGGTTTATCAAACCATTCGTGATACTTCAGAGGATTGGTGAGGTGGTGCACCACTTGACACTGCCACTACAGTTGAAGAGGGTACACGATGTCTTCCACATATCCTAGTTGAGGAGATACGTGCATGACCCAGCTCACATAATCGACTATACAGAGCTATAGATTGATGATGGGACAATTTTTGTGGAGTACCCAATGGAGATAGAGGATTGACGGAATCAGATTCCTCATGGAAATTCGATACCTCTGGTGTGTGTTCTGTGGCAGCACAAAAATCTCTAGGAGAGCACCTGGGAGAAAGTGGATCATATGTGTGCCCAGTACCCCTCTTTGTTTGTGTAGCCTTGTTTGGATTTCGGGGACATAAATCTCCAAGGTGGGGAGAATGTAAAGACCTAGAAAATTCAGTATAATTTCTTTTAATTATTTGGAATTATTACGAGTTTGAAAAAATTTATAGTACATGATTTCGAGGCCTGGTGTTCACAGAATGAATTTCTGAACTTTTTTTAGGTATGTTTAGTAAATGCATGAGTGGGGTTTTCTATATTTTGAACTTGTGGTCGAAATTGAAATCCAAGAGCACCGTTGAATCCGTAGCGCCGGAATTCGCTTAAGGGAAGTTTCACTTAGATCACAGTTGGTCGAGAGAAAAAGATAGTTTTTGGAATTTTTAAAGAGTAATAAAATAACATGTAATTGTTTTTTTATTTACTTTTTCTGCAATGGATGATTGTAGTTAGCGGGATTGGTGACTTGTCAAGGCATCTAACAGCTTGACTCGTCAACTGTGTCACTCCACCATTTTGAATTAAAAGAGGCTCATTAATTCATTTAATTAACCTCATTAATTATTCAACACGTTTCTCACCTTTCCCCCTCCTATTTAAATGGAGCTCAGGGTGGGGTTTTGGCATGACTTCTTCAAATGAGGAAACTCTGGCAGAGTTCTGGAGAAACATCCACTAATAGAGGACGAAAGCTCTAGTGACAACGATCAGGGATCGACAAACACCGAAGACTCTATCCAACGTGGACGCTCCTCCCACTGCAACCATGACACCTCCAATGGATCTTGAGATAGGGGGATAATGTTTGGCTTTGTTTTAACATTATTGAAATTAGTTTATTTAATATTTAATATTAGATAAATATTCTCCCTCTTGTTATCATATTAAATCAGAGGACACAAGTCGAACAAACAAGGCCCATACCCTCCATCATTTTGTTCATGTCACGTTCTTCTGGGACGACTTTCTTCAATGAGAGGACCAATTTGGGATATAACTAACACTGAGAGGGGGGTGAATCAGTGTTGGGGACTTTTAAAACCAATTTCAACTTTTATCCATGTACCTCTTGACCTGTTAGGATCTTGATTATCTTATTCTCTTTTCCATGTAGCATGCAATAACAGAAAGCAGTAAAAATACGCACATGATATTTTTACAAGGTTCACCACTCAATAAGAGTAGCTACGTCCTTACCATTCATGGGGATGACCAGTGCATGGATTCTCCACTATAATGTGATATGTTGTTACAATGGAGTGGCTAGGAAAACAATCCTCTAGCCAGTGTGAGTCCCTACACTTTAGAGGGGGGTGGGAAACAATCCTCTTCCCTGGGCTGGTGATAGCCTAGTCCAGCTTGCAGCCTCTAGATGGTTCTTTATACTACCTAAGGAGACATTCTTCTTCCTTCTTCAAAAGGTAGGTTCTGCTCTTTATCTTCTTAAGTTCTCTTCACTTGATTACTTGTAAAGCAGTAGGCTAGCAATTCTTCTGGTCTTCTTATTTTATTCTTCACTAGTGCAAAACCAGCTGCACTGGGACTTGTTCCTTTTCTTTAGTGCAAAAGAAGAATGAACTAACACTTCTTCTTCTTTCTTAGAAATAATCACATATACCAATGTGATTATTCAGGAAATGAATATCGGCTTACTTGGAATCATCAAATTGAGTTCTTCTCTTGTTCATAAATGCATGTGATCATGCATATGGCATGTAGTTGAACTCTTTTCCTTCTTCTTATCTTCTCTTTATACAACAAACTTGTAAGCTGCACACTCTTCTTCTTCTTATGCTTATTCAATGCAAAACCAACTGCACTGAAACCTACTCTTCTTCACATGTTCTCTTTCAGTGAAAAACCATCTGAACCGAGCTCTCCATATTATTCTTCTTGCTAGAATCACAAGTTCTAGGTTGCGCGCCAATCCTTACTTGTGCGGGACCCTACTTGCGTGCCACCCAGATTGCACATCACTAACAACTTGTGCTCCAAAACATGCGTGTCAAAACATGCGCGGTAATACTTGCGCGGAAATACTAGCACGACAGCACTTGCACGGAAGCACTTGCACGGAAGTACTTGCGCGGCAACACTTGCGCGACAACACTTGTGCGGCAGCACTTGCATGACAATCACTCTCTACTACTTGCGCACTCAGAGCTCAAATTTTCTCTTAAGTTTTGAGCCTTTTGAAAAATTAGAAGTCTAGTCATCTATTTATAGCCATTTTTGTGACTTGCGCGACCTAGAATTGCGCACCAATACTTGCACTTGCACGCCTCCTTCCACTTGCGCGCCTCCTTGCACCTGCGCGCCTCCTTCCACTTGCACCCCTCCTTACACTTGGGTGCCTCCTTCCACCTGCGCACTTCCTTTATACTTGTGTGTCTCTTTGTGGACAGGCAATACTTGCATGCCACCTTTATACTTGCGCGCCTCTTTGTGGATAACACAACACTTGCGCGCCACTTAAAAATGAGGCTCAACTTGCGGGCCTCAACCACTTGTGCATCACACTTCTTCGACTTGTTCACTCAGAGCTCAAAATATTTCTCTAAGTATCGATCCAATATAAATGAGGGGGGAGTCTCCTTTTTATAGGAATTTTGGAAACCTACGCATCACATTCACTTACGCTCCTCCTTGGTACTTGCGCGCCTTCTTGGCACTTGCGTGACTCCCTGTCACTTGCGCGACTCCCTGGCACTTGTGCGCCACCTTGGGACTTGAACACCTTCTTGGTACTTGCACGCCTTTTTGGTACTTGCGCGCCTTCTTGGCACTTGCGCTCCTTCTTTCCTTTTCCATATTTTTGAAATAATGCTATTTGAAATATGACTTGTGCGCCTCTACATACTTGCGCGCCTACTGCGTACTTGCACGCCTACTTCTTTCTCTCTCCCTTTCCTTCATAAGGCTTGCATCACAAGTTCTCCAAACTTATGATATTTGTGAGATACAAATCAGCAAAGCATCGTCTGGTTTTAAGTCCATTCTTTTTGGAATATGAATTTCAAAGTACTTCTTCATCCTCACTTCAAATCCTCAAATACTTTTGGAGTGTTAATCCCAAAGAACTCCAATCATATCTTTTCATCCAAAAGTGGAGGACTGATGCTTCTTCAAATACCTTCAATGTTGCATAAAATGTATCACCTTTGATACATGTATTTGGAACTTAGGATCAATTCAACAATCGTCTGAATTTGCTTCATAGAGAATTGCCCAAGTATTACATTCAATGATATGATTTCATAACAATTCTCCAGGTATCCTCACTTCATACAATCTCCATTAACTTTAAAGTCCTTCTTCATCTCTTTCATCATTTTGACAAGTATTGACAAATGTTGACAACAAATACAATCTTCATACACAAAGTGGTCTCAATAATCTCCCCTTTGTATTTTGTTGTCAATACCTTAAAGTCTCCTCAGATTAATGTGTCAATGTCAAAATGAGAATATGATCTATCCCCTTCTTTATCTCCCCTGTACATTAATTTCATTTCTATCCCCCTTATTGACATGAAATACAAATTTCATGGTAGATAGGGTATCATTCCATAATTAAGCAATGTGCCATCAATCATTTCACTCTAAGTCTACTTGAGAAATGCTCGGTGTAGAAAACAAGAGGATTTGATTTAGACAACAAATTTGTCCATTACCCACTGAATATGATACCACATGAGATGAGAATTCATACACATTTATTCAAGGGGTTTTCCACTTTCATTCCTAGCCGAAGATATTGAATGTGATAAGAAATAATCAATCTGAAATTCCTGCACTCACTTCAACAAACAGATCAAAAACATTCAAGTGAAATTTCTAGGATAAGTGGACTTGGGGCACTTTCACTCTTCTTATGTCATTGATTATCTTTATTACTCCCCATTTGTATAATGATCTTTATTTTGAGTAGCCAAGGATGAGAGATTTAGAAATAACATACCATTTCTAATGATGTTCTCTTCAAACAATCTTCAGAGTAGTAGAATTTAGTACCAACTGAAGTTGATACTTATTGAGATAATGACTCTGGAAACTTATTCACGTGTCTCCCCCTCAAGGGAACACTTCTCATCACTGAATCTTAGGTTCTCCCCCTGATATCTTACTTCAACTTCAATTCCCTGTTATTATCAGAACAAATACAATACACAAAGATTTAATGGAATAAGGTGGAACCTCTTTCATTGTGTGTGAATCGTCTTTCTTCAAGGGATTTCAAAGCACTAGAATCTCCTGGTGCAACTTTCTTATTTTTGAGAAATTCTTCTTGGGCTGGAGTAAATTCAAGGCACCTTTTAACAGTATGACCAGCCTTGTTTCAACTCACACACAAAACTTTTTTTTCTTCATGTAGAATCTTCTTTGTGCTTTTAGCACAAGTATTAGTCTGTGCATCTTTCATTTTTTTCATTCATTCCAAATCTTCGGGCCAAACCACCAAAATATCATTTGAGACTGAGGCATCATGATTGGATCTTCTACATGGATTCTTCTGAGTGGATTCTTTCTTAGTAGTAATTTTGGATGCACCACCCTTCACCTCCTTGGACATAGAATCCAAGGACTTCTCATCTTTCCTTCTTGAAATCTTCTTGGGAGAATTTGTGTTTACATAATTCGTCTGATTTCATCCCAAGGATGCTTCTTCATTCTTGCCCAGCTTCTGTGGTCTTCTTTTATTATATGAACATGCACTATTCATATGACCACTCTTATTGCATACATCACAGATGTTATCTAACATTCCAAATCTGTTTGCAGTGTACATATCTAGATCTGTGGATGTTGCTTCTTCTTCTCTGGATTTCTCCCCCTTGATATGGGCTTTTTCTGTGCTTTTACATTTAAGGGATTGTACCAACAATACAGTGCACAATGCCCAAAGCTATTGCAGCACCAACATTGACCAAAAAACCTTTAATTCTTTTCATCTCCTTGATAAGGATGCTGAGTCTTCTTCTTGGTATGTTGTGTTTTTTGTGGGGATCTATCTTCCACAGTCTTTCCCCTATCCACCCTAGCCATGGTGGTAGGTTTCTTCTCACATTTCATCATCCATACTTGTTTATAATTTTTCTTCCAACCTACATTTTTTGTAGAAACAATTTTCAAAACATTAGTAAAAGTTGGTATGAATGATACATTTACATTCTCATCTGCTTGTGATAGATCAATGAGTGAAGTCATGATCTTCTTATCATGTGTTGGATGTCTTCTGATAGTAAAATCCTCTAATGAGCATTGAGTACTAGCAGCAACTGTTTCCTTCTTCTGTGAGGACTCAATATTTGTCTTCTCAAGATTGGTCAAATCGGCTTCCAATTCAAGACATCTCATATTGAGTATGACCTTTTGGTCTTCAATCATAGTTATATTATCTTCACAAGACTTCTTTAATATTTCGACTTCAACTTCATGCATCTTTACTTAGTTTTGTAATAAAGAGTCAAGTTCATTAATCTTATTAGAGTTATCTTCTAAATGTAACTTGTTGAATTCATTGCCCCTTTTCATATCATCTTCAAGTGCATGGATCTTCTCTTCTAGAGTCTTTCTGACTCCCTCTTTTTCTTCATCATCTTTTAGCCACTTTTAAGAGCTTACTTCAAATCCCCTCTTGGTTTCTTCAAAGGCTCCAACATGTCTGGAGAGCTTTAAACATTCAACAATTTTTTCTTGTAAGCCTTTCTCCAAAACATCAGTTTCTTCTTCCAGCTAAGTGATATTTTCCTGCATACATTGAAATACGCCACAAACCAGGGATGCATTTCTTTAGGAATACCATGCAGAATCATTCTTAATCTATCAACTGATATTTCTTGATACGTTGTAGATTTATCATCACCACTTGTGCTAGAATTTTAATCATGAGGATAATTTCCAAATTTACTAACACATACCTCTTGATCAGTTGAGGTAGGAAGGTTATCCATCTTCTTAGTGGAAACTTGATCCACCTTATCATAACTTTCCAAGTCTTGTGTGTCTTCAATATCTGCCAGATATGGAGAACCAGATACATCCTCTTCTTTAGATTGGAGGGACTTCTTCTTCAAATTTCTCTTCTCCTTATTTTTCTTATTCATTATGGTCTTGATAGATATAGCCTTCGGTTCAGAGCTAACTTAATTTTCACTGAATGTGCACTTCATTGATAATTCTGGAAAGAAACTCAAATCTTCAAAAGAGAATAACTTCACTGTAGAGAATCCAACATAGGTGAACCTGTCCCTCTAATACCAATTGAGAGGACAAGTTTGGGATATACCTAACACTGAGAGGTTGGGGGGGGGGGGTGAATCAGTGTTGGGGACTTTTAAAACCAATTAAAACTTTTATCCCTGTACCTCTTGACCTGTTAGGATCTCGATTCTCTTATTATTTTTTCCCTATCGCATGCAATAATAGAAAGTAGTGAAAATATGCACATGATATTTTTACAAGGTTTACTCAATAAGAGTATCTATGTCCTTTCCAAGAAAGGGGATGACCAATGCATGGATTCTACACTATTATGTGATATGCTATTACAATGGAGGGTCTAGGAAAACAATCCTCTAGCCAGTGTGAGTCCCTACACTTTATAGGGTGTGGGAAACAATCCTCTTTCCTGGACTAGTGATAGCCTAGTCCAACTTGTATCCTCTAGCTGGTTCTTTATACTTCCTAAGGAGACAATCTTCTTCCTTCTTCAAAAGGTAGGTTCTTCTCTTTCTCTTCTTCATTGCTCTTCACTTGATTACTTGCAAAGTAGTAGGCAAGAAATTCTACTTGTCTTCTTCTATTCTTATTCACTAGTGAAAAACCAGCTGCACTAGGACTTCTTCCTTTTCTTTAGTGCAAAAGCAGAATGCACTAACACTTCTCCTTCTTTCTTAGAAAGAATCACATATACCAATGTGATTATTCCGGAAATGAAGATCAGCTTACTTGGAATCATCAAAGTGAGTTCTTATCATGTTCATAAATGCATGTGATCATGCATATGGAATGTATTTGAACTCTTTTCTTTCTTCTTCTCTTATCTTTATGCAACAAACTTGTAATCTGCACACTCTTCTTCTTCTTCTGCTTCTTCAATGCACAACCAGCTCCACTGAAACCAACTCCTCTTCACACATTCTCTTTCAGTGCAAAACCATCTTCACTGATCTCTTCATCTTCTTGTTCTTTCTAGAATCACAAGTCCTAGCTTTCACGCCAATCCTTAATTGTGTGTGACCCTACTTGCATGGCACCCAGCTAGCATGCCACTAACAACATGCGTGCCAAAACATGCGTGTCAAAACTTGCGCGGTAATACTTGCGTTCCAATACTTACGCGGCAACACTTGCGCTGTAGCACTTGTGGGGAAGCACTTGCGCGGCAGCACTTGCGCAGCAGCACTTGCGCGGTAGCACTTGTGCGGAAATCACTCTCTACTACTTGCGTGCTCAGATCACAAATTTTATATTAAGTGTTGAGCCTTTTGAAAAATGAAGAGGCTAGTCGTCTATTTATAGGTATTTCTGTGACTTGCACGACCTAGACTTGTGTGCCAATACTTGCACTTGCGCACCTCCTTCCACTTGCACGCCTCCTTCCACTTGTGCGCCTCCTTCCACTTGCACGCCTCCTTGCACTTGGGCACCTCCTTCCACTTGTGCACCTCCTTTATACTTGTGTGCCTCTTTTTGGATAGGCAATACTTGTGTGCCACCTTTATACTTGCGTGCCTCTTTGTGGAAAACACAACACTTGTGCGCCACTTAAAAAATGAGGCTCAACTTGAGCGCCTCAACCACTTGCACGTCACACTTTTTCGACTTGCGCGCTCAGAGCTCAAAATATTTCTCTAAGTCTCGAGCCTATATAAATGAGGAGGGTAGTGGCCTTTTTATAGGAATTTTGGCAACCTGCGCATCACATTCACTTGTGCGCCTCCTTGGTACTTGCATGCCTTCTTGGAACATGCACGACTCCCTGGAACTTGCGCGACTCCCTGGCACTTGCGCGACTCCTTGGCACTTGCGCCCCTCCTTGTGACTTGCGCGCCTTCTTGGTATGTGCACGCCATTTTGGTACTTGCGCGCCTTCTTGGAACTTGCGCGCCTTCTTTCATTTGCCATATTTTTGAAATAATGCTATTTGAAATATGACTTGCGCGCCTCTACATACTTGCGCACCTACTGCATACTTGCGCGCCTACTTCTTTCTCTCTCCCTTTCCTTCATAAGTCTTGCATCACAAGTTCTCCAAAATTATGATATTTGTGAGATAAAAATCAGCAAAGCATCGTCTGGTTTTAAGTCCATTCTTTTTGGAATATGAATTCCAAAGTACTTCTTCATCCTCACTTCAAATCCTCAAATACTTTTGGAGTGTTAATTCCAAAGAACTCCAATCATATCTCTTCATCCAAAAGTGGAGGCTTGAAGATTATCAAATACCTTCAATGTTGTAGACAATGTATCACCTTTGATACATGTATTTCAAACTTAGGATCAATTCAACAATCATCTGAATTTGCTTCATAAAGAATTTCCCAAGTATGACATTCAATGATATGATTTCATAACAATTCTCTAGGTATCCTCACTTCATACAATCTTCATTAACATTGAAGTCCTTCTTCATCTCCTTATTCATTTTGACAAGTATTGACAACTGTTGAAAAAAAATACAATATTCATAAATAAAGTGGTCCCAACACTCAATATTGATAGCAACGCGAGATAGAGGGTTACGCTATGGCGGTGACAGTCCAGAAGATTCATAGGAATAGACAACACCAAGAATGGACCAGCAGAGTAAGTCCGGTGGCCCACAAAAATAACCACCGGCACGCCATGCCGGCGGTGGCAAGAGGAGGCTCACAGCAACCAGTCGCGGGTGATGGGAAGGCATGCATCGTTGCGTGTTGTGGCAACCAAAGGGGTCCGGCTCGAGCCAGCCGGGTGGGAGAAGGGTAGTCCTCGCAGGCACCAGCAGCAACTGTGGTCAGTAGGCTGTGGTAGGAGGGGGCGGCGCGGCCCTACGCCACGCCGCATCGGCTAAATATCGGTTGGCCACCCTGGCCGACCGTTGCAAGCATTGGAATAGTGCCCCACTGGCTGGATGAAATGGCCCTGCATCCACGGGGACAGCTAAAGACAGTGGTCCGCCTTCAGGCAGACCGAGCTGGATGTGGGCCAGCCCAACAGTCTGAACATGCCCAGCAGGGCAGGCTAGACCCGTGGCCTAGCAGGTCGGACCCGCGGCCCATCAGGCTAGTGCGGGTGGGCCGAGCCCCACCTGGCAGGCCGGGTCTACCGCGGTCTGGTCCAACGAACTAGCAGGGCCGACCCGGACGAGTCGGACCCGGGCGGGGTCAAGTAGACCTTGGGACCTGTTGTGTCAGGCCATCTTGACCGAGTTGGACTAGGCCAAGACCCAACCGGCCCCTAATAAAAAAACACCTGTAATTGAAAAACGAGGTGTCCTTTTGACACCCGTTCAGTGGCGTTGGGACCCTTTTTGGGAAGCGTTCCCTTTGGGCATATTTTGGTGGGCCGGACCAAGGTGTAATCACCCTCGTTTCACAGAAAGTTGTGTATCTAACAGATCGGGCATCCGATCGGCGCATCGTCTATGGCATAAGGACCCTTGTGATATGGCTGTCCTTTGGAAATATTTTAAGTGAGTTTTGAAGGAGTTAGACATGTGACCTGGGTTGGATAAAACTTGAATCCAAATGGTCCCTTTTTACAAAAGTTCCCATATCTCACCGACTGGGTGTTCGATCGATGCGTCGTCTGTCACGTTGGGACCCCTATGATGGGGTGTCCCCGTCGGTATACTTTTTTTGGGACTTAGTATTGGTAGAAATATAACTGATGTCTTGAGGAGTATAATATTCTGAAGATAAATCGTGCTTCGTGTGGGAATCCAGGAGTTGGCTGTGACATGAAGAAGAAGAGAAACCAATACGGATCAGCATTAGAAACTCCAAAGTGGGATGATCTGGGTGTACGACTAATAATCCCTAAATCTTTACCAGTGACCATTATGGTTCAGCACCAATGACTAATATGGGTCAACACCATCGACCAATACAGTTCAGCACAAGCGACCAATACAAGTCACCACCAGCGACCAATACGGGACAACATCTAGCGACCAATATGGGTCAGCATACAGTGACATATACAGGTCAACAGAGGAGTTATTGTAGATATGATGATCTGTCTTTATAAATAGTCATCCCTATCCCAGTAACCTTGAAGTTATACCATTATAGTGAGCTATCTATTTTTCATTGTGCTTAATGATTTAGATCATGGTTGTGATATTACCTTTGTGGTATTTCTTCTGATATTTTCCTTTGTGGATTACTGTGAGACCATTGGAGGTCTCAAGGTCCCCTACTAAACTATTATACTGACCCCTGCACGTGATCCACCTACCCATGTGTGTCTGGTGTAGGCTACTGATGCTATGAGGAATAATTTGGAGGTTCGGGACTTGGTGGAGCTTGGTGCGACAGGATCAGTCAAGATCCTCTTCTTCGACTTCAGACTTACAGCTATAACCCTCCAGGTAGAGCTCCGAGTCAGATGTAATAGTTGTTTACTTTCATTTTAGTTTCCAAGGCTTGTATTTCGGCCCACTGATTTCAGTTTATAGTTGTACTTGTGGTTTTACTTTACTCTCATGGTTATACCTTACTTTTTTTGGTTGTTTACTTCAGTTTTTTTTCGAGTGAATACAAATCTCTAAGTCAATGCCTTCCCTATTAGAGAAAATCCTTTAGGTGATAGTCACCAACCCCTGTCCTATGGAAGCCGGTCTTGGGGTAGTCATGTCCCGGGCCTGTAGGATGTGTCATGACAAATTAGTTTAATTAGTTACTTTATAATCCATTGTATTATAAAATAGTTAGGAATTATATGCATTTGTTTTAGTTATGGTTAACATTATTTTGTTATGTTAGATGATTTTTTGTTATCATTTGATTATGGAATTCTATTTTGATAAATATTATTTGTTATTGGTAAAATCAAATATATTACATCTATATTGTTGTATGTTTCAAATATCACCATCAATTATGTAATTATTTGTCAACCATTCAAGTGGATGCATATGTTATTATTATGATATGAATGGAACTTTATTTTAAAAAATAAATATTTAAAAGTTTTCAACTCTTTTATAAATTTTGAATGAATGGGTTTCAATCATGTCTTCATGTAATGTGATAAAGAATATCAAAGTAAAACTTTTTTAAATCTATTTAATGGTATGTTTTATAAATATTCAATTTTAATCCTATTTTAAAAACCCCGTGTAACATTTTTTTGGTATGTTATTTATTTTTTATGTCAATGAAAAATTTGATTATATATAATCCTACATGCCTTAAATTGTTTTTCTATATAGAGTATCTACTCATTTCTCTATGTCATATATGAATTTTAAATTTTATAATGCATTCTTGATCATGACTATCATGTTAATCATGTGTTCACTCATGTTTACTTATGAAAGTTCATTAGGAATATTTTTTTGATTTATATCACTATATTACATAATTTTAGTGATATTATTATTATCTTATCTGATTTACATAATTTTATTCGTAAAATTTAAAAGTATATGAATTTTTTCTAAATGCTTAACTATTGCAAAATATTGAAGGGAAGATTTATAATTATTATTTTCTAAAATATATTAAGTGGTATTTTAAATTAATTCTTGGATAGTGTAACTAATATTAGATAGAGTATACTATTTGTTAATTTTTTCATGTATTATAATGTAAATCACTTCTATCCACCATGAAATGAATAAATTACATATTAGTGACCCATACATAACCCTAGTTAAGAGTTTTCATTGATATAGAGGTAATGTCTAAGATAGTTTAGTGGGAGGGAAATTATGTTATTTCTAAACTAGTTGTGTTTAAATAAATTTTGTTTCTCGCACATTAAAATTACAGTTTCCCTAAAAAAATCAATTCATTTTTTCTTTTCTTTAGAAATAAATATTCAAATACATGAGAAATTTTATTTTATTAAAATTAGTTTTAATATAGAAGACATATTATAGTTAGAACTCTTACCCATTTATTTTAATGTCTTGAATGAGTATCTAGGTTACTTTTTATTAATTTTAAAGACTAACAAATATACATCAGTTATCACCATTTCTATACTTTACCAAAATAACTATTTATCATTAGTGAAGAAAAGTTATATCATATACATTTCCTAATTACTTGTTTGGATCATTTTTTTATACATTTAGTTATTAGTTATGTCATATATAAATTTTTTATTAATATAATTTAAAATTTAATCAAAAATGATTTTATTCCATGAATTATGTCATGACTAAGATGATGCTAGTATGTTTAGTTGTTTCCATATAGTTGTCCTATTAATGTGTAGTTGTTATAATATTCTAATTATATATATTATTGATTAATATCATATCCATTTGGTTTCTATTATTGTATATATGAGCTTGGATGCTTCTTTATTAAAAGGTTATTATACAAAAAGTGGTGTTTTTCTATTATATTATTTATAATAGGGTATAACTTATGTGATGAATAATGTATTTAATGGGATCACATTTATCATACTCTATTATACCCCTAATAATATATTTTAATAGAAAAATTATAATATTTATTGACTATAGTATATTCCATCCCCATTCAACCAATAGAGATTGTTAGGGATCTGATTACACTAGAACACAACAATATACATTGTTGGGTATATATACACATATTTATTGAATATGTTGATGTGTGCATTATATCCTATAACGGGGGACACTAGTACACCATCTTCAATTCTGGTCTAGGCATGATGTATGAAGGTATAGATATATATCATCATGCTATATATAGTTATTTGTTATATCATTTTAATTATCTCTTAAATTTTTATTATTTATTATTACCATGTTTAAATTAGAATCTTCTAATAAAGGTATTTTTTATTAATTTGTAAATGAGTAGAAATTTTCATCCATGTAATTTTTTATTCACTCCTTAGTTGGGGATTAATGGTAGTACCCTAATAATTATATTTATTCTCACACACTATATAAAAACTCATGTTGACATTGAACTTTACCTTCAATATTTTATGTGTGGATATTATTTAGAAATATATTGAATGTTGCAATAGAAATATAGGTTATATTGTAGGTTAATATATTCTCTATTCATGTTTAGTTGTTGTAGGAGGACATCATTGGTGGGAGAGGTTTAATGAAATAACATATTGAATTTAGTTATGTTTAGTCAATATTGTTGTACAAGACTGTTTTTTATGTCATATGTTGATAAATTTTATGTTTCTGGCTATATTTATGTAGATACGTCATTTTCTATTTTATTAATATCTAGATTTTGTGGTTTTTTAAATTATTTATCTTGGGCTAGTAAAATCTATGAATGAGTCGTTTTGGTTCCTCAAGAGAATTCAGTCTTTACATATCATTCTAATTAAATTGGTAAAACCATTTCTTATAGAAATGTTATACCATGAAAATAATCTCTATAAATTGGGGATCAGGGACACCTTTGGGGTTCGTATAAGAGCTAATTTAGTTGTCGTTTAGGTATATAGATTAATATCATTTCATATGGTATTGGAGCATAGTTTTAGGGATTTCTTGGATTTTTAATTTTTTTATAAGTGATTGGATATCGAGGGTTAATGAATTCATCATATTCATGTTTGGATAACAAGGTTATAGTGGAAACTAATGTTAATAAGGATGTATAGGGGATTGATCTAGCCACTATAGTAAAATGTGATCTATTGATTTAAGTATCTTGAAATTAAATTAGGGGGAAAATTATAATTATTATAATGTTAAGACATCTGTATTATTTTTTTATTAAAAACTATATATGTTGATAGAATTAATTAAATAATTAATAGCTAGAAAAATAAAAAATGTTATTTCATATTCCTTCTTAGTTACTATATAAATAATTAAAGACACACATATAAATGTATATTCATGCTAATAATAATTATATAATATATGTTTAATCATGTGTAACTTAGATTATTTTTTATTACATGTTCTTGATTATGTTACCTACTTCTAATTTATGAATGTATAATTAAATTGATATATAACATGATTTTGTGGGAAAGTTGATTTTTTTATCTAGTATTGCGTTATCAAAAATGTTACCAGATCATTATTTTTAATTATATTTTTGAGCATGACACTTTATTATTAATTTTTAATGAACTATATAAACTAATATTAATTGTTTAGTTAATAATTCCATATATTGTTTCCATGACATGTTTATGTGAAATCAGTGTTATAATTTTGTAGTATCTTTATAAAACTTGTATGTGTCTCTAATAAAAGAAAAATTATTTTATGGAATTTTATTTTTAATGAAAAATGTGTTTTTTAAATATACTAATGGGGTTTTTTTAAATGTTATATCTTTAAAAAGTGAATCTAGCAATGTATTTTCTCAAATTTGGCTTGTAAAATGAGTTGGTTTTGAAAAATATGTATTTTTAAAATGTATATGACATTTTATTTTGAAATTTAAAAAAACCTATGATAAAACAATTATGATGAGTACAACTCTTTGATAATATAATATTACTAACATGAAAATCATATGTAAATCATAAATATTTTTTATTTTTTGTGAGTTTTATAAGAGTGAGGGTAGTTGATTATTTGGTGTTTTAAGGATTTTCGGAATCTTAAAGGTCATTTGATATCATAATATTGATGTATATAGTGTTTTTTATTGATCATAAAGTCTATATTTTAGAACATGGGAGAATTATTTGGTTGTGTATCAGGTAATTGTAGTTATTGTGTCAATCATGCAATATAAATTTCTGGTATTTTGTGATTTTTATTAATATTGGAAATTTTTCAATGCAAATGTGATGATAATTTTCATTACATATTGGTATATTAATTTTTAGTATTGATTATTTCTATAGTTATATTATGATTTGTGTGAGTTATTTTGAATTCATGAGACACATTTTGGTATCCATGGTGTGTTCTTTAGTATCTATTTTAGAGAGTTTCTTAATAATTGATGGATATATAAGCTAATGTATTTTGAATCAATTTTCAATTTAGAATTTCAAAATTGAAATGTTTTATGTTGGAGTTTTTGTAGTAACCCACATCATCATGACATTGATTAAGGTTTTATTAATAATATATATTGGGAAAATCATTTGATGAGATTAGTCTATGGATTAACATTTTTGTGTTTAGAACTTTGATCGTATTTCTGTTTTGGTTTTAGTCTTGAATTTTGGAGATTGTAAATGAAATTTAATGTATAATTGTGTGTGGTATGTTTTTCTTTCAATTATTCCTGTATTTAATGTTATTTGAAGTTCATTCCACATATATTTTAGAATGATAGATTTCATTTGGAATTTAGAGGGGTGGAACTGGTTAACCATTGAGCTGGGTATTAATCATAGTATCCTAGAGCTGACATGGGGTGCCCAATAGTCCTATATTGAGTACTCAGTAGCCTGTAGTATAATTTTTTACAATATAATTTTGTAAATTTACATTAAAATCCCTTTATATCATTTTTACAGTCCTTTTAATTCATTTTAGCCTAACCATTTTAGTGTACCTCCTTGGGATCCACTTTCTCTTCTTCTCCCTGATATTTTATATCAGGATTAAAGAGTGATTCAATGTGGATTTCCATTAAAAGTATAATATAACTCTTCTAATCCTTCCACTTCATCCCACTTACTATTTTATTCTTAATTTTTATCCCTTAAGTTAGTGATTGAGATTGAATCCCACCAATTTATGGTGGAATTCATCAAACTCGATGAAGATTCTTTTTATCTAGTCTGATGAAATATAAAATGGGATATTTGAATTGTTTTGTCCCTATATTAACATAAAGTTATTAATTTTTGTTTTATTCTTGGATTTTTTGGTTTCTATATTTAATTAATATTAAGGTTTTTATAATTAGGGATTTTAGTGAAAATTAAATTACATAAATTTTTGTAGTTTTCTTCTTATGTTTTATGTGAGGTTTAACATTCTATGAAAATAGTAGATATTTATTTCGATTTATTTGGTTATGGAGTTATATTTTTATACATATTAGGTGATATTATTAGTCATTAGATTATACCTAGGATACCATCCAAAATATCAAATTTGGAAAAAATTATTGTATTAGCATCAAAACTTTGGGTTAATTCCTAGGATATGTTTACAAAAGGATACCAATTTTATTCTAATATAATAATGGTATGTGATAAACTATTTTATGAATAATTAATGAGTGGTTTTAAATAATTTTTTCCTAAAAAAATTTAATAAAAATCATAGGGAAATATTTTTGAGCCTATGTAATGGTATGTTTTATCATTATTCAATTTTATTAATATTCAATTTTAATTAATAAATTCCAACATGCTTTAAATGGTTTTCTTGTATTGATTTCCTGATACAATTTTTCATGTCTTATATTAATTTATAATTTTAACATGTATTTTTTCCCATGATATAATTGTTAATCACATATCCACCCATTATTATATATATAATCCCTTTATGCATTTTCATGATTTAGATATTTGTATTGTATTTGGTTAGTGATAGTCTTATAGACTTTTATAGTTTACAAGATTTAATTTTTTGAATTTATGTGACTAAAAAAATTTACTAAATTATGTAAGGTTTATATAATATAGAATTTTAAATTTCATAGTTACTGTCATGACTATCTTGATACATTTATGTTTTTTTGTTTCAATATTGTTGTTCCTTTACAGTATAATTATTATTATATTTTGATTATATTTTTAATTTAGTGAAATTATACTATAGTTATTTATAAAACATTATATATAAACCTTGGTACATGTTTTATATATTATGTGTATTATTTAAAAGTTGTTTTATTATATAAAATATAAGTGTGTATAATATATAAGGAGAATTATGTTTTTGAATGGATAAAAACAACTTTAACTATAGAATAAACCTTCCCCCAATGATGGCTCTAGGAATTATGTCTCTTCACTAAGAGGGGGATGTGAATTAGTGTAAAATATTACATTTTTAATTTTATATATTCTTGAAAAATAAACCCCCATAATTTGTTTTAGTTAGCGATCTCACTATAAAATTCTCACATATCGAGGAAAGAATAAAAAATATTGTTTATATATTTTACTACTAAAAATGAGAATATACTTCATATAATGATCTATAAAAACTAATTATCACATATTCCACTATAATAACTATTATAAATACAAAATATAGGGTATATCCATGACTCATAATACAAGAAGTTAAATAATTTTATGATTTTACCAGTCTACTCCAAAATTTCACTGTTGACTTATATTTTGGGGAGGTATGAATTATTATTCTTCCTCTAATATAATTGTTTACTAAAAATTAATAGTTCTCCCACACTTATTCAATATTTAATACATGTTTCCACTTCCACACTACATCAACACACACAAACACTGATAAAAGGGTGCGATGACCACTCTCCGAACTCCCAAACACTATGTATTCTCTTCTTCTTCTTCTTTTGTCTCTTCTCTTCCACTCACTTACACAACACACTCTCTTCTTCCTATCAATTTATAATTAATTTGATATGCATATTCCTATTCTTATATAGTGGAATCATTTTTTCATTCTTCAATTTCAAATTTTAAATACTATATTCAAAAATGTAACTACCTCTCATATACTTACTATTCAAATTTGAGCCCTTGGTTCATATCATCCATGTTACCCACCTTTTATTTATTTAATTGACCTATTGAAAGTGTTTTTAGATACTCTATAATATCCACATCACAAAGAATTGGTTTTTAAGTAGTTTGTTTTCATCTACATTTCTAGTCGCAGATACTCATTTTTTTAAGAAAATTTTGGTTTTCCCCTTACATATATAGTAACCCTTATATATCACTATATATTTCATAGTGACCCACATATATCATTTATTATCCCTTATATATTATTTAGTGATTCTTAAATTTCATATAGTGTACCTTATATATTATGGAATAATAATTCTGAAAACCCTTTTGTATTATAGTGTAACCCTTAAATATCAAAGAGTAATTGTTATATATTATAGCATAAAAGTATGAAGACCCTTACATATCATAGGGTGTCAAATTAAAATGATATACTATAAATTCTTTTGATACCCATTATTCTAATCCCCAAAAATTTCCAAAATACTTCTAAACACCTCTCTTTAATATGAAAACCCCTTTCTTATTCCTTCAATCACCCAAAAACTTAGGAATTAACTTCACCTCATCTGAAAAGTAATGACCCACATATTTATAAATGAAAATTACATTTCATATGAGTAAATTCCTTATTAATAAATAAATATATATAAAAAACATACACTAATATGGATATTTTGAAAAGTTATATGATCTTTCAAAATTAAAATATTGTTAAGAAATAGAACTATTGATAATATAGTTATTGAAAAGTATTCAAATGACTTGTACCCAACAGTTATAGACTGAAGAAAAAGATTCTAAAAATTTATTAAATATGAAATAAAAGTAGAAAAGTAATCGGGTGGGGTCAAACAAAGGGACTTTCCCACATCTAGTAGACAAAATAGGTAGAGATCATAATATGATAGATCATTTTAATAATAAAAATCATTATCAGTTTCCTACTTAGACAGATAATTAACTTGATTGAAGATTATATAGATCTTTATATTAATATTTTTACACTTTAGATGAATATCTATTAGTCACAGTCTTTGAGAAGTTGGAATAATCCTTTTGTGGCCTTCTCTTTCAAGGTGAAGGAGTGAAACCATCACTTTAGACAACCTTTTTATTTCTATTTATGATAGATTATTTAAATGAGGCATGGCCACCACTTCTTGAATTTTTAAGGGGAGTGATATCTTTAAACCATTGATCACCAGTGACATTAAACCATTTATTATGTATTATTGAAGAATTGAAGATATTTTAGACTTCCTAATGATAATAAACAATTTTTTGAACATCAGGTTGCTTGAGACCACCATCCTATGTATCATGTCTTGAAAATCATGTACAATCGATTGTACGCATCCATACCCAAAATATAAGTTTGTGTAGAAGTTTCCTTAAATTCTAGAAATTAGGCATCTTATTGAAAAGCTTGTCCAGTAGGATGATAACTCCTCCCACCATCCTGATGATCAAGTGAATCCCCCAGCTTGTAATTTCTAGTATCCAAAGAAGGATTACCTTCACTAAGATTATGAGGTTTACCTATCTCATAATTATAAAAAACTTACACCTTGTCACTAGAATTTTCTCCAAATTCTTAAACTGGACTTTTTCCCTTTCCTATTTTACTATATAAATCATTATTATAGCCTTTTAAAGAATAAGAAGAACGTATTAACCCCCTATGACACTTCTCCTTCAATTTCCAAATCATCTTGCATCCAATACAGAAGATAGGAAACTTATCATTTTCTATTTTTGAGATCAATATCAACATGTATATATAAAGAGTTATGATAAATCCCAATTGACACAAATAAAAGAATCGATGGGCTCGACTAGTAGGATCATGCCATATGAAGCCCATTTAGAGGATCTTTTGAATGGGATAGCATAACATGGCCTTTCCCTTGGCTAATCCCAAAATGTGATTTAACAAATAAATCAAGAATTAAATCATTTTTAGGAGATGTTTTATCTCATCGATATCAAGGCCCAAACAATGTATGTCGAACCACCATATGACTATATCACCATTATGCATCCTACTCTTTCGGAATTCACTAATGTACTAAAGAGTTGTGTATATAGACTCTAATAGTAGGAATTTGTATTTTTTTATTTTTTTATAATAAAATAATGATTATAGTTATCCTTTTTTATTATATTAAAATAATTAAATAATTATTTTTATATAATTAAATATTGATATATTGAAAAAAAATTATATTTATGGGAAATATATATTTTCCATCAATACGCTCTTTTTTATGAATTATAAAAATTTTAAAATAAATTTTATTTTTAATAAAATAATATTAATAAATAATATTTTTTAAATTTAATTGATAATATAATTTTACAAAGTCAAATGTAATTTTTATAAGGGTTTAAACATTGTTGTTGTCAAATAAAACAGGTATTGTTAATTAAATAGGGATTCTTGATTTAAAAGTGTAAAATTTCATATTTAGAGATTTTTTTTATGATATAATTATTTTTTGAAATCATCATGTTGAAATTCTCTAGTGGTGAATGTTTCGTAATTTTTGGTGACTTTAATATTTGGGTAAAAATCTAATGGTATAAATATATTGTGTGTATTATGACATCATAATGACACAAAGGTGATGTAATGTATGACATAAAATTTATGCATGAAAATATATATATATATATATATATATATACCCTTTTAAATAGTGTTTTTAGGTTATTTTCATAATTTTTTAAATCATAAATGGATCCTCAAAAATAAATATTATATTTTATGGTTTTAAAATCAATTTTTTATAAACATGGCTCACCTCCACATCATCATGGGTATTATTTTAATTATCTCAGTTCCTAAAATTGTAAAATAATTAAACCAATTAAATTTGGTAAAATACATAGGAAAAAACCATCAGATGGTTTGTGTTTTTTGATTAGATTATCATATAGAGACCAAAACCTAGGATTAGAAATTAATAAAAAGTAATAATATCTTTTTCTATATAAAACCACCAAACATCCTATTCTTATTCAGTCCAAAATATTCTAACATGAAATTAATCTACCCTTACCTTTCTAGATCCCTCCCATGGTGCCCCATGCTCCCTAGAAACTCCTTCTAGGATTTTAGAAGAACCCACTCAAGGTAATGGATTGTATCCCTCCCCTATTTATTCAGGAACCTCCTTTATGTTATGCCTTTTGTTTTTAATTTTTTCTTATAGGGATATGCTCTCAAATGTCTCTCTTATTTACCTTATGTTTTTCAAGTGATGTGAGAGCCATTTATCTCTCATTATGTAATATCTCATCTTTTCCCTTGTATATACCTCATTGAGTTATTTATTTAACCTTGTTTGGATAGGTTTTCATATTTTAAACCTTGGATATAAAACCTTTACATTGGGGATATAGAAGTTCTTCCTGTGAAAACGGCATAATTTTCATGGATTTATTTTTGTTTCAATTAATGGGTTATAGGTATAAATGTATCAAAATCTTATGATGGTTCATTGTAGGTTTAGAAATATCCAAAGTGTAGTCAAGTAATTTATGTTAAATATAGGTTGTGATCTTTCTACTTGAAACTTAAACATCATGAACCAGTTATATAATGTGAATATGTTATCAGGATAACACTATGAGATAGCTCAGAGCATGAAATTTTTACAAATAGTGAAATTGGTTCACATTTTAAAAAGATCGATCAGGGTTATTTTTAACCCAAAGAGGCATCTTTTTTACTATATATTACACATAGAACATTCAAATCATGAATAGAGTATTTATATCATGAATTCTTTGGGTGAAGTGAGTTTTTATATGCTGATGCTTGAAAAAATTCCATTCTCTATTCTACCCCTTCACTCAAACCCTCAGGTGACACCAAATGATTTTGGGGTGATTATTCCCTTTTGGATGTCTCAGTCTCGCATTTGATCCCTGGTGAGTTCTTTCTCATAGGTTTTCATCTTCCTTCTTCTGAAATATATTATAATAATGTGATATCATTTTACTTATTTCATCAGGATTTTGA